>CM069409.1:37713732-40113732 GCA_035609135.1 Eleutherodactylus coqui | reverse complement strand
GCCCCCCCTCCCCCCTCAGCGCACACCAAAGTGTCCCTGCGCAGTCTTCAGCTGCCCTCATGCCACACCACCCTCATGTCTATTTAGAAGTGCGTCTGCCATGAGGAGGAACCGCAGGCACACACTGCAGAGGGGTTGGCACGGCTAGGCAGCGACCCTCTTTAAAAGTGGTGGGGCGATAGCCCACAATGCTGTACAGAAGCAATGAGAAATAGAATCCTGTGCCACCGCCATCAGGAGCTGCACACGTGGGCATAGCAATGGGGAACCTATGTGCCACACACTATTCATTCTGTCAAGGTGTCTCTGCATGCCCCAGTCAGACTGGTAATATGTACCTTAACAGTAACCGCGTTGGTGGTAATGTGGTGGTGACTGCGGACCTAGTAGCGCGGTTTTATTTTGTTGGTTTTCGGAATGTGGCCAGGATTAAGTGGGCCGTGGCGGGGGGATGGTGGGGGGTCTCTCTTGTAGTGTCGGTAAAGGTGAAATTCTTGGACTGCCACCAGACGAACCAATGCAAAGGCATTTGCCAAGAATGTTTGTTTTCCCTGTTGGAGGAGGAGGGGGATGTTTTTGAGGCACTACGTGTCCTCTACACATGTCCGTGGATATATGCACCTTAACAGTAACCGCGTTGGTGGTAATGTGGTGGTGACTGCGGACCTAGTAGCGCGGTTTTATTTTGTTGGTTTTCGGAATGTGGCCAGGATTAAGTGGGCCGTGGCGGGGGGATGGTGGGGGGGCTCTCTTGTAGTGTCGGTAAAGGTGAAATTCTTGGACTGCCACCAGACGAACCAATGCAAAGGCATTTGCCAAGAATGTTTGTTTTCCCTGTTGGAGGAGGAGGGGGATGTTTTTGAGGCACTACGTGTCCTCTACACGTGTCCGTGGTTATATGCACCTTAACAGTAACCGCGTTGGTGGGAAATGGCCTCGCCGCCATCATGTCTTTGGGAAGTCTCTGTTTTTTTTCACACCCCAGAGACATACCATTAGCAGCGGTATAGGCAGAGCCCAGAATTCGTAACATTTCAGCCGTAGCATTAGGACAGGCCCCACTAACATATCACTAGCAGCATTATAGCGGGAGCGCAGTCTTCGTTCCATGTCAGCAATAGTAGCACTCAAGACAGGCCCCAGTAACAATTCCGAAGCAGCATTATAGCGGGAGCGCAGTCTTTGTTCCATGTCAGCAATAGTAGCACTCAAGACAGGTCCCAGTAACAATTCCGAAGCAGCATTATAGCGGGAGCGCAGTCTTCGTTCCATGTCAGCAATAGTAGCACTCAAGACAGGCCCCAGTAACAATTCCGAAGCAGCAGTATAGTGGGAGCGCAGTCTTCGTTCCATGTCAGCAATAGTAGCACTCAAGACAGGCCCCAGTAACAATTCCGAAGCAGCAGTATAGTGGGAGCGCAGTCTTCGTTCCATGTCAGCAATAGTAGCACTCAAGACAGGCCCCAGTAACAATTCCGAAGCAGCAGTATAGTGGGAGCGCAGTCTTAGTTCCATTTCAGTAGCTGCAGTATAGCCAAGGCCCAAGTTACATTTATGTAGCTAAAGTGTAGGCCAACCCCACACACACTTCTGTACCATGAGTGCAGGTGAAGAACATACAAATTGCTATGATTACACTGTAGGTGAGGGCCCCAAAAAATTGGTGTACCAACAGTACTAATGTACCTCAGTAAAAATTGGCCATGCCCAACCAAGATGGCAGGTGAAACCCATTAATCGCTTTGGTTAATGTGGCTTAATTGGTAACTAGGCCTGGAGGCAGCCCAGTTTAACGAAAAATTGGTTCTTTTAAGAGCATTGAAACATAAAAATTGTTTCGAAAAATTAGATGAGTGAGCCTTGTGGCCCTAAGAAAAATTGCCCGTTCAGCGTGATTACATGAGGTTTCAGGAGGAGAAGCAGGAGGAGGAGGAGGAATATTAGACACAGATTGATGAAGCAGAAATGTCCCCGTTTTGGATGGTGAGAGAGAACGTAGCTTCCATCCGCGGGTGCAGCCTACATATTGCTTACGTATCGCTGCTGTCCGCTGGTGGAGAAGAGAAGTCTGGTGAAATCCAGGCTTTGTTCATCTTGATGAGTGTTAGCCTGTCGGCACTGTCGGTTGACAGGCGGGTACGCTTATCTGTGATGATTCCCCCAGCCGCACTAAACACCCTCTCCGACAAGACGTTAGCCGCAGGACAAGCAAGCACCTCCAGGGCATACAGCGCTAGTTCAGGCCACGTGTCCAGCTTCGACACCCAGTAGTTGTAGGTGGCAGAGGCGTCACGGAGGACGGTCGTGCGATCCGCTACGTACTCCCTCACCATCCTTTTACAGTGCTCCCGCCGACTCAGCCTTGACTGGGGAGCGGTGACACAGTCTTGGTGGGGAGCCATAAAGCTGTCCAGGCCCTTAAAGACTGTTGCACTGCCTGGGCTGTACATGCTGCTCGATCTCCGCACCTCCCCTGCTACCTGGCCCTCGGAACTGCGCCTTCTGCCACTAGCGCTGTCGGATGGGAATTTTACCATCAGCTTGTCCGCCAGGGTCCTGTGGTATAGCAACACTCTCGAACCCCTTTCCTCTTCGGGAATGAGACTGGGAAGGTTCTCCTTATAGCGTGGGTCGAGCAGTGTGTACACCCAGTAATCCGTAGTGGCCAGAATGCGTGCAACGCGAGGGTCACGAGAAAGGCATTCTAACATGAAGTCAGCCATGTGTGCCAGGGTACCCGTACGCAACACATGGCTGTCTTCACTAGGAAGATCACTTTCAGGATCCTCCTCCTCCTCCTCCTCCTCCTCAGGCCATGCACGCTGAAAGGATGACAGGCAAGCAGCAGGGGCACCGTCAGCAGTGGGCCAAGCTGTCTCTTCCCCCTCCTCCTCATGCTCCTCCTCCTCCTCCTCCTGAATGCGCTGAGATATAGACAGGAGGGTGCTCTGACTATCCAGCGACATACTGTCTTCCCCCGCCTCCGTTTCCGAGCGCAAAGTGGCTGCCTTTATGGTTTGCAGGGAACTTCTCAAGATGCATAGCAGAGGAATGGTGACGCTAATGATTGCAGCATTGCCGCTCACCACCTGGGTAGACTGCTCAAAGTTTCCAAGGACCTGGCAGATGTCTGCCAACCAGGCCCACTCTTCTGAAAATAATTGAGGAGGCTGACTCCCACTGCGCCGCCCATGTTGGAGTTGGTATTCCACGATTGCTCTACGCTGCTCATAGAGCCTGGCCAACATGTGGAGCGTAGAGTTCCACCGTGTGGGCACGTCGCACAGCAGTCGGTGCACTGGCAGATTAAACCGATGTTGCAGGGTGCGCAGGGTGGCAGCGTCCGTGTGGGACTTGCGGAAATGAGCGCAGAGCCGGCGCACCTTTACGAGCAGGTCTGACAAGCGTGGGTAGCTTTTCAGAAAGCGCTGAACCACCAAATTAAAGACGTGGGCCAGGCATGGCACGTGCGTGAGGCTGCCGAGCTGCAGAGCCGCCACCAGGTTACGGCCGTTGTCACACACGACCATGCCCGGTTGGAGGCTCAGCGGCGCAAGCCAGCGGTCGGTCTGCTCTGTCAGACCCTGCAGCAGTTCGTGGGCCGTGTGCCTCCTATCTCCTAAGCTGAGTAGTTTCAGCACGGCCTGCTGACGCTTGCCCACCGCTGTGCTGCCACGCTGCGCGACACCGACTGCTGGCGACGTCCTGCTGCTGCTGACACATCTAGATTGCGAGACAGAGGTTGAGGAGGAGGAGGAGGGTGCTTTAGTGGAGGAAGCATACACCGCCGAACATACCACCACCGAGCTGTGGCCCGCAATTCTGGGGGTGGGTAGGACATAAGCGGTCCCAGGCTCTGACTCTGTCCCAGCCTCCACTAAATTCACCCAATGTGCCGTCAGGGAGATGTAGTGGCCCTGCCCGCCTGTGCTTGTCCACGTGTCCGTAGTTAAGTGGACCTTGCCACTAACCGCATTGGTGAGGGCGCGTACAATGTTGCGGGAGACGTGGTCGTGCAGGGCTGGGACGGCACATCGGGAAAAGTAGTGGCGACTGGGAACTGAGTAGCGCGGGGCCGCCGCCGCCATCATAGCTTTGAAAGCCTCCGTTTCCACAACCCTATACGGCAGCATCTCAAGGCTGATAAATTTGGCTATGTGGACGGTTAACGATTGAGCGTGCGGGTGCGTGGCGGCGTACTTGCGCTAGCGACGGCTGGACTGTGCGGTGCGAGACATTGGTGGATGGGGCCGAGGACAGCGGAGGTGAGGGTGTGGGTGCAGGCCATGAGACGGTAGTGCCTGTGTCCTGAGAGGGGGGTTGTATCTCAGTGGCAGGTTGGGGCACAGGGGGAGAGGCAGCGGTGCAAACCGGAGGCGGTGAACGGCCTTCGTCCCACCTTGTGGGGTGCTTGGCCATCATATGTCTGCGCATGCTGGTGGTGGTGAGGCTGTTGGTGGTGGCTCCCCGGCTGATCTTGGCGCGACAAAGGTTGCACACCACTGTTCGTCGGTCGTCAGGCGTCTCTGTGAAAAACTGCCAGGCCTTAGAGCACCCCGGCCTCTGCAGGGTGGCATGGCGCGAGGGTGCGCTTTGGGAAACAGTTGGTGGATTATTCGGTCTGGCCCTGCCTCTACCCCTGGCCACCGCACTGCCTCTTGCAACCTGCCCTGCTGCTGCCCGTGCCTCCCCCTCTGAAGACCTGTCCTGTGTAGGCGTTGCACACCAGGTGGGGTCAGTCACCTCATCGTCCTGCTGCTCTTCCTCCGAATCCTCTGTGCGCTCCTCCCTCGGACTTACTGCCCTTACTACTACCTCACTGCAAGACAACTTTGTCTCATCGTCATCGTCCTCCTCACCCACAGAAAGTTCTTGAGACAGTTGGCGGAAGTCCCCAGCCTCATCCCCCGGACCCCGGGAACTTTCCAATGGTTGTGCATCAGTGACGATAAACTCCTCTGGTGGGAGAGGAACCACTGCTGCCCAATCTGGGCAGGGGCCCGAGAACAGTTCATGGGAGTCTTCCCGCTCCTGAGCATGTGTCATTGTAGTGGAGTGAGGAGGCTGGGAGGAAGGAGGAGCAGCAGACAGAGGATTCGGATTTGCAGCAGTGGACGGCGCAGAACTGTGGCTGGACGATAGGTTGCTCGAAGCACTTTCTGCCATCCAGGACAGGACCTGCTCACACTGCTCATTTTCTAATAAAGGTCTCCCGCGTGGACCCATTAATTGGGCGATGAATGTGGGGACGCCAGAAACGTGCCTCTCTCCTAATCGCGCAGCAGTCGGCTGCGATACACCTTGATCAGGAGCTCGCCCTGTGCCCACACCCTCACTTGGGCCTACGCGTCCTCGGCCACGTCCACGTCCTCTAGGCCTACCCCTACCCCTCAGCATGCTGTATTACCAGTGATTTGATTTCACAGGCAGGAAATAAATTGGCGCAAGCCTGCAGGCCAAATATAATTTTTTAACTTTTTCTAAAAAGGAAAGGCCCACTGCCTCTAGTGAATGAATAATAAGTTTAATAACTGTGTTGCGGCCCTGCAAAAGTGTCACAGAACTTTCCTGTTGCAGAGTTATTAACTGTGGCAGAGCAGGTATTTCCCAGGCAGGAAAGAAATTGGCGCAAGGCTGCACTCAACCGTAGCTGGTTGCGTCTGATTTTTTTACGTTCTCCACGCAGCACACACGTACACAGAGCCCTGACGGCTGTCAGAGGCAGGGCAAATATACTTTTTTCCCTTTTGTTTAAAAGGATAGGCCCACTGCATCTATTCACTGAATAATAATTTTAATAACTGTGTTGCGGCCCTGCAAAACTGTCACAGAACTTTACTGTTGCAGAGTTACTAACTGTGGCAGAGCAGGTATTTCCCAGGCAGGAAAGAAATTGGCGCAAGGCTGCACTCAACCGTAGCTGGTTGCGTCTGATTTTTTTACGTTCTCCATGCAGCACACACGTACACAGAGCCCTGACGGCTGTCAGAGAAGGGCAAATATACTTTTTTCCCTTTTGTTTAAAAGGATAGGCCCACTGCGTCTATTCACTGAATAATAATTTTAATAACTGTGTTGCGGCCCTGCAAAACTGTCACAGAACTTTACTGTTGCAGAGTTACTAACTGTGGCAGAGCAGGTATTTCCCAGGCAGGAAAGAAATTGGCGCAAGGCTGCACTCAACCGTAGCTGGTTGCGTCTGATTTTTTTACGTTCTCCACACAGCACACACGTACACAGAGCCCTGACGGCTGTCAGAGGCAGGGCAAATATACTTTTTTCCCTTTTGTTTAAAAGGATAGGCCCACTGCGTCTATTCACTGAATAATAATTTTAATAACTGTGTTGCGGCCCTGCAAAACTGTCACACAACTTTACTGTTGCAGAGTTACTAACTGTGGCAGAGCAGGTATTTCCCAGGCAGGAAAGAAATTGGCGCAAGGCTGCACTCAACCGTAGCTGGTTGCGTCTGATTTTTTTACGTTCTCCACGCAGCACACACGTACACAGAGCCCTGACGGCTGTCAGAGGCAGGGCAAATATACTTTTTTCCCTTTTGTTTAAAAGGATAGGCCCACTGCGTCTATTCACTGAATAATAATTTTAATAACTGTGTTGCGGCCCTGCAAAACTGTCACAGAACTTTACTGTTGCAGAGTTACTAACTGTGGCAGAGCAGGTATTTCCCAGGCAGGAAAGAAATTGGCGCAAGGCTGCACTCAACCGTAGCTGGTTGCGTCTGATTTTTTTACGTTCTCCACGCAGCACACACGTACACAGAGCCCTGACGGCTGTCAGAGGCAGGGCAAATATACTTTTTTCCCTTTTGTTTAAAAGGATAGGCCCACTGCGTCTATTCACTGAATAATAATTTTAATAACTGTGTTGCGGCCCTGCAAAACTGTCACAGAACTTTACTGTTGCAGAGTTACTAACTGTGGCAGAGCAGGTATTTCCCAGGCAGGAAAGAAATTGGCGCAAGGCTGCACTCAACCGTAGCTGGTTGCGTCTGATTTTTTTACGTTCTCCACGCAGCACACACGTACACAGAGCCCTGATGGCTGTCAGAGGCAGGGCAAATATAATTTTTTCCCTTTTGTTTAAAAGGAAAGGCCCACTGTGCCTATTCAATGACTGATAACTGTGTTGTGGCCCTGCCTACACAATTCTGTGCCTGTAGTATCAATGCAGGGTGCAATGCTCTGCACCGCCGATTTTGAGAAGAAAAAAAAAGGAACACAGCTAACAGCAGCCAGCACAGTACTGCAGACGGTTAAATGTGGCCCTAGAAAGGACCGTTGAGGTTCTTGAAGGCTACACTCACTCCTAACACTCCCCCTGCCTAAGCACCACTTCTGTCCCTAATGCCGGGTGCAATGCTCTGCACTGCCGATTTTGAGAAAAAAAAATTTATCTCCACTGCTAACAGCAGCCTGCACACACGTAGATGTGGCCCTAAGAAGGACCGTTGGGGTTCTTGAAGCCTACACTCACTACAAACACTCTCCCTACAGCAACTCCAATAGAACAGCACTGTCCCTCAGCTAACTCACAAGGCATGTGTGGCGAGCCGCGGGAGGGGCCGATTTTTATACTCGGGTGACATCGGATCTTCCCAGCCACTCACAGCAGTGGGGTGGTATAGGGCTTGAACGTCACAGGGGGAAGTTGTAATGCCTTCCCTGTCTTTCAATTGGCCAGAAAAGCGCGCTAACGTCTCAGAGAGGAAACTGAAAGTAACCGGAACACTGCGTGGTACTCGTTACGAGTAACGAGCATCCCGAACACCCTAATATTCGCACGAATATCAAGCTCGGACGAGTACGTTCGCTCATCTCTAATCGTGACACTCGTCTGTGGGACCTGGGAGAGAAGCAGAGACTGCAGAATGCGTTACTGACAATTCCTTGGAGAGGCCTATGACTAAATTAACAAGAGAATGATTCCCCAAGCTCAGCTACTGTGGTATGTACCCTCCTGAGAAAGAACTAATGGAAGGCACTCAATCCAAGATTTGCCCATTTCCTCCATTGCCTTTTGTATCTACTTTCCCCCTACTCCATGGATAGTATGGTGTGTGAAAAGTCTGGGATGTACCCAAAACAGACATGATGTGTTGCATTATTTCACCTGTGACGTGTGTACCTTTGTTGGACTCAATCACTTCCAGTACCCTGTATCTGCAGATTACCTCATTCATGAACTTCTGTGTTGTTACCTGCTTATTTACTTTGGCAACAGGGTAGGCTTCCAACCTGAAAAGACATCAACAACAACAAGCACATATTCATACTTCCCAACAAGTGGGAGCTGAATGTAGTCAATTTGCAATCCCTGAAATGGGTAGAGTGGCTCCGGCAAGTGTTATGTGGCAATTTACTTCTGCCCTGTCGCTTACGGCATAGATCATGCAAGATTGGACAAATGATGCAGCAGCTACAGAGAACAAAGGAGACAGCCTTACTCGTTCAAGTGCCGACATCATTGCTGCTTTGATAGGTGCGTCTTTTCATGCATCAGCTGGGCCATCATGGGGCACAGGGACCATGGTAGACAAGTTCTGTTGACTGTTCGTCATACACCGTCCTGTTCTGTTGCTCCCTTTTTTAGTCTAGTTTTCCTTTTCTTCCTTGCTGGCCTGTAACTGTAATGTCCTTAGCATATCAAAGTCAAAGTTTTTATCAATGTCCAAAATTTAGTCAATGTCTTCTTTTCTTCCACGGCTTGAGGGCCGCTGCCTTTGCTGTGTGGTCTGCAAGGGTGTTGCCTCTTGCTTCTCCATTGTAGGAATTGGTGTGAGCTCTCCACTTTGTCAGGCAGAAGTAGGGCCTCCATGAGACTCTGCACCGCTGCACCATTCTTAATTAGCTGTCCAGCTGAGGTAATAAACTGTCTGGCCTTCCATGTTGGGCCGTAATCATGAGCTATGCCAAAATCATACTGGGAGTCAGTGTAAATGTTTGCCGTCTTATCTTCTGCCACTCTACACACCTCAGTGAAGGCCTTCAGTTCCGCTTCTTGTGCTGAGACATGCGAAGGCATTCTGCTTTTAGGACATCTTGTTGTGTGACCACTGCATATCCTGCAAGTCTGCATTTCCGCCTGAGGCAGTGTTATTCATATACGTAGTTAAACAGTCGTTATCTAGATACTGCGAAAGCAGCCAAGCACGCGGCCTTTGTATCCGGTTCTTCCTTGTGGTTTTCAAGATACATTTTGTCTTCGCCTTGCAAAGCCTTGGAATATCTGATATAAGGCGACATATCAAGTTTTTGTCATTTTAGCCTAGAATTAGTATGTATAGAAAAATAGAATTAGTATACATATAAAAAGAAAGACACATACCGATATATATATATATATTTTTCCCGTATTTTCTACCTACAAATGTATATATTTCCCTCTCAGTAGTGCTGTATGTGTAATGTATACGGGGTAGTAGAGCTGTGTGTGTAATGTATAAGGGGTAGTAGAGCTGTGTGTGTAATGTATACGGGGTAGTAGAGCTGTGTGTGTAATGTATACGGGGTAGTAGAGCTGTCTGTGTAATGTATACGGGGTAGTAGAGCCGTGTGTGTAATGTATACGGGGGAGTAGAGCCGTGTGTAATGTATACAGGGTAGTAGTGCTGTATGTGTAATGTATATGGGGTAGTAGAGCCGTGTGTAAAATGTGTACGGGGTAGTAGAGCCGTGTGTGTAATGTATACGGGATAGTAGAGCTGTGTGTATAATGTATACGGGGTAGTAGAGCTGTGTGTGTAATGTATATGGGGTAGTAGAGCCGTGTGTGTAATGTATACAGGGTAGAGCTGTGTGTGTAATGTATACAGGGTAGTAGAGCTGTGTATGTAATGTATACATCGTAGAGCCGTGTGTGTAATGTATACGGGGTAGTAGAGCTGTCTGTAATGTGTATAAACTCCTCCCAGCCTGGAGCCTGACCCCTCCCACACATGTGACTGATCACATGACAGTGACATCATCACAGGTCCTTGAAGCTGCCGTGGGCTCTGCAGGTGGAGGTCTGTGTGTCCGTCATGGCAGGTTATTATTAACCCTTCACTCCCTGTGTGAGATCAGACGTCCAGGCTGTGAGGTGACTGATAGCTGCGGCTTTCCTCCTCTTCTGTCCTTGCTCAGTAGCTGCGCTGCGTCCTCAGCAGACAGGCGCCATCTAGTGAAGGACAGCACACACTACAGATGTATATGGGGTGATTCTTTTGTTAAGAAACCCAAGCATTCCTTAAAGGGGTTGTCCCGCGCCGAAACGGGGTTTTTTTTTTTCAGTCGCCTTGTGTGCCCCCATCCACTTGTCCCAACACCCCCCAAGGCCTAATGCCCACGTGCACACATGTATTCCGCTGATGAATTCCCGCAGCAGAATCCCTGCGTGCCTGCAGACATGGGCGGGGAAATGCCAGCACACTCACCTGTCCGGACACTGCGGGTCTCCCCTCCTCTGTCGCGGACGGATCTTCTTTTTCCCTCCCGGCGGATATGCTCAGCACGCCGGTAGCGCACATGCGCCGTGCACATTATTTTAAACTCCCTCTATCCAGCACATCCCCAGCACAAAAACAGCTGCAGGTGCGCCGCGGGTGCGGACGACTTCCATTGATTTCAATGCGAGCCGTCCGTGTGGGAGATCCGCAGGAAAATGGAGCATGCTGAGATTTCTTGCTGTGCGTGCGACCCGCAGCCGGGAAAAATCCCATCCGCATGCCTTTAGCTGCCCTACTGATGCTAATGCATTTCTATGAGCGGCAAAACTCATGGACTTTATAAATAAAATCCGCACGTGGACATTGGGGCTGACAGTCCGGACAGAACGGCCGGTGGGGACAATTCATGTATCCGACCATCCAGCTTCTCACACCCCAATAATGCGCCCCTCTCTGGTAACGGGGTGAAATCTCTTCTCTGCGTCGTAGAGGCGTCTAGTGGTCAACAAGCTCTACAAGTGGAAGAAGAGGTCACTACACACAAGGAGCCTCCGAGAGCCTCTTATAGGCCAAGGGGGGAACCACTTTTAGGGCCTCCGGTGACAAGACCGTTCATCTAATCACCACAACTCTCATCATTTACATATCAGCCTGAGATGGAACTGCAGGGTGAGTTTTACAGCAACACGACAACTTCTTCTAGGGGCCGAGAGCGTACATTATGTTATTGAAAGGTTCAGTATGCGGGTTCAGCCATTCGTCGGTTGTGGAAACACACATTGCGCTTGTGTGGGATGCGACTCGGCTGCTTACCAACATTTGTATCGTATCATCAAGGTCATTTAGATAATATGACCGTAACAGGTGTTGAGCGGGTCAGGAGACCCCACAGAGGAGGGGGCTAGGAGCCAAGGGAGCGTCCTGTCTCTCGGCTGTCATCAACCGGGGGTCTTAATGCTAGAACAGGTTTTTTTCTATATTTATTAATATACGGATTAATATCTACTTTTTCCCCTTGGAGGCGCACTTTATTCACATCTGCATTCATATGTATGTTTAATTATTCTGATTTATATCAAAATACTAACGGCCACCTGTCCGTGAGTGACTGTGAGTTATATGTAATGATGTCACTGTCATGTGATCAGTCACGGGGGCTCTGAGCTCCACCCCTGATCACATGACAGGACATCATCACAGGTTCTAAAACAGCAGCCCTGTGCTTTCGACTCCAATCCCTTTCACTATATTATATTAGTAAGCGGCTCACTGCAACATCATATAAAAAGGCGACAGCCCTGATTGACTGACTCACTCGCTCACTCACTGACTGACTCACCACTAATTCTCTACCTTCCCGATGTCATACAAACGTGAGATTTGGCACGAGCTTTTTGTAGGTCCTAAATAGGAAAAGTAAAGGGCTCACAACTTGATTATTCAATGCTAAGTGCAAAACTAAGTGACCCCCTATGTAATTTACCTAATCTAATTCCCTAACTTCCTGGTGTTGTACAAACGTGAAATTTTGCATGATCATTCTTTAGGCCATAAATGGGAAAAGTAAAGGGGTCCCTACTTAATTATTCAATGCTAAGAGACAAAGTAAGTGACCCCTATGTAATGTAACTAATAACACATCTGTACTTCACAAAAGTGAAATTTGGGTCACAATTCCAATATTGAATTCTAAGCGTGAAAAACTGCAAAAATCCACGGTACATGAGATGTTTTTTTTATTAGATACCATAAAGCCTAGAAAAATGATTTATATACTGAGGAGAAACTAATGCTTCTCTTTGTAGATATACTGAAGAGAATCTACCTCACCTCTATGTGTATATACTGAGGAGAATCTAATGCTTCTCTATGTGTATATGGTAAAAGGTAAAGTCCGCTGGTGCAAGCACCGAGTTGTGACCGACTCCTAGGGTATGTGAACAAACTGAGGAAAATCTAACTGACCTCTGAGTGTATATGCTGAAAGGCTGTAAAGTATATAAGGAAGCGGCCATGGACTGCAGGGTTGGAGTATGCCTTTAAGGCTAAGAAGGGCCTGCAACCTCCAGTATTGGGTTAAATTTGAATAAAAAGGGGCATTACATTTAAGGGTAAAAAGTGAGGAGAGTGGGAGGGTTGGCACATTCTGCAGAGGGACATCGGTACATGCAGTCTGAGGAGAATCTAACACTCCTCTATGTGTATTAATATTTTATTTTTCGGTTCCTCCAATGTAACCACGACTTCATGCCCTTGAATGGTTAATATTAACCAAGTGATCCGACTGTGATTTAATTAGTCTTCACATGTGAGGAGGGCATGTAATTTTTAGAAATGTTGTGTGTTTATGCTATGGGACCAGACGAAGAGTAAGAGCCAAGCTTTGTAGGCTTGAAATGCGTCACCACCGTTCCATGACTTTTACCTTTTGCCCCTCTTTTAATCAGCATGCATTTAAAGCAGAAGTTTCTTTAGTTTCTTTCTCCTTCTATGATGGGACAGCGGTGTACGGTCTGCATCCGTTTTGAATCATTCTCAGGCCGGTTTTACACTGTATTTTTGAAGTGTTTTTATATAAAAATACTGAGCATTTCAAGTTTTTTCATCCATTTCATTTTTTTACAAGAATTTTTTTTGGGTATTTTATATTTTGTAGTCAGAATACAGGAAACTGTAATAGATTCCACCTCCATTCATGTCCTGTGCAATGTTCCTCCATGCAAGATGCAACAGTGCCTCTACAGCGCCACCTATCGGAAGGCAGCATTCCTGCAAGTCAATGTCAGACGTTAACAAGCCTTGTAACAATGACTGGAAATATATAAGCCAAAGTCTACGGAGAAGCTATACCCTTCTTGACTCGCATCGCGGGCCTCTCATCCAGACAGCCAGCAACCTGCTCTACACTGAAACAGCTGTCTGTACATCGTCATGTCTTCCTTCTGGAGAAGACTCTGGCTTTGGATAATATTCCCAGTCATTGTTAGAAAGCCTGTTGAAAAGTCAGACATTAACTTGCAGGAATGCTGCCTTCCAATAGGTGGCGCTGTGGTGGTATTGTTCCATCTTCTTTTTGCATACATTTCCTAAAGGAGCTAGTAGGTGTCGTAAGTCTCCTAACACCTACTAGCTGCTCTTGCTAAGTGCTCCGTCATACTGGCCAGGGCCTAATATAGCCTTCAACATCCATGTGAGAGCCCCGTGTGAAAACAGCCTCGCCTCACTCCAGGGATGAAGGGAATCCCCCCCACGGATCACAGAGTTCTCCCATTGGGGCTGGCGCTGCGATATCACGCAGCCGGATAGAACATGCCGCGTTTTGTTTCTCACACATCGCGGTGCTATGCAGGAAATTCGCATATTTGTGAGTCTCACAACGCACAAATCTTGCGCGACATTCTCACCCGCGTGAAGCCGGCCTTTGGCGATGTTCACATCTGCTTTCCATCTTTCATTTTCCTGTTGTATCTTGAGAGCAAAAAGTCGGATCCAGTAAAATTTCCACTGATGTGAATTATTTTATTGCCGTTCCGTCTGGTTTCCGTTTTCATAAAGACTGAAGTGCAGGATGCTTTTTCCCTGATCCAATAATTAGAATGGCGCTGTCAGAGATATTTCACCCCTTTGTTCTCAGTGGGGGACGCACACAAATATAAACTCTTCTGTTTGTATCTGTTGAAGCTTTTGTTCGACGGATCTGTAAAGCTGGGTGCCTGATTCTGCGCAGTGGTAACGTGTATGCCACCCTCCTGGGATTGGGAAGGCGCTGCAACCACATTCAAAATTGATTGCTGCATATGATAGTTATGTGTAAGAAGAAATAGATGTCTGTCACCTGAGTTTGCTGAAATAACTCAATAGCTGTTCAATCTGCCCCATATCCAGTGCCGATTCTCCCAGGGTTCCCTTCAGCCTCTGTATACACTCTTTGCATTCGTAACATTCGATGCAGCGGTAATACCAGTGTGTATGTCAGGTGAACTCTTCTGCATTCATGGTCTGTAATGATCACACATCATTAGAGATGAGCGAGTAGTGCCTTAGCCGAGTATCTCCCCGCTCGTCTCTAAAGATTCGGGGGCCGGCGTGGGTGACAGGTGAGTTGCGGGGGGGAGAGAGGGAGAGAGATCTCCCCTCCGTTCCTGCCCGCTCTCCCCCGCCGCTCCCCCAAATCTTTCGAGACGAGTGGGGAGATACTCGGCTAAGGCACTACTCGCTCGAGTAATGTGCCTTAGCGAGTATACTCGCTTATCTCTAATCTCATACATACTGACACTGCAGCCAGTAATAGACTGTAGACATCAAATGAAGATCAGAAGATCCTCAAACACATGACCTGACAAGATATTCAAATCTGTATACAAAAAGAGAGAATAGAAAATCTACACTTTATTATCTCCTCTAATGTTTACCCTCGTTATCTCCTGTAATTGTATAATTTTATGTGGTATTTTGTTTGATTTTAACTTTGTTTCATCTTTCCATTCAGGTTCCTACAAAATAGGATCAATAATGGAGAAGGACCTGAACAAGATGGCAGGGAGTGTACTAAATCTCACCCTAGAGATAATCTTCCAGCTTACTGGAGAGGTGAGAGATTCTGATGATGTCACATTACATCATTCTTATCTATGGTAATAACAGATGATGTCACTGGGGAGGGGAGAGATTCTGATGATGTCACATTACATCATTCTCATCTATGGTAATAAGAGATGATGTCACTGGAGAGGGGAGAGATTCTGATGATGTCACATTACATCATTCTAATCTATGGTAATAACAGATGATGTCACCGGAGAGGGGAGAGATTCTGATGATGTCACATTACATCATTCTTATCTATGATAATAAGAGATGATGTTGCTGGAGAGGTGAGAGATTCTGATGATGTCACATTACATCATTCTTATCTATGGTAATAACAGATGATGTCACTGGAGAGGAGAGATTCTGATGATGTCACATTACTTCATTCTTATCTATGGTAGTAACAGATGATGTCACTGGAGAGGTGATGGAGTCTAGAAATGTCTGTAGTGATATTTATTTCTGTCTCCCCATATACAGGATTACACAGTAGTGAAGAAGACCTCTAGTGATGGCTGTCTGGCCCCTGTGTGTGATGGATGGGGAAGACCCCTGAGCCCAATCATGGGGCCCCCACCTCACCCCCTGATACATGAGAACATCAATGTACAGAAGATTCTAGAATTTGCTAACAAGATGATTGAGCTGCTGACTGGAGAGGTGATGCTGCAGGGAATGCTGGGATATTTTAGTTAGTGTTCTGCCAAAATTAAAATCTTGTTCTTGTTTTTTTTTTCTTCTAAATCTGTGGACGATTCCCAATTTGAATCTTGTTTACTTTTTTCCCCGGCGTCATCATGACGGCATACCTGGAGGTTGCACCTTGACCTTGTAGGGACAGGAAACAAGAGACTTCAAAAGGCTCCTCCTGCCTCCCCTTCTCCAGTGCTTCCTGTCCCTACAGGGACATGCAAGAGGAGCTCCCTCCAGGGAGCCGTAAGGCTGACAGGGGGGATGTGCGGTCCACAGGCTCACTTCCCCTCTCACCTCCTTCGGTAGTCAGCGCGGTCCAGGGGCACGGCGGGCCATAGGTCTTGCCGCCCGGTCTCACCACCGCAGCGCTTCGGAGAGCGGCTGGCCAGAGGCCCTGAGACCCCTCTCCCGTTACGATCCATCTTCACTGCAGCGCCGAGGAGAGCGGCGGGCCACAGACTCTGAGGTCTCTCTCCTCCAGGCTGGCCGGCGCTGCCGCGCGCATCGTCGGGGGGCGTGGCTTGCGATGCGGCGTGACGTGGTGACGTCACACGCCGCAGAAACCCGGAAGTGAAACCCGGAAGTAAAGCCCGGGAGATTCAAATCTGAAGCCCTCCGACAAGCCTTCCACAGCAGGACATTTTCAGTGAAGGCTTATTCTGGCAAGTAGGTCTGCCTCATTGCTGTTTGCATCATGACGACCAGAGAGACCGATGTGGAAGCCCTGCAAACTTTAAGTGTTACTTAAGCAGGTGTGATATGTCCATTGGGTCTTATGCTAATGTACGGGGGTTCCCTTATGCGTTGGCATATATCTTTGCAGGACAGGGAATCCACCAAAACCAAACAGGACCCTAAGAAAAAGCACAAGAAATGCTCTCTGTGCTTTAAAAAGTTGGACGAGTCGTACAAAAAACCCTTATGCCCTGAATGTACATCTAAGATCCTCAGGAAGGAACAGTCAGCATTCAGGGTCTGGGCATCAATTTCCAGCCTTCCCCCAGCCCAGCGGGAGAGAAGGGCCGCCAAAAGGTCCAGTTTTGCTAACCAGCTCGGATTCAGAATGGTCGCTGGGCGAATTTTCTGAGGGCGAACTGTTTGATCACCCCCCTGAGTCTAAAGAGGAAAACAAAAAATATTACTTTTCATCGGGTGACCTCGTTGACTTAATAAAAGCAGTCAGAGATACTATGAAGGTCGAGGACGTGGTTGAGCCGAGATCCGTGCAGGATGATATGTTTGGGGGGCTTAGGCCAAGGAACCAGACCGTCTTACCAGTTAACACCACCCTAAAGAAAATAATTTCGGACGAGTGGGCCTGCGCGGACAAGGATCTTTACTAGAGATGAGCGAACCTACTTGGCCACGCCCCTTTTTCGCCCGAGCACCGCGATTTTCGAGTACTTCTGTACTCGGGCGAAAAGATTCGGGGGGGCGCCGTGGGTGAGTGGGGGGTTGCAGCGGGGAGTGGGGGGGAGAGGGAGAGAGAGAGGGCTCCCCCCTGTTCCCCGCTGCTACCCCCCGCTCCACCACGCGCCCCCCGAATCTTTTCACCTGAGTACGGAAGTACTCAGGTGAGCTAAAAACCAAACAACTCTGACAGGTCAGCTATTTCTCTGTGCCTTGTCAGTGGCCACATGCACACAGGATAACTGATGCCCCAAATTTCCATTTCCAGTGACTATTTGGGTGACAATCGCCCTGTGTAAAGGTACGTTCAGGGGCAAATTAATCAAGTTAATTTGATTAGTCACACAGCACTGTGCACCTTAATATTACTGGAGACTTCTGGGTAATGACTATATTGTGGAAGCTTCTGAGTAATGACTGTATATTGTGTTGTCAGGTTCCTATAAGGTGTCAGGATGTCGCTGTCTATTTCTCCATGGAGGAGTGGGAGTATTTAGAAGGACACAAGGATCTGTACAAGGACGCCATGATGGAGACCCGCCAGCCGCTCCCATCGCCAGGTAATTCCGACGGCGAATCCAAGGACACGTGGGTAACATCAGACGTGGCGTGGCGAAAAAACACCAGCCGTATGAATCAACATCATGGAGGAGATATCAGCCAATTAAAATTTCAGGCAATCGAATCCATTAAATCGTACGGTCGGAGAGGAGACTTGGATAAGCGATTATTGCAGAAGGAGGCTGAATGGACCTTCAGACTAGATAGCGTATCACCTAGGGGTCTTAATGAAGTACTCTCCTTCTGTTCCTTTATCCAGTAAATAGCTCCGTAATTACCAGATCCACCTAACCAAAGTAGAAAAAGAGGACCCGCGACTGATCGAGTCATCAAATACTTGTGTTTGTTGAGCATATATATAAAAAATTATCCCGTGTATGTCCATTGGAAAGTCCCCAAAAAGGTGACCCTTCAAAGCAAAGGGGCTGTTGCATTAAAAAGTGTCACTTGACACTTATGAAGGAGACATAATCATCTGATCCCGAATGAGGGGGAGCTGGTGTTAAATATGCATGTTCTGAAAGGTTTTGATATGGCAAGAGAGAACAAAAGGTCCACACTTTATTGTATTTATGAAGCTGTGGAAAATACTCACCATATGTACTACATAATTCCCGGTGCTGCGTCCCATTAGGACGTATAATTGAACTTTTTATAAAAGGACATGCGATCGGCCCTCATGGTAAATGTACAGGACAACAGCCGGTCACTGCACTAGCGATTGATATAGCATAAACACTTAAGAGATTTCCAGCAAGTTTGAATTAGCCACAATGTATCCGGGTGGCTTACTTTATAATGCATACTTGCATATAAGTCACATGATCTGGCTGGAAGGTATGCATAAGAGAAGTGTCCATATTGTATATGGGAGACTTGCTATAGGCTACACACATGCATACATACTCCATGATCCAGCCTTTCGATATGCAAAGCAGAGATGCCCATTGAATATATATGGGTGGCTAACTACAGCCTGTAGACTGCATACATAAGGCGAGTGACACATGAAAGGCATGCCTAATAATAAAAGACATAGGTATAACAAGTAGTGTATATGCACCCTCACATACTTAATTACAAGGTCGCTCTTGGTTGCATTATAAGATCGGGGTGACTGCGGATTATGCAGTCCCCTAGTAGATGACATGGTTGCATAACCGATCGAGAGTAGGCGGAGCTATCCGCAGTGGCGCTCTGCCCACTACTTACCCGCATAAGCAGTAATCCTTTGAGGCATACAAGAAGGGGCGGGTGCGTTCGTATCAGCCCCCTCCTCACTCATACGTCTCAAAAGATAAGGGAGGAGTATCGGGTACACGCCCCCTGTGACGAGCTATGACTCGGCCGGTCACATGACAACACTCACGTGACCCCGGAAGTATGCACGCAGCGGGACTAAGTGAGTCTGTGTAAGATCGGGGGCATGACAAGGCGATCTGAAACTAGAGACTGACCGGAGTTGTAATAAGGGATTCAGTTCGGGACTCCTCAATATGGATTCTCTATGCAACACAGGCAGCGTTACCATTCAGCTGTCAATGAAGGATGACAACAGCTCATTGGCTAAGAGGTACACACCTACTGAGGGGAGTGTCCCGGTGCGGCTTTATAAGTGAACACTTGTCTGACTACACCTCAGATGCCTCCAGCCTACCACCAAGGCTGGAGCTGCTGCCAGATTTATCTGTTTTTTTTTGTTTTGGTTTGCTTACCGCTCTCTGTAGCCAGGCATCCAACGATCAGTGTTGGTGCCTGAGCATAGATAGGGATAATAGGCTATGCTTACTTGCTGTTACCCTTAGTTTTAAGAGGGAACGTAAACCTTCAGATATTAGGGTCAGAAAGTGAGGTTAGGAAGTTGTTAACTTTCATCTCGTTCAGACACATTGTGTTCTGGGACCCTTCATAGCCGTGATTTCATCCAATTGATGAAAGATTGCCTGCGGATGTGTATCCCATCTGCATTTCATCAATGGTATAGATGATCAGATGATTTCTGCATTACATAGCTGAATTCACTTAAATTTCACTGAGGAAGTATGAAACGCTTGTAATTTATCTCTATACACTCAATTTGCTCAATTTAAATTTATGCTGCAATTGGGCATAAATAATTGAGTGTACGATCCTTGATAGTGATCGGTTTCTATCTGCATGATACTTTTGCTCCTGATGAATCGCGCAAGCGAGGAAACGCGTTGAGCCTGATAGACGAGAGCTTGATGTATAACGGAATCGATATGGATTCCTTCTATATTGTCTGATACTAAATGGTACAACAAGGATCATAGTTACCTCCAGTTAGTATCAATAATTACTTCCACATAGAGGTTGAAAAGAAAATGAGAGAGGAGGCATCCTTGTCTTGTGCCCTTTTAGATCTTGAACCATTCTGTATACCCATACCTGGTTCTCACTGTGACTTCTTGATTGCTATAGAGGGACCTGATCAATGTCATGAGGTACTCTGGTACTACTACCTCTCTTAGTGCTTCCCAAAGCTTATCATGCTCAATGCAGTCGAAAGCCTTGGTGTAATCAATGAAACATAGGTATAGCTTCTTTTGATACTCTTTTTGCAATGGTTTGCTATGTGGCCACAAGTCCTTCTCCCCTTGCGGAATCCAGTTTGAACATCAGGAAGTTCTTGGTCAGGGATATTTCCCAAGTGCTTCTGGATGATTTTCAGAAGCACCTTACTGGTGTGGGCAGTCAGAACAATTGTACTATTGTTTCCACAGTCCTTGACATCGCCCTTCTATGGCAGTGGCATAAAAATTGATATTTTCCAATTCTTTGGCCATTTGCAGGTCCTCCGGATTGTCCGGCATAGGATTGTAAGTGCAGCTGTTAGGACTGGTTTGAGCAGCTCTCCATCAATGCCAGGTGCTTTGCTGTTTCACAGCTGTCTCATCGCCAACTCTATTTCACTTTCCAGCAGGCCTGGTTCCAGATCTTCTTGGCCCCCATGGGTGGTCACTGCTGACACCAGCGTAAAGTTCTTCTTTATATAGTTTCCATCTCTTCTTGATGTCCTGATGGTTGCTAATTTCATTCCCGTCATAGGCCTTGAAGCTACTTGGCAGGTGTAGAAAGACTTCTTCACCTGTTTCACAGCAGCACATTGCCAAATAATTCCCCGGTGTGACCCTTCTTATAGGCTAATTCAAGGTTCATGCATTGAGACATTCCCTTGACCATAGTCTCTCCCTTTTTATCCGCAATCTGGAGGGTGGTTGCAATTAGCCATCTCCCACTGCAAACTAGCTTCTTGTATGGCACGTATTCTTGAGCAATTTCAGTGATGTTTCCCTTTATCTGTGCCCACAGTTCATTTGGGTTTCTACTTTCCTGCCAGAACAAGTTAAACCTGTTCCTCACCTCGACTGTGTATTGCACAGGGATCTTGCTGACATCAAATTTCCTCTGCATGGCTGGACACTTGAGCTTACATAGTCTGACCTTGACTTTGGCTATAAGGAGTTTGTGATCGGACCCACAGTCTGCACCTGGTAGTATTTTTGCAGGGACAATTTAATCTTTTCATTTCTGCTGCCAGAGTATATAGTTGATTTGGTTGCAATGCTGCCCATTTGGGGATGTCCAGGTATACAGGAGTTATTTTGGCTGGGTAAAGAAGATGTAGATGATTCTAAACTTCACTTGGCAGAACTGAACAAGGCGGTTCACAATATTTCCCTTAGGCGGGCTGCACACAAGCGTGACGGGCTCCGCCGCGGAATATTCCGCAGCGAAGCCCGTCACGGCGCCCCCCAGAGACCCCATACTTACCAGCGGATCCGTCGTTCTGGGTCCCGCATGACGCTTCCCGCCCACCGCCGCCGCGTCATATGACACGCCGGTTGCGTCACATGACACGTCCACCGTGTCATATGACGCGGGCGGCGGTGTCATGTGCCGCGACGGACGCGTCATATGACGCGGCGGCGGTAGGCGGGGAAGCGTTTTCACGCTATCTTCCTCTGTGCTACAGCGGGAGATAGCGTGAACGGACCGCTTCCATTGACTGCAATGGAAGCCGTCTGCGCGTACACCCGCAGCAAATAGAGCATGCCGCGGGTGAGGACGGGAGATTTCACGGTGCGGAATTCCGCGGTGGAATTCCGCACTGTGTGCCCTGAACTATTAGGTTCAATAGAACCTAATAGCTGCGGGCAACACAGCGGATTTTCACCGCGAATTATGCGGCGGAAATCCATTCGTGGGAAGGAGGCCTTAGGCCGTGTTTGCAACCACTCGGGCTTCAACCTACTCCAACTTTGGTGTTAAAATCACCCATGATGTAAGATAGTATGTTAGGCTGAAAGAAGATGATGTCCATCCAGTTCAGCCTGTCTCCACCCCCCCTTGGTGATCCAGAAGAAGGCAAAGAAACTGCTATGAGGTCGAAATCAATTTAGCTCTTTTTTTGGGGAAAAAGTACCTTTATATAGTGGAAGAAAAATGTTCTCGCCCCTATACCTCTTTTAATGCACCCTAAGAATTTATTTTCCTTTTTCAGCAGCTGACTGGCATTGATTGTTTCAGTTAAGTCTACAGTCAACTAGTACCCCCAGGTCTTTTTCAAGATTAGGTATCCCTAGCAGTACCCCATTTAGTGTATATTGGTGACATATATTGGTGCCCATATGCATGACCTTACATTTATCGATGTTAAATTTTGCTTACCTTGAGCTTACATAGTCTGACCTTGACTTTGGCTATAAGGAGTTGGTGATCGGACCCACAGTCTGCACCTGGTAGTGTTTTTGCAGGGACAATTTAATCTTTTCATTTCTGCTGCCAGAGTATATAGTTGATTTGGTTGCAATGTTTACCATTTCCCGAGTTGTCTCCACGACAGCACCACCTGAGATCGCCTCCTCCTGATAGGACAGGAACACACCGAGAGGTTAAAGGTTCCCTCCCTTTCCCACCTTCCCCAGTGTTTTCCTGTCCTGCCAGGAGGCAGGATCACCAAGAGGGGCTGGTGGAGACGCCAGCCTGAAGATTCTTACCGGCGGATCGGAGGGCAGTCGATCAGCCTGCCCTCCCTTCCTGCAGATTGACTCCCGGGACGCCACATGGGGTGGTTCCCCCGGGCCAGGTTCCTCCCGCGGTGGCCCATGGGGGTACGAAGCGGGGCTCCAGCTCTCCTCCTGTGCCGGCTTAGGACCGGGGGCGGCGCTTCCAGGATCCCCTTGACACATGTTGGAGGGGGCGGGGTGCCGCATCACATGACCAGCACGATTACGTCATCGTGGCCGGCTCGGCCGGCGCGTGGAGGGGGCGGGCTTAGAGCAGAAGGTGCCAAATTTACAAAACAGTGGAACCTGAGAGATGACGGAGGCGCAAGTACAGGTAAAGCCATTTGCTTAGTATCTGGTTTTACTGCCCCAAGAGTGTCTGCAGCACCTGCAGTAAAGATGAGTGCTCCAGCACCAGAGGTTGCAGAATGTTCAACCGCAGCAGGAAACGTAAGTAGCCAGTGGAGCAAAAAAGGTCATGCAAATTCTTATGTATAAATGTGAATGTTGCATCCTTATCCGTAAAACTTTGTTTATCTGCCAGGAGGATAAAAGGGACGCCCGTCCCCGAACAAATGCGCAGAATGCGGCGCGAAACTGCCGGCTACGTATGTGAAGTCGTTATGCAAACCATGCATAGCGAGGCTAGTTAAGGAGGAATCGGGGGGATTCCTAGAGGATGTCAGAAGGCTGGTCAGGGAAGAGGTACGGTCAGCTCTGACAACTCCAAAAACGCCACCAAAAGGGGCATCCAGGGCGAAGCGCCAGAGAAGGGCGTATAGCCCAGAAGAGCACACAGACTCTGAAATAAGTTCGGGGGGTCAGAACCAGAAGACCCAGTGCTCGAGGAGTCCTCAGAGGAGGAGGACTACAAAAAGTACCTCTTCCATCAAGAAGACCTAGCGGAGCTCATCAAATCAGTTAGAGCCACGCTTCAGATGGAGGAGCCCAAAGAACCTCGCACCATACAGGACGAAGTTTTCAGGGGATTAGGGGAGAGACGGAGGCATACCTTCCCGGTCCATAGTAATATCTCGAAGGTGATCCAAAAGGAGTGGAAAAAACCTGACGCAGGATCCTTCTCCTCTAGAGGTGTCAAGAGACGATACCCGTTCGAAGAGGAGGTATGCGCAGGCTGGGAGGAAATACCCAGAGTGGACGTTCCGGTGGCTAAGGTGGCTAAGAGGACAACCTTGCCCTTCGAGGACGCCACGCAGCTGAGGGATCCAATGAATCGGAAGGCGGAGGGCCTACTGAGAAGATCCTGGGAGGCAGCCGCCAGTACACTCAGACGAGGGGTCGCAGCCACGTGTGTCGCTAGAACCCTGGAGGTATGGCTGGAGCAGCTGGAACTCCATATTTCAAATAAAACGCCGAGGGAGCAAATCATAGATTCCCTCCCCATACTAAAGATGGCCACAAGTTTTCTGGCGGACGCAGCGGCAGAGTCAGTGAAGCTCTCGGCAAAAGCAACGGCCTTAACCAATTCCGCCAGAAGGGTTCTATGGCTAAAGTCATGGTCAGGCGACTTAGCCTCAAAAAACAAATTATGCTCACTCCCATTCCATGGCCAGTTTCTCTTTGGTCCGGATCTGGACAAGATCTTCGAGAAGGCATCCGACAAAAGAAGAGGATTTCCGGAAGAGAAACAGCAGAAGGGGAAGACCTTTTTTCGGGCCCCAGCACAGCAGCCGGAACCATATAGGGGCAAAGGCAAGACGGGCCGCTGGAGTTACCCCAAGGGGGGTAGAGGGAGGAATTTCCTCTTCAACCCTCATCAGAGGGATCCAGCCAAACAGAAACCCTGACGCTATCCCAGTAGGGGCGAGGCTGGGGAGCTTTGCGGATCGATGGGCCACGATTTGCGAGGGCCCATGGATCCCAGAGATCCTACAGCAGGGATACCAGATCGAACTGGTGTCCCTCCCTAGGAGAAGATACATCACTACAGGAGGTGCAGCGCAACAACTACACCTGTTCTAGCAAGCGGTTCAGGACCTACTACGTCTAAATGCGGTGTCCTTCGTGCCTCAGAGAGAAGAGACCTGGGGGCATTACTCCAGACTCTTCCTAATAAAGAAGCCAGGCGGGAGATCACACATGATAATAAATCTAAAGCCCCTGAACGCCTTTGTCAAATATCGAAAGTTCAGGATGGAGTCGATCTTTTCAGCAGTAAGGTTAATACCCAGGGGAGCCTATATGGCATCTATCGACCTGAAGAACGCCTACTTTCACGTGCCAATCCACAGGGACTCGCAAAAGTACCTAAGTTTCGCACTGGAGATGGGCAAAAGGACGAGACATCTCCAGTTCAAATGCCTGCCCTTCGGAATCTCTTCAGCACCTCGCATTTTTACAAAAATCATGGCGGAGGTAGCAGCCTGTCTAAGGCAGAGATCGATCCTGATAGTTCCCTATCTGGACGACATCCTAATTATAGCCGAGTCCAGAGAACTCCTAGTAGAACACCTGGCAACGGTGCTCAACCTGCTCCAGTTCATAGGATGGATGGTAAATTGAGAGAAGTCCAGCTTAGACTCCAGCAGGAAAAAGGTGTTCCTGGGCATAACGCTCGATTCAGAAGCTCAATGCTCCTTTCTCCCCGAAGCAAAGGTGCAGAAAATTCGACAGCAGGTCAAATCCTTCCTTCAGAGACGGTCATGCTCAATTCGGGAAGCCATGTCTCTCCTGGGAAGCCTGACATCATGCATCCCGGGGGTAGCATGGGCTCAGGCGCATACCAGACCCCTGCAGGCTGCGGTTCTCTCAGCCTGGGACGGGAAGCAATCCTCACTAGGAGCAAGAATGCGAGTAAAAAACTCAGTAAAGATATCCCTGCGCTGGTGGACATCCATAGGAAACCTGCAAAGGGGGGTCCACTGGATACTGAATCCAGCCCCACACGTCACGACAGACGCAAGCTCCTGAGGGTGGGGGGCGCACGTAGGAGACAAGCTCCTACAGGGTCCTTGGCCACAGGTATGAAGTACCAATCTTCAAACTACAGAGAGCTCCAGGCAATTTGGGAGGCCCTCCAACACCTAGGGGACTCAGTAAAAAAACAGCACGTAAAGGTGCTATCAGACAACACCACAGCAGTCGCCCATATTCGACATCTGGGGGGCACGAGGTCGCCAGCCCTACAGAGCATCTCACAAAAAATCTTTCGCTGGGCAGAAGGCCACATCCTCTCGATTTTGGCAACACATTTGAAGGAAGCCCTGAATCAGAGGGCAGACTTCCTCAGCCGGAGGCGTATAGACCCGGGGGAATGGTCTCTATCCCAGGAGGCATTCCGAATCATGACGGACAGGTGGGGTCTCCCACAGCTGGACCTGTTTGCATCCAGACAAAATACCAAGTTAAAGAGCTTCTTCTCCCTCAGACCGAGGACCAGCCAACAGCAGTGGACGCCCTGAGCCAGGATTGGGGAGGGAAACTGGTGTACGCCTTTCCCCCAATTCCGTTAATCCCAAGAGTGTTGCAGCACTTCAGGTCGCAGACATGCACACTGATCCTAGTGGCTCCCTTCTGGCCAAGGAGAAGTTGGTTCAGCCTTCTAAGAAACCTGAGCATCCAGGACCCAGTCACCCTTCCCGCTCACGCGGATCTACTAACACAGGGGCCTCTGAACTACCCCAATATAAGCAGACTCCACTTAACGGCCTGGATATTGAAGAATCCACACTGAGGGGCAGGGGGTTCTCGGACAGAGTAGTCAGGACTCTAATGGCAAGTAGGAAACAGACAACCAACCTCATTTATCAGAAGATCCGGAAGAGGTTTATCTCTTGGAGACAGGGGAAGGATTCCTCGAGCCACGGTGCTGAAATCCCGCTAATCTGGATTTCTTACAGGAGGGCCTGGATATGGGCCTCTCCCCGAGCACCCTAAGAGTCCAGACGGCAGCCCTTAGTGCCCTATTCGACAGCAGGCTATCAGGAGATAAGTGGATCAGTAGATTCCTGACAGCGGCAGATAGGTTGCGACCTAGACCTACAAATATATGCCCCGACTGGAACTTAAATTGGGTGCTGAGGGCTATGTCAGCGGAACCCTTTGAACCAATCGAAGGGCTCTCAATAAGAATGCTCACAATTAAGACGATCTTCTCAGTAGCCATTTCCTCAGCGAGACGGGTTAGCGAGCTACAAGCCCTATCCATCCGCCACCCACTCCTCAAAATTACTGACACAAAGCTAGTCTTCAAAAAAGACCCGGCCTTTATGCCTAAAGTAGTGTTACAATTCCATAGGGCCCAGAATGTTGTAATCCCCTCGTTCTTTAATAATCCTCAAAACGAGAGAGAAAGAGCCCTAAATTGCTTAGACGTCAGAAGAGCGGTCCTGAACTACATCGATACCACAAGCCACTGGAGGCGGGACGACAACCTGTTCATCCAGTTCTCAGGCCCTAACAAGGGGAGTAAAGCAGCTAAAAGCTCTATAGCCAGGTGGATCCACCTGGCCATTACCAAATCATATAAGGCCCTGGGGAGGGAGGCCCCCTCGGCTCTTAAAGCCCACTCCACGAGGGCAGTAGCGACTTCATGGGCTGAGCATAGCTCGGCGTCCTTCGAACAGATATGCAAGGCAGCAGTGTGGAAGAAGCCACACACTTTTGTCAGACATTATAGGGTAAAGGTGCAGCTTGATGAGGACATGACCTTCGGTCGTAAGGTCCTCGGCGGCAATCCCACCCTAGAATAACCTTTAGTTGGTACGTCTCAGGTGGTGCTGTCGTGGAGACGACTCGGGAAAAGGGTGATTATACCTACCCGATAATCGGGTTTCCAGGAGTCTCCACGACAGCACCCATACATTCCCTCCCGAAAGAAATAGAAAAAAAAAGGGAAGTTTAATATGTATATACGTTTAAAAAAATAAATAAATAATACCAGATAGGTAAAAAAAATAAAAATTTAAGTTAGCTCCTACCCGGGCAGTTCGTTATAAACCACCGGGGAAGGTGGGAAAGAGGGGGAACCTTTAACCTCTCGGTGTGTTCCTGTCCTATCAGGAGGAGGCAATCTCAGGTGGTGCTGTTGTGGAGACTCCTGGAAACCCGATTATCGGGTAGGTATAATCACCCTTCTTTCATCCCAAGTCCCCCAGTTTATCTAGGTCCATTTACAACCGTACATTGTCCTCCGTTGTATTAATTACCTTGTAAAATTTCGTATCGTCTGCAAATATTGATATTTTACTGTGCAGCCCCTCTATCAGGTCATTGATAAATATTTTGAACAGAAATGAAGCCCAGAACTGAACCCTGTGGCACCTCTATGTGCATATACTGAAAGGTTGTAAAGTACATAAGGAAGTGGCCATGGACTGCAGGGATGGAGCATGCCTTTAAGGCTAAGGAAGCACTATAACCTCCAGTCTGGGGTTAAATTTGAATACAAGGGGTGTTACCTTTTAAGGGTAAAAAGTTAGGAGAGAAGAAGGGGTGGCACATTCTGCAGCAGGACATCGGTACATGCAGCCTGAGGATAATCTAACGCTCCTCCATGTGTATACATATTTTATTCCTCCATTCCTCTGAAGTAACTATGACTTGATGAAAATTTTCCGTGCGAACAGGTAAAAATCTGTACCAAATTAACATATATATATATATTCATACAAAGGATATGCAAGAAGGTTGCTACACAGGAGCACAAGGGTATACAGGAATACACACACAAACATGCTAAAAATAAACGGATAAATTACCAGAAAGAAACCAGGCTGGGGTAGTAGTGCGGAGTCACAGGAACAATGTGCAGCCCTGCGCCTAAGTGAATCTCTGAGGTCTAACACATGGGACAGTAATCCTCTCTGCTTTAAGTTCTCCTCGCCCAACACCTCCTCTGGCCTCCTTTCAACATCACCAAGGGGTGGATTGAATGAATGCGTAGCCCACTTTGATGGAAACCCAATTAAATTTTTTGCCCATATTTCTCCAAGAGACCCTCCCATGGGAAAATTATGGCGGCCATGCTGCATATCATAAACCCTGCTATCTGGGGGTACAAAACGCAATATGCAGCTGATGAACTACTACACATAAGGTCCTTGGTGGGTTCTGGGGGTTGCATAACGATAGGAGTGGCTGTGTTTGGTCCGCCGCGCCCTCCCGGTCATAATAATATAACCTCCCTTGTGCTGGGATCTTCTGGTGATCCACAATCCCCATTATGGATTTTCTCAATGAAACTCCATGATCTCTGGTGCCAGTTTGTCTGCTTCATATCCTTTGCTTCAAAAGACAGCCAGGGCCATATACAAATTAGCACACTTGTCAATGCCCCCTTGTTTGTATGAGAAGGACATCTGCTCCTCCTGCCTGGGGACATTAACACTTCTAAGATAATTGAGGGGGGGGGGATACAGGGCCTCCCAGCTTTCTCTGGAACCTGAACGGTGATAGACTGATGCAGCAAGATAAGTGACGATTTTCAGGCTTTCCTATATCGCCCCCCCACCCTCCCCCTTTGGGTGAGTGATGGTGGTTGATCTCTACAGATCACTCCCAAAGACCTCCCTGTTGCCTCGTCTTGATGGAATAGTCATCAGCATTGCCATGTTCTTGGGCTGGATAGTGAAGTCGTAGGACTGCAGTGCCAGACTCCAGTGTAGGAGCTTGCCATTTTCTCCAGCCTCATGGTTCAACCAGCTGAGCGGGTTGTGATCCGTGACTACCATGAAGTTACACCTGTATAGATATGGCTGTAACTTCTGTAGGGCCCAAACTATGGCTAAGCATTTTTTTTCGATCGTGGCGTATGCCACCTCTCTAGACAGGAGCTTCTACCTGAGGTAAAGAACAGGGTGTTCTTCCTCCTTTGAGTTTACCTAACTGTAGACAGCTCTAAGCCCATAAGCACTGACATTGGTCTACACCCCAAACCTCGCAGTGAAATCTGGGGCCTGCAGGACTGGAGATGGCACTCTAGAGCTATAAATGACTGCTCGCATTCTGAGGTCCAGCTCACCACCTGAGGCAGATTTTTCTTTGTCAGGTCGGTGAGGGGCTTGGTCAGGGCACTGTAGTAGGGTAGAAACATACGGTACTACCCAGCAGTACCCAAGAAGGACATGGCCTGCTTCTTGGTTTTGAGGCTAAGCCAGGCCAGGATGGTGTCTACCTTCCCGGGCTATGGCTTCAGTGTTCCCCCACCTACATGGTACCCTAGGTACTGTACCTCTTGCATGCCGATCTGGCACTTCTCAGGCTTGATGGTGAGACCTGCTGCCTGGATTTGCCTGAGCACTTGCAACAGGTGCTCCAGGTATTCCTCCCAAGTGATGGCGATGTCGTCTAGGTATGCGACGGCATACTCCCCGTGTCCCTCGAGCAGCCGATCCACCAAGCACTGGAAAGTAGCCGGAGCATTATTCAAGGAGACCTCTCTCGTGCCTCCTGTGTCATGGGTATTTGTCAATACCCACGGCTTAAATCCATTATGGTGAGGTACCGGGCACCTGCCAGTTTGTCCAACAGCTCATCGATGTGGGGCGGATAAGCGTTGGACACCGTGATCGCATTCAACCTGTAGTTCACACAGAACCGGGTCATCCAGTCCTTTTTGGATCCACTTCCCATACAGGACCTCAAAGGGTGAGAAACCTGTTGAGGCCTGAGGTACCTCTCTGTAAGCAAATAGCCGGTGCTGGAGGTAACACTCCCAGTCATGTCCGTGTGAGTCAACTAAGATCTTCAGCATCTGCTTCAGGGTGCCATTGAATCACTCACACAGACCATTGGTCTGGGGTTCATATAGGCTGGCTAGCAGATGTTGCACCTGCATTCTCGCACAGAGACCTTGCATGAGTCTGGACATGACCTGGGGCCCCTGATCTGTAAACATCTCCCTGCGAAATCCTGCACGTGAAAATATAGCTTTTAAGGCATCAGCCACCTTCACAGCCCATATGGAGGAAAGGGCCATGGCCTCAGGGTATTGTGTGGCATAGTCAACTACAGTCAGGATGAAGCATTTCCCAGAGATGCTGGGAAGGGCCAGGGCCCCGATCAGATTCACAGTGACCCTCTATAAAGGCTTGTCGATGACTGGCAAAGAGTCCACCTGAGGGCCTTCGTTTGCTCCCCTAGGGAGCTGTTAGGGATTTAAACGGATAATGTGGATCCAATGTGTCGCCCAACCAGTAAATGGATCAGACCGGCAGTGCTAACAGCTGACTCTGGAAACCCGGATGCTCACAGCTGAAGACGTAACTTGGAATGCAAAGATGACCGGGAATCTAGCCCTATGCTGGTAGGAGGTAGTGGAAAGTCCCTGCCTATCAACAGCAGAGAATTTACCCCGATAAGGGCTGCCCTGGTCAAGAACCTGGGCGCTGATTAACCCTGTCAAGACTGGTCACCAGTAAGCCAGGAACTGGATAACACCAAGCAATCTTAAGAATCAAGGAGAGAGCGCATAAGTTCAGATCTAAACTGGAAGTACTGAGCAAACTGAAGACTAAAGGCCCATTTACACCAGCCGGTGATTGCTAAAAAATCGCTAAGCAATAATCGGTGCGGGTAAATGTGCGCCCCTTGTGCGTTTTTCGGGCACTGTTAGCTGATTGTTAAATTCAGCTAATCTAAAAATCGTCCTTCACTCTTATCAGAAGTTCTCCACGGGGAGTGCTGATAGCATTGTTTCCCCATGGAGGACAAAGGATGTGAGCACAGATAATAGCCCTTGGGCTATTAACTGTGTTCAGTGAAGGCTTCATTTGCAAACCTAATTGGTACTTAAGTAGCTGAGTAGCTACTTAATAGCTTATGCAAAATGATCGCTCAAAGCTGTCACTCAAACTGTCGTTTGAGCGATCATCTACTGGTGTAAATGCGCCTTAGGCACCAACTGGAAACACCGAAACAGCAGGAGCGACTGCAACACATGCATTTATGAGAGGACTCATACAATAACACTGCAGCACAGGCGGTCAGGTCTGAGGCATCTATATAGTGGTGAAGAGGTGACAAACAATCTGCAGCTGTGTGGAAGAGCCAGAACCAATTTAACCCCTACAGTGTTGGAAAAAAGGCAATCACAGTTTCAGAAGGCGACGCCCACGTCTGCCAGATCTAACAGGAGCCAGATCTAAGGTCTGCCAAATAAAAGAGAGGATAGAATAGAAAAAAAGGGGGAGCTCTGTCTGAGGGTACACACAGTATGTCCTTAATAAAAAAAAAAAATATATATATATATATTCACATGTTTGATAGTGAATATATGTAAAGTGGACATAGCTAAGATAAGTGGACAATTATTTGCGCAGGTGGGCATGTGCATATGCGGAGAATCTCTAGGTGGATGATTTTTAATTCGTGCAAAGAAAAAGCCATTGACTACTGTTGCAGTATGCGGATTGGCTTTTGAATGGGTCATTGTGTTTAGCTAGGCAATCGCCCCTCCCCTAAAGTTGTAGGAACGACTGAACAACTACTGTTTAAACCTGAAGACAAGTAAACAAACTAGCGACTATTTTATGCAGGCTCATACTCCATGACCAATTACAAGTGAACAAATTAGTGCACAATGGCTTTGTGTTCACACATAACGATTATGGCTCACTTTTGCTCATTTGAACAAATTTTGAGTGACAATTGTTGTGTGTAAACGGGCTATTAATCATACTCCCACTTATAACACCATTAATGCATCTCACACTAGCGGGTTACTACACTAATGGGTTGCAGTTCAATGTGGCTACAATATTTGCATAGTGCGGCCTCCAAGGAAACTGTCACTGTTAAGTAAGTTTAAAGGGGTTGTCCCGCGGCGAATTCAAAAAAAATTTTTTCTACCTACCCCCACATTGTGCCCCGTTAAAAACAATCCCTTAGTTATTTAAAAAAATAAATAAATTGCTTACCTGCATCCCCTTTCGGGCAGTTTCTTCTTTTAAAGATGGCCGCCGGTCCTTTCCCAATGATGCACCGCGGTTTTCTCCCATGGTGCACCGCGGGTCTTCTCCCATGGTGCACGGTGGATGTCTTGCATTCCACTGCCGATTACAGCCACCTAATTGGCTGATCGGCACCACGTGACGGAGGCGGAGCTACGATGACGCGGAGAAGACCAGCTCTCCGGCGCGAGCACGGAGCAGAAGACAGGACAGCGCAAGCGCATCTAAAGAAGCCAGAAGCTGCAGAAATTAGTCGGAGCCATGGAGACGGGGATGCCAGCAACGGAGTGGGTAACTGTATAACTTCTGTATGGCTCATATTTAATGCACGATGTATATTACAAAGTGTATTAATATGGCCATACAGAAGTGTATAACCCCACTTGATTTCACGGGACAACCCCTTTAAGGGATCACTGTATTCTGGCTGTTTGCAGCTTGGTCAACATTTTTGGCTTGACACATTCCCTTTAATAGCTGACCTGCTATACCAACGTATTGTATATGGGTGCCAAAGAAATCACTATACTGAACAGTTAACAGGACTTGAAAAGAGAGATTATACCACAAAAGAAAGAAGAGCGAAAAGTCACAGGGGTGAAACCCTCCTGAATCCAGAATATAACTTTTATGAGGAAAATTATAATCTGCAAACTCTTTATAAAAACCACCTCTTAGAATTATCAAGAACACGATAAAAAGTCTCTTATTTTCCTAATCCTCCCTTTCTTACGCAGAGTTACTGTACTTTTCATCCACTTCAGCCAGGGTTTTGCAACACTGGGCTTAGTATGATTTTTCTACTATCCATGGTGCACTAATTACATGAGGTATACCAGCTGACGATGTTGGGGAAAGTTGCTTTCGACTTCAGGGATTTTTTTTCCAACAGATTGCTCAGTTTTTTACCTATTTTGTGATGGAGATCACGAAGATCACTATGGACAACAAGATGATTCTGAGGTCCAGTGGAGTTGTGATCATCCCATACCTGGATGACATCCTTATAAAAGCACCCTGGAGGAATTTGGAAAGTCTAAGGATCACCATAGAGACACTTATTTCAGCAGGATTGTCAGCAAGCTGAAGTAGAAAATGTCCAGTAGCGCAATACAAAACCAAGTCACCTTGGGGTGCTGTTAGAGTGCACACTCCTGTATGGATCCATACTTCATGAATCCTCAAGTCAAAGCAGAAGGATGTAGAGAGCAGCACACAGAAATCTTTGGTTAAAATACTGCGCATTAAAGATGCTTACTTTATTGTATCTCCATTAAAAGAATGTGACGTTTTGGTCACATCTGTGGCCTTTGTCAAGCTTGACAAAGGCCAGGGACATGGCCGAAATGTCGCATTCTTTTATTGGAGATACAGTAAAGTAGGCATCTTTGCGCAGTATTTTAACCAAAGATTCCTGTGTGCTGCTCTCCACACTCTTTCTGTCAGCAAGCTGAAGTCTTGCCTTGTTCCTTCCTAATGCAATCTGTTTTGGCAATGCTGTACCACACGTCATCAGTTCATGTCCTTCTCCTAGTGGACAAGAGACATGCTGTCCAGAGCTCATTCCTTGAAGCTAGTTCGTTGTCATCTGCTCTGCTTTTGTATGAGGATCCTGGGCAGAATAGTGGCCACAATGGAAGTGGTTTCCTTTGCCCAATTCCATGCCCGGCCCTAGTAAAGGGTCATTCAATACAGTTTGGACTGGTCTCTCCTGTCTTTTGACTTTCACATTAAGCTTCATGCTCAGATGCAATGATCTCTGTTTTGGTGGCTCTACCCCCCCTGGATTCTCCAGGGATGCTCCTTCCTCCCAGTCTGTAACCGATACTAATCTCCTGGGCTTGGGGTAGTGTTTGTTCACCTTATAGTTAGGGGTCGCTGGACACTTGAGAAGTCAAGTCTGTCCATCAACATTCTAAAGCTCAGAGCAATCTTTCTCTCCCTCTGCCATTGGCATGTAGCTATTATGGAGCATCCAATTCAGATCCAAACAGAAGATGGCATGGCTGTGAAATACATAAAGTACCAATAAGATCATAAAAGAGGCAGCTGGGACACAGAGGGCTGCTACCTCTTTATCAAAGTGCAAATAGGAGGTAAGATCATCACAATTGGGAACCTGAACCTTCCTAATACAGATCAGCTTCACCTTTACTGTTGTTCGTAAATTGACAGATTTTGCTGAGGGGTTAATGCTGATCGGAGATTACTTTAATCTCACTTTAGACCCTACTATGGATTCCACAAATCCTAGAGGCCACCTCCTGAACTCACATTTGTGCTGCATAAAACAACACCTCCATGATCTCAATATAGTAGACGTTTGGCGAATTCTCCACCCTTAGGACAGGGACTACTCTTTCTTCTCTCATGCACACCAATCCTATAGTCGTATTGATCTTGTTCTGTTGAGTCACCATGCCCTCTCTTGGCAACCAGCCGCATCCATAGAAAATATTCTATGGTCAGACCACGCACCAGTCTCCTTGTTTCTGGAAATTCCAGGAACACTGAGAAAAGGCCCTGGACAAGGCGCCTAAATGAAAATTTAATAAAAGACTTTGTGTGTGCTTCAGAAATGAGATTTAGGATTACAGAATTCCTTGAACACCAATCCTCGGACCCCACATCCTTACACTTCCAATGGGAAGTGCTAAAGTGCGTTCTACGAGGTACACTAATCCAATATGGTACCCACCTGAGGAAAGCCATCTCATTTAAAGTAACCTCCTTACTGAATAAACTTCATGGCTTAGAAACATCTCACAAATCTACCCACTTCCCTGTCGGCCCTAAAAGATCTCTTCAACACTAGGCTAGAGCTTAAAACCTTACTTAATAAGAAACATGCCCACTACGGACAGCGAATTAGAAAATATTCCTACAAATATGCTGACAAATGTGGCCAACCCCATGCCAGACTCCTCCACCCCTGAATCTCCCACACCTTTATCCCTTATATTACAACCCCTACAGGTGACAAAGCCCATGGCCCGACAACCATCTATAGCATGTTTTGAAATTATCAAGAGTTATTTAAAATCAAAGGTCTATTTATGATTTCACATTATGGCACCCTGAATGAAAAAATAACAGGAATATGTCCACGAAAATTCCCTCCCTACAATCAATACTGAGACTAGAACATCCTTAAAACAGGATTTTACAGGAGGAAGTTGACACAGTCATTAAATCTACCTCAGCAGGAAAAAGCCCAGGCCCAGATGGGTTCTTTTCTCGCTGTTACAAAAGATTTAGGGAGCAAGTAACTCCTTTCCTCGCCAAAGTGTTTAGCTCCATCTCACCTCTCTCTCCATTCCCATCGAAATCTCTCTCCAGAGTCATCACTGTAATTCCAAAACCTGGTAAGGACCCCTCGTAATCTGCAAGATACAGGCCCATCTATCTGATTAACATAGATATTAAACTCTACTCCAAGCAAAGAAGAAAATTGCGCGAGCAGCACCAGTAAAGTACCCACTTTGTGCCAGGGCAAACCTACACTCCCTAAGACATCCACAAAGATTGTTAAGCTTTTAGAGTAGAGTTTATTAAAGTAAAGAAAGAACTCCAACAGCATGCAGGTGTGCTAATACTAAAAGACTTTATTGTCCCATCACAGCGACGTTTTTGCTGTTGGGCCTTCTTCAAGCTCTTGGTATTTAGCACCCCTGCATGCTGCTGGAGTTCTTTCTTTACTTTATTAAACTCTATTCCAAAAGCTTAGCAAACAGAATTAATCCTATCCTACTATCAATTATACACGGAGACCAGTTGGGGTTTGTGGGGGTCGGGAGGCCGGAGATAACACCAACAAAACCCTACTCCCGATAAAGGAAGGTCAAAAACTCAGCACAGGTCAGAATAAATGGAATTCTCTCAACTCCATTCTCCATTAATAACGGCAGCAGACAAGGCTGCCCTCTATCTCCGTTACACTTTGCACTGGTCATGGAACATCTTGCTATAGCCTTGCGTCGGAACCCCAGTGTACACGGTCTCACCATTGGTTCCCAGCAGTACAAGCCCTCATTATATGCTAGCGATCTACTTTAATATGTAACCCAGCCACAAATTTCCCTCCCATCAGTTTTGGGGAAGGTCCAAAAATATGGCAAACTCGGTAACCTTAAAATAAATATCACCAAATCAGAAGCGCTAAATATCTCCTTGTCATCCTCTGAAATTCAGCACCTATCCCAACAGTTCCTATTCAAATTGAGAAAATTCCCATGTCAAATACTTAGGCATACTAATCCCCCGGGACAATATCTCTCCTGGTTTGGCTGAATAAATATGCTAAAGATGATCGTCATCCCTCGCTTTCTGTACTTATTCCAGACTCTGCCTAGCCAGTCCCTCATGAACTTCTTTAAACGCCTACAATTTGCCTTCATGTGATTTATATTGGGAGGAAGACACAGTCGCATCAGCTACTGAACCCTCTGAAAACCTAAATCCACAGAGGGGCAGGGCTTCCTGACCTTAAGCTTTACCACATGGCCTCTAACCTTCTTAGATTGTTCGACTGGCATGTCCACGGGAAGTCTAAACAATGCATTAAACTAGAAACAAACATTGTTGGAACTTCTCTAAAGTCACTGCCGTGGAACTCACTCTCAGCTAGATCCCACAACAATGTTAAATCATAGAATGGTAGCGTTGAAAGTGACCTCCAGGGTCATGGGGTCCAACCCCCTGCTCAGTGCAGGATTTACTAAATCATCCCAGACAGATATTTGTCCAGCCTTTGTTTGAACATTTCCATTGAAGGAGAACTCACCACCTCCTGTGGTAACCTGTTCCACTCATTGATCACCCTCACTGTCAGAAAGTTTTTTCTAATATCTAACTTGTATCTCCTCCCTTTAGTTTCATCCCATTGCTTCTAGTCTTTTCTTGTGCAAATGAGCATAGGGCTGATCCCTCTGCAGTGTGACAACCCTTCAGATATTTGTAGACCACTAATAAGTTTCCTCTCAGCCTTCTTTTTTGCAAGCTAAACATTCCCAGATCCTTTAACCGTTCTTCATAGGACATGATTTGCAGACCGCTCACCATCTTGGTAACTCTTCTCTGAACTTGCTCCAGTTTGTCTATATCTTTTTTAAAGTGGGGTGCCCAGAACTTGACACAGTATTCCAGATGAGGTCTCACCAAGGAAGAGTAGAGGGGGATAATGACCTCACGTGATCAAGACTCTATGCTTCTTTTAATACATCCCAGAATTGTGTTTGCCTTTTTGGCTGCTGCATCACATTGTTGACTCATGTTCAGTCTGTGATCTATTAGTATACCCAAGTCTTTTTCACATGTGCTGCTGCTTAGCTCAATTCCTCCCATTCTGTATGTGCTTTCTTCATTTTTCTTGCCCAGATGTAGGACTTTGCATTTCTCTTTGTTAAATACCATTCTGTTAGTCACTACCCACTGTGCAAGCTTTTCTAGATCTTTTTGAATACTCTCTTTCTCTTCCCTAGTGTTAGCTATCCCTCCTAGCTTTGTGTCATCAGCAAATTTGATAAGTTTCTCATCAATTCCCTTCTCCAGATCATTTATAAAAATGTTGAGCAACACTGGGCCTAGGACAGAGCCTTGTGGTAACCCACTTGAAACATTCTTCCACTTGGATGTGCAGCCATTTATGACCACTCTTTGAGTACGATCACTCAGCCAGTTCTAAACCCAACTAACATTTGCCTTGTCAATCCCATATTTGGTCATTTTTTTCAATAAGTATAGTATGAGATACTTTGTTAAATGCTTTACTAAGGTCAAGAAAAACTATATCCACCGCATTTCCCTGATCAACCCAGTCAGTGATACTATCATAGAAGGAGATTAGATTAGTGTGACATGACTTGTTTGTTACAAACCCATGCTGGCTCTGGTTAATTACTCCATTTTATCCAAGTACTTGCGTACATGCTGTTTAATAATTTGTTCAAAGATCTTTCCCGGTATAGAAGTCAGGCTCACAGGCCTTTAGTTTCCTGGATCCATCTTCATCCTTTTTTTGAAGATAGGGACAACATTTGCCCTTTTCCAATCTTCTGGAACTTACTCTGTTCTCTAGAAATTTTCGAAGATTATGGCGAGTGGTTCAGCAATTACCTCCGCTGCTTCCTTTACTATCCTAACATGCAATTCATCTGGACCTTGAGACTTGAATTTATTTAAGTTAGCTAAGTGTTCCCTCACCATCCCCCTGCTTACAGATAGCCTGCATTCTTTTTTCCACAATAGCAAAGGGAAGATCAAAGTTTAAATTTAAAAGTTCGGCCTTCTCAACATCATTCTCAACCAATTCACCATTTTCATTTGTAAGCATTCAAAATCTTCCCTCTTCGCCCCTGATCTGCTCACCACATGGGATAAGATCACTGCAACAATCATCTTATGCAGAAAGAAAGGCCCACTAACTCCGCTCTTCCATAATCCTGATTTTCCTCCAGACCTGGCGACTGAGGGATTCATGGGGGGGTCTGAGTTGGAAGATACTATAATCCACCAGACTTTGAACAGAAATAGGATATGCTCCTTCGCTGAACTTAAAAACCTGCACCCAGAAGTCTCACTCCCATGGTTCTCATACATGCAGCTTTCACATTTTCTCAACACTAACATATCCAACCCTGCATTTACAGCCCCACTGACTCCATTTGAGACTCTATTCACTAAAAAGTTGCCTCCGATCAGATGCCTTTTACAAACGTATAGCTGGTTGATTGAGGGTCTATCCACTCAGGACCCCGTCTTTATGAGCACTTGGAAAACTGAGCGCGCTACAACCATAAAACCAGAAGAGAAGAACAAAGCATTTCTACACAAGCTGCCCATGGCCTGTAAAGCCCAGGAAAGGAATTATAAGCTATTAACAAGGTGGTATTGATGCCCGGCACTCCTGCATCGTATACATCTATCTCACCAAGCTGCTGGAGATGCGGCTCGGGCACTGGAACAATGCTTCAAGTGTGGTGGAACTGTCCTTCACTGAGACCATTCTGGAACATAGTGTTCTCCACCTACACAAAAGTTACCAGATGATTTATTACAGCATCCCCTCAGATTGTCCTGCTCTCCATCCTCCCAGGATCCACCTCATCAATAAAGAAGGATATCTTATGCCATTTCTTAACCGCAGCACGTGCTGTTATCCCCAGACATTAGAAGACTCCACAAACACCCACTCCCCGTGAGTGGATACAGGAATTGAATAAGATCATGTCAATGGAGGAGATGCTGTCTGAGGACTCAGATTTCCCACAAAATTTTATAGCAATGTGGAGCCCTTGGCTAGAGTTTCAAAACACTGCTGATTTTAAGGTCTTGTTAAACTAACACTAAGGCAGTGGAGATACCTCACAGTACCTCCCAATTCAATCCTTTGATATGTGTCTATTACTTCCTTTTATATAAAAAAAGAATTTCTTTAATTTTATTATATATATATAATTTTTTTTTTTATTATTCCTTTTTCTCCCCCACTCTCTCCTCACTCTTTCTTTCTTTATCTTTTTTCTGATAAGTTAACAATACTAAACTTATTTAAAGTTCAATATAGTTATGTTAAAATCTGGAAGAAAATACATTCTTTTAGGATGTTATTATGGATGCTTAGTCATCTCTCTAATTATAATAGCTGCAGTGGAACCAATCCATAGATCAGGCAATGTGAAAGTTAAAACTGTTGATTTAATAAGTTCTAGGGGATCTGACATCCTATATCAATTTTTAATGTAAAAATGAACAAATCACAAAATCAAAAGGAGAAATGTATAATATATGTTTTGAAATTATATAAGAAAATGTTAAGGTTACCGGTTTTATACATTTATATGTCCTGCAAGACCTTTTTGCTATTGTCTATTTTATAATATTTGCAAAGTTTAAAGAGGTTGTCCCGCGAAATCAAGTGGGGTTATACACTTCTGTATGGCCATATTAATGCACTTTGTAATATACATCGTGCATTAAATATGAGCCATACAGAAGTTATTCACTTACCTGCTCCGTTGCTGGCGTCCTCGTCTCCATGGTTCCGTCTAAATTCGCTGGCAGCTTGCTTTTTTAGACGCGCTTGCGCAGTCCGGTCTTCTCCTTTCAGCACGAGCCGCTTCAGTGTGCTCCCCGCTACAGCTCTTCTGCGCATGCGCAGATGAGCTGTCACTGCTCGGGAGCGCGCTGGAGCGGCCATTCTGTACCATCCTCTGTTAGAGGAAGGTGCAGAGCCGCCCAGCTGTCCGGAGAAGCCGCCCAGCTGTCCTGGCGTCCTGGTAAGTGATGGGCCGGGGGGGCTGCCGCTGCGCCGGGGGGGGCTGTCGCTAGGCCGGGGGAACTAGCGCTGGGCCGGGCTGTCGATAGGCCGGGGGAACTAGCGCTGGGCCGGGGGGGGGCTGTCGCTAGGCCGGGGGAACTGTCGCTAGGCCGGGGGGGGGGCTGTCGCGAGGCCGGGGGGGGGGGCTGTCGCTAGGCCGGGGGAACTAGCGCTGGGCCGGGGGGGGAGTGAAGGCCGGGGGAACTAGCGCTGGGCCGGGGGGGGGGGGCTGTCGTAAGGCCGGGGGGGCTGTCGCTAGGCCGGGGGAACTAGCGCTAGGCCGGGGGGGCTGTCGCTAGGCCGGGGGGGGCTGTCGCTAGGCCGGGGGAATTAGCGCTGTGCCGGGGGGGGCTGCCGCTGCGATGGGGGGGCTGCCGCTGCGATGGGGGGGCTGCCGCTGCGATGGGGGGATGTCGCAGCGATGGGGGGGCTGTCGCTAGGCCGGGGGAACTAGCGCTGGGCCGGGGGGGGCAGTCACTCGGCCGGGGGAACTGTCGCTAGGCCGGGGGGGCTGTCGCTAGGTGGGGGAACTAGCGCTGGGCCGGGGGGGCTGTCGCTGGGCCGGGGGGGCTGCCGCTGTGATGGGGGGGGGCGCTGCGCCGGTTACCTTCTGCCTGGCGGTGGGTGACTGGTCGGCTGTGTTCACTCCAGGGGTCCGGTCGGCGGCTGCGGGGCGGCTGGTTGCCATGGAGACACAGCTGGTAGCGTCTCGGGAGCGCGCACGTCGGGCTGCAGCGAGCGAAGGGAAAAGAGCTGGCGGCCATCTTGGCAAAATTTTTATAAGTTGCTGAAACGCTGGAACGGTAAGTAGAAACCAGCTAGAAAAGTCATTTACAGGGGTAATTAGTAATGTTTGCTTAATTAGGGGGACTGGGCAAAAAAAAATTCACTGCTTCGAGACATCTCCTTTAATTAAAACTGATTAAACATAAAAGAGGCAGGTTGGGGTCCTGTCCTTAGTTGAGCTCCACATCCCAACAGTATTGGCAGTCAACATTCCTAGGATAGATAATGGGTAACAGACTACCTCAGTCAGCTACAAGTCAATGCTGTAGAGTGGTCTCCTTACCTTGACATCTTCTCCCCGATTTGCCCGCATTAGGGAATGCTGGACATAGACCTCATGGACTCTTGCCTGAACCCCATAATTCCACAGTTAATGTCCATAGCTTGTTACCCATTGTTCACAATAGATGCTGTAGTAATTCTTTGCCCCCCTGCTTCTGCCATGGGTACTCAAGATTGACTCAGACACTCTTAGTATGCAGACATGGTCCTCCTCTTTGAAGATGTCTTATGACACCATATCTCAAACTTCTGTAGCATCAGCTGCCACACAACTAAGATTACTTCTGCAAGTAATGGCTTGGGGACTCCACAGCAAAGACCAAATCCCAATTGGAGGGGTAAAGTGTGAAAACTGGAGTTCTCCAGGTGCTGCATCCAAAAGCCAAAACAGTGTGTGGCAGAACAGGCCCACCTTTGCTTTCTAAAAATGTCATTCAGACAAGGTTTGCTCAAGGCAAAGAAAGAATCTTTATCTTTAATTTACAACCCTATTTGGAAAGCCTATTTTTAGGGGTTTGAGGAGAGACAGCCCCCCCCCCATAGGGTTTTCTCCCCTTCTGAACCTGTCATTCCTCCAGTCTTGCCTGGATGCAGAATTAGCCGTCATTTTTCTGAAATAAGTTTTCTGCTTTATGCATTTTTTTCTAATGACCCTTAGCCTCTAAGTCCTATGTCAAAACTTTTTTCCGAGACGATGCACATACGGTTCCTCTGTACACACGTCCTACATTCCTATGGGACCTCAGTTTGATATTGGATGCTCCCAAGTCTTTTGCCTTTAAGCCTCTGAGGAATATCTCCCTGCAACTCATTTTCTGGTTGGTGGCCTTCTAGGTTATGATAACTTCAATCAAGAGGGTCTCTAAATTGGTGGCTCTTTCTTGCCATTCTACCTTTCTGATTCTTCATCAGGGCAAGGTGATTCCACCCCCACCGCTTTCATATCTTACTAAATATGTTTCCGGCTTCCACCTTAATGAAGAAGTTCTATTGCCATCCTTTAGTTACTCTCCATTGCATCCCATGGAGTTGTGACTACATAAATTGTACGTCATGAGGACTATTTGCATTTGGCAGCCACATCTTCCTTCATGCACTGTTTTTTTCATTCTGGACGGTTGATGTAAGTGCATTCCCTCAGCCATTCATAGAGCTTTCCGACTGAAAGTTCAAGATTCGCCCTTCATGATTTGAGCTCCATTTACCAGTTCATTGGGTAAATTGTGAGTAGTGCAGCACTAGGCCTTGGCCCCTCATCTTTGCAGAGCTGCCACCTGTTCCTCTGTCTACATCTTTGTATCAGCAGATGTGGGTCTTGGCCATAAGGCTTTGCAAGCAGCGGTGGCTCAGCATTCCATCTGAAAATTCTCATTCTATTTCTCACTTCAGGGACTGCTTTACGACATTTTATAATCTTGAATCCCCAAATGAAACAACTGAGAGAAGAGGATTTTTGTCAAAAATACTTTCTTGTAGTCTTTTTTTTTTTTGAAGGACACAGCATCCACCTATTTTTTCTCATGTTATTATGCCCTTCTCAGTTGTAGCATGTTCTGTTTTTTTGACACTTGTGCTTCTATTGCTAGCATACAGACTATTTAGCCAAGTGCCTGTGTCCCCAATGAAAGTTACTAGAAACTGATTTTACTGTTAGGTAAAAAACCTCCTTCTATACCTTGAACTTGCTGATCTACCAGGGACATGAACCCAAGGCTTGTTGAGGTGCTGCAAAATTTTTTGAATGCCATTTTTTGAATCCCCAGATGCCCCTTATGATTGATGGCAGACACTATTCATTATTTAGAAGGCCTAATTATCACATAAGGTTTTAGGACTTGTTTATGCAAATTTTTTGACCAACTCCAGAAACACAGATTGTACTAAGGTATTTAAAGTTTTTCCTTTTCTTGTTATATTTTGTATTTAACCTCAAATAAATAAAATGGCTTTACCCCACTTCTAACCTGAATGATAAATTGCATGTAACTATCAGTGATTGTGAGATGGACAACACGTAATAGCATAAGATCCTTTATAATTCTCCACTGACCATTTACTAGAATAATGATGACACATACTGATACATGAGCCTATGAAGATGGAGGCTTCACCAAAAAAGGGGAAAACTGCAAAAGAATAACCTGTGGCCAAACATCCAAATATACTGATCCTCACTGTAAGGTCTACTGTTAGATTGTGATCTGTTTTTCCACCAGTGTCTTATTTAATAAATGTTTAATGACTTATAATTTTCATTTAAATGTTTATATAGAAATGTTAAAAATATCCATATCAATTTTAATGGTCTTTCAAGAAACAGTAAAATCAGCTTTATTCTTGGCAGATGACAGTACTACTTGTAAAGCAGAGGGTTGTGGTATCACACAAGATACATATGAAGAACCTGCCATTATCCCAGATATACCCTCAGCCTATCACAGCAAAGATCCATCATCTGATCCTCATATACAGGTTCCATCTTCTGATTCATCACAGGCTGATAAGCAGAAGAAAAGTCACAAAAGGGGAGGACATCAAAGAGCTCACACAGGGAGGAAGACATTTCCATGTTCAGAATGTGGGAAATGTTTTGCAGCGAAATCATATCTTGTTCAACATTTGAGAACTCACACAGGAGAAAAGCCATTTTCATGTTCAGAATGTGGGAAATGTTTTGTAGCGAAATCAAGACTTGTCGGACATCAGAGAATTCACACAGGGGAGAAGCCATTTTCATGTTCAGAATGTGGGAACTGTTTCGGAGATAATTCAGCACTTGTCAAACATCGGAGAACTCATACAGGGGAGAAGCCATTTTCATGTTCAGAATGTGGGAAATCTTTTATAGCTAAATCAAAACTTGTCCAACATCAGAGAAGCCATACAGGGGAGAAGCCATTTTCATGTTCAGAATGTGGGAAATCTTTTATAGCTAAATCAAAACTTGTCCAACATCAGAGAAACCATACAGGGGAGAAGCCATTTTCATGTTCAGAATGTGGGAAATCTTTTATAGCTAAATCAAAACTTGTCCAACATCAGAGAAGCCATACAGGGGAGAAGCCATTTTCATGTTCAGAATGTGGGAAATGTTTCGGAGATAATTCAACACTTGTCAAACATCAGAGAACTCATACAGGGGAGAAGCCATTTTCATGTTCAGAATGTGGGAAATGTTTCGGAGATAATTCAGCACTTGTCCAACATCAGAGAAGCCATACAGGGGAGAAGCCATTTTCATGTTCAGAATGTGGGAAATCTTTTATAGCTAAATCAAAACTTGTCCAACATCAGAGAAGCCATACAGGGGAGAAGCCATTTTCATGTTCAGAATGTGGGAAATGTTTTGCAGCGAAATCAAGTGTTGCCCAGCATCAGATAAGTCACATAGGGGAGAAGCCATTTTCATGTACAGAGTGTGGGAAATGTTTTGGATACAAAAAAGCTTTTCTACAACATTTGACAACTCACACAGGGGAGAAGCCATTTTCATGTTCAGAATGTGGGAAATGTTTTGCAGCGAAATCAAGTGTTGCCCAGCATCAGATAAGTCACACAGGGGAGAAGCCATTGTCATGTTCAGAATGTGGGAAATTTTTTAGAAAGAAATCACAACTCATCAGACATCAGAGAATTCACACAAAGAAGAAACCAATTGTATGTTAAGAATGTGAGAAATCTTTTACCCACAAATCACATTTTGTTAGACATCAAAGAACTCACACAGGGAAGTAGCCATTTTGTTTTAGACTCATTTTAATGGGTATACATATTTTTCTAATGGCACCACTTTAGGTTAAACATAATGTGTTGTTTAACTTTTATATATATATTTTTTGGGCGGGGCTCAATGTGAAAAAACAAGTTTCAGAACTTTTTTTTTTACTTTATGACATTCACTGCAGAGTATAGGTGTTATGTTAAATTCATTCTATGGATCAATACATCTTTTTATGTGTTGCTACCTTTGCACAACACTAAGAAAAGAAAAAAAATTGTGTTTGCATTGATGCCATCCAAGACAAATAAGAATTTTTATTTTTCCACCAACAGAGCTGTTTGAGTTGTTTTGAGTTGTCCTTTCTATTGGTACCATGTTGTAGATTTGACTTTTATTCTGTTTTTTTCAGAGGAAGATGACCATAAAACAGCAATTCTGTTTATTATTTTTATTTTTACATTGTTCACCGTCTGGTGTAAGTAAGATGCTCATTTTATGGATTGTATCAGTAAGTTTACAGCAGTAGCAAATTAATATATGAATGACATTTTCACAATAAAAAACACTTTACAAAAAATTGTATTTGTATCAACTTATTCCACAATCCGCAAGAAGCATATTTGTCACGGCGCGACAGGGTCGTGGCATAATGGCTGTGATGTAGAAACTGCTGTGATGGCGGCACTATGTCAGTCCAAGCCACATTATGACACTATTAGGGTCATATGACTTTATCCATTAGAGTTCTACCACAGTTCAAAAAGGTGGGAGCCATATATAGAGATGTCCTTCGGTGTCTGAGTTTTCCCTGGTTGGCCAATCTGCTATAGTGAGGTTTATATATTCCAGCCCCGGCTCCTACAGGGGGATGATTATAATTCATCTTAAGTTGTTGAAGTTGGTCTGGTCCATATCCTTCTTTTTGCAGCCATCGTGCCTGAGATAAGTAGTTGGTGAATTTGTATGTATATACATTGCCTTTGCCATTGCCCCTGCCATGTCTATTGGTATTTCTTTCTAAGGAACAACTAGGCGGCCTATGTATGGGACGCTTGTATCGCAGGCAATCACCCTGTTAGGCAGGACGGGGTTTTTACTTCTCTGGCTGATGGGGCTAGATTTCCCATTTTTCTCTCTTGGTTGTGTTTGGTGGTGGTTTTTGTGTTCTATGTGGGACTTACTGGTGTATTTTTATCCAGTGTGGACACTTTGTTGTGTCCATGATGGGTGTGGTGTGTTAGCGCTCTGCACGGACGTAATAATATTATTATGCCAGCGAAGCTCTATAAGCTATTTGTTTGCATGATAAGTTGCAGATTCTACTGGAAATTATTTTTGGGTATAGGTTTTTTTGTTTTTTTTTTTGTTTTTATCTTGTGTTTTCTTGGAAGGCAGATTAACGAAACAGCAATTCTGACACTGGCTCTTTTTTTTTTACAAAATCATCATTCACCATGAGGGACAAATGAATACTGTAATTTTTGTATTCTGTCTGATTATAAATGTGGTGATGTCAATTATCCGATTTCCCCTCCACCCCCTCCCTTTTTTTATTTAAAAAAAAGTGGTTTTGTGTGGATTTTTTTTAAATGAAACTTTAACTCTTTCTTTGCATATTTTTAATCCTGGTTCAGCTTGCGTTGAAGAGGCTTCTGAGTGTTTCTTTTGTACCTGCAATTTATGGACTTTTGACTGCGGTTGTCCTGTCTATTGTTGCTCGCATACTTAGACTTTGTCTTGTTTGTTTGTCTTTTCTGCCCTGATCCATCTTCCTCTTTTCACTTTCTTCATTTTTTACCTAGGGACATATAGGAAATTTAGTTTAGGTTCAAGTAGAGGAGTTGCCCTTTTCGGGGAAGGTGCTCTGCTTGTTTAGCAGGTCCATGTGGGGCAATTTAACAGAGGCAGTGAAGTCCAGCTAAGTTTAGCAGGTCCATGTGGGGCAGATCAGGGAAATATGTATGTAAGTCTAAGGGAGAGCACAAGCACACAACTCTGAAAAGAGTCAGATTTTTATGCTGTGCGTTCTCTTCACAGGGAGACAGTGCTGGGCCAATATAAAAACACGTCACCCAGCTCCTTGTCACACTTTCTAAACACATCATAGCTTCGTTTTCATCCCTGATTTCTTCAATCGACTTGTGGGGGCACGTTGGTTTTCTACAATAGACCTATAAGGGAATTTACATTCACATTCATGAGGGGGATGAGTGGACGATGGCATTCAACACCCTTAAGGGACACTACGAGAACCTAGTGATGTGTTTTGACAATTTGTACAGATTCTCAGTTTTTTTAGAGTGTAAAATGTTTGTGATTCCGAAAATTCCATTGATAAGATATTTTATTACTCCTCAAGCGTTCAACATCTATTCAGCTAGGGTAAAAGCAATTCTAGACCGGCTTCAACTGGAAAATCTCAAAGCTGTACAATGTTTTCCAGAATTTGCCAATTATTATTAAGAAAAATGTACTTATTGTTTTTTGGAAATCGTTAACCCCTTAGTGACGGCGCTATCGTCTTTCTACGTCCTGCTGTTGCAGGACGTGTATGGAGGGGGATAGTGCCGCTATCTCCCTCCATACAGCGCGGGCATCAGCTGTTTATTACAGCTGACACCTGCGGGCAATAGCAGTGATTGGCCGTTCGGCCGATTGCTGCTATTAACCCTTTAAATGCCGCTGTCAATTCTGACAGCGGCATTTAAATCCCCCGAACGATGTTCGGGGATCCCGTACGGCCCCCCCACGGTGAGATTGGGGGAGCCGTGCAGGTGTCATGGCTGCCGGAGGCCTTCTGAAAGTCCCCAGGGCTGCCTTAGCAGACTGCCTATCAAGCCATCCCCGTGGGGTGGCTTGATAGACTGCCTGTGAAAAAGTAGTATTACGTAATGCTAAAGCATTACGTCATACTGCAGGAGCGATCAAAGCATCGCATGTTAAAGTCCCCCCTGGGGACTGAAAGAAAGTTTTATAAAAAGAACAATAAAGTTTTATTTATTTAAAAATAAAGTAATACAAGTTCAAAAAAAAAACCCTTTTGCGATATTTGCAATAAAAAAATCTAAATAATAAACCAAAAATACGTGTTTGGTATCACTGCGTCCGTAACAGTCCAATCTATCAAAGTAATGTATTATTTACCCCAGACGGGGAATGTGGTCCAAAAAAAAGGACGACCGAAATGCACTTTTTTAGTCACCCTATCTCAGAGAAAAAATGTAATAAAAGGCGATCAAAAAGTCAATTGTATGCGAAAATGGTACCAACGGAAACGTCAGGAAATACCACACAAAATGAGCCCTCACACAACTACGTCTCCAAAAAAATTAAAAAGTTATTCTGCACAGAAAATGGACACAGAAAATAATTTTAAAAAATTAAATATCTAAAAAAAAAAAAATACAAGTAGTACAGCAAAAAACAAATATATACAAATTTGGTATCGTAATAATCATACTGACCCATAGAATAAAAATATCAGGTCGGTTTTGTTGCAGTTTGTGTGCTGTAGAAACAGGACGCACCGAAAGATGGTGGAATGTGTTTTTTTTTCCATTTCTCTCCGCTTAGAATTTTTAAAAAGTTTTTCAGTAAATTATATGGTACAATAAATAGTGCCATTGAAAAATACAACTCATCCCACAAAAAACAAGCCCACATACAGCGACGTCGATGGATAAATAAAGGAGCTACGATTTTTTAAAAGGGAGTAGGTAAAACCAAAAATGGAAAAAAGCAAAAAAGCTCAGTCACTAAGGGGTTAAGGGGGTTAATGTATTGAAATCGATTCCCACTGCTAATGATGCATTTCGTTTAAAAAGAATAATGTTTTTTTCCCGCCAAGTGGTTATCTCCAAACTTTGTATTGTAGCAGTAGATGCTGCAGAAATTGGTGCAGAGGCAGGGCTGCTGCAGGGCTGGGGTAATCTCTCTTATTTACACTTTTGTGCTTTCTTTTCTAGGTGATAGAGATTTATCAGCTCTAAAATGGACCTTTGAGGAGAGAAAACCTTTTTGTATATGACAAAACATAAAAATAACAACAATAATATCTGAACATAGCTTGAACTATTCTCATAAAATTACCCATCAATTACTTTAAACCCATTTGCAGGATTAAACACAGAAATATAACACGTGTTTATAGCTGAGTGTGCTGGCCAAGCCAGGATTTTGCAATGCTGAGCTTAGTAATATTTCCTACTGTCCGCTAAATACATGAGGTATGCCAGCTGACATTGTTGGGGAAAGTTGCGGTTGGCTCCAGGGATTTTTTTTTCCAAATTGTTTAGTTTTCTACCTGTTTTGAGATGGAGATCACGAAGATCATTGTAGCCAAAATGGTGATTCTGTGGTCCAGAAGAGTTCTGGTCAGCCTATACCTGCATGACAGCCTCATTAAAAGCACCCTTGAGGAATCTGTAGTCTAAGGATCACCATAAAGACACTCATTTCAGCAGGATTGTCAGCAAGCCAAAGTCCTGCCTCGTTGCTTCCTAATGCATTCTGTTTTGGCGATGCTGCTCCACACAGTTCACATCCTCCTAGTGGACAAGAGACATGTTCTTCAGTCCAGAGTTCATTCCTTGAAGCAGAATCATTGTCATCTGCTCTGCTTTTGTATGAGGATCCTGGCCACAATGGCTGTAGTTTCCTTTGCCCAATTATGTGCCTGTCCCTAACAGAGGGTCATTCAATACAGTTACAGATACAGTTACATGTTGACTTCCACTTTCAGCTCCCTGCTCAGATGTGATGATCTCTGTTATGGTGGCTGTACTCCCCCTAGATTCTCCAAGAATGCCCTTTCCTCCCAGTCTGCTAACTAGTCCTAACAACAAATGCTAATCTCCTGGGCTTGGGTAGTGTTTCTTCACCTTATGGTTAGGGATTGCTGGACACCTCAGAAGTCATGTCTGTCCATCAACATTCTAAAGCTCAGAGCAAACTTTCTCTCTCTCTCTGTCATTGGCAAGTAGCCATTGTTGGGCATCCAGTTCACATCCAAACAGAAGATAGCATGGCTGTGACATACATAAATCACCAATCAGATCATAAAAGAGGCAGCTTGGATATTGTCATAAGTGGAGCACCACATCCCAGCAATTTCGGCAGTCCACATTCCTGGAGTAGATAAGTGGCTCACAGACTACCTCAGCCGGCAACAAATCGATACTGTAGAGTGATCTCTTCACCTTCACATTTTCTCCCTGGTTTGGTAGCATTAGGGCCTGAACTACATAATTCCCAGTTAATGTCCATAGCTCGTGACCCACTGTTCACAATAGATACTGTGGTAATTTCATTGACTCAATTCTCTCCCACCCTATCTTTTTCTGTTCCCACCTGCTCCTGCCATTGGTACTCAAGAATTACAAAATGTCAGGAGTTCCAATCATTCTCATAGTCATAGATCGACTCAGACACTCTTAGTATGCGGGCATGGGCAACCACAGATGCCTCATGACACGTTTAAGTCATCTTCTGTAACAGGGCTCTCTCCTCCACCCAAATTTACTTTTGCTTAATGTAACTGCATGGATGTGGAATCCTCTGTTCTGAAAGCCTGTGGTTCTTCCAACCAGGTCTGCTCAGTACAGGATTCACTAAATCATCCCAGACAGATATTTGTCCAGACTTCCATTGAAGGAGAACTCACCACCTCCCGTGGTAACCTGTTCCACTCATTGATCCCCTCACCGTCTAATGTCTAATTTGTGTTTCCTCCCTTTCAGTTTCATCCCATTGCTTCTAGTCTTTCCTTGTACAGATGAGAATAGGGCTGATCCCTCTGCACTGTGACAGCCCTTTAGATATTTGTAGACCGCTATTAAGTCTCTTCACAGTCTTCTTTTTTGCAGGCTAAACATTCCCAGATCCTTTAACTGTTCCTCATAGATATGGATCGTACTCTGATTGGGCCACTGGATCACAGTCCCCAGATATTTAATCTCGCCCGCTCTTCATACAAAAGGGAAGGCTGACCATAGCGATTCTACTACAGACTTTACTTTAAAGTTAGACAGCTTCCCGAAAGTCTTGAATTCCTTTAATAGACAGAGGAGTGCTATTTTGGGATTGATGACATATATCAAAAGGCTGTAAAAAAGTTATAGGACTGGCAGCATACGAGGGTGAAATAGAAAATATAATTTAGTGCCCCATCACAAAGATGAACAGCAACGTTTCGGCCTAGCATCAAGCTCAATCACAATATACATAGCAAGATAATATATTGTATGTCACATATTTCCACTAACCAATCACATGGAAACATACCGCCTCCACCACAGATGTTTATAATTACCATATATTAGAAGTCCATGTAATCACTTAACCGCTTTGCCCCGGTGTTTCATCATCTCTCCTGTCCACTCATACATCACCATATGTTACCGGCGTCACGGAGGAGCAAGTGCGCATGCGCCAACTGCATTCCATTGCGCATGAGAGAGCCCACAATCAGAGTCTCGCGGAATCTCAGACCAGATGGCTGTATGACGCTGATTCAGGCTCGCTGCACAAGCACAGAGCCCCATCCACAGCGCAGGTGTACATCGTCAACAGAGGCCTATATGTTTCTATCACCCACTCCAGGCTGACGTCCAGTGTGTGGGATAGGATCAAGAGAAGATATCAGAGGGTTACGGAGTATATATATCTCCATACACCATGGTATAATCCGCAAAGAGTTTCCATCAGTATCAAGTGTGATTATCAGACAAACTACTATTAAGAATAAAAATCACTTAGACCGACACATAGTTGCTCCACTGTTTCAATAGACATATACGTTATGGTGTCTGACCATCCAACGTATACACATATATAAAGACATATATTCAAAAACTATCCAACCTATTCTGATCTGTACACTGAAATTCTTTAAATATGTGGCCAATATGCATACTCCAAAATTAGCCCTTTGGGGGGGACATCGTGTCCAACTCCTATATATCCATTTCAATTCACATTTTTTCAAAAGTAGACATCGGTCTCCCCCTCTGGGCAACGCAGGGATGTGATCACTCACTCGGTATTTTGACAGATGGAATTGAGAAATTCATGGAACTCAATAAGTTCCCATAGGGTCCCGCCCTAAAAAAGCGAAGATGTCGTCTATGTTACAACCCCAATACCTAAGTTTAGGTCTAAAGGAAGAAACATAGACCAACTCCTCTTCACAGTAGAGCACAAAGGTGGGCACCATATTGGAACCCATCGCAGTGCCCTGTTGCTGCCGGAAGTACACCCCCAGAACACAAAATAACTGTTCAAAGCAAACACAATCCAGAGACATATCTGAATCATCCAGGTATCGCCTGACCACCTCAATTCCCTTTGTGTGGTGAAAATATGTGTGTGTGTATATATATATATAAATATATATATATATATATATATATATATATACAGAGTAGAGCTGTGTGTGTAATGTATACAGGGTAGTAGAGCTGGAGCTGTGTGTGTGATGTATACGGGGTAGTAGAGCCGTGTGTGTAATGTATACGCGGTAGTAGAGCCGAGTGTGTAATGTATACGGGGTGGTAGAGCTGTGTGTGTAATGTATACAGGGTAGTAGGCCTGTGTGTGTAATGTATACGGGGTAGTAGAGCTGTGTGTGTAATGTATACAGGGTAGTAGGCCTGTGTGTGTAATGTATATGGGGTAGTAGAGCTGTGTGTAATGTATACAGGGTAGTAAAGCCATGTGTGTAATGTATACAGGGTAGTAGAGCCATGTTTGTAATGTATAGGGGGTAGTAGAGCCGTGTGTGTAATGTATACAGGGTAGTAGAGCTGTGTGTGTAATGTATACGGGGCAGTACAGCCGTGTGTGTAATGTATATGGGGTAGTGGAGCTGTGCGTGTAATGTATATGGGGTAGGAGAGTCGTGTGTGTAATGTATACAGCGTAGAGCTGTGTGTGGAATGTATACGGGGTAGAGCTGTGTGTGTAATGTATACAGGGTAGTAGAGCTGTGTGTGTAATGTATACTGGGTAGTAAAGCCGTGTGTGTAATTTATATGGGGTAGTAGAGCCGTGTGTGTAATGTATACAGGGTAGTAGAGACGTGTGTAATGTATACGGGGTAGTAGAGCTGTGTGTGTAATGTATACGGTATAGTAGTGCTGTGTGTGTAATGTATACGGTGTAGTAGAGCTGTGTGAGTAAAGTATACCGGGTTGTAGAACTGTGTGTGTAATGTATACGGGGGAGTGGAGCTGTGTGTGTAATGTATACGGGGTAGTAGAGCCGTGTGTGTAATGTATACGGGGTAGTAGAGCCGTGTGTGTAATGTATACGGGGTAGTAGAGCCGTGTGTGTAATGTATACGGGGGAGTGGAGCTGTGTGTGTAATGTATACAGGGTAGTAGAGCTGTGTGTGTAATGTATACGGGGTAGTAGAGCTCTGTGTGTAATGTATACGGTGTTGTAGAGCTGTGTGAGCAATGTATACAGAGTAGAGCCGTGTGTGTAATGTATACAGAGTAGTAGAGCCGTGTGTGTAATGTATATGGAATAGTAGAGCCGTGTGTAATGTATATGGGGTAGTAGAACTATGTGTGTAATGTATACAGAGTAGTAGAACTCTGTGTGTTCAATGTATACGGGGTAGAGCCGTGTGTGTAATGTATACGGGGTAGTAGAGCCATGTGTGTAATGTATACGGGGTAGTAGAGCTGTGTGTGTAATGTATACGGGGTAGTAGAGCCATGTGTGTAATGTATACGGGGTGGTAGAGCTGTGTGTAATGTATACAGGGTAGTAGAGCCGTGTGTGTAATGTATACAGGGTAGTAGAGCTGTGTGTGTAATGTATACAGGGTAGTAGAGCTGTGTGTAATGTATACGGGGGAGTAGAGCCCTGTGTGTAATGTATATGGGGTAGTAGAGTTGTGTGTGTAATGTATACGGGGTAGTAGAGCTGTGTGTGTAATGTATACGGGGGAGTAGAGCTGTGTGTGTAATGTATACGGGGTAGTAGAGCTGTGTGTGTAATGTATACGGGGGAGTAGAGCTGTGTGTGTAATGTATACGGGGTAGTAGAGCTGTGTGTGTAATGTATACAGGGTAGTAGAGCTGTGTGTGTAATGTATACGGGGTAGTAGAGCTGTGTGTGTAAGGTATACAGGGTAGTAGAGCTGTGTGAGTAATGTATACAGAGTAGTAGAGCCCTGTGTGTAATGTATACAGAGTAGTAGAGCCGTGTTGTGAGGGTATATGTATATATTGCCAAATGTTTTTTATGCTTTATACCTATATGCAAGTTCTATTCAAAGTTAAAATGAGAAAAACTTATATGTCGCCTTACATCAGATATTCCAAAAGTTTGCAAGGCTGAGAGAGATGTTTCCAGAAATTCAGAGATGATACAGAGCCAGACACGAAGGCCGCGTACTTGGCTGTTTTCCCAGAGGCGCCATATCAAGATAACGACTGTTTAACTACGTATATGACAATCACTGTCTCAGGCCGGAAATCCGGACTTCCCAAAAAAAGGTTATGCGGTGGATTAGAGCCAATGAGCCCATCACCCATTCCTAGTGATGAGACCAAAGGGTAATCTGTAATAAAGTGCGCAGTCATGTCCCCGTGTGAGGAACTATACCAGACCTCCGTGTGTGGTGTCTCTTCTTTACCGCCGGCAGCGGGGCATTGGGGTGGGCCTGATTGGTGCTGTACGCAGAATTTTTACCCTGACAGTGTGTGTAATGTATAAGGGGTAGTAGAGCCGTGTGTGTAATGTATACGGGGTAGTAGAGCTGTGTGTGTAATATATACGGGGTAGTAGAGCTGTGTGTGTAATGTATACAGGGTAGTAGAGCTGTGTGTGTAATGTATACGGGGTAGTAGAGCCATGTGTGTAATGTATACGGGGTAGTAGAGCCGTGTGTGTAATGTATAAGGGGTAGTAGAGCCGTGTGAGTAATGTATACGGGGTAGTAGAGCCGTGTGTGTAATGTATACGGGGTAGTAGAGCTGTGTGTGTAATGTATATGGGGTAGTAGAGCCGTGTGTGTAGTGTATACGGGGTAGAGCTGTGTGTGTAATGTATACGGGGTAGTAGAGCCGTGTGTGTAATGTATACGGGGTAGTAGAGCTGTGTGTGTAATGTATACAGGGTAGTAGAGCTGTGTGTGTAATGTATAAGGAGTAGTAGAGCCGTGTGTGTAATGTATACAGTGTAGTAGAGCCGTGTGTGTAATGTATACAGGGTAGTAGAGCTGTGTGTGTAATGTATACGAGGTAGTAGAGCAGTGTGTGTAATGTATACAGTGTAGTAGAGCTGTGTGTGTAATGTATACGGGGTAGTAGAGCTATGTGTGTAATGTATACAGTGTAGTAGAGCCGTGTGTGTAATGTATACAGGGTAGTAGAGCCGTGTGTGTAATGTATACAGGGTAGTAGAGCTATGTATGTGTAATGTATACAGGGTAGTAGAGCCGTGTGTGTAATGTATACGGGGTAGTAGAGCCGTGTGTGTAATGTATAAGGGGTAGTAGAGCGGTGTGTGTAATGTATACGAGGTAGTAGAGCCATGTGTGTAATGTATACAGGGTAGTAGAGCTGTGTGTGTAATGTATACAGGGTAGTAGAGCTGTATGTGCAATGTATACGGGGTAGTAGAGCTGTGTGTGTAATGTATACGGGGTAGTAGAGCCGTGTGTGTAATGTATATGGGGTAGTAGAGCCGTGTGTGTAATGTATACGGGGTAGTAGAGCCGTGTGTGTAATGTATATGGGGTAGTAGAGTTGTGTGTGTAATGTATACGGGGTAGTAGAGCTGTGTATGTAATGTATACGGGGTAGTGGAGCCGTGTGTGTAATGTATACAGGGTAGTAGAGCTGTGTGTGTAATGTATACGGGGTAGTAGAGCCGTGTGTGTAATGTATACGGGGTAGTAGAGCTGTGTGTGTAATGTATACAGGGTAGTAGAGCCAGGTGTGTAATGTATACGGTGTAGTAGAGCCGTGTGTGTAATGTATACGGGGTAGAGCTGTGTGTGTAATGTATACGGAGTAGTAGAGCTGTGTATGTAATGTATACGGGGTAGTAGAGCTGTGTATGTAATGTATGCGGGGTAGTAGAGCCGTGTGTGTAATGTATACGGGGTAGTAGAGCCGTGTGTGTAATGTGTACGGGGTAGTAGAGCCATGTGTGTAATGTGTATGGGGGAGTAGAGCTGTGTGTGTAATGTATACGGGGTAGTAGAGCCGTGTGTGTAATGTGTATAAACTCCTCCCAGCCTGGAGCCTGACTCCTCCCACACATGTGACTGATCACATGATAGTGACATCATCACAGGTCCTGGAAGCTGCTGCGGACCCTGCAGGTGGAGGTCTGTGTGTCCGTCATGGCAGGTTATTATTAACCCTTCCCTCCCTGTGTGAGATCAGAGGTCCAGGCTGTGAGGTGACTGATAGCAGCGGCTTTCCTCCTCTTCTGTCCTAGTTCAGTAGCTGCGCTGCGTCCTCAGCAGAGAGGCGCCATCTAGTGGAGGACAGCACGCGTTACAGATGTATATGGGGTGATTCTTTTGTTAAGAAACCCAAGCATTCCTTAATACCTCATTTCCATCTGATTCCTCATGACATTTGACCCAGTTAAAGCTTTTGGGGCAGGTCTCTCTACTGGTGGCCTGTTGGGGGTCCTGAGCCCAGTCGCCTTGTGTGCCCCCATCCACTTGTCCCAACACCCCCTAAGGCCTAATGCCCACGTGCATGCATGTATTCCGCTGATGAATTCCCGCAGCAGAATCCCTGCATGCCTGCAGACATGGGCGGGGAAATGCCAGCACACTCACCTGTCCGGACCCTGCGGGTCTCCCCTCCTCTGTCGCGGACGGATCTCTTTTTCCCTCCCGGCGGATATGCTCAGCACATCGGTAGCGCACATGCGCCGTGCACATTATTTTAACTCCTTCAATCCAGCACATCCGCAGCACAAAAACAGCTGCAGGTGTGCTGCGGGCACGGACGACTTCCATTGATTTCAATGCGAGCCGTCCGTGTGGGAGATCCGCAGGAAAATGGAGCATGCTGAGATTTCTTGCTGTGCGGGCGACCCGCAGCCGGGAAAAATCCCATCCGCATGCCTTTAGCTGCCCTACTGATGCTAATGCATTTCTATGAGCGGCAAAACTCACGGACTTTATAAATAAAATCCGCACATGGATATTGGGGCTGACAGTCCGGTCAGAACGGCCGGTGGGGACAATTCATGGATACGACCATCCAGCTTCTCACATCCCAATAATGCGCCCCCCTCTGGTAACTGGGTGAAATCTCTTCTCTGCGTGGTAGGGGCGTCTAGTGGCCAACAAGCTCTATACAAGTGGAAGAAGAAGAGGTCACCACACACAAGGAGCCTCCGAGAGCCTCTTATAGGCCAAGGGGGGAACCACTTTTAGGGCCTCCGGTGACAAGACCGTCCATCTAATCACTACAACTCTCATCATTTGTATATCTGCCTGAGATGGAACTGCAGGACGAGTTTTACAGCAACACGACAACTTCTTCTAGGGGCCGAGAGCGTACATCGTGTTATTGAAAGGTTCAGTATGCGGGTTCAGCCATTCGTCGGTTGTGGAAACGCGGGTTGTGTTGAGCAGGTCAGGAGACCCCACAGAGGAGGGGGCTAGGAGCCAAGGGAGCGTCCTGTCTCTCGGCTGTCGTCAACTGGGGGGTCTTAATGCTAGAACAGGTTTTTTCTATATTTATTAATATACACATTAATATCTACTTTTTCCCCTTGGAGGCGCACTTTATTCACATCTGCATTCACATGTATGTTTAATTATTCTGATTTATATCAAAATACTAACGGCCACCTGTCCGTGAGTGACTGTGAGTTACATGTAATGATGTCACTGTCATGTGATCAGTCACGGGGGCTCTGAGCTCCACCCCTGATCACATGACAGGACATCATCACAGGTCCTAAAACAGCAGCCGTGTGCTTTCGACTCCAATCCCTTTCACTATATTATATTAGTAAGCGGCTCACTGCAACATCATATAAAAAGGCGAAAGCCCTGATTGACTGACTCACTCACTCACTGACTGACTCACCACTAATTCTCTACCTTCCCGATGTCATACAAAAACGTGAGATTTGGCACAAGCTTTTCGTAGGTCCTAAATAGGAAAAGTAAAGGGGTCACAACTTGATTATTTAATGCTAAGTGCAAAACTAAGTGACCCCCTATGTAATGTAGCTAATCTAATTCTGTAACTTCCAGGTGTCGTACAAACGTGAAATTTGGCACGACCATTCTTTAGGTCATAAATAGGAAAAGTAAAGGGGTCACTACTTGATTATTCAATTCTAAGAGACGAAGTAAGTGACCCCCTATGTAATGTAACTAATAACACATCTCTACTGCACAAAAGTGAAATTTGGGTCACAATTTCAATATTGAATTCTAAGTGTGAAAAACTGCAAAAATCCATGGTACATGAGATGTTTTTTTTTAATTAGATACCATAAAGCCTAGAAAAATTATTTATATACTGAGGAGAAACTAATGCTTCTCTTTGTGCATATACTGAAGAGAATCTACCTCACCTCTATGTGTATATACTGAGGAGAATCTACCTCACCTCTATGTGTATATACTGAGGAGAATCTAATGCCTCTCTATGTGTATATGGTAAAAGGTAAGGTCCGCTGGTGCAAGCACCGAGTCGTGACCGACTCCTAGGGTATGTGAACACACTGAGGAGAATTTAACTGACCTCTGAGTGTATATGCTGAAAGGCTGTAAAGTACATAAGGAAGCGGCCATGGACTGCAGGGTTGGAGTATGCCTTTAAGGCTAAGAAGGGGGTGCAACCTCCAGTATTGGGTTAAATTTGAATAAAAAGGGGCGTTACATTTAAGGGTAAAAAGTGAGGAGAGTGGGAGGGTTGGCACATTCTGCAGAGGGACATCGGTACATGCAGTCTGAGGAGAATCTAACACTCCTCTATGTGTATTAATATTTTATTTTTCGGTTCCTCCAATGTAACCACGACTTCATGCCCTTGAATGGTTAATATTAACCAAGTGATCCGACTGTGATTTAATTAGTCTTCACATGTGAGGAGGGCATGTCATTTTTAGAAATGTTGTGTGTTTATGCTATGGGACCAGACGAAGAGTAAGAGCCAAGCTTTGTAGGCTTGAAATGCGTCACCACCGTTCCATGACTTTTACCTTTTGCCCCTCTTTTAATCAGCATGCATTTAAAGCAGAAGTTTCTTTAGTTTCTTCCTCCCTCTATGATGGGACAGCTGTGTACGGTCTGCATCCGTTTTGAATCATTCTCAGGCCGGTTTTACACTGTACTTTTGAAGTGTTTTTATATAAAAAATACTGCGCATTTCAAGTTTTTTCATCCATTTCATTTTTTTACAAGAATTTTTTTTTGCTATTTTATATTTTGTAGTCAGAATACAGGAAACTGTAATAGATTCCACCTCCATTCATGTCCTGTGCAATGTTCCTCCAAGCAAGATGCAACAGTGCCTCTACAGCGCCACCTATCGGAAGGCAGCATTCCTGCAAGTCAATGTCAGACGTTAACAAGCCTTGTAACAATGACTGGGAATATAAGCCAAACTCTATGGAGAAGCTATACCCTTCTTGACTCGCATCGTGGGCCTCTCATCCAGACAGCCAGCAACCTGCTCTACACTGAAACAGCTGTCTGTACATCGTCATGTCTTCCTTCTGGAGAAGACTCTGGCTTTCGATCATATTCCCAGTCATTGTTAGAAAGCCTGTTGAAAAGTCAGACATTAACTTGCAGGAATGCTGCCTTCCAATAGGTGGCACTGTAGTGGTATTGTTCCATCTTCCTTTTGCATAAATTTCCTAAAGGAGCTAGTAGGTGTCATAAGGCCTCATGTCCACGGGCAAAGGCCGCCTGCAGACGAGCGGAAATCCCGCCGCGGGATTTCCCGCGGGATTTCCGCCGCTGAAAGTCTGCATAGGAGTGCATTACAATACGCACTCCTATGCAGACGGCCGCGGTTTGGCCGCGCGAAATGTCGCGCGGCAAACAAACCGCGGCATGTTCTAATTTTCTGCGGGGCACGCACTCACCCGGCCGCCGGCTCTGGTCTGCGCATGCGCCGGCTGCGCGGCAGCCGGCACATCAAAGAGCCGGGGCCGCCAGGCGCGGGTGAGTACGCGCTTGTCCCTGCAGGCGCTCGGGTCGGATCGCGCGGCGAGATTTCTCGCTGCCGGATCCGACCCGTTCGTCTGCAGGCGGCCAAAATAAGAATTAAAATCCGCAGCAGATTTTAACTCTTCTCCTGCCCGCGGATCCGCACCCCATAGGGATGCATTGACCACCCGCGGGTAGATAAATACCCGCGGATGGTCAATAAAAGTAATTTAAAAAAAGATGGAGCATGAAAAAATCTGGACCATGCTCCATTTTCGTGCGGGTCTCCCGCGGGGACGGCTCCCGCGGGCTTCTATTGAAGCCGTCCGGATCCGCTGGAGAAAAAAATCTGAATTTACTCACACGCTCCGGTTCTTCTCTTCGCCGCGACGCCATCTTCTCTCCGTCGCGGCCGGATCTTTTTTCTTCGGGCCGGCGCATGCGCGGGGCACGTCACCGACGTCATCCTGCGCATCCGCCGGGCCGAAGAAAGAAGATCCGGCCGCGACGCAGAGAAGATGACGCCGCAGCGAAGGAACGATCCGGAGCGGGCGGGAGGTAAGTTTATTCTTATTTATTCTTATTTTCAGCTCTCATGTCCGTGGGGCAGGAGGGACCCGCTGCAGATTCTCCATGGAGAATCTGGAGTGGGCCTGATTTTCCCCGTGGACATGAGGCCTAAGTCTCCTAACACCTACTAGCTGCTCTTGCTAAGGGCTCCGTCATACTGGCCAGGGCCTAATATAGCCTTCAACATCCATGTGAGAGCCCCGTGTGAAAACAGCCTTGCCTCACTCCAGGGATGAAGGGAATCCCCCATCGCGGATCACAGAGTTCTCCCATTGGGGCTGGCGCTGCGATATCACGCAGCCGGATAGAACATGCCGCGTTTTGTTTCTCACACATCGTGGTGCTATGCAGGAAATTCGCATATTTTTAAGTCTCACAGCGCACAAATCTCGCGCGATATTCTTGGCGATGTTCACATCTGCTTTTCATCTTTCATTTTCTTGTTGTATCTTGAGAGCAAAAAGTCGGATCCAGTAAAATTTCCACTGATGTGAATTATTTTATTGCCGTTCCGTCTGGTTTTCGTTTTCATAAAGACTGAAGTGCAGGATGCTTTTTTCCTGATCCAATAATTAGAATGGCGCTTTCAGAGATATTTCACCCCTTGTTCTCAGTGGGGGACGCACACAAATATAAACTCTTCTGTTTGTATCTGTTGAAGCTTTTGTTCAACGGATCTGTAAAGCTGGGTGCTTGATGCTGCGCAGTGGTAACGTGTATGCCACCCTCCTGGGATTGGGAAGGCGCTGCAACCACATTCAAAATTGATTGCTGCATATGATAGTTATGTGTAAAAAGAAATAGATATCTGTCACCTGAGTTTGCTAAAATAACTCAACAGCTGTTCAATCTGCCCCATATCCAGTGCCGATTCTCCCAGGGTTCCCTTCAGCCTCTGTATACACTCTTTGCATTCGTAACATTCGATGCAGCGGTAATACCAGTGTGTATGTCAGGTGAACTCTTCTGCATTCATGGTCTGTAATGATCACACATCATTAGAGATGAGCGAGTAGTGTCTTAGCCGAGTATCTCCCCGCTCGTCTCTAAAGATTTGGGGGCCGGCGCGGGTGACAGGTGAGTTGCGGGGGGGGAGAGAGGAAGAGAGATCTCCCCTCCGTTCCTGCCCGCTCTCCCCCGCCGCTCCCCCAAATCTTTCGAGACGAGTGGGGAGATACTCGGCTAAGGCACTACTCGCTCGAGTAATGTGCCTTAGCGAGTATACTCGCTCATCTCTAATCTCATACATACTGACACTGCAGCCTGTAATAGACTGTAGACATCAAATGAAGATCAGAAGATCCTCAAACACATGGCCTGACAAGATATTCAAATCTGTATACAAAAAGAGAGAATAGAAAATCTACACTTTTTGTTATCTCCTCTAATGTTTACCCTCGTTATCTCCTGTAATTGTATAATTTTATGTGGTATTTTGTTTGATTTTAACTTTGTTTCATCTTTCCATTCAGGTTCCTACAAAATAGGATCAATAATGGAGAAGGACCTGAACAAGATGGCAGGGAGTGTACTAAATCTCACCCTAGAGATAATCTTCCAGCTTACTGGAGAGGTGAGAGATTCCGATGATGTCACATTACATCATTCTTATCTATGGTAATAACAGATGATGTCACTGGGGAGGGGAGAGATTCTGATTATGTCACATGAGATAATTCTTATCTATGGTAATAACAGATGATGTCACTGGGGAGGGGAGAGATTCTGATGACGTCATATTACATAATTCTCATCTATGGTAATAACAGATGATGTCACTGGAGAGGGGGGAGGTTCTGATGATGTCAAATTACATCATGCTTATCTATGGTAATAAGAGATGATGTCACTGGAGAGAGGAGAGATTCTGATGATGTCACATTCCATCATTCTTATCTATGGTAATAACAGATGATGTCACTGGAGAGGTGATGGAGTCTAGAAATGTCTGCAGTGATATTTATTACTGTTTCCCCATATACAGGATTACACAATAGTGAAGAAGACCTCTAGTGATGGCTGTCGGGCCCCTGTGTGTGATGGATGGGGAGGACCCCTGAGCCCAATCATGGGGCCCCCACCTCGCCCCCTGATACATGAGGACATCAATGTGCAGAAGATCCTAGAACTCACCAACAAGATGATTGAGCTGCTGACTGAAGAGGTGATGCTGCAGGGAATGCTGGGATATTTTAGTTAGTGCTCTGCGATGTTGCCAAAATTAAAATCTTGTTTTTTTTTCTTCTAAATCTGTGGACGATTCGCAATTTGAATCTTGCTTACTTTTTTTGATTTATGAACTGAAAATAAGTCCTCTAAGCCCTTGGTTTTTGCGGGATGCTGTACACTTTTTTTGGCACCACATTGAGGTACATATAATGCATTGCGTACGTTTTATTAACTTGGTTTTGGTGGGATGGAAAAAACCCAGAAATTCCACCCCAGATTTTTCTTTTTGCAGTGGTCCCTATGCAGCATAAATAAGATGTTCCCTTATTCTGAGGATCACGGCCATTACACCAACAACAAATTAATCATTTATTTCATGTATTTAAATTTTTCTACAACAAACATTTTTTACTGTTTATTTACATCTTGGCATTCCAAGACCTATAAAATGTAATGATCACCTTCAGGCCTCTTGTCCACGGGCGATACCGTATATCATTGTGTTATCCACGGCAATAATCCGAATGCGTTAATAATAGGTTTATGAAGGAAAATCGCGGTGACTTTAGCGTTCTCCCGTGGTGGAAATCCACTGCGGGAAAACACTACGCCTGTGGACAGGCGGCTTTATGTACACAGCACATGCATATTACACAACATTTATATCACTTAATATTGGGGTCTTTTTTCGCCACTGAGGCTTACAATCTATATTCATCTATCTGTATGTTTTCGGAGTCTGCAAGGAAATATACGGGAATAATATACAAACCCCACGTGGGACCCAGGACCCCAGAGCTGCCCGCTGACAATACTAACCACTAAGCCACTGTGCTGCCCACAGAGATGTGTGAGGTCTTGTATTTTTATGGGATGAGCTGTCATTTTCATTGATACTATTGTGGGGTTACATATAACTGTTTCTTTGCTTTTTAGTGAGAGTTGGATGAATGAAAAATACCAATTCCAAAAATGTGTGGCATCAGTTCATTTCTCACACCGACAGAAGTGCTCAATTACTGTAGGAAATGAACTACTGTGAGAGTCGCCTGCACATTCACTCATCCCTTTGTCGGGCAGTTATGTGCCCGACAGTTTCCCACAATTCTGTTTTACATTGAATCTCACAATCTCATTTTTGACAGCAGGCACTGCACTGCGCTATAGGATAAAAGTAACTTACAGCGGGAAGACTGATGGGCTCATAAATGCCCGACAACCGTGACACCGACTATTGTTCCTGCGCTTTCACACAAGAGCTATAGTTGTTAAGTGATTGGAAGCGGAGCACGCTGGGGATCTCTTCCAGTCGCCTGCGTTCCTTCACTCCTAAAAGATAAACAACTGCCTATTTACACGGGCCGATAGTCGCTTGGTTTTTAGGTGAGCTAAAAACCAAACAACTCTGACAGGTCAGCGATTTCTCTGTGCCTTGTCAGTGGCCGCATGCACACAAGACAACTAATGCCCCAAATTTCCATTTCCAGTGACTATTCGGGTGACAATCGCCCTGTGTAAAGGTACCTTCAGGGGCAAATTAATCAAGTTAATTTGATTAGTCACACAGCACTGTGCACCTTAATATTACTGAGACTTCTGGGTAATGACTATATTGTGGAAGCTTCTGGGTAATGACTGTATATTGTGTTGTCAGGTTCCTATAAGGTGTCAGGATGTCGCTGTCTATTTCTCCATGGAGGAGTGGGAGTATTTAGAAGGACACAAGGATCTGTACAAGGAGGCCATGATGGAGACCCACCAGCCGCTCCCATCACCAGGTAATAGACAGGACTAAATACACGGGGACTTTATTATCTGTATGTAAAGAATGACTTCAGTGTCCGTCTGTGTTTCCTCCAGTTCCATCTAGTAGGAGAAGCCCAGCAGAGAGATGTCCTCATCCTCTTCTTCCACAGGACCATCAGGTAGATGGAGATGTCCCTCTGATCTGTAGAAGGCTGTGAAGCTCTTGTCTTCAGTCTTATTAGATGTCTTCTCCTTGTGTGATGAGGCCGGTGGAGATGGCAGGATTACCACTGACCAGAGACATTACATGTTGTCTGGATCTTCTCCCAGTTTTCTGGCGGTGGAGACTGCTGGTGGGAATAAGGAGCCAACAGGTTGGATTTATATCTATCTGCTCCTTTATTTCCCCCGAGACAAACAGCGGATGTGTCTGGTAGACGCTGATCTCCTCCACTGACACAACGTGCAGCGTGTCTAGCCATGCTGGATATATATGTGTATGAGGTTCCTGAGGGGTCATTGAGCCGCCATCAAGCTCATAGAACTACTCTTGTCGAGTAATTTTTAGTCGTCATTACGGTCTATGGTCTTTTCTTGTCATGTAAAACCTTCCACATGACTTCTCCAATCGTCTGCTGACTTTTCCATTTTTTTCACAGCTTTTGTATCCGGATAAAGATCTGACTGATATTAATACTACCAAGATAAATTTGATGGTCAAGCAGGAGCCTAAAGAGGAAACTCCTACAGGTGAGTAGTACCCACTAAATAAAGCAGAGAACAGTCACAAATTCTCCTCAGTCTCCGGCTGCAGCTTCTTTACGTAGGTTTTTAAGTGTTGTGATCCGCCAGAATTTCCGCTGCATAATACCCCATTCATCCAAAATGCAGACTAAATACGGATGGCGTGATGCCGTTATAGGTGATAATACATGATCTCAATCCCACTGAGAACCTGTGGTCAATTTCTTAAAAGTGGGTGACAAATAAAAACACAGAAAGTGTGATAAACTCCAAGCACTGATTCGGCAAGAATGGGTTACCATCAGTCAGGATTTCACTTAGAAGCTGATATCCAGCATGCCAGGGCGAAATGCAGAAGTCTTGAAAAAAAAGGGGCCAACATTGTTAATATTGAGCCTTTTCCTGAACTTGATGTAGTTGTTAATAAACATTTAAAAACATATTAAATAATCTTATTAAAATGATATTTTATACTTGCTGCATAAATTCCCCACATTGGATAACACAGCGCTTTTTTATAAAATCAACAGAATGTTTAGAGAACTTATTTGGGGGAAGAAGGGGGGGGAGGGGGAGGGGAGTCCCCCGCATTAAACTGGAAGTTCTGAGTAACCCTAAAGAGAAGGGCGGATTGGCAGTACCCAACCCCCTGTCATATTTCATAGCTTCCCAATTACAACATCTTAGGGGTTGGGAATCGGAGGAAACACAAGATGCTTGCTTCCGGATTCTGAAGGACTGTTTCGCCGGGTCAGACTTATTCGAAGTTCTAGAGAGAGGTATGTTCAGTAGAAATGGTCAAAATACCCCCACGCTACTACTTATCCACAAAACATGGTGTAAAACTAGGTCTATGTTGGGAATAACTAGTTGCACACAATACACTCCAATATGGAACATTCCATGTTTCCCAGAAATGTACAAATTGCAGGATTTCCAGGGATGGGAAGATAAAGGAATTGTAAGAATGACACAAATATTGGATGGAGGGGAGATGAGAACCTTCGAGCAATTAAGACAAGACTACGATCTATCAAATAAGGAATTTTATAAATACCTGCGGTTAAGACACGCCTTCCGGGCGGAGGTGGCCACGGAGGTGGAAATAACGGTAGCAACAAATATAGTGGCTAATATAATCGGAACCGCAAACACAGCGGCTGGGAAAATCACGCAACTATACTGTCATGTGCAGGACACAGTGAATGCGCGCAACCCGGTGCGGTCCAAGGCAAAATGAGAAGAGGACATTGGCCCTATTGAGGAGTCGCACTGGGAGGAAATCCTACAAATGATACCTAGTTTGTCTCTGAGTGAGTCGCACAGGCTGTCTCAAATATACTTGATACATAGAGTGTACCGTACCCCTGCCTTCCTACATAATATAGGAATAAGAAATTCACCTATGTGCGCAAGATGCAAGACCCACACAGCAGACCTAATCCATATCATGTGGCGATGCCCAAAGCTACATAAATATTGGACCGAAATATGCGAAATAATTAATACAACATTTGGAATAACTTTGGATCTCACACCGTTTGTGTGCATCCTGGGTAACATCCACGACTTAGCATTAGATGAAAACGAAAAGCTAGCGGTAGCCAGACTGCTATATATGGCAAGAAAAACGATTGCGCAGCACTGGCTTGATGAAGACCCTCCCACAATATGTGAATTTAAAAATAAAGTTGCCCAAATACTTCCATGGGAAAAAAACATATATGTTAAACGCAAAAATAGCCAAAAAAAACCCATATTAAATGCTTACAATTGTACTTGAGTGTACTGTACAAACATCTGACTAAAAGATCTAAGTGGGAAACTTTGTGAAAAAGTCTCAATACTCTTGGCCATGACTGTATTTAATGGAAGAAAATCATCTGAATCTATAGAAGGTGAACTGTGTTAATGTGGTATCAAGTTGAGTGCCAGGACTGTTCAGGACAGACTGAAAGAATATGGCCGAAATGCTAGAATTTCATGAAAAAAAGCGATTAGTATTACTGAAAGAAAGATTGAGAAAATTCCAATTCTATCCTTTCAGTCATGTCCGACTCTTGGATACTCTGTAGGCCAGTCCTCTCCATGCTTCTCTATGGCTGCTTTTAGTTGCCTGATGTCCATTCCTGTGTCCTTCTTGATGGTGTTCAGCCCACGTGCCTTTTGTTTTCCCTGTTTGAGTACACTCACCATTCCAAGTAGCATCTCTTTCTCCACTGAATTCGCCTTCATCACGTGTCCAAAGTACGTCAGTCTCTGTCTCGTGATCTTGCCTTCCAGGGACACCTCTGGGTTGATACCATCCAGGACAGCTTTGTTGGTGACCCTAGCTGTCCATGGGATTAGTAGAAGTTTTCTCCAACACCACAGCTCAAAAGCGTCAATTTTTCTTCTGTCTGCTATCCTCAATGTCCACATCTCATAGCCATATGTCGCAATCGGGAAGATGATGGCTGTGATTAACCTTCGTTTGTTGGTGACTGAGACATCCTTGCACTTCTATGTTGGGTCCATGCTCACCATGGCCGTACGCGCCATTACTAATCGAAGCTTTATCTCGCCTGTCGAGCTGCCACTATGATGGATGAGGGACTCAAAGAATACAAAACTATTAACCACTTCAGTTTCCTTGTTGTTGACCTTTATATGGACTTCTTTGTTGGCAGTGGTCAAGATCTTGGTCGTCTTGATGTTCAGATGGAGTCCCATCTTCTTACTTTCATCTTTTAGCTTCAGGATCAGCATCTTCAGATGCTTTGCTGTCTCTGCTACCAGGATCGTATCATCATGTGTCTTAGATTAGTGATGGTTCTTCCACCTATTCTCAACCCAACATGCACATCATTTAAGTCCAGCCACCTAATAATTAATTCCACATAGAGGTTGAAAAGAAAATGAGAGAGGAGGCATCCTTGTCTTGTGCCCTTTTTGATCTTGAACCATTCTGTATACCCATACCTGGTTCTCACTGTGACTTCTTGATTGCTATAGAGGGACCTGATCAATGTCATGAGGTACTCTAGTACTGCTACCTCCCTTAGTGCTTCCCAAAGCTTATCATGCTCAATGCAGTCGAAAGCCTTGGTGTAATCAATGAAACATAGGTATAGCTTCTTCTGATACTCTTTTTGCGATGGTTTGCTATGTGGCCACAAGTCCTTCTCCCCTTGCGAAATCCAGTTTGAACATCAGGAAGTTCCTGGTCAGGGATATTGCCCAAGTGCTTCTGGATGATTTTCAGAAGCACCTTACTGGTGTGGGCAGTCAGAATAATTGTACTATTGTTTCCACAATCCTTGACACCGCCCTTCTATGGCAGTGGCATTAAAATTGATATTTTCCAATTCTTTGGCCATTTGCAGGTCCTCCAGATTGTCCGGCATAGTATTGTAAGTGCAGCTGCTAGGACTGGTTTGAGCAGCTCTGCAGGAAATCCATCAATGCCAGCTGCTCTGCTGTTTCACAGCTGTCTCATCGCCAACTCTATTTCACTTTCCAGCAGGCCTAGTTCCAGATCTTATTGGCCCCCATGTTCCTCTGGGTGGTCACTGCTGACACCATGGTTGCTAATTTCATTCCCGTCATGGGCCTTGAGGCTGCTTGGCAGGTGTAGAAAGACTTCTTCACCTGTTTCACAGTAGCGTATTGCCAAATAATTACCTGGTGTGACTCTTCTTAAAGGCTAATTCAAGGTGCATGCATTGAGACCTTCCCTTGACCATAGTCTCTCTCTTTTTATCAGCAATCTGGAGGGTGATTGCAACTAGCCATCTCCCACTGCAAACTAGCTTCTTGTATGGCACGTATTCTTGAGCGATTTCAGTGATGTTTCCCTTTATCTCTGCCCACAGTTCATTTGGGTTTCTACTTTCCTGCCAGAACAAGTTAAACCTGCTCTTCACCTCGACTGTGTATTGCACAGGGATCTTGCTGACATCATATTTCCTCTGCATGGCTGGACACTTGAGCTTACATAGTCTGACCTTGAGTTTGTGATCGGACCCACAGTCTGCACCTGGTAGTGTTTTTGCAGTGACAATTTAATCTTTCCATTTCTGCTGGTAGAGTATATAGTTGATTTGATTGCAATGCTGCCCATTTGGGGATGTCAAGGTATACAGGAATCATTTTGGCTGGGTTAAGAAGATGTAGATGATTCTAAACTTCACTTGGCAGAACTGAACAAGGCGGTTCACAACATCTCCCTTAGGTTGTGTTTGCCGACCACTCATGCTTCATCTCCTACTCCAATTTTGGTGTTAAAATCACCCATGATGTAACATAGTATGTTAGGCTGAAAGAAGATGATGTCCATCCAGTTCAGCCTGTCTCCACCCCCCCTTGTTGATCCAGAGGAAGGCAAAAAAACTGCTATGAGGCAGAAATCAATTTAGCCATTTTTTTTTGGGGGGGGGGGGGGAAGTGCCTTTATATAGTGGAAGAATAATGTTCTCGCCCCTATACCTCTTTTAATGCACCCCAAGAATTGATTTTCCTTTCAACAGCTGACTGGCATTGAGTGTTCCAGTTATGTCTTCAGTCAACTAGTACCCCCAGGTCTTTTTTCAGATTAGGTATCCCTAGCAGTACCCCATTATTGTATATTGGTGACATCCATTTCTCCTGCCAATGTGCATAGCCTTACATTTATCGATGTTGAACTTAATTTGCCATTTTTCATCCCAAGACCCCAGCTTATCTAGGTCCATTTACAGCTGAACATTGTCCTCCGTTGTATTAATTATCTTGTATAATTTTGTTTCATCTGCAAATATTGATATTTTACTGTGCAGCCCCTCTATCAGGTCATTGATAAATATATTGAACAGAATGGGGCCTAATACTGAGCCCTGTGGCACCCCACTAGCAATGGTGGCCCAATCAGAGTATGAACTATTTATTACCACCCTCTGCTTTCTATCTCTGAGCCAGTTCTTTACCCAGATACACACATTTTCACCCAGTCCGAGCTGTCTCATTTTATATATCAACCTATTATGCAGCACGGTGTCAAATGCTTTAGAGAAATCCAGATATACAAGATCAATAGACCTTCCCAGGTCTGGCCTACAGCTTACTTCATTTTAGAAGATGATCAAATTGCTCACACATGATCGATCCCCATGAACCTGTGCTGGTGAGGAGTTATACTGTTGTTTTCCTTGATTTATTCTAAGATGGCGTCTCTCAGAAACCCCTCGAATATTTTTTCAGTTTAAAGTGAGACTTACCGGCCTGTAGGTACCAGACTCCCTTTTAGACCGCTTTTTGTATATTGGAACCAAATTGGCAATACAACAATCCAGTGGTACAACCGCGTTCTCAATAGAGTCCCTAAATATAAGAAATAGTGATCTGTCTATCACATCACTTAGTTCCCTTAGAACCCTTGGGTGTATTCTATCTGGGCCCGGCAATTTGCCGACTTTAATCTTTTTTAACCGACTCTGCACTTCCTCTTGCGTTAGACAGGTGATATTTAGCGGGGAGTTCCCTTTATTCCCCTGCATCTCGTGTGACATTTCTTTTTCCATCGTGAATACACTTGAGAAAAAACTATTTAATAGAACTGTTTGTTAAAGGGCCAGTACTTTCAGTGCAGATCCTTTTACGATTTATGGAATTGAAAAATAGTTTAGGGTTATCTTTGCTCTCTTTGGCAATTAGTCTCTCTGCCTCCTTCTTGGCAGTTTTGATCTTTTCCATATATAATTAGTTTTTTTCCCTTTATATTTTAATATTTTAAACGCTTTCTTTTTTCGCTTATTGCCCCCTTATAGTCTTGTCGAGCCACATTGGTTTCCTTCTACTTGTAGTTCTTTTATTTTTAAATGGTATGAACTGCCGACAAGAGGTAATTAGGATGTTTTTAAACTTCTCCTATTTGTCATCTGTACTGTTATTTTTGAGGACATTGTGCCATTTAATGTTACCAAGAGTAATTCTGAGCTGATCAAATTTTCTTTACAAAAGTTCATTTTTTTTGTCGCTCCCTAATAGGGCTTTCTATTGAATGACAACTGGAAATTAATTATATTGTGGTCACTATTTCCCAAGTGTCCCTGCACCCCTGTGATTCTGTTCTTAATTTTTTTTACGTTTTTCCACTTTTCCGCAATAAAACCCCTTTTGTTTTTGGGAAATATTTTTTTCTATGTCGCTGCATTCAAAGTCCTATAACTTGTTTGTTTTTCCATTGAAGGAGCTCTGTGAGGGTTAATTTTTTGTGAGACGAGCTGTAGTTTTTATTGGTACCATTTTTAGGTACATACGGCTTTTTTGATAATTTTTATTGTGTTTTTTGTGAGACAAAATGAAAAAAAAAATTTTCATTCAAAGCATTTTGCCTCAGTTTTTCAGGTTTTTTTTTTTTTTACACTTTTTGCCATACAGGATAAAAAGCGTGTTCAATTTATTGTACGTGTCGTTACGGATGCAGCGATAGAACAAAGGTGGGATTTTAATTAAAAAAAATTAAATAAAATGTATTCTAATATGGGGAAAAGTACAAAAAGGTGTTTTTTTTTACATTTCTTTTTAACATTTTTCTTTTTTTTACATTATTTTTATCCTTTCTTCCACTATTTGTGTCCCTCTGGGGGACCTGCACCATAGCACCTATGATCGCTATGATAAAGCATTGCAGGACTTCTCTCCTGCAGTGCCTTTTTGCTTGTTATAGCGATCATAGGCACTGGCAATACAGGGCGCCTGTAGCTGGCGTCCTATTGCGATGGCAACCAGTCGGGCTCTCTGCAATTACATTGCGAGAGTCCGATGATGACACAGAGGGAGCGCGCTCCCTCTATGAGCGCTTTACATGCTGCTATCTACATAGCAGCAGGGAAGGGGTTAACAGCGGGGGGTCGCTGTCCCGATGTATCCCCACTGTTGCAACAGGAGGCTGGCTCTTAGTGACAGCCAGCTCCCACTGTCAGATAGTGCTGGACCTCTCCTGATCTTGCGCTATCCCCAGGACATAAATGTACGTCCTGCTGCGTTAAGTACCCCTCTGCCAGGATGTACATTTACGTCCTGTGGAGGGAAGGGGTTAATTAATCAGAAGTACATAAGCAATAAAACAAAATTAATGAAAGCAATAATACAATCTTGGTTCCACATTATAACACCTGAAGAACTGAAAACTCCATGGGAAGGCCATGTAAGGGCTCTTTCACACGAACTTATGCGTTTTTGCTTTTTCTCGTCCGCACTTTAAATTCACCGGAATGGCCGTTTTTCTGCGATCACGGCCAGCGTTTTCTTGCCCATTCACACGACCGGGTATGACGTTTTTAGCAAAAAATTACGTTGCACCCTGGAAAACCCTCGCTCGGCATAAATCCTCGCAATAACTTCAAAAGCCTCAATAGAGGCACCTGTAAGCTTTTTTCAGTGTTGGACGCTGCTAAAATACTCCCTGCCTTTTTTTTACCAGCTCCCATAGGAACCTATTGGAGCTCCTGTCGTATATTGGCTAAAAGATAGAACCAGAACTATCTTTTTGAACACGGTATAATAGCCGACACGTATTTCGGTCACGTATGTTCCATTTTTTTCAGGCTGACGTGTGTACGCGCCGTATCTTCGCCCGTGTGAACAAATCCATTGGTAACCAATGCCGCAGATGGTCACATATATCGGTCTGGCGTAAAAACGCTCTGTAGAGGCACTCCTGTGAATAAAGCCTAAGGCCATCATTAAGGCTGAAGGTTCCTCAACCAAATACCAACTGACATGCTGAAAATTTTTGAATATTTATTTCCTTGTGTGTCTAGAACTGCCGTTCTACCATGAATTGTTGTATTAGATTCTGCATTAAAATATTTTACCGACAATATGTAATTTTATGGCCTTTATTGCAACAAGAAAAACTGGTGTTTTGAGCCATCAAACATCAAAAATGCATCTTTTTTAGAGATGAGCGAACGTACTCGTTTCGAGTAATTACTCGATCGAGCACCGCGATTTTCGAGTACTTCAGTACTCGGGTGAAAAGATTCAGGGGGTGGCGGGGGCGGGGGGAGGCGTAGCGGCGCGGGGGCTAGCAGCGGGGAACAGGGGGGAGCCCTCCCCTCCCCCCACTCCCCGCTGCAACCCCCACTCACCCACGGCGCCCCCCGAATCCTTTCGCCCGAGTACGGAAGTACTCGAAAATCGCGGTACTCGGGCGAAAAAGGGGCGTGGCCGAGTACGCTCGCTCATCTCTAGTCTTTTTTAAAAGGCTTCCACAATTTTGCCCACTAGTATAAATAGAATACAGAAAATGGAGACTATCTTATTTTCACTGACTTTTTATTCATTTTTTTTAGTTTTATTGGGGGTAAAAAGCAAAGAAAAAACTTTTTTTTTTTAAATTTATAGTTTTTTTTTTTTTAATATTGGCATATTTATGCTAAAATAAAGTATATGAATGGGTTCTCCAATTTGTTTAGGATATTTTGATGTATAATTTGTACAGTTTTAGATTATAGGACGCATATGGCAATGGTTTTGGTTGGTCAGCAGTGAGTGTTTTTCTTTTCTATACATATTGTTATTTTATTCCGTTTTTTTTTTTTTTTTTTTTACTTCTATGCCCCCCATGATGTCATATAGGACCACAGGGGGTCATTCACATGTTCGTTGTTTTTTTTTTTTTTTCACACTTTTGCACTGTAACTTGGGTATCCATAGTTGTAAGGTAAAAACATCCCCTTGTAGTGATAATTGTCACTGTCAGAGCTGATTTGGGTCAGTCAGGACCCTGCAGCTCTGCTGTGGCAGGAGGCACCCAGTGGTCACATGGTCGCCTGGTTCGAATAGTGGAAGTAACACTTCCACTTTCTCTCTGCACTACATAGCGCTTATGGAGTGCTATGTGTCCTGTAATCCTTTAGGCAAACTGCTTCTACCTTCTCCGGGTCCTCGGCTGTGTCTGACAACCGAAGACCAAACCTGCTGCTGTTTGATTGCAGGAGCTGGAGCTTTAATCCCGTGAAGTACTTTTTTTATCGGCTGGGATTAAAGCCCAGGACCAAGCGCCATAAATTTTCCATGCTTAGTCCTTATAGAGTTAAGCACTGATTGTTCATTGTTTCACATAGTGTATGTGAAATACTGAACGATTCTCATTCAATGAGTCAATGATGAATCTGCCTATCTAAGCAGGCTGCACAAGCTAGCGATGATGTCACTAATCCAAACGAGAATTGTCCCAGTATTAGAGGAATCTTTTTCACACTCACCTCGAGGTCAACGGAAAAGATTCGGGGGGCGGCGTGGGGGAGCAGGGGGTAGCAGTGAGGAACAGGGGGGAGCTCTCTCTCTCTCCCCCCCCCCCCCCCCACTCCCCTCTGCAACCCCCGGCGCCCCCAGAATCTTTTCGCCCGAGTAGTCAGTTACTCGAAAAAAGTGGTGCTCGAGTGCGAAATCACCCTAAACGAGTACGTTTGCTCATCTCTAAGTGCATGTATCTGTCAGGGAGTGTGTGAGATGGACACCACCTAATAGCACTGACTTACAGATCCCTTTATGATTCTCCTCTGAGCATTTAGTAAAATAGTGGTGACAAGTACACTGATACATGGACCTATGAAGATAGAGGCTTCACCACAGAAGGAGAAAACTGCAAGGCAACTGCCTGGTGGCCAAACATCATGATTTACTGGTCCTCACTGTGAGGTCTGCTCTTAATTTGTGATCTGTTTTGCCACCACTTTCTCAGTTAATAATTGTATTTTGCTACTTAACTTGTAAATTGTATGGAAATACTTGGATAGAATGTCATAAAATATAAATAACATTTTTAAGGTTATATTATTCAAATATAGTAAAGTCAGTTTTATTCTTTGCAGATGATGGTACTGGGAGCTCAGAGGGTTATCTGATAGCTGTAGATTGTAAAGCAGAAGATTCTGGTATCACACAAGATAGATATGAAGAGCCTGCCATTACCCCAGATATCCCTTCAGCCCTTCACAGCAAAGATCCATCATCTGATCCTTTTATACAAGGCTTATTTTCTGGTTCATCACTGACTGATAAGCAGAAGAAAAATTACAGGAAGGAGGAACATCCAAGAGCTCCAACAAGGGAGAAGCCGTATTCGTGTTCTAATTGTGGGAAATGTTTTACTCTAAAATCAAACCTTGTTAAACATCAATTAATTCACACAGGGGAGAAGCCATTTTCATGTCCACAATGTGGGAAATGTTTCTCAAGAAAATCACATCTTGTTGAACATGAGAGAATTCACACAGGAGAGAAACCATTTTCATGTCCAATATGTGGCAAATATTTTTCTGTGAAAACCCATCTTAATCGACATAAAAATCGTCACACAGGGGATAAGACATTTTCATGTTCTGAATGTGGAAAATGTTTTAGAGATAAATCCAATCTTTATCAACATCAAAAAATTCACACAGGGGAGAAGCCATATTCATGTTCAGAATGTGGGAAATTTTTTACTATGAAATCAAATCTTATTGTCCATAAAAGAACTCACACAGGAGATAAGCCATTTTCATGTTCAGAATGTGGGAAATGTTTTTCTCAGAAGTCAGATCTTGTTAGACATCAGAGAATTCACACAGGAGTGAAACCATTTGCATGTTCAGAATGTGGCAAAGGTTTCACTGTAAAATTACATCTTGATCAACATCAAAGTCGTCACACAGGGGACAACACCTTTTCATGTTCTAAATGTGGGAAGTGTTTTACAGATAATTCAAATCTTAATCAACATCTAAGAATTCACACAAGGGAGAAGCCTTTCCCATGTTTAGAATGTGGCAAGTTTTTTACTATTAAATCTAAGCTTGTTGTGCATCAAAGAACTCACACAGGAGAGAAGCCATTTTCTTGTCTAGAATGTGGAAAATGTTTCTCAAGAAAAGAACGTCTTATTGAACATCAGAGATCTCACACAGGAGAGAAACCATTTTCATGTCCAGAATGTGGGAAATGTTTTTCAAGGAAAGCGCGTCTTGTTGAACATCACAGACTTCACACAGGAGAGAAGCCATATTCATGTACTGTTTGCGGAAAGCGTTTTAACCAAAACTCAGCTCTAATTGCACATCAAAGAACTCACATAGGAAAACAGCATGTTTCTTGTCATCTTATTAAGAAATCACAAAAAAATATAAAATAAACAGTTACAGTCAAAGTAAAAGTTACAAGAGAAAGGAACTGTAATATATGATTCACAATAATTTTATTGGATTTAATTTGAAACAAATAATATGATGGTCCTAACTGTCAGCAAGGTAACAAGGTGTTTGAAACCATATCTAAGAATACAATGATGAGCTGGAGCACAGTGGATGTCCAAGGGAGAAATGGATCCATTTCTCCCTTGGACATCCACTGTGCTCCAGCTCATGACTCTGTTACCCAGTATTTAGGGTTACAAGTTCCCTTCCCTGAAAGTGAAGTCATCCCAGCACTATTGATGAAGGAGTTTACCCGAAACGCGTTTATTAGCTAGATTTTAATTTTAATATTCTAAATAAAACGAGAAGTGGGATATTCATCCAATTGTTCTAGTACCTTTATTGGAACCTCCGAGGAGTTGTGCCTACACAGCAGATTTTTCTTTTAGCATATTCTACCCTCCCACCATTGGTGGGTTAATCTGAGTGGCAGTACATCCTATTATCTACCATAATCCAATTTAAGCACTTTAAGACCAGGGTATCTTCCCAGGCCTTTAGTCTTAGTCTTCAGTGTGGGTTTACTCCACTTCTCCCTCCACCTATTTCTCTTGTCTGTCCCTTAATCCTTCCTAGCCCAAGAGCACAGCAGAAATAATATCTATCGCCCATCACATTGGGTTGGCGACCTAACAGCACAGGATAAATCCAACCTTTTCTTTTGTGAATATACTACCTAATAAAAGTATTACGTTTTGTGGCCAATGCCTTAGTATCTTTAGATCAGTGTTTACCAACCTTTTCCAGCTTGAGGCACATCTAGGCAAAAAAAAACATTGTCTAATGGCACCCGTGAAAAAAATATCTGTTTCTCTCTTCTCTCACTGCACCCCCAGGAGCTTCTCATGGTACACCAGGGTGTCGTAGTGCCCTGATTGGGAATAACTGTTTTACACTGTTTTAAATTAGAGAAAAAAAAGTTTGCAGGTGTATGGTATTTACCTGGTTTGGGTATAATTTGAATGTGGGCCTAACTAGCAGTAGGAGAGAGATGTAAACCGTGATGAAAAAAGCCTATTAAGGGTTTGCCCTTTTTGTAGTTCATTTTAAAAGCCATCAGGGCCAGGGGTTCTTGACGGCTTAAGGGTTTTAATAGTTAAAGAAATTTCCTTGCCTAGAAAATCCCTGTGCTCAGGCTTTAAGTGCATTTTGATAAATCAGATTTTGCCCAGTTTTTCTAGGAAATGTTCCTAAGGGCATATTTACATAAGTGATTCTCTCAAATTACGAGATGCAGAAAATTTGCATGAAAATAAAACGCATTCTTTGCAATCTATCCATTTGCATGCATGATTTTCATCCAATGGTTGAGAAAAAAAGTGCATTGCATTCGCATTCATTGGTATGTAACATCTGTTTCCACTGTGGGGTTTTTTAAGTCCCCTTAGATTTTTATGGACAATCTTTTGTCCATAAATCTGAAACAGACTCTGTCTGTATAAGAGAAGCCATGAGGGTACTTGGTCAAACGACTGACTGTCTAAAGATGGTTCCTTGGGTATAATTCCACTTTAGGCCCCTCCAGCAAGAAGTCCTGTGACATGGAATAGAAGGCAATCGTCTTTAGACAAAAAGCTTAAATTGTCCACCCAATTGAAAAAATCCCTAGATTAGTGTCTGTTGCCCCAAAACCTTAAAAAGGGGTTCATTGCCTCTTTTCCCATTTATTTCAGTAACCACTGATGCTGGTCAGTCTGACTGTTGGGTGTAGGTGGCAGATAGGAGACTTCAGGGTTCCTGGCCTTCCCATGTCCACTCTCAATCCTCAAATACTAGAGAATTTAGAGCAGTATGGGAGACGTTGATGCAACAGAGGACATATGTGGGAAAAACATTAAAATATTCTCAAACATTACAACAGTGTCTTTTATTTGCCATCAGGGCAGCACTAGACATCCTCATCTTCAACATCTGTCATGAAGAATATTCTCCTGGATTGGAGGCAAAATAAAATCCTCAATGGCCATTCATCTAAAAGGCTCCTAAAACATCATAGCAGACTTTTTTTGCTGACAGAAATTGGATCCACTGGTCTCTGACCACCGAAGTATTCAATCTGCTAATGTCTCAGTGGGGTCAGCCCTCTTTGCTTTAAAGGAGAAACTCAAAGTGCCACAGGTTCTTATCCCTAAATCCAACAGACAATGCCCTGGCACTGGATGCATTCTCCCAAGAATGGGACATGGACTTAGCATATGCTTTTCCCCCTCAACCCTATATGTCCCAAGTCCTACAAAAAATTCAGAACTGCCAGATTATGATAATCTTCATCACTCCAGTATGGACATAAAGACCCTGGTTCCCATTGTTGTCTTCACTGATGGTCCAGACCCCAATTCTGCTGCCTCTCAGGCAGGATATTTTGACAAGAGATCCACAGGATTAAGCTTACAGCTTGGCTCCTGAAAGGCGGAGATTCAGAGACCAAGGACTGTGGTCCAAGGTAATAAGCACTCTCTTAAAGAGCCAAAAGGACTCTACCTCTGCTGTATACTCCAGGATATGGGGAAATTCCATATCTGGTGCGGATCAGATAGACCAGACCTGAGCATGAACACGAATGCCTAGATAGGAGGACTAAGCCATAGAACCTTGAAGGTACTGGTTGTGGCCCTTAGTTCTTTCTTTGACACCCAACCAATAGAGAATAGGTTGGTCTGCAGATTTCTCCAGGTAGCAGATAAACTTAAATCCTTTATTAGGACATCAGTTCCCTCCTGGAACCTTAACCTAGTGTTACTCTGCGAGCTTCCCTTTGAGCCCATACAATCAGTATCTTTAAAAACCCTGACAATCAAAGTGGCTTTTGGTAGCAATTACAACCACTAAACGGATTAGGGAGATACAGGCATTGTCCTGTAGAGAACCCTATTTAAAAGTGCTTGATGATAGAATAGTCATGAGCCTAGATCTCCCCTTTTTTGCCAAAGTGGTATCGGTGTTCCACTTGGAACAGGAAATCATTTTGCCTTCCGTCAGTACCATATAAATGGCAAGAAATGGCACCTACATAACCTACACATTAGATGTGCAATCTTAACCTATTTACAGGTCTCACAGCCATTTAGAAGATCTGATAACTTATTTCTTCAGTTTCAGAGATAATGCGAAAGCAGCTTCAAAAGATTCCATCGCGGGAGTGGCTTACCGCTTGATGGAGTAAGTCATGTCTGCCAGAGCTCCTGCCTGACCCGCCACTGTAAGAAGCAGATCCGCCACCGCCGACAAGAAGAGAGGCCAGCATGGGGAAGAAGAAGGCACCCGAAGCCCCCAGACAGCTGATGAAGTCTCCGTCCCCGAGTTTGGAGCGCTTCTTCCGCTCCCCTGGAGTCCTGACGCCGAGCGGCCGAATCAAGATGGCGCCGCGTCAGCCGGCGCGGGAAGCCGCCATAGAAGAGGAGGCACAGCCACAGTCACAAGAAGAGGAGGAGACCCGGGCCAGACCACAGCAGGCAGCGGAGAAGGAAGCTCAGCCGGAGGGGACAGACGGAGACACCAGCCAGGAGGAGGTACGGACTCGGGCTAGAGACAGGAGAGTGGACGGCACGATTGAAGAGGGGGGAGGGGGAGCCAGCGCGCAACACAGTGAAGAGGGAGAACCCTCGGAAAGAGACCCTAGAGGCACGCAGAAAACCTGCTCCCCCCAAAAAATGAGCCCTGCAGGGCAAAATATAAAGCCAATCGTGCCACACACTAGCACAAAACAGGGAAGCCCAGAACGCCAGGGGCTACCAAATGAGGGAGGGGGAAATGGAGAAAGTTGAAGGGATAGAGGGGAGGCAAGGAGCCCCCAGATGCCAGACCCCGATATGAACCGCCTCCTCGCAAAGATCCTCGCAAGACATGGGGGAAAAGACAATCAGAGGCAAAACACCTGAGAGCCCTCCAAAGCAGCTCAACAAAAGATACGCTACAATCCGCACAACGGACAATAGTGAAGCTCACCACTCAAGCCCCAAGGGGCCCCAGGTCCCACAAGTAAATGACGAAGAATGGGACTGGAGAGCCCATCTTAAGGCAATCCCCACAAAAGGGGAGATGAATGAACTACAAAAACTGGACGCAGCACACAAGCAAGATATAGCGATCCTACAGAAAGATATCAGAGAAGTGGGGCAAAGAGTAGTAGAAGTAGAAGAAGTACAGGATGAGATCCAGAACACTATAGTAGAACATGCGCATATATTAGAGGCACAAGCGCACCAGTAGCAGAACTGACCAATCACATCGATGATATAGAGAATCGACACAGACGCAACAACCTTGGGTTAGGGGCCTGTCTGAGGAGATAAACAACGAACAACTGGAGGACTGGATTATCGAGTTTTTCAATAATTTGCTGCAGAGACCCCTGAACTTCGCCCTGGAGCTGGATAGAGTACATCGCGCTTTAGGCCCGAAACCAACAGACCCCACCAGGCCCAGGGATGTTCTCTGCCGAGTCCATTTTTACAGGGAAAAGGAGCAAATCCTACAGCGAGCGCGTAAGCTTGATACTCTGCAGTTCAAAGGTCGCTCGGTCTCTGTATATCCGGACTTCTCTAAACGCACACTACAGCTACGCAGGGCCCTGAGGCCCCTCCTAACTGCTCTGAGAGAAAGAGACATCTCTTATAGATGGGGGTTTCCCCTACAGCTACACGCAAGCAAAGGAGAGAAAGCGGCTGTCTTTAGACATCTAGGGGACTTACCCAAATTCTTGGGGACTCTGGAACTACCGCAGATTGCAATACCAGACTGGCCCAAAGTATGCGAGATGCCGGTCCCCCCTCCCAGAATGGAGTGGCAGAAAGTGGGAGGCCCGCGAAAGGAACCGAGAAACAAATCTCCAAGGACCCAAGACAACGGATGAAGGAGGAGGCACAGAAACCCTGATGACATACCCACACAAGGACTGATGCAACGAACTGATCAGACAAGCCTTCTACTCTATATGTCCAGTCTACCTTCTACAACGTGCCTTATCCTTCACCTCCTCATTTGCCTTTTTCTTCCTCTCTCTTTCTTTCGTTGAACGCTGAGAAGTCAGGCATGGCGGCAGGCGTGATCAGTGTCACCTGTTACACATATCTATCTCATTATCTGTTTCGCACAAACTCTTCTTTCCATTTCTCCACCCGACGGCGGAGAAGGCAGGGGCAGGCCTCTGTCGGTGGTCTCCCCTCCCCCACCTAGGGTAGGCAGCTTTTAGCTGCGCTTGAAGCTAGTCTATAGCGATTAGTTTAGAATAGTGAGGCCTAGTTCAAGGCCTACAGATGTTTTATGTTATGTACCCCTCCTTCCCCCTCTTCCCTGTGTCCTATCCCTCCCTCAGTACTCCTGACCCTGTCCAACCGAAACCTCGCCAGAAGAGTGCAACGAGAGACCGGTCCAGACCAGATTATGGCTAACCTGACGATCACCACGTACAATGCCAAGGGGTTGAATATTCCCTCCAAGAGAGGCCAGATTTTATATCACATGCAAAAAAAAGGGAGAAAAGTGCTCCTCTTTCAGGAGACTCACTTTAAGGCAGATGAGATTCCTTCCTGCTCCACAAAACTATTCCCTACCTGGTTTCATAGCCCGAACCCGAACCGAAAGGCGGGAGGGGTATCTATTGCATTTCATAACTCACTACAGGTGCAACCCCTTGGCATTCTACGCGATTCAGAGAGTAGATATCTATTTGTTAAGACGGAAGTATTTGGAAGATTGATCACGTTTGCAAATTTATATTTCCCGAACCAGGGACAGATACCCTTCGGAATTGCCGCCCTGAGGGAGCTGGCGAAGTTCGCGGATGGGACCGTCATAACCCTGGGAGGCGACTTAAACCTGACCGTAGACCCGGAGCAGGATACTTCATCAGGTAAGTCCTCTATCTCACGGGCAGCAACTAGATCCCTGATGAGGGAACTGGGAGACATGCACCTGGTGGACTTATGGCGTCTGCTGCACCCGGGCGCCAGGGACTATACAGTCCATTCCTTACCCCACAATAGCTACGTTAGATTAGATTATATATGGGTCTCACACACCCTCCTAGACTACCAGCCTACATGCGAATTCAGGCCATTTGTCTGGTCTGATCACGCCCCGGTATATGCCGACTTTGACGGCTTTCAAAAAGATCTCCGACTTAGAACCTGGAAACTCAACGACAACATATTAAAAGACCCCCAATGCATTCAGGAGATGAAAACAACCATAGCCAACTTCGTGAGTGACCACCAAAACGATAACACGCGGGCCCCTGCTAAATGGGAAGCATTAAAATGTGTCCTGAGAGGTACCCTGATCTCCCAGGGAACAAGACTAAAAAAAGAGCGATCCAGGGAACTGGGAGACCTGTTGACAACTCTACAAGAGAAAGAGACGGCCAATAAAGAACCCCAAATGACGTCACTCGGGCAGAGATATCAACAATACGCCCAAAAATCTTGTCAATACTGGATCAGAGGACGCTGGCCCTTAGAGACAAGATACGTAGGGAAGCTTACGAGGCTGGGGACAAATGCGGAAGTAAACTAGCACGCCCGCTTCACCCTAGAACCTCGGCGACATTCGTACCCAAAATACAGAGAGCAGGGAGAACGCCAGCGATCTCCACAAGGGACATCCTGGAAGAATTTCGCACATACTATGAGAGACTATATAACATAAAACCCCATGGCCAGGCAATAGAGAAAGAGAGGAGGAAAAGGCATACTTAGAAAAACATGGACCGGGACCGCTGAAGTCAGAGGAGGCTGAAGCTACGGAGGAAGATTTCACGTGTGAGGAAGTCAGGGAGATAGTTAAAAATCTCAAGATAGGCAAACCGCCAGGCCCGGATGGGTTCTCGGCCAGATTTTACAAACTCTTTGGAGAGGAACTGTCCCCCCTACTAACCCAGATGTTTAACGAGGTTTCCCAGGGAAGCCCCATTCCGCCTCAGGCCCTTCAGGCGCACATACCTGTAGTAGTAATCCCGAAACCGGGAAAGGACACTTCTTCCTGCGCAAATTACAGACCCATATCCCTGATAAGCCTAGATGTCAAGATGCTAGCAAAACGTATAGCAAATAGACTTAGTACTCACATCCCTGGCTTGATACATAGGGAGCAAGTGGGATTCGTCCCAGGAAGGGAAGTCAGGGATCATACGATTAAAACTATATCATTAATATCCCGGGCAAAGGCAGGAAATAAACCACTGTGCTTGCTGGCGGTAGATGCAGAAAAGGTGTTCGACCGAGTCAGGTGGAGGTTCCTGGAGGGGACCCTCCATCAGATAGGCCCTGGCCAGAGGATGAGGGGATGGATCATGGCCCTGTACAAGGGACCATCAGCCAGAATTCGGGTAAATGGCGCCCTCTCTGACTCCATCTCGATCAATAATGGGATTCGCCAGGGGTGCCCCTTATCACCCTTGCTGTACGTCCTGTCTATGGAATCCCTGGCCAATGCCATCAGAGAAAACGGGTCAGTCAGAGGCTAAATGGAGGGCCCCTCCGAACACAAGATGGCGCTATTTGCAGACGACCTCCTCCTGTTCCTGTCGAACCCGAGAGTGGGGCTGCCAGTGGTAATGAAGTAGTTTGATAGATATGGAAGAGTAAGTAACTTCAAAGTCAATTTACAGAAATCGGAAATCCTAAACGTAACCCTAGCCCAGACTGAGGTAGAGGCCCTCTCGGAATCCTTCCCCTTCAAGTGGAGGACATCGTCCATTAAGTACTTGGGGGTTCAGATCCCGGCAGATCCTTCACAGATTTTCGACCTAAATTTCCGGCCATACCTGGAGGGCCTGTGGGCGGAATTGAGCAAATGGAGCCCGTTATATGTATCATGGACAGGGCGGATAAATGCAGTTAAGATGGATTCCCTTCCAAAGTTTTTGTATCTGTGTCAGACTCTCCTGATAACCTTGAATCGGCAATACCTCTTAAGCATCCGGTCCCTAATCATTAAATTCGTATGGATGAGCAGTAAATCTAGACTTAGTCACAGGCTGCTCACGAGGACCAAAGAGGAGGGAGGGAACTGGTCTTTGGTCCTCCCCTAATGTTACGGTTATATCTGATATTGCCTCCATCTGTGCTGTCAGAATGGTCAGAATAGTAAAACTAGGATTCATTTTACCGTTAATCCCTTTTTCATGAGTCCATCATGACAGCACATGCCCTCCCTGGTAGATTACTGTATACTATGTATTTAAGATAACAATACATTGTATTTTCAGCAACAGTAAAAGATTGGGCCACATATCCATTGTGATATTTTGAAGTCCTAGTGGTAGGAGGTAGCCTTTTGAACTCTCCTCTTCCTGTCCCAGCTGGGTCACAGGTCAATCCATGCTTTCATGATGGATTTATGGAAAAGGGATTAACGGTAAAATGAATCCTATTTTTTTATAAATTTTTTTAAAGGGGTTTACCAAGATTTTAAGTATCCTTTATCCACAGAACAAATGATAACTTGCTGATTGGAGGGGGTCTCACCACTGAGACCCCCACCTGTCCGGAGAACGGAACTCTCGTGTCCTGATCTCCTGTCACTGCAGGGGACGCTTCTTCCTGCATAGTGACGTCACTCTGAATAGAGCGCTGGCTGAACATGCGCAATTAGTGCTCCATTTATTTCAAGGGGACTGATGGAAATAGCTGCTCGGCTATTTTGTCTGTCTCATTAAAAGTGAATAGAGTGTTAATACACTTGCACGACCATTGCTCCATTCAGTCCTTTACTCACTGTGGAGGCTTGGAGAAAGGGGAGTAACACTCAGAGTGAAGATGGGGGGGACTCGAGAGTCCCTTGCTCAAAATCGGCAGTGGTCTCAGCTTTGAGACCCCCACTGCTCAGCAAGTGGTCCACTTTCCACTATGTAGGGGTTGACTTGAAATCTTGGCATGCCCCCTTTAATTTTTTTTACAATATCCATTGGTCACTCTAACCACCAGAATTTTTTCCAGTTTATGATTGCTGAATTTATAATATTTATTATACGCTGTATTTCTATAATCAAAATAATTTCACATTTATTATAGTTATTTAGAATATATTTGTTCCCTGGCTGTTTTCCCTTGTGTCTTTAGGAGGTGCACTATCGCTGCAGTTTGTCTTCGTATGTTTCATCTCACTTATTTGTTATTTGATGTCCATTGGGGTTTTATAAAGAATGTATATATTTGGTCTTCTGAAAGATGGTTGCCATGTACGGTTTAAAGGGATTGCTGCGGTAATATAACGGTTAGCATCTTGGTCTCCAGTAAAATGGATGCAATGCAAGCCTGCGTTCCAATGTGGAAGACAATAATGATATTTTCTCCTGGAATAACCTTGCAGGTTTGTATTTCTTTCATGATTGGCCACACTGGTGTGTGTGTGTGTGTGTGTATTGTGGCAATCCCGTCTGCATGGACGGGATGGGGGTCGGCAACAACACAGCTGCACACAAAGTTCAACTTAAAGTCCAAATAACTTTATTTTCTTGAATATTGAGCAATAACAGAAAATCCAGTGGAAAACAATCGCCACTGGCAGCACATACACTTTGTGCCCACCCAACGATGACTAAACAGTAGTTCTCTCACTTACTACTGATGTGTAGCAATGGTCAGCAGATGTCCACCAGGGTGGATGTGCTCACTCCAGGCTCTCACCCTGACTGCCTGAACTTGCAGCCTTTTATGTCCCAGTGCTTTTTCTTTCAGCTAAAAGTTAGGCATCTGAGCGGAAAGCGAACAGACACAATTTTAGTCAATGGAGCTAGTTCAGCATTGTTCGGCCACAGGGATTCCCCTTTCCTGCTGCCTGAATGGAGCAGGAAACCAGAAGCCTCGATGCAGATGTGAAACTATCCTTACTTTTTCATTTTTTCCCACGAACAGAGTTGATCCCTGTTTATTTTTACGGTGTTCACCATGTGGTGTAAATAGCATGTTAACGTTACGGTTTGTGTCAATAAGATTACAGCAATACCACATGTATGTTTTATTGGTTTTTGGTTTTTTTATTACATTTGCCCAATCAAACACTATTTAAAACATTAGATTTGCACTACCACGTTACACAACCCAGAACATTTATATTTTTCTGCTATTAAAGTTTCCTAAGGTTTTCTTTTGCATGAAAAGTTGCAGCTTCTACTGGTATCATTTTGGGATACATCTGTTTTTTTATCGTTTTATAGTGTGTTTTTTTGGGAAGCAGATGGATGAAAAACAGCAATTCGGACATTTGTTTTGTTTTACAATTTTTTACATCATTCACCATGCGGGATAAATGAATGCTATATTTTTGTAGTTTGGCTGATTAAAAACATGGTGATACCTATTATATATTGTGGCAAGGGGGTTTCTTGCCAGCCTCTCCAATCTGGGAAATGGTGCACCTCATGCATGTAAACGTCACTCCAGGAACAGGAATTTCTTTAAACTGGCACCTGCCAGCATTTATTCACACAGCACAGCAAATGCATACCACATATAACACAGTCCATATATATAGTCCAGGGTTTATCAAACCGGGGCATCTGAAGGGCATCCTCCTCCATCAAACATGTGATAGCTCCCAAACAGATCCCCACACGATCTCACTGGTCCGCCTTGGACCTCAGGCTAGCAGCCCTTCTAACTTCACTGAGCTGGTACTCTCTCTCCTGAGTCTGGCAGGAAGTGGCACTTTTAACTTTAGCTTCTGCCACACCCACAGGTGTTAACCCTTTCTGCAGTATCAGAATGCCTGTCTCTAACCCTCTGCAGGCCGTTCTGTTTCTGCACTCATGCAATGTATATTTTAAAACATTCACATAAAAAATTGGGTTTCCTTGAGAATTTTTATTATTTTTAGTGACCACCCATATGTATTTTCATAGCAGTTACTAAGAGGTCTTAGAAAGGGCTGCCGTAAAAATGTAGCCATCTAGACAAAGGGCAGAATGGGAATCTCATGCCAGGAAAAGCTGGGGCTTGACTGTCTACTGCCAGCTGGTCTTTTGCTTTAACAGCTAGGAGCAGGGAAACCTCCAGTCTCAGTCATTGAACCACTCACAATGCATTTAGAAATGTTTAAGATGTTTTAGCTTTTTTTTACATTTTGTTGTGACCTTGTGTAACCTAAAAAATTCAAGTTTTTCCCCATCAGTTTGCACTCAATACCCCAATAATGAGAAAGTAAATACCAGAATGTTTTTTTTATGAAAAAGTACCGTTTTTCACTGACATACCGGTAAGTATTCACACCCTGCTGAAGCACCTTTTGGCAGCGATTGCAGCTTCTAGTCTTCTTGGGTATGATGCAGATCCTCCCAAGCTCTGTCAAATTGGATGGCCATCTTCTTGTCTCTCCACAGATGTTTAGTTTTGTTCAAATCAAGGCTCTGGCTGGTCTACTCAGGGCATTCACAGAGTTGTCCTGGCTGTGTGCTTATGGTTATTTTCTTGTTGGAACCTTGTGGCCAATCTGAGGTTTATTGCGCCCTGGATCAGGTTTTCATTAAAAATATCTCTGTACTTTGCTCCATTCAACTTTCCATCAATCCTGATCAGTCGCCCTGTCCCAGCTACTGAAAAACACCCTCGCAGCACAATGCTTCCACCATCATGCTTTACTGTTGGGATGGTGTTGGGCAAGTGCTGAGTAGTATTTGGCTTTCTCAAGGCATAATGCTTAGAATTGAGGCCAGAGAATATTGCTTCTCGCAGTCCTTCAGGTGCTTTTTGGTAAACTACAGACAGGCTTTTATGTGTCTTTTACTGCAGAGAGGCTTATTTCTGGTCACTTTGTTTTTATAAAACCCTGATTGGTGGTGTGCTGCAGTGATGGTTGACCTGGAAGTTTCTCCCATCTGCACACAGATTCTTTGGAGCTCAGCCAGAGTGACCATTGGGTTCTTGGTCACCTCTCTTACCAAGGTCCTTCTCCCCTGATTACTGAGTTTGGTGAGTTGGCCAGCTCTAGAGCCCTGGTTATTCCAAACTTCTTACATGCAAGAATTTTGGAGGCCATTGTGCTCTTGGGAATTCAGTGTAGCCTTCTCCAGATCTGTGTCTTCACACAATTCTATCTCTGAACTCTAAAGTCAGTTTTTTCCTCATGGCTTGGGTTTGGCTCTGATATGCATTGTGAGATGTGAGACCTTATATAGACAAAGGGAGTGTCTTTTAAAATGATGTCCAATCAAGTAAATTTACCACAGAGGGACTCCAATAAAGCTGTAGAAACATCTCAAAGATGATGAAGAGAAATGGGAGGGAACCAAAAGCTAAATTTCAAGTGTCATATCAAAGAGGGAAATACTTATGTTAATGCAAAATGTAAATTTTTTTTTTTTTTTTTTAATTAGAAATCTTTCCAATATTCTCTTGTTACTTTGTCATTATGGGGTATTGAGTGCAGAATGATGGGAGAAAAAGTTGATTTTTTATTTTTAAATTTGCACAAGTCCACAACATTGTACATGCCACAGTCAATAGTGACCAGAACATGTAAGTGGCTGACAGGGAGAAGGGGTACCTGATCACCTATTGGTACTCTAGGATACGATTGAAAAATTCTGGTGGGTTGTCAAGGCAAACAGAGGCCCGAGGAAGGCCTCCAGGTCTGCCATGAATGCCAGCCTATTAGTTCCTGCCTATATCAGCGTCTGATAGGAAAGCTGTCAAAAGCATACTACACTGCACTACATAAGTAGTTCAGTGTAGTATACCAATGTGTATACCATCTTTAACCCATTAAGGACATGGCAAAATCAATGCTTTTATTCACCCAAGTGATCCTATGATTGTTTTTGTGTAATGCATTGTGAAATGGTAAATTATGCTTGATACATCCTGTGTTTATTTGTGGGAAGCACCATTTATAGAAAATTCTGAAAAAACTATTACATTTAAAAATACTTTTTTCTGCTTCCAAGATAGTCAAACCACATGAAAAAGTAAGTAACATTTAAGACGTGTCTACTTTGTTTGCATAATTATCTGCTTTGTGCATGCAATAACTGCAAATCCAAATATAAACTCTCTGTCAATGTTCACACCACACTACCAGAAACCCCCTGCACTAAGAAGAAAGAGAGATCTCCCCCCCCCCCCCCCCCCTCTGCTCTCCCCCGTCGGCACCCAAATCTTTTCTGATGAGCAGGCAGGTACTCGAAAAGGACTATACTCGCTTGTGTATTTTCCCTTAATGAGTATGCTTGCTCATCTCTAGTAAGCATATATTTGGGAGGCACCTTGCTACACTCATTAGAAGAGCTTTAAACTAGAACAATAAACCCCTCCCACTAGAATAGTTTGGGCTGAGAAACTGAACCTCCTTATGAGGTATGAAGAGGAGGGGGCTGATTGCGAGCAGGAACGACTGTACTCCCACGATTTCTGAAGCCCTTGGATCGCAATGAGAGACTCAGACCAATTCAAAAAATGGCTGGAAACAGGTCGGTTAGGTTGATAACAACCTTTAGGAGTGGGTAAGCGAGGCTGATATTTTTCCCTTACCCCCCCTTCCCCTACCCCCGCTTCACCTCTCCACTCATTCCCCCCCCTCACCCCCCGTCCAGTTTTGTTCATGATTTGTTATAATCTTACATTGCGCAGTTCCCAATTTCTGATACGAGACACAAGAGATTAAGCTATACAATCTAGGTTATGCCATAAGTATTAGGAAACCAAGATATGTTGTTTGTTGTGCTTATACGGACACATGTTGATATCAACGATGTTGTGCAATGTCTATATAATACTTTTCTTTGAAAACCAATAAAAACCGATTGAACTAAACTAGAACAATAAGGAAAGTAAAAGGCCAGGCAAAAATACGCAACTAATTAATACATTTGAGAACCTTGCTATTAGAAGTGGAAAAAGTAAAACAAAATTAGAAGGAAAGTAGAAGAGCAAGAGACACCGATCACAAACTAAAATATTTCTACACAATTGCACAAAGCATGGGAAACAGACAATCAGAGCTCCTAACATAGGAAGAGAAGTATAATGTCATAGGCATCACAGAAACTTGGTGGGATGATACACATGATTGGAATACAGGGCTAGAAGGATGCACCTTATTTATAAAAAACAAACTTAATTAAAGGGGAGGAGGTGTTGCGTTGTATATTAGGAAAGTATACACTCAAGTTCAGAGAATGGTAGTTCTGTGGAAACTGTTTGGGTAACAATACAAGGAGAGGGACTTCTGGATCCGGCCTCATGAAGTGAGGCAGCAGAAGAGAAGCACTCCATCCCCACTGCTGCAGAAGCACACCTTTACATAGCCATAGACCGCACTGTAACCCTGGCATAAGTGCCGCTAGGTCAGCGGGCCCTGTCGGTGAGCAATGCGCTCTAACTTACTGCTCCGTTCACCTTGCACCACTCACTATACCGCTTGATGCGTCGGTGAGGAGAGACAGCACATTGAGTGCTGCATCTGCTGCTGACACTGCTCCTTCAATCGGGAATACCAGAGTAGGTGCCCCTGAACCTGCTCCCTGTCGCTTGCTTACCTGTCTGAGGTGCTGAAGAGGGAGCTGTGGTATGGAGAAGTGTGCCTGCTCCCCCCTCCTTGTGGCTGCAGTGGCCATCTTGGGACACATGTGGGGACAGGAAACAGGCAGCAGAGAAGGGTGCCTGAGAGGAAAAGCAGAAGCACTAAGTAAAATCCGTGCAGGAACTGCTGTGCCCGCACTTGAGGGAGAGCTGTATACTGCCACATTATAAATCAGCTCCTGATATCAGTGCCACCAATATAACTCTGCTGTACCAAGCAGAGAGAACATAAAAGATGAAAAAGAGAATTTTCTGTGTAAGAGTTGCATTGTTAAATAAGACTATTCTAGAGATCCCCATCTCTGCATGTTGCTCACTATGAGCTGTATCGATGCTTTGCATTAGGGATATGAATCTGTGATTGTTCCCAGCAAGAGAAACCACGTAATCTTGTAGATATACCTTTTAATGGCTAACAAAAATACATAATGTAATAATAGCGAGCTTCCGAACCAACGCAGAGTTCTTCTTCAGGCTTAAATGGATTGGATCTGAAGAGGCATGGATATTTATACACACTTATAACATACATACTTATGACAAGGCACAGATGTGGATGTGATTGCTTCGCGCTTAAAAGGAATTCTGCAACAGCAAACAAACTTTTTTTGTCTAGGCACTGATAGAGGAGTGAAAGTTTTATGGTCCCTAAATTACTGTTGGGGGGGGGGGGGGGTCGTCAGGCTAGAATTGCTGCAAGAGATACACAAACATTTTTAGCTAAACACTGATAAGGGAGTGAAAGTTTATGGTCTCTGAATTACTGTTGATGGGGGTCTTATCTGTGCAATAAATGTCTCACACCTCCCATTCATGCATAAATCCTGGGGAATAATTTAACCCAGTATTCAGCGTGTCAAAGGTTGTTATCAATTTATATTCCCAAATTCTTCTGGGGTTTTGCGACTTGAAACCACCCTTCAATATCAAAACTCTCATATCTCCTATGTCATGTCCACGGTTAGAGAAGTGCTCGGCCACAGGCAATTCCCTTTTTCTGTGTTTATTCGTGTGGAGTTGAGTTCTCATCTTCGCTTTCAGTTTGTCCTATTTCTGTCCTGTTTCTCCAACATAAGGACCCCCAACAGGACATTTACTGCACATGATCAGGTACACAACATTGGACGTGGAACATGTGAATGTCCCTGGGATCTTATAGTCATGCTGTGTGTTGTGGATTTGTATCCTGTCCGCAGTCAGTATATGTGAGCAGGTCTTGCAGCTCCTTACCTTACAAGGATGAGTTCCTTTTTGTGTGTCAGAGGGTAATGCACTCCTGATTATAAAGTTCCTCAAGTTAGGAGGTTGCCTGTAACACAGAAGCGGAGGGTCCGGGAATATGGTTTTCAGATGGTCATCCTTGTGCAGGGTATGGTGGAGCTTCTTTGCGGTTTTCCTTAGTACCTCTAGTTGCGGGTTGTAGGTCACTACTAGAGGTACACGATTGTTTTCTTCTTTCTCCTTGTATTGGAGTAGTTGATTCCTGGGTATCCTGGTAGCTCTGGTGATTTGGTCATCTATTGAGGTGGGATGGTAGCCCTGATTTATAAATGTCCTTTTAAGATGGTACAAATGTTCCTCTCTGTCTGTTGAGTTGGAGCAGATCCAGTTGTATCTGATGGCCTGGCTGTAGATGATGGACTTTTTGATGTGTTTAGGATGGAAACTGTCCCATCTGAAGTATGTGGGCCGATCAATCAGTTTTCGGTACAGGGATGTCTGTATTGAGTTGTTTGAAATCTTTATAGTGGTGTCCAAAAAGTTGATTTGTGTATGCGAGTAGCTTAATGTCAGGTTTATGGTGGGGTGGAATGCATTGAATCTTTCATGGAATTGTATTAATTCTTGTTTGGTGTGGGTCCAGATGATTATGATGTCATCAATGTAACGGAAGTAGGCCAATGGTTTGTTGGGGCAGGAGGCCACAAAGTCACTCTCCAGTTTTGCCATAAAACAGTTGGCATATTGTGGTGCCATTTTACTGCCCATGGCAGTCCCCGTGAGTTGCAGGAATATCTCTTTGCCAAAGGAGAAATAATTGTGTGTGAGAATGAATCTTGTGAGTTGCAGCACTGCATCAGAGGCGACCCCATTGGCCTCAAGATGTGCCTGGCAGGCAGTCAGTCCATCCTCGTGTGGGATGTTGGAATGCAAGGATTCCACATCCATAGTGGCCTGGATGGCACCATTGGGGAGGGGACCTACGGTTGACAGTTTGTTCAGTAGGTCTGTGGTGTCTTGCAGGTAGCTGGTTGTGTTTCTCACCAGTGGTTTGAGGATGCCTTCCACGCATCCTGAGATTCCTTCAGTGAGGGTTCCCACACCTGAGATAATTTTCCTGGGTTGCCAGCTTTGTGTAGTTTTAGAAGCATGTAGAATGTTCCAACCTTGGGGTTCTCCAGTATCAAGTCCAGAAGTTTTGTAGAGCCCACAGACAGACTTCTGATGACCCTTCTCAATTTCCTCACATATTTCTGAGTCGGGTCTTGATTCATTTTGGTGTAGTGTCTGGTGTCCGTCAGCTGTCTGCTTCTTTCTTGTAGTCCGATGTATTCATGAGGACTATAGCACCGCCCTTATCTGCAGGCTTAATGGTGATTTCCTTGTTGCTTTTAAGTGCATGGATGGCCCTTTTTTCCTGCATATTGATATGAAATGTTTCACTTCCATGCTTGTCCATCAAATCCTCCTGATGAACCAGCTATAGAGAAATATATGTAGCTGGGGAAACGCGTTGAGGTGTATGAGAGATCAGCTGAGGGGCATATTCACATGCTATGATGAATGATACAAACATATGAATAATAGCTGAAGATATGAACTCATAGGAACCCCGACTTCTATTAGGCAGCGGTCTTTTTAGAGACCAATATATGAGCAGGCCAAAACAGAACAATGCAGAGGACACATGTGTTCTAGTATAAATAAAAAGTTTACATACATCAATAGACCTCAGAACCATCTGATGTGTGAACTATAGCCACCTCTGAAATCTGACATGCAGCTAGCCCATGCTAATGGCCCTATTAGCTGCATATCAGACTGAGAGATAGATATCCAACAAGATGGATTGACTGGGGATCCTAACTCTAATACCCATATGCAACAATAAACATATAGAGTGGTAGAATTATCTACAACTATACTGAATAAAGTGTTTGGGGTGACATTAAGGAGAAGAGTACATCTATATATTTTGATTGATGGTATAAGCAAGAACTTTATGGTACTGATTAGTGGGCAATCATCAATAACCATTTTTTGACTTGCCATCTTTCTCTGAGAACATTGTAACGCACTCTGAGACGAACATACTTCTCTAAATACCATATGCATAATCTTTTCCATTTCAATTAATGTCATCATATATGACACTTTCAGTGGAACTTAAAGGGGTTGTCTCGCGCCGAAACGTTTTTTTTTTTTTCCCATAGGCCCCCCGTTTGGCGCAGGACAACCCCAAAAGATGTGTTAAAAAAAAAATTTCATTACTTACCCAAATCCCTGCTCTGCGACGTCTTCCTTCTTCCTTCACCAAGATGGCCGCCGGGATCTTCACCCACGATGCACCGCGGGTCTTCTCCCATGGTGCACCGTGGGCTCTGTGCGGTCCATTGCCGATTCCAGCCTCCTGATTAGCTGGAATCGGCACACGTGACGGGGCGGAGCTACGCGATGACGCGTAGAAGGGGGCGGAGCCAGAACGCCGCTCGTGCCGGGACGACCAGAAGGGAGAAGACCGGACTGCGCAAGCGCGTCTAGAAACGCCAGAAGACATCAGAATTAGACAGATCCATGGCGACGGGGACGCTAGCAACGGAGCAGGTAAGTGAATAACTTCTGTATGGCTCATAATTAATGCACGATGTATATTACAAAGTGCATTAATATGGCCATTCAGAAGTGTATAACCCCACATGCTGCCGCGAGACAACCCCTTTAATGTTCTTTGATTGTCATCATTTGGTTGATGCACAATTTATTTGATTACCTCACCAGGGACCCATATATTGTCAAAAAGGTCTGTTGCATAAAAACAATACAAACATGCCAGACTGAATATACTTTATTATAATAGTGTATTCTGCCATTGAACAACAAACACACTTTAATGTATGCAGACTACACTCGTGCTCTCATGAGCTTATAACCATAATGGGTCCCAGATTTGTCTAGAAACCCTCTATATATTACCTTTTTTGTATGTAGTGTGTCCTTGACTAGGTCATTTTATTATTAATTAAATAAAAGTTAATTTTTAATCCTAACCTAGGAAATTGAACTTGAGTTTACTACATAAATATTGGAGCATAATCGTGTTTATTACATAGGCGAATCTGCATTTAAGACTACATTTGCACTCTGGAAAGCTTCATAGGCTGTTATTTTTAAAAAAGGAGATCAAAGCTGCAAGCCTGCAGGTTTCTGTTTGTTTCTGGCCTTTCGGCCATACAGAATTGAATGTGTTAATCTGGAATCAAAGCTGGAATCAAATGGACACCAGAGGATCTACCTTTGTTCAAAAAGCACTTGGAAACTAAAGGCAACCCTTACAGGAAGAAGAATGGCAGACCAATGGCCATTACAGAATCAGATGTCAAGTTTTTGATGGTCAACAGTTTGTGTAATGATCAGGTGCAGGTTCAGAGCCTCTTATGCAACTAGTGCGGGCCGGTAGTATGGTCAGAGGAAGCCAGGTAGTATCAGTTGCGGTATAAAGAAGCAGGCAGGTAAGAGTTGGAAGAAGCCAGAGGTCAGTACACAGAGAGTAGCAATTGTAGAAGGACGAGCAGGTACGTAGAGGAGCTTGACTACAGGCTGGTAGAACAATAATCATGCAAGGAACTGGAGGAAGGGCCAGGCTTTTATATGAAGTCCAATTAAGAAACAGGGTGAAGCCAATCGAGTAACAGGAGCAGAAGCTAGGGAAAAGAACAAGGTTAGGCAGGGCTACTGCCTGGCACACAGGGGCTCCTGGGTTTGCATCCTGACATCAGCCCCTTCCTTCCAGGATGACCCCTAGACATCCCAGGGGCTGGTTTTCCAAATACCTTCAATGGAACTTCCCCCTGAGCCTTGGGGCATGAACACTGCATTCTGGTTCCCAAGAATTTTCCTCCGGTCCATACCCCCTCCACTGCACCAGATACAGCAATTTCCCTCTAAACACCCCAGAGTCCAAAATTTTCTCAAAGAGGCATTCTTCTGGACCTTGGACATCTACCGGTGGAGGAGGTGGCTGACTTCTCCCAGGAAAAGTGTTCTCCCTGAATGGCTTGAGCATCGACACGTGGAGCACAGGATAGATCTTCAGCTTGTTAGAGAGTTTCAACCGGAAGGCAACCTGGCCAAGTTTTGCAGTAATCCCAAATTCCAATTTGGGAGAGGACAAATGTGTTTTTAAATTTGTGGTAGACTGTCAAACTTTATCACCCTTTTTATAATTTTCTTGGGCTTCTTGTGTTACTTCAATTAGCTTACCTTGGGTTTCCCGCAATGTAGTTAGCCTATGTGTCACAGTAGGAGTGGTAGTATTCAAGGGAAGATCAGGAATAAACACTGTATGGAAGCCAAAGTTACCAAAAAAGGGACTTTGTGATGTGTAACTATGTTTGGAGTTGTTATAAGCGAATTCTGCTGTTAAGAATCCTGGAGATAGGAAATAAAACAGCGGAGGTAGTGCTCAAAAATCTGGTTGGTCCTTTCAGTCTGGCCATTGAACTGGGGATGGAAGGCGGAAGACAAATTGATAGTAATATTTAGGGCAGTACAGAAGCTCTTCTAAAATTTTGATATAAACTGAATCCCTCTGTCAGAAACGACATTATCAGGAACGCCATGCAGCCTAAGTATCTCCTTGCTCATTAATTCTGGAGTTTGTTCAGCAGTGGGAATGTCTTTGGTGGGAATAAAATGGGCCATTTTTGTAAGTCGGTCCACCACAAGGTTAGCAGTCATTTCCTTAAAAGGGGGAAAATCCACATAAAAATCCATTGATATTGATCAAGGCCTGGGTGGGACTGGAAATGGTTGTAAAAACCGTGGCACAAGATATCATGGTGTCTTGTTTTGTGCACACGTAACACAAGAGGCAACATATTTTTTCACATTGTTCTTACAATTAGGCCACCAAATTGAATGAAGCAGTAGTTCAAGAGTTTTCCTGTCTCCAAGATAGCCTGCAAGTTTAGGATCATGGACCATTTAAAAAACTTCAAGTCAAACAGAATAGGGAACATACAGTCTGTTTTCCTGCATCCAAAACCCCTTCCTAAAAGGGAGGTCCATATCCTAAGAAGCATGATTAAGAAAAGAATCACTTTGGTACTCATCTTTGAAGTTTGTTAAGAATTCTTTTGAGTCAAGTATTTGTGGTGGGGGTGGGGGTGGGGGCGGACGAGGATACAAATGTGGCAGGTGCATTCAAAATGTCCATAACTAGTTCTAAAAGTAGTCTTCCACTCATCCACTGGGTGGATCCAAATGAGGTTATAGTTCCCTCTCAGACCTTGTTTGGTAAAAGTCTTGGCAGGATGGAGTCTTTCCAGCAATTTCAGGATTAAGGGAAGAGGGTAGCAATTTTTGACAGTTGTTTTATTTAGTTCCCTATATTCAATGCATGGCCGCAAAGTTGAGTCTTTCTTTTCTACACAGGGGTGCTCCAGCTGGAGATGAAGGTATTCTCTGAGTACCTTGAATTCTGGTTCGGAAAGATGGTAAATTTGACCGAAAGCAATGGTTGTTCCAGGGAGCAGATGAGAGAGTAGTTAATCAGGTTTTTTGTTTTTTTTTGCTGCAGACATGATTGAATTGGCGACTTATCAGAATTCTGCTGACAATCTTCAGAGATTTAGGTATGTTCAAGGGTGGGCAGTGACATCTCACAATGTTCTTTAGAGTACCCAAAGGGGAAGGTAATAGTCTTTTAACCCTAGATGTAGAATTATGGGTAGAAAACGCAAGAGACTCCTAGAATAACTGGAAACATGGAGAAGAGATCAGATGGTAATCAGGTTCAATAACGATTTCAAGTTCGATTATCTTATGAGTTACAGGCCCCGAAGACAACAGTGATGCATCCACGGTTTCCATATCAATTGGTATGGGTTTGGTCCTACTTGAAATGCCATTATGAAGGGCTTATTTAATGTCCATGAAATTCCCTCCAGTTCCAGAATCTAACATAGCAGAGCATTGTAATTTTGATGTAAATTGATGTTTAAATGATTGTAAATGCAGAGATGTGTTCATGCATACTATACACGTTTGTTTAATCAATGCTACATATGTGTTTGAATGTATAAAAATAGTTCCACAGTATCTGAAAACTGTAATCATTTGTATTATTCTAATTATTAATTTAAAAACAGGTGTTGTGGAGGATGTGTGTGTGTCTATGCAAGGTGAAATGTCTTTTTCACTATCTGAGGCAATAGAATGGAATGTGCCTGTACTGCTAACTGTTATCAGAATATGCAGCTTGATAGAAACACACGCTCATAACCTCAGGGCACATTTTTTACCTGCACATAACCCTCAGGCGTCATTTGACTACACATTGCTCATTCCCGCCCCTGCCCCCTCCATCGAACTCAGAAAGATGGCGCTGGCTCTTCATCTGAAAACACGTCATGTCGGCCGTCCATGACGACAGCAACTCACGCAGGATCGGATGCAAAAAGACTATATTTGGACCACCCAATCCCATGCTTTGATTTCTAACCACGTATTGCTTCCTGCTGCTCATAAAGGGCAATTAACACTTAATGCTATAAAAGATGCTTTACGCCTACAAATAAACGGAGTCAGGAAGACTTTCTACACTGACAATCTTGTCTCCGTGTGATCTCTTCCATTGTGCGCACAATCTCTGAACATAAATCTAGAAGGGTGCAAACATTCCTATTGATTACACCATAGACCCCAAAATAAATCCACATCAGTATCTAATATGTTTTTCAGGTACAGCAACATTATTGCTCCTGGAACACAGACCATGCTGACTACGAGGCTAGCAACATCAAGGATGCAGCATGGAAAGAGGACTCGTAACTCCTTGGTTCCTGACAGGCCAAACATGACACCGCGCACAAAGAAGAATGAGAGCATAGCTCTATAATTACATTATATATACACACTTTATGACCTTTCCTTTCTTTGTTTTTGGATGATGAAATGTAAAAAAGTTACTCACTTGCAGCTATATTAAGCCCTGTATTAGGAGTATTTGCAGGGTGCATTGTTAATGTGTCAATCTCTCCAACCCACCTACATTACATTGAAACGTTGTTGAACTTGTTGTTACAAGTTGGTCTACGCTCCTTTGGATGGTGTACTGGCGCAGAGAAGATAGTCTAATTAGACATGACTGGTTACAATAAATACTTACTAGTTCATAGTGCATGTAGACAATGAAAGGGTTAACATCTATATGTCCATACAATCAATCACCTGATATAGGATTTGAAGGTGGTGGCTCAAAGTACTGCTGCCCGTTCGTAAATCCAGTAAGACTTGGAACAATATGTCACATTGTTCTTGACACTCTCAATGATGGATTTAATCTCCAAGAACAACGGTGAGGTCTGGTGCCATAAATGTGATCTACACAACGCCTATTACACTTATGCTTTCACTTTTCCAAACTTTCAGCTACTACTTTTATAATCTTTGGCCCTCCAAATGGTGTGGAGATGATTGGCTGAGAGGGAATAGGCTAGGGGGAGGGCTATTATAATATTATATTTAAAAATTTTCAGCCACAAAGTGACTTTATTGTTTTAATAGATCTAAAGATATTATGCAAGTTCAGCCCAGGCATCGTTAGTCCGTTTCTGAAGATCATTTAGATACAAGTGTGCATGAAGAACACCACATGGAGTCTTCTTCATCAGAAGGAAGAAGTTCACGTTGATGATCAGCCTGGACCATCGAGCTGCCCACCAAGACCATCTGCAGCATCCAGCTCCCATGCTTTTCAAGACAGTATTGGTAGAGCTGTAGGGCATAGGCATAGATCTCAGCGTTGTTCACACAAGGACCTAACTCCTCAATCTGAAGAAGAGGCCATGACTTTCAGGCAGAGGTTAGGCACTGAAGACTAATTTAGACACTTTGGTTATACAGTTGCAAAATGTGGTCTTGCGGCCATGACCTTAATGCTGGCAATGATGAGCATTTAAGAAAACGCAAATCAAACCCGCCCGAGGACATTGGGCCTATAACAGTGATTCTTAACACCAAAAATGCTACACATAGTAGATAGAGACCCCTTCAGCAAAAGGCAGTCACTAGAAATAGTGTCACCTCAGGCAATGGCACTGGGGAAGGCAATGGCAAACCAACCCGCAAAAACAGTCTACCAAGAAATCATCACCCAAGGAGTCAGGCATGAGTCGCTGCTTGCACCAGGGAGCTTTACCTTACCTTGTCAATTTTGTATTTTTATCTGGCACCAATTACCAAATTGCTCTGGTTTTAATCAAAGTCAATAAAGTTTATATTTTAATCCTATTCTGGGAAGAAACTTTCTGGCTTTAATTTGTACTAAAACCCATCTGCCATGGAAAACTGTTCCTTTTACAAAACCGTGAATGACACTTGCACCCTTGCCATTAAAAATTGACAGGATATAGATCCCCAACACAGCAGGACTATAAGATCCCGGGGACATTCACATGTTCCATATCCAATGTTGTGTACCTGATCCGCTGCAGTGAATGTCCTGTTGGAGGACTTTTATGTAGGGGAAACAGGACAAAAACAGAGCCAGGATGAGATCATCGCCAGTCAATTAGAGAGGGAAACACGGAATTACCCGTGGCAAAACATTTTTGTGGTCAGGGACACGGCCTAGATCAGATGACAGTTATTATACTGAAGGGCAATTTTAAGTCGCAGCGTCACATTAGCCTGAGGCAGCATCACCCATGTTTTCATGCATTTATTTCAGTAAACAGACAGTGGCTCATACCAGAGACACTGCTTGATTACTGCAGCCAAAATTGCCATTTTTTGAACTGTTTACATCCAACTGTTCACCATGTGAAGTCAATAAAATACAACACGGATTGGTTAAACTTTTTTTTCTTAGCAAAAATATATGAACAAACGAACATAAATTTAACATTATAAAAGTTCCAGACTTTGTAACCAAAGTAATTAAAAAAAAAAATAAAATTACAGGTCTTTTTTCAACACGATAGTGGACTCAGTGTCACACGACTCTAAAAATGGAACACTTTCCATACAGCTTGGTCCAGGCTGTGGGGAAGATTCTTTAATAGGGCGACTTAGAGGTGGTAGAGAGGGGGGCGTACAATATGACTCCTGGCTATGAGATTGACCATTGGTTCCATCAGGAGAAGGAGAATCACGGTCAACTTTACAGATCATGTAACGGTAGGTGTGTGGTTGGTGGGGTGGTGTTGTTGGAGTGACGTACTCAGCCTGATGCCGGTACCGTTGTCTACGCTGGACCCTCCAGTTGTCTAAGGCCTGGAAGCAGTCATCTGTTGAGAATGGGGGTAAACAGGCTTCAAATAACGTCGCTATTGCAGACTGCATCTGGGGCACTAAATGCTGAGGCAATTGTCGGAAATTGTTGGCCAAGCTCTTACAATACTGATCTGCCCAGTCCTCTGGTTTGCTTTGTAAATAGGCACTCTGGTCTACTTGTGACACAGGTCTTTGGCTTGCAGCAGCTCTGTGTTGCCTTGTAGAAGTACAGCCAATACGGAGGCCTCGGAAAGCTCCTCTATTGCTTCCGGATGCTCGGCCGCACTGGAGACCAGTGAGAAAGGCGATTCTGTTTCTTGGAACTCCCTTTCTTCTTCTGGGGATGTTATCAGATGTCCTAATAAAAGAACCAAGCTGTAATCAAACTTGACTTTGGAGTGTTGGATGTATTATCAAAGTTCCGAACAGGTGATTGTTATTAACAATGAAAGAACACAACTAGCCTCGTCAACTTCTACAGGAGACAACATGGCGGACGTGGATTCAAGTGGGAGAATTTTGCTATAATTTCTGATGCAAGTTATAGTAGCCATTAAGGCACAAGATGGACATGTCTCCTGACACTAAGTGCCACGTGCTTTTCAAAATAGGTCATAAACAATATTAACCCCGTAGGGAGGAGTTTTCTACCCCCCTTCATTTCCAGTTTTTTTCTCCTCACTTTTAAAAAAAAACAATGCTTTTCTTTATCCATCAACTTAGCTGTCTGGGAGCTTGATCTCTGAGGGACAAGTTGTATTTTTCAAATGGTACCATTTAATGTACCATATAATTTACTGAAAAAGTTTTTAATAGATTCCAAGGTGGTACTATTTGCCCATAAGAATAGCTAGACTTTCTCCGGGTGCCTCAGGAATGTGTTGGAGAGGATGTGGAGAAGTGGGCTCTCGGTCATATTGTTTGGGAGTGCCCACCCAGCTTATCTTTATGGATCTAAGTGTTCGCAACAATAATTAAAATTATGAGCATAAAGACTAAGCAAATCCACAGTTGGCATCACTGTTGTTGGGTAGAGGAGAGATTTCTCCTCAATGCAGGGAAATTATCGCACATATCTTATTTAATATTAAACTACTAAAAGCCAGAGAGTCGAGGTCCCCTAACACACCTTCAATCCAAAATTTAATTAGTATGACATTGAAGCATTGTTCGTATGAAAAACTTTTTGCCCCAAGGCAAAATAGAATGCACAATTATAGAGAAACTTGGCAGCCCTGGTTAATGAAAGAAAACAATAAGTAAATACCTAGGAATATTACTATTTGGGCCTGGAAGGGTGGGTTCTCTCAGGCTATGTATGTGATGGTTCTGCAAACAGCACCCTGCGATCTAATTGTAGGGAGGGGGGGGGGGGGGGGGGACTTTCGGGAACCCCCAAACTCCGATTGGCAGCTATTAGTCATAAGAAACAGCCCGCACCAGCATTGTATGGGATCGGGAACCAAACCTGCTCTCCTATATACAAAACCCTGAAACTCCATAACATACAGTATGAATTAAGGGGTGAAAGAGGAGGCATTTTTGTTTAAACTTGGACACAAGTAGTATTCTGTTTCGACTTTGGACAGCGGAATTCTGTAATATAGTGATTAATAAGTAAAATTGCCTTTACAAATAATATATAAATAATATGAGAATATAGCGATATATCAATAAAGCGGTGTGACACTTACGGGGACACGTCAATCAGTTTTCCTAGAAACAACAGCAGCTTATAGAATTTATACGGCCTCTTGCTTTGTCCTTCAGAGTCACCACGATGTTGTGCTGTATATTCGCGCCGGAATTGGTCCCGCGCGCTCCTCCAGCTTGTTTTCACATCTCTCACTACATGGTTTAAAAAAAACCCAAAAAAAACAAAAAGAAACACACGACATTGTTCAGTTTTTCCAATTCATGTTTAAAGACGGAATTGAGAAAAAAAAAAAAAGTTTACAGTCCCCAAAAAGAGCAATCTAAGCACGGCTCCCAAAAATGCATTTCAAGAAGAAACAGTATCAGGTCAGGTCCTAATAATCTGTATACATGTGCGTTCTACACCAAAAGTGCAGGCAACTTCTACAAGTATATTTACATCATGGAGGTTCGGCGTTTGTTTAGAGGGGGAGGGGTGGGTCGATCCCGCGCCATACAATGTGGCTGTTTCTTACACCTGACACCCAACCACAACAGCTGTGATCAGCACTCCGGCTGATCAGTTTAAAATCCTTTAAAATGCCACTGACAATTCTCACAGCAGCATTTGAATACCCCGATTGGAGTTCTGGTGATCCCGAACAACTCCCTGTGATGAAATTGTGGGTTCTGTTCAGCTGCCACGGCAGCCGGGGGCTTTCTGAAGGCCCCCAGGGTTGCCATTACAGATTGCCTATCCAGTTATACTTGTAGTGTGGCTTGATAGATTGCAGGTCAGATCATGGTACTCCAAAGTAGTAATATAAAAATAACCAAAATCTTCTAAACTGCATGGTGACTAATGCTAGAAGTCTGACCAATAAAGGAGACGAATCAGGAGTGATTATGTCGGAGGAAAACTACAACATAGTGGGAATAACAGAGACCTGGTTGGATGAAAGCTGTGATTGGGCGGTGAATTAACAATTTACAGTCTGCTTAGAAGGGATCATTAAAAAAAATAAATAAAGGGAAGAATGGTGAGCGGTATGTCTCTATGTAAAATCCTGTTTAAAGCCCATATTATGGGAAGATATATGGGAGGAGACAAACAGGTGGAGTCTTTATGGGTGAAAAATGCATAGAGGGAAAAATAAAATCCTCATAGGGGTTTTCTATAGACCACCAAATATACTGTGGTGGCCTTGCCGCGGCCCGTCAGCTTACGTGTTTGGGGGAAAATACTAATGAACACCTTCATTTATCAGTGTGTGTTTTTCTTTTGCATGCGGTTTACTATAGATGCTGGAGGAGCCCAGGATGGCATGGTAGCGTGGCACTCTTTGACAAAGCAGTGGATTGCCCTGTATTAACAGTGTGGGTTGTACTCCTGTATGGTGTGGTGCACATATCTATGGCGGTCATCCTTGGTATCAGTTCATATTGTGCAAATAAGCTTTGGAAGCAATCACCCTTCCCCCGCCTTGCGTTGGGTGACTGCTCATTAGTCTACATATGAACACTTTTGCTCCTCCATATTGCAATCAGGTTTGCTGTATGCTATTAGGGTAGATGGTGATTGAGCATTCCCTGAAGTATATATCTTGTATCTGGCTTCTTTTTCTGTGAGTTGTGATAAAATATAACAGAATCTACAGAAGATTTATTATTGAAACAAATAGAGGAAGCAGCATATATAAATGGGGAAAGTATGCGGGGCTTTAACCCCTTAATGACGCGGCCCCTTTTTCCCCCCCATTTTCGTTTTTTCCTCCCCCCTTCAAAAAAAAATCATAACTCCTTTATTTATCCATCTACGTCGCTGTACGAGGGCTTGTTTTTTTGCAGGACGAGTTGTATTTTTCAGTGGTGCTATTTAAAGTACATATAATGTACTGAAAAACTTTATAAATTCTAAACGACATTTTGCCATCTTTTAGTGCATCTTGTTTTTACGGCGCACAAATGGCAACAAAAGCGGCATGATAACATTATTTTATAGGTCTGTACAATTCCTACGATACCAAACTTGTATAGGTTTTTTCTTACTATACTATTTTTTTTTTTCAAAGACTTAATTTTTTTCTGCGGTCATTTTGCGCGCGCAATAACTTTTATTTTTCCATCGATGTAGTTCAGCGAGGGCTCATTTTTTGCGGGATGTCCTGTACTTTCTGATAGTACCAATTTGAAATACATTCTTCTTGATCGCTTTTTATTGCGTTTTTTCTGGGAGACAGGGTAACTAAAAAAGTGCATTTCTGGCGTTCTTTATTTTTTCGGAAGACGTTCACCGTGCGGGAAAAATGCGATACTTTGATAGATCGGACTTTTACGGACGCGGCGATACCAAATGCATATTTTTATTTTAGGATTTAGATTTTTTAATAATAGATATGGCAAAAGGGGGGTGATTTAAAAACTTTTTTTTTTTTTTACAATTAAAAAAAAACTTTGATTTTATTTAACTTTACTTTGAAGTCCCCCTGGGGGGCGTCATGCAGGACCCCCGAACATCGGGGGATTTAAATGGCGCTGTCAGAATTGACAACGGCATTTAAATGGTTAATAGCTGCGATTGGCCGAACGGCCGATAGCGGCTATTGCCCGCGAGTGTCAGCTGTCATAAACAGCTGACGCCCGCACTGTATGAAGAGAGGTTGCCACGCAACCTCTCTTCATACATACCCCGCTGCTCCATGACGTACCGGTACGTCATGGACCGGGAAGGGATTAACTATCTGGATATAAAACTGGGAAGCAGAAGCCTGTGGATCTCAAAGAAAACAACATCTTATCAATTACTAAAGTTACCTTACCCAACTTGTACAGGACCCAGCTAGGGGGAACGGCCATTTTGGACTTAACCCTTTGCAATCCAATTTTGGATTCAGAGTTTTCTAGGGGTCTTTCTCTTTCTGCCATTACACAATGGCACCGTCTGCTGGCTAGAGCCAGTACTGCGGTATGGGACATGCTGGAGAGGCCCCTGACAACAGAGTGGCCAGTAATATATAGTAAGAATACCCTGCCGGACGACATCAGAGCTGTATAGCCTTCAATTAGAATGTCTTCAGACGTCAGACAGTGGATTGGAGAGGGTTAATATTAACAGACCTGACAGAACAACAGGGGTGCAGAAAAGGGGGGGGGGGGGGGCACCTGGGAAATAGTAACCATAAAATATTACATTTCAATTTGTCCTTCAAAAGAGAGTTTTATTGAGGAGCTTCGTAAATACTACAAACTTTAGGAAGGCCAAGTTCGATCAGCTTAGTGATGCCTTTAACCTTATTGACTGGAATAATGCCCTCAAAAATAAGAGAACAGACAATAAATGGGAAATGTTTAAAGACATCATAATTACTTACTGTGAGAGGTTCATACCTTACATGAATAAAAGGGTTAGTAATAAGAGAAAACCAATATGGCTCAAAAAGATGTAAAGAGGGCAATAAACGCTTTCTTTTTACTGTTTAGACTACTAAAACAAGGCAGGGAAGAAGCACTAAAAACCTATAAAGAAAAAAAAAAATAATGTAAAAATCAGAGAGAAGAAGCGAAGATGGAGACGGAAGACATTGCCAAAGAGTAAATTTAACCCTAAACTGTTTAATTATATAAGTAGTAAAAAGATTAATACCGAAAGTGTTGGCCCTTTAATAAATAATGTAGGAGAAAGTGTAGAGGGCGATGAGGAGAAAACAATTCTATTAAATAGTATTTACAAAGGAATATGAAAGGTCAGATAAGAAGCAAAGTGATAAAGTAAACTCTCCACTAAATGTCACTAGTCTAATCCAGGAAGAGGTGCAGAGCCGTCTTAAAAAGATTAAGCTAGAGAATCGCCGGGTCCCGATGGCATAACCCCCGGGTTTTAAAGGAATTAATTAATGCGATGCACAGACCCTTGTTTTTTTTATACTTAAGTAATATATAGTGACACGTCTGTTCCACTGGATTGGTGCATAGCCAACGTGGTGCAGATTGTCAAAACAGGGTCAAAAGGTGAACCTGGAAATTACAGGCCAGTAAGTCTTAGGCCCAATGTCCACGTGTGGATTTTAATTATAAAATCCGAGCATTGTCCCCACACGGGAGATCCACACCTCTTGCCGCCCATAGGAATATATATTAGCATCTACACGGCAAGTAAAAGCAAGCGGATGTGATTTTTTTCCCGGCATGTGGCTGTTCACCGTCAGTCATGCGCAGCAGTTTTTTTTTTTTCAAAACTTCAAACTTCCTGTGCCGCCACCAGGCGATGACGCAGGTACCCGCGACCTATCCGTAATGTCAATTGCGGATGGGACACAGGTTAGATGGCTGCTATTGACTTCAATGGAAGCAGTTCGTGCAGACACCGCACATAAATAGAACATGCTGTCATTTTATTTCCGCTCATGGAAATCACAATTGCCATCTGCTCTTCTGAGCGGATATGCGAATGTTCTATTTTTTTATATGTGCAGAACACCACGGATCGCCTGCGCAGGTGACGATCTCGGATTCCGCAATTCAAATCTGGTTGTGAGAGGCCATCCAAACACAGGTAAATGTACAGTTCTGCACATGGGCAGAGGAAATACATGTCAACATTACACACCAAATGGGAAACCACTGGGGAGCACTGACATGAAGAAGGACTTGGGGACTTTTTGTTAACTGTAGCATCCAGTGTCAGGCAGCTGCTGCCAAAGCAAATAGGATCATGGGGGCATCAAAAGTGGTCTAGGGGCACATGATGAGAACATTGTCCTCCTTCTTTACAAGTCACTGGTCAGAACACACATGGAATATTGTGGACAGTTTTGGGCAACAGAACTCGAGGAGAACATATCAGAGCTTGAGTTGGTACAAAGGAGGGCAACTAAAGTAATAAGTTGAAAGGGTGGACTACAATACCCAGAGAGGTCATCAAAATTGGGATTATTTAGTTTAGAGAAAAGGATGGCTGAGGGGCGCCCTAATAACTATGTATAAATATATCAGGGGACAATACAGAGATCTCTCCCATCTATTTATACCCAGGATTGTGACTGTAATGAAGGGGCACCCTCTACATCCAGAGGGAAGAAGGTTTATACACTGACAGAGGGTTTTTTACTGTAAGAGCAGTGAGACTGTGGAACTCTCTGCCTGAGGACGATAGTAAATTTGATACATCTCCTTTGCTGGCTCTACCTCCGCTCCTCTGTTGGGGTCCCACAGGGCTCGGTCCTCGGCCCCCTCCTTTTCTCCATCTACACAGCCCCTATTGCACAAACCATCAGGAGATTTGGCCTCCAATACCACCTGTACGCTGACGACACCCAGCTATACACCTCTTCCCGTGACATCTCTGCACGTTTCCTCCAAAACATCACCGACTGTCTGTCCGCTTTCTCTAACACTATGTCCTCTCTCTACCTAAAACTAAACCTCTTTAAAACTGACTTACTGGTATTTCCACCCTCCACTAACCGACCTCATCCTGACATCTCCATCTCAGTGTGTGGCACCTTAACTCCCAGACAGCATGCCCACTGCCTTGGGGTCATATTCGACTCCGATCTCTCCTTTACCCCCTACATCCCATCAGTGGTCCGAACATGTCAGCTGCACCTCAAGAACATTGCAAGAATCCGCTCTTTTCTCACCATAGACACGCTAAAACCGCTTACTGTTGCCCTCATCCACTCCCGGCTTGATTATTGCAACTCGCTGCTGATCGGCCTCCCCTGCACCAGACTCTACCCTCTCCAATCCATCCTGAATACGGCAGCCAGGCTCATCTTCCTGTCCAGCCGCTACTCGGATGCCTCTGTACTGTGCCGGTCACTGCACTGGCTGCCCGTTAAATGCAGAATTCAATTTAAACTCACTACCTTCATCCACAAAGCCCTCCACAGTGCAGCGCCCCCTACATCGCCTCCCTCATCTCAATCCATCAACCAGCCCGGGCTCTCCGCTCTGCTAAAGAAATCAGACTGCACACCCCTTTAATTCGAACTTCTCATTCCCACCTCCAAGACTTCTCCAGAGCAGCACCGGTCCTCTGGAACGCACTACCAAAGGCTACCCGAGCAATCCAGGACTCGCAGAACTTCAGGCGTGCTCTAAAAACGCACCTCTTCAGGGAGGCATACCGCATTCCCTAAACAAAACCCCTCTGTACTCCGCCTGATAACAAGCTCCCTGACCTACTGACTGCAATCCCTGCTAGCCATCATAAACCGCTCCTGCAGTCATACTGATCCTGCCGTCACACGGCTAAATGTCTGACCATTGTCTGTATATATCACCCCTCATTCTCCACCTCCCCATACTGTGCACATCTCCAGCCCCCTTACCTTCTGTATCACCCCATTATTTGTAGTATGTAAGCTCGTTGGAGCAGGACCCTCACCCCTATTGTTTCCATCAACTGATTACTATGTAACCGTGGTTCTGTAATGTTTGTACTTTTGTCTTTCTGTATCCCCCGTCTATGTAAGCGCTGCGGAATATGTTGGCGCTATACAAATAAAGATTATTATGAGGGGCCTGGATGCCTTTCTTGAGCGACACAATATTATATGTTATTGTTAATAACTTCAGCAGGGTCGGTGATCCGGGGATTATTCTAATTACCAGATTGAAGTCTGGAAGGATTTTTTTTCCTTAAAATGGGGAAAATTGGCTTCTACCTGATTGTTTTTTCTTTCCTCTTCCTCCGGATCAACACCTGGGAAAATGGGGCGGGGCAATAAGCTGCACTGGATTTACATGTGTCTTTTTTCGGCCTTCCATATTATGTTACTATGTAACACTATGGCATTACATCATTCTGCAGTAGTGATTAAACCATCGCAAGTTCATGTCACCTATAGGGACTAAACAAAAGTAAAGAAAACAAACCGCAAAAATCAGAATTGCACTTTTTGATCACCCCATCCCCATGAAAAAAAAGGAAAAAAAAAAAAAAAAAAAAAAAATTGTATGAAAAAGGGATCAAAAACTTTTATGTGCTCCAAAATTGGACCAGTAGAAACTACAGGACGCCCCCCAAACAACGAGCCCCCCACAACTAGTCAGCAGGGAAATAAGAATGTGATGGCCGATTGTGGCAGAAAAATGCATCTTAAAAAGTAGTACAGCGAAAAACAAAAACTGCAGGCTTGTTACCGTTGTATCCGTGACGACGAAAAGAATAAAAGTAGCGTGTCATTTTTGCTGTAGGCCGTACTCTGTAGAAACAAGACCCCGCAAAGATGGCAGAATGTCGCTTTTTTCCCCATTTCACTCCACTTTGAATTTTCATTATATAATACAACTCATTCCACAAAAAACAACCGCAGACATCTACGGCGATGGGCAGAGGAAAGCGGTGAGTAGGAATAAACAAAGATGTCCTTAAGGGGTTAAAGCAGGCTCCAAGTGAAAGTGGCGCAGTGCACGCCAGACGCCGCATACGCCAACATCTGTGCTGTGCGTGTTCTTGGACCCAGGTGACATCCAAGAAGAAAGGAATGAAGGAACACTCACAGAAGTCCTTCCTCTGGTAGGAAGTGGCGCGGTCCCAGCGCTCCTCGAAGACGTTGCGGGCCACCTCCTCCCAGCAGGTGTCCCTGAGATGGCGGTCCTTGTACTCCTCCGTGGTGGTGTCCCACAGGGCGGGCTTCTGCTCCACCAGACCGATGAGGAGCTCCACGTCCACCCACCGCGGCATGATGTCCTGCGTACACAAACGGCATCTACAATGGCGGCTAAACACACTGCGTATACGTAAGAAAATGCTGCATCCCCGTCTACGGACGCTTGCGCAACAAAGTAGGGCGAGCATCGTATTATTTCACACTCCTAAGATACGCACGAGTGAACGAACGGCTTGGAATCAACGGGTGATATTCACTGCGTATCATGCACGCAGATACGCTGGTGTGAAGGCCCCCTCCTCACCGTCTGTGAGCGCAGCATCAGTACTACTGTTAAAGCTGCGCACCCGTTTAATACCGGACGTCGGGAATCATTTACGGCTCCGGCAATCCCTACAGCGCCGCGAAATACATTGGCGCCAAACCTAACGATAATTATTTATTCTGCCCGTTATATCTGGCTCTGCTACGCGGACCGAACACACCCGGCTCTGCTACATGCGTGCTAACCCCCATACATACCTTCAGATCACCAGTAGCGACCACAACCAACCAGCCCGGCAGTCCTGCACACACTGAGCCCGACAGCCCTGGTCATGTGATCTCTGACTCCTCCCACACACATGACTGGTCACATGACAGTGACATCATCACAGGTCCTGGAAGCTGCTTTGGGCTCTGCAGGTGGAGGTCTGTGTGTCCCTAATGTTATGGGGGAGGGGAGGGTTAACCCCTTGGTGACCGCTGTGGGAGGGGATTAGTATTTTCTTCAGGACCGGCCTAGTTTAGGTCGAAAAAATATAATTTCCCCTTAATTCTGTGGGTCGTTTATGATATTGTACCCCCTTAGATTGTAAGCTCCTGCGGTCAGGGACGGCAGTGCTTCGCCCTCAGGACGGCCTTAGTGCTTGTATAAGACACGGACGGACGGATTCGTCTAAGGATAATTTGCGCCAGATCCTCGCGGATATATCTGTGGTCGTAAAATTTACACGTATTTCGTAGAGAATAGAACTCCTTGATTTCAGCGGTTCGTTCACATTTCTGTAATTTGCGTGCGTATTTCGATTGCGCAATAAATGGGGACTGCTCTACTGTTCTGTGCACGTGCGTAGCAACGGTCGCCATAGATGTTTATTGTGGGTGCGCAAATCTGCATGCAAGGAGATGCGAGATACCGCTGGAGAAAGAGCACATCTGGAGTTCATTCGCCCGGGCTCACGTGATCATATTAGAATTGCGCATTCCGTGGGTCTGTACGTCTGTGTGGTACGCTGCAGCTCTGACATTTACATTGGTTTATACAGTTCCTTTTCCATTGGCGGGTCGAAATTGCGTAATCCACGAGGGCAAAATAGAACGTTCTACAATGCGGCATGTATTCGTGAGAGAGAAGCCATTGTTCTCTATCGCTGCGCGTATAAACACGCGCGTCTCTTCACTATTACATTGTGGTTGGGCTGCGGGTATACGTGTCATCGCTAAGCAACAGCGAGGGAACTATAAGCAATACAGGTGTGCTGCGCACGGCCGCCTGTGTGCGGACGCGGTCATGTGTAGTACAATTCTGCGGCTGGGCGCAGGGTCACGGCCCGGTTCACATCTGTAAAACGCGGAACTGCGAGTGCAATGCGATTTTTGCTATTTTAAGGCTTCCCACACAGGGGCGAGCGTGCGGTTTCACCTTCGGTGTGAGGCGTTTTTCTGCAAAACATTCTTTGAAACCGCGGGTGATGACAAAAGGGCGGTCATCTGTAAGGCCAGGGTCACACAGGTGGATTTGGATTGCACATTCAGTGACTGCCATCCACGCGGGACATCCGCAGTAAACACGGGCACACATTTTTGCTTTTTCATTCACACTCACGGATATGAATTGTATATTCCAAGAGCGGAAGAAAAATCGCAGCGCGCTCTATTTTGCCGCGGAATCTGCGTAGATGGCTTACATTGATGTCAGTGTAGGCTGTCCAACCCACATCCCATGTGCAATCAACATAGCATATGGGCTGCGGGTACCCACGTTATGGCTAAGTGACGGCTGCACACTTGCGAGACTGATATCTGGACGTGATTCACGGTTGATATCGCCCTCGCAGTCCTTTTGAAAACCCCTGGATGCGAGGTGTTTTCACAGCCTTGTATCGCTGTGGGGGCTCCCTTCATCTCCGCGGGGCTCCCTTAATCCTCGCTGCAGCTGTCACAGCCGCTGCAGGAGAACACGATCACCTCCCACCGTTTTCAGTGGAGCCGACACTGCTGCCGCCAGTCCCATTGAAGACAATGGGTGAGAGTTGGGAGCATCTTCTCCAACATGTTTCTCCACCCATGACAGAAGTATAGAGTAGGAAGAGCAGGAGGAGGAGGGTCATAATATAGATCAGAGGCAGGAGAGGGGGGTAACGCAGCGTTCCTTTCAACACTAACTCTAGCTATTCTATGTGGATGGACGAATGAGCCGGAGGACACTCTTAGGCCTGACATCTAGAAATATGGGCCACCATCCTTGGGCACTTTGAGGCATATGAGTGCTTTTATTCTGCAGTTCTTGCAGAAGGATCATCGCATAGCCCACATCAAAACATCAGATCATTACTGGGTGGCCACCCTCCTTGATCCCTGCTACAAGAATGACAAACCTCATTCCTGGAGTAGAGGGACCTCAAACTGCAGCTGTATCAGGACAGAGCGTTAAGCAGCTGGAGCAGAGTATTTCTCGATAGCGGCAATTGATGCATCCACAATAGATCGCAGCTCTGTGACTCACATGGTGAACGAGCGATAAGCTGCTGCAGCAGCACCACCACCAGTGTGGCTTAGCCCGTTGAAGCCTACAACAATAGCACAGGGCAGGACTCAGAGGAGGAGACTGGATGAAGTGCTCCATTTACTTGTAAACCGACTATTGAGATAGCTGATGGCACCCCCCCACCCCCGCTCAGGTATTTTAGTCAGCCCCATTGAAATGAATCATTGCGGGGAAAGAAGCACCTGTAGTGACAGGAGAACGGGACACAGGAGTCTCATTCTGCAGTTGAGCCAGGGTATTGTAAGGGAATAACTTGCAATCTTTGTACAATCCATTTGTTTTATAGGGTAGATTAATTGAATATTTGATTGACTAGTTAATTACTGCTAATTGACCTGTCTCTGGTTATACTTAGGAGATTTAACCCATTTATGCTTGTGCTGCCTATGGACTCCAGGAAATAGAAATTCCAGGTAAACAAATTTGCACTTTTTTGGTGGGGTTTTGTGTGTTTTTTGTATTTTCTCATCTTCTTTCAATTCAGGTCCCTGCAATGTAGGATACTCTCCTGATATCTCCTGCATAAGACAATTTTTGTCTGATTGACCCAAGAAGGATGGAGAGGGACAGGAACAAGATGGCAGAGAGTGTATTAAATCTTACCCTAGAGATACTCTTCCAGCTTACTGGAGAGGTGAGAGATTCTGATGATGTCACAATATATCATTCTTATCTATGGTAATAACAGATGATGTCACATCATTCTTATCTATGGTAATAACAGATGATGTTACTATAGAGAAGGGGAATTCTGATGATGTCACATCATTCTTATCTATGGTAATAACAGATGATGTTACTAGAGAGAAGGGGAATTCTGATGATGTCACATGACATTCTTATCTATAACAATAACAGATGATGTTGTGTCAGTTTGAGCCTTAGGGCTTGTTAAAATGAGCGTTAAAGCTAGCTGCGCAAAAAAATTGCAACTAGTTCTGCAGAAAATTGTCCGAATGGATGATTTTGTGTGCTGAAGTTTGGAGCATCAGATGCATGTTTTCGGCCATCCACACGGCCGAGAGTGACCAAAAAAATGCGCTGCTGGAGACTGAGATGTAGGAAATTCCCTTCCTCTCCCCAGGGCTTACCTTTATCTCCCTGGGGCTCCTCTTCATCCCTGCAATGAAGGGAAGCCCCAGGAAGATGAAGCGATTCTCCGAGGCTTCCTTTCATCCGTGCGATGAAGGGAACCCATGGGGAGATGTAAGGAAGCCCCGCCGTGTGCATGAAAAACTGGGCATAAAACTTCCAATGTCTCAGTACTCCTATCCCCTCCCTGTCACTCACATATTGTTTTTGATAGCTTTCTCTCACTCCTTCTAACGATACTTTGCTGCTTTGCTTGCTCCTGCAGTAGCTCCCCCTTTACATTTACTTCAATTGCAGCCTTTCTCGTCTAGGTGCGATTTTCCTTTCTTTTGACGCTGCTATGGCTATGCATGTCCTATTTTCTTTTTCGATGTGATTTTTTTCCCTGTGTCTATAATTTGCTTATATGAACATTTCCATTGGAAAGCATTGGAAAGTGGGCAACCGAGACACAATAGAACGATCCAGCTTCATGTAGCTAGTTTTGTTTTAGCCTTAACAATAAATGATGTGCCAAGTGTGGCACAGAATGTTAAGGCAGCAGAGCCGCAGTCCTAAGCTCTCGCTCAAGACCTGAAGGTTGTGGGTTCAATCTCCGTGTAGTTCAGGTTTCCACTGGGACCACAGATTGCTTGGATGTCTTCCTCTTGGTTGGATCTTCCCGCCAAGATCTGTTCTGCTGTTGGGAATTTTTTTGTAATGATGTTCTTGGATTGTGTAGCTGGTGTTAACTTAATCCATCGTGAAGTGGTCAAATGCATTGGTTTAGAGGTAGAAGCAGTGGAGTACCCTATTCCAGTGTCTGTTATTGATGCCACTTATCTCCGAAACTTTTAGAGTATGTTGTCCTGAATGTTCGTCTCAAAATTGGTCAGTTTCACATCAAGACTATCACATTGTATGTCATGGAGTCCCTCCCGACATAAGTGGTGCTAGGCTCACCTTGGTTGCAGTTGCACACCCCAGTGGTGGATTGGAAGAAGGGGAATATAATCAAATGTAATCCTTCTTGTACTTCTGATTGCATGTCCGCAGAAGTGTTCTCGGTCCAGGTGGGTGAATTACTTGATTTCGTACAGGAATTTGCAAACATTTTTTTCTGAAAAGGCAGCAGATAGGTTACCACCCCATCAAAAAGGGGATTGTTCCATTGAGCTTATCCCAGGCTGTAGGCTACCCAAAAGTCCCTTGTATAACTTAAATGTTCCTGAAAGACAGCCCCTTGGGGAGTATTTACAGGACAGCCCAAAAAAGAGGCATATTTGTCCTTCTCATTTTCCATTGGTCGCAGGTTGTTTTTTTTTTTGTGAAGAAAAAGGATGGGGGGTTGCAGCCTTGTTTAGATTTCAGTGAATTCAACAAAATTATGATGCTGTATCCATTGCCACTTATCCTAGATCTTTTTAGATCTTTTTAGTTAGGTGTCTGGGGCCAGCTGGTTTACTAAATTGGATTTACAGGGTGCTTATAATTTAATTTGTGTCAAGGGGGGGGGGGGGGGATAAATGGAAGACTGCTTTGAACACCCCGGAGGGATATTTTGGTTAACAAACATTTTTATTAATTTTAAGAATGTTATATCATTCGAAAATTTCAACATTAAAGTCATGTTTTAAATCGGGGTTACAAGATCATCAAGAATGACAATAAAGTTATGTAACAGATTTTTTGAATAAAGTTCTAGGTTTTCTTTCTTCAATAACATTGACCCCTAATAAAATAGGGATAAAAGGAGAGGACAAGAAACAAAAATAAGAGATTAAGGGGAGACAAGAGAAGGGGAACACAAAAGGGAAGAGTAGCGGGGGGGGGGGGGGGACTATAGCTGTACTTATTACTTATCGTATACTTATGTCTGGTGTGAAGAATTAGGATGGGCCCTCTATTGTCCAAAACAAAGGTTATATTTATTCATAAGTTTGTTGGGGGTATGGAGGAAGGTAGGGTCCACTGGATGGATATGGGATCTAGCTGTTGAATTCTACAAAATATTAATACCAACACATCCATGTTTTTTCATATAATGTTTTGCGGTCCATAAGGATGGCTGCCAGCTTCTCATGGACCATGATCCAAGATAGTTTAGTTTTCACAAAGGGAAATGTCTAGAGCTAAATTAGAAATTCCACTGAAAATAGTTGGGTTTGCAAAGCGGGGGAGCCAAGTGGATAGAAGGTTATGCCAGACGGGCAGTTGTTTAGTGTTGGGGGCATAATAATTAACAAATCTGACTTGTGAACCATTAAGTGTACCCGAAATTACTAGAAACCTACCCTCGGGTTCCCGGTGGATCTTCTGTAGAGTGAAGGATGTTTGCCTAGATATCCATATCCCCAGACCTCTCTTCTTCTCCTATGCGGAGGCCAGATAGTGTGTTGGGTAATTGCGGTGGAAGAAGGTTGGAGTGAAGGTGGGGGCAAAATGAATCTCCCGGAGGAAAACAATGTCAGCCCGAATTACGTGGTAAAAGTCAAAGGCTTTGTGTCTCTTGACAGGAGAATTAAACCCCTGGACATTGTGTGAAACAAAGGAAATTGGTTTAGCAGACATAATTAGGCTAGTTATAAAATTGCCTGTTAGGATTCAGGGTCATTAATAGGAGGCCTGAAAGAATCCACCCGGTTACCCTTCCATGAAAAAGATTGCATAAGGCCCTGGGAGGGACATTTTGAAAGCTTGGTTACACCTTTTGGCCTAACCAATGCACCTGCAGTGTTTCAAGCCTTGATAAATGAAGTTCTGCATAAGTTTACTGGTCACGTTGTACTCGTGTGTTTGGATCATACTCCTATTTTTTCTCCAGACTATGAATCTCATGTTTCTGATGTTTGTCTTGTTCTCCATGCACTACGTGAGAATAAATTATTTGCAAGAAGAGAAAAATGTCTCTGCTGTTCACGAAGTTTCCTTTCTGGATCATCTTATATTGTCGCCCAGAAGGGATTCAGGATGGACCCAGAGTAGGTTCGGATAGTTCAAGACTTGGTAAGACCAGACAATGTTAACCCCTTAATGACATGGCCTATTTTGGCGTTGAGGACCACACGATTTTTGGTATTTTTCCATCTCCATTTTTCAAAAGCCATAACTTTTTTATTTTTCCGTTGACGCGGCCGTATAAGGGCTTGTTTTTTGCGGGGCGAACTGTAGTTTTTATCGGTGCCACTTTTGGGTACATAGACTATATCATAAAACTTTTATTATTTTTTTATGATAACAGGGAGAGAAAACGCATCAATTCTGCCATAGATTTTTATTTTTTTTTACAGCGTTAATCATGCAGCATAAATGACACATTACATTTTTTCTGCGGGTCGGTACGGTTACAACAATACCAAAATTCTTATATTTGTTTTAGGTTTTTACACTTTTTTGCAATAAAAACCCTTTTTTTTGGAAATCTTTTTTTTTTTCTCTATAGCTGCATTCAAAGTCCTGTAACTTTTTTATTTTTCTATGTACGGAGCTCTATGAGGGCTTATTTTTTGCAAGACGAGCTGTAGTTTTTATTGGTACCACTTTGGGGAATGTACGGCTTTTTTGATCACTTTTATTGCATTTTTTTGGAGGCAAAATGCTAAAAATTAGCATTTTGCCTCTGTTTTTTAGCTTTTTCTTTTTACGCTTTTTGTTGTACAAAATAAAAAGCGTGTTCATCTTTTTGTACACGGCGTTACGGACGCGTCAATACCAAATATGTGGGGTTTTAATTTTTTTTACCTTCTTTTATGCTAATATTAGAAAAAGCATAAAAAAAGGGTTTTTTTACATTTTTCTTTTCTATTTTTTTTTCACTATTTGAGTCCCTCTGAGGGACTTGCAGCACTATGCCTATGATTGCTGTCATAAGGCATGGCAGAGCTACTGCTCTGCCATGCCTTATCACTTATACAGCGATCATAGGCATAGGCAATACAGGACGCCAATGTCTGGCGTCCTGTTGCCATGGTGACAGGCCGGGCTCTCGCGATGACATCGCGAGAGCCGGCCGGAGACACAGAGGGAGCGCGCGCCCTCTGTGAACTCTTTCCCTGCCGCGATCTACTTAGATCGCGGCAGGGAAGGGGTTAACAGCGGGGGGGGCGCATCTCCGATGCCCCCCCACTGTTGCAGCGGGACGCCGGCTGTGACTGACAGCTGGCTCCCGCTGCGGGATAGCGCGAGGTCAGTGATGATCTCGCGCTATCCCGATGACGTACCGGTACGTCCTGTTGCGGGAAGTACCAGGCTCCAAGGACGTATCGGTACGTCCTGGGGAGGGAAGGGGTTAAAGCCTTTCAGAGATTTCTGGGATTCTCCAATTATTATCGCAAGTTCATTCAAAGTTTTTCTGGAGTGGTTGAACCCCTAACAGACATGATTAGAAAGGGTGGCTTCTTGTCAAAATGGTCTCCGGAAAGCATTGCAGTCTCTTAGAATTTGGTGCAGCCGGAGGTGTCCAGGCCTTCTTTTGTAGAGATGGACGCTTTAGCAAATGGAGTGGGGGCTGTTCTTTCTCAGGGCATGGATATGGTGCAGAACCTTTGTCCCTGTGCCTTTTACTCACGGTAAACATCATCTATGAAGGGGGAGTATAGTTTGTTTTCAAATTTTGGCAGTTTTGGTGTATTCAGTTAGGATTTCAACTTCCCTTCCTCAATGCATATCATCCTCAGATGAACGGTCAAACAGAAAAGTGTAATCAAAATTTGAAGCAATACTTGCGGTGCTATATTTTGGCCTTTGGCTGAGTTCGCATAGAATAATAGGTCTTTGGAATCTACAGGCACTTCACCATTTTTTGTAACTATGGATTTCACCCTTGTTTTAGTTTGTTTACTAATGCATGTTTAGAGGTACCAGAAGAAGGTAAGTTTTCCTTTAATATCGAGATGATTTGGGAGGAGGTGCCTAAGTCTCTACCTAAACAATATATTGATCTTAGGGTTGGTTCGTCCCATCCTGCTCCTGACATAGTGGATGGAGATCTTCAATTTGAGATCAGTTGCTTTATAGACTCCAGCTATGTAAGGAACACTCTACAGTTTTTGCTCCATTCGTGGGGATAAAAGCCAGAGAAAAGTACGTGAGTACCAGCTGTGTATATCAGTGCAGACTGTCTCAGAAAAAGCGATCATAAACATAACCAGGGTAGACCGGGTCCTAGGGGTCTGGAGGCATCCTCCAGAAACCCCTGAAGTATGACCAAATACACAGGTTCAAACTGACACAACAGTACCTCCACTTCTGGAGGGGTCCTCTGGACCACTAACCCAGTCTACCTGGGTTATATTTATGATAGCTTTCGATGGTCCACATTGACATCTGCAGACAAGACCCATGTCCTTTCCTCTGGTCCGCATCCCCACCAATGAATCAAATACTGTAATGTGCTCCTCACATAGCGGGAGTCTATAATGCGACTGATCTGAAATTGTAGATTTCGATCCACTTCAATAAGAGCAGGAGGGGACGAACCAACCTCAGGATCAATATATTGTTTAAGCAGAGACTTGTGAAACACAGTAGCTATCCTCAAGGAGTCCGGAAGCTCCTATGGATCCGATAGTCACTGAAGAGGAGGGAGATTCTGATGATATTACTATAGATAAGAATGATGTAGTGTAACAACAGATTATATGACTTGAAAGGGGAGAGATTCTGATGATGTCACATTACATCATTCTTATCTATGGTAATTACAGATGATGTCACTGGAGAGGTGATGAATTCTTGAAATGTCTGTAGTGATATTTATTACTGTCTCCCCATATACAGGATTACCCAATAGTGAAGAAGACCTCTAGTGATGGCTGTCGGGCCCCTGTGTGTGATGCATGGGAAAGACCCCGTAGCCCAATCATGAGGCCCCCACCTCACCCCCTGATACATGAGGATATCAATGTACAGAAGATTCTGGAACTCACCAACAAGATGATTGAGCTGCTGACTGGAGAGGTGATGCTGCAGGGAATGCTGGGACATTATACAGTAACAGCACTGGAGGCTTCTGGGTAATGACTGTATATTGTGTTGTCAGGTTCCTATAAGGTGTCAGGATGTCGCTGTCTATTTCTCCATGGAGGAGTGGGAGTATTTAGAAGGACACAAGGATCTGTACAAGGAGGCCATGATGGAGACCCGCCAGCCACTCCCATCACCAGGTAATAGACAGGACTAAATACACTTGGACTTTATTATCTGTATGTAAAGAATGACTTCAGTGTCTGTCTGTGTTTCCTCCAGTTCCATCCAGTAAGAGAAGACCACCAGAGAGATGTCCCCGTCCTCTTCTTTCACAGGACCACCAGGTAGATGGAGATGTCCCTCTGATCTGTAGAAGGCTGTGAAGCTCTTGTCTTCAGTCTTATTAGATGTCTTCTCCTTGTGTGATGAGGCCGGTGGAGATAGCAGGATTACCGCTGACCAGAGACATTACATGTTGTCTGGATCTTCTCCCAGTTTTCTGGCGGTGGAGACTGCTGGTGGGAATAAGGAGCCAACAGGTTGGATTTATATCTATCTGCTCCTTTATGTCCCCCGAGACAAACAGCGGATGTGTCTGGTAGACGCTGATCTCCTCCACTGAGACAACATGCAGCGCGTCTAGCCATGCCGGATATACATCTGTATGAGGTTCCTGAGGGGTCATTGAGCCGCCATCTAATATATATGTCCAGCTTCTAGACCTGCAATTATGTGGCACTGATAACTACTGCTGACAGGTCATAGTTGTTTGTCATAATAATTAATGATTATTTTTGGTCATGTAAAACCTTCCACGCGACTTCTCCAACCATGTGCTGACTTTTACAATATTTGATTCACAGCTTTTGTATCAGGATGAAGATCTGACCGATATTAATAATGTGAGGGGCGATCAGCGGTGTAAAGAGGAGATTCCTACAGGTAACCGCCCAGGTGAGTAGTAACCACTAAATACAGCAGAGAAGAGTCACAGATGGCGTGATCAAGCACATGTAATTTGTCATTCTGCACAAACCATCACGCTGATCTTCCAATGTAATCTGACATGTGATGGTCAGGCCGTTCATATGAATGAACTAACACAATTAATCAGCTGTATTCTGTCCAATACTTATCTCATGTGTATGGCCAATGTGGCACCAAGTCAAGGGATCACCATATTCTGGATTAAGACCTTGGATCCAAAATAGATTGCAACGGGCAATCTGGACGTGAGGTCACTAGACAGATTACACTTGGTAGGATTGCAATGCAAGGAATAGAAAAGATCTGGAAAAGCAAGGATATTAGCATTGCAACAAAAACCAGATTGGTCAGTGTAATCGTCTTCCCCATAATGACGTATGGTTGCAAAAGTTGGACGCTCAGGAAAACAGACATAAGTAAAATTGATGTGTTTGGACTATGGTGCTGGAGGAGAAGGATCCGGACACCTTGGACTGCCATGACAACAAACAAGGCAGTATTAGATCGCTTCAAACCGAAAATATCATTAGAGGGCAAAATCATCAAACAGCGGCTCTCTTTTTATGGACAGGTGATGCACACTAACTCACTGGAAACAGTATTTATGCTTGGCAAGGTCAGTGGAAAGGGAAGATCAGGATGACAAAGAACAAGATGGCTGGATACAATCAAGGCCACCATGAACATGTCAAGTGACGAACTGAAAGAATTTGTGAAAGACAGGAACGCATGGAGAACAGTGATCTATTAAGTGACCGAAGGTCGGATCAGACTGATTGAATGATCATAATCATCATCTTGTCCATACAAAGGATATTTTGTTTTTGTACATCAAATTGTGTGCAAGTAGTAGCAGATAAGGTAAAAGTTTATACATATATCTTTTCCTGGAGTGTTTAATCTGTGGCAATCTCGCCTGATGCTCCAACAATGGTCAGCCATCATATGTACATGCCATCTACCCTGATACCATCCGTCCACGAGCTTAAAATCTTGGTGGAATCTTTCACCTTGCTTATCACTGACCAAGGTCTTCCAGGAAGTCATCAATATGGCTATGCAGAAAATGCACCTTGATGGTCATGTTGCATCCAAGCATTTTATAGTGCTCCAGGAGTTTCTGGACAATTTTGATGTAATTCTTTGCTTGCTTATTTCCAAGAAAGTCCTTGACAATGTCTTTCAATGGTAACCAAGCGTTCTTTCGGAGTTCTGACATATCCTGATGAAATGTTCATCTCTGATAAGTTGCTGAATTTGTGGACCATCAAACACACCAGCTTTCATTTTTTCAAATGACAGGCTAGGAAATGCCAAAATGAGGTTCTTGAAACAGTCTCCTTCAGTTGGCAAAGCTTTAACGGATTGTTTCATGAGACCCAGATTCATGTGCAGAGGTGGGAATACAATGTTCTTTCTGTCAACAAGTGGCTCATGTAGAAGGTTTGGATCACCAGGTTTGAGGTCAGATCTCGATAGCCAACTCCTTTCCACCCCATGTTTCTCATGAGCTCTGCTGTCTAAAATGCACATATAACAGTAATACTTGGTGTATCCTCATTGCTGACCAAGAAGGAAACATATCATCTTAAAATCAACACACATGATCCAATTGTGTTTGTGATATTGCAACAACTCAAAGACTCTCTTTATGTGTCCACAAAGAGAAACTGAATAGCCAACTGGGACTGCGCCAAATAAATTGCCATTGTGGAGGAGGACACACTTTATGCTCTTCTTTGAGCTATCGATGAACAGTCTCCATTCAGTTGAGTTATAGATTGGACTTCCTAATTCCTCCATTAAACCATGTATGTTATGGCAATACACAAAGCCACAGTCATTTCTAAAGGATTGTAGAAATGCAATTTCTCTAGATCGAGCGTAGGATAGCTTTGCTCCTTTTTCAAGCACATTTTTCTCATGCAGTCTTGATGCTAGGAGTTCTGAAGCCTTTTCTGATAGTCTCAAATCTCCTGCCAAATCATGCAGGTCATGCTGATCTAATTTCTTATGAACTAAGTCATCTTCAATTTAAAACTCTTCATCATTGCTGTCACTTAGTTTTTCACCATAATCATGTTCTTCAAGAGAGGGTAGTTCAACGAAAACTGGCTCTGGGATTTCATCTGACTGAGACACTAGACATATAGCTGAAATCCCAGTGCCAGATTATTTATTCTTGTTATGTCTTGAAGTTTTCACTATAAAAAAGTAACAGCAACTGCAATGATCTCTTAGCTCTCGTCAAACCATAGGTATACCAAATGGCAACTTATCACGTGTTGCTTTCGTCCACATTCGTAAACTCTCGACACACTGCTGGCACACCTTGTGAGAGGCCTGAGACTTATATTGATCACCAAGTTTAATTTCGAAATATACCAAACAGGCCTGCTTGACAAATGCGCTGATGTTCGCCCTTTGTCTGAGAATGGTAATACTGCCACAAATATAGCAAAAGGAATCAGGGTTGTTTAGGCACTTACGACAAGAAATAGCAGGTGTAGACATTATCTGCAGGAAAGGAAATAAGTGTGTAAATAAAATACATTTTGGTAATTCACTATGTAGAGCGGCACACAACTCCTCACCACACTGGCACCAAGAAAACTGAACAACCAGGACAAGTGGTTCCCAAACTTTTTCAGCCATGGAGCCCTTTTTGAGGCAAAAGTTTCTTGTGGAAACCCAAGGTATGGTTAGGAGAAGGATTAGGGGCGTGGCTTATCACAACATATAATTTTTACCTCCGTCGTTATAAAAAGGACAGAGCCTTTTAAAAAAAAATACAGGGCGGAACGCTGGAGCATTGGATGTAGTAATAGTGACTCTCCACAGTGTCCTCGGTAGTAATAGTGACCCCACAGTGGCCCCAGTAGTAATAGTGACCCCACAGTGGCCCCAGTAGTAATAGCTTCCCCCACAGGGGCTGCAGTAGTAATAGCATCTCCTAGAGTGGTCCCAGTAGTAATAGTGACCCCCACAGTGCCCTCAGTAGTAATAGAAACTCCCACAGTGGCCCACAGTAGTAATAGTGATCCCACAGTGGCCCCAGTAGTAATAGCGACCCCCACAGTGGCCTCAGTAGTAATAGCTTCCCCCACAGAGGCTGCAGTAGTAATAGTGACCACCCACAGTGGCCTTGGTAGTAATAGTGACCACCCACAGTGGCCTCGGTAGTAATAGTGACTCTCCACAGTGGCCTCGGTAGTAATAGTGACCCCACAGTGGCCCCAGTAGTAATAGCTTCCCCCACAGGGGCTGCAGTAGTAATAGTGACCACCCACAGTGGCCTCGTTAGTAATAGTGACTCTCCACAGTGGCCTCAGTAGTAATAGTGACCCCACAGTGGCCCCAGTAGTAATAGTGACCCCCCAGTGGCTTCAGTAGTAATAGCAACCCCGACAGTGGCCTCAGTAGTAATAGCGACCCTCACAGTGGCTCCAGTAGTAATAGCTTCCCCCACAGGGGCTGCATTAGTAATAGTGACCACCCACAGTGGCCTCGGTAGTAATAGTGACTCCCCACAGTGGCCCCAGTAGTAATAGTGACCCCACAGAAGCCCCAGTAGTAATATTAACCCCACAGTAGCCACAGTACTAATATTAACCCCTTCAGCAATATTAAGCCCACAGTAGCCACAGTAATATTAACCCCCTCAGTAATATTAACCCCACAGTAGACGCAGTAATATTAACCCCCTCAGTAATATTAACCCCACAGTAGCTTCAGTAATATTAGTCCCCCAACCCATATACTTACCTCCTCCTTGCAGTCAGCGCTGCTCTTCCTCTGCTCAGTACTGATCCCAGGTGCACACTGATGTCAGTGTGTGAGCTCGGAATACTTCCTCACTTGCCTTCTCCTGCGGAACTAAGAAGGAGAGGACTCAGGGGAGGAGGATCCTAGGTGCACACTGTCGTCAGTGTGTGAGCCTGGAACACTTCTTCCCTTGTTATCTCCTGCGGAACTAAGGAGGAGAGACTCAGGGGAGGAGGATCCCGGGTGCACACTGACGTCCGAGTGTGCACCGGGATCAGTGTTGAAGTGTGGTTACCGGTGGGGAACTCTGACACCCTGCCAGTAGTCACTGCAGTGGTGAGCAGCCGTCGGAGCCCCTGTCTGTGAGCGGCCGTTGGAGCCCCATGGTGCCCCTCAGTCGGAACCCCTTGACTGTTGCTCACGGAGCCCCAAGGGCTCTGCGGAGTACAGTTTGGAAACCGCTGGCCTAGACAAATAACAAACGGTCACCAAGGTCATCCTCTCTACTTGAGGGAGGTTCGCTCTTGGCGAATAGGAGAACACTTGTGCTCCACTCAACCCAGGCTGAGTAATTGCATTTAGATTAAAAACCTGACTTGATAGAAAGCTAACTGCATTTTTTAAAATCAGCATGACTATTTTAGACTATTTAGTCGCCTTAAAAACCAAAGTCAACTAAAATTTTGTTAAATTGTTCCACAGTGGTTTGTGCACGAGCCAACGGTGATGCTTGCATAAAATTAACGATGAACAAAAAGTGAATGATTTATCGTTCGTTGTTCTATCGTTGGCTGCGTTTACACTGAACAATTTTTTTTATTTTTTAAAAACAATAATTTTTCTTGAAAGTTTTCCAGTATACAGAAGAACAGCAGTATGGAAAATTATGTTAGCGTATTATAGATGAGGTATCACATAGCAATATTTGATCTGGCTTGATAAGCGATACCAAGTTTTTGGTGTTCCGGTATAACCAGAGTTTTCTCAGGCTTTCATTGTTGTATTTCTGTTAGTAGCAATGGCCTGGCCAGGGCCAATGAAGGTCAAAGGGGAGGAGGAGGGGGGGTTCTTCTCTCTCGGTGTAATGACCCAAAGGGTCATGATACAAAGACTGTGTTTTGAGTTTTGGATTTATAGAGAGGTTGTTGGGCCAAACCCCATTGCAGGGAGGGCATAATCTATCCATGCGGTCTAAATACTCTGAAACCTATCATATTTGTCTAGTATTATCGACATTAGTATTTCATTGATTAAATAACAGTTCAGAAGACGCTTAACCTCAGAGAAGTCCAAGGAGGCCTTATGCCAAGATTGAGCGATAGTTTGTTTTGTGGCTAAAAAAAAGAACAAGATTAATTTTCGATCCTCCTATTTAACAGGGCTTCCCTTGGGTATTTGCTCAGGTTATGATAGGTTACTGAATAATATGTCCTAATGCAGAGTCTTTTGACTCGAGGGCAGGACCACATACATGGAACAAGTCTCCTGGGGAGGAGCACCCCCGGAAGCACTCTATGGAATAGCCAGGCACCGCATGTGCTATTCTAGTGGGAACTAAATACCACAATTTTTTTTACCGATTATCATTCTGTTTAAAGGGCTTTAATGCAGTAGCATCCTGAGCTATAGAGTCTCTGGACCTACTGCTCAGCACCGTAGACATATATTCGTCTATGCCTTCATGGCACAATGACTCCCCTCACTTGGCATAGCCTGTATTGTCTTTCTGGAAGGGGTCATTGTGGAAACAGCTCAGAGCTTACTTAGGGCACCTTTAGGCCCCCTGTCCACGGGCAATGCAAAGTCCTGTGGCAGATCGCCGCCGCAGGAGCTGCCGCCGATTTTCCGCTGGTCAGCCCTGCGAATTGCCCGCCGCAAGCAGAGAATTGCAATGATTCTCCGCTCATGGACAGCTGCTGGCGCTTTCCATAGCAATGCTATGGAAAGCGTCGGCCGGCGTGATTCACCGGCAGTAATCCGCCAGCGAAATCACGCCCGTGGACAGGCACCCTTACACGGAGCATCTATTGTTCAGATATTTGATGAGCAAACTCTTAAGTTTACAAACAGTCGTTCATTTGCTTTTAGACAGAGCAATGATTGTTCATTAATTTGTTTGCTTAAATATCACTCACAGAAGGGATCTCCTAGCAAATTTGTTCACAAGTCATTCAAAAAAGAAAAACTGTGACTTTACATGGGACAACTTTTCATCAACCAGTGACTATGTTTAAGTGAGCTGAAACGACCAGCAATCAAATGACTGTTTGCATGGGCCGACTATCATTTGAATTTGCTCATTCAAGTGATTATTCAGCTGACAGTTACCCCTTGTAAAACCACTGTGATAAAGCGCTCCCACGTGGCTTCTAGTTAACTTAACAGCAGAGTTTTTTTTATTTGATCATTTCATCTGGCTTCCTCTGGATACACACACTTAGTAACAGTTTGTGAGGCTGAAAAAAAACCCCATGTCCATCCAGTTCAGCCTATTAGTCCCCCCAATGCTGATCTACAGGAAGGCAAAAAAAACCCAATGAGGTAGAAGACAATTTTCCTTATTTTAGGGGAAAAAATCCTTTGTGACTCCATTCTGGCAATCAGAATAATCCCTGGATAAAGGAAGGACCTCTCCTACCCACTTATTTTCCTAATCCTTCCTTTCTTATGAGGAGTTGCCATCCTTTTCTGGGCTAGTTCCAATGCAAAGCTGCTCCAGCAATTAACTGATCAGTGAGGTTGCTGGGTGTTGGATCCCCACCAATCTGATGTTGATGAACTATTATAAGGAGAAGTCATCCGTAAAAAAGACTTCTGAAAACCCTTTAAGTTGCACATACATATTCAGTAACTGTCAGCAAAACTTTCACCCCCGTATACACATGCACACTCAGCCTAAGTGTCCGACAGCTATTCCATAGTATATTGCATGACTCGTTCCTGTGTAATACACAGGACCAATAGTGGTTCAAGTGAATGGAGGTGGGGCAGCCAGGTTTGTTCCAGCTCACCTGCTTCCATTCCCAGTAAACATGAGTCACTCAAAGATTGGGCAGCTCTTGTTTACACAGGTCCATATTTGCTTGGTCTATAGTTCTGCTAAATGCAAGCAACTCCAACAGATGAGCGATTTAGTGCCTTGTCAGCGGCCACGTGTACACAGGTGACTCTTACCCAAATTCGCTGTTTCCTCTGAGAATTCTAGTGATAGTCGCTCCATATAAAGGAACTTCAAGTTGCTGCCAGACAGCTCTTTTCTTCTTACACAATTTGCCCTATGAACATTGGCTGAATAGCAAATGTATTTAATCTTTATTACATTTTCCCCTTAGGATAACACCATGCACCATGGACAATTTTCCAACAGAATGTAGAACATGTTTCTGTGCGGATCTATAAAGGCTATTACACAGTACATAAACAAAATACAAATGCAAATGCAATGGGGAAAGGTGGGAGTGAAACCCTTCCACCTACATTTCCTCCTGTGAGCCTTCCTTCACCTTTTGAATGTCGGTGACGTCATCACAAGGGGCTGGTTGCTTAGTTAATTTCAATAACTAAGCAGAGAGCCAGAAGAGGGCCATTACAGTTAGTCGATCCCCGCCCCTTCCCCTAATACAATCTCAGGGTTGCAATGTGTTGCCATTGCAGCCTAGAGAGTTGTGAAGGTTTCCAGGCCTACCATATCATCAAAAGCACAGTATACTGTAATATTAAAGTATTTGAGTGTGTTGTACAGGTGATCAAATCATTACAAGTTAAAGTTTCCTATGGAGACAAAAAAAAGTTTAATATAAAAAAATTAAAATATTAAAAGATAACCCTTTCCCCTTGTCTTAGAGTATATAATACCATTTAAAAAACTATACAGATATAACTAATCTCACAAAAACTAGCCCTCGTATGGCTTTTTTAATACAAAAAAAAAGCTATAGGATGAAAAAACGAGCACAAAAAAAATTGAAAAATGGCTGGTCATTAAGGGTTTAAGAAGCAGGCGCTTTGTGAAAGTCCTGTAAAGGGCTCTGCAGTTTTTGTTGTGCGCCAAAGAAAGGATTTGCTTCCATTGTAGAGGGGAGGGGGATATAAAGCCTTTCACTTGAACAGAGAACACCTTACATGTTTCTTTTCAATCTTCTTTTGCCCCCTCCTTTCTGGAATCCTGCATTGAGCAGGGGGTTGGACCCGATGACCCTGGAGGTAGAGTTCCAACTCTACCATTCTATGATTCTTGACAGTCACACCAAACGGGAGAGATTGTGGGAGGGATTGAGTGGAGGTACACATGATGGCACTAGAGAGGCTGTATTCCTCAAGCCCCATAGTGTCTTATGTGTACCTACTCTCCATGCCCCCCAGCCTCCACATTACTACCTTCAAAGTCTCGTTCCTCCTTGCTTTGTACACCAGCATGGATATCATAGTCCCTGCATATACATTATCTCCTGGCCACTTCTGCTCAAGCTGTGTAGCAGCAGTGAGAAAGAGGAGTTGGAGTAGATAACCTTTTTGTATCAATGCGCCACCATGACAGTGGTGGATCCAGCTACACACTGAGTTAACCTGCACATGCATGTTCACCAGCAAAACTATGCCTGACTGGACATGCACAAAGCAGTACAATGGACCCTTCCAAAGTACAAGATCAGGTAAGTTTAAAAAGGCCCTGTCCAATTTCCCTTTCTATGATAGCCAGCCCTGAGGTTTTTAGTTAGGGCCCAGGACTCCTCCCTTCTTAGTTTTTTCCCATACAATTCTCCTTAGGGCATTGCTGGTTCCAGCTGCCAGATTCCTCATCCACTCCCGACAACGGCCTATTTTTATGGAGCTTCCCCTGCTGCCTCATGCAATCTCTTTGCTACAGCCCCATCTCAATTAGCCGGGGCATGTAAAAAACAAAATTATTTGCCACACCCCCTGCTTATTTCGCTTCCATTCCAACAGACCTCAGAAACGCACGAGGGCATCCCTCTCCTAGTCCTTATCAGGATCCCATATGGGATTGACCAGTTTTCAGGAACCCTCTTCAAATCATTTCTCATCCCCAAGTGATCAGCTCTCATCGATTGTGAATCTGATTTGGATCTAAACCACTACTCAAAGACAAAAGATAAGGTGGACAGCTTCATCTCTGCTGTTTGAGACACTTTAGAGCTCAAGGATGCAGCAGTCCCTCAGAGCAAAGTCTGTTTTAGTCATGCCTGTCATAGCCAAAAGCACATTAGTAACTACTCTGACTTTGATAACGTACTTTCCAAAAAATAAAAACACCTGGACAAGCTATTTTCCGAAGGCCTAAGTGCCTGGACATCCTTTACACTTTGCCTGGCTAGTGTCTAAATGGGCATCCTCCCTCACCGTGGACCCCCCATCTCAGTGTCCCACATCTCCAATTCTACCACCCTACCATAGTTGGATGGAACCTTTCTCAAGGACTTCACAGACAGACGCATCAAAGCCCTTGCGGAGCCAACCCTTTAGGCAGCTGTATCCTCCATTTAGTTTTCCCGCCACATGGGTCTCCAAGGCCTGTCTGCCTAGTCCAATAAGCTCAAAAGCGGCATCTACTCGAGGAGCATGTCAAATTCACATACTGTAACCACACAGGCCCAGAAACAACAGCAATAATGGAGTAAAAATTGGAAGAAACAGGGGCTCGGGGATAGCCTCCAGTATAGGTCACAATTGTGTGGTACTCTACGTATATCTTCACAAAGATCATAACCATCATGGCGATTCTGAGGTCCAGGGGAGTATTGGTCATCCCATACCTGGATTACATCCTCATCAGCAATTTGTATGGATGAAGAAAAAGGAATCTGCGCTTCTAGTAGACAATACTCAGATGTCCACTCACAAGACTGGATGTAATCTTTTCATTGGGTTAGAAGACCATAAAAAGATTACATTCAGTCAGTGAGTGGACATCTGAGCATGGCCTACTAGGAGCGTGGGGTCATTTTTCTTCATCCATATAAATTGTTGCTGTGTGCCATTGTTTCTCTTTAGTTGGCAGACTCTCCCCAGCCAGCTCTCCTGATCATCAGGATTAGATCTACCTAGAAAGTCCATCATGTGTGTACATGCCATCCAGGACATCTAGGTGTTGTTGGAGGGGTCCCTTCGGGTACCTCCACTAGGCACCAGGTAAGTCCCCATACTTCTCAGTGTCCCACATCTCCAATTCAACCACCCTACCATAGTTGGATGGAACCTTTCTCAAGGACTTCACAGACAGACGCATCAAAGCCCTTGCGGAGCCGACCCTTTAGGCAGCTGTATCCTCCATTTAGTTTTCCCGCCACATGGGTCTCCAAGGCCTGTCTGCCTAGTCCAATAAGCTCAAAAGCGGCATCCTTTCTGGGGCCCCAGCCAAAGAGTTATAAGATCTTGTTTATCAGATTACCCATGTTGGAAAATATCCTTGTTTAGCATTCTTGGAGTCTGCCACATACTATTCTCAAGCTTCTAGCAACATTGTAGCCATTTGTAGAATCTTGTGGCTCAAGGCGTGGTATGCCAATGCAGCTTCAATACGATCCCGCACAGGACTTCCCTTTTCATGAACCTGCCTGCTTGAATGCAGATGTGCCAACATTATTTTCAAGGCCACCAGAGGCAAGAGCTCCTTGCTATCCCCAGGCCAGATAAATATGTTCTCAATAGGGTAGGATGTGTGTCCCTTTTCAATCCTTTTGCCATTTCTCCTCATGCATAGAAAGGCCATCCACTTTCCAGAGGAAGAGGAGACCATCTTTCAAACCACTATTCACCATAGATTAAGACAGACCCTCAAAGAAATATTCAAAATCAGAAAAAAAGAGCTGCACTCCGATTGGTTAAAATATAAACACGAATAGCCAAGCCAAACAGAGAAAAGCACACACCCAGTGTGGTGAGGACTGTCTCAAGATTAGAACAAGTCACCACACCTCCTGCCTTGTTGACCCTCAGTTGACCTCTGCACCTTTTATAAACAAATTTGGTAGGAGAACTCCCCATCTCTTCAGCACATCTACTCGAGGAGCATGTCAAATTCACATACTGTAACCACACAGGCCCAGAAACAACAGCAATAATGGAGTAAAAATTGGAAGAAACAGGGGCTCGGGGATAGCCTCCAGTATAGGTCACAATTGTGTGGTACTTAACGTATATCTTCACAAAGATCATAACCATCATGGCGATTCTGAGGTCCAGGGGAGTATTGGTCATCCCATACCTGGATTACATCCTCATCAGCAATTTGTATGGATGAAGAAAAAGGAATCTGCGCTTCTAGTAGACAATACTCAGATGTCCACTCACAAGATTGGATGTAATCTTTTCATTGGGTCAGAAGACCATAAAAAGATTACATTCAGTCAGTGAGTGGACATCTGAGCATGGCCTACTAGGAGCGTGGGGTCATTTTTCTTCATCCATATAAATTGTTGCTGTGTGCCATTGTTTCTCTTTAGTTGGCAGACTCTCCCCAGCCAGCTCTCCTGATCATCAGGATTAGATCTACCTAGAAAGTCCATCATGTGTGTACATGCCATCCAGGACATCTAGGTGTTGTTGGAGGGGTCCCTTCGGGTACCTCCACTAGGCACCAGGTAAGTCCCCATACTTCACATTTCTCTATCAGGATTTTTTTGTGGCAATTGCTATTTATATGACGGAGCGCTGTCCATAATTGTGTGTTTTCTGATCTACATCCTCATCAAAGCACCCTCGAGGAATGAAAATCTGTAGAGTGTGAGAATCACCATAGATACACAATCATTTTGGCTGGATTTTCAATGAGTCAAAGCCTGGCCTCAATTCTTTCCAATACATTCACTTTTATGGATGCTGTTTGACATGTCATCAGTGTGTGTCTTTCTCCCAGTGAACAAGAGGCTTTCTCTTCATCCCCTTCATTTGCTTCACTTATGTATGAGGATCCTGGGCAAGATGATGGCCGCAATACAAGTGGTTCTATTTCCCCAATTCTCTGTTAGGCTTCAGAAAAGCTTAATTTTCTCCAGTTTTGAGACAGCTCTATCCTGCCCTTGGACTGCTGCATTCAGCTTCCTGCTCACGTGTGACTGTCTCTGTTGTTGCTCAACTTCCCCTGATTTTCAAAGTTGCTCCTTCCTCCCAGTCTGCTGGCTGAGGGGTAGCGTTTTTTAGGTCGTCCAATCAACTTCCTGGAGCTCAGAGTGATTTTTCTCTCCCTCTACCATTGGCAAGTATCCCTTGCAGGGTATCGAGTTTGGATTCAAACAGACAATGTTATGGCCGGGGCATACATCAATCACCAATGAGGTCATAAAAGAGGCAGCTCCTATCCAATCTTGGGTGGAGCATCACATTCCTGGGGTTGACAACTGGGTCACAGACTTCATCAGTCAGGAGCAAATCAATCCCGGGGACTGGTTATTGCCTTTCACCTTAATGAAGAAATGGCATAGCCATCCTTTTGTCCCCCTCTGCCCCATCCCAAGGAGGTGTCTCTACATAAACTGAAAATTGTCTGTATTTGGTGGCTATGTTTTCCTTTCGGCACTCTAACTCTTTTTACCATATTTGATGGTTGACGTAGGTGGTCACCAGCCTCCAACGTGACCATATACTGGTGCATTCACTCAGCTATTCTTGAGGCTTACAGAATGAAAGGTCAATATCCTCATTCAGCATTTTTGGCAAACTCTGTCCATACAGTGGGTGCTTACCGGGCTGTGCAACACAGGCTTCGGCTTCTCAGCTTTACAGGACTAATACAACTCCGTAGCAGCATACAATGGTGCAGAGATGGATTGCTAATAGAGCCTTTATTCCTCCATTTAAAAAGCAACGTTTTGATCAAACAATATGATCTTTCTCACCAATCTTGGCAGCTTTACAGAACTGTCATCGGCTCCTCTGCCTACACCTTCGCATCATTTTACAAAGTGTACACCTTTGCATCGGTGAATGTGAGTTTTGGTTTTAAGATTTTGCGGGCAGCATTAGCTAAGCATTCCGGATAAATTTTGTAATTCTGTTTCCCTTCCTAGGGACTGCTTTATAACACCTCATGGTTCTTTGTCTCCCAATAAATGACCAAGAAAGGGTATTTTTGTCTTACCATAAAATCCTTTTCTTGCAGTCTTCATTGAGGGACTTGACATTCCAGTACTCTGTCTTTCTCAGGTGTACCAAGTTGTTGGGTTTGCTCTGTTTTTGGTGTTTTAACATTGGTTTCTTTTAGGTTGTGCATCTCCTACTGCTGGCGTACAAACTGATTACCTCAGTAGTTTGGTTATAACCTACATAGGAGGAGATTCCTTTTTGTCTTCTTTGTCTTAAGCTTACTAGTGGCAGCAGCCTACACTCATGTTCCTGTGTCCTCCAATAAACTTTAAAAGAAAGGGATTTTAACTTAAGGCAAAAATCTTTTTATGTACCTTGAAGGTTGTGGACTGCAATACTACCACATTTATTGCCTGTCCCTTTCTTTAGATCCCAAAGAGGCTCTATATTATTGATGGCAGTCACAATTAGTTGGTTATAAGGCCAGATTAACACATGCAGTTTTATGTGCTGTTGTTTATGCAGATTTGTTTTGGCCAACTGCAGAAGCACTTCTTTTTTGGATCAACTTCAACTAAATAAAAATACTACCCTAAGGCCGGCTGCACACGAGCGTGATGGGCTCCGCCGCAAAATTCCGCGGCGGAGCCCGTCACGGCGCCCCCCAGGAGACCCTATACTTACCTGCGGATCCGGCGTTCTCGCTCCCACATGATGCTTCCCCGCCCACCTCCACCGCGTCATGTGACACGCCCACCGCGTCACATGACGCGGCGGCGGTGGGCGGGGAAGCGTTTTCACGCACAGCGGAAGATAGCGTGAACGGACGGCTTCCATTGACTGCAAAGGAAGCCGTCCGCGCATACTCCCGCGGCAAATAGAGCATGCCATGGGTGAAATCACGGTGCGGAATTCCGCACCGTGAGCACTGAGCTATTAGGTTCAATAGAACCTAATAGCTGTGGGCAACGCAACGGATTTCCGCCGCGAATTAGGCGGCGGAAATCCGTTCGTGGGAAGGAGGCCTTACCCTCTACCCTGCTCTGTGATAGCGAGTATGTAGCTATCGAGTGTGAGATGGACGCGACCTAATAGCACTGACTCACAGGTCCCTCTATTCTCCACTGAGCGTTTACTTGAACACGTTTACGAACACAGCATAGAACACATCAAACTTATTATACTTAAAGGCAATTTAAAATCACAAAGCTCTAGAAGAATCTGGGAGTACAAATTTATAACAACTTTTGACACTTTTAACAGAGGGCTAGATTTTTCAAGAGGATTCATTCGTGAATGGGAAGTATGAGAACTCTATAGCACATAATATTCTGGCCTGGTGACCCCCTAACACTAATTCAGTGGACTATTTAAGTATTTGTTTATCAGTGGACTATTTAAGTATTTATTTCTCTACTCATCCTGTTGTGGTATTCTTTTAAGTGCAAATTAATCACATCCATGTCTGTGCCTTGTCATAAGTATGTGTGTATATATGCATGCCTCTTTGGATCTATTTTATTATGCCTGAGGAAGAACCCTGCTATAACATCATGTATTTTTGTTAGCCATTAAAAGGTATCACATCTACAAGATTACTTGGTTTCTCTTGCTAAGAACAATCACATTTTACTAGAAGAGTGGTGACAGGTACACTGATACATGAACCTATGAAGATAAAGGCTTCATCACTGCCTGGTGATCGAACATCATGACTTAGTTATTCTGACTCTAAAGTTTACTGTTAAAGTGCAGGTTTTTTTTATCCACCACTGCCTTAGCTAATAATTGAATTTTGCTACATTGAATTTATAATTGTTTATATAGAAATGTTGTAAATTTCAATATCATTTTTAAGGTTGTTTCAATGAAAAAAATCGTAAAATCAATTTCATTCTTGGCAGATAACAGCACTGGGAACTTACAGGGACATCTGATATCTGCATATTGTAAAGCTGAGGATTGTGATATAACACAAGATACATATGAAGAACCTGCCATTATCTCAAATATCTCCTCAGCGTTTCACAACAAAGATCTATCATCTGATCTTTTTATACATGTCCTATCTTATGATGCATCACAGATTGGAAAGCAAAATACAAGTCAAAAAAGGGGAAAACTTCAGAGAGCTCACATGGGGGAGAAGCTGTATCCATGTCCGGAATGTGGGAAATGTTTTTTTCATAAATCAAAGCTTGCTACACATCAGATAATTCACACAGGGGAGAAGCTGCTTCCATGTTCAGAATGTAGGAAATGTTTTTCTACTAAATCACAACTTGCGAATCATCATAGAAATCATACGGGAGATAAACCATTTTCATGTTCAGAATGTGGAGAATGTTTTCTATATAAATCAGGTCTTGTTACACATGAGAGAATTCACACAGGGGAAAAGCCGTTTCCATGTTCAGAATGTGGGAAATGTTTTTCTACCAAATCAGATCTTATTACACATCAGAGAATTCACACTGGTGAGAAACCATTTTCATGTAAAGAATGTAAGAAATGTTTTAGAAGTAAGTCAAAACTTGTCAGACATCAGAGAACTCACACAGAAGAGAAGCCATTTTCATGTTCTGAATGTGGGAAATGTACTTCTACAAAATCAGAACTTGTTAAACATCAGAGAATTCACACAGGAGAGAAGCCATATTCCTGTTCAGAATGTGGGAAATGTTTTTTGTATAATTCTGGTCTACATAGACATCAGAGAATTCACACAGGGGAAAAGCCATTTTCGTGTTTAGAATGTGGAAAATGTTTTAAAGATAAATCAAATCTTGATCAACATCAGAGGATTCACACTGGGGAGAAAGCATATTCATGTTTAGAATGTGGTAAACGTTTTATGTATAAATCAGATTTACATAGACATCAGAGAATTCACACAGGGGAAAGGCCATTTTCATGTTCAGAATGTGGGAAAGTTTTTACCCAAAAATCAAATCTTCTTAAACATCAAAGAACTCATGCTGGGAAGTAGCCATTTCTTTTTAAAAACTCATTTTTATGACCGAAGGCACAAGGAAGACTACTGTTACAGTCAGTTTCATGTGATGTAGGAGGAAGGGAAAGCAATACAGAGTTTAGGGGAAGGAGGATTTATCAATGCTCTTGCGCCAGTTTTCTGGTGTAAAAGGGGGCAAATTTTGTCACATGTTTAGGAACCTTTTACATGGAATGGAATTGTCCGCAGAATGTAGCACAGATGTGGATTTTGTCTATCAGTGAGGATTTTGTTGCATTTTTTACATTTGAATCATCATCTTATGTTGCAGCATTGAGAAGGCCCGATAATGCTCTTGATATAAGAGAGGATGACATTTTGGGTATATTTTTTCTCTATTTTAGAAACCTGTATGCTTCTAAGTTAAAGGGGTTGTCCCGCGGCAGCAAGTGGGTCTATACACTTCTGTATGGCCATAATAATGCACTTTGTAATATACATTGTGCATTAATTATGAGCCATACAGAAGTTATAAAAAGTTTTATACTTACCTGCTCCGTTGCTGGCGTCCTCGTCTCCATGGTGCCGACTAATTTTCGCCCTCCGATGGCCAAATTAGCCGCGCTTGCGCAGTCCGGGTCTTCTGCAGTCTTCTATGGAGCCGCTCGTGCAGAATGCAGGCTCCGTGTAGCTCCGCCCCGTCACGTGCCGATTCCAGCCAATCAGGAGGCTGGAATCGGCAATGGACCGCACAGAAGAGCTGCGGTCCACGGAGACAGAGGATCCCGGCGGCCATCTTCAGCGGTAAGTATTGAAGTCACCGGAGCGCGGGGATTAAGGTAAGCGCTCCGGTAAGCTTTCTTTACCTCCCTGCATCGGGGTTGTCTCGCGCCGACCGGGGGGGGGGGGGTTGAAAAAAAAAAAAAACCCGTTTCGGCGCGGGACAACCCCTTTAAGTGTGGATTGTGAAGATTTTTATGACTATTTGGCTCAGGTGCAATTGCCAACTTTGTCTAATGATCAGAGAGCGATATTAGAGTCTCCTTTGACACTGGATGAGTTAAGGGATGCAGTAGCAACACTTCCTAATGAAAAGTCGTCTGGGTTGGATGGTCTTCCAACTGTATTTTTTTAAGAGTTACCAGGATATGCTTCTGCCACACTTATTAACAGTGTTTAATGAATCATTACATGACTTCCACCATCAATAAGAAATGTTATGACTGTTTTAGTTTCATCAAGGTTTTATTGAATATTATTACAGAATTAAATGTCATTCAAAAGTCTTAATTCCCCATGCAGGGGCTAAATATTGCAAGTTTTGCTATGACTGTTTTATGTTCAAAAAGTGTTTTATTCGAGACTTTGCAGCATACAAACTATAATACCATCTACTTTGTTACAAAACCGGTGTACTATATTTCTGTGGTTTCCAGAGTTATGAAGAAATGCCGTCATCTAGTACCCTTCTCTTCTGTTCTTGATTTGTGCAATAAAAGTCTCTTGTTATAGTCTCTGTAGCCCTCAATGGGTAGCTTACTTGAAACTTCAGAAATACTTCTTTACTTTTGCGAATGTTATCCAACACTATAACAGTAGTATGAAAACTATATTTTAAATTCTGGACCCGGTGTTCTCCCTGCCCCCCGGGCGGCAGCCCCTGGGCGCCGAGTCCACCGGGACCGGTCTTCAGCTTAAATACAATACAGTTAACTTATCGTAGGGAACAAAAAGAGGAGAAAGAAAAAGAAGTTGAAAATTATGGAGCTATTGGGAAAGGGAAAGAAAACAAGATAAGAAGAGGGAAAGGAAGACGTGGGAGAAAAGTAGGGGAAAGAAGTGTTCAGAGTGCCTCATGCTCCTGGTTGGCCACCCCTCCTGTGATTTCTTACCTTACTGGCAAGACCCCCTCCGTCAACCATTTGTCGAATTTAGCCGACTTGCGGAAGGTTAGCCACGGCTCCCACGTCAAGTGATAGGCTGGGTATTTATTATAGTCTTCCGCTCTAAGCTCCTCCATGTGGGCTATCTCATCCATGGCTGTTACCCAGTTCAGCTTAGTTGTCGGGGCTTGAGATCTCCACAATTGGGGAATCGCCGTCCTCATTGCTAAAATGAAAAATCTTAAAATCCTCTTTTTGTTGGCCCCTATAGGGCCCGGCATAACCGACAACAGGGCTATTTCTGGTGTAAAGGTAAGGTGTCCTCCGGTCAGGGCATTATGTAGACCCTCTATTGCCTTCCAAAGAGACAAGAGCTGTGGACAGGACCACCAGATATGTGTGAGTGTTCCCACCTCTGCCAAGCATCTCCAGCATAGATTTGAAACCCCTGGGTAGAATCTAGCAAGCTGCGCTGGGGTTCGGTACCACCGCGTGAGTAACTTATAATTCAATTCCTTGTGGTTGCCTGATACCGTCATCTTGTGCGTCAGGCATAGGGCCTTTGCCCAGTCCTCGTCTGGCACGCTTTGCCCCAGCTCCACCTCCCAGGACCTTCGGTATCCGGCCCCGGTGTCCCGACCCCCCCCCCCCCCCCCGTTCACCAGCATCCCATAGACCGCGGAGATTTCACCCTTCTTTTTTCCAGGCGTGTCACACAGCACCTCAAATGGTGTTGGGGGCGTTATCAGATTAGCTACCGGACCCAGTGTTCCTATATAGTGGGCTAACTGTTGGTATTGGAACCACGCACCTGCCCGGGTGCCCCCTTCCCCTGCTAGCTCGTTCAGTTTTAACAATCCGTCTGTCCCTACGAAATCCCAGACTCTGGGAAACTGTGGATTCACGCCCTCCAATAGAGGCAATCCCCCGTCCCCCTGTGGGAAATCCGGGTTTCCTTTCAGGGGTGTCCACGGACCTGGTATCCTCACTAATCCACTCTTTACTGCAAAACCATCCCATATCTCCAACACTGACTTCATTAGGGGTGAGACCCTACACCCCCGTCTACCCAGTCCTCCCTTCAGCCAGAAAAGTCCTTGGATTCGTCCTGAGGAGGTTGCCTGTTCCAGTTCCACCCAACGCTCCGTGGGTCCTCCACGGACAAGGTCTAGCACCACTTTGCAGATTGCCGCTCTGTAGTATAGACGTAGATCCGGGAGTCCCAGTCCTCCCCTGTCTTTTCTCTGCGTCATTAATCTGTAACTAAGTCGTGGCTTTTATCCCTTCCATATGAAGCTGGTTGCTGCTTTCTGAAATTTCTTAAAATAATTTCTTGGGATTTTTATGGGTAACGTTTGGAAAAGATAGAGGATTTTGGGGAGGGAGTTCATTTTGAGCGCGTTTATTCTGCCGAGCCAGGAGAGGTTTAGTGGCCGCCATTTGTCTAAGTCCTTCTGTATTGAGGTGAGGATGGGTTCAAAGCTTAGTTCGTATAACTTCTCCGTGTCAGGGGAAAGGACCACCCCTAGATATTTTATGTGGTCCTCCCGCCATCTCAGAGGGAATCTGTTTTTTAATTTTGTGATTTCCTCGGTGGGGAGTGTGATGTTTAGTATTTCCGATTTAGTCAGATTAATCTTGAAATTACTGACCCTACTATATTTTTCAAATTCTTTTAGGATCGCGGGTAGGGCCGTTTTGGGGCTCGTCATATAGACCATTAAATCGTCCGCATATAGTGCAACCTTGTGCTCACTCCTTGCTACTCTAAATCCTGTGACTTCTTTGTTTTCTCTGATGGCGTTCGCCAAAGATTCCATTACTAGGGCATATAACGTCGGGGAGAGGGGGCATCCCTGACGTGTTCCATTCCTTATTCTGACTGGATTGGAGAGTGTGCCGTTTACACGTATTTGAGCTGTCGGGTTGTTGTATAGGGCCATTATCCAATTTCTGCACCTGTCCCCTAGGCCTATGTGTCTCAGCGTAGCGTCTAAAAACGTCCAATTCACTCGATCAAAGGCCTTTTCTGCATCAACTGTGAGCATGCATAGTGGCGAATTTGCCTCCTTTGCCCGTTCGATCAGAGAAAGTGATCTTATGGTATTGTCCCTGGCTTCTCTTCCAGGGACAAATCCCACTTGGTCTCTATTGATGATCCCTGGAGTCAATGGACGTAATCGGGTGGCCACGATCTTAGCAAAAATCTTAGTATCGATATTCAATAAAGAAATGGGGTGGTAGTTCTCGCAAGCTGTGGGGTCTTTACCGGGTTTTGGGATTACAGTTATTGTGGCTTGTAGCGCTTGTGGTGGGAAGATGCACGTGTCCGATATTGCGTTGAAGGCCTTACACAAAATGGGGGCCAGGCGGTCCCCCAGGATTTTATAAAATCTGGGTGTAAACCCATCAGGGCCCGGGCTTTTCCCTATTTTTAGGTATTTGATTTCTCCCATAATCTCTTGTGTGGTGAAGTCCCCCTCTAGTGCCTTTGCTTTGTCCGTGGGGATAGCTCCTGGGGCATAGGCTTGTAAGTATTTTCCGATCTCCATCGGGTCTACCGCGTTTTCTATGTTGTAGAGCTCGCTATAGTAGTTTTGGAAGCATTCCAGTATATCTTTAGTTGCATATACTTTCCCTTTTTCCTTTGAGTTCATCGTGAATATATGTGCTTGGCTGGCCCTGGGATTCAGGGCTCTAGCTAACCACGAACTGCTTTTGTTTCCGTACTCGTAGAATTTCCCTTTAAATCTATCACGCATGCAAAGGTTATTTTTATCCATTATCCCTAGCACCTGTTGGCGCAATTTTGAGATTTCCGCGTTTTATCCCGGCGTGGGGTTCTATTTGTTGTCCTTCTCTGCTTTGTCTAGCTGCGACATCAGATCCGTCAACTTGCCAGTCCCATCCCTTTTAAGACGCGTCCCATGGGAAATAAAAACCCCCCTTAGGACGCATTTCAAGGCCTCCCACTGGACTGTCGGGTTTGTTGTATCTAGCCTATGTGTGTCCGTAAATGTCTCTATGGTCTGTTTGACTTCCTGTAGGCAACATTCATCTCTCAGGAGGTTGTCGTTTAACCTCCAGGAATTCAAACCGCCTTTTTTCCCCTGCCCCAAGACAGCCCCATAGACAGGTGCGTGGTCCGACCAAATGAAGTTACCCATTGAGCACCTGGGCTCCAGGTCCAGAAGCTCATGTGACATGAATATATAATCCAGTCTCCCATAGGTGTTATGGGACACTGAGTGGTGGCTGTAGTCCTTGACCCCCGGGTGGAGAATTCTCCAGAGGTCAATGAGTTTCAGCTCCGCCAATTTTCTCCGTAATCTACACAGTGCTGTCAGGGAGGGTCCGGACTTACCCGAGGACGAATCCAGGTCCGGATCTAAGCCGAGGTTAAGGTCCCCACCTAGGACGATCCTTGAGCCCGAGGCGAACCGCGCCAGATCTTCCAGTATTCGACAGCCAAACGTGACCTGTTTGGAGAGTACATATTAGCTATAGTTAGTATTTGCCCTCTGACTTCAAGTTTTAGGAAAATGAATCTTCCTTCACTGTCTACCTTAGAGTCTAGTACCTTATGTTGGAGGGTCTTGTGAATGGCGATCGATGTTCCACAAGCCCTCTTATCCGGGTGCACACTATGATACCAACTGGGGTAATTTCTAGGACTCCCCTTTGGAACATGTCCGACTCTGTAGTGGGTCTCCTGGAAGAGAGCTATCATAACATTTTTCTTGTGCATATGCGCCAGGATCTGACCCCTTTTAGCAGGGATGTTCAGTCCTCTGGCGTTATATGAACAGAAAGTTAGGTTCGTCATGGTGGTTTATTTTTGATTGATGAGGGGGCTACTTGGGGGCCCTCCGTCTGGAGCATTAGTGAGGCGAGAATAAAAAAAGGGAAAGAGGAGGAAAAGAGGGGGATAAAGAATAAGAAAAAGTGACAGAAGGTGAGCATTCTGTCGATTGGAGTCAGGAGCTCCAACCTCAAAATAGGGGGAACCAACCTTGGGTTGGTTATAGACGGTACTTCCGCATCGTCCATCCCGTGGGGAGGGAAACCGAGGCAGTTAAACAGGACCCCCCCTCCCGCCACCTCCACCGACAAACCATTAAATGCTTAAATGACATTTTTTCACTGACTAACTTTGTTCTAACTATTAGGTTTTTGCAACCTCTATGTAAAGCATGTAACAATAACAAAATCCCAGACGACCCCCCCTTCTATGCATAGAGTCTCAGGTTATCCACTCTTCCCTCTAATCCTCTATACCGGGGAGTGTCAAATAAGTGTTTCTCCTTTTGCCGGCCCTCTGGACCCGCCTTTCGTTAAGCGGTGGTTTTTGTTCCTAGTGGGTTGTCAGCGCTGTACTCTGTGATTAGGCCCCGACCCCCTTGGCCTATGGGGTCTCACTTCTTGCCACGATTCTCTTGGTGCTCCCACCGGTAGCGCCGGTACGTACGGCCAGTCCGGTATCGCCACTAGTGGGAGTTCTAGTGCTCCTAGGAACCCTGGTAGATCTGCAGGTGTTCTAAAATAGGCTGTTTTCCCGTTTCTCGAGGCAATGAGTTGGAACGGGTCCCCCCATCTGTAAGGGATGTTGTTTGCTCTTAATTCATTTAATATCAGTCTTACTGCTCTGCGCAATTGTAATGTGCGTCGCGCTAGGTCTGGGAACACCTCTATGGAAGCGCCGTTGTATGTTATTATGTCTCCCTTTTCGCGAGCTTTCTTCATTATGGCCTCCTTGTCCTTGTAATAATGTATGCGGCAAACCACGTCCCTTGGCGTGTTTGGGTTGTCTGGTTTTGGGCCTAGTGTTCTGTGTATTCGGTCTATTTCTACCGGGCTTTCAGATCCTCTGTGCAATAGCGAACCAAAGAAGTCACGGGCCCATTCCTCTAGTTGTGTTGGCATGATCTCTTCTGATAGTCCCCTTATTCGCAGGTTATTACGCCTGTGGCGGTTTTCTATGTCGTCTATATGTGTCAATATGTCCGCAATCTGCATGGCTTGCGCGTTGATCGTTTGACTGTGGGCATCTAGCGTGGAGAGGACCGTTTCCTGTGACTCCTCAACTGCGCTTAACCGGTTGCCCACCTGCTTGATCTCTTGTTGTATCATAGATAGTGCTTCCTTGTGAGAGGTTTCAAGCCTCTGGAAGTCGGACTTAGTGGGCAAAGCACGTAAATGTCCCCTCCAATCCCACTCATCCTCAGACGAGGGGTCTCGTATTGAGGGATCTGGTCTGGGGGTTTTGGTCTTAACCGCATTGCTGGGGCTCCTGCGGGGTCTCTGCGGTGCATGGCTTTCTCCCTCCTTCATGCTAGTATCAGTGGCATCTGCTCCTGCAGGACTTGGGGTCTGACCTTCCCTCCTATCACTCCTGGGGGGTCTAGAGTCTCTAGTGTTCTCTGGAGTGGAGGGCTTGGGAAACGTGTCCCTGTGGTCCGGGGAGTCCCCCCTTTCATGTTGGGATTGCAGTCCCGTGTGGGTCTTAAATGGGGTTGCCGGGGGGTGTATGGTGTGCTGGGTCATGAAACACTTATCTGTCCCGCCGGCATCCCCTGCTCCTGCATCTGCGGCTTCTCTCTCCTCCTCTCCTCCGCTGTCGGCATTAGGCTGAGCCGCGCGCACATGGTCCGGCGCCATCTTGGATGGGGGGGGCCGGCGCGCCGCGGCTCCCAAAGAACCGCTGAATGTTTTGCGGATCTTCCTCGGCGGCGTCTGGTAGCTTCCCCGTGCCTCTCCTTTTCACCATCTTCCGTCTGGGGTCCTCTGGGCGCGTTTGGTCCGCTGTTAGTAGCTGGGTGTCGGTGGCTGTAGCGGGAGCGCGGTCAGCGTGCGTCTTATCCCTGCATCGTCCAGCTCCGCCCCCTGCTATGACTGTTTTAATTCTTAAATCGGAAAAGAATTTGTCTCTTCCTAACTCCTATCAACCAATATCTCTGTTGACTTCTGATGTTAAAATCTTTGTGAAGGTACTTGCAAATACATTGCTTTTATTAATGGCTTATTTTATACATGAGGATCAGTCTGGCTTCATGCCAAACAAATCAACTGCTAATAATTAAAGGCTGCTATACCGGAATCTTCAGGCGGATCATCGAGTTTGTGGGAGCAGGGCTGTTTATTCACTCAACGCCACCATAGCTTTTCACAGTGTCGAGTGGAATTATTTGTGGGCTGTTCTTCATAGGATGGGTTTCAGTGAGAAATTTGTGGCATGGGTTATACTGCTCTATTCAATGCCAGGGGAAAGAGTGAAGATAAGTGGTTGTATTTTGAGATGGATAGTGTGGGAGCAGGGAACAAGGTGGTGGTGTCCCCTCCTCTTTTTTTCCTTGGCAATCAAGCCCCTTCACGTCATGTTTTTCCACAAATCACAAAAATGTGACAGTTTAGAAAAAAACATAATTTTTTAATGATATTCATATGTGACAACATTTGTAACATGTGAAAATGGAAACATATCTAACATTTACCACTTGGCTCCCCTTAAGATTTCCTCTTTTTGCATTTTCTGTGGTGTTCATCCACACAGTCTCTTTTTAACATCAAACAACGGTCGGCCATCATATATGCAGTCCACGTTCCCTGCCAACTCTTTTTTTTATCACGTTAATATCCTGGTGAAAGCGCTCGCCGTGTTCTTCCATAAAATCACCAAGATTGTCAGGAAAGTAATTTAAATGAGCATGAAAAAAGTGAATTTTGACGCTCATGTTGCAACCAAGCAGTTTATAGGATTCCAACATCTCATAGACTAAAATGGTGTATTTTGCAGACTTTGTGTTCCTCAAAAAGATTTGTACCATCTTTCTGAATGCAGTCCATGCTCGCAATTCGCACTCCCTTATGGCTTTCTCGAATATGTTGTCCGCCATTAAGTTTCGTATTTGTGGGCCCATGAAAAATCCCAGCTTGTCACTGTAATTTCTTGGCTCACGCCACTCCATGGGTACACCAAACAGTATTTATTCCCTTTTTCCACTATTCTAGTTCCGCAACCCCTCCACACATGCATGGCACACTTTGTGAGGAGCCCACAGTTTGTTTTGATCTGCAAGTTCACAGTAAATTCTTTTCATGAAGTCATGATCCTAACTCAAATGCGTCTTTAGGTAAATTCAGATCACTAACAAATCATTCAGTTGATGCTAGGTAAATAGCACTGGGGTTTTGCCCTCCATACTGTCTGGTTGGTACATCTCATCTTGTATTACCATCTGAATTGGTGTCTGTTGGGGGCTTGACATTGCATGTGGATGGCACAAGGATGGATTCACTATGGGGTATTTCTGATTTCTTGGCTCACGCCACACCATAGGTACACCAAATGGCATTGACTCCCCTTTTCCAGTTCCTCAACCCCTCCACACATGTGCGGCACACTTTGTGAGGAGCCCATACTTTTTTTTCTGATTTGCTAGTTTAATCCTGAAGTATTGAAAATAAACATTTTTCATGAAAGGCGTAATCTTTTGCCTTTGTTTTCCTGTCGTATAACTGCCACATATGTAGCAAAATATTTCTGGATGATTGACACAACCTCATAAAGCCATTGTACACGCCACGAAGAAACAACCGACCGGTCTCTATAAAGAAAGAAGGGAGAGGTGGCGTAAGGTATGAGTCATACCGGTGTGCCAAGATTACTTTCTCTCATATTTAGGCTTTGTGAATGCGTCAAAACTTCAGGATTCTACGTCCTCACTAAGTGGGCTTTAATCCTAGAGGACGTAGAAACATGCGTCCTCTTAGGATTAATGCCCACTTGGCTAAGGACGTGACAGCTCCATGCTGTCCGTACCTGCAGGTAGCAGACAGCATGGAGCGGTCATCCTGGGCAGCGGGCAGTCCCCCCCGGCATTGCAATCGGTGCTATCCAATGGATAGCGCCGATCGCAATAAAGTAAATAAAAAAGTGAAAAAAGTTAGATATTCAGCTGACATGATGGATCGGATCCATCAGGGCAGCTGAAATTACTTACCCGGCTTGTCGTAGATGTCCCGCGGTGAATGGGTCCTCCGGGACACAGCGCCGCTCTTCTGCACATGCGCGCCAGACGTATGACGTCACGCGCATGCGCAGAAGGCCGGGAGCCCCGGCAAATTCAAAATCTCCTGGCTCCCGGCTAATGAAGGTAGCAGGGAACCAGGAGATGTTACCGGGGACCTCGGTGAGTGGTCCCCGGGCCTGCAATCGGCGATCGCGAAAAAGTTCAAAAAGTTTTTAAAAAGTACAAGTTTCACCTCCCCTCAGGGATCCGATCCGAAAATACTCACCTCGGGTCCTCTGGCATGTCTTGGTCTTCTGGGACCTGAAGTCCCCCTCTGCGCATGCGCGCCCGATGTCAATCATTGGGCACGTGCACTGAGGGGCTCAAGCCCCGGGAAATTTAAAATCCCTCTGCTCCTGGCTGCCATGTGTAACCAGGAGCAGAGAGATTTCACCGGGGATATGATGACAGCTGTTCAAGGGTTTTCAGCTCTCCCCCCTCCAGTATCTGGACCACTCTCCTGACTCCCTTGTCTTTCCACTCTTGGAAACCTTGTAGTTTGCTGATTTCTGGTAGATATGGGTTATTCCATATGGGGGTGTACTGTGTACAGCTTGTTATACCGAGCATATTTCTGGTCTTCCACCATACTTTATCCATTAGTAGTAACGTGGAAGCATTCTGGCCATCTTTTTTAAATGCTCCGCGTTCCAGTGTTTCAAACAAGTGTGACCCGGCAAAAAGATTTTTAAGGATTCTGAAACTGGCGTCTTGTGTTTCCTCTGTCTCCCATCCCCTGAGGTGTTGCAGCTGGGAGGACATGAAGTACGAAAACGGGTTGGGCAAAGCTAGTCCGCCCTTTTCCTTTGGATTGTATAGCAATTCCAGTTTTATCCTAGGTGTCTTCCCTCTCCATATGAGTTCTCTAAATAGTCCCTTGGCCTTGTGAAAGAATTTTTGTGTTATCCAGTGTGGGGAATTGTGTGTTAGATATAACAACTGCGGCATCCATATCATTTTTATAAGGTTCACCCTTCCTATAATTGTCGTGGGTAGTTTGCGCCATATGTGAAGTTTTTGTTTCCATTTTTCCATGAGTGGTTCTAGGTTTATTTTCCCGTACTCACTAACCTTTCTCGTAATTTTAACTCCCAGATATTTAATTATTGGGGTGCATTTCAGGGTTATTTCTCTATTAATGATTTGCGTTTCGGGAGTGTCTATTGGTAATATTTCGGATTTAGTCCAGTTGATGGTGAGTCCCGAGAAGGTTCCGAATTCTTTTATTATTTGCATCGTAGTTTCCAGGGATTTTTTCCCATCCCCTAAAAATAGTAGCATATCATCTGCGTACAAGGCAATTTTCTCTTCGGAATCCCACTATTCCCTGATGTGTTCGGATCTTGCACGCTAGAGGCTCTATTGCTAGTGCAAACAGGAGTGGCGATAGTGGGCACCCCTGCCTTGTCCCTCTGTGTAGTGGGAATGCCTCTGAGGACCCCCCGTTAATGGACACATCTGCCTCCACTCTAGCATATAGAAGTTTTACCTGTCTCACAAATATTGGACCGCATCCCATTTTTTCTAATACTTTCCACAAGTATTGCTACTCGACGCTATCAAACGCCTTGGCCGTGTCTAATGAGCATATGATTCTGTCTCCGGTGTTGTCTACGGGTATTTGTAGGTTTAGGAATACCCTACGGATATTTGTTGCCGTTGACCTTGCTGGTATAAACCCACTCTGGTCCGGATGCACCAGGGTGGGTGCCACTCTAGATAGCCGATTGGCTAGGACTTTAGGTATTATTTTAACGTCTGCGTTTAGTAACGATATTGGCCTATACGAGTCCATCAACAGGGGTCCCTTTCTGGCTTTAATAGAATTATTATTTTTGCCTTTCTCATTGTCTGTGGTAATTCCCCTTTCTGTTCTGCCTCCGCCATGTCTCTAGAAGTTGTGGTAATAGAATATCTGCGTATTGTTTATAAAATTCTATCGGGAAACCGTCCTCCCCTGGTGACTTGTTATTTTGCATATCTTTTACTGCCTCCTGTATCTCCTCCAGATCTATTGGTGCATCTAGGAATTCTCTCTGTTCCTCTGTCAGTCTATGTGTTGCTATATCCGCCAAGTATTCCTCAATTTGTTCTATCGATTTATCCAGTCTCGAGGAATACAGGGAGGAGTAGAATTCCCGCGCGGTCTCTCTTATGGATGGAGATGAAACTTTTTATCGGAGGCCTCTGTATTTGCACCCCGACGCGATCTTCCTCCGTGAACTTTCCCGGATTCTGCACATGCGACCGCCGACAAAGCATCGGACACATGCGCAGGAGGCGGGGAGCCCAGGAAATTAAAAATCTCCTTGCTCCCAGCGACCAATGGTCGCTGAGAGCCTGGAGCAGTGACCTTGTTGAGCGGTTGCCGGTCACGTGATAAAAAGGTAGCGATCTACTTATGGCAGGTCTCACCTGACCGGATAGGAATTATTGATTCCGCATGCATCTGATCCGCGATAATACGCACATCAATTGCATTGGATTACACAATTCCGCTCACATTAGCGGGTTGGAATTGCGTAATCCACTCGCTGAAAAGAGAACGCAGCATTTTCTATTTTACTGTGGATATCCACAACATAGAGCCCATTGTGCCCTATGGTCACGGATATACCCGCAGCCCATACGCAACTACATTGTGTACGCGCTAAGCAAAAGTGCGGGAAATACAAACAAAAAAAATGTACTGCGCATGACCGCCTGTATAAATAGGCAGTTATACGCAGTACATTACGCGGCCGTAAGCAGGGTCACAGCCGGGCTCACAGCTGGGATCCGCTGCGGGCCTTCGCAAGCGGATTCCACCTACGGCTGCGTGAGCTTATTCAGACCGCTACCTGTAATACGTAATTTACAAGAAGCTCTGGGAACGCTCGCCTTCCTGCAGTTCCAGCAGCAGTTTGTTGAGCTTCTGTGTGAGACACACCTCATCAAGATTACGGAGACTCACAGAGCCACTTTTTACACCCCATACCCGCTACTGAGGTCACAAAATACCCCCCAAAAAGCATGAGAGGAGGGGGGATACCCGGTTTTATTGCCCCATGTACCCATCCCAACCAGCCTCCGTAATTACCCCTGTCTTCGGAAATACTACACAGTTCACATTATTACTTTTAACTAAGATTGGGGAAAGCTAAAAAGGGCGCGGAGGGGGAGATTTTTTTAAGGTGTCAATTTTTATTCCGTACAAGGGCAATGGGGCCTGTGATTTATTGAGTTGCGCCCTGCAATCCAACGGGTGTTCCCTCCATTACAGGCCTTGCCATGTGTCCTATAAGTAGATTAGGGCCACAACGGGAATGTTTTTGAACACGGGACAAATGGGGGTATCCATTTTGGGGTGAACGTCTTCATTCCTATCTATGCTGTACAAAAAAACCTGTTTTTAAATTGACAAAAGTGACAAAAAAATGAAAATCGTAATTTTTTCCTTCAAATACTGTGGGGTCAAAATGCGCAATACACCCCTAGATGAATTCGTTAAGGGGTCTAGTTTTCAAAATGGGGTCATTTGTGGGCGTTCTTTATTGTTTTGGACGCTCAATGGCTCTACAAGTGGGCAATGGGGCCTGGAATTTATTCCGTTGTACCCTGAAATCCAACAGGTGCTCCTTCCATTATAGTCCTAGCCATGTGTCTTTTAAGTAGATTAGGGCCACAAGGGGTATGATTCTAAACACAGGACAAACAGGGGTATCCATTTTGGGGTGAAAGTCTTCATTCATATGTGTGCTGTACAAAAAAAATCTGTTTTTAAATTGATACAACTGCCAAAAAAATGAAAATTTTAATTTTCCCCTACTGCTTTGCTTAGATTTATTCAAAAATTGTACGGTAAAAATACACAGTACACCCCTAGATAAATTTGTTAAGGGGTCTAGTTTTCAAAATGGGGTCATTTGTTGGGGTTCTTTGTCGTTTTGGCCGCTCAAGGGCTCTACAAGTGGGCAAGGAGTTCTAAATCATCTTCATGCTAAATTTCTGTTCTGAAAGCCACCAACTACTCCTTTCAATTTGGGCCCCGTTGTGCATCCAGACAAAAGATTAGGTCCACAATGGGTATGTCTCTGAACACGGGACAAACAGGGGTATCCATTTTGGGGTGCAAGTCTTCATTCATGTGTGTGCTGTACAAAAAAAGCTGTTTTTAAAATGACAGAATTGCCAAAAAAACGAATATCACAATTTTTTCCTTTTGCTTTGCTAGAATTCATTCAAAAACTGTGGCATCATAATGGGCAGTACACCCCTAGATAAATTCGTTAAGGGGTCTAGTTTTCAAAATGGGGTCATTTGAGGGGGTTCTCTTTGGTTTTGGCCACTCAAGAGCTCTACAAAAGTGCTATGGGGCCTAAAACGCCTTCAAGCAAAATTTATGTTCTGAAAACCACCGACTACTCCTTTTATTTTGGGCCCCGTTTTGCATCCAGACATAAGATTAGGGCCACAATGGGTATGTCTCTGAACACAGGACAAACAGGGGTATCCATTTTGGGGTGCAAGTCTTCATTCATGTGTGTGCTGTTTGTTGTTTTCAGTTTAGCTTCTGGGATATATTCCCTGTATGTTGCCTCACTCTTTGCTTGTTGTTCAGTGTCAATGTCTATGTGTCAAGATCCTATATCCATGTCAGTTCCTATGTCCTGTTCCTTGCTCCGCTCTGTTGATATCTGCTTTGTGCCTGACCCAAGCCACCTGCTCTAATACCATGCCTGTTGCTGTGTTCTTACTGATTTAAGTTTTGTTTCTGTGAGCTATTTCTGCGAAGATCAAAGCTTTATTTTACCAAGAGTCCTGCTGCATCTGTCATCTCTGTAAGGTTACACCCTAGAGAGGGCCACATCCAGCGCCCAGGTGACCCATATCCCTATGACACTGTGATCTCCTATATTACATCTGTGTGGCAAGAGATGCGTGATCATCATCAGTAATTGTAACAGAAGTGTGTCCATCTGTGGTAGGGTTCGTGTAATACCATCACACAAACCCAAGCTGGTCAGAATTGAGATCACATTTAAATTCCTATTTTGCATCTGTTTTCTCTCAGAAAATAGATGCAACATCAACTGATCTTCCCTGTGTTGTTGGGGAAATAAAAAAATGCAGACTATCTATAAACAGTGAGATGGTGAGGGAACACTTAGGCCGCCAGCACATAAATGGATTTGAATTGCGGAATCCACAATCAGCACCCACACGGATGATCCGCTGTAATATTCATGCACTGGAAGGCATTAACTTCTGCAGCTTCAAGCAGACAAGCAGATGTGAATCACGATTTCTTTTTCCAGCGGAAAATGAAAATCGCAGCATGCTCTATTTTAGCATGGATTCTGCACGGATGGGCTCCATTGATCTCTATGGGTGTATTCAAATCACAGTGCATCCGCAATTACATTGCTGATGAGCGCAGATTTGTAGGCGGATAGTTTGAAGGTTGCTAGGAGTCCACATAAAATGAATTTAAAAAGCAGGAATGCGGGAAAAAGACAGTGCAGGATAGATTTTTTTCAGAGAAGAACACCCCATTTTCCATTGCGGTAGTCAGGGTATTTAATATGAGCAGATTCATTGCTCTCCCAAGCCAAGAGAGCAGTATGCAATTCTGAAGGCATGGTTTTAAGCTTTCACCATGACAAAAGCACAAGAAAATGTGATCTGGGCATTAAGCTTTTATATAGAAGGGTTTTTCTCGGTTGTTGGTCAACTTTCTGATGTAATCACCTGATTGCAATATTTTTCCCATGCAGACGATAGCATCCGCGTTGAAAAACTATTGCATCCGAGATCGTCCACAAACACTCACAATTAATATCCGAGATGAATCGCAGGTTTTCCGCGGCAGAAATCCACTTGCAGATCTGACCCGTTCATGTGTAAGTGGCCTTAGTTAACTTACATGAATTCAAGTCTCCATGACATCCTAGCATACTAAAAGAAGCAGCAGAGGTAATTGCTGAACCACTTGCCGTAATCTTTGAAAATTCCTGGAGAACAGGAGAAGTCCCAGAAGATTGGACAAATGTTGTCCCTACCTTCAAAAAAGGGAAGAAGATAGATCCAGGAAACTACAGGCCTATGAGCCTGACTTCTATACCAGGAAAGATCAAATTATTAAATAACATGTATGCAAGTGCTTGAATGAGAATAAAGTAATTAACCGGAGCCATCATGGGTTTGTAACAAACAAGTCATACCAGATGATCTCATTTCCTTCTATGACAGAATCACCGACTAGGTTGATCAAGGCAATGGGGTAGAAATTACATATCTTTACTTTAGTAAAACATGTGACAAAGTATCTCATACTATTAGAGATGAGCGAACGTACTCGTCCGAGCTTGATACTCGTTCGAGTATTAGCGTGTTCGAGATGCTCGATATTCGAAACGAGTACCACGCGATGTTCGAGTTACTTTCAGTTTCATCTCTGAGACGTTAGCGCGCTTTTCTGGCCAATAGAAAGACAGGGAAGGCATTACAACTTCCCCCTGCGACGTTCAAGCCCTATACCACCCCCCTGCTGTGAGTGGCTGGCGAGATCAGGTGTCACCCGAGTATAAAAATCGGCCCCTCCCGCGGCTCGCCACAGATGCGTTCTGACATAGAGGAGGGAAAGTGCTGTTGGTGCCGGAGCTGCTATAGGGAGAGTGTTAGGAGTATTTTAGGCTTCAAGAACCCCAACGGTCCTTCTTAGGGCCACATCTAACCGCGTGCAGTACTGTGGAGGCTGCTTTTTGCAGTGTTGCACATTTTTTTTTTTGGTATATCGGCCGTGCAGAGCATTGCGCCCTGCAGTAATACTCCAGGGCCAGAAGTGGTGGTTAGGCAGGGACAGAAGACATATATTGTGAGGCAGGGACAGAAGACATATATTGTGAGGCAGGGACAGAAGACATATTTATTGAATATAGGCAGTGGGCCTTTGCAAAAACATTTGGGGTAAAAAATCTATTTGGGCTGCCTGTGACTGTCCTCAGTGTTCTGGGTCTCTGCTGGGTGTAGTAGTCCTCCTAATTCATACGCAGCCAGCTAAGTGTTACAGCAGGCTTGCGCAAAATTATTTCCTGGCTCTGTGTTGGCCGTTAAATCACCGCTGTATTCCAGTCAACAGTGCAACACTCTGCAGTTATTTGACATACTCCAGGGCCAGTAGCGGTGACGCAGAGAGAGAAGAGATATATTTATTGAATATAGGCAGTGGGCCTTTGCAAAAACATTTGGGGAAAAAAATCTATTTGGGCTGCCTGTGACTGTCCTCAGTGTTCTGGGTCTCTGCTGGGTGTAGTAGTCCTCCTAATTCATACGCAGCCAGCTAAGTGTTACAGCAGGCTTGCGCAAAATTATTTCCTGGCTCTGTGTTGGCCGTTACATCAGCGCTGTATTACAGTCCACAGTGCAACACTCTGCAGTTATTTGACATACTCCAGGGCCAGTAGAGGTGACGCAGAGAGAGAAGAGATATATTTATTGAATATAGGCAGTGGGCCTTTGCAAAAACATTTGGGGAAAAAAATCTATTTGGGCTGCCTGTGACTGTCCTCAGTGTTCTGGGTCTCTGCTGGGTGTAGTAGTCCTCCTAATTCATACGCAGCCAGCTAAGTGTTACAGCAGGCTTGCGCAAAATTATTTCCTGGCTCTGTGTTGGCTGTTACATCAGCGCTGTATTACAGTCCACAGTGCAACACTCTGCAGTTATTTGACATACTCCATGGACAGTAGTGCTGCTGAGGCAGGGACAGAAGACATATTTCGTGAATATAGGCAGTTGGCCTTTCCGCAAACTTTTGTGAAAAAAATTCTATTTGGGCTGCCTGTGACCGCCCTCAGTGTACTGGGTCTCTGGTGTGGGTAGTTGTCCAAATTCATACGCAGCCAGCTAAGTGTTACAGCAGGCTTGCGCAAAATTATTTCCTGGCTCTGCTGTGCGTTCTGTAAGCGAAGTCAGCCTCCAACCACAGGCCAATAAGCGGCACATTTAATTACAGCGTTGTGTTTCTGCACTACTGGTAATACACCATGCTGAGGGGTAGGGGTAGGCCTAGAGGACGTGGACGCGGGCGAGGACGCGGAGGCCCAAGTCAGGGTGTGGGCACAGGCCGAGCTCCTGATCCAGGTGTATCGCAGCCGACTGCTGCGGGATTAGGAGAGAGGCACGTTTCTGGCGTCCCCACATTCATCTCACAATTAATGGGTCCACGCGGTAGACCTTTATTAGAAAATGAGCAGTGTGAGCAGGTCCTGTCGTGGATGGCAGGAAGTGCATCCAGCAATCTATCGAACACCCAGAGTTCTGCGCCGTCCACTGCTGCAACTCTGAATCCTCTGGCTGCTGCTCCTCCTTCCTCCCAGCCTCCTCACTCCATTACAATGACACATTCTGAGGAGCAGGCAGACTCCCAGGAACTGTTCTTGGGCCCCTGCCCAGAATGGGCAGCAATGGTTCCGAATCCTCTCCCACTGGAGGAGTTGTCGTGACCGATGCCCAACCTTTTGAAAGTTCCCGGGGTCCGGGGCATGAGGCTGGGGACTTCCGGCAACTGTCTCAAGACCTTTCAGTGGGTGAGGAGGACGATGACGATGAGACACAGTTGTCTATCAGTGAGGTCGTAGTAAGGGCAGTAAGTCCGAGGGAGGAGCGCACAGAGGATTCGGAGGAAGAGCAGCAGGACGATGAGGTGACTGACCCCACCTGGTTTGCTACGCCTACTGAGGACAGGTCTTTAGAGGGGAAGGCAAGGGCAGCAGCAGGGCAGGTTGGAAGAGGCAGCGCGGTGGCCAGAGGTAGAGGCAGGGCCAGACCGAATAATCCACCAACTGTTTCCCAAAGCGCCCCCTCGCGCCAAGCCACCCTGAAGAGGCCGAGGTGCTCAAAGGTCTGGCAGTTTTTCACTGAGAGTGCAGACGACCGACGAACAGTGGTGTGCAACCTGTGTCGCGCCAAGATCAGCTGGGGAGCCACCACCACCAGCCTCACCACCACCAGCATGCGCAGACATATGATGGCCAAGCACCCCACAAGGTGGGACGAAGGCCGTTCACCGCCTCCGGTTTGCACCGCTGCCTCTCCCCCTGTGCCCCAACCTGCCACTGAGATCCAACCCCCCTCTCAGGACACAGGCACTACCGTCTCCTGGCCTGCACCCACACCCTTACCTCCGCTGTCCTCGGCCCCATCCACCAATGTCTGTCAGCGCACCGTCCAGCCGTCGCTAGCGCAAGTGTTGGAGCACAAGCGCAAGTACGCTGCCACGCGCCCGCACGCTCAAATGTTAAACGTGCACCTAGCCAACTTTATCAGCTTGGAGATGCTGCCGTATAGGGTTGTGGAAACGGAGGCTTTCAAAAGTATGATGGTGGCGGCGGCCCCGCGCTACTCAGTTCCCAGTCGCCACTACTTTTCCCGATGTGCCGTCCCAGCCCTGCACGACCACGTCTCCCGCAACATTGTACGCGCCCTCACCAACGCGGATACTGCCAAGGTCCACTTAACAACAGACACGTGGACAAGCACAGGCGGGCAGGGCCACTATATCTCCCTGACAGCACATTGGGTGAATTTAGTGGAGGCTGGGACCGAGTCAGAGCCTGGGACCGCTCACGTCCTACCCACCCCCAGAATTGCGGGCCCCAGCTCGGTGCTGGTATCTGCGGCGGTGTATGCTTCCTCCACTAAACCACCCTCGTCCTCCTCCTCCTCTGCAACCTCTGTCTCGCAATCAAGATGTGTCAGCAGCAGCACGTCGGCAGCAGTCGGTGACGCACGGCGTGGCAGCACAGCGGTGGGCAAGCGTCAGCAGGCCGTGCTGAAACTACTCAGCTTAGGAGATAAGAGGCACACGGCCCACGAACTGCTGCAGGGTCTGACAGAGCAGACCGACCGCTGGCTTGCGCCGCTGAGCCTCCAACCGGGCATGGTCGTGTGTGACAACGGCCGTAACCTGGTGGCGGCTCTGCAGCTCGGCAGCCTCACGCACGTGCCATGCCTGACCCACGTCTTTAATTTGGTGGTTCAGCGGTTTCTGAAAAGCTACCCACGCTTGTCAGACCTGCTCGGAAAGGTGTGCCGCCTCTGCGCACATTTCCGCAAGTTGCACACGGACGCTGCCACCCTGCGCACCCTGCAACATCGGTTTCATCTGCCAGTGCACCGACTGCTGTGCGATGTGCCCACACGGTGGAACTCTACGCTCCACATGTTGGCCAGACTCTATGAGCAGCGTAGAGCTATAGTGGAATACCAACTCCAACATGGGCGGCGCAGTGGGAGTCAGCCTCCTCAATTCTTTACAGAAGAGTGGGCCTGGTTGGCAGACATCTGCCAGGTCCTTAGAAACTTTGAGGAGTCTACCCAGATGGTGAGCGGCGATGCTGCAATCATTAGCGTCACCATTCCTCTGCTATGCCTCTTGAGAAGTTCCCTGCAAAGCATAAAGGCAGACGCTTTGCGCTCAGAAACGGAGGCGGGGGAAGACAGTATGTCGCTGGATAGTCAGAGCACCCTCCTGTCTATATCTCAGCGCGTTGAGGAGGAGGAGGAGGAGCATGAGGAGGATGAGAAGGAGGGGGAAGAGACAGCTTGGCCCACTGCTGAGGGTACCCATGCTGCTTGCCTGTCATCCTTTCAGCGTGTATGGCCTGAGGAGGAGGAGGATCCTGAAAGTGATCTTCCTAGTGAGGACAGCCATGTGTTGCGTACAGGTACCCTGGCACACATGGCGGACTTCATGTTAGGATGCCTTTCTCGTGACCCTCGCGTTACACGCATTCTGGCCACTACGGATTACTGGGTGTACACATTGCTCGACCCACGGTATAAGGAGAACTTTTCCACTCTGATACCCGAAGAGGAAAGGGGTTCGAGAGTGATGCTATACCACAGGACCCTGGTGGACAAGTTGATGGTAAAATTCCCATCCGACAGCGCTAGTGGCAGAAGGCGCAGTTCCGAGGGCCAGGTAGCAGGGGAGGTGCGGAGATCAGGCAGCATGTACAGCACAGGCAGGGGAACACTCTCCAAGGCCTTTGACAGCTTTATGGCTCCCCAGCAAGACTGTGTCACCGCTCCCCAGTCAAGGCTGAGTTGGTGGGAGCACTGTAAAAGGATGGTGAGGGAGTACATAACCGATCGCACGACCGTCCTCCGTGACGCCTCTGCCCCCTACAACTACTGGGTGTCGAAGCTGGACACGTGGCCTGAACTCGCGCTGTATGCCCTGGAGGTGCTTGCTTGTCCTGCGGCTAGCGTCTTGTCAGAGAGGGTGTTTAGTGCGGCTGGGGGAATCATCACAGATAAGCGTACCCGCCTGTCAACCGACAGTGCCGACAGGCTTACACTCATCAAGATGAACAAAGCCTGGATTTCCCCAGACTTCTCTTCTCCACCAGCGGACAGCAGCGATACCTAAGCAATACGTAGGCTGGACCTGTGGATGGAAGCATCGTTCTCTATCACCATCAAAAACGGGGACATTTTTGCTTCATCAATCTGTGTATAATATTCATCCTCCTCCTCCTGCTCCTCCTCCTTAAACCTCACGTATTCACGCCGAACGGGCAATTTTTCTTAGGGCCACAAGGCTCAGTCATAAAATTTTTCTAAACAATTTTTATACGTTTCAATGCTCATTAAAGCGTTAAATCTTCCACGTGAACCAATTTTTATTTAAACTGGGCTGCCTCCAGGCCTAGTTACCAATTAAGCCACATTAACCAAAGCGATTAATGGGTTTCACCTGCCCTCTTGGTTGGGCATCGGCAATTTTTGTGAGGTACATTAGTACTGTTGGTACAACAATTTTTTGGGGCCCTCGCCTACAGTGTAATCCAATTAATTTTTTGCCCACCTGCATTACAGCTGACGTTACCTCAGCTGTGATGGGCACTGCAATGGGATATATTTATGTACCGCCGGTGGGTTCCAGGGAGCCACCCATGCTGTGGGTCCACACGGAGTTGTAACTACATCTGTCCACTTCTAAAGAACCCCAGTCAGACTGGGGCATGCAGTGTGGGCCGAAGCCCACCTGCATTAAACATGACATTACCTCAGCTGTGATGGGCACTGCAATGGGATATATTTATGTACCGCCGGTGGGTTCCAGGGAGCCACCCATGCTGTGGGTCCACACGGAGTTGTAACTACATCTGTCCACTTCTAAAGAACCCCAGTCAGACTGGGGCATGCAGTGTGGGCCGAAGCCCACCTGCATTAAACATGACATTACCTCAGCTGTGATGGGCAATGCAATGGGATATATTTATGTACCGCCGGTGGCTTCCTGGCACCCACCCATGCTGTCGGTCCACACGGAATTCCCATTGCGGAGTTGTACCTGCCTGGGACTATTTATAAAAAACCGCGGTCTGACTGGGGCATGCAGACACCTTGACAGAATGAATAGTGTGTGGCACATAGGTTCCCCATTGCTATGCCCACGTGTGCAGCTCCTGATGGCGGTGGCACAGGATTATATTTCTCATTGCTTCTGTACAGCATTGTGGGCTATCGCCCCGCCCCTTTTAAAGAGGGTCGCTGCCTAGCCGTGCCAACCCTCTGCAGTGTGTGCCTGCGGTTCCTCCTCATAGCAGATGCACTTATAAATAGACATGAGGGTGGTGTGGCATGAGGGCAGCTGAAGGCTGCGCAGGGACAATTTGGTGTGCGCTGTGGACACTGTGTAGTGCGGGGGGGGGTTTGGGCAGCATGTAACCCAGGAGAAGTGGCAGCAGAGTGTCATGCAGGCAGTGATTGTGCTTTGTTGGAGGTAGTGTGGTGCTTAGCTAAGGTATGCCTTGCTAATGAGGGCTTTTCAGAAGTAAAACTTGTTGGGAGGGGGGGGGGGCCCACTCTTGCCGCTATTGTGGCTTAATAGTGGCACCTGGGAACTTGAGATGCAGCCCATCATGTAGCCCCTCGCCTGCCCTATCCGTTGCTGTGTCGTTCCCATCACTTTCTTGAATTGCCCAGATTTTCACAAATGGAAACCTTAGCGAGCATCGGCGATATACAAAAATGCTCGGGTCGCCCATTGACTTCAATGGGGTTCGTTATTCGAAACGAACCCTCGAGCATCGCGAAAATTTCGACCCGAGTAACGAGCACCCGAGCATTTTGGTGCTCGCTCATCTCTACATACTATCCTTACAGAAAAAATAACCAAAAATGGGATTGACAAGGCAACTGTTAGGTGGATTCACAACTAGCTGTGTGATTGAACTCAAAGAGTGGTGATAAATGGCTGTACATTCATTTGAAAGAATGTCTCAAGTGAGGTACCTCAAGGCTCTGTCCTAGGCCCAGTGTTGTTCATCATTTTTATAAATGACCTGGAAGAAGGAATTGAGGGGAAACTGATCAAATTTGCCTACAAAAAAAGCTAGGAGGGAGAGCTAATACTAGAGAAATGAGAGAGAGGATTCAAAAAGATCTAGACAAGCTGGAACAGTGGGCCGTGGCTAACAGAATTAAATTTGACAGGGAGAAATACAAGGTCCTACAGATAGGCAAGAAAAATGAAAAAAAGCATATACAGAATAGAGGGAATTGAGCTAAGCAGCAATACATGTGAAAAAGACTTGGGTATACTAATAAATCACACACTGAACACGAGTCAACAGTGTGATGCCGCAGCAAAACAGGCAAACACAATTCTAAGATGTTTTAAGAGAAGTATAGAGTCTAGAGCATGTTAGGTAATTATCCCACTCTTCCTTAGACCTCATCTGGAATACTGTTGTTAGGGATAGCGAATGTGAACCCGCTGTGCCAATCAACAGGTTTGACTTTGGGCTAATCCTAAAGGTGTTATCCAGCTGACTCTCCAGTCTTTATCACCTGCACAGGGAACTCTTTAACACCAGTACAGGGATCTGGCCTCCGCTGCGGATAGCCAAGTAGGCCTCTACCTCTTGAAGTAGTCCCTGTGTGGTTGGGGTCAGAAGGACCAATGCAGGCACCATGCAAACAGGCAGGATGTTCAAACAGAAACTGGAGCAAAGATAGGACTGACAGAGCAAATGGGTAGGTAATAGAGCAGGGACAAGGACAAATAAGACAGGGAATGGTGCAGACACACTAGCAAGGCAGAGGACCTGTGCTGGCAGCAGTAGCAAAACACACCAACACTCTGCTTTTAACCCTGCTTTTCCTGTGCCATTGCTAGCCGATGATATCCGCAACCTTTCCGCAATGTCATTGTGGAAGGGCCGTGGGTCATACAGTTTCCATTGACTTCAATGGAAGCTGTCCGTATGGGGTCTGCACAAAAATGGAACATGTTGCGATTTTTCTCCACCAGCGGAAATCGCAATTGATTTAATAATTGCAGTAAGAAGCTCTTTTCCATAGCATGTTATGAGCGGTATTTGTAATGGATCTGTGGTGCGGATGCCCACCATGAATTCTGCAATGCCTAAGTCAGCAATAAAAAGAAAATGATGAAAAAAATAAAGAAGGGAGTTTGGTAATTAAAGCGAAAAATAGACCAGTCACTAAGGGGTAAAAACCGGCAGCTCATATGCCAGTCTAAGGGTATGTTCTCATGGGCGATAATACTGCTGAATGTCCACTGTAGGAAATTCCATGTCACATTCTGCAGCCTTTCTGCAGTTCTCTCCATCTAAAACTCCTAGTCTCCTTTTCCTCAGATGATTATGCAGAATCATAGAATTGTTGAAGTGGAAAGGACCTCCAGGGTCATCTGGTCCAACCCCCTGCTCCATGCAGGATTCACTAAATCATCCTACACATATGTCTATCCAGCCTCTGTTTGAAAACTTCCTTTGAAGGACTCACCACATCTCATGGGAACCTTTTACAGCTATTGATCACTCTCACTGTCAGAAAAGTGTTTTCTAATATCTAATTCGTGTCTCCTCCCTTTCAGTTTCATCCAATTGCTTGTAGTGTTTCCTTGTGCAAATGCAAATAAAGGTGATCCTAAAAGGATCATACCTATTAAGGGGGACAGATCCACAATGAAGTCTATAGATATAGATCCCCATGGCTTGGATGGGACTAAAAGAGGTTGCAGGAAACCCAGAGGATGAACTTGTGGCATCTTGTTTCAAGCACATGTGTCGCAAGAGGTGACATACCTGTTCACATCCCAGCTGTAGTCAGGCTACCAGAAGGAACAGAACAAGAGTTGCATAGTTTTTGTGACCCCCAGGTGACTGGCAAGCTTGGAATCATGCACGAGCTTAAGGACTTTGAGTTGACCAGCCTTCAGGAAATATAGTTGGTCTTTTCGCATCCACAGTCCATTCTTAAAAACAAGCTCCACATATTTAGATAGGTGACTTAGGAAAGGGTCATCTTCATGTCCTTCTTTAAACTTAGCTAGTAGGTTTTCTTAGTGCACAATGCCCAAAATTTTTCTTGGGGACAGAATAGTGCAGTCTGTGTTTGATCCTCCTTCAGGTTCCGAAAAAATCGCAGACATCCGCCTTGCTATTTCTGGAGACAGGTCAGTAGGAAATAATGACGTTGAACCTGGAGAAACACAGGGCCCGTAGTGCTTGTCTTACTGTGCTTGACAAAGACTCCGGAAGAAGTTGAAACGTTGCTGCTTTGACCCTTGTTATATGGATCAATAAAGAAAATACCATTTTGGAGTACTGGTTGTGCTGCTCAATTTATGCACTATCTGGATGTCTTACTGTGCTTGTCTTAACCTCTTGGCTGTATGGAGAAATTCTAAGTTTTAATGGTCAGTAAGAACTGTTACTGGGTGATGAGCTCCTTCCAGGAGGTGTCTCTATTCAGTGAAAGTGACCTTGATGGCCAGAAGCTCCTTGTTTCCGATATCATAGTTCTCTGCAAGTGACAAGGTATACGACAAAAATGCAGAAGGGTGTAGTTGCATCTTATCTCTGACTCCTTGTCACAGGATAGCCTCTACTGCAATTAAAAGGCATAGCCTCAACAACACAAGGCAATTCTGGTCTTGGGGTGATCAGCACTGGTGCCAAAGTAAAAAAAGAATCTTTAGTTTCTCTAAAGTGATCTGTGAACCAAGAAAACGCTTGTGCTGTCATTGTGAGGGCAGTGATAGGAGAGAAGACCTTCAAGAAATCCTTAATAAATCTGTAGGAATTCACAAATCCAATAAGGTACTGTACTTCCTTTACAATGGTTAGAATGGGCCAATCAGTGATGGCTTTAATCTTGCTGGGGGCCATACTCAAGCTATCTGGAGAAAAAATGTATCCCAGGAATTACATTCGGGTTTGTTCAAATTCGTACCTCTCTAGTTAAATGTAGAGTTGATTCTTTTCGAGTCGCTTCAGGACCACCCGGACGTGCATGCGATGTTTCTCCAAATTATCAGAGAAGATAAGGATGTCATCGAGATATGCCACTACGAAATGGTCCAGCAGGTCTCAGAATGCGTCGTTGATCAAGTGCTAGAAGGTAGTGGGAGCATTGTAGAGGCCAAACAGCATTACCAGATATTTAAAGTGACCATACCATGTTCTAAATGCAGTATTCCATTCATTCGCTGTGCGAATCCATACAAGGTTATTAGCCCTTCTTAGATCTAGTTTGGTGAAGATTTTAGCAGAGCTGAGTCTTTAGTAATTCCAGAATCAAGAGGAGGGGGTAGTGATTTTTAATCGTGATTTTACTTAACTCCCTGTAGTCAATACATGGTTGCAGGGTGGAGTCACTCTTTTCCACAAAGAATTTGGGCAACCCACCCGGGCAAGAATAAGGTTAAACAAACCTATTTTTCAAATTTTCACCCAGATATTCTCACAGCACCTTCAATTCTGGTTCTAAAAGGTTTTAAGTCTGCCCAAATGGAACAGAAGCTCCATGGAGCAACTCCACTGAGCAATCATAGGGCAGATGAGGTGGTAGTTCGTCAGCTTGGTTCTTGCTGCAGACAGCCCTGATCATTTAGTTCTGAACCGGTAATGCTTACCGTCCTGTTGACAATCCTAGGAGTGTTGCACTGGTTTAGGGGCAGATGGTGCCATCTTGCAGTTCTCTATAGTACTCTGAAGAAAGGCAATGGTCCTTGATTCCCAGTTGATAGAGGGATTATGAGTAGAACCAGAGTATTTCTGAAAATTATCGGAAATCTAGGGGATGAGATGAGCTGCATACTGATCGTTTCTTGATGGTCAGGTGCCATGCAGAGCTCCAGTTTGATTGTCTCCTGTGTGACTGGTCCCGAGGACAAGGGTAAGTGACCCTTCCACGGTCTCCATATCAATGGGTATGGGCTTGGTTTGGCTTGATATGTTTTTGTTGAGAGCGAATCTTAAGTCCATGAAATTTCCTCCTGCTCCTGAATCCAACATCGTAGAGCATTGTATCCTCTGATTTCCCATTACGATCTCTATGGGGATGACAAAATGGTAGAACGGGGAAAAGGTCTTCACACTGTCTTGAATTACAGGTGAAGAGGCTTGCTTGGCAGCATCCCCCTGACTCATGACAATTGGATTAGTCGTGGTTCTTGAAGTTCTCTGGAAATTATTTGGCCAGTTTAAGGCATAATGTCCCGGGCTTCCACAATAAAAGCAGATTTTCAGTATGGCGTCTTTCTTTTTCAGTTGTGGAAAGGGCTTTACAGATTATATCAACTTGCATTGGTTCTGGTGCAGCTTCAGTCCTTGGCTCGAGACTCAAAGGGTATCGTGGTCAGGAGGAAAGCCAGAGAACTGTATCGGTAGTTCTCAGTTAATTTGTAGAAGAGCAGGCAGGAGAGTAAATGGGTGGTGGGCATGCACAACCAGGTGGAGGCAGCCACTACTCTACAATATGTGTAAAAAAAAGGGATAAAACAGGTCTACAAATATTGTGGAGTAATGGCTGCCTCCACCTGGTTGTGCATGCCCGCCACCCATTTACCTTCTGTCCCTCCTATTAGAGATTATAAATGGTATCCTACGCTCCCTAGTTTTATTTGTAGGTTTAGTCCCAAGTAGGAAACATTTTTAAAAGGTAACTACCCATCTTTTCCAGGTTAAGATTAAACCCCCTGTATTAGTGTTAGGACCCATTTGAAAGCTTGGTCACCTGGACGTTGGTAGATGGGCCAATGTAATTTGATCAAATTATATACTAAAAACCTTGCTTTATTTAATGTGATTAGAGTATTTATTATAGGTATGTATACTTCTGATAGCAAATGTATTTTGCGTACTGCTGCCGCTTTTTGGTCCCAGCTTATTGTGTGTCCACTCTCAGCACCACAACACAGAAGGTGCAGCTCCGGCCCCTGTGTAGTGGATGATGCTGGTAATTGCAGGTGATGTTCTCATTAAAATCAATGACTGCTGCACCTGCAATTACCAGCACTGCCCACTATACTGGGATGTGAGTAGCAGCTTCTGCTCTGCACCCTGTGTGTTATGGCAGCTGATCGGCCAGGTCCTCAGCGGCAGGCCCCTGCCAATCAACTATTGATGATTCTGAGGATACATCATCAATATGTGCTTGGAGGACCCGTTTAATCATACACCTAAATACAAAGGTGTGCGGAACAACTGCATCACATGCTCCATACGGTGTTTGGTACTGAGAACAGTAAGTAAGCCGCATAAAACCTCCACGAACCATTGTAAGCAATAGAAAAAAAAAATCATACAATGTGATTTAATGTATAAGACATTTATGACAGTTCACAAGGGTTTTATGCTTCTTACTAACGGTATATTCACACAAAGTCCTACATCCTCTGATCACCCCCTGGTCATGTGATCCCTGACTCCTCCCACACAGGTGACTGATCACATGGTCATGACATCATCACAGGTCCTGTAAGCACTAGGCTGCTGTCGGAGGTATGTGTTTGCCCCCTCATGTGGGGATTTGTCGAGTTTGGGTCTAAAAAAAAAAAAACATGTTACCTTTATTCTCTGGATGTTTTTTAAAAACTTTTTTTACATTAAAAAACCCTGTGAGGTCATGTCGGTACCGGACTGATTCGGCCTTGGTCACACACACAGTTTTTGATGCTTTTTTAAAATACTTGTAAATAAACATGGGGCGGATTTACTTGCAGCAATGTTTTAAGCATCGGCCTAAGTAAAAGTTGCACTGGTGTAAGGGGGAGTTATTTTAATACAGGTGTTTACGTGTTGTTGGCATGGAAAATTTTATGAAGTCAAGGTTACTGTAGAGTAGCTAAGGAATAAAATATGTATACACATAGAGGAGCATTTGATTCTCCTCAGGCTGCATGTACCAATGTCCCTCTGCAGAATGTGCCCCCCCTCCCACTCTCCTCATTTAGGACCTAAGGAATGCTTGCACCAAATTTCACGCTTGTACGACACTGGGAAATTACATTACATAGGGGTGCACTATCTTTTGCAATTAGCATTTAATAATTAAGTTGTGATCCCTTTACTTTTCTTATTTAGGACCTAAAGAATGGTCATGCCAAATTCCATGCTTGTACAATACTGGGAAGTTACATTTCATAGGGGTGTCAATTCTTTTGCACTTAGCATTGAATAATCGAGTAGTTGTGCCAAATTTCATGTTTGTGCAACACCGGGAAGTTAGAGAATTAGATTTGGTACATTTCATAGGGGTGCCATTACTTTTGCACTTTGCATTGAATAATCGAGTTGTGACCCCTTTACTTTTCCTATTTAGGACTTAAAGAATGGTTGTGCCAAATTTCATGTTTGTACGACTTTGGGAAATTAGAGAATTAGTGGCGAGTCAGTCAGTGAGGGCTTTCGCCTTTATATATATAGATAACCAAGTGTGGTTAAATCATTTTAAGCATTTTTCATGGCTTTTTTTTCGTACAAGGGAGTAAATTTTTGCATGGCTTCAGATTAAAAGGTATTTTCTGCTCCCCAAAAAATGGAATAAAAGTGATTAAAAAACTGTATGTACCCCAATATGGTACTAATAAAATCTGCAGCTCATCACATCATGCAAAAAACAAGCCCCCACAGAGCTTCGTCCATGGGAAAATAAAAAGGTTATGGGACATTAAATGCAGTGATACAAAAAAGAGAAAAATTTAAAAAAGGGTTTTTATTGGGCAAAACTAGAAAAACAAAAAAATATATAATTTTGGTATTGCTATAATCGTACTGACCCACAGAAAAAAGTGCATCCTGTCATTTAGGGTGGATTCAGACGACCGTATATCGGCTCGGTTTTCACGCCGAGCCGATATACGGTGTCCTCATCTGCGGGGGGGGGGGAGGATGGAAGAGCCAGGAGCAGGAACTGAGCTCCCACCCCCTCTCCGCCCATCTGCACTATTTGCAATAAAAGGAGGTAGGATAGGGGCGTGGCTAAGTTCTGAGAATTAGCCCTGCCCCCGCCCCGCCCCGCCTCTCCTCATTGCAAATAGTGCAGAGGGGTGGAGAGGAGGCAGAGAGGGGGCGGGAGCTCAGAGCACTGCTCCTGGCTCTTCCAGCCTCCTCCCCCCTGCAGAGAGGGACGACGTATATCGGTTGGGCGTCAAAACCCAGCCGATATACGTTCGTCTGAATCCAGCCTCGTTCTGTATTATTTACGCTGTTAAAAAAAAAAAACACTGGCAGAATTGAAATGTTTTTTCTCCCTGTCCTCCAAAAAAAAAAAAATTTTACAATACATTATATATATTCAAAAAATGGTACCTCTAAAAACTATAGATCGGCACTCGAAAAACAAGCCCACATATGGCAATGCCGACAAAAAAATAAAAGTTATGGCTTTTGATAATTGATGAAAATCTTCAAAAAAAATATCTCTGTATGGTCAAAATAGGCCATGTGCTTAACGGGTTAACCCTTGCTACGCTGTAACACAAACAAATCTGTAATTAAGGCACAGAAGATTTGATCTTCTTTGTAATGCCAGTTTTTACAGCATTCAGACACCCTGGCAGATATTGTGTTAGGTGCTCGAGGTGATCAGTGCCAGACAAACAACTCGGTGGCAAGGAAGTTGTGAAAACTGCAACTAGAAGTTTACTGAATATGTAGCAGCAGGTTATAGGTAATGTTTCCCTTATATTAATTTTTGCCCCAAGAAAGGCACAGTGTCTTATTTTTGGGGGTTAAGCGAAAAGATGGTAGCAGCACTCCAGTGTATATCACCAATGGTGTGAGGCAGTCCACTATGCAAAGCTCGACTAGGAACCCTACTCCTGGGTCCCAAATTCATGTACCGAAAACAAATAAAGTTGAGCAGCATCCAGTGGTAAAATGTCAATGCATCATATAAGATGCTGCTTTATTCATCCATATTGGTAAAAGGTGAACACGCCATATATCAACCCTGTCCCAGAGTCTTTATATAAGACACTGTCTTATATTCACTTTCGCCCCAAAAGAGGCACAGTGTCTTGTTTATGGGTGTTGTCTTATAATAGTTACCTAGTAGACGGCATTCGGGTCCCTTACGCTGGACTCCGTCACTGCTGCAGGCTTCCGTATAGTCCTGAATGCCAACAGAGCATTTCTTCCTGGTAGCACGGCTTGAGTACCCTGCCTCCAGTAAGGGAATGCTCTGATTAGTTCATTGAGCGCCACATCAGCCAATCAGAGCCAGCGTTCAATTAACCAATCACAGGCATTCATTGAAAGACAACATTGAATGACTGTGATTGGTTCATCGAGGTGGTCCCAACTTTTATACTGCACTTATCACTAGCCTGTATACCCTTACGTTATCACATGTGTCTTGTCCAAGCCATGGGGTTCATTTTGAGTTTAATCTAGGAATACTATAACTCCTGCTCCACATACAAGCTGATAACAATCCTGCAGCACTGGGTGCTGTATGCTACATGAGCAGATAATTCACGGCACTACACTGACCCAAGCAGGAAGTGCAGGGTCTTATACCACCTCCCCTTCCAGAAGCTTCTAACATCTTCTGGCTTAACCTTTCTTCTGCCAATCAGGACTCAGGTAACACAGAGGGGCTGACTGATAGTAGGAGATCTCTCCATTTCTAAGGCAAGGCACAGATACAAGAGATACAGACATATAATCAAATACAGTGCAATATATGTATATGGTGACACAGTCTCCCTTACATGTTCATACTACTCAATAATGCAAGAATGGGTCGCTACACATGCTAGTCCATCGGCATCCTCAGATTGCATTGTAAGGTGCACCAATGAGATGCAGGCAGGGGCCCCCCTCCAGCTGACTGTTTAGATATGTGGTTACCTCTGCCCGAGGCATCTAAACAGTTAAAGGGGTTGTCCCGCGCCGAAACGGGTTGTTGTTTTTTTTAAACCCCCCCCCCCCCCCCCGTTCGGCGCGAGACAACCCCGATGCAGGGGTTAAAAAAACCACCCGCACAGCGCTTACCTGAATCCCGGCGGTCCGGCGTCTTCATACTCACCTGCTGAAGATGGCCGCCGGGATCCTCTGTCTTCATGGACCGCAGGGCTTCTGTGCGGTCCATTGCCGATTCCAGCCTCCTGATTGGCTGGAATCGGCACGTGACGGGGCGGAGCTACACGGAGCTACACGGAGCCCCATTCAGAAAAGAAGAAGACCCGGACTGCGCAAGCGCGGCTAATTTGGCCATCGGAGGGCGAAAATTAGTCGGCACCATGGAGACGAGGACGCTAGCAACGGAGCAGGTAAGTATAAAACTTTTTATAACTTCTGCATGGCTCATAATTAATGCACAATGTACATTACAAAGTGCATTATTATGGCCATACAGAAGTGTATAGACCCACTTGCTGCCTCGGGACAACCCCTTTAACTGTTGCGAGGAGAGCTAAGTCTGATGATGGCAGTTATCGGCAGCTGTCAGAAGCAATAGATAGCTGCCAGGTATGGAGCACACTCAGCTGAGCCCGCTCCATACACCCTTCACGACCACATGGTATAAATTTATATTAGGTGCTCATTAACCCCTTAAAGACATGACCCTTTTTTTTCACTTTTCGTTTTTTCCTCCGCCCATTTTATAAAATTTTAAATTCTTTTATTAATCTATCGACATAGATGTCTGAGGGCTTGTATTTGTATTTTTCAATGGTACTATTTAATGCAGCATATAATGTACTAAAACTTTTATTTTTACTTTTTTAACTTATTTTTACTTTTTTTTCTTAGTCCCCAGATGATATAACATCGTGTGATGCTTTGATCGCTCCTGCAGTATGAGGTAATGTCATAGTATTACCTCATACTGCAATTGAGCAATTATTCTATTAAGCCACACCACGGGCAGGGCTTGATAGGCATTCTGCCATGACAGCCCTGGGGCCCTTTAGAAGACCCCTGGCTGCCTTGACACATGCACCGCTCCCTGCGATCTCATTGCGAGGGGGCTGTATGGGATTTAAATGCTGCTGTCAGAATTGACAGCGACATTTAAAGAGTTAACAGCTCCGATGAGTATTGTGGCTCATCGAAGCTGTTGCCTGCGGGTGTCAGCTGTAAGAAACAGCCAGCGCCCACGTTATATGAAGAGAGATTGGCGCACGTAAATCGGCTTGTGGATCTAAATGCCGCTGTTAGAATTGGAAGCGGCCTCTAAAGGGTTAACAGCTCTGCTGAGCCATGTGGCTTATTGGAGCTGTAAGAAACAGCCTGCGTCCGCATTGTATGAAGGGAGATCGTCTCACAATCTCCCTTCATACATAACCCGACGGTGCTGGATGTAAATGTACGTCCCATAGTGTTAGGCGTAAAAGTCCACAATGTATCACCTCAAATGTTTCCGTTTATTATCTCCTTTAATTGGTAATTTTTATGTGGCATATTGTGTGGTTTTCACGTTTTCTGATCTTTCTATTCAATTCCCTACTTTATAGGATGAAGAAGGATAGGAACAAGATGGTGGAGGGTATAATAAATCTCATCATAGAGACACTCTTCCAGCTCACTGGAGAGGTGAGAGATTCTGATGATGTCACAATACATTATTCTTATCTATGGTAATAACAGATGATGTCACCGGGGAGGTGATGGACTCTGGGAATGTCTGCAGTGATATTTATTACTGTCTCCCCATATACAGGATTACACAGCAGTAAAGAAGACCTCTAGTGATGGCTGTCCGGCCCCTGTGTGTGATGGATGGGGAAGACCCCTAAGCGCAATCACGGGGCCACCACCTCACCCCCTGATACATGAGAACATCAATGTACAGAAGATTCTAGAACTCACCAACAAGATGATTGAGCTGCTGACTGGAGAGGTGACGCTGCAGGGAATGCTGGGGCATTATACAGTAACAGCACTGGAGGCTTCTGGGTAAAGACTGTATATTGTGTTGTCAGGTTCCTATAAGGTGTCAGGATGTCGCTGTCTATTTCTCCATGGACGAGTGGGAGTATTTAGAAGGACACAAGGATCTGTATAAGGAGGCCATGATGGAGACCCGCCGGCAGCTCCCATCACCAGGTAATAGGACTAGCTACACATGTAAATGCAACTCCAAACACCAGCTCACTGCATAGATACACTTCCCATGGGGGCACTGACAGGTGCAAAGTACACTGTAAACAACCATAGAAACAAAACTCCGACACTTTCTTGGCTTCGAGGATAAAAACAGCAATTAATTTAAATTTCATGGTAAAAACCAACTTCCACAATTGCGCTTACATGCTTCAAACAGAGTTCTTATTTATAGCATGTTCTTTTACAGAATAATCATCCTTTAAATGCAAAAAATAAATGAGGTAACAAAAAGTCCCAGACAATAACCGAAGGACAGTCATTATAGGACATCTGTAAACAGTAAAGCATCTAAAATCCAATAAATATTCAAAAGAGTTAAGTCAGCAGAATAATACTGTTATGACAAATTATACCTTTCATTAGTAACCACTTAAAGGGGTTGTCCCGCGAAAGCAAGTGGGGTTATACACTTCTGTATGGCCATATTAATGCACTTTGTAATGTACATCGTGCATTAATTATCAGCCATACAGAAGTTATTCACTTACCTGTTCCGTTGCTAGCGTCCTCGTCTCCATGGTGCCGTCTAATTTCAGCGTCTAATCTCCCAATTAGACGCGCTTGCGCAGTCCGGTCTTCTCCCTGGTGAATGGGGCCGCTCGTGCCGGAGAGCTGGACCTCCGCCCCGTCACGTGTGCCGATTCCAGCCAATCAGAAGGCTGGAATCGGCAATGGACCGCACAGAGCCCACGGTGCACCATGGGAGAAGACCCGCGGTGCATCGTGGGTGAAGATCCCGGCGGCCATCTTGCTAAGGTAAGGAAGAAGTCGCCGCAGCGCGGGGATTCGGATAAGTACTACACGGTTTTTTTTTTTAACACATGCATTGGGTTTGTCTCGCGCCGAACGGGGGGCCTATTGAATAAAAAAAAAACCTGTTTCGGCGCGGGACAACCCCTTTAATAGCCAGAGACCTGCTGAGCTCTACTACGTCATTGCCAGCATCCGGATCTGCTCTCTTACACCAGTGCCAAGCCTTGTCTGCTTGTCTGTGCTGCCAAACTACCCCGCCTTTGCTGGTCAGTTTATGGCTTTAAGGATTCACTAAACAGCCCCTATATGTGTTGTTACTGCCAAAAAGAAGCATACCAAGAACAATCAGCATTCAAAAAAGCCCCAAACTACTTTGTATGTAGACCATTTCAATAACTTGCTACTGTGAATCCTTCTAAGGGCGAAGTTAGATGAGCATTTTTTTGCTGATCTGTTAGAACCATTGGTTCCCAATGATGTGTTCACATCTCCATCTTCTACAGGCGTAAAATACTCGCACCTGCAAAAGACGGGAAGGTCCGTGCTGCGCATAAAGAATCCACGCGAGGAGTCCCCGCATCACTGAACACTGTGACAGCATCACTGTCATAGTGTTCAGTGATGATGGGACTCCCCGCGGGGACAAAAGAATCCCCTGCCACAGCTGTGGCAGAGGACCATTGCTTTCAATGAGCCCGCTGGCGTTACTGCCCCCGCCATTGAAAGCAATGGGAGCGGATCGCTAACCCATGCTGTTGCTGTGACAGCTGCAACAGGAGATTCCTTGGATGTGAAACCCTGGATGCTGTCAGTTGAGGGGATTCACCTTGTTGTCAATGGGGCTGGCAGCATCCCCGCCGGCCCGATTGAAAACATGCTGAGAAGATTGTGATCCCCTGCCACAGTTGTGACAGGTGTGGCAAAGGAACGTGATGTTCTCCCATTGAAGGCAATGGGATATAGGCAACCCCCATAGTGATTTTCGGGGAACGGCTTTAAATATAAGCCCTTTCTTGAAAATCAGCCCTAGCAATAGTACAAAAATAATTAACTCACCTAGAAGTACTGTGCGGCTCTTCTCCATGTCTCCGGCAGTCTTCGTCTGTCTTCTGGTGGCTGGGGATTGAAAACCCCCTCCAGGAAGCACTGCCTCTGATTGGCTGAGCACTGTGACCAATCACAGACAGCGCTCAGTTGTCATTTAATGAATGGCTGAGCACTGCCTGAGATTAGCTTAGCGCTCAGCCAATCAGACCCAGCACTTTCTGGAGGTGGGGATTTTTAATTTCCTGGGCAGCAGTAAGTGCTTAAGAGCAGTGCTGGGGAGCCAGCAAGAAGATGTGCCGGAGCCCCGACAGCGGCGGGGGGTAATGTATATATTTTTTACTGCAGCTATGGATGATTTTCAGGAAAGGGCTTATATTTCAAGCCCTTCCCCGAAAATTATTGTGGGGGTTGCCGGCAGCCCATTGCTTTCAATGGGGTCGGCTGCAGTAGTGCCAGCTAGAGATGAGCGAGCGTACTCGGTTCGGGTGTTTTTGCACTCGAGCACCGCTTTTTCCACATAACTGACTACTTGGACGAAAAGATTCGGGGGGCGGCGTGGGGGTAGCAGTGGGGAACAGGGGGGAGCTCTCTCTCTCTCTTCCCCCCCCCCCCACTCCCCTCTGCAACCCCCCGCTCACCCGCAGCGCCCCCTTAATCTTTTCGTCCGAGTAGTCAGTTACTCGGAAAGAGAGGTGCTCGAGTGCAAAAACACCCGAACCGAGTACGCTCGCTCATCTCTAGTGCTAGCCCTATTGAAAGCAATGGGCATGGAGCTTCGATCACACGCATTTTTAAGATGCGTGGAGCAGAGTTATTTTGTGCACATAGCTGCGCAAAAAAAAAAACCGCTCGTTTGACTGAGCCCTCAATAGTCAAATCCATATGTGGATTTCCCAACACAGATTTGGTGGGGAGTCCGCATTGAGTAGTGATAACTGATTTCAAGTTCATGTACAGAAATAAACTACGCTGTATGGAGTATTGTTGAGAAAAGCAATGGTACACAGATTTTTACAGATTTGATGCAGAATCTGCCCAAAAAATTATTTGTGACCGTATAGTAACTAGTGATGAGCGAGCATACTCACTAAGGGCAATTGCTCGATTGAGCATTGCCCTTAGCGAGTACCTGCCGGCTCGGGAGCAAAGATTCGGCTGCCGGCGGCGGGGGAGAGCGGGGAGGAACAGAGGGGAGATCTCTCTCTCCCTCTCGCCCCCCCGCACCCTACTGCTGACTGCCACAACTCACCTGTCACCCGCGCCGGCACCCGAACCTTTTCTCCCGAGTGGGCAGGTACTCGCTAAGGACAATGCTCGATCGAGCAATTGTCCTTAGCGAGTATGCTCGCTCATCTCTAATAGTAACGCAACATACCATTATTACCTTAATCAGTTGTACCACAGAAGAGGATACACGACACTGCTGGAAAACAGGGCTTCATTCAATACAACTGATGTAATAGGAACAACGCATTTTGGTGTCAAATTGACACCTTCATTGGGTCACTTACAGAGACAGGTAACAGGCAGAATTTAAAAGCTGCGTGCCTTCAGTCACATGTGACATCATCTGGTCAGTTGATCGGGCTCGGGCACAACGCAAGACAATTGTTCCAAATCAAATTACTGAAATAATAATACGTAAACATATCTAAAAACAACAAGGGATTAGAAAAGATACAACCAGGACAATATGTAAAAGGGACAATTTAAAACACTATGAAACAAAAAAAAAATCTAAAGATAGAATTATGTCAGAACAGGATCAGAGATGAGCGAGCATGCCCGTTCGAGCAGCAGCATACTCAAAGGTGCTCGTTACTCAAGCGAGCACCACACAGTGCTCGAGAAAATTTCATCCTCTCCTCCCCACATGCTTGGTGCCATTTTTTAGCCAATAAACATGCAGGGAAGGCTTTGGCACGTCAAGCTGCGACGTGCCAACCCTGTGCATGTCTATATCAGTGACTGGCTGGCCTGATCAGGTTACCTCAGAGTATTAAAACTTTGGTCACCTGAGGCTCGCTTCACATGCATGCTGAATTAGCTGAGGGACAGACCTGCTGGTATTCAGGGACAGTGATAGTGTAGGGTAGAGGTTGCGGTTAGGTGTACAGAGACTAGATAGGAAGTAACAAAACTCCTATCATTTTTCATTTTTGGGGGGCCTTTAAGCGTACACTATATACCCGTGTGTGCGTCCTGTCAATCCACACTATCTATCAACAGTATACACTGTTGAAATGTTTTTTTTGCCCGCTCAAAGCGTACGCTATATACCCGTGTGTGGATGCTGTCAATTTACGCTATCTAACAACAATATACACAGTTGAAATTTGTATTTTGGGGGTTCAAAGCATACGCTATATACCCGTGTGTGGGTGCTGTCAATCTACGTTAACGACAATATACACTGTTTACGTTTTTTTTGCCCGCTGACAGAGTACGCTATATACCCGTGTGTGAGTATTGTCAATCTACGCTATCTAACAACAGTATACACTGTTTAAATTTTTTGTTTGTCCGCTGACAGTGTACGTTATATACCCATGTGTGAATGCTGTTAATCTACGCCAGTGTTTCCCAACCTTTTCAGCCTAGGGCACCCCAGGGGAAAAAATTTTTATGGCGCGGCACCCCTACCAAAAAGGGGTGTGGTTATGGGTGTGGTCAGGGGCGTGGCTTATTAGTACATAGGATTTTTACCTAGATCATTATAAAAAGGACAGGGCTGTTTAAAAAAAAAAACACAGGGAGAAATGCTGGAGCACTTGGTGGGCTCTTGATATACATTATATTTAAAATTAACATGTTGTGGAATTAAATCCTTCACATGTCGGTTTCCACGCGGGTTTTGTACAGATTGTTTCCACACGTGTTGATGATTTTTAAAATCTCTCCACTTTGCTGCTACAGCTATTATAGATTACACAACTAATCTGCCCCATGTAGTAATAGTCCCCCCCCCATGTTGGTGGCCCCGGTAGTAATAGCCACCCCCTATATTACTGGCCCCGATGGTAATGGCAACCCCTTATATTGGTGGCCCCAGTGGTAATGGCGACCCCCACAGTGGCCTCGGTAGTAATTATTGAGAGGCCGACAGCAACGTGGAAGGAGTTTGAGCCCATGCTGGGGGGTTAGGGGTAGTTTGAGTGTAGGGCCGCCTGCAGACATCCGGGACCCGACCCACACCCCTTCTCTCGCGGCTCTGACTCTGTAATGTGCCGGGAGTGGCATTTCTGTGCGGGCCTCTGCGAGACCCACACAGAAATAGAACATGCCATGATTTGTTTTCCGCGTGTATTTTCACAAGGACAAATCGCGGCCGTCTGCATAGAATTGTGTTTTGCAGTGCAATACTATGCAGGCAGGCAGGGGTGGAAATTCTGCGGGAAATCCCGCCGCAGAATTTCCACCCGTGTGCAGGGGCCTTAAGCCTAGTGCCCACGCCTGTGACGGGCTCCGCAAGCAGAATTCCACACCAGAGCCCGTCACGGCGCCCCCCCAGAGACCCAATACTTACCTCCGGATCCGCCACCCGATATCCTGCATGACGTTCCAGCGCACATGCGCAGTAGAGCACGTGACGCGTCGGTAGAATGATGTGACGCGCTGGCAGCGTCACATGACACGCCCACAGCATCACATGATGCAGCTGGCGGTAGGCGGGAAAGCGTTTTCACGCTATCTTCCGCTGTGCTACAGAATAGAACATGCCGCGGGTGAGTACCTGTGATTTAACGGTGCAGAATTCCATGGTGGAATTCCGCACCGTGAGCATTGCGCTCTTAGGTTCAATAAAACCTAATAGCTGCGGGGCAACGCAGCGGATTTCCACCGCATGATATGCGGTGCAAATCCGCCCGTGGGAATCAGCCCTGAGGCTTACATTATTAGCTGTTTACACCTAATAATGTAAGCCTATTAGTAAAAGTAATGGTAGCCTCAACCCTACAGCAGGGGCACAAAACTTCTTCATAAACCCCCCCCACCCGCCTCCACACACACACACGCATAGCTGCACGGCCGCCAGGACTGAGTGTCAGCAGCCAGGATGCCCTGCAGCCACGACAGAAGAGAGCCGAGGAAAACACACAGCGCCGAGGTGGGGTGAGTGACAGCTGTGTGGCCAACAGTGGCAGCGCAGCTACGGCGACCGCAGCAGCCAGCGGGGTGGGGGTCAGTGAGGTCAGCAGCAAGAGCTCCGGTGGTCTACAGCAGAGCAGACAGAGGACCGGGGACCATTAATGGCAGGAGCGCTGGGGTTTTAAGCCCTGGCCAGCGGGGGGAGATTAAAGGCAGCGGCGGCAAAGGGAGGAGCAAGAGGACCGGCAAAGGGACATTCAGCAGAAAGGGCAGCCGGGGGCCGGAACACATTTGACTGAGAGCACCCACAGCCTATCACATGCTGGGGGCATCAGCAAATGTCACAGCTGGTATATTATGTCCCCACCTAACTTTCGGTGGCGACGTAATACACCACTGCCGACGTGATTTCCAGCCGCAGAGCCGCGGCATCCCTGGCAGCCTCTCACGGCACCCTGGTTGGGAATCACTGATCTACGCTATCTAACAATAGTATACACTGTTCAATTTTTTTTTCTTGCCTGCTGACAGCGTACGCTATGTACCCATGTGTGGGTGCTGTCAACCTACGCTATCTAACAACAGCATACATTGTTTACATTTTTTCTTTGCCCGCGGATAGCATACGCTATATACCCGTGTGTGGGTGCTGTCAATCCAAGCTATCTAACAACAGTATACACTGTTTATAATTGTATTTTTGGGGTTCAAAGCGTACTCTATATACTCGTGTATGGGTGCTGTCAATCTACGCCTTCTAACAACAGTATACAATGTTTAAATTTGTATTTTTGGGGTTTAAAGCGCACTCTATATACCCGTGTGGGGGTGCTGTCAATCCACGCTATCTAACAACAGAATACACTGTTTATTATGTCTATTTTGACCCATAAGCGTACGCAAAATAACTCGCATTTTGCATAGCATTTTGTACAAGTGCATTGTCTAATATGATGAAGACTAGGGGTAAGGGTCGAGGACGTGGGTGTCCGAATGAGGGTGTGGGCAGAGGCCGAGGTCCTGGGCAGGGAAAAACAGTGCCTGCTGCTGATGGATTATTAGAGCGCCATGTATCTATGCTGCCTATCTTCATCTCACATATAGCAGGTCTGCGTGGTAGACCACTATTAAAAGCACGACAGTGCAATCAGGTGAAGACATGGATAGCGGCTAACACATCCAGTAATTTATCCAACACCCAGTCTTCCACGCAGTCCACTCACGCTAGCCAAGGCACTGGACCTCTGAATGCTCAGGCTGCTCCTCCTTACTCCCAGCCTGGTCACTGCAGGAAAAGGAGAGATTCAGAACAGGCATACTCCCAGGAACTGTTCTTGGGTCCCTTCTTTTCCGAGTCGGAAAAAACTGTTCATCAGCCACCTCAGGAATTTGTTGTGACCAATGCCCCAAATTTGGACCTTTCACAGACTCAGGTTGATGAGGGTGGGGACTTCCAAGTAGTCTCTCAAGAGGTACTTGTGAATGATGATGATGAGACACAGTTGTCTATCAGTGAGGTGGTTGTTAGGGCAGTAAGTCAGGATTCAGAGGAAGAGCTGGTGGATGATTAGATGACTGACCCGACCTGGGTTGGTAAGCCTACTGAAGACAGCGCTTCAGAGGGGGAGGCAAGTGCAGCAGCATAACAGAGTGGCAGAGGCAGTGGGGTGGCCAAAGGGAGAAGCAGGATGAGAGCAAGTAATCCCCCAACTGTTTCCCACAGCACCTCCTCGCGTCAAGCTCCCATGCACAGGGCTAGGTGTTCGAAGGTCTGGAGGTTTATCAATGAGAGCGCGGACGACCGACGAACAGTGGTGTGCAACCTGTTCCGCACCAAGATTAGCAGGGAAGCCACCCCTACCAGCCTGACCACCACCAGCATGCGCAGGCGTATGATAGCTAAGCACCCAATGAGTTGAAATGAAGGCCATTCACCGCCTGCGGATCACACCACTGCCTCTTCCCCTGGGTCACATCCTGGCACTGAGATGCGTTCCCCCTCTAAGGACACATGCACGAGCGTCTCCCAGCCTGCACCCACCCCTTCACCTCCACGGTCCTCCACTGCCTCCACCAATGTGTCCCAGCGCAGCGTTCAGCTGTCCATAACCCATGCATTGAAACGTGTATATCTCCAAACTACTGAGCCTGACCATGCTGCCATATAGGCTGGTAGAAACCGAGGCTTTCCGTAACCTCATGGCGGCGGTCGTCCCTTGGTACTCGGTCCCCATTCGCCACTATTTTTCCCGCTGTGCCGTCCCTGCCTTACACCAGCACATGTCATGGAATATAAACCGTACCCTCACCAACGCGGTTCTGGGAAGGTCCACTTAACCACTAAGGCGTGGACAAGTGCTGGCGGACAGGGACACTACATCTCCCTGACAGAACATTGTGTTAACCTAGTGAAGGCTGGGACTGAGTCTGATCCTGGGTCCGCTCAAGCGCTACCCACACCGAAGATTGTGTGTCCTACCTCGGTCATAGTTTCTCCTGCTTATTATGCCACCTCCTCCAAACCCCCCACCCCCTTCTCCTCCTCCACCTCTCAATTACTAACTGTGAGCGCATCGCCTTCAGTCGGTAGCTCGAGGCGCTTCAGCATTGCCGTGAGTAAGCGTCAGCAGGCCGTGCTAAAACTCCTGTGCTTAGGTGACAAGAGGCAAACCGCCCAAGAGCTGTTACAGGGTTTGACGGATCAGACAGATCTGTGGCTGTCGCTGCTGAACCTCCAACCAGGCATGGTCGTGTGTGACAATGGGCATAACCTGGTGGTGGCTCTGCAGCTTGGCAGACTAACACACGTGCCATGCCTGGTCCACGTGTTCAATCTGGTGATTCAGCGCTTTCTTAAAAACTACCCCAATTTGTCTGAGCTGCTCAGCAAGGTGCGTCGCGTGTGTGAACATTTCAGAAAGTCCACCACAGATGCTGCCACCCTCAGGACACTGCAACATCGCTTCCAGCTGCCAGTGCACGACTGTTGTGTGACGTGCCCACGCGCTGGAATTCAACGTTGCACATGTTGGCCAGGGTTTATGAGCAGCGTAGAGCTATTGTTGAATGCCAGCTGCAACATGGCCGTTGGAGTGGTAGTCAGCCTCTGCAGTTCTTCACAGAGGAGTGGGCATGGATGTCTGACATCTGTCAGGTGTTAGGAAACTTTGATGAGTCAACACAAATGGTGATCAGCGATGGGCTATTATCAGTGTAACCATCCTGCTGCTTTGCCTGCTGAGAAGGTCGCTGCTAAGTATTAAGGCAGACACTTTGCAGAGAGAACAGGAGATGAGGGAATGACAATACGTCGTGGGCCAAGTAGCAGGGGAGATTAGGGGTACAGGCAGCATGTCCAAGGCAGGCAGGAGAACGCTCTCCAAGGCTCTTATGGCTCCCCAGCCAGACTGTGTCACTACTCCCCGGTCTAGGCTGAGTAGGAGGGAACACTGTAAAAAGTTGGTGAGGGAGTACATAGCCGACCGTATCAACATCCTCCGTTAGACACGTGGCACAAACTAGCGCTGTATGCCTTGCAGGTGCTGGCCTGCCCTGCCACTAGCGTCTTATCAGAGAGGGTGTTTAGTGCTGTTGGGGGGATTATCACGAATAAGCATACCCGCCTGTCAACTGACAGCACCAACAGGCTTACACTCATTAAGATGAACAAAGCCTGGATTTTCCCTGACTTCTCTTCTTCACCTGTAGAAAGCATCGTAACATAAAGATTCTTTAAGCTGGAACAGAAGAACCATGCACCCTCTATCATCCAAAAAAAAGGTGAGAAGTAGCTTGGTCTATCTTTCTCTGATCCTCCTCCTCCTAAACCAGCAAGTCAGCACGCGGAACAGCCAATTTTTCAGAGGGCCAAAAGGCTCTGTAAAAACTAATTTTTTCGGAGGTCTGCCTCCAGGCTCTGTTAGCAAATTAAGCAAGCACGAGCTCTATGTTGAAAAAAAATTTCAGGGTTTCACCTGCACTCTGGGTAAACACATTTTTTAGGGGTACATGCACTCTTGGTACACAAAGTTTTCCGGGGTTCGCCTATACTCTTAGTAAACAAATTTTTCCGGGGTTCGCCTATACTCTTAGTAAACCAATTTTTCAGGGGTTCGCCTATACTCTTAGTAAACAAATTAATCCAGGGTTCGCCTATACTCTTAGTAAACCAATTTTTCAAGGGTTTACCTATACTCTTGGTCAACAAATTTTTAAGGGGTTCGCCTATACTCTTGGAATACAAATGTTACAGGGGTTCGCCTATACTCTTGGTAAAGCAATTGTTTCAGGGGTTCGCCTATACTATTCGTCAACAAATGATTCAGGGGTTCGCCTATATAATCTTGGTACACAAATGTTTCAGGGGTTCGCCTATACTCTTGGTACACAAATCTTTCAAGGGTTCGCCTATACTCTTGGTAAACAAATGTTTCACGGGTTCAACTGTACTCAGGGTACAAAACTCTTTGGCTGTAGAATGGGTTGTTGAATTGTGCAGATGTGTAGAAGTACTGGCATCTGCGTCCCCTTTATGCCCACGTTTGTGGCTCATTAAATTTTGTGATGGAGGTGGCATGAGATTGGAATAATTGGAACCCAACAGTCCTTTTTAGGACTGCAACTCCATTCTTGTGCATCGTCAGTTTGGCTGCCTGGGACCAGTAGTAGGCACAAAGCATTCACAAGCATCCTGGCTGTATACTGCATACTGTTACTGGTTCTATACAATATACTGGTGTACACAGACTATATAGGAACTAACAAAACTCCTCTCATTTTTCATTCTTTTATTTGCTTTTTGCTGAAAGCATCTGCATAATAGGCCCAAGTGTGTGTCCCAATGATAGAAGTAGCTTGGTCTATCCTTCTCTGATTCTCCTCCTCCTAAACCAGCATGTAAGCATGCTGAACAGCCAATTCTTCAGAGGGCACCATAGTCTCTTTAAAAGCATTTTTTTCGGAGGGCCACTTCCAGGTTCTTGCCACCAATTTTGAGGAGGCTCACCACTACAGTACAGCAAACGTGCTGGTTCCAGCATCATATGCCCACAGAGTCCACAAATGTATCTCAGCGCAGTGTCCAGCTATCTGACACCTAGACAGAATGAATTGTCCTGCTTTGGCCACTCAAACTTCTTCATGTGTCCCACTGTCCTTGTAGCTATCAAAGGAAGTGTAACTGATTTCATGAGACATTGACAGTTTCACTGTATACCTGTAGTGGCAACTTTTGTGACACCTCCTGCTTAAAACAAATCTCTTGTTTTACAATGCGTTGTTGAATTGTGCAGATGGTTAGAAGTACTAGCATCTGAGTCCCTTTTATTGCCACGTTTGTGACTCCTGACAATTTTGTGATGGAGGTGGCATGGGGTTGCAATTCTGATCAGCACTGTATGACAAGGCAGAACTCATTGTACACTGTCTGTTTTTGGATTTAAGCGGACGTAAAATACCCTGAGTGGTAACCAGCCGGATTGGTTTAGACCTGAGAAACGCACACATCCCTCAGGGTCTGCGATCGTCGGTATCTGCAATCTGCTCCCGATCCGTTGCGCAGCGCGGGGTCCTGCTTTGGCCACTCAAATTTCTTCATGTGTCTCACTGTCCTCGTAGCGATCAAAGGAAGCATAACTGATTTCATGAGACATTGACAGTTTCACTGTATACCTGTGGTGGCAACTTTTGCAACACCACCTGCTTCAAACCAATCTTTGGTTTTAGAATGCATTGCTGAATTGTGGAGATGGGTAGAAGTACTGGCATCTGAGTCCCCTTTATGCCCACGTTTGTGGCTCCTGGCAATTTTGTGACGGAGGTGGAATGGGCATTGGAATTCTGATCAGCACTGTATAGCAGGACAGAACTTATTCTTCACTGTCTATTTTTGGATTTAAGCGGACATAAAATACCCTGAGTGGTAAACAGCCGGTTTGGTTTGGGTCTGATAAACGCACGCATCCCTGGGGGTCAGCGCTGGTTGGCATGTATCAGCTCTCATTTTACCACAGTTATCCGAGATACTGGATTGGAGCGTTTACAGGAAGCGTAACTGATTTAATGCGACTTTCACAGGGTCACTATATACCTGTGGTGGCTACTTTTGCAACACCTCCTGCTTCAAACCAATCTTTGGTTTTAGAATGTGTTTCTGAATTGTGGAGATGGGTGGAAGTACTGGCGTCTGAGTCCCCTTTTGGGTCACGTTTGTGGCCCCAGACAATATTGTCATAGAGGTGGCATGGGATTGGACTTCTAATCATGCGTTAATTTATCATCAATTCTCATCAGCAAAGTGGGATATCGTCCACATTTTCAAAGAGGGTCGCTGCCTGGCCCTGCCAACCCTCTGCAGTGTGTGTCTCCTGTTCCTCCTAATCCAATACGCACTTATAAATAGACATGAGGGTGGTGTGGCTATCAAGCGACTGTGTGGCATGAGGACAGCTGAACGCTGCGCTGGGAAAAATTCGAGTACGCTGTGGACGCAGGCTTATGCCTGCGTCCTGGGGAGGGGAGGGGATTGGACAGCAATTTCAGCATGTAACATAGAAGAAGAGGCAGTGGTGTCACCCGCAGGCAGTGATTGGCCTTCGTTGCACCTAGTGTGGTGTTTAGCTAAGATGTGCCAGCGTGTGTGACTTGCTGATTATGGTCTGTCCCAACTAGAGTGTTAGGCGGGTGACTGCCAGGCTCTTGCCCACAATTTGGCCTAATATTGTGACCTGGGAGCCTCAGATGCACCCATGCATGCTACCCCTGCTGTTCGCTATCCGTTTCTGTGGTGTTTCCATCACTTTCTGATGTTTTCAGGTGATTCACACAACCTCCGCTATGTGGAGCATCGGTCACCTTCAAAAATGCTCGAGTCTCCCATTGACTTAAATGGGGTTCGTTACTCGAAACGAGCTCTCGAGCATTACGAAAAGCTTAACTCGAGTAACGAGCACCCGAGCATTTTAGTGCTCGCTCATCTCTAAACAGGATCAGATCGTTCTAATTCGATGTTTCTCACAAGATCAACTGAATGCAATTATTAGTCAGTTGATCAGATGAAACATGCAACTCCATCAATACACAGGGTCATCTCTCTGTCTAATATACACACAGATAGATGAATGTGGCTTATTGGCCCTTAATACAATTATTTATAGTTGAGGTGCCAGTTGCTGTGAAAGATATGTGTGCTGTGATAGCACTTTTTGGATATGAGCTACTTTAGTTTGATGGCAATACTCAGAGTAGCTGATTCCTATTGTCAGTGGTGCCTACCCTTAGTTAGCGGTTGAAATGAACATTAGTATCTTAACTGATAAGGCTAGAAGACAGTTTAACCACTGAATAGGTAATCAATATCAGGCATATATAGGTTTCAGGGAAAATGAGAAAAAAAGGGAGAGAAGCAACATTGATAAAACCAGTTCATCATTTGCAAGATAATCGACTCTCCATTGGATAACAGTACTTCAAGCCTTGTCACTGCCCAACAACGACTTGATAGCTAGACGTTCTTTACTAGTGAGGTTATTCATAAGTTTCTTTGGATGACTTACAGTTTGAAACTCATCATTAATTAGTGAGAAAAAAATGGCTGGCATTCTGTGATAAATTGGTACACATATCAATGGGACTTGGCGCTACTTTATAAAAGTATAATACTAAGCAGTCACTCCACCCCAAAATATAGTAGCCGTGTGAGTGGCTATTCATCAGTATCATCAAACAGGAGGAGAAGGAGTATTACAGCTAAGAGCTATATATAGCAAACATAAGTGAGTGTGCGGGCTCAATGTGTGTGCTGTATTCTAAGTACACTGTCTTCTAAAGTGTGCTGTTCCTTAAGTGTGTGACTTGAGATTAGTGACTTTCAGGGATTTTAGAAGAGTCACTTGAATTTATTTACTGCTTATCCATTTTTACTTTTGCATATATTACTTTTATGTAATCTATCTGTATGATCCTCATCTAGAATGTGCTCAATGTTTGACAATGATGTCCAGTGTACATCTTGTGCCCTGTATGCAGTCCTTGACCAGCCATTCGAGGGTGCATACTGCTGTAGGAAATGGGAGCGTTTTGTGCATTTGGAAGCACAGATCCTGGATCTAAATGTGCAGCTTTCAACACTGGGATCCACTGATCACATGCAAAGTATTTGGGTGCTCACTAAGCAGACGCTTGCTGGGATATATGTGGGATTGATGGTATCATGGGAGCACAGGATAATCAGGAAGCTAGCTGGGTGACAGAAGGAGAGGTAGAGGGAAATGGGCTAGGGAGGCTAGTCCTGAATCAGCACACCCCAACACGTTTGCAAAGTTGGTAGAAGAGGGGGGTGCCATTACAGGATTAGGAATGCTGCAGAACAACATGCCCTCTGATCGCCATGGGGTTATTTTCTCTAAAAGAAGGGGAATAGGAGTGCGGGATAGGCTAGGCTGGTCCTGATAATAGGGGATTTAATTATTAGGGTTACAGACAGAGCAATCTGCCACAATGACCGGGATCATCAGAAAGTGTATTCTCTTCCTGGCACTTGAGCTTGACACATCGTGGATTGAGTTGACAGATTACTGGGAGAGGCTGGTGATGACCCAGCGTTCATGGTGCACATTGGCACCAATGAAAAAGTTAGAGGTAGGTGGAAGGTCATTAAAAATGATTTCAGGTAACTTTTAATGACCTTCCACCTACCTCTAGGTTAAAAACTTAATTTGCCACTAATTGAAAGCCAACATCTATATCTATCTATGCCTATATATATATATATATATATATATATATATCTATATATCTATGCCTATATATATATATATATATATATATATATATATATATATATATATATATATATATATATATATATATATGGATTTCTGTTGTCTGTTCTTTATGCACGCCCAGTCTAAAATAAATAAATAAATAAATTATATATATATACTGACTATCATGTACTGTTTATGCTTGATAAAACCATGTGGTGCGGAAACACTGTACATACTTGTTCCTCCTCTGTGGTGATGTGCATGTCAGCCCCAGGGATTGGGAGTGCACTGCATCCGAAATTGATTGCTGTATATACCACTTAAGTGATTGGATTGTCCAGCTCTAAGAACAAAACTAATCTGTCATTTGAATTGTTAAAATTACAATATACATAAAATCTGCCCCCAATCCAGTGCCGATTCTCCCGAGGCTCCCTTAAGTTTCTGTATACATTCATTGCATTCAGAAGATTGGTCAAGATGGTAATACCAATATGTATGTCACGATTGGCTGTAGTCCTTACTAGAGATGAGCGAACGTACTCGGATAAGCACTACTCGTCCGAGTAATGTGCTTTATCCGAGTATCTCGCCGCTCGTCCTGAAAGATTCGGGGCGCTCCGCTGCTGACAGATGAGTCGCAGCGGGGAGCGGGGAAGAGCGGGCGGGAGAGAAGGAGAGAAAGATCTCCCCTCCGTTCCTCCCCGCTCTCCCCTGCAGTAGTAGTGCTTATCCGAGTACGTTCGCTCATCTCTAGTCCTTACGTGTATCCAAAACCGTGAAACATGGAGGAACTGACTTGACAAGATTGTTCCAATCCAAACAAAAAGAGAAAACACAAAATCTACACTTTATTATCTGCTCAAAAGTTTTCCCTCATTATCTCCAGTAATTGTATGTTTTATATGGGATTTTATGAGGTTTCAACATTGGTTCGTCTTTCTATTCAGGTTTCTACAATGTAGAATCAAGAAAAGAAAAGGGCAGGGACAAGATGACAGAAAGTATATTATATCTCACCCTAGAGATACTCTTCCAGCTTACTGGAGAGGTGAGAAATCCTGATGATGTCATATCATGTCATTCTTATCTATGGTAATAACATATGATGTCACTGGAGAGGTGAGAGATTCTGATGATGTCACATTACATCATTATTATGTATAGTAAACAGAGATGATATCACTGGAGAGGGGAGAGATTCTGATGATGTCACATTGCATCATTCTTATGTATAGTAAACACATATGATATCATAGAAGAGGGCAGAGATTCTGATTATGTCACATCACATCATTCTTATCTATGGGGTTAACAGATGATGTCACTGGAGAGGGGAGAGATTTTAATGATGTCACATTACATCATTTTTATTTATGGTAATAGTTGATAGACTGAAGAGGTGATGGGCTCCGGAAATGTCTGTAGCAATACTTATTAATGTCTCCTCATAAACAGAATTACACAATAGAGAAGAAGACCTCTAGTGATGGCTGTCGGGCTGCTGTGTGTGAAGGATGGGGAAGAACCCCGAGCCCAATCATGGGACCCCCACCTCACCCACTGATACATGAGGACATCAATGTACAGAAGATTCTAGAACTCACCAACAAGATGATTGAGCTGCTGACTGGAGAGGTGATGCTCCAGGGAATGCTGGTACATTATACAGTAACAGCACTGAAGGCTTCTGGGTGATGACTGTATATTGTGTTGTCAGGTTCCTATAAGGTGTCAGGATGTCGCTGTGTATTTCTCCATGGAGGAGTGGGAGTATTTAGAAGGACACAAGTATCTGTACAAGGAGGCCATGATGGAGACCCGCCAGCCGCTCCCATCACCAGGTAATAGGCAGGACTAAATACACGGGGACTTTATTATCTGTATGTAAAGAATGACTTCAGTGTCTGTCTGTGTTTCCTCCAGTTCCATCCTGTAAGAGAAGCCCACCAGAGAGATGTCCCTGTCCTCTTCTTCCACAGGACCATCAGGTAGATCGAGATGTCCTTCTGATCTGTAGAAGGCTGTGAAGCTCTTGTCTTCAGTCTTATTAGATGTCTTCTCCTTGTGTGATGAGGCCGGTGGAGATGGCAGGATTACCGCTGACCAGAGACATTACATGTTGTTGGGATCTTCTCCCAGTTTTCTGGCGGTGGAGACTGCTGATGGGAATAAGGAGCCAACAGGTTGGATTTATATCTATCTGCTCCTTTATTTCCTCCAAGACAAACAGCGGATGTGTCTGGTAGACGCTGATCTCCTCCACTGAGACAACGTGCAGCGTGTCTAGCCATGCTGAATATACATGTGTATGAGGTTCCTGAGGGGTCATTGAGCCACCATCTAATATATATGTCCGGCTTCTAGCCCTGCAGCTATGTGGCTCAGATAACTACTCCTGTTAGGTCATATTTGGTCATCATAATAATTAATGATCTTTTCATGTCAGGTAAAACATTCCACACGACTTCTCAAACCGTCTGCTGACTTATACAGTATTTGTCTCACAGCTTTTATATCAGCATATGGATGATACAGTGACAATTGTGATGGTCAAAGAAGAGTTTGAAGAGCAGATTCCTACAGATAACCACCCAGGTGAGTAGCATGATTAAAACGGACATCATCCAGCTTTATATCACCAAATACATACAATGTAAGCATTACAGAACAACATGAAGGGCTTCCCATCTGGGCTCTAAACTAATACAATAGCGTCCTGGGCGATTAAGTCTCTGGACCTACTGCTTAGCTCCTTAAACACACATTGTCTATACCATAATGGCACGATGACTCCCCACACTTGGCATAGCCTGTATTGTCTTTTGGAAGGGGTCATTGTGGGAACAGCTGAGAGCTTACTTAAGGTACCTTTACACGAAGCATCTATGGTTCAGATGGTGACTGAGATAGAAGCCAATTTTTCTTATTTCAGGGAAAAAAAATCCTTACCAACTCAAAGTCTTGCAATCAGAATAATTTCATGAATCACAGACCCTGCTAATGTAATCAGTGACTATGGCATGAAATATTGTAACACACAAGAAAGACGTGCAGACCCTTCTATTACTCTTTTAGTGAGTTCACCATCACCACGTTCTCAGGCAGAGAGTCCCATAGTCTCACTGCTCTTACAGTAAACAACACCTTTTTTTGTTGATGTTTTCCCTGTAGATGCAGAGCTTGCCCTCTTGTAACAGTCACAGTTCTTGATAAACATAGATGTTGGAAGAGATCTCTCTATTGAACCTCAATATATTTATACATAGTTAGGTTGCCCATCAGCTGTCTTTTTTCTACACTAAATAACCCTTATTGTGATATCCTCTCTGGGTATTGTACTCCTCCTATTCCATTTATTAATTTAGTTTCCCGCCTTTGTACCTACTCAAGCTCTGGTATGTTCTTCTTGAGTACCAGTGCCCCAAACTGTCCACAATTGTTCATGTGTGGTCTGACCTGTGACTTGTGAAGAGGAAGAGCAATGTTCTTGTCATGTTCCCATATAACTGATCAGATTGGTTTGACAGGAGCGACCCCTTATAAACCGATGCTGATATGGTGTTATATAGCATGAAAGTTAGACTTACTGGCCTATAGTTTCCAGATTCACTTTTTGACCATTTTTTTGAATATCGGCACCACATTTGCTGTATGCCAATTTAGAGTCCTTAAATATTAGAAAAAATGGTTTGTCTAGCAGATTAATTAATTGCTTAGAACCCAGCGGTGTATACAATCAAGGTCACGGATTTGTCTATTTTAATCTGTTTAAGGTGGCTCTTTTTCTTGGGTTATGGCCCATTTAAATGTAATTGATAATTGTTCAGTGTAAATACTAACTGGATCGCTGGCTTCTTGTCCTTTGTAAATGCTCACCACTCCATGATTCACAAAGGAGGTGAAAGGCAGAGTGAGCAGCCAATGAGAAGCCTGTGATCCAGCGGCAAAATCTTTGTGTGTTAACAGTCTACACGAATGCTGACAAGCTTAGCGGTGATGTCAGCACTCGTGCATTTATTTAAACAACTGTAGGCCCATGTAGATTGACCATTAGACTGGTGACATTTAAGGAGAGTTTACTTTATAACTCTGCATTTCACCTGACATTTCATTTTTCTGAGTAAATACACTAGAGAAAAAACTATTTAATAGATTTGCTTTCTCCTCATCATGCTCATCACACAGTATTAATGTTTTTACAATTTTTATATTTCTGAAGAACGATTTAGAGTTCGTTTTACTCTCTCTGGCCTTGAGTCTCCGTGTCGCCATCTTTGCTGCTTTTATCTGCTTTTTACATTATTTTTTGCCCCTAGCTTTTTTAACGCCTTAACACTCCAGAACGTACATTTACCTTGTACAGTGTCAGGCTATGTATAAAGAGAGATTACAGGGCGACCTATCTTCATACAGCGTGGGCATTAGCTGTTTATTACAGCTGACACCCGCAGGCAATAGCTGCAGTCAGCCACGCGGCTGATCAGCGCTATTAACCCTTTAAATGCTGCTGTCAATTCTTACAGCAGCATGTAAATCCCCTGAATGATGTTCGGGGATCTCGTACGGCCCCCCCGCAAGGAGATTGCAGGGAGTCGTGTGGGTGTTATGGCAGCCAGGGTCCTCCTGAAAGGTCCCAGGGCTGTCTTGGCAGATTGCCTATCATGCCATTCCCATGGCGTGGCTTGATAGCTTGCCTGTCAGATTGCAGTATGATGTAATGCTATGGCATTACATCATACTGCAGGAGCGATTAAAGTATTGCTCGTTGTGCTCCCCTGGGGGGGGGGGGGGGCTAAAAAAGGAACTAAAAATAAGTTCAATGAAGTTTTACTAATTGTAAAAAAAAAAAAAGTAATAAAAGTTTAAATCACCCCCCTTTTGCCATATCTATAATAATAAAACTTAAATCATAAAACAAAAATGCTTGGTGAACGTTGTCTGTAAAAAAACAAAAAAGAACGCCAGAAATGCACCTTTTCGGTCTCCCAGAAAAAAGGCAATAAAAAACTATCAAAAATTCGTATATATTCCGAAATGGTACCAACTTAAACTACAGGATGTCTCGCAAAAAATGAGCCTTCGCAAAACTACGTGGACGGAAAAATAAAGAAGTTATTATGTGCAGAAGATGGCGTCAGAAGTTTGGTATCGTAGCAATCGAACTGACCCATAGAATAAAGTTATCGTGTAATTTTTGTTGCAGTTTGTGCGCCGTAGAAACAAGACGCACCGAAAGATATCCGAATATTTTTTTGTTTTTTTTTTCATTTTACTTCACTTAGAATTTTTTACGTTTTTTAAGTACATTGTATGGTATGTTAAATAGCACCATTGAAAATACAACTCATCCTGCAAAAAACAAGCCCTTATACAGCAACGTTGATGGATAAATGAAGGAGTTATGATTTTTTAAAGGCGGGAGGAAAAAACTAAAATGGAAAAATAGGGCGGTGTCTTTAATTGGTTAGGGTGGGTTCACACACATACGCACGCACAAAAACACGCTTCTATTTGCAACAATGCATTCCCTATGGTGTGTGCACATGTCCGTACTTGTCCAACCTGGAAGGTAGGAGCTGCTTGACGATGAGGGCCAGACACATTCTTGTAGGTATTCTGGGCTTCCTGTAAGGTCTTTTTTAATTGCTTTTGAGTTTCTGCTAACGCTGTCAGTCCATGGTTAACCGTTGGGACGGAGTGTTAATAGGGAGGCCAGGAATAAAGACAGGATATGTAGTGTAGTTGGAATAGAACGGGCTCTGGGCGGTAGAACTGTGTTGAGGATTGTTGTAAGTGAACTCTGCTGTTGATAAATAATCCACCCAGTCATCCTGTAGATGGGAGATATAGCAGCAGAGATATTGCTCCAAAGTTTAATTTGTTCTTTCCATCTGGCCGTTAGACTGCGGATAAAAGGCAGAGGAGAGATTTACGGTAATACTAAGAGCCGTGCAGAAATGTCTCCAAAACCTTGTGGTAAACTGGAACCATCTGTCAGAGACCACATCATCAAGAATTCTGTGTAATTGGAAAACTTCCCGAATCATTAAGCCTGTGGGGTGCAGTGGAAAACTTTTCTATGGGAATGAAGTGGGCCATCTTCATAAGTTGATCCATGACCACAAGGACAACAGTCATCCCTTTTGAGGGATCCTGATTTTAAGGTAGATCCACTATAAAATCCATGGATATAGATCCCCAGGGCCTGCATGGGATTGGAAGGGGCTGTAGCAACTCTGGAGGGCAAGCTCGTGGCGTCTTGTTCGAAGCACATACCTCGCAAGAGATGACATACTTTTTCACATCCCTCCTGCAGTCAGGCCACCAGAAGGAATGAAGTAGAGGTTCTGAAGTCTTTGTGGCTCCCAGGTGACCAGCCAACTTGGAATGATGAACTAGTTTAAGGACTTTGAGTCGAGCAGCTTCGGGAACATACAGTTATTGTTCTTGCCTCCATAGCCCTTCTGTAAAGAAAAGCTTCACATCCCTAGAAGGACGACTTAAGAACAGGTGTTTTTCACATCTTCCCTTAAGCTTTGTTAGGAGGTCTTCAGAGTGTAAGATGGCCAAAAAATTTGGGGGGGGACAGAGTTGTGTCAACTGTATTTGCCCTCTCTTCAGACTCTGAAGTTATCCTGTATAGTGCATCTGCCTTGCCATTTCGGGCACCGGGGTGGTAGAACACTATAAGATTAAACCTGGGGAAGAACAAGCCCCATCGTGCTGGTTTCGCAGATAACCTCTTGGCATTGCGGAGTAACTCTAAATTTTTATGGTCAGTAAGAACTGTCACTGGATGATGGCCTCCTTCCAAGGGGTGTCTCCACTTTGATGGCCAGAAGCTCCTTGTTCCTCACATCGTAGTTTTTCTCTGTGGGTGATAACATGTAGGATAGAAATGCAAAAGGGTGTAGTTGTATCTTATCTCCCATTCGCTATAACAAAATGGCTCCCACAGCGGAATCGGAGGTGTCCAACTCCACAACAAAAGGCAACTCTGGGTTTGGGTGGATCAGTATTGGTGCTGAGGTATATGGAGTCTTTAGTTTTTAAAAAGCAGTTTATGGCTCTGGGAACCAGGAAAATGTGTGCACTTTCTTTGTGAGGCAGATGATGGGAGAGATGACTTTTGAGAAGTCCTTGATAAACTTCCTGCAGAAATTCGTGAAACCAATCAGGTGCTGTACTTGCTTCAGATTTTTAGGAATGGGCCAATCCAGGACAGCTTTAATCTTGCTGGGATCCATACTTAAGCTCTCTGGGGAGATAATGTGTCCAAAGAATTGTATTTGAGTCTGTTAAAACTCACATTTCTCTAACTTGATATAGAAATTATTCTTTTTGAGCTGTTCCAAGACCACCGGAATGTGTCCGCGATGTTCCTCCAAATTGTCAGAGAATATGAGGATGTCATCAAGATATGCCACCACAAATTGATTCAGCAGGTCTCGAAAAACATTGTTGATAAAGTGCTGGAAGGTGGTGGGAGCATTGCAAAGACCGAACGGCATCACTAAGTGTCCATATCTTGCCCTGAAGGCCGTCTTCCACTCGCCTCCTGGTAATTTCTCTAGGTCCTCTTGCTCATCCTCGAGGTCCTGTACTGGCTTAGGATGGGATGGTGCCATCTGGCAGTTTTCCTTACAGTATTCTGAGGGGAAGACAATGGTCCTGGTTTCCCAGTTGATATAGGGATAATGGGGAGAAAACTAGGGGATTCAGAGAATCACTGGAAACTTGGGGGATGAGCTGAGCTGAAAGCTGATTGTTTCGTGGTGGTCAGGGTTCATGTGGAGCTCCAATTCAATTGTTTCCTATGTGACGGGGCCTGAAGGTAAGGGTGACCAATCCACGGTTTCCATATCTATCAGTATGGACCTGAGTCTGGTTGTAATGTCTTTGTCATGAGCGAACGTTAAATCCATGAAGTTCTCACCCACTCCCGAGTCCAACATCACTGAGCACTGTGTCTTCTGATTGCCCATTACAATCTCAATTGGGAGGACAAAATGGTGGAGTGGGGGAAGGGTTCCCACACCATCCTGATTTACTGGTGAAAAGGTGTATTTGGTCGCATCCTCTTGGTTCATGATGACTAGATTGGCCATTGGCTTGGTGTGGGCCAAGGCAAGAGACCTTTGGGGCTTGCTTGGACAGTTTAGGTTATAATGTCCTGAACTCCCACAGTAGAGGCACTGATTTTCAGCCCGGCGCCTTTCTTTTTCCGTGATAGAGAGAGGTCTGCAGATGACTGCATGGGTTTGGGACAGCTTCAGTCCTTAGGTGGGGACTAAAAGAATACGGGGTGCTGGTGACTGAACCCCGCAATCTCTCCCTTCACCCCTTGGAAAGTCTTTGATCTATACAGATGCATAACTGGATGAAGTCCTACAGGTTATCAGGAGTCTCCACTCTAGCAAGTTCGTCTTTTACCCACTTAGATAATCCCTGGCAAACTTAGCTCTGTTATGCAGCAAGAGTCAACGTGGTATCATTAGCCCAGGAACTAAATTCTGCTGCATATTCTGCAACAGAACATCGCCCTAGTAGAAGACTATGCAACCTGGCAGCCATGACACAGCGATTTGGATCATCAAAAATATGTCCCATAGTGGCCATGAAAGCATTGAGGCTGTCAATGAGATTACTGTTGGTCTCGACGTATGGCAAGACCCAGGCAAGCACCTCATTAGTGAGGAGGTTAATGACAAAATATACAATTTTCCAGTCACTGGTAAACAATGTGGGCTGCATTTGGAAATAAATACAGCATTAATACAAGAAACCCAAATATTGGTGAAGGTCACTTGCAAAGTTTGCTGGCAGTGTTATGCAGATATCCAAGAGCTGTCTCTGTAGCCCCTCCATCTCCCGTTGCATAGCAACAATCTTCTCTCGGTAGGAGGCACAAAATTCCTGAATTTCAGTGACTTGTTTCCTGAGTGTGGTCACTACGGACTCCATTTTTTGGGCGTGATTATTTTGAAATGTCTTATCGGCGCTGGATTGGAGCCTAGGTGTAGTAGCCAAGCTGGACTGGAGAGTAGTTAAGTGGAAGCTGAGTTGTTAGCAGGTAGTCTCAGTTGCACTACAGAGGATGAGGCAGGAATCATAGTGAAATGGAAGCCAGGTCGTTACCAGGTGGTCTCAGTTGCAGTACAGAGGATGAGGCAGGAATCATAGTCAAGTGGAAGCCGGGTCGTTAGCAGGTTAGCAGTACAGAGGATGAGGTAGCAGTGGAGCTTGATTACAGGCTGGGAGCTCAATAATCACGCACTGAAGGAGTGGCAGGGCTAGGCTTATATAGGAAGTGAAATCCGGTACAAAGGCGGGGTCAGGACCAGGAGGCAGGGGCTAGGTAACTGGGAAATACAGAACAAGGCTAGGTTTCAGCAATGGAACTATCCAAGACCTGATAGCCTAGCGGAGAGAGTTCTTGACTAGCATGCAACAGGTCGTTTTATGTACCTTGAGCTTGTGAGCTACCACGAACAGGGACACAAGGCTTGGGGAGGAAAATGGTGCAAAATCTATTGCATACTCTTTTTCAGATCCCAAAGCGTCCCCATATTATTGATGACAGTCACAATTAGTTAGTTATAAGGCCAGATTCAGATTAACACATGTGGGTCTCGGTGCTGAATTTTTTTTTTGCAGATTTTTATCTACTCTGAAAGCATAGGTTTTATTAAAAGTTAAAACTGTAAAGCCTAATGCTCATGGCCATGACGGGCTTTCGCAAGCGGAATACCGCAGCAGAGTCCGTCACGGTGCACCCCCAAAGACCCCATGCTCAACTCCGGATCTACTGCGCGAAGCCCCTCATGATGCGCCACAAGTGTCATATGACATGGGCGGCGGTGGGCGGGGTGCGTATTCATGCTATACTTCCGCTGTGTTACAGCGGAAGTATTGCGTGACGGGTGGCTTCCATTGACTACAATGGAAGCCGTCCGCGTGCATGCCTGCGGCAAATAGGACATGCCGCTGGTAATTTCACGCTGTCGAATTCCACTGTGGAATTCCGCAGCGTGTACATTGAGCTATTAGGTTCAATAGAACCTAATAGCTGCAGTGAAACGCGGTGGATATCCAGCTGTGGGCATTAGCCCTAAAGGTCAGGTTCTTCTTTTTTATCCACTCCTAATTTCAACTAAATATAAATTCTGCATCTTCCTCTATCTTGCCTGTGATAAAGGGCATGTAGGTATCAAGGAGTTTGTGAGACAGACACCTAATAACACTCCCAGGTCCCTTTATGATTTTGTGCTGAGCACTTTTAATGAAGGAATAAAAAGGACTTTTCTATTTTTTCACTATGTATGCTGCCACTTGTTTGATATTTTGCTGCAAGGTACACTAATACATGAACCTATGAAAATAGAGGCTTCACCACAAAAGGGGAAACTACAAAAGAACAACCTGTGGCCGAACATCATGCTTTACTAGTCCTCACTCTGAGGTCTACTGTTATATTGTAGTTTTTATTTCCACCACTATCTTACTTAATAAATGCTATATGACTTGCAATTTGTAATGAAGTCTTTAGATTGATATGTTATAAAATATCATTTTTAAGGCTGTTTCATAAAAAATGTAAAATCAGTCTTATTATCTGCAGATGACAGTATCTGGAACTCAAAGGTGCATCTGATATCTACAGATTGTAAAGCAGAGGATAGTGAAATCACACAAGATACATTTGAAGAACTTGATATTATCCCAGATATCCCCTCAGCCCTTCACAGTAAAGATCCATCATCTGATCCTCTTATACAGATCCTATCTTCTAATTCATCACAGACTGATAAGCAAAAGAAAAGTCACAGAAGGGGAGAGCATGAAAGAGCTCACACAGGGGAGAAGTCGTATTCATGTTCAGTATGTGGGAAATGCTTTACAAGTGAATCAGATCTTGTTAATCAGCAGCAAATCTACACAGGTGAAAAGTCAGAATGTGGGAGATGTTTTAAAATCAAATCAGATCTTGTAATACATCAGGGAACTCACACAGGCAAGAAGCCATTTGCATGTTCAGAATGTGAGAAATGTTTCTCAAGGAAAGCACATCTTCTTGAACATCAAAGAGCTCACACAGGAGAGAAGCCATTTTCATGTTCACAATGTAGGAAATGTTTTACTAAGAAATCAAATCTTGTTATACATCAAAGAGCTCACACAGGAGAAAAGCTATTTACATGTTCAGAATGTGGGAAATGTTTTACTAGGAAATCAGATCTTGTTGAACATCAAAGAGCTCACACAGGAGAGAAGCCGTTCTCATGTTCAATCTGTTGGAAATGTTTTACTCTGAAATCAAACCTTGTTAAACATCAGAGAACTCACACAGGGGAGAAGCCGTTCTCATGTTCAATTTGTGGAAAATGTTTTTCCCTGAAATCAAATCTTGTTAAACATCAGAGGACTCATACTGGGGAGAAGCCATTTTCATGTCCGGAATGTGGGAAAGGTTTCTCGAAGAAATCTTATCTTGTTGAACATGAAGGAACTCACACAGGGAAGAAACCATTTTCATGTTCAATATGTGGCAAATATTTTTCTGTGAAAACCCATCTTAATCGACATCAAAATTGCCACACAGGGGACAAAACATTTTCATGTTCTGAATGTGGTAAATGTTGTAGAGATAAATACAGTCTTTATCAGCATCAAAAAATACACACAGGGGAGAAGCCATATTCATGTTCAGAATGTGGGAAATGTTTTTCTACTAAATCACAACTTGCAAACCATTATAGAAATCACACAGGAGATAAGCCATTTTCATGTTCAGAATGTGGGGAATGCTTTCTACATAAATCAGGTCTTATTACACATGAGAGAATTCACACAGGCCAGAAGCCATTTACATGTTCAGAGTGTGGGAAATGTTTTAATACCAAAACAGATTTTGTTTCACATCAGCGAATTCACACAGGAGAGAAGCCATTTTCATGTAAAGAATGTAAGAAATGTTTTAGAAGTAAATCCCAACTTGTCAGACATCAGAAAGTACACACAGGAGAGAAGCCATTTTCATGTTTAGAATGTGGGAAAGGTTTTTTTATTAAATCACAACTTGTTCAACATCAGAGAATTCACACAGGAGAAAAACCATATTCATGTTCAGAATGTGGGAAATCTTTTCTTTATAAATCAGGTCTATGTATACATCAGAGAACTCACACAGGGGAAAAGTTATTTTCATGTTCAGAATGTGGAAAATGTTTTAACCATAAATCAAAACTTGATCAACATCAGAGAACTCACACAGGAGAAAAGCCATATTCATGTTCAGAATGTGGAAAGTCTTTTCTGTATACTGCAGGTTTACATATGCATCAGAGAATTCACACTGGAGAGAAACTATTTCAATGTTCAGAATGTGGAAAATGTTTTCCTAGTAACCCAGATCTTGTTAGACATCAGAGAAGTCACACAGGGGAGAAGCCATTTTCATGTCCAGAATGCGGCAAATGTTTTACCCAGAAAATAAATCTTGTTACACATCAGATAACTCACACAGGGGTGAAGCCATTTTCATGTTTAGAGTGTGGGAAATGTTTTACTCTAAAATCAAATCTTATTAAGCATCAAATAATTCACACAGGGGAGAAGCCATTTGCATGTTCAGAATGTGGGAAATGTTTTACTCGGAAATCAAATCTTCTTAAACATCAAAGAACTCACACTGGGAAGTAGCGATTTTCTTTTGAATGCATTTCAATGACAAGAGGCACAAGAAAAAAAAACATTTGCAGTTGGTTTTTATGTGATGCAGGAGAAAGGGAAAGCAATGGTGAGTTTAGGAGGAGGGTGAGGATTGATATCAATGATCTTGTACCAGTTTTCTGGCCTAAAAAGTCACAAACTTTGTCAATTGTGTTACTGCACAAAATTTTTCCATCTTACACAGTGCTCACCATTTTCCTAAAAAGTGGGTAAGCTTAGCAGGAGTGGACATCGTCTTCTTCTGCCTTACAAATTTACTATAATTTACACAAAAAAATGGCATAAATTATGGCATAAATTTACACCAGCAGGCACAGATTTGTTTTTTTCTACAACATGGTGGGGAAAACAGGTGCAAAGGAAAAGTGGAGTAGTTGCTCATAGCAACCACTCAGATTTAAGCTTTCATATTCCATAAGAGACTCTGGAAATAAAAGATGAAATTTGATTGGTTGCTATTGACACTTTTGCTTTGCACCGGTTTTGATAACTTTTCCCCATGAACTGCTAAAAGATGTGCCAAAGAGAAATCAGATTCCCATGATCAGTGAGAATCTGAATGATTATCTTTCCATATTAATGCATTAGTTGTTCAGTCTCTATATGCATAAAAACTGAAAAAAGGATCTGCCGGTGTCAACAAGCAGTCGTTCATCTACGAATGACTGCCTGTTTACTAAGAATGAAGACAGGCAGCAGGAATGATCCCCGGCCTGCTCTAACTCCATTCACTGAGCCATAATCATTCCTGTGCTAAAGCAGTCAAAAGCATACTACACTGCAATACATTAGTAGTTCAGTGCAGTATACCAATGATCACATCTTTAACCCATTAAAGGCACAGACAATTTTGTCCCTTTTAAACACAGCAAAATGTATTTAAGGTCTTTCTTATCCAAGCGATTCTGCGATTGTTTTTGTGTGACACATTGTTAATTGGTAAATTTAGGTTGATACATCCTGTATTTATTTGTGAGAAGCACCACTAATAGAAAATGTAGAAAAATTATTACATTGCACATGAAAGAGAAAGTAGCATTTACAAAACACATTTTTCAAGTCGTCAGTTCAATTCTAAAGTGACATTTTTACATTAAACCTCCCCATAAATTACCCCGTTTTAAACATTTCATACCTTTAAAGTATTCAAAACAGCAGTTTGCTAAATCCTCTGATGTTACACGGGAATTAAACTGAATGTGAAATGTATTTTTGTTTAACAGTTATTTAATTTTAATCCATCTCTTTCAGTAACTATTAAATGTGTTATTGGAGCTGGAACTTCTTGTTCAGCAAGTGAGAAGTACTCAATATGATTTGCGGATGAAGCTTAGGGCTCATACACAGGGCGTGTGCCATTTCAGTCTTTGAAAAACACACTGTTTTTACTGTATGTCTGATAAATCATGGAGAAATTCCTTGTAATTCGCAGTGAGGGGCATGGCTCTCTGGGTTGGGTCGGGATCACATGGACAGGGTGGATTTCGCATGTGGGTGGCCCGCAGCAGATTCTGTCTGTGAGCCTGGCCGGTGACCCTGCATTCTGCAAGTGCCTGTATTAAAGATGACCACGGAGGCTCGCAGAAAGTCATGCGCAGTACTTTTTTCTCTTTTTTTGTATGTCCCATGCTGTTGCTTAGTGATGATGTGGGTACCTGCAGCCCATACGCAATGTTAATTGCACATGGTCTGCGGGTTAGACGCCGCAATTGACTTTAATTGAGGCTTTCCACATTGATTCTGTGGCTAAATAGAACATGCTGTGCTTTTTCTTCAGCTCGCGGAATACACAATTCGTATTCTTGAGTGTGAAGGAAAAATCAAAAGTACATTGCCTTCAATGTACGTTTGATGTAGCGTAGGACAGAGTTTGGGCAGTGGAACTGTGTTTAGCATTATTATAGGTAAACTCTGCTGTTGGTAAATAATCTACCGAGTCATCCTGGAGATGATAAATGAAGTAGCAGAGATGCTGCTCACGAGTTTGGTTTGTGCTCTCGGTCTGGCCATTAGGCTGGGTTCACACAGGGCGGTTTTGCCGCTGCAGATCCGCCCGCGGCCGATAATCCCGGGATTAGCCAGCCATGTGGATGAGATTTCTCAAAAATCTCGTCCACACGGGACGGCTAATCCGCTGCGGTAAATCCGGCTGAAACCGCGGCGACGGCCGCCGCCGCAGTTTCAAGAGAAGCAGCATGTCTATTTACCTTTTCTTTTTTGTTTATTTTCGTCGCGGCCGCGCTCTCCTCTATGGGAGCGCCCGCCGCAACGGAAAAGCCAGCGGCTGGACTGCTTCAAAGCCGCTGCGGCTTAAACCGCGGCGGTTCTCCCGGCGGAAATCTCGCGCTTTTTGCTGCGGCCAAATCGCGAGATTTCCGACGGGAATACGCCCCGTGTGAACCCAGCCTTAGTCTGAGGATGAAAAGCCAAAGAAAGATTCATGGTGATTCCTAGGGCTGTACAGAAGTGCTTCCAGAATCTTGATGTGAATTGTTAGAGACCACATCATCAGGAATTCTGTGCAGTCTAAATATTTCCTGGATCATCAATTCTGCGGTGTGCTCAGCAGTTTGAATTCCCTTGAGGGGAATGAAGTGAGCCATCTTTGTAAGTCAGTCCATGATGACGAGAATGTCAGTCATTAATTTTTAGTGGGGCAGATCCATAGTGAAGTCCATAGATACATACAGATCCCTATGGCCTGGATGGAACTGGAAGGGGCTGTAAGAATCCCAGGGGGTGAGCCAGAGGCGTAACTATAGAGGATGCAGGGGACGTGGTTGCACCCAGGCCCAGGACCCTTAGGGGGCCTATAAGGCCTATCACCTCCATAAAGGGAGTCCAGTACTATGAATAAAGCAATATAGTTGGGGGCCCTGTTACAGATTTTGCACTGGGGCCTGAAATCTTTAAGTTACACCTCTGGGGTGAGCCCATGGTGTTTTGTTTCGAGCACATGCGTCGCAAGAGGTGACATACCTCTTCACATCTCCCCTACAGTCAGGCCACTAGAAGGAACAAAGCAAGAGTTCCAAAGTCCTTGTGACTTGCTTGTAATCATGGACCAGTCTAAGGACCTCAAGTCAACCCGCATCAGGAACATATAGCTGGTGTTTTCACCTCCAAAGTCCATTTTTGAAAGAAAGCTTCACATCCTTAGACGGACAAATTAGGAAAGGGTAATTTTCGTATCCTCCCTTAAATTTTGTTAGGTCTTCACAGTGCAGGATACCTCCAAAAATTTGGGGGGACAGAATTGTGTTTGATCCCTCTTCAGGCTCCGAAAATACCCTGGACAAAACGTCTGCCTTGCTTTTTCTGGAACCAGGTCAGTAGGATACGATAAAATTGAAACTGCAGAAATACAGGGCCCATCGTGCTTATCTTGCAGATAACCTCTTGGCAGTACAGAGAAATTCTAAGTTCTTATGGTCAGTAAGAACCGTTACTGGATAATGGTCTCCTTTCAAAAAGTGCCTCCATTCGATGAAAAGCTCCTTGCTTCTGATATCATAGTTTTTCTCTGTGGGTAATAAGCTGTAGTTGCATCTTATCCCAGACTGATTGGGACAAGCTAGCTCCCACAGAGGATGGAGTCCACAACTGTCAGGATTCAAACCTGCAACCTCTTGCACCCTGTGTGGCAGCCCTTCGTACTGAGCTATTCAGCATGCTAGATAGCTCCCTCTGATTCTTAAGACCCATTTACACAATTTGAGTGACAGTTTTGAGCGATCACCTTTGCATAACTCTTAGTAGCTAATTAGAGTTAATGCAGGCAGAGCGGGATACTGCTGTGATAGCTCAGAGAACAAAGCAGCTGTTTTGTATATGCAAACAGCTGCATTGTTCTTGGAGCTTTCAGCTGGTGTCTCTCTGAGAACTGCTAGCGGGATAGCAGCTGAAAGAATACTATCAGTGCTGCCCACTGATAAAATTAGCGTGCTGCACTGATAACAGTCATTGGTGATTTCTAGTTTGCTAGAAATCATCGATGAACGAATAGTGCACAATTGCCATGCATTCAGATGCAATGGTTATTGCTCAAAAGATGGCTTTTGAGCGAATTTTGAGTGATAATCGTTGTGTCTAAATGGGCTTTTAGTCTCATGTATCTTGTCCTTGTCTCCTCTTCCTTATTCCTGATTCCATGTCTTCTCTGTCTAGTCCACCCCGTGTCTTGTTCATTCCCCAATTTGCCCTCTAAATAAACCTGGCCCTGCCATTCCCTCCTTGAATGAATATTCTGCTTCATGGCACTGTTTGGTCAAGCTCTACGTTACCTGCTTCTCCACTTTTTCTACAAGACTACCTGATAATGACTCCTGGCTTCCATCTGACTACACTTTCCACCTCATCCATTGTCATGCAACTGCGACTACCTGCTGATGACCTCCAGCTTCCCCCTGACTATTTTCCAGTTCCGCATGGCTACTACACCCGTGGGTCCTATCCAGCATTGGTTAGATATTACAACATAATCACGCCCCAAAATGGAGTCCGTAGTGTCCACACTCAGGATACAGGTAACAGAGCTCCAAGAGTTTTGTGCCCCCTACCAGGAAAGGGTTGCTGCTATGCAATGAGAGGTTGAGGGGTTACAAAGGCAACTCTTGGGGATGAGCAATCAGTGCCATAAATCAGCATGCCACTGCCACCAAAATTTGCAAGAAATCGTTGCCAATATTGAGGTTTCCTAAATCAATGCCAGATTTATTTCTAGATGCAGCCACTTTGCTTCTCAGCAACAGGAAGAAGGTGTTTTTCATCATTAACCTCCTCAGTGATGAGGCGCTTGCATGGTCCTCGCAGTACATACAGACCAACAGTAATCTCCTTGATAGCCTAGATGCCTTCACAACCACTATTGATTAAATCTTTGATGATATGAACCACCATGCCATGGCTGAAAGGCGGTTACATAACCTACGACAAGGGCGATGCTCCACTGCGGAGTATATGGCGGAATTTTGTAGCCGGCCGAATGATACCACATGGAATCCAGCTGCACAAGAGAGCCAATTCCGCCGTGGATTATCTGAGTGGGTAAAAGATGAACTTGCCAGAGTGGAGACTCCTGATAACCTGAAAGACTTCATTCAGTTGTGCATCCGGATTAACAAGAGACTTTCCGAGTGGCGAAAATAGAGACTGCGGGGTTTGGGCACCAGAACAACTCTTTCCTTCAGTCAATCCATATTGAGTCCTCCACTGAGGACTGAAGCCACAACAGAATCAATTTCCACCGCTGAAAAAGAAAGATGCTATGCTGATAATCTGTGCCTTTATTGTGGAAACCCAGGACATGCTTTAAGCTGTTCAAAAACGTCCACACTGTGTTTTGGAAAAAATTTTAACAATTTGAGTTGAAAACGAAAAATTCCAATTTTTCCAGTAATATGTAGGTTTAGCCCCAGATTTTTATTTTTTGCCAGGGGCAAAAAGAGAGAAAGCACCCTATTGCTCCCGAGCACAGAAATGCCCCGTATATGGACATAAACTGTTTTGGGCCACATGGCAGGGCTCAGAAGCGAAGGACCATCATGTGGCTTTGTGTACAAGCTGTGTGAAGTACTTCAGTATAAATCATATAATGGTATTTCAACAGAACAATACAAGTAAAATTCCTGGGACGTGTGGTATAATTTGAAGCAAGCTTTTATGCACAGGCCAGGTTCTGCACAATTTACAATGATATTGTTAGGTTGTGCTGCTGGGACCTGTTGTTCTATGGGTTTCCAGAAGCACACCCTCACAAATATGGGTTAATTGTGCTGGCTAGGTGTGGCATTCTCCAGCCAGCCCATCCTCACTGGTCTGCTGCACATATATACCAGCCTCTCTGGCTAGAAGATGATGATTTCCCAATACCCTGGTGTTTGCAGTAATAGATGTTGCTGTGTAGGTATGAACAATGTCAAGTTCTGTGTGTCTGTACAGGTGGCCAGACATGAGGTAAACAGGCATATTCAGTGTGTACTGGTGTGAATAGTGATATGTTCACTGTGTCTTTGTAGAGGAACACTCTCGGGGTCTTGGCCATGACTGGAAATGGGCAGCTTGGATTGACAATTCATCTTGCAATGCTCTAAGGCAGTGATGGGCAACCTTTTGAGCTCGGTGTGAAAATTCGCCAAAAAACCAAGCGTGACTCAGGTGGTGTGTCACTTTGAGAAAAAAATCCATAAATTTGCGATATTTATAGTTTAAATAACAAATATGTATAATTGTAAACTGTATTTAATAAACCCAAAACACCTATAGCACAGGCCCTCGCCTCTCCCAGCCTCCACCTCACTTATCTTAGTAATGATGAGCCGCCAGCGGCGAAAGCGGCCCCCAGCAGCGACAGCGCCGCCCACAGCAGCCCCCAGCAGCGACAGCGACCCCCACAGCAGCCCTCAGCAGCGACAGCGCCCCCACAGCGGCCCCCAGCAGCGACAGTGCCCCCCAGTATTACCTGCCCCACACACAACGACCCCCAGCATTACCTGCCCCACACACAGCGGCCCCCAGCATTACCTGCCCCCCACACAGTGGCCCCCAGCATTACCTGCCCCACACACAGATCCCCCCCCCCAGCGGTGACTGCCACCTCACAGCGCCCCCCCCCCCCAGACTCATGTACTTACCTCATGGATGCTCCGCTTCTTCTGTGCCTGGTGCCCTCCAGCAGCGATGATCTCCGGCGCACACTGTGACGTCAGTGTGTTGCAGGACGCCTTCTCCCCCGGACGCTCCCGCGGAACCAACAGGTAAGAGACGTCGGGGGACGGGGGGAGGAGGATCCTGGTGCACACTGACATCACAGTGTGCACCGGGATCAGTGCTGTTAGTAGTGCTGGTTAATGAATACCAGCAGAGGAGTCACGGCCCCTGCCGGTATTCATTAATGGGGGAGCGGCCGTGTGTCAGCGACTATGGCTACGCGTGTCATAGGTTCGCCATCACGGCTCTAAGGGTAAGGTGATAGTTCTTGATTCCCAGTTGATGGTCGGGTTGTGAGTAGAGAACCAAGGGATTCCTAGAATGACAAGGTTTATTAGGAGGAGCTGTCCAGCTCAGTATGAAGGGCTGCCGCTCAGGGTGTACAAGGTCGCAAATTTAAATACAGACAGCGTCCTTTACATAGCCATGTGGAACATTGGGGTGTGGTACAAAATATTTGTGCTCCAGTAGGTCTTGATGCTCAGCTTCTTTACTAGCCCTGTTCATAATACAAGACCCCAAAAGTTTGTGAACTCTAATACATCCACAGGTGTCCATTTGCAGGGTTTTGCAAAACTGGAGTTGGGATTTTCTTGAATGAAATTATGGGCATATGAATTAGTTTGGATTACAATGTGGGCAATAAAGTCATCTGAAAAAAGAACTTAAAAAAGTCCGCCCCTCTGAGCCATGTTGTATTAAAATTGTATCCTTGAGTTTCCATGTCAGGGATCTGGGGTCTGAAATTTTCTGGAGTAATCCAGTGAGCATCAGATGCATTGGGGTCCTCAGAAGTGGCAGTCCTTGGAAGCCTTCTCGGGGGTGAACAGGGAGCTCAGACTCACTTGATGAGGAGGAGGATAATGCCAGAAAAATGGGGTCATCCTCACTAGTTGGGTCTTACTCAGATGCAATAACTGCGTAAGCCTTTTCCTCAGTAAACTTCCTGTGGGCCATACTACTATAAAAATGTAACCACAGAATGGGAGCAGAAGCACAGCAGGAACTTTTGTTTTTTGTGTATTGTTTTGTTTTTATTCACTAATGGCTATGCCAATGACTAACTGACGAACCATATGCTGCACTGACTAATGACGGGATGGGTGACTATGAACACTACACCTACACTACTAGACTGATCACACTACACCTACACTACACTAATATATGTACTGATCAGACTATACCTACACTACAGTACTAGATGAATCACACTCCACCTACACTATACTACTAGACTGATCACAGCTACATCTACACTACACTAATGATGATTGCTATAGTTTCTCTCTTTTTAGACACAGGACTCTCTCTTTACAACCTCCAGAAAAAAAACCCACTGTGCTGCTTGGAGAGAGAGATCGCACTGTAAACAGTGCAAACTGAGGCTGCTGCGCTGTGATTGGTCATTGAGTGTTGACTGACCAATCACAGCAATCGCTGGGACAGGACCACTGTGATTGGTCCCTCACACGCAAGTAGTGATTGGCTGCTAACTAGGTTAGCGGTCATCACTACAGTGTTGCCGCGATTGCCATCACAAGTGACACTTTAAACACAGGGAGCAAAAAAATAACAAAATCCTGAGAGGGATTTTCTATAGGCCACCAAAAATAAAAGAAGAAACTGAAAACTTATTATTAAGACAAATAAAAGAGGTGTCAAACCGCAATTAAGTAATTATTATGAGAGACTTTAGTTATCCAGTTATAATATGGGAAGATGAAACCTGCGAATCTCATAAGGGTGATAACTTTTTAAGAATAATTAAAGATAACTACTAGAGATGAGCGAACGCGTTCGTCCGAGCTTGATATTCGTGCGAATATTAGGGTGTTCGGGATGTTCGTTATTCATAACGAACACCATGCGGTGTTCTGGTTACTTTCACTTCCTTCCCTGAGACGTTAGCGCGCTTTTCTGGCCAATTGAAAGACAGGGAAGGCATTACAACTTCCCCCTGCAACGTTTAAGCCCTATACCACCCCCCTGCTGTGAGTGGCTGGCGAGATCAGGTGTTCGCCTAATATAAAAGTCGGCCCCTCCCGCGGCTCGCCTCAGATGCGGTGTGAGTTAGATGAGGGACAGTGCTGTTTATACCGGAGCTGCTGTAGGGAAAGAATTGGTAGTTAGTGTAGGCTTCAAGACCCCCCAAAGGTCCTTATTAGGGCCACTGATAGCTGTGTGTTGGCTGCTGTTAGCAGTGGGATTTTTTTTTTCCTCAAAATCGGCTCTGCAGAGCGTTGCACCTGGCATTAGGGACAGAAGTGCTGCATAGGCAGGGAGAGTGTTAGGAGTGAGTGTAGCCTTCAAGAACCTCAACGGTCCTTTCTAGGGCCATATTTATCCGTGTGCAGTACTGTCCAGGCTGCTGTTAGCTGTGCTGCATTTTTTTTGGGCTTCTCAAAATCGCCTCTGCAGAGCATTCCACCCTCCATTGATACTGCAGGGAAAGAATTGTATAGGCAGGGCCACAACACAGTTATTATTCATAGAATATACGCAGTGCTGCCTTTTGGTGGGAAAAAACTGAAAACAAATCTATTTGTCCAGCCTCTGTCCGTCCTTACGGGCGGTGGAGACGTGTGAGCTGCGTGAAGAACAGTGCTAAATCATACGCACCCAGCTACGCTTTACTGCTGGCTTCGCCATTTGCTTTCCTTAATTGGGAAAAAAAATACCTGCTCTGCCAGAGTTATAATAACTCTGCTACCCTCACGTTCTGTGACACATAAGCAGGGACACAGCACAGTTATTAAACTTCTCATGTTCATAGAATATACGCAGTGCTGCCTTTTGGTGGGAAAAAACTGAAAACAAATCTATTTGTCCAGCCTCTGTCCGTCCTTACGGGCGGTGGAGACGTGTGAGCTGCGTGAAGAACAGTGCTAAATCATACGCACCCAGCTACGCTTTACTGCTGGCTTCGCCATTTGCTTTCCTTAATTGGGAAAAAAAATACCTGCTCTGCCAGAGTTATAATAACTCTGCTACCCTCACGTTCTGTGACACATAAGCAGGGACACAGCACAGTTATTAAACTTCTCATGTTCATAGAATATACGCAGTGCTGCCTTTTGGTGGGAAAAAACTGAAAACAAATCTATTTGTCCAGCCTCTGTCCGTCCTTACGGGCGGTGGAGACGTGTGAGCTGCGTGAAGAACAGTGCTAAATCATACGCACCCAGCTACGCTTTACTGCTGGCTTCGCCATTTGCTTTCCTTAATTGGGAAAAAAAATACCTGCTCTGCCAGAGTTATAATAACTCTGCTACCCTCACGTTCTGTGACACATAAGCAGGGACACAGCACAGTTATTAAACTTAGATAATTCATTCACTAGAGGCAGTGGGGCCTTTCGTTTTCCAAAAAGGGCAAAAATTATATTTGGCCTGCAGTCTTGCGCCAATTTATTTCCTGCCTGTGAAATCAAATCACTGGTAATACAGCATGCTGAGGGGTAGGGGTAGGCCTAGAGGACGTGGACGCGGCCGAGGACGCGGAGGGCCAAGTCAGGGTGTGGGCACAGGCCAAGCTCCTGATCCAGGTGTGTCGCAGCCGACTGCTGCGCGATTAGGAGAGAGGCACGTTTCTGGCGTCCCCACATTCATTGCCCAATTAATGGGTCCACGCGGGAGACGGTTATTAGAAAATGAGCAGTGTGAGCAGGTCCTGTCCTGGATGGCAGAAAGTGCTTCGAGCAACCTATCGTCTACTCGCAGTTCTGCGCCGTCCACTGCTGCCAATCCGAATCCTCTGTCTGCTGCTCCTCCTTCCTCCCAGCCTCCTCACTCCACTACAATAACACCTGCTCAGGAGCGGGAGCACTCCCAGGAACTGTTCTCGGGCCCCTGCTTAGATTGGGCAGCAGCGGTTCCTCTCCCACCAGAGGAGTTTATCGTCACTGATGCCCAACCATTCGAAAGTTCCCGGGGTCCGGGGGAAGAGGCTGGGGACTTCCGCCAACTGTCTCAACAACTTTCTGTGGGTGAGGAGGACGATGACGATCAGACACAGTTGTCTTGCAGTGAGGTAGTAGTAAGGGCAGTAAGTCCCAGGGAGCAGCGCACAGAGGATTCGGAGGAAGAGCAGCAGGACGATGAGGTGACTGACCCCACCTGGTGTGCAACGCTTACTCAGGAGGACAGGTCTTCAGAGGGGGAGTCAAGGGCATCAGCAGGGCAGGTTGCAAGAGGCAGTGCAGTGGCCAGGGGTAGAGGCAGGGCCACACCGAATAATCCACCAAGTGTTTCCCAAAGCGCCCCCTCGCGCCATGCCACCCTGCGGAGGCCGAGGTGCTCTAAGGTCTGGCGGTTTTTCACAGAGACGCCTGACGACCGACGAACAGTGGTGTGCAACCTTTGTCGCGCAAAGCTCAGCCGGGGAGCCAACACCAACAGCCTCACCACCACCACCATGCGCAGACATATGATGGCCAAGCACCCCGCAAGGTGGGACAAAGGCCGTTCACCGCCTCCGGTTTGCACCCCTGCCTCTCCCCCTGTGCCCCAACCTGCCACTGAGATGCAACCCCCCTCTCAGGACACAGGCACTACCGCCTCATGGCCTGCACCCACACCCTCATCTCCGCTGTCCTCGGCCCCATCCAGCAGTGTAGTTCAGCGCACCGTTCAGCCGTCGCTTGCGCAAGTGTTCGAGCGCAAGCGCAAGTACGCCGCCATGCACCCGCACGCTCAAACGTTAACCGTCCGCATCGCAAAATTCATCAGCCTTGAGATGCTGCCGTATAGGGTTGTGGAAACGGAGTCCTTCAAAAGTATCATGGAGGCGGCGGCCCCGCGCTACTCAGTTCCCAGTCGCCACTACTTTTCCCGATGTGCCGTCCCAGCCCTGCACGACCACGTCTCCCGCAACATTGTGCGCGTCCTCACCAACGCGGTTACTGCCACGGTCCACTTAACTACGGACACGTGGACAAGCACAGGCGGGCAGGGCCACTACATCTCCCTGACGGCACATTGGGTGAATTTAGTGGAGGCTGGGACAGAGTCAGAGCCTGGGACCGCTCACGTCCTACCCACCCCCAGAATTGCAGGCCCCAGCTCGGTGCTGGTATCTGCGGAGGTGTATGCTTCCTCCACTAAAGCACCCTCCTCCTCCTCCTCCTCCTCTGTCTCACAATCAAGATGTGTTAGCAGCAGCATGTCGCCAGCAGTCGGTGTCGCGCGGTGTGGCAGCACAGCGGTGGGCAAGCGTCAGCAGGCCGTGCTGAAACTACTCAGCTTAGGCGATAAGAGGCACACGGCCCACGAACTGCTGCAGGGTCTGACACAGCAGACCGACCGCTGGCTTGCGCCGCTGAGCCTCCAACCGGGCATGGTCGTGTGTGACAACGGCCGTAACCTGGTGGCGGCTCTGCAGCTCGGCAGCCTCACGCACGTGCCATGCCTGGCCCACGTCTTTAATTTGGTGGTTCAGCGCTTTCTGAAAAGCTACCCACGCTTGTCAGACCTGCTCGTAAAGGCGCGCCGGCTCTGCGCACATTTCCGCAAGTCCCACACGGACGCTGCCACCCTGCGCACCCTGCAACATCACTTTAAGCTGCCAGTGCACCGACTGCTGTGCGACGTGCCCACACGGTGGAACTCTACGCTCCACATGTTGGCCAGGCTCTATGAACAACGGAGAGCTATAGTCGAATACCAACTCCAACATGGGCGGCGCAGTGGGAGTCAGCCTCCTCAATTCCTTTCAGAAGAGTGGGCCTGGTTGGCAGACATCTGCCATGTCCTTGGTAATTTTGAGGAGTCTACCCAGGTGGTGAGCGGCGATGCTACAATCATTAGCGTCACCATTCCTCTGCTATGCATCTTGAGAAATTCCCTGCAAACCATAAAGGCAGCTGCTTTGCGCTCGGAAACGGGGGCGGGGGAAGACAGTATGCCGCTGGATAGTCAGGGCACCCTCCTGTCTATTTCTCAGCGCGTACAGGAGGAGAAGGAGGAGCATGAGGAGGATGAGGAGGAGGGGGAAGAGACAGCTTGGGCCGCTGCTGACGGTACACCGGCTGATTGCCTGTCATCCTTTCAGCGTGTATGGCCTGAGGAGGAGGAGGAGGAGGATCCTGAAAGTGATCTTCCTAGTGAGGACAGCCATGTGTTGCGTACTGGTACCCTGGCACACATGGCTGACTTCATGTTAGGATGCCTTTCTCGTGACCCTCGCGTTGCACGCATTCTGGCCACGACGGATTACTGGGTGTACACACTGCTCGATCCACGGTATAAGGAGAACCTGCCCACTCTGATTCCCGAAGAGGAAAGGGGTTCGAGAGTGTTGCTATACCAAAGGACCCTTGCGGACAAGCTGATGGTAAAATTCCCAGCCGACAGCGCTAGTGGCAGAAGGCGCAGTACCGAGGGCAAGGTAGCAGGGGATGTGCGTAGATCGAGCAGCATGTACATCCCAGGCAGTGCAACAGTCTTTAAGGGCCTGGCCAGCTTTATGGCTCCCCACCAAGACTGTGTCACCGCTCCCCAGTCACGGCTGAGTCGGCGGGAGCACTGTAAAAGGATGGTGAGGGAGTACGTAGCGGATCGCACGACCATCCTTGGTGACGCCTCTGCCCCCTACAACTACTGGGTGTCGAAGCTGGACACGTGGCCTGAACTCGCGCTGTATGCCCTGGAGGTGCTTGCTTGTCCTGCGGCTAGCGTCTTGTCGGAAAGGGTGTTTAGTGCGGCTGGGGGAATCATCACAGATAAGCGTAGCCGCTTGTCAACCGACAGTGCCGACAGGCTAACACTCATCAAGATGAACAAAGGCTGGATTTCCCCAGACTTCTGTTCTCCACCAGCGGACAGCAGCGATACGTAAGCAATACGTAGGCTGCACCCGCGGATGGAAGCTACGTTCTCTCTCACCATCCAAAACGGGGACATTTCTGCTTCATCAATCTGTGTCTAATATTCCTCCTCCTCCTCCTCCTGCTCCTCCTCCTGAAACCTCACGTAATCACGCTGAACGGGCAATTTTTCTTAGGGCCACAAGGCTCAGTCAAATAATTTTTCAGAACAATTTTTAAAAGTTTCAATGCGCTTAAAAGCATTGGAACTTTAACTTGAACCAATTTTTCGTTACACTGGGCTGCCTCCAGGCCTAGTTACCACTTAAGCCACATTAACCAAAGCGATTAATGTGTTTCACCTGCCCTCTTGGCTGGCCATGGCCAATTTTTGGGATGTACATTAGTACTGTTGATACAGCAATTTTTGTGGGCCCTCGCCTACAGTGTAATCAAATTAATTTTTAGCCCACCTGCATTACAGCTGACGTTACCTCAGCTGTGTTGGGCAATGCAATGGGATATTTTTGTGTACCGCCGGTGGGTTCCAGGGAGCCACCCATGCTGTAGGTGCACACGGAGTTTTTAATACATCTGTACACTTCTAAAGAACCCCAGTCTGACTGGGGCATGCAGTGTGGGCCGAAGCCCACCTGTATTACGCACAACATTACTACCTCAGCTGTGTTGGGCAATGCAATGGGATATTTCTATGTACCGCCGGTGGCTTCCTGGCACCCACCCAGGCAGTGGGTCCACAGGGAGTTTAACCTACATGTGTCCACTTGTAAAGAACGACAGTCTGACTGGGGCATGCAGTGTGGGCCGAAGCCCACCTGCATTAAGCACGACATTACTACCTCAGCTGTGTTGGGCAATGCAATGGGATATTTTTGTGTACCGCCGGTGGGTTCCAGGGAGCCACCCATGCTGTAGGTGCACACGGAGTTTTTAATACATCTGTACACTTCTAAAGAACCCCAGTCTGACTGGGGCATGCAGTGTGGGCCGAAGCCCACCTGTATTACGCACAACATTACTACCTCAGCTGTGTTGGGCAATGCAATGGGATATTTCTATGTACCGCCGGTGGCTTCCTGGCACCCACCCAGGCAGTGGGTCCACAGGGAATTATAAATGCATCTGTTTCCACTTATAAAGAAACCCAGTCTGACTGGGGCATGCAGTGTGGGCCGAAACCTACCTGCATTAACCCTTTCCAGTCCACTGTGTGACCTGTGAAGACATTAGGGTTTAAGGCTGTACAGCTCCGTTGTTGGTAGACGTCCGTCGGGGTTCTCTTACTGTATATTGCCAGCCTCTCTGCTGTCGGAGCCTATCCTACGTGTCAGCTCATGCAGTACTGGCTTTAGCCAGCATATAGCGCCGTTGTATAACGGCAGAAAAAGAGTAAGCCCCCTAGGAAAACCATATACAAATTGGATTGGAAAGGGTTAAGCACAACATTACTACCTCAGCTGTGTTGGGCAATGCAATGGGATATTTCTATGTACCGCCGGTGGCTTCCTGGCACCCACCCATGCTGTAGGTGCACACGGAGTTTTTACTACATCTGTACACTTATAAAGAACCCCAGTCAGACTGGGGCATGCAGTGTGGGCCGAAGCCCACCTGCATTAAGCACGACATTACTACCTCAGCTGTGTTGGGCAATGCAATGGGATATTTCTGTGTACCACCGGTGGGTTCCAGGGAGCCACCCATGCTGTGGGTCGACAGGGACTTCACAATAGGGAGTTGTACCTGCCTGTGTCTATGAATTAAAAAGCCCGGTCTGACTGGGGCATGCAGACACCTTGACAGAATGAATAGTGTGTGGCACATAGGTTCCCCATTGCTATGCCCACGTGTGCAGCTCCTGATGGCGGTGGCACAGGATTCTATTTCTCATTGCTTCTGTACAGCATTGTGGGCTATCGCTCCGCCACTTTTAAAGAGGGTCGCTGCCTAGCCGTGCCAACCTCTGCAGTGTGTGCCTGCGGTCCATCGTCATGGCAGACGCAATTCTAAATAGACATGAGCGTGGTGTGGCATGAGGGCAGCTGAAGGCTGCCCAGGGACACTTTGGTGTGCGCTGTGGGGGGGAGGGGGGGCGGTTGGTCAGCATGTAACCCAGGAGAAGTGTCAGTGGAGTGTCATGCAGGCAGTGATTGTGCTTTGTTGGAGGTAGTGTGGTGCTTAGCAAAGGTATGCCATGCTAATGAGCGCTTTTCAGAAGTAAAAGTTGTTGGGAGGGGGGGGGGCCCACTCTTGCTGGTATTGGGGCTTAATAGTGGGACCTGTGAACTTAGGATGCAGCCCAACATGTAGCCCCTCGCCTGCCCTATCCGTCACTGTGTCATTCCCATCACTTTCCTGAATTGCCCAGATTTTCACACATGAAAACCTTAGCGAGCATCGGCGAAATACAAAAATGTTCTGGTCGCCCATTGACTTCAATGGGGTTCGTTGTTCGAAACGAACCCTCGAGCATCGCGGGAAGTTCGTTCCGAATAACGAACACCCGAACATTTTGGTGTTCGCTCATCTCTAATAACTACCTTTCCCAACTTGTACAGGAGCCAACTAGAAGAAAGGACACTCAACTTAGTATTAACCAACATTAAAAATCACAGAGGTCGGAGGAAAAAAAACAAAAACATCCACTGAAAAAGCCCAAAATATGCAAAACCTGATGTGCTGCAGAGCAGGCACAGTCACCACGGGGCAGGCACAATCGCCATAGGGCAGGCACAATTGCCATAGGGCAGGCACAATCGCCGTAAACCCTAATAAAATGCAGTTAGCTAGACTATGTTATGGAGGAGCAAATTGTTTAATGCTGACTGACAATGTGCGGTCACCAACTCACCCCAGCCCAAAATGGTGAGGAGCGACTGCAAAAAAACCTAGCCTGCAATGTGAATGATACCAAAGAAGTCAGCCAAAGATTGCATTTTTTGGCTTTTTCAGTGAATGTTTGTATTAACCAACAACCCAGACAGAATCACGGGGTGCAGGTTGAGGGACACTTGGGAAATAATGACCATAATATAATTATTTTACAGCTGTCATTCAATAGGAAGCCCTATTAGGGAGCGACAAAAAAACTAAACTTTAGTAAAGAAAAATTTGATCAGCTCAGAATTACTCTTAGGATCATTAATTGGGACAACATCCTCAAAAATAACAGTACCAGGGTTCATACAGGTTTAAAAAAAAACATTTTCATGACCTTTCCAAGACAAAATCTTGATTTTCAATGGCACCCACGGAATTCGAAATACACAGAATCAAAGATTTAGGGCTCCTTCACACTGGTATTGCAATATCGCTGCGTGAAAATCACGATCTTGAGCATCACGATCACGATCTTGATGCTTTTTCTCACAAAAACATCGCTGCCACTTGTGATTTTTTTTTCACGTGATTTTGCTGCAATTTTTTTAGTGCAAAAGGCAATAGGAATTTCTAATGTTAAAAACGCATCGCACTAAAATCGCAAGTTCCTGCTTCACGATGCGATAAAAAGGAGGCTCCATAGGGAAACGCGGGAGATGAAATGCAGAAAGATAGGGCATGCCGCGATTTTTTTCTCTCACATCATCGCATGTGTAAAAACATCGCCAATGTGAAAGAAACTATTGAAAATTATTGGTTGCATAATTCTGCATTTTCACTCACTCTCGCATCGCACGATCATCATGCAATTGCGTCAACAGTGTAATGGCACCTTTATTGTTTTTTCATTGTTTTATATATAATAATAAGACACCCTGCTAAGTCAAGTTATTCCCAGTTAAATCATTTTTTTTTAAATAAAAAAAACATAACCATGAGAGGGCGGTTGAAAACAAAACTTCAATGCACTTTAAAATCAGAAATATTTTTTGTATTTTTAAGACTGTGAGTATTGAGATTCTTGTGTGGTTTTTAGTTCTGTTTATCCAAAACAATTTCTTTATTCCTTTGGCCTATAGTGTTTAACACAATACTGGATTCTAATAGAATAAACAAAATAGTTTTGGACAAACATGAGTAGAACACGCAAGAATCTCAGAAATTATTATTACTCAGAAAAACATCCATGACAAAAACAAAGACTTTCATCAAATTCCAGGTTTTCCATGACGCGTATGAACCCTGAGTACAGACGGCAAATGGGAGAAGTTTAAAAACATCCTAATTACTCATGTGAGCAGTTTATATCATTTAAAAATAAAAGCCCTGAGTAGAAGGAAACCAATGTGCCTCAGCAAGACTGTAAGGCCTCATGTCCACGGGCAAAAGAAGAATTAAAATCCGCAGCGGATTTTAACTCTTCTCCCGCACGCGGATCCGCATCCCATAGGGATGCATTGACCACCCGCGGGTAAATAAATACCCGCGGATGGTCAATAAAAGTGATTTTTTTAAAAATGGAGCATGAAAAAATCTGGACCAAGCTCCATTTTCGTGCGGGTCTCTCGCGGGGATGGCTCCCGTGGGCTTCTATTGAAGCCTATGGAAGCCGTCCGGATCCGCGGGAGACAAAAATCGGAATTTACTCACCCGCTCCGGTTCTTCCCTTCGCCGCGGCTCCATCTTCTCTCCGTCGCGGCCGGATCTTTTTTCTTCGGGCCGGCGCATGCGCGGGGCCGAAGAAAAAAGATCCGGCCGTGACGCAGAGAAGATGACGCCGCGGCGAAGGGAAGATCCGGAGCAGGTGAGAGGTGAGTTTATTCTTATTTTTATGCCTCATGTCCGCAGGGCAGGAGGGACCCGCTACGGATTCTCCATGGAGAATCCATAGCGGGCCTGATTTTCCCCGTGGACATGAGGCCTAAGGGGGGCAATAAGTGAAAAAAGAAAGCATTTAAATTACTAAAACAAGAAGGCAGCGAAAAAGCCCAAAAATCATACAGGGAAAATAACAAATGATGTAAGGAAAAGATAGGATAAAAACTGTCAAGTAGGAGGCAGAGAGACCGATTGCCAAAGAGAGCAAAAAAAATCCTAAACTTTTCTTCAATTATATAAGCAGTAAAATGATTTGCACTGAAGTCACTGGCCCCTTTACAAATAATCTTCTACAATGAGCTGGACCTGGGAGAGTCTATTTATCTCCTTCATCTGGATTTCTCTAACGCATTTGACACCGTGGCACATAATAGGTTGATATATAAAATGAGACAGCTCGGATTGGGTGAAAACATGTGTAGTTGGGTAATGAACTGGCTCAGAGATAGAAAGTAGAGGGTGGTAATAAATGGTTCGTACTCCAATTGGGCCACCGTTGCTAGTGGGGTGCTACAGGGTTCAGTACTAGGCCCCATTCTGTTCAATATATTTATCAATGACCTGATTAGAGGAACTGCAGAGTAAAATATCAGTATTTGCAGATGATACAAAACTATACAAGATACAGCAGAGGACAATGTGTGGTCATGAAGAGGTTAATACAAAGAAGAACAATGTACGGCTACAAATGGACCTAGATAAGCTGGGGGCTTGGGTAGAAAATGGCAAATAAAGTTCAATATTGATACATATAAGGTTATGCAGGAAAAACGGATGTCAAAAATATACACTAAATGGGGTACTGCTAGGGAAAAGTGAGATGGAAAAACCTTACGGTCTTTGACTGTAGACTTAACTGGAGCAAGCAATGCCAGTCAGTTGCTGCTAAAGCAAATAAAGTTTTGGGGTGCATTAAAAAAGGTATAGGGGCATGGAATCTTACGCTTTAATAAAACCTTACCAAACTCTTATAAATAACCGACAGACCCCAATATTGGATAAAGAAGGCCGCGGTGTTTATTAACGGGGTTACAAACATTGGGGAGAAATGTAACCAATAATAACCATAACACTTGCTGTAAACTTTGTTTTACAGGCCCAAGTTTATTAACCAATCAATAACCATAAGAGTTCATGTAAACTCTGTCTTACAGACACAAGTTTACCACCACCAAACTCTCCCCAAGTTTAGCTGCCCACCCACCTAATGTGGGTGACAATCCCCCATCAACTACACCCCGACAAGTGCTGCTTCCTTTCCAGATGATGATAGCCCCACATCCCTGCACCTCCATATCTCACTGCTGCACCTCTCAGCTTGTTCCTCTGGACCAATCACCAGCCACGGTCAGGCCACCAGATTCTGCCTGACAACCACAGGGATTTCCTGCCATTTCTCTTCAGCCAATCATTTGCTGCTGCCAACCAGTCCATCACTGGGCAGAACTCACTCTTTGCCATCTTATCTGACCCAGTAATGACCTTTGTAACATATCATGGTTAACCAGAAAACCTCCTCCATAGAGGGTGACATATCATCCATCCATCATGTACATAAAGCTCCCAGATCCCATGAGGCTTTCCCTCCTAACTGTCCCTCAAGCCTCACAAGGGATGAGAAGAGTATTCTTCCACTATATAAGGCACTTGTCAGGTCCCACATGGAATACTGTGTACAGTTCTGGTCACTGGTGCTCGGGAAAGATGTTTCAGTGGTTGAGGGGGTTCAAAGAAGGGCAACTAAATTAATAAACAGAATGAGAGGACTAGAATACCCAGAGAGACTATAAAAATTGGGATTATTCACCCTGGAAAAAAGAGGGTCAAGGGGAAACCAAATAACTCTACATAAATACATGAGGGGACAATACAAGGATCTCTCCCATAATCTGTTTATACCCAGGACTGCAACGGTAACAAGAGGGCATCCGCTACGTCTAGAAGAAAGCAGGTTTCATCACCAACATAAAAGGGGGTTCTTTACTGTAAGAGCAGTGAGACTATGGAACTCTCTGCCTGAGGACGTGGTGATGGCAAAATCTATAGAGGAGTTTAAGAGGGACTAGATGCATTTCTAGAGCGCTATGATATTACAGGATACAGACATTAGGTGACCATGTCAGGGTTGTTGATCCTGGTCTTGGAGTCAGGTAGGAACTCAAACGTTGATCCAGGGATTATTCTGGCTGCCATTATGGAGTTGGGAAGGATTTTTTCCTCCAAATGAGCTAAATTGGCTTCTGCCTCATTGGGGTTTTTTTTGCCTTCCTCTGGACCAAAAAGGGAGGGGGGTTGGAACAGGCTGAACTAGATGGACATTGTGTTCATTCAGCCTAACTTACTATGTTACTATAAAAGTTTACGTCCAGTTGTGCAAAGTACCCCACAGCTAGGACGTAAACATACGCACTGTGGCATTAAGGAGTTAAAATATAAAATATCTTTGGGGAAAAAAAATTCTGCTGCCATCTTCTGATCGCCATAACTATTTTATTTTTCTGTCGACATAGTTATGTGAGGAGATAGGGTGACCAAAAAAGCGCAATTCTGGCATTTTTTTTCTCCGACAACGTTCACTATGCAGGATAAGTGATGCGTAACTTTTTTAGGTCACACTTTTATGGATGCAGCAATACCAAAAATTTGGGTTTTTATTATGCTGATTTTTTCATTATAAATATGGCAAAAGGTTTTTAAAAAAAAAAAAAGAAAACAACTTTAAGTTCATCTTTTTTTTTAAGCACCAAAGATTTTTTATGATTTTTCAATCATTTTTATTAAACATTTTCAAAAAGTACACAACACTGCACAAAGTTAATCGGCCAGTAATTTTCAGTCGAATCATGACAACACCGCATTGCTGCAGAATAGTATTATGGTGACTGAAATAAAATATATTAAGTTTCAATAAAAACAAAACTGGGAGGGGGAGAGGGGGAAGGGAAAAGAGGAAAAGGGAGAGGGAAAGACCTTGCTTTCTTGGTTCAAAAGACCCTTAGGAGTCCAAAATACCTGTTTTCAACCAGTTCTCGGAGGAAGCTAAGGCTCTCATGGCAATCCATGGCCTCCAAAGTTAGTGAAACTTGTCCCACTCCACCTCCTCCAATAACACCTCCACTTCATATCTCATAAGCGTATTAAGTTTCTCTGTCCAGATAATCTTTGTGGGAGGGGGGAGGGGAGTGGAGCTGATTTAATCTTTGCCATAGACCCAGGTAGCATTAGCAAGAGGGCCATTTTAGCTGTTATGAACACCATCAACCTGGTCATATTGTTATAGAGAAATTCCACGCTGCTCCAGAGATCTCAAACTGGGGGACAGTCCCACCATATATGCACCATTGTCCCAGGGCTGCCCTGACGTCTTCAACACGCAGGGGAGATTCGGGTGTCCATTTGATGCAGCCTTGATGGTGTCCTATACCAGCATGATAAAAGTTTAAAGTTCTGTTCCTGAATTCTACTAAATTTTGTGCTCTTGTGGCACAAGAGGAAGGCCCTCTTCCATTCTGATCCGGCACAGACACCCCCAGTTCTCGCTCCCAATGCCCCGTGTAACCAGGGAGGTTGTCCCCTGTCCCACGGGTTAACAACAATTTGTATATCAACGAGATCTCGTGCTCAACAGGGGATGACGACATACACAAAGCTTCAAAGTGTGTCAGCAGTAAAGTGCAACAGCCTCTGGGCTTTAGAGATTCCACATAACCTCTCACCTGAAAATAGCTCAGCCAGGCGCCCAGGGGAGGTCTAGAGTTCTTGGTAAATCCCTTAGGCCCCCTGTCCATGGCGCTGATTTCACGGTGTTTGAAGCTTTCCACAGCATTGCTATGGAAAGCGCCGGCCCACTGTCCACGAGTGGAGAAGCATTGTGATTCTCCGCTTGCGGCGGGCAATTCGCAGCATGCTGAGAATTGCCCCGATTCTCCGCGGTCAGCCTATCTATCAGATTAGGCGGACCGGCAGAGATTCGTCGGTGGCTCCTGCGGCAGCTACCGCGGTTGAGCTCCACAGCAGGATACCGCAATGCACGTGGACAGGGGGCCTTAAGGGCTTTACCCCCGATTGTGTGACCACATCTCTTGTATGTTGAATCAAAGCATTAGTAAGGGACAGAACAGTAGTTTTACCTTTAGAGGCCAAAAACTGAGGGTTGACCACCAGCAGAGTCAGAGGGCCCAAAACGGATATCACGCCCATCTTCGGAGTGAATACCCCCCCATAATCCAAGGACTCCCATCAGAAGTGGTGAGAGGCTATGAATTTCCCTTAGGAGCTTCCTTGGGATCCAAGGGGCCCCCTGAACCGTCGCAGACTCCGATCCATGCTCCATCTCTACCCATAGCTTGGAACCCCTTCCCTGGAGTAGAGGTAGTACAAAGTTAGCAAGGCTCACCTTATAGTATAGGACAAAGTCTGGAAGCCCCAATCCCCCATCTTCCTTAGGGTGCGCGAGGAGCGTGAAGCTAAGACTAGGCTTACACCCCTTCCACACAAAATTAGTGATCAGGGATTGGATGCTAAGCAAATAACGCTGGTCGAGATGGACAGGCAAAGTCTAACACAAATACAGTAACTTCGGTAAGGAGTCCATTTTTACTGCTTTAGCTCTGCCCGTCCATGACACATAGAGAGGGCTCCACCTTTCCAAATCCGCCTTAAGGTTAGACAGAAAAGGCCAGAAGTTTAATTCAAAGATCTGGGTGGGGTCTGTGGGTAGTTGCACCCCTAAGTATCTAATAGATGAGGATCTCCATTTAAAGGGGAATGCTTCTTCGAACTTTTGAGCTTCATTCTGTGGAAGTGTCACATATAAAATTTCGGGGTTTTGGAGGTTGACCTTGAAGTTGCTCACCCACCCATATCTCATAAATTCCTTTATCACAACTGGCAGTCCTACTCTGGGGTTCGACAGGAACAGGAAGAGGTCATCCGCAAACGACGCCATTTTATGCTCAGTGGTGCCAACTGTTAAGCATCTGATTGAAGTGTTTTTCCTAATGGCATTGGCTAAAGACTCCATTGATAGGATGCAGAGTAAGGGGCAAAAAAGGGCAGCCCTGACGAGTGCTATTGCGGATCATTATGGTGTTCGTAAGGGCACCGTTTACCCTAATTCTAGCCGAGGGGCAACTATACAAGGCCATGATCCACTCCCTTATCCTCCATCCCAATCCCAACTGTTGGAGAGTCCCTTCAAGAAACCTCCACCTGTCCCTTTCGAACGCCTTCTCCGCATCAACTGTGAGCAGGCAGAGCAGTTTATTTCCCACTCTAGCCCTGCTAATCAAAGAAATAGACTTAATGGTATTGCCCCTGGCTTCTCTTCCAGGGACAAAGCCCACCTGTTCTTTATGGAACAAATTAGGGATAAACTTAGTGAGTCTATTAGCTATGAGCTTGGCGAACATTTTTATGCCTATATTAATCAAGGAGATCGGTCTGTAGTTCGCGCATAAGGAGGGGTCTTTCCCCGGCTTCGGGATAACTGCAATATGCGCTTGAAGAGCCTGAGGCGGTAAAGGACTTCCCCGAGACACTTCATTGAAGGATTTCATTAGGAGTTGAGATAGTTCTTCTTTGAATATTTTATAAAATCATGCCGAGAACCCATCTGGGCCTGGGCTTTTGCCTAATTTTAACTCCCCAATACACTCCAATATCTCCTCATGGGGGAAATCAAGATCCAAAGCCTCAGATTTCTCCAGGTCTCAGGGTCTCAGTCCAAACTCTTTTAAATATGCTTCTTCTTCCTTTCTGCTATCTTTACCTAGCATGTGCTGCCTCTATATATTATATAGCCTGTGTAATAAAGGCGAAATTCCTCCAATATGTCCCGGGTAGAGAAAGCAAGATTTCCCACAGCTTTGTGGAGCTTTGGTATAAACATCTGTGGCGCTCTAGGATGGAGACTCCAGGCCAACCAACGACCACATTTATCTCCTGTCTCGAAAGCTTCCCTATGAATCCTGACCCTATACGCCAACGTCCTCTGGTCTAAGATTGACCTAATTTGCTGGAGAAGGGATGAGATATCCGGCTGTAACGCATTGCTCGGAGTTCTCTTGTTTGCCATTTCTTGATCCTGCAGAGATGACAGTAGTTTTCCCAATTCCTGTGAATGCTCTTTTTTTATTCTAGCTCTGCACGAAATCAAAGTTCCACTCAGGACGCATTTCAAAGCCTTCCATTTAAGCGGGGCCCGTGTTTAGTTCCTTTGGTGATCTTTTATGAAATTGGCTATGGTTGCTTTTACATCTTGGATGCAAAGGGGATCCTTTAACAAATTATTGTTTAACCTCCATATTTTTTTGCGAATGTCACCCTGGAAATCTGCAAATTCTGCATAAACTGGAGCGTGATCTGACCAAATAAAGGGTCCTATTGAGCTGGACGGCTGGATGTCACTAAAGCTTTTTTAAACTGATTATATATATAATAACAACTTATGATTGCTCATGAATAGTATGATGTATAGTTATCTAGTATGACTTGATTGGCAATCTGAAATGGCAGCCCTGGGGGCTTTCAGAAGGCCCAATAATGCCATGGCGACTAAATGGCACCCTGCGATCTCATCATGGGGGGCCATTGGGGACAGCCAAACTCCAATCGGGGCATTCAAAATGCTGCTCTCAGAATTGGCAGTGGCATTTAAAGGGTTAACAGCGGCTATCAGCGCTGCTGTTGATTGGAGCTGTTGTTGGCGGGTTTCAGCTGCAAGAAACAGCCAACAACTGAACTGTATGGAATGGGATCGACTCCCGATCCACCTTCATACAAACCCTGAACCTCCATGATGTAAATGTACATCCTGGAGCATCAAGGCTGTTAAAGGATCAATGTTATGGAAAGAGGCTAAAAAATGTGGAGTGACTGGGGCTGTCAAGGATACGGTGGCATTCTCCTGTCAGGGTAATCGATTAATACAGCACCAACCAAACCCACCGCAATATTCCGTAGCCTGCGATAAAGAAAGAACACCACACACAGGTCTGGTATGGTTCCCTATACGGGAGTAATGACGTGTCTTTACTGGCTTACACGGGGCTTTATACCCTTCTGTTGCATCACAAAGCATATATCATCTCATTGGTCCAAGTCTATAACATAACCATATATGTCCAATCAAATAAGCAGTGGCAAACAATCACATGTCCATTGTCTATATTAGGCACTTCTGCTTTTCCTCTCAGTCTTCTGAGCAAGAAGTCACAAGGTTCTTTATAGGAAAGCAGCCAAGCATGTTGCCTTTGCACCTTGTTCCTCTTTGCGGTTTCTAAGACACATTCTTCTTCGCCTTGCAAAGCCTTTTGCACATCTGATATGATTTTTAAGGCTACAGATTAAGTTTTTTCATTATAGCATTGCATAGAATTTCCATACAGGTATAAAGATATAAAAAACATATAGCAATATATACATATACCCTCACACTCCCATGAAAAAGTGATTGTTGATGCTACGTACACTTTAGTCTCACTGTATGTGCCTAATTCTGGACAGCATATATCTAGAAAAAAACCTTTCAATTATAAATAGACATAAGGTTGGCTTTTTAAATTCTAGTAGGGGATTTTATTACAACTCTCTGGCCTTCTATGCAATCATCTAATAGTAAATCTATCAACCAAACTCCAACTATCGCTTCTCTTTTTGATAATAATAAACTATTGGCGATTCCAACAACCAACAGAACGCAATATATACTTTCTTCTGACATCCTCGAGGTTTATTTACACAAGCGTATATCAGCCAGCGTTTTCACGGACGGGCGATATACACTTCCATCGAAGCATTTCCCCCCCTTCCCTCCCCCTCACCGGCTCTCTGCCTCTCTCCTCCCCTCTGAGTGGTTTGCAATGGGAGTGGGTGGGACAGGGGCAGAGCTAAGCTCCCGTCCCCTCCCCGCCCCTTTTCCATAGCCAGCAATGGGAGTGGGCGGGGCAGAGCTTAGCTCTGCCCCCTCCCATTGCAAACACCGGAGTGGAGGAGAGAGGCAGAGAGACGGTGAGGGGCAGGGAAGAGGGGAACTGCTTAGATAGAAGCGTATATCAGCCGGGCATGAAAACCCAACTGATATACGCTTGTGTAAATAAGTCTTCAGGTGTATAGTAGAATTGACTTTATATTAGTGGATAAAAATCTTAGTAATGTCACTTCTACAACCGTAGGTACCTTATGGTGGTTGAAAGCAATGGGCTGCCAGCAACCCCTGTGGTGATTTTTGGGGAAGGGCTTAAAATATAAGCTAAGCGCCCACTCTTTCACCACGACTTGTCCATAGCCATCAATGGGAGGAGGCAGGGTGGACCGACGCTTGGCTTGGCCCTCCCGTCACATCCTGCCCCCTCCCATTGCACAGAACGAGCGGGGAGGAAGAGAGGTGAGCCTGCGATGGGGAGGGAGGGGAAATGGCCTGGTGAGGTCGGCCAGCATCACCAGGCCATATGAACGGGCGCACAAATGTTTGATTTGTGCACCTGTTTACCAGTTTTTTCTCACACAACGTAGCGTTTATTGGCCGGCCAATATGCGCTCATGTGAAAGAAGCCGAAGACTGGAAGCATTTGACCCAAAGAAGTAGGAGGATCAGGAGTCAGCCAGCACCCCTACTGCTCAGGAGCCGATACCAGGCTCTCCTGCAGGAGAACAACCAAGAGGTCCATCAAGGAATGACACGCACACCTTTAATGCATGTAAATGAACATGCCTTGCGAGCGCAAAAAGTACAGTAAAAAAAAACAATGCACACACAAAAAAAGTATTGTTCATTTTGCAACTACGTAGCAGTGTATATTTTTAGTCTCGTGTTACTAAAACATTAGGAAACATTATTTTAGTATTTTTTTTATTTCCCAATATGTTTGTTACCTTTATGATTATTCTCACTCATTCTTTTTTATTTGGATGTAGTTGGTACATTTTATTGACCCCCCTATTAAGGAAATTGCTCTTCTCTGCTCGCCCCACCACCTGCGCTAGCGACCCTCTTCCCTCACACCTCCTCCGATCCCTCTCCCCACTGGTCCTCCCCATCTCACCACTATATTCAACCTCTCCCTGACCTCTGGCATCTTTCCCTCTTCTTTCAAACACGCCATCATATCCCCACTGCTAAAGAAGCCGACTCTTGACGTGACTGATGCTGCCAGCTACCGACCCATCTCAAACCTCCCCTTCATCTCCAAACTACTAGAACGTCTGGTTTACTCCCGCCTTGTAAGCTATCTATCAGGGAACTCTCTCCTAGACACCCTACAGTCTGGCTACCGACCCCAACACTCGACAGAAACTGCCCTTACAAGGGTATCAAACGACAGCCAAATCGAGGGGCAATTACTCCCTACTGATCCTCCTCGATCTCTCCGCAGCATTTGACACTGTCAACCACAAACTCCTCCTCAGTATGCTTCACTCCATCGGCCGAAAGGACACTGCTCTCTCCTGGTTCTCCTCCTACCTATCTGACCGCTCTTTCAGCGTCTCCTTTGCTGGCTCTACCTCCCCTCCTCTTCCCCTTGCTGTTGGGGTCCCCCAAGGCTCGGTCCTCGGCCCCCTCCTTTTCTCTATCTACACAGCCCCTGTTGGATAAACCATCAGCAGATTTGGCCTCCAATACCACCTGTATGCTGATGACACCCAGCTATACATCTCTTCTCGTGACATCTCTGCACCTTTCCTCCAAAACATCACCGACTGTCTGTCCGCTGTCTCTAACACCATGTCCTCTCTCTACCTAAAACTAAACCTCTCTAAAACTGACTTAGTGGCGTTTTCTCCTTCCACTAACTGACCTCATCCTGACATCTCCATCTCAGTGTGTGGCGCCACCATAACTCCTAGACAGCATGCCCGCTGCCTTGGGGTCATATTTGACTCCGATCTCTCATTTACCCCCTACATCCAATCTCTCGCCCGAACATGTCAGTCGCACCTCAAGAACATCCAAAAATCCGCCTTTTCTCACCATAGACACGCTGAAAACGCTTATTGTTGCCCTCATCCACTCACAGCTCGATTATTGCAACTCGTTGCTGATCAGCCTCCCCTGCACAAGACTCTACCCTCTCCAATCCATCCTGAATGCGGCAGCCAGGCTCATCTTCCTGTCTAGCCGCTACTCAGATGCCTCTGTCCTGTGCCAGTCACTGCACTGGCTGCCCGTTAAATACAGAATTCAATTTAAACTTACTACCTTCATCCACAAAGCCCTCCACAGCGCAGCGCCCCCCTATATCGCCTCCCTCATCTCAATCCATCACCCAGCCCGGGCTCTCCGCTCTGCTAACGAAACTAGACTGCACACCCCTCTAATTCGAACTTCTCACTCCCGCCTCCAAGACTTCTCCAGAGCAGCACCGGTCCTCTGAAACGCACTACCAAAGGATACCCGGGCAATCCAGGATTCGAAAAACTCCAGGCGTGCTCTAAAAACGCACCTCTTCAAGGAGGCATACCGCATACCCTAAACAAACTCCTCTGTACTCCGCCTGATAACATGCTCCCTGACCTACTGACTGCAATCCCTGCTAGCCATCATAAACTGCGCCTGCAGTCATACTGTTTCTGCCGTCACACGGCTAAATGTCTGACCATTGTCTATGTGTATAGCATCCCTCACTCTCCACCTCACCATACCGTGCACATCTCCAGCCCCTTTACCTTCTGTATCACCCCAATATTTGTAGTATGTAAGCTCGTTGGAGCAGGACCCTCACCCCTATTGTTTCCATCAATTGATTACTATGTAACCGTGGTTCTGTAATGTTTGTATTTTGTCTCTCTGTATCCCCCCTGTCTATGTAAGCGCTGCGGAATATGTTGGCGCTATACAAATAAAGATTATTATTATTACTTTTATTAATGAGGTGTGACGTCTTTAATGTTTCTATATTAACCCTTCAAATGTCATAATTGAATTAGACCACAGATTCACATATACTCAATATCCAACATTGACCTGCTTTAAGGGCTCATTCACATGGGTGTAAACACGTCATGTATTACACATTGAATAAGACCCATTGTTTGTAGTGGATTCATTTGCAGCTGCGTATTTTTCAAGTGACTTTTGGTCGGCTGAGAAAATACACAGCATGTCCTATTTCGGTATGTATTACCACGCAGGCCCATTGCAGTTAATGGGCGTGTGTAAATACGCAGAGATTATAAAGGAGCCTTACTATGATGGAATGGAATGGCCCATCCTGTGGTTTATTTATCACTTAAAAATATATATGCAGGAAAATACCATTTTTGGGTTCATGAATACACTCACACCTATGTGAATGAGTCCTTATACAATCACCACTAGATGGTGCTATAGCACTAGTAATAGAACAGTAGAACTCCCAGTGAATGAAGTTGTACTGCAGACACACAAGCAGACATAGCAGCGGAGGCAACAGTCAGTGTGCGGATCCACAGAGCCCAGGTGAGCGGGTGATAACCTGACTTTTTGTCGCTAATTCGCTTTATGTGTGGATACCATATATACTAAGGTGAGTCTGGGGGTAACATTACTAGGCCTGATGAAGTGGGAGTGCGGGTTCTCCCCTGACATGTCAACTGGAACTTCTCTTCCTGTTTTTGAGGCCAGAACTCTGTGAAGTAAGTTACTTTCTACGTGTTTTACTGATTACGTCCCCCATACAATGTACATTATGTCCTGACCGAAGAGCTCTAGCTTGTGGTGACCCCCTACTCCAATGCAGGGTAAAAGGTATCAGAGCCGCGTGCGTAATGTATGTGGGATGGCAGAGCCGTTTGCGTAACGTGTGCGGAGCGGCAGAGCCCATATGAAGCATTGGTTTCCCATGTAGTCGTTTACACGGGTGAATATACTGCGCGTAAATACGCCGGCAGCGCGAAAAATAGACCATATAAGCGGCTGGCGTATATACGCTCAGCCACAACATAGTCCTGGAACTATGCTTTGGCCAATATACGCCGGCGGGTCTCATAGACTCCTATGGGAGCAGGGAAAGAGAAGGGAGGGGGAGGCATTTATGCAGCATCCAATGCTGCGAGAAGCTTACAGGTGCCTCTGTATAGACATTGGAAGGCATCCCGAGGATTTTGGCAGAGCGCGGGTTTTCCAGGGTGCGGCGTAATTTTTCACTAAAAACGACGCTCATGGTTGTGTGAATGGGCGCGGAAAACACTGGCCAAGATTGCGGAAAAATGTACATTCAGGCGCTTATATGGAGCAGGCATGAAAACGTAAAAACACCATCACTGTATATGCGCTCGTGGGAAGGAGCCCTAAGAATGAGATGTGCGGACAATGCACAACGGGATGCGCAATTCTGTGATCAAAAGACATTTTTACCTCAATTGCTTAAATATCCAATTAAATCGGGGCGTGTTCGTCTGCGCACAAGTGAACAGGCCCTGTGTGCACAAAGTACTGCATAATACGCTGATGCACACGCAAAAAAGCCTTGTACACCGCACAAATCTATTGTGCTGAGACATGTGCAAAAACACGTATGCCCGTGTGAAGCCGGCCTTACAATTATGGAAAGAAGCCGTATTTGTGCTCGTTTTTTGCACATGTAAAATATCCGCACAGAATAGACGCCATTGAGTTTTGCGTGCAGAAAAACGTAGGTCCTGCTTTTTCTTTCTGCATTTGGCAGAAGTGTATGGGGGGGGGGGCGCAAATATGCAAGAGGATGCGCGAAACACTGCGCCAAACTGTGAAAAAACCACATCTGGACCTCATTGGGCTAAATAGCCTTCATATCCATGGACGGGGTGTGCTGCACGCCTGTGTGTGAATCTGCCCTACATGTGCAAAACGTACAGTAATATACACATGTGCACAGATGTACCTCAACCTACCTTGTTCATGTGCGAATGCACTGCGCCGGGGCGGGCATTCTTGAGCATACGGTCGTGTTGGCACGCAGAGTATGAAGCACTAAGCGAGTAGCCAGGATTCTCCTTTCTAGCGGGCGGGCTCCATTGATCTCTATGGAAGCGTATAATCCACAATGCAAATACATTAGTGGATACTTCTTAGGTAGCTTGGAGACCGGGCAGGGAGCTGCGGGAAGTCACCTGGGCTTACGGGTTTTTATTTTGTTTGTTTTTCTCCCGTTCTTTTTCTGTGCGGATGATCCGCTGTGCATCCGCGCAAAAAAACATTGAATCCGCGATCTGCTGCAAGCATTTAACCCCTTAATGACGCGGACCCCTTTTTCTTTTTCCATTTTTGTTTTTTCCTTCCCCCTTCAAAAAAATTGTAACTGCTTTATTTATCCATCGTCGTCGCTGTATGAGGGCTTGTTTTTTGCGGGACGAGTTGTATCTTTAAATGATGGCATTTACTGTACCATATAATGTACTGAAAAACTTTTAAAAAATTGTAAGTGGAGTAAAATGAAATAAAGACAAGTTTATTCTATGGGTCGGTATGATTGCTACGATACCAAACTTGTATGTTTTATTTTTTTTACTGTACTATTCTTTTTTTTCTTTTTTCAGACATTTAATTTTTTTTCAATCATTTTCTGCGGTCATTTTGTGCGCGCAATAACTTTTTATTTTTCTGTCGACGTAGTTGAGCGAGGGCTCATTTTTTGCGGGATGTCCTGTAGTTTCCGTTAGTACCAATTCGGAATACATAAGACCTACTGATCGCTTATTATTGCGTTTTTTCTGGGAGACAGGGTAACTAAAAAAAGTGCATTTCTGGCGTTCTTTTTTTTTTTTTCAGACAACGTTCACCATGCGGGAAAAATAATGCGCTACTTTGATAGAGTGGACGTTTACGAACGCGGCGATACCAAATACATATTTTTATTTTTTAATAATAGATATGGCAAAAGGGGGGTGATTTAAACTTTTATAACTTTTTTTTTTTTTTTTACAATTAATAAAACTTTATGTATTTTTTTTTTTTTAACTTTACTTTAAAGTCCCCCTGGGGGACTACAACATGCAATGCTTTGATCGCTCCTGCAGTATGACGTAATGCTATAGCATTACGTCATACTTCCATTTGACAGGTAGACAGTCTGCTAAGGCAGCCCTGGGGCCTTTCAGAAGGCCCCCGGCTGCCATAACATCTGCACCGTTCCCCCCGATCTCACCGCCGGGGTGCCATACGGGACCCCCGAACATGGTTTGGGTAATTGACATGCCGCTGCCAGAATTGACAGCGGCATTTAAAGGGTTAATAACAGCGATCGGCCGAATAAACAGCTGAATGGATAGAGGTCGCCCCAGGACCTCTCTTCATACATACCCCGACGCTCCATGACGTACCCTTACATCCTGGAGCGGGAAGGGGTTAAAAATATTTTCCGTATTGACTCGTAGGTCTTGCGCTGCAGAGATCTGCATGCGGAATCCACGCGCGCCGTGGCCATGAGGCCTTAGTGAATATAAAGTACTGTAAGTATGGTGTTGCTATGTTTTATAAGAATTGCACGCGCTGCTGTGATTAGGGATCGCATTGGTAAAAATTAGTATAAAACATTGTTTATATGGGAACCTACAAAATTCCACTTCTTAAGCGAAAACTTTTTAGATGGGAGAAAATAACATTGATCTAATGGACAAAAAATCAGGACCAAGACAAATCGACTTCTTAAACGGGAATCGCTGTACGTATTTTTCCAATCCAGTTTTGTAACTCTTTCTTTAGGGCTTATGTAGACGGGCATATATTGGTCAGATTTTCATGCCCGGCTGATATACGTTGCCCCTCTCTGCACGGGGTGGAGGCGGGACGGGCTGGGAGCTAGTGTATTGAGCTCCCGCCCCTCTCTGCCCCTCACCATTGTTTACAATTGGAGGGGCGGCGTGGAACTTAGCTCCACCCCTGTCCCACCCCTGCACTGCAAACACTAGTGAGGGGTAGACATGGGGCGAGAGCTCAATGCACTAGCTCCCAGCCCGTCCCACCTCCTCCCCTTGCAGAGAGGGGCAGCGTACATCGGCCAGGCGTTAAAACCCGACTGATATACACCCGTCTGAATAAGCCCTTAGACCTACTATTTTGCTGACATAATTTGGCTTGCTGCATGCTAGATGTAGTTCCTGTTTTTTGCCTTCTTGATGGATACAGATGTGCATCCTGTCTGTTATAATTTATTTTGTGGCTGCAAAATGTAACCTTAATCTGCAAAAATGTAGCAGAGATCTCTGGCCTATTTACAGCCAGTTATAGACAAAAGATCGAATCCATAAGGGCGAGTCTCTGGCTCCACATAGGTCATGGGCAGTGAACTTTGTCAGGTATCCAGGCTGATTGGAAGTTGACTTAAATCCTCATCTAACCTTATTACTTCTGCAAAAGCTGAAATTGCTAAAAATGCTTGTGTTAAAGAAAATCCCAAGTTTTACAATAATTCAGACTGAAGTATATTTGAATAATACAAAATGGACCTCAGATGCATGCTGGCAGAGGTTAGGGAAAGTGTTAGGGTGGACGCTCACTGGCGATTTTTTTTTTCTTTCTTGTGCTGCGAGAGCACAAGAAAACTCTCGCCTCACAGCGCAAGAAAGACGCCGGCATATCGCTAGTGGTTACAATGGGGCCAGCGGCAGCAGCGCTAGCCCCATTGAAAACATAGGGAGAATGCCGCGGACTTCTGCCACAGCTGTGACAGCTGTGGCAGGAGTTTCCTTCATCCCCTCGGGCTATGTGTCATTGGCTGAGCGCTCAGCCAATAGCTAAGCAGTAGCTGCTATTGGCTGAACCCCCAGCCGATCTGCACAGCCCTTTCAGGAGGGGGGGATTTTTAAATCCCCGACTGCTGAAAGAGCTTAATAGCAGTGCAGAGAAGCCACCAGGAGGACGCGTCTGAGCGCCGGAGAGGTGAGCAAATTTTTTACAAATTTTTTTACACACTTTCTACTGATTATCGGGGAAGGGCTTATATTTCAAGCCTTTCTCCGATACTCTTACTGCGGGGCTTGGCAGTGCCGATCCCATTGAAAGCAATGGAATAGAATGCTGGGGACTTCTGCCACAGCTGTGACAGCTGTGGCAGAGGATTCCTTCATCCCCGCGGTCCCCGATATCCCGGCGTGATGCTGGCTTTTTTATCGCACTGCACTGCAAGACTTTAACTTTACTCTCGCAGCACAGTGGAGAAAAAACGCCAGTGGGTGTCCACCCTTAGTGTAGGGTGTGCAGTTAGGCCGGGATCCTGAGTTCAAGAATCCAACAATCCTTCTTAGGGCTACTCCTCATTGTGTGCATTACTTTTTTGGCTGGCTGGGAGCAGTAGTGCACCATTTTTTTTTTTCAAGCATCTAGCCCTAAGCAGAGAATCTACCATTCTCCGTGTGCGATTAATTAGCCATAGTTTTTATCGCTAAACAGTCAGTTAATTTTTTCTGGGGCTGTGCAGAGCATCTCACATCTCCCATTCACTGTGTGTGGTGAATTAGCTGAAGGTAGTTCCCATCGCTATACACTGGATTAATTTTTGCTGGGCCTGTGCAGAGCATCTCACGTCTCCCATTCGCTGTATGCAGTGAATTAGCCGAAGGTAGTTCCCATCGCTAAACAGTGGGTTAATTTTTGCTGGGCCACTGCAGAGCATCTCATATCTCCCATTTGCTGTGTGCGGTGAATTTGCCGTAGTTCTCCTCACTGTAGAGTGGGTTAATTTTTTTCTGGGGCTATGCAGATCATCTCACATCTCCCATTTGCAGTGTGCGGTGAATTAGCCAGAGTTCTCATCGCTAAACAGTGGGTTAATTTTTGCTGGGCCAGTGCAGAGCATCTCACAACTCCTATTCCCTGTGTGCAGTGAATTAGCCGAAGGTAGTTCCCTTTGCTAAACAGTGGGTTAATTTTTGCTGGGACACTGCAGAGCATCTCATATCTCCCATTTGCTGTGTGCTGTGAATTTGCCATAGTTTTCATCACTGTAAAGTGGGTTAATTTTTTTCTGGGGCTGTGCAGATCATCTCACATCTCCCATTCGCTGTGTGCAGTGAATTAGCCGAAGGTAGTTCCAATCGATAAACAGTGGGTTAATTTTTGCTGGGACACTGCAGAGCATCTCATATCTCCCATTTGCTGTGTGCTGTGAATTTGCCATAGTTTTCATCACTGTAAAGTGGGTTAATTTTTTTCTGGGGCTGTGCAGATCATCTCACATCTCCCATTCGCTGTGTGCAGTGAATTAGCCGAAGGTAGTTCCAATCGATAAACAGTGGGTTAATTTTTGCTGGACCAGTGCAGAGCATCTCACATCTCCCGTTCGCTGTGTGCGGTGAATTAGCCATAATTCTCATCGCTAAACAGTGGGCTAATTTTTTCTTGAAGTGCATACAGCCTCTCTTATCTACAAGTCTCTGTGAGCGGTAAATTACCCATAGGTATCAGCACTATACAGTGGTTTAATTTATTGTCACAGCATAGAGCCTCTGGTATCTACAAGTCTTTGGGTGGGGGGAATCAGAGCCTGCTGCTGAGGGATTAGTAGAGCACTGCGTATCTCCGCTCCCCAGCTTCATCTCACATTTTGCAGGTCTGCGTGGTAGACCTTATTACAAGCACAACAGTGCAATCGGGTGCTGATGTGGATAGCGGATAACACTTCTAGAAATTTATCCAAAACCCAGTCTTCCACGCAGTCCACTAATGCTAGCCAAGGGACTGCACCTCTGAATCCTTAGGCTGTTCCTTCTTCCTCCCAGCCTGGTCACTCCAGGAAAAGGAGAGATTCTGAACAGGCATACTCCCAGGAACTGTTCTCGGGTCCCTGCCCTGAGTCGGAAAAAAATGTTCATCAGCCACCTGAGGAGTTTGTCGTGACCGATGCCCAACATTTGGAACTTTCCTACAGTCAGGGTGATGAGGCTGGGGACTTCCAGGAACTGTCTCAGGAGCTTTTTGTGGATGAGGATGATGAGACACAGTTGTCTGTCAGTGGGGTTGTTGTAAGGGTAGGAAGTCCGAGGGAGAAGTGGACTTCAGAGGATTCCGAGGAAGAGCTGCTGGACGATGAGTTGACTGACCCTACCTTGCTTGCTAAGCCTACTGAAGACAGGGCTTCAGAGGGGGAGGCAACATCAGCAGCAGAACAGGTTGGAAGAGGCAGTGGGGTGGCCAGGGGGGGAGGCAGGGCCAGACCAAATCCCCAACTGTTTCCCACAGCACCCCCTCGCAGCAAGCCTACGTGCAGAGGGCTAGGTGTTCAAAGGTGTGGAGGTTTTTTAGTGAGAGCGCGAATGACCGACAAACAGTGGTGTGCAACCTGTGCCGCTCTAAGATCAGCAGGGAAACCACCACTACCAGACTCACCAACATACGCAGGCATATGATGGCCAAGCACCCCACGAGGTGGAACGAGGGCCATTCACCGCCTATAGGTCACACCACTGCCTCTTCCCCTGTGCCACAACCTGGCACACAGATCCAGGACACAGGAACGAGCACCTCCTGGCCTGCATCCACACCCTTACCTCCACGTCCTCCAGCAATGTCTCCCAGCGCAGCGTTCAGCTGTCGCTAACACAAGCGTTGAAGCAAAAGCGGAAATACGCGGCCACTTACCCGCATGCACCATCTTTAAATGTGCACATTACAAAATTACTTAGCCTGGAGATGCTGCCATACAGGCTAGTGGAAACAGAGGCTTTCCGCAACATGATGGCGGCGGCGGAACCTCGGTACTCGGTCCCCAGTAGCCACTATTTTTCCTGGTGCTCCATCCCCGCCCTACACCAGCACGTCTCCCGCAACATAAACTGTGCCCTCACCAACGCGGTTACTGGGAAGGTCTACTTAATGACGGACACGTGGACAAGTGCTGGCGGGCAGGGACACTACATCTCCCTGACGGCACATTGGGTGAACTTGGTGGAGGCTGGGACCGCTCACGTGCTACCAACACCGAGGATAGCGGGTCCTAGAGGAGGAGAAGATACATTCTGGCCAACACGGATTAGTGGGTGTCAGCTATCTGACATACACAGAATGAATTGTGTTGGTACACAAGGGTTTCCCATAGCGATGTAACTGACGGCACAATGGGTCACACAAGGTGGAGGCTGGGACCGATTTAATGAGACATTCACAGCAGTACTAGCATCCGAGTCCGCTTTATGCCCACCATTGCTGAGGGTGTGCGCAGGGGCCGAGGTCCTTGGGGGGGTTGCAACTGTGCCAGGTTTGGCCAGTGGCATTTCTTCGTGGTTCATTCAGCGATTAAAGGAACCGTAAGTGAAGGCACATTGGGTCATACAAGGTGGAGGCTGGGACTGAGTCTGACCCTGGGCCCACTCATGTGCCTCCCACACAGAGGATTGCGGGTCCTACCTCGGTCACGGTTTCTCAGGCTTATTATGCCACCTCCTCCTCCTGCTTGCGGTCTGGGGATCAGCGCTGGTCGACATGTATTTGCTCTTGTGTTACCACAGTTATCTGAGACACTGGTTTGGACCAATCAAAAGAAGCATAATTGAATTAATGAGATGTTCACAGCAGTTCACACGTTTGTTGTGCCTAGTAGTGCACACTAGGCTTTCGCAAGCATCCGGCTGTATAACAGGTCAACTCATTGTACAATGCCTGTTTTTGGATATCCGCTGACGTATAATGTCCCGAGTGGTAAACAGCCGGATTGGTTTAGGTGTGATAAACGCACGCATCCCTGGGGGTCTGCGCTGGTCGGCATGTATTATCTCTCGTGTTACCACAGTTATCCGAGATGCTGGATTGGAGCGTTCACAGGAAGCGTAACTAATTTAATGAGACTTTCACATGGTCACTGTATACCTGTGGTGGCTGCTTTTGCGACACCTCCTGCTTCAAACCAATCTTTGGTTTTAGTATGCACTGGTGCATTGTGGAGAGGTGTAGAAGTGCTGGCATCTGAGTCCCCTTTATGCCCACGTTTGCGGCTCCTGACAATTTTGTGACAAAGGTGGCACAGGATTGGAATTATGATCGGACGTTAATTTATGAGCAATTTTCATCAGCATTGTGGGTTATCGCTCACACTTTCAAAGACTGTCGCTGCCTGGCCCTGCCAACGCTCTGCAGTGTGTGTCTCCGGTTCCTCCTCATCCAAGACGCACTTATAAATAGACATGAGGGTAGTGTGGCTATGAAGCAAGCGTGTGGCATGAGGACAGCTGTATGCTGCGCTGGGAAAATTTTGTATGTGCTGTGGACGCAGGGTCGTGTGGGGGGTTGGACAGCAATGCCAGCATGTAACCCAGGAGAAGAGGCAGCGGTGTCACCCGCAGGCAGTGATTGTCCTTGGTTGCACCTAGTGTGGTGCGGTATTAGTGTATCTTGACGCCCCCGGAAGCTATGGGTTTGACAGGGCTTCAATGCAGGAACGCCCCTGTCACACCCCTAGCTCCCGATTGGCTACTTGCAGCAGCGTGTGCCAAGTGTTTTGGCCACCCTCCAGGGTTAAGCCGGTGCCTTGCTCCTGACACTGCGCTCCCAGCCCCCCTTTCCTACTGCGGCTGCCTGGACATGTGGGCCCGGCGACTCTGTGCTGGCCATGTGCCCCCGCACTGCACTCGTGGCCCCCCTTCCTCCCTGCAGCCGTCTGGCCATCTGCCCCTGCCGACAGTGACCTGACCATGTGCCCCCGCCAATACTCTCCTCCTCGCTGTAAGGCGGCATGTCGTGGTTGTACATGTCTCTCCTACGCGATGGGTCGCCAGAGACACTGACAGCGGGGGAGCAGTAGCGGCGCAGGACACATACAGCGAGACAGCACACATTCAAGATAGCAGGCCGCCACTGACACCGGGGAACCAGTACCAGGTGCAGAGCAGGCAGGGAAGAGGCCGGCCTGGCCGCCACTGCAGTGCTGAAGGGAGCGCAGCGGGCTGCTGGGACTGAGACCGGGGGACCCCGCTGCTGCAGTGCAGAAGGGAGAGGGGTGCGCCACAGAGACTCACAGCGGGGGAGCACTCCTAGCCTCGGAGCATGCAGGGAAAATGCCGGCCTGCCGCTGCATTGAAATGGGACGCCACCGGGGACACTGACAAGGAACAACGCCAGGAAAATGTGAGGGAGTATCTGCCACAGCCATTACTCCTTCCTGCTGTATCTTTTCTCCCTATCCGAAGCCAGGGGTGTGACAGGGAAATTCACTGCTGGTGACAGCTGTTACACCCCTAGCTTCTGGTGGCATCAAGATACACCAGTACTATGTGGTGCTAAGTTAAAATGTGCCAGCGCATGTGCCTTGCTGCTCATGGTCTGTCCCAAGTTAGTTGTTTGGGGGGTAGCCGCAAGGCTCTTGCCCCCAATTTGGCTTAATAGTGGGACCTGGGAGCCTCAGATGCATCCTTACAGGCTGCCCCTACTGTTCCCTATCCATTTCTGTTTCCATGACTTTCTGATGTTTTCAGGTGATTCACACAACCTCCCCTATGCGGAGCATCGGTGAGCTTGAGAAATGCTCGAGTCTCGCATTGACTTCAATGGGGTTCGTTACTCGAAACGAGCTCTCGAGCATTACAAAAGGTTTGACTCGAGTAACGAGCACCCGAGCATTTTGGTGCTCGCTCATCTCTAGTCATGATTCAATTTTTGTAAGATATTACCTTTAAACGATTGTTCATTTTCTTGTATTACCTATGTAAATAATAATAAGAATGGGTCAGGATTAGAGATGAGTGAGCACACTCGGTAAGGTCCTCCCTTCCCCCGAGCTCGGACGAGAAGGCAGTTACTTGAGAAAAGCAATGCTCACTCGAATAACTGACCTTACCGAGCGTGCTCGCTCATGTCTAGTCAGGATAACCTCATATAGTAATCAACAAGCTGATATTGAATTATGAGGCGGATATGATAAAGCTTCAGGTGATAAATGCAATAAAATATATTTTACAACTATGATAACGACATAGAAATTAGTTGACTAATAGGGAAAAAATATGTTCGGCACAAAATCAACGTCGCTTTAATTATGTTTAAAGCTTGTAAGAGGAGCTGTTTCAGATGCAATAAACTCAAGAGATAATGTGAGCACTATGAACAGAGGGTGTATCCGTTTTTTTTTCTCTCTACCAGCTGGTACTTAAAGGGGTTGTCCGGCCAGAAACATTACATCTCATTACTTCTGTTTGCCCATTTCCATGCACTTTGTAATATACATTGTGCATGGAAAATGATGCAAACAGATGTTATTGACTTACCTTTAGGGGTGCCCCCCCCCCCTGTGTTGCTCCTCCGTCGTCCATGGTTACGACAAGTCTTCTGTTCTTCTTGTCGGGCCGGCTCCAGGTCTTGACGGGGGGGGGGGGGGGGGGTGCTAGTGTCGGTGGCTGGGCTGTCAGATGCAGAGGGATGGGGGGGGGGGGGGTGCTAGTGTCGTCAGATGCAGGGGGGGGGCTGGTAGTGTCGGCGGCCGGGCTGTCAGATACGGGGGGGGGGTGCTAGCGGCACTGTGAGGAGGTCATTGTGGGGGGTGCACTGTGTGTGGGCACTTTGGGGGTGCATTGTATGTAGGCACTGTGAAGGGGGGGCTGTGGGGCACTGTGAGGGAGGGGTATGTGTGTAGGGCATGCTTGGTGCTACTTTCACTTTCAATAGCAGACCATCGTCTGCTATTGAAAGTGCTGCTAGAGATCACGATCTGCTCCTACTGCTGTGACAGCTGTAGGAGCAGATCGCACTGCTCTCCCTGCTCTCTCATTACTTTAAATGGGGCCAGCTGGCTGCCGGCTTCATTCAAAGCAGTGAAGCGTGCGTCTCCATGACGCCGGTCCTCCAGTCATGTGACCTGTGTCATCGGGAGCACGCACTGAGGAGAAAGAGGCAGCAGTGCATCATGGGAACTACCCAGCGGCGCCATCTTTGAAAAATCCTTCAGGCAAGCTTTATAAGGGGAAGAAAAGGAATAAAAAGGTGAGGAAAATATCACATTTTATGGGTAAAGCTGTAATGTGTGATGCTTCTCCTCTACAGGGCATTAATAGGGGGGAAAAAAAATCAGTTTCGGCGGCGGACAACCCCTTTAATTCTTCTTTTGAATCTGCAGATTCACTTCCATTTGTACGCAGGATGACATACTAGAGATATTTTCCTGAAAAAATAGGTGTCAAAAAGACCACAATTAACCTCTGGACCAAGAGAGCGAGGACGCCAGTAAACAGCTGTTACAGGTAAGACATTTATATCTTACCACCCAATCTGTGCTTTTCTGACTTACTCCTCTTCATGTCTAAAGCTAAATGTGCGAATCTTTTCTTTGTGTAAGGCTTTGAGTCCCAAAAAACATGTCATTTTGGCGGGAAGAATACTGCATGTTAACCCTTTCCAATCCACTGTCTGACGTCTGAAGACAATATGATTTAAGGCTGTACAGCTCCGATGTTGGAAGACATCCGTCAGGGTTCTCTTGGTGTATATTGCCAGCCTCTCTGCTGTCGGAGCATATCCAACGTGTCACCTTATGCAGTACTGGCTTTAGCCTGCAGATAGTGCCGTTGTATAATGGCAGAAAAAGAGTAAGCCCCCTAGGAAACCCAGGATACAAATTGGATTGGAAAGGGTTAATAGGTTTACTACTGTACTTAGTTCTCTTCAGTTGGGTGTGTAAAATTACTGAGTCCTATAAACGCAGGAAGATTATATAGCCCTGGGGTATAGAAACACCCTTTACTGAACCTTGGAAAGTAGAAATAGCGCAATTGCTTATTTCACACTATATATATAGTGAGAACACAGGGGTTAAATAGCACCACGGGGGTTAAATAGCACGCCAAATGGTCACTTTTACTTCTTTACCTTTCATTTATTCACACATAAGCATTATCAGTAGAGATGAGCGAACGTACTCGTCCGAGCTTGATGCTCGTTTGAGTATTAGTGTATTCGAGACGCTCGTTACTTGAGACGAGCACCACGTGGTACTCGCCTCAATTACATTTCCTTTCCTGCATGTTTTGCGCCATTTTCTGGCCAATAGAAAGACAGGGAAGGCATTACAACTTCATCCTGTGACGTTCCAGCCCTATCCCACCCCCCTGCAGTGAGTGGCTGGTGAGATCAAGTGACCCCCGAGTATTTAAATCAGTCCCGTCCGCTGCTAGCCACAGACACACACTGGCAGAGATTAGGGAGAGTGCTGTTCCTGCTATAGGGAGAATGTTAGGCTACTGTTTGTGTCTGCAAGAATCCCAACAGTGCTTCTTAGGGCCACATATTACCGTGTGCATTACTGTTGTGGCTGCTGGGAGCAGTTTTGCACGATTTGTTTTTTTTTCATCTTGTGCTCTGCAGACTATTGCGTTCTCAGTCTGCAGCCAATTATACAGAGTATAGGGGAAGTACTGGTGAGGCAGGAACAGTGCTAGTGTAGAATCCTGTCAACAAGTACCCCAAAAAAGCTCCTGCTTAGGGCTACCTTTCACCGTGTGCATTACTGTTCTGGCTGCTGTGACTTGTAGTGGCTCACTATTAGCCAGCTAGGCCTTGCTGCAGGCCAGCGTATAATTTTTTGGGCCTACAGTGTGCCTTACAGTACCGCTGTCAGCCTCCAAGTGCAGGCCAATAATTGCCTAATTTTTACACCGCTCTGTGCGTCTTGTTAACTTACAGCACAGCGTACGTCCACCGCCGCTCGGTTCTGGTATCTGCGGCGGTCTATGCCACCTCCTCTAAACCCTCCCCCTCCTCCTCCTCCAACAATGAAAACATTCTTGGCAAATGGTTTCGCTTTGGTCCGTCTTGCGCCGGTCCAAGAATTTCACCTAAACCGGCACAATATGAATGCCCCTGGCCATCCCTCTTAATCCTGGCCACAGTTCCGAAAACCAACAAAATACAACCGGGGTCCTATTCCATTATTCCTAGCTGAAGCATTCAGCCGACCAGTAGAGCAATAGTGGCTTCCATCTTGTTGGTATTGATAATAATTACATATTTTAGTGTACTGCTGAGATAGGAATAGAGCCGACTATAGAACACAGCATCCCTGGAGGTCTGGGGACAGAGTAGCAGCAGGCACATATCCTTGGTGGAAGCAGGCCAGCTGAGATCCACATACTCTCGGACTGATTTTGGACTGATTGATGAGGCCTTTACTTGTGATCATCTTTGGTAATTCCTGACAAAGAAGAGTGGTATAGCCAGAAACTTGCATTGCTAACACTTTGAAATAGTTGACAGAAAAAATATGAACGAAGCCTTTCCATATTTCTGATTGAGATGAGGAGGACTTTAGACTTTTAGTACCTAGAATATCCTTTTCATTGCTATCAAATGCCCCTCTTGTCTCAGAAAATACTAGCTTTTCCACATAGCTGTTGTCGCTTCCACTTTTGTTCTGCGGCTTTACTTTTGTCGATTGGCTCTTATTCGTATCTGAAGGTTTGATTTTGCCCATGGAGGCAAAATTCAAGGTGGAGGCGCGGAACCGAGCCTGACCCTGGGCCCGCTAACGTGCTTCGCACACAGACTATAGCGGGTCCTGGTCATGGTGTCTTCGCCTTGTAACGCCACCTCTTCCTCCTGCTTGGAGTCAGGGGATCAGCAGTGCGCATCATGTATTTTCTCTCGTGTTACCACAGTTATCTGAGACACTGGTTTGGGCCAAAGGAGAGGAGCATAACTGCATTAACGTTATAGGGGTCTGCCTATACTTCAGCTGCAGAAATGTTACAAGGGTCTGCCAATACTGCTGCTACATAAATGTTTCTGGGGTCTGTGTATACTTCTGCAACTAAAATGTTACTGGGGTCTGTGTATACTGTTACTACTGAAATGTAACTAATACTGGGCTCTGCCTATACTGCTGCTACGGAAATGTTACTGGGGTCTGTCTATACTGTTACTACTGAAATGTTACTAATACTGGGCTCTGCCTATACTGCTGCTACGGAAATGTTACTGGGGTCTGTCTATACTGTAACTACAGAAATGTTACTGGGGGTCTACATAGACTTTTGCAACATAACTGTTAGTGGGGTCTGCTTATCACTTTGCTACAGGAATATTACAGGTGTCTGTGCATAGTATGGGGTCACTAAGTTTTCCCATCGCGGTGTTCTACGTATCTGGCCCAAAAAAAAAACACAGACTGACTAGGGCATGGAGTGTGGGCCGAAGCCAACCTGTATTTTATCTCACATTACCTCAGCTATCCGGGGCACTGCAATGGGATTTATTTATATACCGTCGGTGGCTTCCTGGGACCCACCCATGCTGTGGGTGCACACAGACTTCCCATAGCGGAGTTGTACCTGCCTGTGACTATGAAAAAAGGCCAGACTGACTAGGGCATGCAGTGTGGGCCGAAGCCAACCTGTACTTTATCTCACGTTACCTCAGCTATTCGGGGCACTGCAATGGGATTAATTTATGTACCGTCGGTGGCTTCCTGGACCCACCCATGCTGTGGGTCCACACAGACTTCCCATAGCGCAGTTGTACCTGCCTGGCACTATGAAAAAAACACAGACTGACTAGGGCATGTAGTGTGGGCCGAAGCCAACCTGTACTTTATCTCACGTTACCTCAGCTATCCAGGGCACTGCAATGGGATTTATTTATGTACCGTCGGTGGGTTCTAGGGAGCCACCCATGCTGTGGGTCCACACAGACTTCCCATAACTGAGTTGTACCTGCCTGTGACTATGAAAAAAAACCAGTCTGACTAGGGCATGCAGTGTGGGCTGAAGCCAACCTGTATTTTATCTCATGTTACCTCAGCTATCCGGGGCACTGCATTGGGACAAACAAGAGGAACGATACAGCGCGAATGAGACGTTCACAGCTACGCTAGAATTGGAGTCCGCTCTAGGCCCACGATTGCTGAGGGTTTGTGCAGAGGCCTATGTCCTGGGTGCAGTGAAAGTCCGCTTCCTGCCTACGATTGCTGAAGCTGTTGGCCGAGACCTATGTCCCGTGGGAACTGCAACTGCGCCAGGTTGGGGCTATGCAACTTTTTCCTGGCTAATCCAGTCATTTGAGCTGGGAAAGAAAAGGTAACTGATTTACTGAGCCCGTCGCAGATGAACTAGCATCGAAGTCCGCTTCATGCCTGCGTTTGCAGAGGGTGTGGGCTGAGGCCTATGTCCCGGGGAAAATGCAAGTACGCCAGGTTGGGGCTGTGGAGCTTTTCCCTGATAATCCAGTCATTGGAGCCGTGAAAAGAAAGCTAACTGATTTAATGAACCCGTCGCAGATGAACTAGCATCGAAGTCCGCTTCATGCCTACAATTGCTGAAGCTGTGGGCCGAGGCCTATGTCGTCGGCGCGGTGCAAGTCTGCCATGTTTGGCCGCTCTGATTTATTTATTGTTCATGTCTTGGGTTGCCTAGGACCCACCTATGCTGTTGGTGCACACTTAGTTCCCATTGCGGTGTTTGACCTGTCTGGCACAAAGACACTGACTGACTTGGGTAGGGGGCAGAGTGCAGATGGCTTTCCCCTTGTGTTGTAGATTGAGCTATGGATCACCTAGACAGAATGAATACTGTGTGGGCACATGGATTCCCCATAGCTATGTAACTCATGCCCACGTTTGCAGCTCTTGACGGAGGTGGCACAGGATTGGAATGAAGATCGAACGTCAATTTCTCATTGATTCTCTACTGCATTGTGGGCTATCACCCTGCCCCTTTTAAAGAGGGTCGCTACCTGGCCCTGCCAACCCTCTGCAGTGTGTGCCTCCGGTTCCTCCTCATCGCAGACGCACTTATAAATAGACATGAGGGTGGTGTGGCATGAGGGCAGCTGAAGGCTGCGCAGGGACACTTTTGTGTGCGCTGCGGACGCAGGACCGTGCGGGAGGGTTGGGCAGCATGTAACCCAGGAGAAAAGGCAGCGGCGTGTCCCGAAGGCAGCGATTGTGCTTTGTTGGAGGTAGTGTGGTGCTTAGCTAAGGTGTGCCTTGCTAATGAGGGTTTGTCCGAAGTAAAATTTGTTAGGGGGGGGGGCTCACTCTTGCCGCTATTGTGGCTTAATAGTGGGACGGCGAGTCTGAGATGCAGCCCAGCATGTTGCCCCTCGCCTGCCCTATCCGTATCTGTGTCGTTTCCATCACTTACGTAGGTTTTGAAGATGTGCACAAATGAAAACCTTAGCGAGCATCGACGATATACAAAAATGCTCGAGTCGCCCATTGACTTCAATGGGGTTCGTTACTCGAAACGAACCCTTGAGCATCGCGGAAAGCTCGTCTCGAGCAACAAGCACCTAAGCATTTCGGTGCTCACTCATCTCTAGTTATCAGAAACATAACCGACTGGGTCTCCAGAATAATAACTTTTGCAACACAAAAGTCCTTCTTAAAGTCCCTTCACAGTCCTTTCCAAAGTCCCTTCAATATAATCCTCCACAGGGTTGAAGTAAACAGCAATAAGTCCATTGGTTTTCACAGACCTGTGGTTGTCCAAGGCACAGCTGGTCCTTAAGGCCTTAGTATCTCCGGACCCCAGTCCGAGGGCAGGCGTTCCACAGGGGTCCTGCTGGAACCACGTAGCTCCTTGAGTCCACAGCGTCTCTCTCTCTCTCTGCATACAACAGGAGTTCCTTTTCAATTGCAGTCTGGCTTTCCCAGACACACACACACCTCTCCCAGGTGTTGAGGTTAGGGGCGCCACTCTGTCAACCTCTGGCCTTCTTGGTCTGCACCAGACCCTGGGCTAGCAGTCCTCCCAGCTCCACTGAGCTGTCTTTCTGGCTCTCTCAGCAAAACACTCTCCCACTGCAGCAGGAACAAAGCTTTTTATCTCACTGACCACACCTGTGGGTGTTTTCCCTCTTGCCTCAGGCACCATACTGATTGTCTGTTGCCCTCTACAGGCCATCCTCTGTAGCGCACCCCTACATATCCCTCCCCCTTGATGAAGGCCTTATCACATTTTTCTTCTTCTGGCCCTCCAGGGTCAAAACTCCAGCCTCAGGGTCTCTTTCTGTTTTTACCTGTCTGACGAGTTCCTTCTTCTTGTCTTCACTCTGCTCCTCACATTCTTACAGATCTCTGTCAGACTGTGCTCTCACAGCTTGCAAGTTGACTCCCAAGTGCAACTTTGTGGCTTGTAACTTATAGACGAGTTTCTCTACCTGACCCTTCATTTCTTCTATTTGCTGTTCCAAGGCTTTAGTAGACTTTTCTAGTTTAGGTACAGTCTTTTCACCATCATCCTTGGAGCTAACAGAGTCCTCCATTTCAGTGCAGGACGGCTTGTGGAGACTTTCTAACTGAGCCTGCATTTTGAAGGTCTCTTCTAGCTCAAGAACCTTGTCTCTGTATTCTTCCAGTTCCTCTTGTAGCTCATGGTCCAGCATGGCCTTGCTTTGGATTACAGTCTCCACTTCATTTTTCAATTTATTAAGGCTTATAATTATCATTTTTTCCTCACTTTGTAACAATTCTATTTCTTCTCTTAGTACAATGTTGTCATCGTTTAGAACCATTAGCATTCTTCGAAGCTCCTTTACCTCTGACTCTGACTTTTGCTTGGTAGTATTCAGTTCACTGATGAGTTGGTCCTTGGAGCCAGCATCCCTGTGATAGGCTTCTCCCACTTGGACAAACTGTTTCTTCACTTTCTGGGTTTGCTTTTTTACATCATTATTCTTTTGCTGCAGTTCTTCCAAGACTTCTGCTGCCACTTGTGAGACCTTCTCAGCTTCAGTAGTCTCCCTTTGTAAACATAATTTGGCATTCTTTACTACTTGTAACTCTTTCAGATTCTTTAACAAGATCACCTTTTTTCTTTTATGTCTGAACTGGGGTTTAGACATCTCTGGTCTCTGAACCCTTCTTTCAGCCGCTTGACTATTTGATTTCCAGCATTTCATCTTCATGCACAACTTCTCTGAGAACTGCTGAAGCTCTGCTTTTTCTTGTGACACCACTTTAAGGCTGCGTGTCAGGGTTAGTACCTCTGTTTCTTTCTCATTAGCCCTGTTTTCTGCATGCTGAGGTTCAGTGGCATATCTTGAAGATCTGGCTTTCTCTTCAGTCAGCTCCTGTTCACACAGCTTCTGTTTCTTCTCCAGTTTGGACACAAGCTCCTGTTGCTGACCAAGCTTAACAGTAACATCTTCTACCTCTTGCTGAAGACTTACTTTAACCTTCTCAAGTTTATCACAGGCGGCTGTTTTCTCTTCACATTGCTGTGTTGTAGTTTCTAATTCTCCTTGTATTTTTCTTTTCAGCTCTTCCACAGAATCCAAACACAAAGCACTCTTCTCCAGTCTATCTTCCAGATCCACCACCTCAGCCTGAAGTGTTGTAATCTGCTGTGATAGGTTTCTCTTAGCTTCTGCATCCTCCTCTGCCTGCTTGAGGAACACATTTTTCTCACCTTGCATAGTCTTCAGGTCTGCACTGAGACCAAGTCTCTGCTACGTCTCTTCTTGCACCAGCCTCTGAGACTCTTCACTCTGAGCTTCCAGCTTCACCTGCAGCCTGCTCAGACAACGCTGTCTGCACACTGTCACCTTCAATTATTTTTATTTGTAGCTCTTGAAGCTGCATCTCTAATGTATTTTTCCTGCATTCATATGCACACTTGTCTTCCAACAACCCCTTCACCTTTTGGGTCAGCTCAAGACACTCGCTTTTCCATGTTTCTTTCACTTTTTCAATTTGCTTCAACTTCTTGAACAGTTTCCCCACAACTACAGCATGACTCCGTTCCAGCTCCTGGATTTGGGTTCCATGTATTTCAGCTTTCTCATCCAAGCTCATCTGTAGCTGGGACACCAGTCTCTCATGCAGTGTTTCCTGGTTTTCTCTGTAATCTAGTAAGTCTTTCAAAATCTCTACTTCTCTGCCTGACTGCAAGCAGCTTTCTCTATTTCCAGCTCTTCCTTGAGCTGACTTACTTGGCACTCCAAGTCACCATTTTCTTTGCGAACTGCATTTTCAACCTGATTCTGCAAACCTGTAGTTTGATTACGTGCATCTGTAGAAGCTCTTTCTAACTCGCCACACGTCATCTCCAACTCTTGGGTTTTTATTTGCATTTTTTACAGTCCTGTTAATACTGCACAGCTTGTTTGACCTCTTCCAAGGTTTCATTCCTCTTTTCAGCTTGCTTCAACCGTTGGGACAGTTCGCTCTTAGCTAGCGCATGAGTCTGCTTAAGGTTCTGCATCTGAGCTTCATATAGCTCTATTTCTTCATCCCTGCTTATCTGTAGCTGGGTCAGCACCTGCATCTGACGAGCTTCTTGGGCTTTCTTGAAGTCCAGTATACCTCTCAATACCTCTGCTTGCTTCTCTGCTTTGCTGCAAGCGTCTTTTTCCATCTTCAGCTTTTCTTAGAGCTGTTTTACCTGAACTTCCCATTGAATATTCCTCTTTGCTGACTGTATCTTCAACTTTTTACAACCTTGTTCACACTTATGAATTTGTTTTCCCAACAAAGCCCTGCGATCAGTTTCAGTCTCTATTAGGGTGCCTACCCAATTGCGATTTTTTTTTTTCCTGCGATGTTTTGCGTTTTTTCTCAAGAGCAATTAGTATAGAATGTGTTCTTGTCCATCTGGTTTTTTTTTCCGTTTCGTGGGATTTTTTCACATAGGAACTGTCAGTTGCATATGTCTCCTTATTTTTCTCTTAATGCACCCATGATTGTCAATGGAGGGCTGCAAAAAACGCCCTGGAAAACGCTGTGAAAATGGCGCGGAAAACGCGCAAAAAACGCCGCGTTTTTCACGCGCGAAAATCGGCAGTGCAAGTGGGTAGGCACCCTTATGAGGTGCTCATTATCTGTAGTTTTGACTGACTCTGTCAGTGCAGCCAACTGCTTTATTAGGAGTTGCCTTTCCTCCTGTTGCTGCAGCCTCTCTCGTATCAACCGCTTCAGCAATTCCTCCATACTCATGGAGGTTGTCTGCTTTTTCACTGGCGTCTTTGAGCTGGGACATTCACCGCTTGTGCCAGCGCATCCTCCACCATATGTGACACACAGGGGTTAAATAGCACCACGGGGGTTAAATAGCATGCCAAATGGTCACTTTTACTTCTTTACTTCTCATTTATTCATACATAAGCGTTATCAGAAACATAACCGACTGGGTCTCCAGAATAATAACTTTTGCAACACAAAAGTCCTTCTTAAAGTACCTTCACAGTCCTTTTGAAAGTCCCTTCAATATAATCCTCCACAGGGTTGAAAGAAAAAGCAATAAGTCCATTGGTTTTCACAGACCTGTGGTTGTCCAGGGCACAGCTGGTCCTTAAGGCCTTGATATCACCGGACCCCAGTCCGAGGGCAGGCGTTCCCCAAGGGTCCTGCTGGAACCACGTAGCTCCTTGAGTCCACAGCGTCTCTCTCTCTCTGCGTACAGCAGGAGTTCCTTTTTAATTGCAGTCTGGCTCTCCCAGACACACACACACCTCTCCCAGGTGTTGAGGTTAGGGGCGTCACTCTGTCAACCTCTGGCTTTCTTGGTCTGCACCAGACCCTGGGCTAGCAGTCCTCCCAGCTCCACTGAGCTGGCTATCTAAGCCAAACACTCTCCCACTGCAACAGGAACAAACCTTTATCTCACTGACCACACCTGTGGGTGTTTTCCCTCTTGCCTCAGGCACCATACTGATTGTCTGTTGCCCCCTACAGGCCATCCTCTGTAGCGCACCCCTACAGTGTGTGTGTGTGTGTATATATATATATATATATATATATATATATATATATATATATATATATATATATATATCTCAGGAAAACCTCCTTAGCCCGGAGGAGGAACCTGAGGTGAGATGGAAGAGAGGGGGAAGGGGGGGGAAGGAACATACAGGCATATTATAACGGGAAACACACACCCAACTAGCGGCAAACACTTGAAGACCCCAAGAGAAATAGTTGAAGAACACCAGTGAAAAAGTGCAGTGGGAAAACAATGTAATAACCTTTTAAAGAAAGCAAGACTAAGTAACACTGGAATCCTTAAGTCTTCTTCTGGGAAGATTTTAAGAATTGCCAGGGGGGATGGATGACATACGAGGGATATTTCCCTGACACTCCTTCCTTTCAGTTTCATCCCATTACTTCTAGTCTTTCCTTGTGCAGATGAGAATAGGGCTAATCCCTCTGCACTGTGACAGCCCTTCAGATATTTGTAGACAGCTGTTAAGTCTCCTCTCAGCCTTCTTTTTTGCAAGCTAAACATTCCCCGATCCTTTAACCGTTCCTCATAGAACATGATTTGCAGACCGCTCACCATTTTGGTAACTCTTCTCTGAACTTGCTCCAGTTTGTCTATATATTTTTTAAAGTGGGGTGCCCAGAACTGGACAAAGTATTACAGATTAGATCTGACTAAGGGCTCCTACCCACCTGCGTTTTTTTTAACGCTGCGATATCAGTGTGTTTTTTTAAATTGATTGTCAATGGGATTTTCTAATGTTAAAAACGCATCACACAAAAATCACACAGCACAAACTTGCGATGCGTTTTTAACAGTAGAAAGCCCCTTTGATATTCACGTAAAAAAACGCTGTGATATTGCAGCGTTAAAAAAACACAAGTGGGTAGGAGCCCTAAGGCAGAGTAGAGGGAGATAATTACCTCATGTGATCTAGACTCTCTGCTTCTCTCAATACATCCCAGAATTGTGTTTGCCTTTTTGGCTGCTGCATCACATTGTTGACTCATGTTCTGTCTATGATCTATTAGTATACCCAAGTCTTTTTCAAATGTGTTGCTGCTTAGTCCAATTCCTCCCATTCTGTATGTGTTTTCTTCAGTTTTCTTGCCAAGATGTAGGACTTTGCATTTCTCCCTGTTAAATACCATCCTATTAGTCGCCGCCCACTGTTCAACCTTTTCTAGATCTTTTTGAATACTCTCTTCCCAGTGCTTTACATTGACAAGTCCGGATATCATTCAAGCTAATGCTTTATACCAATTAAGTGGATTTAAAAAAGATAGATCATGCATGGCCTTCAGGTCGGGCCCACATGGCCGTGAGCATAAAACGCTGCGGGGGTCACACAGCCATGTGCGTAAAATGCTGTGGGGGTATGAGGGATGAGAGCGGAAGTCCCTCCATCTTGTCTTTTCATAATCACAGTTAATAGACAATACTAACATGATTTTTGCTAACACTCACAAGATAAAAATACTAACCTGCTGGCCATTACCACTATGCAGATGGCTTCCTGTTTTCTGTACTTTGGTTTCGGGTGAAACTCAATCATAAGCAGTTTCGCCTCAAATACTGTAATCTCTAAAAATATATGGGAAATTCCAGATTGTCGAGAATACATGTACGCTTTTTGGCATAATGCCTTCATATCTTTGGAGTAGTATATAAACTAGTGGTTCAGTAATTAAAATCTGAAACCTCTTGCACATAGTGTGTTGTCCATGTCGCATTGATTTCTCCAAGCCGGCTTGATACTCTGCTAATTTGGCAATCGGTAACATATTGGAAGGAGACCCTTAGATTTTCCCGACAGAGGGTCACGCAGCATTTTACAGTTGTGGAGCCGATGATCACCCAGCATACTGCTGCGTATGGCGGCAAAATTGTACTGGGCATGACGGCGTATTTCACACATGTTGTCATGTGCAGTACACCTGTTTTTGTTTAGATTTCCCTCGCCGTTTCTTCACGATGGCACGCATACACACCACCCATACATAATGTAATTGCATATGGGCACACGTATATATGCACCCATAGAGAACACGGGCTCTATCTTGTGCATATATGCAGCAAATTAAAATGTGCTGTGTTTGTTTTGCGCTTCTGTATTACACAATTCTGACACGCTAATTCCTGTGAGTTTCCACGTATAACAAGGGTCTACAGCACGTTTGTAATATGCAGTAAACTTACGCCCATGTGAGCCCGGCCTTAGATATAGCTTTACCGTATTGTTCCTTCACTTTTCTCTACAGCGCCACCTATTGAGCACTGCTCTGCTTTCCTGTGTATTTGTGCACCAAGGGCCCCGTAGCATTCTATGGGAGGTGTGCAAATATACAATCAGTATATGCACAATACTGCACAATTCCTTGCATCCAGTGGTTTCATACTCAACCTTCCCATCAGCCATCACACAATGAGGCCTCTTTCACACAAGCATCATTTTGGGGCGTCAAAAAATGCATCTAAAAGAATCTCTGGCTTCCTACAGGTTCTTTCAGATGAGCGATTGTTTTTTGGACATGCCTGAAAAATGATGCATCAAAAAATAAGACTAAGGCTGCCTGTCCATGGGCGGGTTTGAATAGCGTTCCCCGCGGCGATGATAACCCAGCCGCGGGGATCGCAGTGAAAGCTCTCCATAGCGTTGCTATGGATAGTGCTTTTCCCACTCGCGGGCGGCAATTCGCAGCATGCTACAAATTTACTGGGATTCTCCACGGTTAGCCTATCTGCGATACCGCCACTGCCCCCCCTTTTTTCCCTCTCTCTCTCTCTCCTCCCCTTCCTCTCAGTTCTCGTCCAACCAAAACTTTTTTTTTTTAAGAATCTCATCGCTTTACAGAAAATTGGGATCAATGATAAGCAAAGTTAAATAGTAAGAAAAACAACGGAAATGAGAAATCAATAATCAGAGACACACTTGTACACGCGAGTGCGATTTTTATTTTTTTTTCCAATGGGTGAGATTTCTGTAGAATCGCAAAAAAATAGAAAGATCGCACCATGTTCTATCTTCCAGCATCGCCGTGAGAGCTCAATCTCACATGAAAATACACCCATTGAAAACTATGGGCTGTATTTCATTGCTACTTTCGGGGGTCTGCAATGTACAAAACTTGTATGAGGAACTTGCTTGTGTGAATGCATGCTTACAGCAATTTGTATACACAAATACACTTTATATCATATATTTAAGGTGTGTTCTATGTGTGTTTTCACATTTGTTATTTTATGTTAATAAAGTTTAAAGTCCAAACAAGTGACGAACATCATTTTAACGCCCCGATAGCTACATTTCTTTCAGTGTGGCTGTCAGAGCGTTAAATCTCGTGAACCAAGAATAGCTGAATCCAATTCAGGCTATTCTTCGCGATTTTAGCACATCTGGCTGCGGTATCTTGAAGTGCACCGACACTGCAGACCCAAGATGAAGGGAGTCAATGGCGGGAATATTAAACTCCCTCCCCCTCCCTGTGCTGGCTGGCTCACATAGACTCCAATTGGAAATCTCGTTGTCAAAGGTAGAGATATATTGCTTCTTCCACCTGTCCCAGAAAGTATTAGAAAGACTTTGCACCTGCCTCAATTGTCTGTAGAGATCCCTATCATTGCATTCTCCTAGAGGAGCACTCGGAGTACCGGTCTTCTGTGTGAGTAACATAGCAGGGCTAAGGATGGTCAAATCCTCAGGGTCACTGAAAAGAGTAGTCAATGGTCTTGCATTCATAATAGCTGAAACTTCTTCCCAGAAGGTGATCAAGCTTTCATTATGTGAGTCGCTTGCTCCCCACTTGCAAGAGGATAGAATCCAAGATTTTTTTTGCTATTCCTATCATTCTTTCCCAGACGCCACCCATGTGGGAAAAAATAAGTGCATCCTTGCTTATTTAGGTATCTTTCACGTTGGTAGTGTCCAAGTTAGAAGGAATTTGAAGTTCTTTCACTGTCCCAATGAAATTTGTGCTTCTGCCCGAATGAATATGCTTCACTGGTCCTCCTATGGCAATACAATGTTGGAGTGCATTTATGAAGTTTGACGTGTCAATGGATTCAACCACTGCTATGTGGACAGCCCTGCTGGACATACAAGTGAATATGACCGCCCAGTGTTTCGCGCTGGCATCAATACTTCTAGTGTGCCATGTAGCCACTGACCAAGGACCAAATACATCTAGACCGACGTTAGTGAAAGGAGGATCTGTACTGTATCTCTTAGTTGGGAGGTTGGCCATCTTCTGGTTCTGAAACATGCCACAAAGTTTGCAACAAGTAATGCAGGTGAAAATGAGCTTACTCACACACCTTTGTTCAAACTATCCATAGGCCCGCAGCTTGCAGATTCCCTTCGGTAAACAATTGGCCCTGATGTTTCACTTAAACATGGTGATGCAGCGCAAGCAAAGTCGGGATGTGATGATGCTCGGGAATTACCATAGGATGTCTCTCCATAAATTCCACCTTAGCTGCTTGAAGGCGACCCCCTATTCTTAGCGACCCATTTTTGGTCAATGATGGGATCAAGCTTCTTCAAAGCGCTATCCTTGGATACTGGCCTTTTCTTAGGTAGTCCATTTCTTTAGCATAACATTCACGTTGTATAGTGCGAATTATTATGCCCTTGGACCTGTCCAAATAAGTAGCGGTAAAGGCGTGTTTGCAGTGATGCCAGCCTTTGCAAGGTCTCTGGCTCACTGGTAATGATGACCTATAAGACTGAGTGATATGACTTAGATAGGCTATAGCATGAACGAGCAACATCCAAGTGGAGAATCTGTTGAAATGATGGGATTTGAGTTGGTGGTCCAAAGCCACTGTACATAGATCAGATACTTCAGATCGGATTTCTACATCGGTATCTGGGTTTACCAATTTAAATGAGTTGGATGCAATATTTCAAGACGTTGAATGGTACAGGAAGCAAGATCCGTAATCCATGTTGTATTCTTAAGGTGACCCGCTGCTACAGATCTAGTTGCGTTGTTTGCCGGATTATGGCATGTAGGAACATGGTGCCATTGTTTGGGACAAGTGACTCTCCTGATCCTTAGCACCCTATTGCTGACATAGACGTAAAAGGGTCTGTTTTCGTTGCAAATATATCCTAAGACTACCTTGCTGTCCGTGTAAAATTCGTCTTCCTTGATTCTCAGATTTATTCCCGTTGTTATAAGTTCAGCCAACTCTACCACAAGCACTGCAGCACAAAGATCCTATCTGGGTATAGTGTGCTCGCGGAGTGACGTCAGTTTGGTCAAGCTGATAACAAGCCCTATATGGCATTGTTCCTTGATGTCTATGGTCTTTAGGTAGGCTATGGCAGCAATCGCCTTGACTGAAGCATTGCAGAATATATATAGTCTTTGCATCTTGACTTCCACCAACGTGCCACATGAAGACTGGACAAAGCTTCAAGAGACTTTCTCCAATCTGTCCACATGTCTTTTTTTTCTCCATGGGAAGTGGATCATCCCAATCAGATGTCTCTGTGGTAAAGTCTCTTAGCATAATTTTTCCTTGGATGGTAACAGGTGCTACGAATCCCAGAGAATGGGATCTGTGAAGGGACAAGGCATGGGAGTGCTTTGTGGCAATTCTTTTATCAGAAAACTGCTGTGGCATGGCTGGAATAGGGAAGGATGTCCGCTTTCAAGTGTGTTGGTGAGCATGCTGTTGACTGAGGTCAGCTTGTGTGCTCCTCCTAGACAGATGTCTCCTATGATGACCCATCCTAGGTCAAGTCTCTGGGCGTATGGAGCATTCTGGGAACGATTAATCTTTCCACTAGCCTTATGAACTAGTAGTATGTCTCTTCCAAGGAGTAGGACTATTGTTGCTTCTGAGTCAAGTTTCGGTATCAGGTGAGCTATACATCTCAGGTGAGGATGGTATGCTGTTACCTCTGGTGTAGGTATCTCAGACCGGTTGTCAGGAATGTGATTGCATTCCAGTATGGTTGGCAGGGGCAAGCAGGTCTGACCATCTATGGACTCTACCATGTATCCAGGTGCCTTCCTCCCTGCTGTCTCAAGGGTACCCGCACATGTGCTTAAGGAGTAGGGAGAACCGGGCCCTACGATATTGAAGGTGTCGAAGAAGGTGGATTTAGCTAAAGACCTGTTGCTTTGGTCATCTAAGATTGTGTATACCTTGATCGCCTTATCCCGGTGACTGACCAGATAAACCCTGACAAGGCAGATTTTTTAGCACGACTTCCCTCCTGCAAGTCCTTTACAGATCTCTGTACACTGAGAAGTGACTATTGCTGTGTCTATCTGTTCTCCGTCCCGTTCCTCTGCTTGGGATGATACCTGAGAGGGTGGTCCAGTGTGTAGAGCCATGTTGTGTTCTGTGCTACCGCATTCCTCGCATGTCGAGCTGCCCTTACAGTTCCTGGCGAAGTGCGATGTTGTAGTGCAGCACATGAAACAGATGTTGTTTTCTTTCAGGAATTCTTTGCGGTCCTCTAAAGACTTCTTCACTTCTTCCTGAAGGCTCTGTGTTTTAGCAAAGAATGTGGTTTCTTGTGCAGGGGGATCTTCATGTTTGTTCTCTTCTTGAGGAGGCTTAAACGACCTATAAGGAGACCCTGTGGAGGCAACATTAGTTTTGTGGACCACTACTGGTGTTTTATGAGGTTTGACACCAGGGGTAGACAAGACAATGCAAAGTCAAAACTGGAATCATTTCTGATCCTTGCCTGTTGAGTAACAAAGCCTACAAACACCTGAAGCGGGGGAAATGGTACATTATGAAGCTGTTTATAATGAGAACCAAATTGCCTGAGCAACCTGTATCTCTGTTAACAAGTCACTAGGTTCCCTGCGCTTCCGGTAACTCTTACCCATTATTTTGGGAAAATTATCAAATCTCTATTGCTATAGCTTCTATTGACCCATAACACTCATCAAGTCTTTCCCACTCCATCTTAAGGTTTTTGCCCGGATAGTTTATGTTAATGTCTCTGATTATTTTTGCGTGTTCAGCAGACACGCTTCCAAGCCACTTTACCAAGAGATCTAACTCCTCTCTACAGGAGAGATCTAAGTCCCTTATGTGTTCTAGAAGGAGGCTCGCCATGCTCCATAGTTCTCTGGGCGATCGGTGAACTTTATAAGTCCCTTGGTAACCAGCTCCCATTTAGCAAAGAACCTAGCAAAGTCCACAGTAGCCTGGTTATCGCCAATACTACCCAGTGTGCTGTTCTTATGCTGCGTGTGCAGTGTATCACTATACCTTTTAGGAGTTTCTGTCTTAGGGCAGTCTGTATAATACCGCTCTGACACGAAAGTCATTTCTTTAAGCCAGAGCAAGGGTTGTAGGGTCTAGATTTCAAAATGGTATCATTTGTGGGAGAAGTTTTATCGTTTTGGCAGCTTGATGGCTCTACTAGTAAGCAATGGGGCCTGGAATTCATTCAGTTGTGCACACCAAAGGGTGTTCTCTCTATTACAGGCCTAGCCTTGTGTCCAGTAAGCAGATTAAGGATACAATGGATATGTTTCTGAACATGGGACAAACAAGGGTATCTATTTGGGGGTGCAAATCCTCATTTTCATGTTCACTGTAGGGAAAAAATGTCTTTAAAATGATATGTTTGCAAAAATATGAAATTTTATTTCTTCCCCTCTAAGTTCAATTAACTGCTAAAAAAAACCTGGGGTCAAAATACTCATGACAATCCCCCCCTTCCCTTCCTCAGTAAATACATTGAGGGGTATATTTTTTAAAATGCAGTTGTTTGTGGGGATATCTATTATTCCAACACCTATGAGCCTTTGCAATTTTGGCTTCGTGTAGGAAAACAAAGTGTTCCTCAAAAATTTAATAATTAATGTTAAATCCATATATCTTCTAAATTGCCTAAAGAAAATTAAAGTTTTTCAAATGTGCTTCCAGAATAAAGTAAAATGATGTAAATATATATCAAAAATTTGTACAGTATGTTTGCACATATTTAGCATATTACAGTTAAAAATGTGATAGAATGACAATTTTTTCCCCAATTTTGGTGCTTTTAATAAATAAACACAAATTCTATCAGTCTATTGTTAGCACCTAAATGTCAGAAATTACTTGGATATGCAAAAAACTTTATGGAATTAAAGTGACACGTGTCACATTTCCAAAATTTGGCCTGGTCTTTAAGGAGCAAACAGGCTTGCTCACTTACATAGTGTGAGAACTTCCCACACCTCCACAAGGTTAAACAATTTAAAGTCTACAGCATGTGTGAATATTAATGTAAATTATGACAAGGCTGCATGCTCAGCATCTGATACCTTGTTAGTAAAACAATGCGCACATGACATTACTGAGTAAAATCTAATTCAGTATTATCACAATGTCTTATTAGAACATAAAGTTTTCCGCAATAGTTTTGTGGCTTACTGGAATGGTTTTTCAGAGCAAGGTTCTGTACCGGTAAATCTTCTGATTGCGCTGGCTCTGTGAGGGTCTTGCTCTCCTCTGCTTCTGCACCCTCCTGTCTCTCTGAATGCGGGGATAAAGTGTTTCACCTTCTGGAGGGACAGACTGGTGAAATCTTCTTCTTGTGTTTCTTTCACCTCATCAAGTAGCCTGTTAATGGCATTCAGGAGGTGCCTGCCGCTTCTGCTCTGCAGATTTCATCCTTTGCATCTTAATATAATTGACAACAGCCCCCAGATCACCAAGTGTTAAATATATCAAGCATGCACCAATGTCAATCCTGCGCTCCACATCCATTGTTAGGCTCAAGCAGACTCTGCACTAAAGAGCCTTTTCCACGAAACGACCGGCTAGGCGCAGTTGATCAGCTGGTCGTCCCAGCGATAATTGTTCCTGTGCTCAGTTAATGGAGACGTAGCAAGTCGGGGATCATTCCGGACCGGCCTTCATTCATTGATAAACCACAGCCTTTTCAAACTGGCCAATACATTGTTCAGAAAGTGAACAGTGAATAACAAGCGTACAAGTTCTCAATCGGATTTAGTCGGGACATGTATTTACATTGAACGATATTGTTCAGATTACCAATGACTGCAAGAATCAGAATGAGTTATCTTCCCATGTAAAAGGACCCTTACTGTACAGGAGCTCACTGAGCGCTCTTGCACTATAAAAGGACATCGCTGAGGAGACGCAGGACACTCACGGGCCTGAACTGAGGGGGCACTCAGCCTCTAACACTGTACAGGACGTCTCTGAGAGGACACCCAGCATCTCGTACAGGACGTCTCTGAGGGGACACTCGGCCTCTCGTACTGTAATGTCTGTCTCTGAGGGGACACTCAGCCTCTCGTACTGTAATGGCCGTCTCTGAGGGGACACTCGGCCTCTCGTACTGTAATGGCCGTCTCTGAGGGGACACTCGGCCTCTCGTACTGTAATGGCCATCTCTGAGGGGACACTCGGCCTCTCGTACTGTACAGGATGTCTCTGAGGGGACACTCAGCCTCTCGTACTGTACAGGACGTCTCTGAGGGGACACTCGGCCTCTCGTACTGTACAGGACGTCTCTGAGGGGACACTCGGCCTCTCATACTGTACAGGACGTCTCTGAGGGGACACTCGGCCTCTCATACTGTACAGGACGTCTCTGATGGGACACTCAGCCTCTCATACTGTACAGGACGTCTCTGAGGGGACACTCGGCCTCTCGTACTGTACAGGACGTCTCTGAGGGGACACTCGGCCTCTTGTACTGTACAGGACGTCTCTGAGGGGACACTCGGCCTCTCGTACTGTAATGGCCGTCTCTGAGGGGACACTCAGCCTCTCGTACTGTAATGGCCGTCTCTGAGGGGACACTCGGCCTCTCGTACTGTACAGGACGTCTCTGAGGGGACCCTCGGCCTCACGTACTGTAATGGCCGTCTCTGAGGGGACACTCGGCCTCTCATACTGTACAGGACGTCTCTGAGGGGACACTCGGCCTCTCATACTGTACAGGACGTCTCTGATGGGACACTCAGCCTCTCATACTGTACAGGACGTCTCTGAGGGGACACTCGGCCTCTCGTACTGTACAGGACGTCTCTGAGGGGACACTCGGCCTCTTGTACTGTACAGGACGTCTCTGAGGGGACACTCGGCCTCTCGTACTGTAATGGCCGTCTCTGAGGGGACACTTGGCCTCTCGTACTGTAATGGCCGTCTCTGAGGGGACACTCGGCCTCTCGTACTGTACAGGACGTCTCTGAGGGGACCCTCGGCCTCACGTACTGTAATGGCCGTCTCTGAGGGGACACTCGGCCTCTCGTACTGTACAGGACGTCTCTGAGGGGACACTCGGCCTCTCGTACTGTACAGGACGTCTCTGAGGGGACACTCGGCCTCTCGTACTGTACAGGACGTCTCTGAGGGGACACTCGGCCTCTCGTACTGTACAGGACGTCTCTGATGGGACACTCGGCCTCTCGTACTGTACAGGACGTCTCTGAGGGGACACTCGGCCTCTCGTACTGTACAGGACGTCTCTGAGGGGACACTCGGCCTCTCGTACTGTACAGGACGTCTCTGAGGGGACACTCGGCCTCTCGTACTGTAATGGCCGTCTCTGAGGGGACACTCGGCCTCTCGTACTGTACAGGACGTCTCTGAGGGGACACTCGGCCTCTCGTACTGTACAGGACGTCTCTGAGGGGACACTCGGCCTCTCGTACTGTACAGAACGTCTCTGAGGGGACACTCGGCCTCTCGTACTGTACAGGACGTCTCTGAGGGGACACTCAGCCTCTCACACTTTTAGGACTACCATAGTATTACACTTGTTTTGTGGCTTTGCAATCACAGAGTACTTCATAGTGTAATTAGAAAATGGCAGCAGGCATTTTGGCTGCCCACCATAACTTGCAACTGGAATTGGTGGAATGTCACAGGTTAATCTTCTCTGACTTGGGGAGAATCTAATGCAAGGTGACACGCTGCTTTCCATAGACTGCGAGTCCCTGTGTGGAAGACTCCCCAACCTACAAATGGCATCATGCGGCCTTCTTTCTGTCACTGCAGAAAGCCCCTGAGCCATCATCTGTTGGAGAAGCCTCAGTGGAATGTTTACCTTGAATGACCCCTAAGCTCCTTATTAACTGCTGTGTGAGGAGCAAATGTCACCTCTCCAGCAGTGAAAGGGTTAGAAGCTACTTCTGCTTTCAGACAGGAAGCAACTTCCATCATTCACAAGAAGGAAGCATCTTGTAGAGCCGCTCATTCACTAATGACCCATCAGTAAAGCACAGGGCTGCAGCGGGCTCTGCAGGTGGAGGTCCGTGTACCCCTCATTGACCCCCCCTCATGGCAGGTTATTACTAACCCTTCACTCCCTTTGTGGGATCAGACTTCCCAGCTGTGAGGTGACTGATAGCAGAGGCTTTTCTCCTCTGTCCTAGTTCTGTAGCTGCATTCCTCAGTACACAGGCGACATCTAGTGGAGAATAGCACTAACTACACCAGAGGTATATGACCTATACAAGATCGCACATTTGGTTCTCTTCACACAGGTGTATTTGTGCACACAATACACAGAGAATAAACCCATTGATTTGTAAAGGTTCGATCACATGTGCATTCCAGTCGTGACAAAAACAAACGTAGCGTGCTCTATTTTCCTGCGCATTAGCACACCAAAACTACCCATATAAGTCAACTAGCTGATATACCCGGCTTTGCCCGAGTTAATTTGGTACTGGTGTTTATCTGGTGTTCACATGGAAAATCTTATGAAGTCGTGGTTACTTTAGAGATACTGGGGAAAAAATATGTTCACCATTTTGCATAGTTCTCTGCGTTACCCAGGAAACACCACGTGGAGGCAACCATGCGACGTTTCCTTTATATAAAATGACATCAGGAAGTGAGAGAATTAGATTACATACGTACAATTTGTACGCTAATTCTTTTGCGCTTAGAATTGAATAATCGAGTTGGGATCCATTAGCTTTTCCTAGTTATGACATAATCAATGCTCATGCCAAATTTCAAGTTTCTATGACACCGGAAAGTGAGAGAATTAGATTCCGTACATAAAATTTGGACGCTAATTCTTTTGTGCTTAGAATTGAACAATCGAGTTGGGACCTATTAGCTTTTCCTATTTATGACATAATCAATGCCCGTTCCAAATTTCACATTTCTATGACACGGGAAAGTGAGAGAATTACATTCCGTACATAAAATTTGGACGCTAATTCTTTTGCTCTTAGAATTGAATAATCGAGTTGGGACCCATTAACTTTTCCTATTTATGGTTCAATTAAATTTTATTAATTACATAACATTTGTTGTTTGACATCAGCTTATGATCAATTCACACAAATACACAACAGAGATAATTTCAAAGGTAGTTGTCTATTTAACGTCACTAAAAGCAACTGCTTCTACCAAAAATTGAAAATTGAAAAAAGAGGAGAGGAGAAAGCTTAGAGAGGGGTATGACTGCCTCTTGCGAGGACATCTAGTATGATGTGGGGTGCCTACTCACTGTGGCATTCCCTCACTCTGTCTTTCATCTTAGATCTGAAATTCGAGGTTGAATAACCCATCTCGAACCTGTGTTAAGCTCTCTTGAAAACTCCTCCTCTCCTATTAACTTATATTTTACTTAAACTAAGACACACACGGGGGTAATGGTGATTGGGGTGAAGGAAAGATGGGGGGGAGGTAGGTGGGGAGGGGAGGAGACTAGATAGTTGAGAACGGGTGAGGCTATGCAGAATGTCGTCCCCGCTCCTGCTGAGGTAGCTCAGTCGAGTGTGCCTCGGTCTATCCACCGTTTAAAATTGTCTGTTCCCCTGAACTCCACCCATGGCTGCCATGTCTTGTGGTATTCTTCCCACAGTTTTGGCTCCTAACTCGTCGAATCTCATGAGGGTGTGGAGCTCCTCCACCCACATGCCCCTAGTGGGGATGGTTACTGAACGCCAGAACCTTGGGATAAGTCTTCTTACTGCAATTATAAAATGTTTTAGAAGACTCGTTTTGGCTGCTCTTATAGCGCACGGGAACAGTGATAGCAGGGCTAGTTTGGGTGTCATGGTCACGTCTGCTTGACTGATGCGATTGTACAGGATTGTCACCTCCCTCCAGAGGTCAGCCACTGAGTGGCATTCCCACCAGATGTGAGCCATTGTGCCTCTGCTCCCATTGCATCTCCAGCACACCGGGGAGGAATGGTGGAAAATTCTCTGTAGTTGGTCCGGGGTCCTATACCATCTAGAAACTATCTTATAATTAAGGTCCTGGATTCGGCCTGCTGAGGAAACCTTGTGGGTAAGTACCCAGATTTTGCTCCATTCCTCCTCGGTGAAGTTTTCCCCCAGTTCCCGTTCCCAGGACTCTTTGTATTTCGGTATCCTGTCCTCCGTCTCCCGACTCAATAGCATTTTGTAAATCTTGGAGATCATGTGTCTCTGGGTTGTGTTCAATAGGCAGAGTTGCTCAAACTCCGTGAGTGGTGCCGTCAGATTCACCTTCGGCGTCAGCGAGCTCACAAAACCCCTTAACTGCAGATATTGGAGCCAGGAGCCTGGCTGTGGCGGAGTCTGGCCCAAGATCTCGGTCATGGGTTTAAGTCCCTCTGCGGTCATCACATCTCTCAATCTTGGGATTGGGTCTGCTGGAAGGGATAACAGCCCCGTCTGGCTTATGGGGATTTCGAATGAGGGGTTTGCCATGAGTGGCGTTAGGGGGCCCGGGACTGTAGCTAATCCTAATCTCGGCGCAAAACCTGCCCAAGTATTGAATAATTGAAGGCTAAAGGGAGAGATGTTGGGGATGTGCTTGACCCACTTGGGGGGGATCCACATGGCTCCGTATAGGCCATCGATTCTGCCCGAGTGCTCTATTTCCACCCAGAGCTTTGAGTCTATGTTTTTAAAGATGTCGAACGCGCAATTTGCGATGCTGGCCTTGTGGTATAGGGACAAGTCCGGTAGACCCAGACCCCCCCTTTCCTTTTCTCTCGTCAGTAGGGAGTATTGTAATCTCGGTTTGTGCCCCTTCCATACAAAGTTTGTGATTAGTGATCTGATTTTTGTGAAGAATGCTCTTGGAAGCCCAATCGGTATAGTTTGGCTAAGGTAAAGGAATCTGGGCAGTATATCCATTTTCAGTGCGTTGATACGCCCGTTCCATGAAATAAAGAGGGGATTCCATTTGCCTAGATCTTTTTCAAGTCTCTCGACAAAGGGAATGAAGTTCAGTTTATAGGCTAGGGATGGGTCTGCGGCAATGTTTGTCCCTAAGTATTTTATGTGTGAATTAACCCAGCGGAAGGGGAGCGCCGACCCCAAATGGGAGGCCTCGGCCTGCGGGAGCGAGACGTTCAGGGCTTCCGACTTCTGTGCGTTGATTTTATAATTGTTAACTCTCCCAAATTTTTCGAATTCTTTTAGGAGCACGGGCATGCCAACTCGGGGATTGGTTAAGTATAATAGCAAGTCGTCAGCAAATAAGGCCATTTTGTGTTCTGTAGGGCCTATCCTGAGGCCTTTTATTGAGTCATTGCTTCGGATGGCGTTGGCTAGGGACTCCATGGTCAGAATGTATAGGAAGGGGGAGAGGGGGCACCCCTGTCTCGTTCCGTTACACACTGTAAACGGGTCAGACAGGCTCCCGTTCACTCTAATTCTAGCCGTGGGATCTCGATACAGCGCCATGATCCACTGGAGCATCCGTGGGCCCAGACCAATTTTCCTTAATGTGGCAGAGAGGAAGGTCCAACTCACCCTGTCAAAAGCCTTCTCGGCATCTATGGCCAAGAGACATAACGGTGTGTTTGTTGATTTGGCCCTGGCTATTAGGGACATTGTTTTAATGGTGTTGTCCCTTGCCTCTCTGCCTGGGACAAAGCCGACTTGCTCCAAGTGTATCAGTCCGGGGATAAGATTCTGCAACCTGTTTGCTAGCAATTTTGCGAACATCTTAATGTCGATATTTATTAGCGAAATCGGTCTATAGCTCCCGCAGGCCGAGGGGTCCTTCCCTGGTTTGAGGATGACTGTGATGTGGGCTTGTAACGCTTGTTTGGGGAACAGATAACCTCCGTTTACTGTGTTAAATGCCTCTATTGCAAGTGGGGCGAGTTCCTCTGCAAATAATTTATAAAATCTGGCCGTAAAACCGTCCGGCCCTGGGCTTTTATTTATTTTTAAGTTTTGGATTATGTCCAGCAATTCTTATGGGGAAAAGTCCTGTTCTAGGGTCTCCGCCTCTGTGGGCGTCAAGCCCTTTGGGGCGTGTTCGGTCAGGTAAGCTTCTATCTCCTTGCCTAGGGTTAGGGTGGAAGAATGGGACTCTGTCGGGATATTGTAGAGTTTATTGTAATAGGATTTAAATTCCTCCAATATATCTTTGGTATTGTGCACCAGGTGCCCTTTGGTTGACTGGATTTTAGGTATATAGGTGAGGGGCGACCTGGGGTGGAGGGTTCTGGCGAGATGACTCCCGCACCTATCCCCATACTCGAACGACCCTTGTCTAAGTTTGTCCCTAAAGGCCAGGGAGCGTCGATCCAAAATCTCTAGGATCTGCTGTCGTATTGAGGAGATCTCTGCTCTCAGGACCTCACTTTGTTGCCTTTTATTGGCTGACTCCCTGGTCCTCAGGGAAGCCAACAAGCGCGTCAGGGCTTCCGATCTTTCTTTTTTAATTCTGACCCCATGGGAGATCAGCAGGCCCCTTATTATGCATTTGAGCGTCTCCCATTTAATTGGTGCAGACGTTTGGTCCAACTGATGTGTCTCTTTGAAAATTTCTATCTCTTTCTTAATTGCTGAGACACACAAAGGGTCCTTTAGCAAGTTATCATTAAGTCTCCATGTCTGTTGTCTTGGTACAGATCCCCACCCCGCCAGGCCTCCGAAGACTGGGGAGTGGTCTGACCACAGCAGGTCACCATGCGAGCATGAGGGGGAGCTATCTAGAAGGCTGTGTGAGATCATGAGGTAGTCTATCCTGCTATAGGAATTGTGAGCCGCTGAGTGGAAGGTGTAATCCCGAACTTCTGGGTGTAATATTCTCCAGAGATCTACTAGTTGAAGCGTATCTAGCTTTTTTTTGAGTGTCCTAATTGCAGTTCGGGAGACGGAGGACTTACCCGATGATGAGTCCATGATGGGATCCATTACCGTGTTAAGGTCGCCACCCAGGATAATTTTCGATCCATCTGCGAAGTTGGCAAGTGCATTCAATGCTCTCAGTGCGGTGGAGACTTGGTGCTGGTTGGGGAGATAAATGTTCGCAAATGTAATTATGATGCCCAATATCTCTGCTTTAAGAAATATATACCTGCCGCCTGGATCTATCAGAGAATCGATTTGCTGGTACTGGAGAGTCCTGTGCAAGGCAATGGAGACCCCTCCCGCCTTTCTCAAGGGGTCGGGGCTGTGTAGCCATATGGGGTAGTACGAAGAGGAGCAGTTCGGCACGCTCCCCTCCCTGAAGTGGGTCTCCTGTAATAGGGCCACCATCACCTTTTTTTTATGGAGGTGGTAGAGGAGCTGCCTTCTCTTCTGGGGGCTGTTAAGGCCTTTGGTGTTAAACGAGCAAAAAGTTAAGTTCGCCATTTATAGTTTGCTCAAGGGTGGGAGCGTGCCTCTCGTCTCCCCTCGTGTGGATCGGGGTAGGGAGGGGGGGAAAGGAAAAGACACATAGGGGAAGGCCGTGGGTGAAGGGTATATGCGGGGGAGAACATACAACATGGGGATAAACTATAGCTAATAGGGGGATACTCAGGGTCCCCTCGCGTTAGCGTCCTGCCTATATCAGGCAGTAAACAACAGCTTTAGTTAGCTGTTAACCCTACGTGGGAGAGTGGGGGCCAAGGAAGGGTGAGCTCCCTCCCGCTTCCCGACCCCTTGTAGTGAAAGTTTCCCGGTTTGACGGACCGAGTATATTTGTGGTGTGAGTGGATGTTCCCAGGCCGGAACGGATCCAATTCCCCCCCCCCCTCCCCGTCAATTTAACCTAACGCTACGTTCCTCTAGGGAGGCGTCTCTTAAAGATGGGAGTAGGGGGGGGGAGGGAAAGTATGTCAGAACGACAGAGAGGAAAGTCAAAAACAGTTGTATGGCATAGAAGAGATGATTTCAGCACAGTCATTCCACCGCTTCGCTTCTGGTGTTGCTCCCCCCTTCCTGGCGTGGTTCTTTTCGTCGACGTCTAGATCTTGTGTTCGATGGCTGCCAGGTATTCCTCGGGGGCATCACTGGGAGGGTACATGGAGAGGGCCAGTCTGGGAGTCGGACCGGGGGGAGTTCTAGTGTGCCCAAGAAGTTCGGTAGATCGCCCAGCCCTCTGAAGGTTGTTGACTTGCCATTCCTGGAGGCATGCAGTTGGAAGGGGAATCCCCATCTGTATGGGATCTCTCTTTCCTGTAGGAGGGTTAATAAAGGCTTCAGGGCTTTGCGTAGCTGTAAGGTTCGCCGCGAAAGATCTGGGAGAATTTGAATCGGCGCTCCCTTGAAGGATAGGTCTCTGAGCGGGCGTAGTTTTTGTAGGATTAAGTCCTTGTCTTTGAAGAAATGTATTCGACAGACCACGCCCCTGGGTCTGCTGGGATCGGAGGACTTCGGGCCTAGCGATCTGTGGATCCTGTCTATTTCTAAGGTGGCGGACTCTGGTCTTTTCAAGACTTTATTAAAGAAGGATTGTGCCCAGGCTTCAAGTTGTGATGGTTCAACTTCCTCTGTGAGGCCCCTTATACGTAGATTGTTTCGTCGATGACGATTCTCCAAGTCGTCTAGATGGGTATATAGGTCTAGGATCTGCTGGGAGTGCAGGTGTATTTCTTGATTGTGTGTCTCGAGGGTCTCCGTTATCTTCTCCTGGGCCTCCTCAACTGATTCGACTCTCTGCCCTATTTGTCGAATCTCGTATTGAAGCGACTCCACGTCTTTCTTGCGGGCAGTTTCCAGCTGTTGGAATAGCGTGTTGATATGGTTTTGTGTCGGCATTGCTCTGAGATGTTGTTTCCAATCCCAGCTGTCTTCCGCTTCTGGCGTGGGGGAGAGGTTACCGGGTTCTCTCTGTGATGCGCGTCTGGGGTCAGTTGGTTGGCCCTCTCTATTACTGGGGTCGTCGCTGCTGTTGTGTCTTGGGGTCTGTTTGTGCGGCCCTGGACTGGGGTCCGTGAAATCAACTGCTCCTTGGGCAGTGGGCTGCCTGACTCTTCTCTGAGTTGTGTTTCTTTGCGGCTGTGGGGTGCCGTGATGTGACTGGGTCCCTATGACTGTTCCTGGGACCAGGTGGCCGCCATTTGGGGGTGCATTGGAGGCGTCTCTGGGTCCAGAGAGCTTCCCGGGAGAAGAACCGGGGGCCGTTGGGGGGCTGTGTAGCGGGGGGATGCAGCCTGTGTGTGCTGTGGATATGCTGCCCTGATGGGGTACATGTTGTGGGGGTTCTTCCCCTAACTCCATGGGGTGTAGGAGCCCCTGGTTTGTGTGGGCTCTTGCATTTCTTCTGTTGGTGGTGGGGTCTGAGCCTGCTGCCCCTTGGGGCTTTGGGGACCCCTCTAGCATGGGGGGCTGGGTCAGGACGCTGCTCTGCTGTGCCCCGTCCTCTGTTTCAGCTGTTACTGTGCGGCTCTGAGGGGGAGGATGCGGGGGGGGGGGCCGCCTGGCCTCCGGCATATTCGGCCTCTGCATTGTGTGCGGCGTCCCCCTCCCTTATGGCTGTTCCGTCCGCCCCACTCACCGCTCCCGCCGCCGCGGGTGTTGAGGTCCGTTCCCGGCTGACTGCTGCTCCTCTCCCTCTGCTTGCGCTGCTGACTGCTGATGTCTGCGGCTCTCTTCCTTCCTGCTTCTCCCCGCTGGCTCCGGCGGCTCCTCCGCGGCGCCTGGTGTCGGGTGTGTGTAGAGTTGCGTGCCCGCTGTCCCCGCTTGCCTTGTTCTGGGGATCCCCTTCTTCCGGCCGCTCCTGCTCCGTATCGGAGCTCGTCTGCCTTGCAGGATGCGCTGTGGGCGCCATGTTGGGTGCGGCTGCGCGGGGCTCCTCTCCCTCCGTTCTCCTCAGGAAGGCTGTTATTCTTCTCCCCGAGTCGTCCGGAGAAGTCCTCAGGGTTCCTCTTTTCTTCCCTCTTGCCATTCCGGTAAGCAATCTGGCCTGGGTCATCCACATTCAATTATGTAGGGGTCCATTGCGGGAGCTGGTCTGAGGTGCGACTTACTCCTGCATTAGCCAGCCACGCCCCCTCAACTTTTCCTATTTATGACATAATCAATGCTCATGCCAAATTTCAACTTTCTATTACAACAAGAAGTGAGAGAATTAGATTCCGTACGTAAAATTTGGACGCTAGTTCTTTTGCGCTAGGATTGAATAATCGAGTTGGGACCCATTAACGTTTCCTATTTATGACATAATCAATGCCCATGCAAAATTTTAAATTTCTATGACATTAGGGAGTTGGACAATTAGATTCCGTATGTAAAATTTGGACACTAGTTCTTTTGCGCTAGGATTGAATAATCGAGTTGGGACCCATTTAACTTTTCCTATTTATGACATAATCGATGCTTGTGCCAAATTTTAAGTTTCTATGACATTGGGAAGTGAGAGATTTAGATTCCGTACGTAAAATTTCGACACTAATTCTTTTGCGCTACAATTAAATAATCAAGTTGCGACCTCTTTATTTTTCCTATTTTTGACATAATCTATGCTCTTACAAAATTTCATGTTTCTACGATATCAGGAAGTTGGAGAATTAGGGGCGGGTCAGTCAGTCAGTGGGTGAGTCAGTGAGGGCTTTCGTCTTTATATATACTAGCTGATATACCCGGCTTCACCCGAGTTAATTTGGTACTGGTGTTTATCTGGTGTTCACACGGAAAATCTTATGAAGTCGTGGTTACTTTAGAGATACCGGGAAAAAAATATGTTCACCATTTTGCATCCTTTTTTGCGTTACCCAGGAAACACCATGTGGAGGTAACCATGCGACGTTTTCTTTATATAAAAGGACATCAGGAAGTGAGAGAATTAGATTCTGTATGTAAAATTTGCATGCTAATTGTTTTGCGCTTAGAATTGAATAATCGAGTTGGGGCCCATTAACTTTTCCTATTTATGATATAATCAATGCCCATGCCAAATCTCAAGTTTCTATTACACTAAGAAGCGAGCGAATTAGATTTCGTACGTAAAATTTGGATGCTAATTCTTTTGCGCTTCGAATTGAGTAATCCAGTTGGGACCCATTAGCTTTTCCTATTTATGACATAATCAATGTTCGTGCCAAATTTCATGTTTTATGACATTGGGAAGTGAGAGAATTAGATTCCGTATGTAAAATTTGGACGCTAATTCTTTTGTGCTTAGAATTGAACAATCGAGTTGGGACCCATTAGCTTTTCCTAATTTTGACATAATCAATGCTTGTGCCAAATTTTACGTTTCTACGACACCGGGAAGTGAGGGAATTAGATTCTGTACGTAAAATTTGGATGCTAGTTCTTCTACGCTAGAATTGAATAATCGAGTTGGGACCCATTAACTTTTCCTATTTTGGACATAATCTATGCTCGCGACAAATTTCATGTTTCTACGACGAGAAGTAGGAGAATTAGTGGCGAGTCAGTCAGTCAGTGAGGGCTTTCGTCTTTATATATAGATAGGGATGCACAAATGTGTGCACAACATGTAAGCAGGTGAAACACTGTGTGCAGCTAAAGGAGCAGAACTGGAACTCATTAGACTAATTAGACATTTTAATCAGTGCATATTTTTTGCCATGTGCAAATGAACATGACTTGCAGGCGCAAAAAGTACAGTAAAATATGCCGATGCGTGCGCAAAAAAGCATAGTTCATTTTGCAAAAATGCTACACTCCTGCAAATATGCATGCACCTGTGTGAAGTATACAGTATACGCTCATACGTCTTACTTTCAAGTTTTCAGCAGAGAAAAGAGGGATACGTTTTGGACCACTCACTTTTTTGCCAAGGTCACCCATTGTGTCCCTGCTCGGCAATACTGACCATTGGTCAAGTTGCACAGAGGCGCCCAAACTGAATTTTTGTCAGGATCCATGAGATGCCCAGATCTTATCTCCACAACGTAAAGAAAAAGAACTTGGATTAATCTAAAAATAATTCATTAATTGGCTAAGGAAGGGGGAAGAGGAACTGGGGGCAAACTATTTTGTCTCTGGTGCAGGGAAACCTACTACATCTCTGCTCTGGGCAGATTTACTATTGAAAATGCACCAGATATCCGGTACAAATTGCACCAGAAAACTGTCTGATCGGCTTTGCTCCACATTTATGATGTGTTTTAGAGGCTTTTGGCCACTTCTTTTTTTTTTTTTTTTCTTTCTTTGCTGTTTCTGTAAAAAAATACATGGTTTTGTAAAAAAAAAAAAAAATCCTAAATGTGACAATGTTTTCCAAAAATGTAGCATGTACTAAGCCAAAGAACATGTGGCATAAGGCTGGATTCACACGGGCGTATATCGGCCAGGTTTTCACGCCCGGCCGATATACGCTGCCCCTCTGATGCATTGGTTTACACGTGGCCGTATTTCCGTGGGGTTTAAGTGCTCGACCAGCTAAGAAGGTGCATTTTGGCTGGGCGCTTTTACATTGGCAATGCCTGCATAGGATCCTATGGGAGCCTATGACAGCTGCTGGAGAAGAGAGGTGGGAGGGAGCTTAGCAGCGTAACTCCAATCCTCGCCGTCTGTTTGCAATGGGAGGGGTGGTTAAGCTCCACCCCCTTCTATTGCTGGCGGAGAGGGGGCAGGAGCTTAGCACACTAGCTCCCGCTCCGTCCCGCCTCCTCTCCTAACCGAGACATGGGGAGGGGGAGACAGTTTAGCAGAGCTGCCTCGGCGTATATACGCTGGGCTCAGGCCGTCTGAACTGGCGCACAAACATTTTGATTTGTGCGCCCGTTCATCCGTCTTTATGTTGCCAGCGGGTGAAGGTAAAAATGCTGACGCCCGTGTGAATCCAGCCTAAAGTTGGACTAAACAGTATAAAAATTACCCAAATGTATCATCCAGCAGAGTTAGGGCTCCCACCCACTGGCGATCCGACTTCCCTGCGATGCGAGAGTAAGTGAAAACGTATGATAATGAAACCAATGATTTTCAATGGTTTCATTCTCATTTGTGATGTTTTCAATGTAATCTCGCATCACAAAGAAGAATGGGCGATGCAATTGTTATTTGTATGGCGTCAACATATTCTGCAGCACTTTTGTCTATTCAGCAGCCTATACAGGTCCTGGGAGTGGGAGACTCCTTTATTAGGGGGACAGACCGGAAGATCTGTTACAAAGACCGAGATCGTCGAACGGTGTGTTGTCTTCCTGGTGCTCCAGTTCGACACATCACGGTCATGGTACATATTGGCACCAATAGTAGGTGGAGGGTCCTTAACCCCTTAATGACGCGGCCCCTTTTTTTTTTTCCATTTTTGGTTTTTCCTTTCCCCTTTAAAAAAATCGTAACTCCTTTATTTATAAAGTGACGTCGCTGTATGAGGGCTTGTTTTTTGCAGGACAAGTTGTATTTTTCAATGGTGCTATTAAATGTACCATATAATGTACTGAAAAACTTTTTTTAAATTTTAAGCGGAGTAAATGAGAAAAAAAATGACATTCTGGCATCTTTCAGTGCGTCCTGTTTTTACAGCTCACAAACTGCAACAAGAATGACATAATAACTATATTTTATGGGTCGGTACTAGAGATGAGCGAGCGTACTCGGAAAAGCACTACTCGCTCGAGTAATTTGCTTTATCCGAGTATCGCTGTGCTCGGGTCTGAAGATTCGGGTGCCGCTGCGGCTGACAGGTGAGTCGCAGCGAGGAGCGCGGGAGAGAGGGAGAGAGAGATCTTACCTCCGTTCCTCCCCGCTCTCCCCTGCAGCTCCCCGCTCCGTGCCGGCACCCGAATCTTCAGACCCGAGCACAGCGATACTCGGATAAAGCCAATTACTCGAGTGAGTAGTGCTTTTCCGAGTACGCTCGCTCATCTCTAGTCGGTACGATTACTGCGATACCAAACATACAGTTTTTTTTCTGCTCTACTTTTATTTTTTTTCAAAGCCTTTTTAAATTTTTAAAATGTATTTTCTGCCACCATCTTATGCGTGCAATAACGTTTTTACTTCTGCATCGACTTAGTTGTACAAGGGCTCATTTGGTGCAGCACATCCTGTAGTTTGTGTCTGGACCATTTTGGAAAACATATGACTTATTGATGTTTTTTTATTGCATTTTTTTCTTGTAGACAGGGTGACCAAAAAATGCATTGCTGGTGTTCTTTATTTTTTTTTCGGGTGACGTTCACTATGCGCGGCAAATAGTGCATCACATTGATAGATCAGACTTTTACAGATGCAGCCATACCAAATATGTAGTCTTGTTTTATTACTTAGATTATTTTATTGTAAATATGGGAAAAGAGTTTTTTTTAAAGCTTTTATTACTTTTTTTTTAATACCTAGTAAAAATAAAAACTAAGTTTTATTTTATTTTTAAGCCCCCCCCCCCCCCTCCAGGGAACCACAACTTGAGATGCTTTGATCACTCCTGCAGTATGCTGTAATGCCATAGCATTACATTATACTGCGATCTGACGGGCTGTCTAGTCAGCCACCCCATTGAGGATGGTTTGATGGGCATACTACCAAGAAAGGATCCCAGCTGCCATGACACCCGCACGGCTCCCTGCGATCTCATTGCGGGGACCGTATGGGACCCCCAAACATCGGGAGATTTAAATGCCACGGTCAGAATGGAAAGCAGCATTTAAAGGGTTAACAGCCGCGATTGGCCTGCACAGCCAGGTGTCAGCTGTAATAAACAGCCTGCTCCCATGCTGTATGAAGAGAGATAGCCGTGCAATCGCAGGTTTTAAGGAAATTAAGTTATGTGATAAACAGACCCTTGTTTCTTATATTTATGGACTCTCTAGCGACGGGGTCTGTTCCACTGCATTGGTGCATAGCCAATGTGCTGCAATATTCAAAAAGGGATGAAAAAAGAAAACCTGGAAATTACAGGCAGGTACGTCTTATTACCATTGTGGGTAAAATGTTTGAAGGGTTTCTAAAAGATGCAAAACTGAAGTACTTCAAGGAAAATGGCTGTATAACTCCATATCAGAATGGGTTTATGAGAGATCACTCCTGTCATCCAATCTGATCAGCTTCTACGAGGAGTTAAATTCTAGACTGAACTGTAGAGTCACTGGATTGTGCAGTAAAATATCAGTATTTGTAGATTACAGAAAACTATGTAAAGATATTAACACACAGCCGGCGCTCAATAAGCCAATCACAGCCATTCAGTGATGTCATTCACTGAATGGCTGTGAATGATCGAGCACTGGCTGTGATTGGCTGGCGCTCTGTAGTGCCCCAGAACCAGAGTCCGTGTTACACCCCAGTGCAAAGTTGTCGTGTGGTTTCATAAAGCATATTTTTCACAATGCATTATAATATATATTGTTTGTATTTTGCACTGCGCTGTGTTATAGTTGCAGAACCTTGCATATCTCAGGCTATGCAGAGATACAAGGGTTAAATTGTACAGATGAGATGTGATTTTGGTTATCAAGCAGCCCCTCAGCAGATGCTGCAGAGCTCCACATCCCCCAAGAAGGTGGGAGGGACCCGACAGCAAAGGGAGTCAGTTGGCTCTTGGAGGGGGAAGGGAGTAGAGTAACATGTGAGCCAAGAACAAAGGACAGACAGAGAGAGAGCTCCTGGGACCTTATTCCACTCTGCCATTTTTGTGCCAGTCCACGCTGTAAAGGGGATTATTGTGTGATGAGCTCTGAGGAAGCGAGACAGAGCTGGAGCTAAAGACAGAGAGGATAAGTTGTACAAGGACCTCCCTGCGTATGCTGTTTCTAACTTCTGGTGGAGAGCAGTATTGGTCAGCTAGCACACTGATGAATTGTCCCGCATGCGTCCTTCCAGGTACCGCGTGACGGAACGGAATTGTGAGTACCAAGTGAAAATTGTAATGCAGTGTGAATGGAGCCCCACAGCAGAGGCTAATCTAAACTGGACTGTGTATATCGAGAATTGAATCTGTTAGCAAAGATATTCCTGCTACCAGCCAAGTATGAGACATTCCCAAGAGCATCATAGACTGTATCGTCAATATCTCTGCTGAAGCGGTCACCTTTAAAGTCGTGATAACCAAATGATCATCCATCTACTGCTTATTTGTAATACCGCATGCTATACTTTGATTGACTCGTAACCTGGAATGTACATAAGCAATTGTAGTAAAGTTAAAGCTGTTTCAGGGAATCCCAGTGTCAGAAGTCCATCCTGCACTCCGTATAACTGAAGCAGCTCCCTTGACAAAAGGGTATGGTGTGGAACCCGGAACCATCAGGTTAGTGAAGCCACCCTGCCACGTGACATGAGAACAATAGCCCTTGCTAGCCTGTTGTATTAACCACCGGTGCACCACAGCTCGATCCAATCACAGCACTTACTTATACAGAGCTGACCGCTGGGGAATTCAAAGCCGAGCAGGAAGATGACAGCGGGGATAACTCTCAAGCAGCTTACCACACCACAGGGGAGACCATCACGCCGGGGACACAGATGCCGGTTGGGAGGTGACTATTGCGTTTTTTGGTTTTTTTTTACCTCACCCGAGTATAAGCCAAGGGGCGCTTTTTCAGCATAAAAAATGTGCTGAAAAACTCGGCTTATACTTGAGTAGTTTAGAAAAAAGATGGCTGAGCGTCTCTCTAATAACTATGTATAACTATATGAGGGGGACAATGCAGGGATCTCTTCCATCATCCGTTTATACCCAGGACTGTGACTGTAACAAGGGGGCATCCTCTATGTTTAGAGGATAAAAGGTTTCTACACCGACATAGAAGGGGGTTCTTTACCATAAGAGTAGTGAGAGTATGGAACTCTTTGCAAGAGAACGTGGTGATGGTAAACTCGATAAGAGTTCAAGAGGGGCTTGGAGATCTTTCTTGAGCGAAACAATATTATGTTATAATTATTATTAACTTCAAAAGGGCTGTTGAAAAAGACATTACTTTGATTGCCAGATTGGAGTCAGGAAGGACTTAAATGGAGAAAATTTGCTTCTAACTTTTTTTTTTTTACATCCTCTGGATCAACATTGGAGCGTAATAGGTTGAACTGGATAAATACTACAGTGCTTCCTCAAAAAGAAGAACCTGTCTTATATTGATTTTTGGCCCAAAAGAGGCACAGGGTCTTATTTTTGGGGGGTGTCTTATACTCGCATAGCAGGTGCCATCCATGTTCCTCCTGCTGTGCTGTGGCACTCCGGCAGGCTTCCGTGCAGTCCTCAATGGTGACGGAGCATTTCTTGCTGGTGACTGGGCTTGAATACTTCCCCTCCAGCAAGTGATTGTGCAACGGCAGAGAAGCGACTCAAGAAATGTACCTTAGTACGGGTGGCAGGAAGGCCTGTTTTGTCACGGTGACGCCAGTACTCCAACTGGAACCTCAGGGGTGAAATGACGATTAAATAAATGAGTCGAGTCCAGTAGTATTTTAGTAATCTGGGAGTATGCAGATTTATTGACTTTGGTATTTTGCAGTATAATTGAATTCACAATTTTCAACAAAAGTACTTTTAACAGGTACACAAAGATGCAGTACTAGGTAGGCAATTGAACACAATGAGGAATACAGTAACCTTTAACTTGAGTAGGACCTGACTTCAACACTCACCCTCTCCTTTTCTTAACTGAACTGACTTGACAGACCATCTCCCCACTAGTTGATCTAGCTGAAGGATTGATTTGAGTTTAGTTGAGTATAGATGAGGCAGAGGGCAATGTGGCTGTATGCTAATCCTGGCTTTGAGTTTACCGGGTAGCTATGACTCACTGTTAGTAGAAGGCCGACCTCAGAAAGGTTCTCCTTCCCTCTGCTGTGGGATAGCAAGGGAACGGGTTCACACCACGCTTGACCTTGGGAGAAACCATGCTACACTGCTGACTCACTTCTGTACGTGTACCTCCTCCTCTCCGACATGACTGACTGCAACCTCTCCTCTCTCATACCTGGCTGAGTCAGCCTAACTGCCCACTGTCTGTCCCTTTTATCTCCTGTTTCTTTCCCGAACTTTCTGAACTCCTCTTACTCTAGCATAGGGACTTGTGTTCTGGCTTCCCCGCTCTTGGACTCTGCACCAGTGAGATTGAAGTTGACTATCAGCCAATAGGACACCATCTGACATCAGAGCTAAGCTCTAGGCTTCGTGGAGATAAACAGGGTCTCTCCTATAGACGGCATCTTCTATGTCCATTGACAACACATAGACAGGTGAGACAGGACAAGTGTTGGTGTGAATGTTCTGTAGGACCCGCTGGGCCACTACAATTGCCCTCATTGGCTGAGGCGTCATTCCCCAACCAATCAAAGCTGGTGCATGATAAACCAATCACAGCCATTCAATGATGTCCTTCAATCAATGGCTGTGATTGCTTCAAGAGCGCTTCCTCAGCCAATCAGAGCAGGCCCTCAAGGAGTCAATCAGAGCAATCGCTTGCCTGGGGCGGGGAATTCAAGCCCCGTCACCAACAAGAGATGCACCATCAGCATTGAGGACTGCACGGAAGCCTGCCAGAGTGCCGCAGCCTAGAGGGAGAGACCCGGACCGTACCTGCTAGGTGAGTATTGTTTTTTATTTTTCCTTGTTTTTCATTTAGCGTAGCTAGGGATTATTTTCGGGGTAGGGCTAATATTTCAAGTCCCCCCCCCACTTCCCGAAAATCAGGGTAGGGCTTATTATTGGGGCAGGTCTTGTTTTTGGGAAAACAGCACAGTATGTTACTATGTAACCTGACGATATGTTCAGACAGCAGAATCTGAATTAGAGTTTTCCACATATATTTCGGGTCAGAATCTTCTGAACTACAGTTTTTTTTTGGCATGGAAGGCAAATCTGCAAGCGGATTTAGCCCTTTTTAACGTGTGGATTTAACCACACGCATTCAGAGTGGTGTCCATGTTATGAAGTGACACTTCTTGCTTAGTGGGCTTGAACATCTCCTTGTTTGATGTGGTGGCAAATTTTCTCCCTTATTTGGTGGGGTGGTGTATCTCCTTGCCTGTTTGGGTATCGTATCTTCTCACTCGGTGGGGCGGCATGTTTCCTCACTTTCGTGTTGCCTGTTGGGTTGGTGCGCCTCCTTGCTTGTGTGGGATACTGTAAATTATAACTTTATTACCTGGATAATCTGTATACTGCGCACCTGAGCTGAATTCGTATATACTTCTGTGCATCATCTGCAGCCAGTTGAAGTGAATGCTCTAATATGCATTTATGTACCGGACACTTTATAATGTTTCCTTATTAGCTGATGACTCTTCTAATGCTTATGTTTTACGGATTTGTATACTATATGTAATGCCATGTATATTAACTTGTGTATATTAACTTGTGATTGGTTATTTGATAATATACAACATGACATCACAATCTGCTTGACAAAACCTCATATGAGCTGAAACGTTGTACATGTTCACAATTAGGTAATAAACCGGGAGGATTCCACTTTTCCATGAAGTCTGTGCTGTTGGCAGATTCCGCATTTCTCTGGATGGAAGCCGGGTGCTTGACCCTCCCCTGTGGTATTGTACATGTCAGCCCCGGGGATTGGGAGTGCGCCGCATCTGGAATGGATTGCTGTATACAGCACTGATGTAATTGGATTCCCCAGCCGTAAAATATCTGTTGTCTGAATTTGTTAAAATAACAAAACCTCCATTATATCTGCCCCGATCCAGCGCTGAATCTCCTCTGGTTCCATCCAGTCTCCAGATACACTCATTGCAATCAGAAGCTTGGTCAAATCTGTAATAGCAGTGTGTATCTCATGGAACTGCATTGGCCTTGATGGTCTATAGTGATCACGTGTCGTATATACAAACACTATTGTAGGGAGCGATTTGGATGTAGTGGTCATATAAAGACCTGACTTCATCAAACATGGAGGAGCCAACCTGACAAGATGGTCACATGTTCCAATCCATACAAGAAATGAAGAGAAAATCTACACTTTATTATCTCCCCAACTGTTTCCTTTCATTAGCTCTAGAAATTGCGTACCTTCATGTTGAATTGGGTGTGGTTTTAACATTGGTCCATCTTCCTATTAAGGTGCCCACAATATAGGATCAAGGATGGAAAATGACAGGAACAAGATGGCAGAAAGTGTATTAAATCTCACCCTAGAGATACACTTCCAGCTTACTGGAGAGGTGAGAGATTCTGATGATGTCACATTACATCATTCCTATCTATGGTAATAACAGATTATGTCACTGGAGAGGGGAGAGATTCTGATGATGTCACATCACATCATTCTTATCTATGGTAATAACAGATGATGTCACTGGAGAGGTGATGAACTCTGGAAATGTCTGTAGTAATATTTATTACTGTCTCCCCATATACAGGATTACACAGTAGTGAAGAAGACCTCTAGTGATGGCTGTCAGCCTCCTGTGTGTGATGAATGGGGAAGATCCCTGAGCCCAATCATGGGGCCCCCACCTCGCCCCCTGATACATGAGGACATCAATGTACAGAAGATTCTGGAACTCGCCAACAAGATGATTGAGCTGCTGACTGGAGAGGTGATGCTGCAGGGAATGCTGGGACATTATACAGTAACAGCACTGGAGGCTTATGGGTGATGACTGTATATTGTGTTATTAGGTTCCTAAAAGGTGTCAGGATGTCGCTGTCTATTTCTCCATGGAGGAGTGGGAGTATTTAGAAGGACACAAGGATCTGTACAAGGACGCCATGATGGAGACCCGCCAGCCGCTCCCATCACCAGGTAATAGACAGGACTAAATACACGGAGACTTTATTATCTGTATGTAAAGAATGACTTCAGTGTCTGTCTGTGTTTCCTCCAGTTCCATCCAGTAAGAGAAGCCCACCAGAGAGATGTCCCCGTCCTCTTCTTCCACAGGACCACCAGGTAGATGGAGATGTCCCTCTGATCTGTAGAAGGCTGTGAAGCTCTTGTCTTCGGTCTTATTAGATGTCTTCTACTTGTGTGATGAGGCCGGTGGAGATGGCAGGATTACCGCTGACCAGAGACATTCCATGTTGTCTGGATCTTCTCCCAGTTTTCTGGCGGTGGAGACAGCTGGTGGGAATAAGGAGCCAACAGGTTGGATTTATATCTATCTGCTCCTTTATGTCCCCCGAGACAAACCGCGGATGTGTCTGGTAGACGCTGATCTCCTCCACTGAGACAACATGCAGCATGTCTAGCCATGCCGGATATACATGTGTATGAGGATCCTGAGGGGTCATTTGCCATTATCTTCAAAAAGTCCAACCATAATTTTTTGTGTATAAACCAATAAAGTTAGAGATGCGCGGTTTGGTGCATGTACTAAGGTGACCCTAATACGCAGGCTTGGCTTTTCTTCCTGCCTACTGAAGCTGCCAGTCGCCGGCAGACAGCCAATGAGTGAGGAAGTGTCTGACTTTTTTTCTTTTTTGACAAAATGACAGAGAAACATAACATTACTGCATTAAATTTTGTGTGAAGCTTGGCAATTCCCTAGTGGAAACATCCGCAAGATTCAAAAGGCGTTTGAGGATGAAGCAATAGGCATCACACAGATAAAGGAGTGGTAAAACCGCTTCAAAGATGGGCGCACATCAGTGGAGAGTCAGGCTCCATCCTCTCCCGACATGGCTCCATGTGACTTCTGGTTTTTACCCAAGGTGAAAATGTCCCTGAAAGGAACCAGATTTCAGTCTAGAGAAGACATCATGCAGAATAAGATGGACCAGGTATGCGCCATTTAAAAGAGGTGTTGGGAGAAGTGTGTGACTGCCCAAGGAGACTACTTAGAAGAAGATTAGTGTAAAATTGCTTTATCTGAATACAATATTTTTTTGGAAATAGAGGTTGGATACTTTTTAAACACACCTCGTATATGCAGAGCTTCTAGACCTGCAGCTATGTGGCTCAGATAACTACTCCTGTCAGGTCATTCTTGGTCATCATGATGATTAATGATCTTCTCTTGTCATGTAAAACCTTCCATATGACTTCTCCAACCGTCTGCTGACTTTTACAATATTTGTCTCACAGCTTTTGTATCAGGATGAAGATCTGACTGATATTAATACTACAGAGACAAATGTGAGGGGCGATCAGCGGTGTAAAGAGGAGATTCCTACAGGTAACCGCCCAGGTGAGTAGTAACCACTAAATACAGCAGAGAGGAGTCACAGATTCCCCTCAGTCAGCGGCTGCAGATATGCTATTCTATGGTCTGTGGGATTATTGGTGATGACCGATCCTGCAGTCCGGGCCCCGTCCTCCCAGCTGGTTCATCCTGTAAGCCTGTTAGTGGCAGTAAATATATGAGACTACAGGCCCCCAGTCATCAGGGCACTAGGACTACTCGCCTGTAGTAAAGCATGGAATGTGTAAGTTATGGGGCATTTTTTATTTTATTAGCTATAATAAAGTAATTACAGTCATTAGTCTGATATAACCTGCCAGGAATGGAGACTAGAGATGAGCGAACGTACTCGTCCGAGCTTGATACTCGTTCGAGTATTAGCGTGTTCGAGATGCTCGTTACTCGTAACGAGTACCACGTGATGTTCGAGTTACTTTCAGTTTCCTCTCTGAGATGTTAGCGCGCTTTTCTGGCCAATTGAAAGACAGGGAAGGCATTACAACTTCCCCCTGCGTCGTTCAAGCCCTATACCACCCCCCTGCAGTGAGTGGCTGGGGAGATCAGGTGTCACCCGAGTATAAAAATCGGCCCCTCCCGCGGCTCGCCTCAGATGCGTTGTGAGATAGCTGAGGAACAGTGCTATAGTGTTGGAGCTGCTGTAGGGAGAGCGTTAGGAGTTAGTGTAGGCTTCAAGAACCCCAACGGTCCTTCTTAGGGCCACATCTAACAGTGTGCAGTAGTGTGGAGGCTGCTTTTAGCAGTGTTGCACTTTTTTTTTTTTGGTATATCGGCCGTGCAGAGCATTGCGCCCTGCAGTAATACTACAGGGACAGAATTGTGTAGGCAGGGCCAGAAGACATATATAGATTGAATATACGCAGTGGTCCTTTTGAAAAAAATATTTGAAGAAAAACAAATATTTGGCCTGCCTGTCACTCTGCTCAGTGTTCTGGGTTTGTGTCTGCTGCGGGTTGTAGTTCTCCAAATAAATACGCAGCCAGCTAAGTGTTACAGCAGGCTTGCGCAAAATTATTTCCTGGCGTTCCGTAAGCGAAGTGAGCCTACAACCACAGGCCAATAAGCGGCACATTAAATTACAGTGTTGTGTTTCTGCATTCCTGGTAATACAGCATGCTGAGGGGTAGGGGTAGGCCTAGAGGACGTGGGCGCGGAGGCCCTAGTCCGGGTGTGGGCACAGGCCGAGCTCCTGATCCAGGTGTATCGCAGCCGACTGCTGCGGGATTAGGAGAGAGGCACGTTTCTGGCGTCCCCACATTCATAGCACATTTAATGGGTCCACGCGGTAGACCCTTATTAGAAAATGAGCAGTGTGAGCAGGTCCTGTCGTGGATGGCAGAAAGTGCTTCGAGCAACCTATCGTCCACCCAGAGTTCTGCGCCGTCCACTGCTGCAACTCAGAATCCTCTGGCTGCTGCTCCTCCTTCCTCCCAGCCTCCTCACTCCATGAAAATGAGACATTCTGAGGAGCGGGCAGACTCCCAGGAACTGTTCTCGGGCCCCTGCTCAGATTGGGCAGCAGTGGTTCCTCTCCCACCAGAGGAGTTTATCGTGACTGATGCCCAACCATTGCAAAGTTCCCGGGGTCCGGGGGATGAGGCTGGGGACTTCCGGCAACTGTCTCAAGACCTTTCAGTGGGTGAGGAGGCCGATGACGATGAGACACAGTTGTCTATCAGTGAGGTAGTAGTAAGGGCATTAAGTCCGAGGGAGGAGCGCACCGAGGATTCTGAGGAAGAGCAGCAGGACGATGAGGTGACTGACCCCACCTGGTTTGCTACACCTACTGAGGACAGGTCTTCAGAGGGGGAGGCAAGGGCAGCAGCAGGGCAGGTTGCAAGAGGCAGTGCGGTGGCCAGGGGTAGAGGCAGGGCCAGACCGAATAATCCACCAACTGTTTCCCAAAGCGCCCCCTCGCGCCATGCCACCCTGCAGAGGCCGAGGTGCTCAAAGGTCTGGCAGTTTTTCACTGAGAGTACAGACGACCGACGAACAGTGGTGTGCAACCTTTGTCGCGCCAAGATCAGCCGGGGAGCCACCACCAGCAGCCTCACCACCACCAGCATGCGCAGACATATGATGGCGAAGCACCCCACAAGGTGGGACGAAGGCCGTTCACCGCCTCCGGTTTGCACCGCTGCCTCTCCCACTGTGCCCCAACCTGCCACTGAGATCCAACCCCGCTCTGAGGACACAGGCACTACCGTCTCCTGGCCTGCACCCACACCCTCACCTCCGCTGTCCTCTGCCCCATCCACCAATGTCTCTCAGCGCACCGTCCAGCCGTCGCTAGCGCAAGTGTTTGAGCGCAAGCGCAAGTACGCCACCACGCACCGACACGCTCAAGCGTTAAACGTGCACATAGCAAAATTTATCAGCCTGGAGATGCTGCCGTATAGGGTTGTGGAAACGGAGTCCTTCAAAAGTATGATGGCGGCGGCCCCGCGCTACTCAGTTCCCAGTCGCCACTACTTTTCCCGATGTGCCGTCCCAGCCCTGCACGACCACGTCTCCTGCAACATTGTACGTGCCCTCACCAACGCGGTTACTGCAAGGTCCACTTTACAACGGACACGTGGACAAGCACAGGCGGGCAGGGCCACTATATCTCCCTGACGGCACATTGGGTGAATTTAGTGGAGGCTGGGACAGAGTCAGAGCCTGGGACCGCTCACGTCCTACCCACCCCCAGAATTGCGGGCCCCAGCTCGGTGCTGGTATCTGCGGCGGTGTATGCTTCCCCCACTAAACCACCCTCCTCCTCCTCCTCCTCCGCAACCTCTGTCTCGCAATCAAGATGTGTCAGCAGCAGCACGTCGCCAGCAGTCGGTGTCGCGCGGCGTGGCAGCACAGCGGTGGGCAAGCGTCAGCAGGCCGTGCTGAAACTACTCAGCTTAGGAGATAAGAGGCACACGGCCCACGAACTGCTGCAGGGTCTGACAGAGCAGACCGACCGCTGGCTTGCGCCGCTGAGCCTCCAACCGGGCATGGTCGTGTGTGACAACGGCCGTAACCTGGTGGCGGCTCTGCAGCTCGGCAGCCTCACGCACGTGCCATGCCTGGCCCACGTCTTTAATTTGGTGGTTCAGCGCTTTCTGAAAAGCTACCCTCGCTTGTCAGACCTGCTCGGAAAGGTGCGCCGGCTCTGCGCACATTTCCGCAAGTTCCACACGGACGCTGCCACCCTGCGCACCCTGCAACATCGGTTTAATCTGCCAGTGCACCAACTGCTGTGCGACGTGCCCACACGGTGGAACTCTACGTTTCACATGTTGGCCAGGCTGTATGAGCAGCGTAGAGCTACAGTGGAATACCAACTGCAACATGGGCAGCGCAGTGGGAGTCAGCCTCCTCAATTCTTTACAGAAGAGTGGGCCTGGTTGGCAGACATCTGCCAGGTCCTTGGAAACTTTGAGGAGTCTACCCAGATGGTGAGCGGCAATGCTGCAATCATTAGCGTCACCATTCCTCTGTTATGCCTCTTGAGAAGTTCCCTGCAAAGCATAAAGGCAGACGCTTTGCACTCGGAAACAGAGCCGGGGGAAGACAGTATGTCGCTGGATAGTCAGAGCACCCTCTTGTCTATATCTCAGCGCGGTGAGGAGGAGGAGGAGGAGGAGGAGGAAGATGAGGAGGAGGGGGAAGACACAGCTTGGCCCACTGGTGAGGGTACACATGCTGCTGGCCTGTCATCCTTTCAGCGTGTATGGCCTGAGGAGGAGGAGGAGGATCCTGAAAGTGATCTTCCTAGTGAGGACAGCCATGTGTTGCGTACAGGTACCCTGGCACACATGGCTGACTTCATGTTAGGATGCCTTTCTCGTGACCCTCGCGTTACACGCATTCTGGCCACTACGGATTACTGGGTGTACACACTGCTCGACCCACGGTATAAGGAGAACCTTTCCACTCTCAAACCCAAAGAGGAAAGGGGTTCGAGAGTGTTGCTATACCACAGGACCCTGGCGGACAAACTGATGGTAAAATTCCCATACGACAGCGGTAGTGGCCGAAGGCGCAGTTCCGAGGGCCAGGTAGCAGGGGAGGCGCGGAGATCAGGCAGGATGTACAGCACAGACAGGCCAACACTCTTTAAGGCCCTTGACAGCTTTATGGCTCCCCAGCAAGACTGTGTCACCGCTCCCCAGTCATGGCTGAGTCGGCGGGAGCACTGTAAAAGGATGGTGAGGGAGTACGTAGCCGATCGCACGACCGTCCTCCGTGACGCCTCTGCCCCCTACAACTACTGGGTGTCGAAGCTGGACACGTGGCCTGAAATCGCGCTGTATGCCCTGGAGGTGCTTGCTTGTCCTGCGGCTAGCGTCTTGTCAGAGAGGGTGTTTAGTGCGGCTGGGGGAATCATCACAGATAAGCGTACCCGCCTGTCAACCGACAGTGCCGACAGGCTAACACTCATCAAGATGAACAAAGCCTGGATTTCCCCAGACTTCTCTTCTCCACCAGCGGACAGCAGCGATACCTAAGCAATACGTAGGCTGCACCCGCGGATGGAAGCATCGTTCTGTATCCCCATCCAAAACGGGGACCTTTTTGCTTCATCAATCTGTGTATAATATTCCTCCTCCTCCTCCTGCTCCTCCTCCCTGAAACCTCACATAATGACGCCGAACGGGCAATTTTTCTTAGGCCCACAAGGCTCACTCATATAATTTTTCTAAACAATTTTTATACGTTTCAATGCTCATTAAAGCGTTGAAACTTTCACCTCCACCAATTTTTATTTTAACTGGGCTGCCTCCTGGCCTACTTACCAATTAAGCCACATTAACCAAAGCGATTAATGGGTTTCACCTGCCCTCTTGGTTGGCCATGGCCAATTTTTCTGATGTACATTAGTACTGTTGATACAGCAATTTTTGTGGGCCCTCGCCTACAGTGTAATCAAATGACTTTTTAGCCCACCTGCATTACAGCTGACGTTACATCCGCTGTGTTGGGCAATGCAATGGGATATATTTGTGTACCGCCGGTGGCTTCCTGGCACCCACCCATGCTGTCGGTCCACAGGGAGTTGTAAATGCATCTGTTTCCACTTCTAAAGAACCCCAGTCTGACTGGGGCATGCAGTGTGGGCCGAAGCCCACCTGCATTAAGCACGACATTACTATCTCAGCTGTGTTGGGCAATGCAATGGGATATTTTTATGTACCGCCGGTGGGTTCCAGGGAGCCACCCATGCTGTGGGTGCACACGGAATTCCCATTGCGGAGTTGTACCCGCCTGTGACTATTTATAAAAAACCGCGGTCTGACTGGGGCATGCAGACACCTTGACAGAATGAATAGTGTGTGGCACATAGGTTCCCCATTGCTATGCCCACGTGTGCAGCTCCAGATGGAGGTGGCACAGGATTATATTTCTCATTGCTTCTGTACAGCATTGTGGGCTATCGTCCCGCCCCTTTTAAAGAGGGTCGCTGCCTAGCCGTGCCAACCCTCTGCAGTGTGTGCCTGCTTTTCCTGTGGCAGACGCACTTATAAATAGACATGAGGGTGGCGTGGCATGAGGGCAGCTGAAGGCTGCGCAGGGACAGTTTGGTGTGCGCTGTGGACACTGGGTCGTGCGGGGGGGTTGGGCAGCATGTAACCCAGGAGAAGTGGCAGCGGAGTGTCATGCAGGCAGTGATTGTGCTTTGTTGGAGGTAGTGTGGTGCTTCGCTAAGGCATGCCATGCTAATGAGGGCTTTTCAGAAGTAAAAGTTGTTGGGAGGGGGGGGGGGGGCACTCTTGCCGCTATTGTGGCTTAATAGTGGGACCTGGGAACTTGAGATGCAGCCCAACATGTAGCCCCTCGCCTGCCCTATCCGTTTCTGTGTTGTTCCCATCACTTTCTTAAATTGCCCAGATTTTCACAAATGAAAACCTTAGCGAGCATCGGCGATATACAAAAATGCTCGGGTCGCCCATTGACTTCAATGGGGTTCGTTACTCGAAACAAACCCTCGAGCATCGCGAAAAGTTCGTCTCGAGTAACGAGCACCCGAGCATTTTGGTGCTCGCTCATCTCTAATGGAGACCTATTTGTTTACAGCAATAATTACTTCATTAAGGGCAGGAAGCCTGTGCGTCCTACAAACAGATAATTGAAATTTCATGTTAAACCTTGTCGGCTCTGCTGCACCGTCGCTAGGATCCGGCTCTGCTGCACCATCGCTAGGATCCGGCTCTTCTACAACACCAAGCCTTGTCTGCTCGTCTGTGCTGCTGAACTATCCCTTCTTCACAGCGTTAAGGATTCACTAAACATCACCTACACTAGGGGTTTATAGCCAAAAGAACACGCCAAAACCGCTGTGTATGTAGACTTACTAATTTATAGTAACATCTGTCACCTCATATTTGAGAAAAAAGCCATCAAAAACATCAATTTCAAATCCATCTACAGCAATAATCCGCACCGATTGCTATTAGAAGCGATAGGACACTGATTGGTCACAGAGGGAGGTGGAGTCCGCACCAAAAACATTCTGTGTAAACATATCCTAAGGCATCACACTAGTATTTGGGAGATCAGGTCTACCACAGAGGAGGGGGAGGATCCGTGGCCCTGCTGGTGGATGGAAATCATTCAGTACTCCGCATTTATTAGGGACAACTCATCTTGGTGTCGGATTGACATCTTCATCCGGTCACTTACAGGCAACAGGCAGAATTTAAAAGCCGCAGGTATTCCGTAGCGTGTGACATCAGCCTGTCAGCTGATCGGACTCAGGCACAATGCAACACAGTTATTCCAAATCAGATTACTCAATTAATACATAAAACATATAAAAACATATAGGAATTAGAAGAGATGAAACCAGAACAATATGAAAACCGGACCTTATGAAACTGTACGGTAGAAAAAACAGAAGAAAGATTAATGGCAGAACAGGCTCAGATTGTTCTAATGAGTTTGCATATAATTCAGTGGATGAATGAGTGGCAGAACATTATCAGTCAAAGTTTTAGAACATCTCAATCTTCCAGGTATTTATGACATTAGCACAGTTCAACTCCAACTAGCATAAAATGGTTCAAAGGGTCAAAAATAAGTTAAAAACATCAAAAGCTTTTGATATTTTAACCTGAAATGCAACGATAGTCGGAATTTATGCACGCGCATTGCTATCATAATGGCAGGAAACAGGCAATTGACCAAAGAAGACAGACAGGCAATTATAACCCTTAGAAGTGTAGGTCTGTCCTACAGAGAATTGGCCAAGGTTGCAGGCAGTACAGTTTTCTATACCATCAAAAGACACTTGGAAACTGGAGGAAACCCTGACAGCCTCAGCCAATAAGAGCCGGCGCTGGATTAACCAATCAGAGCCATCGCTTGCAGGAGGCGGGGTATTCAAGCCCTGTCACCAACAGGAGATAATCCATTGGCATTGAGTACTATACAGAAGCCTGGTCAGAGTGCCACTGCCCAGTGGGAGAGACGGGGACGACGCTTGCTAAGTGAGTATTGTGTTTTTTGATTTTTTTTTTTTCATATAGTGTGGCGAGGGCTTATATTTCAAATCCCCCATCCCCGCCCTTTTCCCCCTAAAATCAAGGTAGGGCTTATTATGGGAATAGGTCTTATTCTCAGGGAAACTTGATACTTACAAATATCTTCCTGGAATGGAACCTGTTTGTAAGTAGGCGACTATCTGTATTTTTATTCATCTTAACTTGTTAGTTCTATGTTTTCATTTCAAAGTATAATTGAGACATTAAACTGCATAAATGGCAATAAAAGTGGGGAAAATTGTAGTGGTGTAAAATTTTTGACCAGTAATGTATATAGGTTGCAGAAAAAAGAGGAAAACAAAAAGCAGCCGGCAGATCAGTATAGGTATTGGGGAGAACAAAAGGAAAAAAAACAGAAGGAGGAGAAGCAATATTGATAAAGCCAGTTCATCATTTACAGGATGATCTTCCCTCTTGGATAACCGTACTTCGTCTCTTGCCGGCTGCCTGGATAACAATATCCATATTCTATCACAATGGCCTGATTAGCCAGATGTTCCTTGTCTGTGAGGTTATCCATAACTTTCTCCAGATGATATAGAGTTGGAAACGCATCGCTAGCTAGTAAGAAAAAAGACTCAATGGTTGGTGCTTGGTGACAATTGGGTTGAATTTGATTGCTTCTTGTCCCCGGTTTTCTTCCACCCATCGCACCACTCTTGTCCATAGTGATTGGTATTGCAGCTCAGATCCATTGAAGTGAATGGGAGCTGAGCTTCAATACCAGACTCTATCCACAAACAAGGATGGTGCTGTCTTTGGAAGAAAGCAGCCTCGTTCTTTGAACCCTGGGCAACCCCTTTAAGGTGAGTATCTTAAAGGTGTTTTCCAGGATATTTGAAGAAGTAAAAAATAAAAAGGTTAAACGGCCTTAAAATAAGGAGAAATTGAAGACTCTTCTATCCCGGGCGGTTTATAGAAGATTATCCTTGTTGAAATGATAGACTGGCCCTGAGTTTTGATCGTAGCTGCATACAACTACTGTATTTAATTACATTTACTGCCTGCCTAGGATACTTCAATACTACTCTGGCAGAGTCTTTTTTTCAAAGTCGCTATTTCCAACTAGGGCACATGCGCTGCATACCGGCGCTTACAGAAATGACAGCCGTATCTGCCTTTTTCCTGCCAAGTGTCAATTTCTTTTTTCATATGTACTGAGTTTTTACGGCATTGGGCACAAGGGCAGAGGGGACTGCATACACCCTGTCCTGCCTGCTCATGGGCCGGCAACCGCACTCTATAGGACACACATTGTCACTATATCCTATTGGGTAGATTACTTTCTCTGAGCCGTCATTCATGATAGAACCGCTGCTCATTGGTCCTGCATAGACATAGCCTCACATTGGCTAGACATCTAATCATCCCACCCTCTCTATAAAAAGCTGTCAGTTCATTGCTGCCTTAATTATAACCTACCTGAACTCTTTGATAAAGCCTGTGTGGCGAAAGAGGTTGGGAGGGCATGTGTTATATGTTTTTCAGTTTAGGTGTTGAGGCAGTTCTTTGTGGCCTGACAGAGAACTCTGTCACGACTGTGATTGCTGCATAATCAGCATAGCAGTTTAACCCCTTAGTGACCAAGCCTGTTTGCGCCTTAATGACCAGGCCAAATTTTGCAAATCTGACACGTGCCATTTTAGCATGGAAAAATACCAGAAAGGTTTTGCATATCCAAGTGATTCTGACATTGTTTTTCGCCACATGTTGTACTTCATTTAGGCGAAAAAAAAAGACCGATAGAATTTGTGTTTATTTATTAAAAGCGCCAAAATTGGGAAAATTTTGAAAAAATCATCATTTTTTCACATTTCCAACTGCAATATCTCAAATATGTGCAAAAATAATATAGAAATTTTTCATAAGATATATATTTCCATCCGTTTACTTTATTTTGGGCGCACACTGGAAAAATCTTCGTTTTTTTTTAACCATTTAGGAGACGTGCAAATTTAACATTACTTTTCAGCATTTTGAGGAACACTTTGTTTTCCTACACCAAGCCAAGATTGGAAAGGCTCATAGGAGTCAAAATGATAGATACCCCCACAAGTGACCCCATTTTAAAAACTACACCCCTTAACGTATTCACTGAGGGGTGTCATGAGTATTTTAACCCCACAGTTTTTTTTAGGAGTCAATGCAATTTAGAAGAGAAAAACTAAAATTTCATATTTTTGCAAATATGTCATTTTAAAGACAGGAATTTTTTCTATAGTACACATGAAAATGAGGATTTGCACCCCAGAATGGATACCCCTGTTTGTCCCGTGCTCAGAAACATACCCATTGTGGCCCTAGTATTACGTCAGTATGCACAATGGTGCCCAAAATGAAAGGAGTGGTCGGTGGCTTTCGGAACAGAAATTTTGCTTGAAGGAGATTTAGTCCCCATTGCCCACTTGTAGAGCCCTTGAGTGACCAAAATGATGGAGAACCCCCACAAGTGACCCCATTTCGAAAAGTAGACCCCTTAACGAATTTATCTAGGGGTGCAATGTCTTTTTTGACTTCACAGTTTTTGAATGAATCTAAGCCAAGCAGAAGGAAAAAATTATGATTTTCATTTTTTGGCAATTGTGTCAATTTAAAAACTGTTTTTTTTGTCCAGTGTACATAGGAATGAAATCGTTCACCCCAAAATAGATCCCCCTGTTTGTCCCGTGTTCAGAAACATACCATTGTGGCCCTAATCTACTTAAAGGAAACATAGCTAGGCCTATAATGGAAGGAGCACCCTTTGGATTTCAGGGTACAACGGAATAAATTCCAGGCCCCATTGCCCACTTGTCGAGCCATTGAGCGGCCAAAACAATAGAGAACCCCCACAAATGACCCCATTTTGAAAACCAGACCCCTTCACAAATTCATCTAGGGGTGTACTGCGTATTTTGACCCCACAGTATTTGAATGAATCTAAGCAAAGCAGAAGGAAAAAATTACGATTTTCATTTTTTTGGCAATTGTGTCAATTTAAAAACTTTTTTTTTTGTACAGTGTACATAGGAATGAAGACTTTCACCCCAAAATGAATACCCCCGTTTGTCCCGTGTTCAGAAACGTACCCATTGTGGCCCTAATCTACTTACAGGACACATGGAGGGAATGCCCGCTGGATTTCAGGGCAGAACTGAATAAATTCCAGGCCCCATTGCTCACTTATACGGAAAGAAAATTGACTTCCTAAAAATAATCCCCCCCCCCCCCCCCGCCATCCCCATTTTCTGGCATTCCCTAAATATTAGATAAAAGGTAATAATATAAACTGCGTTTTATATCTGAAGACAGGGGTAATTACGGAGGCTGGTTGGGTTGGGCACATGGGGCAAGAAAACCGGTTATCCCCCTCCTCTCATGCTTTTTGGGGGTATTTCGTAACCTCAGCAGCAGGTATGGGGTGTAAAAAGTGGCGCTCTGTGAGTCTCCGTAAGCTTGCTAAGGTTCGGCGGTCTCACAGACAAGGCGCACAACAAGCTGCTCCTGGAACTGCATGAAAGCGAGCATTCCCGGGGTTTCTTGTAAATTATGGATTACAGGTAGCGGTCTGAATAACGCCAGGCTCACACGGCCGTATGCAGAATCCACTTGCGGAGGCCCGCAGCGGATTCCAGCTGTGAGCCCGGCTGTGACCCTGCGTACGGCCGTGTAATGTACTGCGCATAACTGCCTACTCACACAGGTGGTCATGCGCAGTACTTTTTTTTTTGGTTTTTTTTTCCCGCGCCGTCGCTTAGAGATGACCCGGGTACCCGCAGCCCATACACAATGTATTTGCATATGGGCTGCGAGTATATCTGCGGTCATAGAGCACAATGGGCTCTAGGTCGCGGATATCCGCGGTAAAATATAGCATGCCGTGTTCTGTTTCTGCGAGTGGATTCCGTAATTCCGACCCACTAATTGGTGGGAATTGTGTAATCCAATGCATGCGATTGATCCGTGGATTACCGCTGATCAAGCGCATGCAGAACCCGTAATACCTCTCCGGTCATGTGTGACCGGCCTTATGTCAGATCGCTAATTTATCACGTGACCGGGGACTGCTCAGCGAGGCCTCCGGTCACTGCTCCAAGCACTCAGCGACCGTTGGTCGCTGGGAGCAAGGAGATTTAAAATTTCCTGGGCTCCCCGACTCCTGCGAATGTGTCCGGCATTTTGCCGGCGGGCGTATGCGCAGCAGCCAGAAGGGTCCAATATAGGATAATCGCATCTGGATTCAAATGCGGAAGCCTCCGAGAAGATGTTTCATCTCTTCTCACCGATCGCATCGGTGAGGGGAGATGAAACTGCCACTTTTTAAAGAACTTTTACGTGATCGCCATTATGCATTGGATAATGGCGATCACGTGACCAGTAACCACATACCGCGGCTCCACGTGACATCTCCAGGCTCTTGGCTACCTTTGGTAGCCAGGAGCAGGGAGATTTTAAATTTCTTGGGCAATCTTTCACTTTTGCGCATGCGGAATGCCATCATGCTGATGGGCGCATGCGCCGACGCTGGGGTAAGGTCCGCGGATGAACATCCCACCAGGGGACAAAACCGGGACCTTGGGTACGTAATTTCATTTTTACTTTTTAACTTTATATGATCACCGTTATCCGATGGATAACAGTGATCATATGACTGGAAACCGCATACAGCGATCCCCAGTCATATCTCCCTGCACTCGGCTATCTGTGACAGCCGGGTGCAGGGAGATTTTGAATTTGCTGGGCTCGCCGGCCTTCTGCGCCACATCGGCGCATGCGCAGAAGCCAGCGGGGGGTCCGGAGACTGGCCGGAGGACATGGAGGAAGCGGAGTGAGTATTTTCACCTCCCCTCATGGATCCGATCCATGAGAGGAGGTGAAACTTTTCTTTTTTTAACATCTTTATTTACTTTTCCGCGATCCCCGCTGACATCTGCCTCCCGGCTACCTACAGGAGATTTTAAATTTCCCGCGCCCCCGGGCCTTCTGCGCATCGGCTGACGTAATGCCGCCTGGCGCGCATGCGCAGAAGGACGGCTTCGGGACCCGGAGGACGAGGAGAGCGGGGAGCAGTGCGGCGGATGGGGGTGAGTAATTTCAGCTGCCCTGATGGATCCAATCCATCAGGGCAGCTGAATCTTTAACTTTTTTAAAACTTGTTTTAACTTTTATGCGATCGGCGCTATCGATTGGATAGCGCCGATCGCATTGCCGGGGGAGGGGGGTCCCGGGATGACAGCTCCATGCTGTCGGCTGCCTGCGGGCACCGACAGCATGGAGCTGTCACGTCCAGAGCCCGAGGGGCTTTATTCTCTGTAGGACGCATGTTTTTACGTCCTCAGAGAATAAAGCCCACTTCGGGAGGACGTAAAAAGGCTATGGCCTGGTCGTTAAGGGGTTAATGGGATATTATCATATGTCTGCTTATATAGCAGCTCTATTAACTGACACACTGTGCATCCTACTATTGGTTGCTAACAGTTATGTAATCACCGAAAAACACTACATGCTGTGTGACTATATTACTGGCTACAGACAATTGCCCTCACAGCCTGCCTAGCAATATATATTTAGCTAATTTATGGACTCCGTAAGGATTTAGTTTAACCACCTATTCTTTGTCTATTTTGAGCGCATATGTCAACAAAGTATATAATTTTATATCATTCTCTTTTGGAGGGTATAACCATTAGGCTATTTTCTGTCTTATATATGCCTTTCGTCTGGTATACTTGGCTAAATAAGCTTATTTAGCTCCCTTTCTAGAGCTTCCCTTACAGCACCATAACTTAGGATGGTTCTCTTTGTGATTCATTTGAATTTGATAAAATAATATATCCATTAACCCTTTCCAATCCAATTATTTTTTCTCATCCATTCTCCCCAGCTCCAAATAAATTGCTGGGGAGAATGAATGAGAAAAAATACGTTTTCCCTGCACCCTCCTGAACTGACAGAGTTCAGGAGGGTGCAGGTGCTCACTGCACTGTGGGGGGACCTGCTTACCTGTCCGGCGTCTTCTGCATTCTCTCTTCTGCCTCCCGGCTCGGCGATCATGTGACCGCTGGGGTCAGGTGGCATCCAGCGGTCACATGATCGCACGGCCAGAAGGGAGAAGGCAGAAGATGCTGGACAGGTAAGCAGGTCCCCCCACAGTGCAGGCTCGGCGTTTATGTTACTGCTGGGGGTCTGGTGACACCGGCAGTCACATGATTGCCGTCCAGAATCTTCATGCATCACATAGCACTAATTGAGCGCTATGTATTGTGTAAATGAGAAGGCAGAAAGGGTTAAAAACTCTTTCTGCCTTCTCCTCGGGGGTCCTCGATGAGGACCAGTGCAGGAATGTATCTGCACCCGATGTGTCTGATGATCGGGTGCAGATGCACTCCTGCACTGCAGTGTCGGGCCTGTACCGACATCGGAGCTGTGGAGGAAAATGATGATGTCCTGACATTGGATTGGAAAAGGTTAAAGTTTCCCCCATTCTAGCAACAATTCTGGGATTTTGCGTGACTTTAATGTTGCCTCATATTTCTATTCAGGTGCCTACACAAAGATGGAGAAGGACAGGAACAAGATGGCGGAGAGCATTATAAATCTCACCCTAAATATACTCTTCCAGCTTACTGGAGAGGTGAGAGATTCTGATGTCACATTACATCATTCTTAGCTATGGTAATAACTGATGATGTCATTAACCTGTTAAGGACCAGGCACAGTAAATTTATGGCACCTGGTCCCGGGCTTAAATCCCAGCTGTATGTAAAATTACGGTGGGTATTTAAGCCTCCTGTCTCTGCAATTAATCAGAGACAGAACCGGTTGTCAGCTGTTAGTCACAGCTGATAACCTGTGGGAGAAGGCAGGATGGGTTTTTAACCCTTTCTGTCTTCTCCTTCCCCGAGTGCACAGCGCTCAATAAGCACTATGTACTAACAAGTGGAAGTGTGGTCACATGACCACCGGGATTCCCTGCTACAGCAGAGCTACAGGGTCATACTAGAGCCTGATCAGCTCTGCCAGTGACTAATGTCACAACAGGGAATATTTTTCCCTGTAACTGTGGCTCCTACGAATTTCCCAGCTACAGTGGAAAAATGTCAAGTAAAAACAAACCCAAAACATGTGAATATCCTCCAGAGATCTTGTATGACATCATGGGGGACATATGTATGTAATTATGTTTTTTACTATCTAAGTAAAAGAAAATTACAGAATAAAAAAAAATAAGAAAATAACCCAAAGCTGCCTCCAACCAAAACTGTCGCTATATGCGGCCTATAATCCAAAACCATACATACTAAATTTTAAAACGTCCAAAACAAAATGAGGAACCCGTTCTCATACTTTTTAGTGTAAATATACCAATTTTAATATTTAAAGTTATTTTTTTAATGATTTTTATTTAGCTTTTTGCCCCCAATAAAACTAAAAAATGGGAAAAAATGTCAGGGAAAAAAATATATTAAAAAATAGCCCTATATGTTATGGGAAAAAATGCAACAAAAAATAATTTAGGTAGCTAAACGAAAAAAATAGGGCAGTTAAACCACTACATGGGTAAAATCCCTAAAAAGTGTCTGGTCCTTTAGGTACTAAACAGCCTGTTCCTTAAGGGGTTAACTCCTTAGTGACGGAGCCACTACATGGGTAAAATCCCTAAAAAGTGTCTGGTCCTTAAGGAACAGGCTGTTTAGTACCTAAAGGGGTTAACCCCTTAGTGACGGAGCTTTTTTGCTTTTTTCCATTTTCGTTTTGTCCTACTCCCTTAAAAAATCGTAGCTCCTTTAGTTATACATCGACGTCGCTGTATGAGGGCTTGTTTTTTGCGGGATGAGTTGTATTTTTCAATGGCACTATTTATTGTACCATATAGTTTACTGAAAAACTTTTAAAAAATTCTAAGCGGAGAGAAATGGGAAAAAAACCCCGACATTCCACCATCTTTCGGTGCGTCCTGTTTCTGCGGCGCACAAGCTGCACCAAAAACGAACTCATAACTTAATTCTATGGGTCAGTATGATTACTACGATACCAAACTTATATAGTATTTTTTTTTGCTGTAGTACTTGTATTTTTTTTTTTAAGCTATTTAATTTTTTTAATTATTTTCTGTGTCCATTTTCTGCACACAGTAACTTTTTATTTTTTTGGCGACGTAGTTGTGTGAGGGCTCATTTTGTGCGGTATGTCCTGACGTTTCCTTTGTTACCATTTTTGCATACAGTTGACTTTTTGATCGCCTTTTATTACATTTTTTCTCGGAGACAGGGTGACCAAAAAAGTGCATTTTGGGCATTCTTTATTTCTTTCTTTTTTTTTACCACGTTCACCGTGCGGGGTAAAAAATACATAACTTTGATAGATCTGACTTTTACGGACGCAGCGATACCAAACACGTATTTTTTGTTTATTATTATTTTTATTTTTTTTTTGCAAATATGGAAAAAGGGTTTTTTTTTTTTACTTTTATTACTTTTTTTAATAATAACTAAAACTTTATTGTTCTTTTTTTACACTCTCTTTCAGTCCCCAGGGGGGACCACAACCAGCGATGCTTTGATCGCTCCTGCAGTATCACGTAATGCTATAGCATTACGTCATACTGCTTTTTCACAGGCAGTCTATCAAGCCACCCCACTGCCATGACACCTGCACGGCTCCCCCGATCTCACCGCGATCAATGATGTTCGGGGCACTTAAAGGGTTAATAGCCGCGATGCGTCCTGCAACAGCAGGACGGAGAAAGGCGATAAGGCTGTCACTAAGGGGTTAAAGAGGGGAGAGATTCTGATGATGTCACATCATTCTTACATATGGTAATAACAGGTTATGTCACTGGGGAGGTGATGGACTCTAGAAATATCTGTTATGATATTTATTAATGTCTCTCCATACATAGGATTATACAGTAGTGAAGAAGACCTCTAGCGATGGCTGTCGGGCCCCTGTGTGTGATGGATGGGGAAGACCCCTGAGCCAAATCACGGGGCCCCCACCTCACCCCCTGATACATGAGGACATCAATGTACAGAAGATTCTAGAACTCACCAACAAGATGATTGAGCTGCTGACTGGAGAGGTGACGCTGCAGGGAATGCTGGGACATTATACAGTAACAGCACTGAAGGCTTCTGGGTAATGACTGTATATTATGTTGTCAGGTTCCTATAAGGTGTCAGGATGTCGCTGTCTATTTCTCCATGGAGGAATGGGAGTATTTAGAAGGACACAAGGATCTGTACAAGGATGCCATGATGGAGACCCGCCAGCCGCTCCCATCACCAGGTAATAGACAGGACTAAATGGACATAATTTCTATGTAGAGAATGACTTCAGTGTCTGTCTGTGTTTCCCCCAGTTCCATCCAGTAAGAGAAAAACACCAGAGAAATATCAATGTCAGATTTGCTCAGCCATTCTAGAGGCTTACAGAGTGAAGGGTCTACATTCCCTGTCAGGAGTTTGGCGCCCTCTACCCATTCAGTAGGTGCTCATGTGAAGTGAAGCACCTGGCTGAATCCACTCAGCTTTGCAGAACTGTCACATCGTCTTCTGGCCACACTTATTTTGCCAAATTTTACAAGGTGCAGATGAGAGTCTTGGTCTTAAAGGGGTTGTCTCGCGAAAGCAAGTGGGGTTCAGCACTTCTGTATGGCCATATTAATGCACTTTGTAATATACATCGTGCATTAAATATGAGCCATACAGAAGTTATTCACTTACCTGCGTCCCCGTCTCCATGGCTCCGTCTAATTTCAGCGTCTAATCGCCCGATTAGACGCGCTTGCGCAGAAGGGTCTTCACCCTTCTGGTCGGTCCGGGCATGAGCGGCGTTCTGGCTCCTCCCCCTTCTAAGCGTCATCGCGTAGCTCCGCCCCGTCACGTGTGCCGATTCCAGCCAATCAGGAGGCTGGAATCGGCAATGGACCGCACAGAGCCCACGGTGCACCATGGGAGAAGACCTGCGGTGCATCGTGGGTGAAGATCCCGGCGGCCATCTTGGAGGAAAAGAAGGAAGGAGTTGCAGAGAAGGGATTCGGGTAAGTAAAATTTTTTTTTTAGTTTCAACACATCCCTTGGGTTTGTCCTGCACTTAACGGGGGGGGCCTATGCAAAAAAAAAAAAAAAACACCCGTTTCGGCGCGGGACAACCCCTTTAAGGTTTCACAGGCAACACTGACTCAGCATTCAGCCTTTTTCATGACCCGGGTATGCCCGACTCAACACTGGCATCCTACAACTTATCACCCAAGAAAAATAGACTCGACAACCTACGTTTTGGAAATTTTTGGCCACAGCAGCCATTTATTAAAATTAACACTATAAAACAATTTATTTTAATATGCGGGGAGGGAGACCCCTGGAGGCGCAACCATAAAGTTAAGGATCTGGTGCTTAATAGACAACAAAACGTATCTTGCCTCCAACCGTACTCCCGGCTCGGAGGCACCACTAGCTCCCCCGCACTGGGAGGTTAGAAACACATTTTAGGCCACCCGGGATCCCTTCCCTGGCCGTTACACCGCACCAGACCCAACCACAAACCAGTAGGGTGCTACTTGTTTCAGGTGATCCCAGCTGTCTTCCATTCGGCCTAATATTCGCCCGCTCCGCTGCCCAAAAAACAAATGAATGTCCTAGGATCCACACCAACGCTGGTCCATTACCTGTCAAAACACAAGAACATAAGAAATCCCAAGAAAACTGCTATCTCTTCTTTTTTTTATTTTTATTATATATATATATATATATATATATATATATGTATGTAACTATCCACCTATATGTGCCTAAACCACCCCTCAGGTCGTACGTACAACCGATATCGGTTAGACCGCCATCGCCCAATTTTTTTGCACTACTGCAGGATTCAAACCCCATTCAAAAGCCTCTGTTGCTGCGTCAATTCTAAATGAATGGGAGGAGTACCCTGCATTTTCAAGTCCCAACTTCCCCAACGCTTTCTTTAACACCACCCCAAACTGGAACCTAGATAAGAACGATCCATCTCCATGTCGAAATAATGGGCCTCGGTTATTTGGTGACATTCTAATCAGGTTACCCAAGCACTTTACCGGACACATTATGGCCCCCCCCCCCCCCTCCCCCCCACACACACACAATCCCTAATATAATCTTTTTTCCCTTTCCAAACTGGTCTGTCTTTGAACGCTTTAGCCATATCTCTATCCTATCCTTCGTTATCGTAACATCCGACCTCTCCAATCCTCCCCCCGTTGTCCTGCTTGGCGACACCAATTCGCCAATGCGAAACGCGCCAAAAACCACCTCCAGGCCATCCCTGCAAATCTCCTCCAACACTTTTCCCATTTGTTCCAATATAGCAAACGAGATAGGCCTTCTACTATCCTTCGTTCTCTTCTCTGGCGTATAAGAAAATGCTTTGTAATATCCTGCATACCCCGAAATTTCAGACCGAAAGCCAAACCCGCCATAATTCTTTCCACCTTAGAAAATGACCAACCCTCACCATACGCTTTGCTCAACAACCATAACAACCCTACCCTGTCTTCATCCGAATATACTTCTCTAATCTCCTCAATCCAATGTTCCCAGTCACTCCACGCTGCCTCATATGCCTTCCAAGTGCCGGCCGCCAGCGACCTCTGAATTAGGTGTTCCGTCGCACGTCGACCAGCCGCCAAAGTTCCAGAGGGCATGGTTGTCCTTCCTCGTCTGCCTCTGGCGCCAAAGTCCGAAAGTGCTCCCACTGAAAGCGAGAGAGTGAGTCGGCAATAGAATTTTTTACCCCCTGGACATGTACTGCTACTACCCATGCATTCCGTGTTAAACACAACAATACTAACTGCCGTAACAGCTCAATGACTGGCGGCGAGTGCGCAGATCCGGTGTTAATGGCCTGCACAACCCCCATGTTATCACAATAAAATCTAACTTTTTTGTTCTTAAACCACTCTCCCCAAATCGCTACAGCCGCCACAATAGGGAACAATTCTTATAGGCTTAAGTTCCTGGTCAAGCCGGCTGTCACCCACTCCTCTGGCCATGCTTCCGCACACCACTGACTTCTAAAGAACACCCCAAAACCTACACTTCCCGCTGCATCAGTAAACAATATCCATTCTGCATCAACCCCCTCATCCATTACCATGGACCTTCCGTTGTATTCGTCTAAAAATGACAACCAAACCTCCAAATCGTCCTTCAAACATTTAGTAACCCTTATAAAGTGGTGCGGCTAATTTACGCCTGCCGTTGCCCGCGCCAACTTTCGACAAAATATTCTGCCCATGGGCATGATTCTACAAGCAAAATTTAATTTTCCCAACAGCGATTGTAATGCCTGCAACGTAATCTTCTTTCCTGCCCTGGCCTTCCGCAAATCATGCCTCAAGGGTACTAACTTATCTTGGGGTAACCTAAATTCCATAGCCTGGGTATCAATCGTAATCCCCAGAAAACTCAAAACAGTCGTCGGCCCTTCTGTCTTTTCCGGAGCCAATGGTACTCCGAAATGATTCGCCACCCATTGAACTGTAGCTAATAAGGAGCCGCACATGGGTGACCCTGCAGCCCCGATGCATAAAAAATCGTCCAAGTAATGAATAACGGAACGCACTCCTGTTACATCGCAAATTGCCCATTTTAAAAAAGGTGCTAAACGCTTCAAAATATGCACAAGAAATTGAACAGCCCATGGGCAAACATCTGTCAACATAATACCGCCCGTCCCAAAAACACCCCAGCAATCTACAACTGTCCGGATGGACCGGTAATAAACGAAAAGCCGATTCGATATCGGTCTTTGCTTGCAAAGCTCACTGGCCATATTTCCTTACCCATTTTACCGCAGAGTCAAATGAGGTGTTAACCTCTGAGCAAAGCTCAGGGTCAATACCGTCGTTGACTGATGCCCCCTTTGGATATGATAAATGCTGAATTAGCCGAAACTTATTCGGCTCTTTTTTAGGCACCACCCCCAGCGGTAAAATAAACAAATCTCGCCAAGGTGGGGACAAAAATGGACCCACCATTCTTCCTAAGCGCTCCTCCTTATCCAGTTTTTCCCTAACCACCTCCCCAAGCTCCAAAGCCGGCTTCAGGTTTTTTAACGACAAAGGTACCGTATGCCCCGGAGGAGGAATTCTAAAACCTTCCTTAAAATCGTTGAACAACAATAAACTTTTTTCACGGTCCCCATATCTATTTAGATAAGGGACTATCTTTTTAAGCCTCACCGGCGTCATCCCTTTTTCACTACCACCTCCGCTTCTTCCCTTATCTCTCTTGATACAGCGCGCTGCTCCGTGCGAGACCCCATTGCATACTGAACAGACATGCTTAAATCTGCATGTTGCACCAAATTTACACTTTCCCTCATTAAATAGCCAACATACTCCTGGATTTTTACTGCTGTATTACCCACCCTGCTGCCCTTTTCCGCTACCGATCTCTGAGCCAGCAGTGCCGGCACCTCCCTGAAAAGGATGCTGTGCTGTGCCGGGGCCATCACTTTTAACCAAAGCCCAATGTCCTTGTTATCCCATCTTATACTAGGCCGTACCGCCTTTTACTGACGAAACTGTTCGTTGTAGCGAAGCCAAGTCTGCCCGCCGTACGTGCGGTACGCCTCCCCTATTGTATCCAGGTAACAAAACAAACCCGAACAGTTTTCGGGGGCTTTTTTCCCGATCACACTAGCTAAAATCGCAAAAGCTTGCAACCAATTTTGAAAATTCTGCGGAATTAGCCTACATCGTTTCTTTTCTTCCACGTCCTTCATGGAATCAGTCCTTTTTCCCCTTATCCAAATTAAACTTTTCTAGCGGCAAGAGGGAAAAAATCTCCACATACTCATCTTTCCATATTTTTTCCCTCACATGCTTTTTTAAATGGGCCCCCAACGGCCCCTCAAAACATACATAGACCTCCCCTCTTGCCTTGTCATCTAACCGAATCACTTCTCCCTCCCTTTCCGTCTGTATTCCTACCATCACGCCAGACACCCCTGACTCGGTCATAACCCTTTGACTCCCCAATAAATTTTCCCTCTCATGCATACGTCCTTCTGTGCCTGCCAACCATGCTGCCACTGGCGATGTCACTACCTGACTACGCAACCCCAGACTCTGCTTGCAACGAGCCAACATCTCTCGCATGTTACCCAATAACAACCTAATATCCCCCTCATGCTGTCCGACCCCCACACATTCTCCACCGCTCCTAGCTACATACCCGTCCCCCACCCTTACAATATTACCAACATTAACATTAGATAAGTGTGAAATACAATCATGCTCACCAGGCCGCATGAGCGCTGTGATCCCATCAGCCGTGCACCGCTGATCCGGTCGACTCTCTTCCATCCGAGCTGCGTCTCTTCCCGAATTGTCCAGCTGGTATTGGAAAATGCTCCCTTGCTGTATTCGTCCTGTTTCCCTGAATTGACCCGGGCCGATTTACCCCCCAGTCTGGCTGCAGCACAAATACCGCTCTCCTCACTTGCCGCCTGCCTCCGAACAACTCGCAATGCAATCCTGTGTCCATGTCCCTGAGACGCTCGGACGAGCTTCCCGTGGCCCTAGGTGGATCTTCTAACCGCTGCCCATCATTCTCCCCCGGTCCTGCTCCCTGTGAGCGGACCATGCAGACTTGCTGCTATCCTGCTGTCCCAGGACCCCCCCGACCATGATCGCGCTGCCTGGCTCCCCCACTGGTCGGCACATCACCAAGGGGGGTAGCCGTGTGTTGTCCTCCATGGAAGGTGTCAGGCCCCCAAGGCCCCGCCCCGTTGGACCCGGGCGTTGTCCAGGATATCTTCTGGACAATCTGGCTCCACTGCCACTGGCTGCGGGCGGTGGGCGACCGGCCAGAGGATCCCCAGAGGGGGTCCTCATCCTGCGCCGGGTCCTGAACTCAGTCTTGCCGGAGGTCGGGCACTGCGCGCACGCACACTCTGCCACTGAGCACCTGCTGGTCTGTCAGCTGCCGGCTCCCCGCCCTCCGCTCCTGCTACCTGCTCCTGTATCCATCCGGGGGGGTGATGCTCCGCCGCTGCCCACAGGACTGCTAGCGCTTCCTCCACCGAAGACATGCCTGAAAGTAAGTCTATTGGTGGCTTCTCCTCTGCTATCACTACGCTCGCGATATTTATCTCCGCAAATGCCTCACTAACTGCTGCACTCCGTTATACTGGCTCTGCTGTACTCTCCAATATCTGAAAAAATATGGCGCTCCCACCCAAATTAACCCCTTTTATGCCCTCTACACCCTCTCCCCCCTTCTGCCAGCTCCCCCAATCCCTAACTGCCTCGTCACTAAAACCCCTTCCCTAATGCTCTCACTGTTAACCCCTGCTGTGCCTTCCTGTTTCCCAGTCAACCCGGTCATGCAGGGGCCTGCACTTATGTGCCCCTTCTTGGGCACGTTACGGCCCTGTCCTTTCTGTTTCCCACCCCAGGGTCTGCTTTAAGACATCTCATGGTTTCCCCCAATGAAATGAGAGAGAAAAGAGGATTTTTATTTTACTATAAAATCCATTTCTTGTAGCCTTCATTAAGGGACAATACAACCATCCATTTTCTTCCCATGTTACTATACCCTTCTCAGTTGTACTATGTTGTTGAGTTTTGTCAATTTTTTTGGGTGTTCTGATACCAGTTAACTTCTGCTTGTTCTTCTCCTACTGCTGGCATACAAACTGATTAGTTCAGTGGCTATAGGTGGCTGTAACCTGCCTAGGAGGAGCTAACTTTTTCACTTTTAGTGCTACTCTTGACAGCAGCCGATACCCATGGTCCTGTCACCCCCAATAAAGACTACTAGAAAAGGATTTTACTGTTAGGCAAAAATTCTCCTCTTGAGTTCTTTGAGCTCAGAAATCTACCAGGGGCAAAACCCGAGGCTTGTGGAGGGCGGTGCTGCAAAATGTATTGCATGCCCCTCAGATAAGCTAGAGGCCCCCGACAGTCGCAATTAGTTACTTACAAGGCCAAATTAACGCATGCAGTTTTTGGTGCTCTTGTTTATGCTGATTTTTTTCACCAACCTCAGAAGCATTTATTGTAATGAAAGAAAAAACTAGAAAGAATTTTTCCTCCTAATTTGGAGGCTTCACTACAGAAGTGGAAATCTGCAAAAGAACAACCTGTGGCCAAACATCATGATTTACTCAGCGGTCTACTATTAGACTGATCTGTTTTGCCTTCGCTGTCTTAGACAGTTGCTAATTGCATTTTGCTACATGATTTGCAATTTGTAATGACATCGTTATATAGAAATGTTTTAAAAATATCATTTTAAGGCTATTTCGATTTAATAAATAGTAAAATCCATTTTATTCTTGGCAGATGACTGTACCAGGAGCTCAGATAGACGTCTGATATCTGCCAAGTGTAACGCAGATGATTGTGGTCTTACACAAGATACATATGAAGAGCCTGCCATTATCCCAGTTATCCCCTCAGCTCTTCAAGATAAAGATCCATCATCTGATCCTCTTATTCAGGTCCCATCATCTGATTCATCACTGACTGATAAGGTAAATAAAGGTCACAGAAGGGGAGAAAATCAAAGAGCTCACACAGGGAAGAAACCATTTCCATGTTCAGAATGTGCAAAAAGTTTTAAAACTAAACCACAACTCACTCAACACCAGAGAGTTCATATGGAGAAGAAGCCATTTTCATGTACTGTATGTGGAAAGTGTTTTAACCAAAGATCAGCTCTTACTACACATGAAATAACTCACAGAAGAGAAAAATCATTTTCATGTTCAAAGTGTGGGAAATGTTTTTTATATAAATCAGAGCTTCTTATACATCAGAGGATTCATACAGTGGAGAAGCCATTTTCATGTCCAGAGTGTGGGAAATGTTTTACTTCTAACTCAACTTTGCATCAACATCAGATTGTTCACACAAGTAAGAAGCCATTTTCATGTACTGTTTGTGGAAGGTGTTTTAGCAGGAAGTCAGTTCTAACTAGACATCAAAAGGCTCACACAGGAGAGAAGCCATTTTCATGTTTAGAATGTGGGAAATGTTTCTCAAATAAAACTTATTTTGTTGAACATCAGAGAAGTCACACAGGAAAAACCTTTTCATGTCCAGAATGTGGGAAATCTTTCGCCCACAAATCACATTTTCTCAGTCATCAAAGGGCTCACACAGGAGAGAAGCAATTTTCATGTTCAGAATGTGGGAAATGCTTTTTTCATAAATCAGAGCTTGCTACGCATCAGAGAATTCACACAGGGGAGAAGCCATTTCCATGTTCAGAATGTGGAAAAAGTTTTTATAAAAAATCACAACTTGCAACCCATCATAGAAATCACATTGGAGATAAGCCATTTTCATGTTCAGAATGTGGAAAAAGTTTTTATAAAAAATCACAACTTGCAACCCATCATAGAGTTCACACAGGAGAGAAGCCATTTTCATGTTTAGAATGTGGGAAATGTTTCTCAAATAAAACGTATTTTGTTGAACATCAGAGAATGCACACAGGAAAAACCTTTTCATGTCCAGAATGTGGGAAATCTTTTGCCCACAAATCACATTTTCTTAGTCATCAAAGGGCTCACACAGGAGAGAAGCAATTTTCATGTTCAGAATGTGGGAAATGCTTTTTTCATAAATCAGAGCTTGCTACGCATCAGAGAATTCACACAGGGGAGAAGCCATTTTCATGTTTAGAATGTGGGAAATGTTTCTCAAAAAAAACTTATTTTGTCGAACATCAGAGAAGTCACACAGGAAAAACCTTTTCATGTCCAGAATGTGGGAAATCTTTTGCCCACAAATCACATTTTCTTAGTCATCAAAGGGCTCACACAGGAGAGAAGCAATTTTCATGTTCAGAATGTGGGAAATGCTTTTTTCATAAATCAGAGCTTGCTACGCATCAGAGAATTCACACAGGGGAGAAGCCATTTCCATGTTCAGAATGTGGAAAAAGTTTTTATAAAAAATCACAACTTGCAACCCATCATAGAAATCACATTGGAGATAAGCCATTTTCATGTTCAGAATGTGGGAAGTGTTTTCTGTATAAATCAGATCTTGTTAAACATGAGAGAATTCATACAGGGGAGAAGCCATTTCGATGTTCAGAGTGTGGGAAGTGTTTTCTGTATAAATCAGATCTTATTGCACATCAGAGACTTCACACGGGGGAGACGTCATTTCCATGCTCAGAATGTGGCAAATGTTTTAGACTGAAATCACTGCTTGTTAGGCATCAGAGAAATCACACTGGGGAGAAGCCATTTTCATGTTCAGAATGTGGCAAATGTTTTAGACTGAAATCACTGCTTGTTAGGCATCAGAGAAATCACACTGGGGAGAAGCCATTTTCATGTTCAGAATGTGGCAAATGTTTTATGGATAAATCAAGTCAGGATCGACATCAGAGAACTCACACAGGAGAGAAACCATATTCTTGTTCAGAATGTGGCAAATGTTTTAGGTATAATACAAATCTACAGAAACATCAGAGAATTCACACAGGGGAGAAACCATTTTCATGTTCAGAATGTGGCAAATGTTTTAAGGCTAAAACAAATCTTGATCAACATCAGAGAACACACACAGGGGAGAAGCCGTTTTTATGTTCAGAATGTGGCAAATGTTTTATGTATTATTCAACTCTATATACACATCTAAAAAATCACACAGGAGAGAAGCCATTTTCATGTTCAGAATGTGGCAAATGTTTTAAGGCTAAAACAAATCTTGATAAACATCAGAGAACACACACAGGGGAGAAGCCGTTTTTATGTTCAGAATGTGGCAAATGTTTTATGTATTATTCAACTCTATATGCACATCTAAAAAATCACACAGGAGAGAAGCCATTTTCATGTTCAGAATGTGGCAAATGTTTTAAGGCTAAAACAAATCTTGATCAACATCAGAGAATTCACACAGGGGAAAAGCCATTTTCATGTTCAGAATGTGGCAAATGTTTTAAGGCTAAACCAAATCTTGATCAACATCAGAGAACACACACAGGGGAGAAGCCGTTTTTATGTTCAGAATGTGGCAAATGTTTTATGTATTATTCAACTCTATATACACATCTAAAAAATCACACAGGAGATAAGCCATTTTCATGTTCAGAATGTGGCAAATGTTTTATGTGTAAAACAAATCTTGATCAACATCAGAGAACACACACAGGGGAGAAGCCGTTTTTATGTTCAGAATGTGGCAAATGTTTTATGTGTAATTCAGATCTACATAGACATCAGAGAATTCACACAGGGGAGAAGCCATTTACATGTTCAGAATGTGGCAAATGTTTTATGTGTAAAACAAATCTTGATCAACACCAGAGAACACACACAGGGGAGAAGCCATTTACATGTTCAGAATGTGGAAAAAGTTTTAAGGAAAAAAGATCGTGTGATAAACATCAGAGAAATCACACAGGAGAGAAACCGTTTTCATGTTCAGAATGTGGCAAATGTTATACAGAGAAATCAAAGCTTGTTAGACATCACAGAACTCACACTGGGGAGAAGCCATTTTCATGTTCAGAATGTGGCAAATGTTTTAAGGCTAAAACAAATCTTGATCAACATCAGAGAACACACACAGGGGAGAAGCCATTTTCATGTTCAGAATGTGGCAAATGTTTTAAGGCTAAAACAAATCTTGATCAACATCAGAGAACACACACAGGGGAGAAGCCGTTTTCATGTTCAGAATGTGGCAAATGTTTTAAGGCTAAAACAAATCTTAATCAACATCAGAGAACACACACAGGAGAGAAACCGTTTTCATGTTCAGAATGTGGCAAATGTTATACAGAGAAATCAAAGCTTGTTAGACATCACAGAACTCACACGAGGGAGAATGCTTTTTCATGTTGAGAATGGGTGAAATGTTTTACTCAAAAATCAAGTCTTCTTGAATTTCAAAGAGCTATCTGGGAAAAGTAACCTTTTTTTTTTCAAAATAATTTTACTGACAGAAGGCATGAGATAAAAATTTAAACTTTTACTGTCAAAGAAAAGTTTCAAGTCAGACAAAAGAAAGGTAAAGTAATATGGAGCGCTGATGGGGAAGAGCATTTACCAATATTCCTGCATCAGCTGTCTGCCTTCCAACTTGCATAGTGCTTGTCAGTTTTCTACAAATCGGGTGGACATGGTCTCCTGTGGCCTGACAGACTTACTATAATTTACAGCGAAAAATTGGCTTACATTACACCATCAATCTTCACCAGTCGGGTGGATTTGATTTTTCTAGAATATGGACTGCTAAAATATGTGACAAATTTAACCCCTTAGAGAAGGCCCCACCATGAAACTAAAGCTCCCCACCATGAAACTAAACTAAACCATAAAGCTCACTAAGTGGGCTTTAATCCTAGAGGCGTAGTATTATGCATCCTCTTTGGATTAATGCCCACTTGCCTGAGAATGTGACAGCTTCATTCTGTCGGTGCCCGCAGGTAGCCGACACCATGGAGCTGTCATCCTGGGCAGTGGGCAGTCTCCCCCCGACATTGCGATCGGCACTATCCAATCGATAGCGCCGATCGCAATAAAGTAAAAAAAACTGTGTAAAAAGTTAGATATTCAGCTGCCCTGATGGATCGGATCCATTATGGCAGCTGAAAATACTCACCCAGCTTGACCGTGGTGTCCCACGAAGATCTGGTCCCTCCGGACCCACCGCCGGTCTTCTGCGCATGTGCGCCAGATGATGACGTCATGCGGATGCGCAGAAGCCCGGGAGCCCCTAGCAAATTTAAAATCTCCTGGCTCCCGGCTCCTGAAGGACCAGGAGATGTCCATTGGATAGCGGCGATCGCGAAAAAGTTTTAAAAGTTTTTAAAAAGTACGAGTTTCACCTCCCCTTATGGATCCAATCTGCCGATGTTCCCGGTGTTCCGGGACCCCGAAGTCACCGTCTGCGCATGCGCGCCCGATGTCAACCATCGGGCGCGTGCACAGAGGGGCTCGAGCCCCGGGAAATTTATAATCCTTCTTCTCTTGGCTGCCATGTGAAGCCCGGAGCAGAGGGATGTCACCAGGGACATGATGACTGTTATCCTATGGGTAACAGTGATCATTTCAAGTAAAAAAAAAAAAGTTTTAAAAAGTAAAAAAAAAATTTAAAAAGTAAAAACAAGTTAAAAAACCTTACATTTCATCTTCCCCCACGGATCATATCCGTGAGGGAGGATGAAATGATGTACCTAAGGCCCGCGGATTTATCCGTGGACCGTACCCCAGCTTCTGCGCACGCACCCGTCGCCAATATGGCAGGCGCAGCACAAAAGCTGTGGACTGCCAGGGTAATTTAAAATCTCCCTGCTCCTGGCTACAAAACTTAGCCGAGAGCCTGGAGATTTCACGGGGGGCCGCGGTGAGGGGTTCCTGATCCCGTGTTCGCCGTTATCCAATGGATAATGGCGATCACGTAAAAGTAAAAAAAAGGTGAAGGTTCATCTCCCCTCACCGATGCGACCGGTGAGATGAGATGAAACTTTTTACTGGAGGCCTACGTATTTGCACCCTGACGCGATCTTCTTCCGTGAACTTTCCTGGATTCTGCACATGCGACCGCCGGCAAAACACCGGACACATGCGCAGGAGGCAGGGAGCCCAGGAAATTTAAAATCTCCTACTCCCAGCGACCAACGGTCACCGTTAGCCTGGAGCAGTGACCTTGTTGAGCGGTCGCCAGTCACGTGATAAAAAGGCAGCGATCTACCTTTGGCCGGTCTCACATGACCGGATAGGAATTACGGATTCCATATGCCTCTGATCCGCGGTAATACGCAGATCAATCGCATTGGATTACACAATTCCGCTCACATTAGTGGGTCGAAATTGCGTAATCCACTCGCAGAAAAGAGAACGCAGCAGGTTCTATTTTACCACGGATATCCGCAACATAGAGCCCATTGTGCTCCATGGTCGCGGATATACCCGCAGCCCATACGCAACTACATTGTTTACGGGCTGTGGGTACCCGTGTCATCGCTAAGCGACGGCGCGGGAAATACAAACAAAAAAAAAATGTACTGCCCATGACCGCCTGTGTGAGTAGGCAGTTATGCGCAGTACAATACGCGGCCGTGTGCAGGGTCACAGCCGGGATCCACAGTGGGCCTCTGCAAGCGGATTCCACCTATGGCTGTGTGAGCCCGTCGTTACTCAGACCGCTACCTGTAATACGCAATTTACAAGAAGCCCCGGGAACGCTCGCCTTCCTGCAGTTCCAGGAGCAGCTTGTTGAGCGTCTTCTGTGTGAGACCGCCGCACCTCATCAAGCTTACGAGACTTACAGAGCGCCACTTTTTACACCCCATACCCGCTACTGAGGTCACGAAATACCCCCAAAAAGCATGAGAGGAGGGGGGATACCCGGTTTTATTGCCCCATGTACCCATCCCAACCAGCCTCCGTAATTACCCCTGTCTTTGGAAATACTACACAGTTCACATTATTACTTTTATCTAAGATTTGGGGAATGCTGAAAAGGGCGCAGAGTGTGTGTGGGGGGGGATTTTTTTAGTGGGCAATGGGGCCTGAAATGTATTCAGTTGTGCTCTGCAATCCAACGGGTGTTCCCTCCTTTATAGGCCTTGCCATGGGTCCTGTAAGTAAATTAGGGCCACAAGGGGTATGTTTTGAAAAACGGGACAAATGGGGGGATCCATGTTGGGGTGAAGGTCTTTATTCTTATGTACACTGTACAAAAAAACTTTTCCTTATTCCTTCTGCTTTGCTTAGATTCATTCAAATACTGTGGGGTCAAAATACGCAATACACCCCTAGATGAATTTGATAAGGGGTCGAGTTTTTAAAATGGGGTCATTTGTGGGGTTTTTTCATCATTTTGGATGCTCAATGGCTCTATAAGTGAGCAATGGGGCCTGGAATCTATTCCGTTGTACCCTAAAATCCAACGGGTGCTCCTTCCATTATAGGCCTAGCCATGTGTCCTTTAAGTAGATTAGGGCCACAAGGGGTATGGTTCTGAACACGGGACAAACAAGGGTATCCATTTTGGGGTGCAAGTCTTCATTTATGTGTATGCTGTACAAAAAAAGCAGTTTATAAAATGACAGAATTGCAAAAAAAACAAAAATCACATTTTTTTCCTTTTGCTTTGCTTGAATTCATTCAAAAACTGTGGGGTCAAAATATGCAGTACACCCCTAGATAAATTTGTTAAGGGGTCTAGTTTTTTAAAATGGGGTCACTTGTGGGGGTTCTCTTTGGTTTGGTTGCTCAAGAGGTCTACAAATGTGCTATGGGGCCTAAAACGCCTTCAAGCAAAATTTATGTTCTGAAAATCACCGACTACTCCTTTCATTTAGGGCCCCGTTGTGCATCCAGACATAAGATTAGGGCCACAATGGGTGTGTGTCTGAACATGGGAGAAACAGGGGTATCCATTTTGGGGTGCAAGTCTTCATTTATGTGTATGCTGTACAAAAAAAGCAGTTTATAAAATGACAGAATTGCAAAAAAAACAAAAATCACATTTTTTTCCTTTTGCTTTTTCTTTAATTCATTCAAAAATTGTGGGGTCAAAATGGGTAGTACACCCCTAGATAAATTCGTTAAGGGGTCTAGTTTTCAAAATGGGGTCATTTGTGAGGGTTATTTGATTTTGGCCGCTCAAGAGCTCTACAAAACTGCTATGGGGCCTAAAATGCCTTCAAGCTAAATTTCTGTTCTGAAAGATACTGACCACTCCTTTCATTTTAGGCCCCGTTTTTGCATCCAGACATAAGATTAGGGCCACAATGGGTATATTTCTGAGCATGGGAGAAACAGGGGTATCCATTTTGGGGTGTAAATCCTCATTCTCATGGGCACTATAGGAAAAAAATATGTCTTTAAAATGACATGTTTGCAAAAATATGAAATTTTATTTTTTCTCCTCTAAATTGAATTATTTCCTGAAAAAAAAAATGGTGGGGTCAAAATACTCATGACACCCCTCAGTGAATACATTAAGGGGTGTAGTTTTTAAAATAGGGTATTTGGGGGGGGGGGGGTATCTGTTATTCTGACACTCATGAGCCTTTGCAAACTTGGCTTGGTGCAGGAAGCCAAAGTGTTCCTCAAAATGCTTAAAGGTAATGTTAAATTTGTACGTCATCTAAATGGTTAAAAAAAACACAAAAGTTTTTCAAATGTGCGCCCAAAATAAAGTAAACAGATGAAAATCTATATCTTATCAAAAATTTGTACAGTATGTTTGGACATTTGAGATATTACAGTTGAAAATGTGAAAAAATGACAATTTTTTCAAAATGTTTCCAATATTGGTACTTTTAATAAATATACACAAATTCTATCGGTCTCTTTTTACAACCAAAATGAAGTACAACATGTGGCGAAAAAACAATGTCAGAATCACTTGGATATGTAAAGCCTTTACGGAGTTATTCTATGTTGAACGACGCATGTCAGATTTCCAAAGTTTGGCTCCGTCACTAAGGCGCAAACAGGCTTCATCACTAAGGGGTTAAGAGACATAGATCTCTTAAACTTGGTGCATTTTACTTCAGCGCCATTCAGCTTAAAAACTAGCATTTACATTACCAGTCTTAACCCTTTTAGTGACCCAACTTTTTTTCCCCCTTTTCTTGGTTATTTTGCAAGAGCCATAATGTTTTCATTTTTTGATTGACCGGCTAATAGGGGGGCTTGTTTATAATGGCAACACTTTGGGCTAAACATATTGTATTGTTTTAACTATAAAAACGTTTACGGGTACATTGGAAAACCCTAGATTTGTGTCGTGTTTTTTTTTCATACAGCATTCACTGCAGAGTATCAATGACATGATGTTTATTCTGCGTGTCAATACGATTAAACTGATGCCAAATTTATAAAGCCTTTTTATGTGTTATTACATTTTCACAATAAACATTTAAATAAAAAATTAAATTTGTGTTTGCCTCACTGCATTTTTACCCCGACAGAGCTTGTGAGATCTTGTTTATATGGGGCGAGTTGTCATTTCCACCTTTAACATAAGACTTTTTTTAAATCACATTTTATTGTGTTTTTTTAGAGGAAGATGAACAAAAAAACAGCAATTCTGTTCTTTTTTTTTTCATTTTTATTTTTATGGCATATACCAAATAACAGCTTAACTTTGGTATTTGGATTAATAAGATTTAGATTTTTTAAAATTACTTTTACACAATAAAGTAAGCCTAATTCAGACATGTTTTTGTGTGCCTATGTGTGCGAAAAAAATATGCTCCTCTCTTATGTGGAAAACTGTTTGCTCATGAAACTTTCCCCGTTCCCTGGAGCAGCTGCTCCACGAAGGTCCCCTCATCACTGAACACCGTGACAGCACTGTTTTTTAAAATAAAAGCATCTTTTAAATGTCCTGCTGTAAGTAGCGAAGAATCTGTTCCATGTGCAGGAGTTTGATAAACTCCTGCAAAACGCTCACCTATGTCCTATCTTTTTTAGATGCGCGCTGTTTTGCACTTTAAATTCTGCGCATATGAACTCTTCTATAGGAACCCATCGGTTCTTTTATGCATTATGCGCACGCAAACCACATGCTCTTCTGAATGAGGCCTAAATGGTATAGTTAGGAATGCGCCTCGAGAAGATATAAAGAAGAATACTTTAAATAAAACCTAGGGACTCACCTGGTGTGGACGCCTGGATCCAATAAAGGATAACCAGGTGCCACACCTGCAGTCCCAGTTTTTGTATCCGTATACGTCCCTCTTATGCCCTAGGCATCCATTCCAATGATGGAGAGCTGCAAGGAGCAAAAAACAAAGTTAATTGAAAAACAATTACAAGAAATCCTGCACTCATAAGAAGGCTATTGATTCTGTGTCCATTTATCAAGGTTAAAAATGAAGAAAGAGGAAACTTACTTTGAAGGAAGGAGTTATGGATAAACACAAAAACTCCTCCAAGTGGTGATAACCAGAGTAGTTACTGTTGGTGAACTCAGGAAACTGAGTGATGATGAAGATGATAATGAATATTCTTATTTAATTTAAAAACATAACATACAATAAAATACAAGGACAACGCGTTTCACTGTATACAAAACACCTCTATGAAGCATAACTAATATGCAGTATAAAGTGCACACACATATATGCATTAAACTCCGTCATAGGGCTTTTAGATGTGGCCTCAACAGGTGTAAGTGTTGTACGAATATCCAACATGGAAGAAAGGAAGTTTTTATAAAGAAAGACCAAACTCCCTACAAGTTAACACAATATTTGAGTTGTGCTACTGTATATGTGATTCACATGATTAAATGTCCATGTGGCCTTCAATACGTGAACCCCTTGTGTACAAGACTTAACAAACACCGTTCCAATATACTTTACGGTTTTTGGAAACATAGCGTTTCGAAACATCTTTTGAAATACCACAACCAAGATGTCTCGAAATTGAAAATTACGCCACTCGAAACTATCAAACTTGGACTTTTCTAATTCTTAAACTGAGAGATGCTTAGGATTTTTAATAGAGATGAGCGAGCATACTCGTCCGAGCTTGATGCTCGTTCGAGTATTAGGGTGCTCGAGATGCTCGTTACTCAAGACGAGTACCACGCGGTACTCGTCTCGATTAAACGAGCACTGACCATTGAATTCAATGGAGCCAGCAATACAGCCGGCTCCATTGAAAGCAATGGGCTGCCGGCGAGCGCGGGATAAATTTTCGGGAAGGGCTTAAAAATATAAGCCCTTCCCTGAAATTCATCCAGAAATGTGTAAAAAGTAAAAAAAAAATATATACTTACCTTATCCCGGCAGACGGAGTTCAGCCGCGGCCGGCCGGCAGTTCTCCTGAACTGCTGTGAGTAGTATTCAGCAGCCGGGGATTTAAAATCCCCGCCTGCTGAATGAGCTGCCTCTGATTGGTCACAGCCTCACCAATCAGAGGCAGCTCTCACTCACCCATTCATGAATTCATGAATGGGTGAGTGAGTGCTGCCTCTGATTGGCTCAGCGCAGGGACTTAATAGTTAGACCTCGGAGACCGAAATGCAGCCCTGCATGTTGCTCCTCGCCTGCCCTATCCATTTCTGTGTTTTTTACATGACTTTGGTGATTTGCTAAGATTTTCACAAATGAAAACCTTAGCGGAGCAACAGTCATATACAAAACTGCTCGAGTCACCCATTGACTTCAATGGGGTTTGTTACTCGAAACGAAATCTCGAGCATCACTGAAAGTTCGACTCGAGTAACGAGCACTCGAGCATTTTGGTGCTCGCTCATCTCTAATTTTTAAGTTTAGATACCCTTTCACCCCGGGGTCTGAATGAGGTCCTGGAAAAAATGTAAATTATGTTGAAAACAACAAACAAATCACTGCCGGTAAAATTATAGTAATACCTTTTATAGCCGTACATTGTTAATGTAGCATGCTTTATTCATGGTCATTTCATACAATGTATTATAAATAATATTTCTATCACTACCCACAATCATAGTATCTGCATAAAGAACCATATTTTTATTAAATAATAATTAACTGTAATTATGAAAATATGCATTTTATGAATATATAAGCACCAACATATGCATTTTTTTTATTAATATGTAATTACCAGTATATGCATTTTATCATAGTAATATAGTAACATAGTATGTTAAGCTGAATGAAGACAATGTCCATCTAGTTCAGCCTGTTTCCACCCCCCTTGTTGATCCAGAGGAAGGCAAAAAACCCAACTAGGCTCATTTGTTATTCTGACAGCCCGGGTGGCTGTTCAGGCTAGTTTTGCTCCATCCTGAGGAAACAACCGTTCTACCGGGTTGTAGAAACGCGTTGATGGAGATGGAGGGATTGGATCCATGGGCTGATTCTCTCCTAGTAAATTATTTGTAATGCAGTTCTAGTTTCTCATCATAACATAGACTGCATTGAGTAGACAGAGATCATCATCTAATGGGCATCAATGCAGTTGGTAGCCTATGATACAATTTATAATCTCTAGGCTCACAATCATTCTATTTGCCTTCATCCCCTGCTTTAAAAATCAAAGCAATGATAGGGGTTGAATGGTTTATAGAAGTCATTCTGACTCCTTGTTAGTCAGCAATTATCCATTGGTGTTGAGTGTGGGATCCCTCGTATAAATCCTTTGACATAGGCAGCGGCGACATACTACAATTTGTAGTGCTCACAAGAATAGAGATCAGTAATTTAAGGAACATCAGTTTAGACGCTAGCCTATGATAATCACCTATTCCATCTATTTGCTTTCACCACTGTAATATCTATAAGGAATGAACAGGTTGAAGGAGCAACTTTGACCTCTTATCAGGAACAGCAATAGACTATTAATGCAAAGTGCATAAATCCTAATGCATATAGATAATCACTGCATAGGAAATATTAGTGAATTATCAAGGTGACACTTTGGAACAAAAAGTGCATGAAATCCTATTGCATACAGATAATTACTGCACAGGATTTATTAGTGAATGGTGACATATAGGTGACACTTTGAAATAAAAATTGTCATCACATATAAACACCATTCTATAAGTGATACACTAAATTTGGCAGCACCCGATTGAATTATATGAATGCAGTAATTGCTGTGTACTGACATGTGATGAGAAGCAATCTGTAAAAAAGTGACATATATAAGGTGACATTTTGTAAAAGGGGGTCCATCACTGAAAAAATCAAGACCCTTAAAGTGATATACACGACTTTATTGCACTCTACTCACTAACGATGAGGAGCAATTTGTAAAGAGTGACATTATAAGGTGACACTGACAATAAGGGTGTCCATCATTTGGTTATAAAGTGACATACATGACCTTACGGCACTCTATTTACTAACAGGATACATACGATGTCCTCTCTCTACCTAAAACTAAATCTCTCTAAAACTGACTTACTGGTGTTTCCTCCTTCCACCAACCGACCTCATCCTGACATCTCCATCTCAGTGTGTGGCGCCACCATAACTCCCAAACAACATGCCCGCTGCCTTGGGGTCATATTCGACTCAGATCTCTCATTTACCCCCTACATCCAATCAGTGGCCCGAACCTGTCAGCTGCACCTCAAGAACATCTCAAGAATCCGCTCTTTTCTCACCATAGACACGCTGAAAACGCTTATTGTTGCCCTCATCCACTCACGGCTCGACTATTGCAACTCATTGCTGATCGGCCTCCCCTGCACCAGACTCTACCCTCTCCAGTCCATCCTGAATGCGGCAGCCAGGCTCATCTTCCTGTCCAGCCGCTACTCAGATGCCTCTGCCCTGTGCCGGTCACTGCACTGGCTGCCCGTTAAATATAGAATTCAATTTAAACTTATTACCTTAATCCACAAAGCCCTCCACAGTGCAGCGCCCCCCTATATCGCCTCCCTCATCTCCATCCATCACCCAGCCCGGGCTCTCCGCTCGGCAAACGAAACTAGACTGCACACCCCTCTAATTCGAACTTCTCACTCCCGCCTCCAAGACTTCTCCAGAGCAGCACCAGTCCTCTGGAATGCACTACCAAAGAACACCCGGGCAATCCAGGACTCGAAAAACTTCAGGCGTGCTCTAAAAACGCACCTCTTCAGGGATGCATACCGCATTCCCTAAACAAACCCCTCTGTTCTCCGCCTGATAACATGCTCCCTGACCTACTGACCGAAATCCCTGCTAGCCATCATAAACCGCTCCTGTAGTCATATTGATCCTGCCGTCGCATAGCTAAAGGTCTGACTGTTGTCTGTATATAGCATCCCTCACTCTCCATCACGCGATACTGTGCACACCTCCAGCCATTTTACCTTCTGTATCACCCCATTACTTGTAGTATGTAAGCTCGTTGGAGCAGGACCCTCACCCCTATTGTTTCCACCAACTGATTACGATTGTAACCGTGGTTCTGTAATTTTTTGTACTTTTGTCTCTGTATTCCCCCTGTCTATGTAAGCGCTGTGGAATATGTTGGCGCTATACAAATAAAGATTATTATTATTATTATTATTACAATCGTAGGACAACCGATTTGGGAATAAGGTTGCAACGGATCTACTTGGCATTGAAAACACTCTCCCGCTCTTGGACATAGGAAAGAGATGTTGAGAAAGACAAGACAGCTGTAGTAAACCGTCAATAATATAGAGTAAAGGTCCTGGTATATCATCTGCTGAGACAGAATTGTATCTACTACTATACTATCTGAGCCCTACTGTTTTTACATTAGTGTGTGGCAATAGTCACATTATAGAAAAAGTAAGCACGCCTACTTTTATATTTATAATTAATAAAAGTTACGTTTTATAACTTGTGGTCCTTTCGGTGACAAAGACAGTGTCCATCTAGTTCAGCCTGTTTCCACCCCCTCTTGTTGATCCAGAGGAAGGCAAAAAACCCAACTAGGCAAGGCTAATTAGCCCTCTTGAGGGGAAAAAATTTCGTCCCGACTTCGTAATGGCAGTCAGAATAATCCCTGGATCAATGTTTGATTTCCTAACTCCAAGACCCGGATCCACAAACCCGCTTGTCACCTAATGTCTATATCCTGTAATATCATAGCGCTCTAGAAATGCATCTAGTCCCTCTTAAACTCCTCTATTGCTTTTGCCATTACCACATCCTCAGGGATCTTTTACACGACTGTATATTGGACGCCGTTTTCACGGCCGGCCGATATATGCTACGCTCTGATGCATTGGATTCCAATGCATCAGATTATATGGCCGTATTCCCGTGGCATAAAAGCACCCGGCTGGGCCAATATAGTGCCGGGCGCTTTCGTGCCGGGCCAAAAAGATAGTCCTAGAACTATCTTTCTGGCTGGAATGCATTATCTGCTGCATGGGCTCCTGTGGGAGCCAATCACAGCGGCCAGGAAAGGGAGGTGGGAGGGAGTTTAGCAGCATGACTGCTAAAATCCCTCAACTCTCCTCTATCCTCCCCTTCGGCTGTTTGCAATGAAAGGGGGTGAGATGGGGGTGGAGCTAAGCTTTACCCCTCCCATTGCTGGCTGCTGACAAGGCGTGGGGAGGGGGTGGTGCTTAGCTCTACCCCAGTCCCACTCACTCCCATTGCAAATAGCTGGAGGGAAGAAGAGAGAAGGTGAGCCTTCGAGGGTGGAGCCTTGGGGTGGTTCTCTCGTTCCGCAGTTCTTTCAAACACGGTCAGATAGGCCTCAACATAATCATTGGGAGTCATCTTTTGCAGGAACTTCTGCACAGTCTCCTTGGGTCTGGCTGTAGTAGGGGCCCCATCCTTCCTTAGGGCTGGATGTTTGAGCAGGACATCTGTCAGCTGGTCCATCTGTGACCACAGCTCTTCCATAGCCGGGCTCGCATTGCGGTCGCAGACTTTACCCAGGACATTCACCGAGTGTCTTGCCCTTGACCTCAGCAGTCGGGATTGCTGCCCACACCTGAGCACCAAATCTAATAGTCTGTCAGGGGGATAGGGTTGGCACAGACACACCGGACCATAAAGAAGGATAAAACAAGGCACCATGCAAGGTGCTCAAGTCCATGCAAGAATCACTAAATGAAAGCTGCACCATGCATGGTGCTCAGAGGCTTCCTTCTCAGGCTGTCAGGCCCTGACCTCCTGGAGCTGCAGTCTTTTATGCTCCAGTACTGGGATCAGTGCCTGCAGCTGCGCTTCCTGAGAGCTAGGGTGAAGTTGTGGACTGGACCGCCACCCTGTCCAGACTTAAAGCCTGGGAGGGAGATATACTCAATCCACAACTTCACCCTTTAGTTGCCTACACAACATTAAACTCACAGAGGTGAGAGCAAAAAAACAAAAACCTTCACTAAAAAGGCCAAAAAATGCAATCACCAACTCAACCCAGCCCATAATGGTGAGGAGTGACTGCAAACAAACCTAGCCCGCACATGTGACCAATACCAAAGAAGCCAGCCACAGATGGGTGTGCCCAATCATACAGGATAGCAACTCTCACTGACAAGTAGTAGGTCGCACTGTATCTACAAAGTGGTAAATAGATAAAAATATGGGTCCGTGCTCTGCTGGAACATACACTCTCCGTGAGCAATATTGCATAGACAAACTCTTTAATGTACAACGCGTTTCGTCCAACAGGACTTTATCAAGTACATAACATACATACTAAAACATTCAACTTAAATAATAAAATCATCACCCGCAAGGTGCACAGTCCCCGATGCTTCCCGCCTCCTCCAGCGTCCTGTGGCGTCCCGCCCCGTGTCCCACGTCAAACGTGACGCGTAGTTACACGACGCGATGCCCTCACTACATCGGGCGCTTCCCCTACTGCGGGGAGGAGTGAGCACGGAATGGATCATGGAACCTTAGAAGGAAAAAAACAGATAAATGCATTAATGCAATGCACCCCAACTGCTTCTAGCCAAAGCATTGTCTCCAACAGAATTACTTACACTCATACTATTCTTTCTTTACTTATAAAATCACTGAGTTGTGCATGCCATGTCTAAATCAATACATAATAGCCATATACATACACCTACCTATCCTTATTAATCAACCTCGATTAATACCAAAAAATGTGTATACACTTCACTTAGAAATCATAAATCCAATATCCATATTTACACTAAAATATTTCTAATGAATATCTTCATTATTAAAAAACTTAATTCTAAAAATCTATTATAATTTCTCTAAAATTTCATGTAACCCTTTCGAGACCAGCGTATTTAACCTGAATATTCAAAACATTTCTTTCTCCCTCAGTTTTTGTATAGATCTATCTTGAATATATTCTAAGGGAGTGACTTGTAAACCAGAAAAATTCTTGGCATGGTTACTGAAAAAATGTCGGGAAATACTATGTTTAGTGTATCCTTTGCGAGGAGAGTCCCACCTCTCCTCCATTTAATTTCTGCTTTCTTATTGTTTTTATCTTATTACTCTCTTTTTTCGGACAGGAAGGCGCAACTAGATTTTTCAGTGTCTTATTTTTTCAAAATATGCATGGCGGTAACTTTGGCAACTTTTTTGCAGAAATGGATCCTCCATAGAGATGAGCGAACGTACTCGTCCGAGCTTGATGCTCGGGCGAATATTAGCGTGTTCGGGATGCTCGTTACTCATAACGAGCACCACGCGATGTTCTGGTTACTTTCAGTTTCCTCTCTGAGACATTAGCGCGCTTTTCTGGCCAATTGAAAGACAGGGAAGGCATTACAACTTCCCCCTGTGACGTTCAAGCCCTATACCACCCCCCTGCTGTGAGTGGCTGGGGAGATCTGATGTCACCCGAGTATAAAAGTCGGCCCCTCCCGCGGCTCGCCTCAGATGCCTTGTGAGTTAGCTGAGGGACAGTGATGCTGGTGCCGGAGCTGCTGTAGGGAGAGCGTTAGGAGTTAGTGTAGGCTTCAAGAACCCCAACGGTCCTTCTCAGGGCCACATCTATCCGTGTGCAGTACTGTGGAGGGTGCTGTTAGCAGTGTTGCACAATTTTTTTTTTCTCAAAATCGGCTGTCTGCAGAGCATTGCGCCCTGCAGTAATAGTCCAGGGACAGAAGTGGTGGTTAGGCAGGGAGAGTGTTAGGAGTGAGTGTAGGCTTCAAGAACCCCAACGGTCCTTCTTAGGGCCACATTTAACCGTGTGCAGTACTGTGCAGGCTGCTGTTAGCAGTGTTGCATTTTATTTTTTTTTCAAAATCGGCTGTGCAGAGGATTGCGCCCTGCAGTAATACTACAGGGACAGAATTGTGTAGGCAGGGCCAGAAGACATATATTATTGATTGAATATAGTCAGTGGGCCTTTTCTTTTTTAAAAAAGGGAAAAATTCTATGTGCCCTGCCTCTGTCAGTCCTCAGCGTTCTGTGTACGTGTGTGGTGGGTGGAGATAGTAAACAAATCATACGCAGCCAGCTACGTTTAACAGCAGGCTTGCGCCAATTTATTTCCTGCCTTCCTGGGAAAAATCACCGCTCTGCTGCACTTCATATAACTGCATTTCTGTGGAACAGATTTCTTAACTGATTGAATATAGTCAGTGGGCCTTTTCTTTTTTAAAAAAGGGAAAAATTCTATGTGCCCTGCCTCTGTCAGTCCTCAGCGTTAAACAAATCATATGCAGCCAGCTACGTTTAACAGCAGGCTTGCGCCAATTTATTTCCAGCCTGGGAAATCAAATCACTGGTAATACACCATGCTGAGGGGTAGGGGTAGGCCTATAGGACGTGGACGCGAGCGAGGACGCGGAGGCCCAAGTCAGGGTGTTGGCACAGGCCGAGCCAGTGCGGTGGCCAGGGGTAGAGGCAGGGCCAGACCGAATAATCCACCAACCGTTTCCCAAAGCGCCCCCTCGCGCCATGCCACCCTGCACAGGTCAAGGTGCTCTACGGTGTGTCAGTTTTTCACAGAGACGCCTGACGACCGACGAACAGTGGTGTGCAACCTTTGTCGCGCCAAGATCAGCTGGGGAGGCACCACCAACAGCATGAGCAGGCATATGATGGCCAAGCACCCCACAAGGTGGGACGATGCCTGTTCACCGCCTCCCGTTTGCACCACTGCCTCTCCCCCTGTGCCCCAACCTGCCACTGAGATCCAACCCCCCTCTGAGGACACAGGCACTACCGTCTCCCGGCCTGCACCCACACCCTCACCTCCGCTGTCCTCGACCCCATCCAGCAATGTCTCTCAGCGTAGCGTCCAGACGTCGCTAGCGCCACAGTTTGAGCGCAAGAGCAAGTACGACGCCACGCACACGCACGCTCAAGCGTTAAACGTGCACATTGCAAAATTGATCAGCCTAGAGATGCTGCCGTATAGGCTTGTGGAAACGGAGGCTTTCAAAAGCATGATGGCGGTGGCGGCCCCGCGCTACTCGGTTCCCAGTCGCCACTACTTTTCCCGATGTGCCGTCCCAGCCCTGCACGACCACGTCTCCCGCAACATTGTACGCGCCCTCACCAACGCGGTTACTGCCAAGGTCCACTTAACAACAGACACGTGGACAAGCACAGGCGGGCAGGGCCACTATATCTCCCTGACGGCACATTGGGTGAATTTAGTGGAGCCTGGGACCGCTCACATCCTACCCACCCCCCGAATTGCATGCCCCAGCTCGGTGGTGGTATCTGCGGGGGTGTATGCTTCCTCCACTAAACCACCCTCCTCCTCCTCCTACGCAACCTCTGTCTCGCAATCAAGATGTGTCAGCAGCAGCAGCATGTCGCCAGCAGTCGGTGTCACGCGGCGTGGCAGCACAGCGGTGGGCAAGCGTCAGCAGGCCGTGCTGAAACTACTCAGCTTAGGAGAGAAGAGGCACACGGCCCACGAACTGCTGCAGGGTCTGACAGAGCAGACCGACCGCTGGCTTGCGCCGCTGAGCCTCCAACTGGGCATGGTCGTGTGTGACAACGGCCGTAAGCTGGTGGCGGCTCTGCAGCTCGGCAGCCTCACGCACGTGCCATGCCTGGCCCATGTGTTTAATTTGGTGGTTCAGCGCTTTCTGAAAAGCTACCCCCACTTGTCATACCTGCTCGGAAAGGTGCGCCGGATCTGCGCACATTTCCGCAAATCACACACGCACGCTGCCACCCTGTGGACCCTGCAACATCGGTTTAATCTGCCCGTGCACCGACTGCAGTGCGACGTGCCCACACAGTGGAACTCTACGCTCCACATGTTGGCCAGACTCTATGAGCAGCGAAGAGCTATAGTGGAATATCAACTCCAACTTGCGCGGCGCAGTGGGAGTCAGCCTCCTCAATTATTTACAGAAGAGTGGGCCTGGTTGGCAGCCATCTGCCAGGTCCTTGGAAAATTTGAGGAGTCTACCCAGGTGGTGAGCGGCGATGCTGCAATCATTAGCGTCACCATTCCTCTGCTATGCATCTTGAGAAGTTCCCTGCAAAGCATAAAGGCAGACGCTTTGCGCTCGGAAACAGAGCCGGGGGAAGACAGTATGTCGCTGGATAGTCAGAGCACCCTCCTGTCTATATCTCAGCGCATTCAGGAGGAGGAGGAGGAGCATGAGGAGGATGAGGAGGAGGGGGAAGAGACAGCTTGGCCCACTGCTGACGGTACCCATGCTGCTTGCCTGTCATCCTTTCAGCGTGTATGGCCTGAGGAGGAGGAAGAGGAGGAGGAGGAGGATCCTGAAAGTGATCTTCCTAGTGAAGACAGCCATGTGTTGCGTACAGGTACCCTGGCACACATGGCTGACTTCATGTTAGGATGCCTTTCTCGTGACCCTCGCGTTACACGCATTCTGGCCACTACGGATTACTGGGTGTACACACTGCTCGATCCACGGTATAAGGAGAGCCTTTGCACTCTCATTCCCGAAGAGGAAAGGGGTTCGAGAATGATGCTATACCACAGGGCGCTGGTGGACAAACTGATGGTAAACTTCCCATCAGCGCTAGTGGCAGAAGGCGCAGTTCCGAGGGCCAGGTAGCAGGGGAGGCGCAGAGATCAGGCAGCATGTACAGCGCAGGCAGGGGAACATTCTCCAAGGCCTTTGCCAGCTTTATGGCTCCCCAGCAAGACTGTGTCACCGCTCCCCAGTCAAGGCTGAGTCGGCGGGAGCACTGTAAAAGGATGGTGAGGGAGTACGTAGCCGATCGCACGACCGTCCTCCGTGACGCCTCTGCCACCTACAACTACAGGGTGTCGAAGATGGACACGTGGCCTGAACTCGCGCTGTATGCCCTTGAGGTGCTTGCTTGTCCTGCGGCTAGCGTCTTGTCAGAGAGTGTGTTTAGTGTGGCTGGGGGAATCATCACGGATAAGCGTACCCACCTGTCAACCGACAGTGCCGACAGGCTAACACTCATCAAGATGAACAAAGCCTGGATTTCCCCAGACTTCTCTTCTCCACCAGCGGACAGCAGCGATACCTAAGCAATACGTAGGCTGCACCCGCGGATGGAAGCATCGTTCTCTCTCACCATCCAAAACGGGGACATTTCTGCTTCATCAATCTGTGTATAATATTCCTCCTCCTCCTCCTCCTCCTGCTCCTCCTCCTAAAATCTCACGTAATCACGCCGAACGGGCAATTTTCCTTAGGGCCACAAGGCTCACTCATATAATTTTTCTAAACAATTTTTTTACGTTTCAATGCTCTTAAAAGCGTTGAAACTTTAACTTGGACCAATTTTTCGTTCAACTGGGCTGCCTCCAGGCCTAGTTACCACTTAAGCCACATTAACCAAAGCGATTAATGGGTTTCACCTGCCCTCTTGGTTGGCCATGGCCAATTTTTTTGATGTACATTAGTACTGTTGATACAGCAATTTTTGTGGGCCCTCGCCTACAGTGTAATCAAATGAATTTTTAGCCCACCTGCATTACAGCTGACGTTACATCCGCTGTGTTGGGCAATGCAATGGGATATATTTATGTACCGCCGGTGGCTTCCTGGCACCCACCCATGCTGTGGGTCCACAGAGAATTATAAATGCATCTGTTTCCACTTCTAAAGAACCCCAGTCAGACTGGGGCATGCAGTGTGGGCCGAAACCCACCTGCATTAAGCACGACATTACTACCTCAGCTGTGTTGGGCAATGCAATGGGATATTTTTATGTACCGCCGGTGGGTTCCAGGGAGCCACCCATGCTGTAGGTGCACACGGAGTTTAACCTACATGTGTCCACTTGTAAAGAACCCCAGTCTGACTGGGGCATGCAGTGTGGGCCGAAGCCCACCTGCATTAAGCACGACATTACTACCTTAGCTGTGTTGGGCAATGCAATAGGATATTTTTATGTACCGCCGGTGGCTTCCTAGCACCCACCCATGCTGTGGGTCCACAGAGAATTATAAATGCATCTGTTTCCACTTCTAAAGAACCCCAGTCAGACTGGGGAATGCAGTGTGGGCCGAAGCCCACCTGCATTAAGCACGACATTACTACCTCAGCTGTGTTGGGCAATGCAATGGGATATTTTTATGTACCGCCGGTGGGTTCCAGGGAGCCACCCATGCTGTCGGTCCACAGGGACTTCACAATAGGGAGTTGTACCTGCCTGTGTCTATGAATTAAAAACCGCGGTCTGACTGGGGCATGCAGACACCTTGACAGAATGAATAGTGTGTGGCACATAGGTTCCCCATTGCTATGCCCACGTGTGCAGCTCCTGATGGCGGTGGCACAGGATTATATTTCTCATTGCTTCTGTACAGCATTGTGGGCTATCGCCCCGCCCCTTTTAAAGAGGGTCGCTGCCTAGCCGTGCCAACCCTCTGCAGTGTGTGCCTGCGGTTCCTCGTCATGGCAGACGCACTTATAAATAGACATGAGGGTGGTGTGGCATGAGGGCAGCTGAAGGCTGCGCAGGGACACTTTTGTGTGCGCTGTGGACACTGGGTCGTGCGGGGGGGTTGGGCAGCATGTAACCCAGGAGAAGTGGCAGCGGAGTGTCATGCAGGCAGTGATTGTGCTTTGTTGGAGGTATGCATTGCTAATGAGGGCTTTTCAGAAGTAAAAGTTGTTGGGAGGGGGGGGCACTCTTGCCGGTATTGTGGCTTAATAGTGGGACCTGTGAACTTGAGATGCAGCCCAACATGTAGCCCCTCGCCTGCCCTATCTGTTGCTGTGTCGTTCCCATCACTTTCTTGAATTGCCCAGATTTTCACACATGAAAACCTTAGCGAGCATCGGCGAAATACAAAAATGCTCGGGTCGCCCATTGACTTCAATGGGGTTCGTTACTCGAAACGAACCCTCGAGCATCGCGATAATTTCGTCCCGAGTAACGAGCACCCGAGCATTTTGGTGCTCGCTCATCTCTAATCCTCCTTCAAAATAGCCCAATTTTTTCTAAGGATACAATTTATTTTCCCTGAGTACTAAATTTTGTAACGAATGCGGTTTGGTATCTTCTGTCATCTACATTACGCTGATTTGTTAAACTATCTTGTTTCTTCTCTTGTATTAATACCTTATTGTATGCAGCATCAATCAACAGTTTAGGGTATCCTTTATCTAAAAATCGTTTCATGAGAATTTTTGCTTGAGATTTATAATCTGCCTCCTTAGTACAATTCCTTCTGATACGCTTGAATTGTCCAAAAGGTATGTTCTTCCTCCAGTTTTTATGGTGACAACTGCGATAATTTAAATAACTATTGGTATCAACCATTTTAAAATGCGTGCGGGAGATTATTTTATCATTCTCACTCTCCAATTTCAGGTCCAAATATACGACTTTATTAGGGTTAATGACATGAGTAAACTTAAAATGAAACTCATTAACGACAAACTTAAAATAAATTTCATTAAATCCTCCTTGCTGCCATTCCATATTATAAGTAAGTCGTCAATAAATCTCTTATATAGTACGATTCTCAGGCACAATCGCCATAGGGCAGGCACATGGATGATATTAAGGAGCAAATTGTTCAATGCCGACTAATATGCAGTCACCAACTCAACCCAGCCCAAAATGGGGAGGAGCAACTGCAAACCAACCTAGCCGGCACATATGACCAGTACCAAAGAAGCCATCCACAGATGGGTGTGCCTCATCATACAGGATAGCAACTCTCACTGACAAGTATTGGGTTGCCCTGTATCTACAAAGTGGGACACACTGTCTGACATCTTGGGCTCCCCCAAAATCTCCAGCAAACTGCATACAAAAACTACTGATACATACTAATAAATGCTGGTGTGAGTTCTGCATTTTGGCCAAAACGCATAGGCTGAGGGGCCACGACGAGGCCACCACGTGTCCGCCAGAACCTACGCTATCTCACTATTAACTACATTAAAATCACAGAGGTGAGAGCAAAAAAACTAAAACATTCACTGAAAAAGCCAAAAAAGTTGCTATCCTGTATGGTGGGGCACACCATCTTTGGCTGGCTTAACATAGTAACATAGTTTCTAAGGCCGAATGAAGACAATTTCCATCTAGTCCAACCTGTTTATCCTCCTGTTTTGTTGATCCACAGGAAGGCAAAAAACCCCAAGAGCAGAAGCCAATTAGCCCTTTTGGCGAAAAATTCCTTCCCGACTCCCTAATGGCAATCAGACTAATCCCTGGATCAACCCCTAATAGTTCCTACCTGCCTGTAAACCCGGATTACAATTAACCTAAGCTTTATATCCTGTAGTATCCTTCCGCTCCCGTAAGACATCAAGTCCCCATTTAAACTCCTCTGTGGATTTTGCCATCACCACATCCTCAGGCAGAGAGTTCCACAGTCTAACTGCGGAGGAGCTGCAACAGGAGCCGATAAGTATCTTCTGTATGTGTGTGAATCTAGGTGTGTGTCTTTTGTGTATCTAGTGTGTCCTAGTTGTGTCTTCTGTGTACCTAGTGTAAGTGTGTGTGTCTGTGGGTCTAAGTGTTTGTAAGGGAGAGAAAAAAAATAAAAATTGTGTGAGCGGTTGTGCAGAGGCGGCAGCGAGTGAGCAGTTGCGTGCGAGCGTCAGTGCGTGAGCAGTTGCGCAGAGACGGCAGCTAGTGAGCGGTTGCACGTCAGTGTGTGAGCGGTTGCGCAGAGGCGGCAGAGAGTGAGCGGGCGAGCGTCAGTGTGTGAGCGGTTGCGTGCGAGCATCAGCGTGTGAGCGGTTGCGCAGAGGCAGCAGTGAGTGAGTGGTTGCGTGCGAGCGTCAGTGCGTGAGCAGTTGCGCAGAGGCGGCAGCGAGTGAGCAGTTGCACGTCAGTGTGTGAGCGGTTGCGCAGAGGCGGCAGCAAGTGAGCGGGCGAGCGTCAGTGTGTGAGCGGTTGCGTGCGAGCGTCAGTCTGTGAGCGGTAAAGAAGTATAATAGAAACCAGCAGCACTCTCCACAACCCGTATGGGGGGGGGGGGGAAACAAAAATGCTCTTTCAGAGAGCATAAATTTGCATGCCTGTGCTGGAGTTGAATCCAAACCCCAAACGAATACAATAGAAAAAAATGAAACAGGCAGCAAACTACGTCAGGTGAAAAAAGTCAAACTTTATGTCTCCATAGGAGAGCAGTATAGTTACCGCATCCTCTCACAGATAGCAGCTTTTCGACCGCAACATTTGGTCTTTGTCAAGCTGCCAAGGGAACTTAGGATCCAAGCTTAGGGTGAGGACCTCCAGGGTAGTTTTCTCGGAAATACTACCTGCACCTAAAGCCACACTAGAAAGGCAGCAGGATCTTAGGGAGGTAAACAAGTGGCTTCGAAGTTGGTGTAAGAAGGAGGGATTTGGGTTCCTGGAGAACTGGGCTGACTTTGCTGTCGGCTACAGGCTCTACCATAGGGGCGGGCTGCATCTTAATGGGGAGGGTGCAACTGTGCTGGGGGAAAAGATGGCTAGAAGGCTGGAGGAGTGTTTAAACTAGGGACTGGGGGAGGGCAAAAAGAGAAATAGTGGGGTAGTCAGTGTAGCTAGTGACCCGGGTCTAAGCAAGGGGAATGGGGGTCGAGCAGGGGGTAGGGTTAGTACAGTTAGAACTGTTAGATCAGCCATTAGTACGAATAGCAACAAAACGTATTTAAAGAACAAAAGAAGCGATATAAATTGTATGACCACGAATGCAAGAAGTCTGATCGGTAAAGTGGGTGAGCTTGAAGTGAGAATGGCCGATGAAAACTATGATATAGTCGGAATAACGGAAACATGGCTTGATGATAAGTGCGATTGGGCGGCGAATTTACAGGGGTAAAATCTCTTCAGAAGAGACCGAAGGAACCAGAAAGTGGGAGGGGTATGTCTGTACGTTAAATCGTACTTAAAGCCGAGACTATGGGAGGATATAGGAGTAGGAGAAGAACAAGTGGAATCTCTGTGGGTAGAAATACAGGGAGTAAAAAAATAACAAAATCTTGATAGGGGTTTTGCTGTAGACTACCAAAAGCAACAGAAGAAACTGAAAACTTATTAAGGCAGATAGAAGAGGTGTCAAACCGCAATGAAGTAATTATCATGGGGGACTTTAATTATCCAGACGTAACATGGGAGAACGAAACCTGCAAATCTCATAGGGGTGATAAGTTCTTGAGAGTAATTAAAGACAATTACTTGAACCAACTTGTGCAGGAACAAACAAGAGGGAGGGCCATTCTGGACCTAGTACTAACTAACAAACTGGACCGAATAAAGGGGGTGCAGGTTGAGGGGCACCTGGGGAACAGTGATCACAATATAATCAACTTCCAGATGGCATTCAATAAGAAGCCTTATCAGGGAGCGACAAAATAACTAAACATTAAATGGGACAACATCCTCAAAAATAACAGAGGACAAATGGGAAAAGTTTAAAAGGATTCTAATCCCCTCATATGAGCAGTTCATTCCCTTTAAAAATAAAAGAATCTCAACCAAAAGGAAACCAATGTGGCTTGACAAGACAGTAAGAGGGGCAATAAACGAAAAAAGGAAAGCGTTCAAACTACTAAAGCAAGAAGGCAGTGAAGAAGTGCTAAAATTGTACAGGGAAAAAAACAAAGTATGCAAAGATAGGATCAAAATTGCCAAGGAGGAGGCAGAAAGACTGATCGCCAAAGAGAGCAAAAACAACCCGAAACTATTTTTTAACTATATTAACAGCAAAAGGATTTGCAGGGAGAGCACTGGCCCTTTAACAAATAATGCAGGGGAAATCACTGAAGATGATGGAGGGAAGGCAAATCTATTAGTTTCTTTTCAAGCATATTCACAAGCGAAAAGGAAATGCCACACGAGATGCAGAGGAATAAAATGAATCCCTCACAAAATATCTCATACCTAACGCAGGAGGAAGTGCGGAACCCGTTAAAGAAGATTAAAATCTATAAATCACCAGGCCCAGATGGAATACACCCAAGGATACTAAGGGAACTGAATGATGAGACAGCTAGGCCGCTATATCTAATATTTCTAGACACTATCAAGACCGGTGTTGTACCATTGGATTGGCGCATTGCCAACGTGGTTCCAATTTACAAAAAGGGGACCAAAAGTGAGTCTGGTAACTACAGGCCAGTAAGTCTCACTTCAGTAACGGGAAAAATTTTCGAGGGGATTCTGAGAGACGCCATCGATGAGTACCTCAAGGAGAACAAGGGAATAACTCCTCACCAGCATGGATTCATGAAGGGTCGCTCATGTCAGACAAATCTAATCAGTTTCTACGATGAAGTAAGCTCTAGGCTGGACCTGGGAGAGTCTATTGATCTTGTATATCTGGACTTCTCCAAAGCATTTGACACCGTGCCGCATAATAGGCTAATATACAAAATGAGACAGCTCGGATTGGGTGAAAATGTGTGTAATTTGGTAAAGAATTGGCTCAATGATAGAAAGCAGAGGGTGGTAATAAATGGTTCATATTCTGATTGGGCCACAGTCACTAGTGGGGTGCCTTAGGGTTCAGTATTAGGCCCCATTCTGTTCAATGTATTTATCAACGACCTGATAGACCGGCTGCACAGTAAAATATCGATATTTGCAGATGACACAAAATTATACAACATAGTTAATGCAACGGAGGACAATGCACGGCTACAAACGGACCTAGATATGCTGGGAGCTTGGGCAGAAATAATGGCAAATGAAGTTCAATGTTAATAAATGTAAGGTTATGCACATGGGCAGCAAAAATGGATGTTACCAATATTCACTTAATGGGGTACCGCTAGGGAAAAGTGATATGGAAAAGGACCTGGGGGTACTAGTGGATTGTAGACTAAACTGGAGTAGCCAATGCCAGTCAGCTGCTGCAAAGGCAAATAAAGTCTTGGGGTGCATTAAAAGAGGTATAGGGGCAAAGGATGAGAACATTATCCTTCCATTATATAAGGCACTTGTCAGGCCCCACATGGAATACTGCGCACAGTTCTGGTCACTGGTGCTCAGGAAAGATGTTACAGTATTGGAGGGGGTTCAAAGAAGAGCGACTAAACTAATACATGGAATGACGGGACTGGAATACCCAGAGAGGATTATTTACCCTGGAAAAAAGACAGCTAAGGGGCGACCAAATAACTATGTATAAATACATGAGGGGACAATACAAGGATCTCTCCCAGGATCTGTTTATATCCAGGACTGTGACGGTAACGGGAGGGCATCCGCTACGTTTAGAGGAAAGCAGATTTCATCACCAACATAGAAAAGGGTTCTTTACTGTAAGAGGAGTGAGACTGTGGAACTCTCTGCCTTAGGAAGTGGTGATGGCAAAATCCATAGAAGAGTTTAAAAGGGGGCTTGATGTCTTTCTGGAGAGGAAGGATATTATAGGTTATAAATCTAAGGTTAATTGTTAATCCGGGTATACAGGCAGGTAGGAACTATTAGGGGTTGATCTAGGGAATAGTCTGATTGCCATTAGGGAGTCGGGAAGGAATTTTTTCCCCAAAAGGGCTAATTGGCTTCTGCTCTTGGGGTTTTTTGCCTTCCTCTGGATCAACAACACAGGAGGATAAACAGGCTGGACTAGATGGACATTGTCTTCATTCGGCCTTACGAACTATGTTACTATGTTACTAACTGCTTTTACAGTAAAGTACCACCTTCTATGTTGGTGATGAAACCTGCTTTCCTCTAGACGTAGCGGATACCCTCTCGTTACCATTGCAGTCCTGGGTGTAAACAGATCGTGGGAGAGATCCTTGCATTGTCCCCTCATGTATTTATACATAGTTATTTGATCGCCCCTCAGCTGTCTTTTTTCTAGAGTAAATAGTCCCAATTTGGATAGCCTCTCTGGGTATTCCAGTACCGTCATTCCATGTATTAGTTTAGTTGCCCTTCTTTGAATCCCCTCAAGCACTGTAACATCTTTCCTGAGCGCCGGTGACCAGAACTGTACGCAGTATTCCATGTGAGGCCTGACAAGTGCCTTATATAGTGGAAGGATAATGTTCTCGTCCCTCGCCCCTATACCTCTTTTAATTCACCCAAAGACTTTATTAGCTTTTGCAGCAGCTGACTGGCATTGGTTACTACAGTTTAGTCTATAATCTAGAGATGAGCGAACGCGTTCGTCCGAGCTTGATATTCGTGCGAATATTAGGGTGTTTGGGATGTTCGTTATCCGTAACGAACACCATGCGGTGTCCGGGTTACTTAAACTTTCTTCCCTGAGACGTTAGCGCTTTTTTTTGGCCAATATAAAGACAGGGAAGGCATTACAACTTCCCCCTGCAACGTTTAAGCCCTATACCACCCCCCTGCTGTGAGTGGCTGGGGAGATAAGGTGTCACCCGAACATAAAAGTCGGCCCCTCCCGCGGTTCGCTATGGATGCATTCCATATGCGCTCAATGGGGCCAGCGGCAGCAGCGCTGACCCCATTGAGAACATATAGAAGACAAATCCTTCTTCTCTGGCACAGCTGTAACAGCTGTAGCAGAGAAGAACGATGTTTGCCCATTGAATTCAATGGAACCGGCAATACAGCCGACTCCACTGAATGCAATGGGCTGCCGGCGATCACAGGATGAATGGTCGGAAAGGGGTTAAATATATAACCCCTTTCCTGCAATTCATCCAGAAATGTGTTACACTAAAAATATATACCGGCGTATAAGGCGACGGGGCGTATAAGACGACCCCCCAACTGTCACCTTATACGCCGGTAATACAGTGGAGCAAAGAATAAAAAGCATTACTTACGTTTTTAGATGATCTGCGGCGCTCCTGCAGGCTGTCACTCCCTCCTGGTCCACGGCAGACAAGCTTTCTCCACGAAAGACTTTAAATCCCTGCCTCCAGAAAGACACGTGCCTTCAGCCAATCACAGCCAATGACAATGATGTCATTGAATGGCTGTGATTGGCTGTGTTTCTGGAGGCGGGGATTTCAAGGCTTGAAATCCCCGCCTCCAGAAACACAGCCAATCACAGCCATTCAATGACATCATTGTCATTGGCTGTGATTGGCTGAAGGCACGTGTCTTTCTGGAGGCAGGGATTTAAAGTCTTTCGTGGAGAAAGCTTGTCTGCCGTGGATTAGGAGGGAGTGACAGCCTGCAGGAGCGCCGCAGATCATCTAAAAACGTAAGTAATGCTTTTTATTCTTTGCTCCACTGTATTACCGGCGTATAAGGTGACAGTTGGGGGGTCGTCTTATACGCCCCGTCGCCTTATACGCCGGTATATATTTTTAGTGTATCACATTTCTGGATGAATTGCAGGAAAGGGGTTATATATTTAACCCCTTTCCGACCATTCATCCTGCGATCGCGGGCAGCCCATTGCATTCAGTGGAACATGCTGTATTGCCGCTCCATTGAATTCAATGGGCAAACATCGTTCTTCTCTGCTACAGCTGTTACAGCTGTGCCAGAGGAGGACGATCTTTATGCTGACAGTGGGGGTGGGGGGGGGGGCACTCTTGCCGCTATTGTGGCTTAATAGTGGGACCTGTGAACTTGAGATGCAGCCCACCATGTAGCCCCTCGCCTGCCCTATCCGTCACTGTGTCATTCCCATCACTTTCTTGAATTGCCCAGATTTTCACACATGAAAACCTTAGCGAGCATCGGCGAAATACAAAAATGTTCTGGTCGCCCATTGACTTCAATGGGGTTCGTTGTTCGAAACGAACCCTCGAGCATCGCGGGAAGTTCGTTCCGAATAACGAACACCCGAACATTTTGGTGTTCGCTCATCTCTACTATAATCCTTTTTTGGTATTATTCACATTGCATGCTAGGTTTGTTTGCAGTCGCTCCTCCCCAATCTGGGCTGGGCTGAGTTGGTGACTGCACATTAGTCAGCATTGAACAATTTGCTCACCCATATCATGGTCTAGCTGACTGCATTCTATTAGAGTTTACAGTGATTGTGCCTGCCCCATGACGAGTGTGCCTGTGGTGATTGTGCCTGCCCTGTGGCGACTGTGCCTGCCCCATGGCGAGTGTGCCTGTGGTGACTGTGCCTGCCCTGTGGCGACTGTGCCTGCCCTATGGCGATTGTGCCTGCCCTGCGGGGACTGTGCCTGGCCTGTGGCGACTGTGTCTGTGGCGAGTATGCCTGCCCTATGGCGACTGTGCCTGGCCTGCGGCGACTGTGCCTGCCCTGCGGCACATCAGGTATTGCATTTTTTTGGCTTTTTCAGAGAACGTTAGTATTAAGCTACAACCTGGACAGAATCACAGGAGTGCAGGCTGAGGAACACTTGGGAAATAGTGATCACAATATAAAAAATGTCCAGATGTCATTCAATAGGAAGCCCTATTAGGGAACGAGAGAAAAAACTAAACTTTAGTAAAGAAAAATTTGATCAGCTCAGAATTACTCTTAGGATCATTAATTGGGACAACGTCCTCAAAAATAACTCCACCAGGGTTCATACAGGTTTAAAAGAAAATTTTTATGACATTTCCATGACAAAAACTTGATTTTCAATGACATTTGCAGAACTAGAAATACACAAAATCAAAGGTTTAGGGCTCCTTCCTACTGGCGATCGCAATATCGCCGCGTGAAAATCGCGCCAAAATTGTGACTTTTTTCCTCGCGATTCTTGAGCATCAGAGATGCTTTTTCTCACAAGAACATCGCTGCCACTTGCAATTTTTTTCACGTGAATTGGCTGCAATTTTTTAGTGCAAAAGGCAATAGGAATTTCTAATGTTAAAAACGCATCGCATGAAAGACGCAAGTTCCTGTTTCACGATGCGATAAAAAGGAGGCTCCATAGGGAAACATGGGAGATGAAAAAATACAAAATGCAGAAAGATAGGGCATGCCGTGATTTTTTTCTCTCACATCATCGCATGTGTAAAAATATCGCAAATGTGAACGAAACTATTCAAAATTATTGATTTCATAATTCTACATTTTCACTCACTCTCGCATCGCACGATCATCATGCCATTTTGGCGCCAGTGTGAAGGCACTCATCTATATATTTAAAACTAGCTGATATACCCGGCTTTGCCCAAGTTAATTTGGTACTGGTGTTTATCTGGTGTTCACACGGAAAATCTTATGAAGTTGTGGTTACTTTAGAGATACCGGAAAAACATATGTTCACCATTTTGCATAGTTCTCTGTGTTACCCAGGAAACACCACGTGGAGGTAACCATGCAATCTTTCCTTAATATAAAATGACATCAGGAAGTGAGAGAATTAGATTCCATACGTAAAATGTGGACGCTAATTCTTTTGCAATTAGAATTGAATAATAGAGTTGGGACCCATTAGCTTTTCCTATATATGACATAATCAATGCTCGTGCTAAATTTCACATTTCTATGACACCAGAAAGTGAGAAAATTACATTCCGTACGTAAAATTTGGACACTAATTCTTTTGCGCTAGAATTGAATATTCGAGTTAGGACCTATAAGCTTTTCCTATTTATGACATAGTCAATGCTCGTGCCAAATTTCACGTTTCTATGACACTGGAAAGTGAGAAAAATGCATTCCGTACGTACAATTTGGACGCTAATTCTTTTGCGCATAGAATTGAACAATCGAGTTGGGACCCATTAGCTTTTCCTATTTATGACATAATCAATGCTCGTGCCAAATGTCACGTTTCTATGACATCGGAAAGTGAGAAAATTACATTCCGTGCGTAAAATTTGGACGCTAATTCTTTTGCGCATAGAATTGAATAATCGAGTTGTGACCCATAAACTTTTCCTATTTATGACATAATCAATGCCCGTGCCAAATTTTAAGTTTCTATGTGAGAAAAATACATTCCGTACGTAAAATTTGGACGCTAATTCTTTTGCGCATAGAATTGAATAATGGAGTTGGGACCCATTAGCTTTTCCTATTTATGACATAATCAATGCTCGTGCCAAATTTCACGTTTCTATGACACTGGAAAGTGAGAAAAATACATTCTGTACGTAAAATTTAGACGCTAATTCTTTTGCGCATAGAATTGAATAATGGAGTTGAGACCCATTAGCTTTTCCTATTTATGACATAATCAATGCTCGTGCCAAATTTCACATTTCTATAACACCGCAAAGTGAGAAAAATACATTCCGTACATAAAATTTGGACGCTAATTCTTTTGCACTTCGAATTGAATAATAGAGTTGGGACCCATTAGCTTTTCCTATTTATGACATATTCAATGCACGTGCCGAATTTCGAGTTTCTATGACATCGGGAAGTGAAAGAATTAGATTCTGTACGTAAAATTTGGACGCTAATTCTTTGGTGCTTAGAATTGAATAATCGAGTTGGGACCTATTAACTTTTCCTATTTATGACATAATCAATGCTCGTGCCAAGTTTTAAGTTTCTATGACATTGGGAAGTGAGAGATTTAGATTATGTACGTTAAATTTCGGCGCCAATTCTTTTGCGCTAGAGTTGAATAATCGAGTTGGGACCCAATTACTTTTCCTATTTTGGAGATAATCTATGCTCGTGCCAAAATTCATGTGTCTACGACATCGGGAAGTTGGAGAACTTTTGGCGAGTGAGTGAGTGAGTGAGTCAGTCAGTCAGTGAGGACTTTCGTCTTTATTTATAGATTGAATGGCTGTTTGTCTGTCTGTTCTTTATGCATTACTACACCATTCATCCGACCGCCATGAAACTTTGGGAAGTTGCTGAGTACACTCCTGGGAAGATTATAGGCATAGTACATCTCTCCTACGATAGGCGGCGCGCGTGCAAGCATCGTCGGCAGTTATGCCCCCCAGACAAAGATCGTTTGATTTCCATCTCAAGCACGAAAGCAAAAGGCATTACGAGCAACGGGATGAGTGCTCAACTACAAAATGATGCATCCGCCGAACGTTTCGCAAGACAATTGCTGGATATTGGGAATGCTGAGGTAACATGAAAGCTGTGCTGTGATTGGTTGCTATTTCTTATACTGCTGAGGTAAAATGAAAGCTGTGCTGTGATTGGTTGTTATATATTATACTGCTGAGGGAACATGAAATCTGCTCCGTGATTGGTTGCTATCCCTTATACTGCTGGGGTAACATGAAAGCTGCACTGTGATTAGTTGCTATTAGAGATGAGCGAACGTGCTCGGCCACGCCCCTTTTTCGCCCGAATATCGCGAATTCCGAGTACTTCCGTACTCGGGCGAAAAAATTCGGGGGCCGCCGTGGCGGCATGGGGGGTAGCAGTGGGGAGTGGGGGGGGAGGGAGAGAGAGAGGGCTCCCTCCTGTTCCCCGCTGCTACCCCCTGCACCGCCACGCCTCTCCCCGCCCCCCGGCGCCCCCCGAATATTTGCGCGCGAGTACTGAAGTACTCGAAAATGGCGGTACTTGGGTGCGTAAGTACTCGTAACGAGTACGTTCGCTCATCTCTAGTTGCTATCCCTTATACTACTGAGGTTACGTGAAAGCTGCAATATGATTGGTTGCTATTCCTTATACTGCTGAGGTATAATGAAAGCTGTGCTGTGATTCGTTGCTATTTCCTATAGTGCTGAGGTAACATGAAAGCTGCGCTGTGATTAGTTGCTATTTCTTATACTGCTGAAGTGACATGAAAGCTGCGCTGTGATTGGTTGCTTCTTATACTAATGAGGTTACAAAAAAGCTGTGCTTTTATTGGTTGCTATTTCTTATACTGCTAAGTTAACATGAAAGCTGTGCTGTGATTGGTTGTTATATCTTATACTACTGAGGTTACATAAAGGCTGTACTGTGATTGGTTGTTATATATTATACTGCGGAGAGAACATGAAAGCTGCGCTGTGATTGGTTGCTCTTTCTTATACTGCTGAGGGAACATAAAAGCTGTGCTGTGATTGGTTGCTCTTTCTTATACTGCTCAGGTCACATGAAAGCTGCACTGTGATTGGTTGCTATTTCTAAGGCTGGGTTCACACAGGGTGGATTTGCCGTGGAAATATTGTGGTTTTACCATTGCAGTTTTGCCGCAACCTTTCCGCATCGGCGGCAAATCTGCATGCAATGGCCAAAGTTAGCCGCGGTTTTCACCGCGTATTTCTCAGCGGTTCTACCGCCGGTAAATCCGCGGTACCTTTGCTGCGGTAAAAACCGCAGCGTTTTTTTTGGAGAGGCGCGGTTTTAGTTGCTGATTTGCTTGCGTATTTTTAGGTGCAGATTCTAAAAAAAACTGTTTCCTGTGAGGTCATCGTTCCTGCCCATTTCTGCACAGGTTAGGAAGAGCCTTGTATTCGTGACCATTTTGTCTTGTAGAGCTAACCTGACCACGTGGAGCCTGCAAGCCGACTCCGCCTGAGGCATGCGTACCGCCGCAAACTGCTTGTCCTAGTGGTATTGATGCAGGGAGAAGAATCCGAAAAGGTGAGCAAGGGTTTTTATGGACATTGTGTGCTTAGTTTTCTTGTTGTTTGTTGATGCATTGTGAACTAGAGTGCGATTGCCATGGGCTTTAATTCCTGCTAATATTCTTTTACAGACTGATCGTGCTTCCCGGCGTCACAGACGCTATTGGGTGCATCCTATACTGACGGAGAGGGGGACGAAGGGCCATTTCGCCAGCCTGTACCAGGATTTGAGAAAGTAAGTGAAGTGTAGCAGGTGAATCGGTTTGAGGTTGCGCAAAGAATTTTTATTTATTTTAGCCCGCTCTCCCTTGCTCTCTCTCTGCAGCCATCCAGAGAAGTTCGTAGCCTTCTGCCGGCTGCCTATGGAGGCCTTTGAGCGCCTTCTGGAGCTGGTGCGCCGGGACCTTACGTACCAGGATACGCAGATGAGGAAGGCGATCACTACAGAAGAAAAGCTGCTCATCACCCTTCGGTAAGTAACCTTTCTTATCCTTTCACAATTGTTATATCTGTAATGTAATTTGCAACTGTAGAGCATAGACGTCCGGTGTAGTGTTTTGGTTTTTTTTCCTAGAATTTTTGCGCAATACCGCTTTTTATTTTTCATGCGATGCTGTGATTGCTCTGGCAGTAGGACGTAATGCTATAGCATTACATCATACTGCTTTTACACAGCCAGGCTATCGAGCACCCCTTTCATTAGCACCCCGGCCATCATGACACCTGCACGGCTACCCCAATCTCACCGGGCGGTTGGTTGCCCGTGCGTGACCCCTGAACAGCATTCGGGGTATGTAAATGCCGTTGTCAGAATTGACAGTGGCATTTAAAGGGTTAATAGCCGCCATCGGCCCAGTGGCCGCACGCGGCTATTGACCGCGTGTCTTAGTTGTAACCAGCTGACGCCCTTGCTGCATGGAGGGAGACAGTGCCGCTAGCTCCCACGATACACGTTCTGCAACTGCTGGACATAGCTTTACTATTGCCCCGTCACAAAGGGGTTCATCCAGCGGAAGACTCCATTGTTAAATTCGCAGCCCACGTAGCAGAATATGTAAAGTTGTTCGTTTGCGGGTATTGATCTGGTAGCTTTCGGAGAGGCAGGTTGAACTGTTCGTTGTCATTGGCATTCTCTCTTCTGCTACATAACACAGCCATCATCATCTTGTGGCTGGTTGTCTTCCGAAACAAATTGGCCGAAGAGAGAGTGTATAACTTACCATACAAGCAAACTTGGGCAACCTTTGTTGTGCATCGGCAGTCAATGGACCCTTGTTACGTTCATGAGTGTGGCAGGAACATGTTTGCATTTTCTCATTCTCTCTCCCCACCTATTATGTTGTGGATGGGGAGAATGGAATTCTGAACCATGTGTGGCGTGTAAAGTGAAAATTCAACCTCCCCCCATGGCTACCTCTGCAATGCACATCTTATTTCCTTCACACGAATTCTACTGTGTTCTCCTATAAACTTCGTGTTGAGAACAATATCTGAATACTGTATGTATAGAAGTGTTGAGGTAATGCAAGTCTTCAGTGTGTACTAACTTTTGTTTCTCTTCTCTGCTTCTTTTCAGCTTCTTGGCCACAGGAGAGAGCTATGCATCCCTGCATCTCCAATTTCGTGTTGGTAAATCTACCATCACCGAAATTGTGAGGTGCACATGCAGCGCCATCTGGCAAAAGTTGCAGCCCATCGTGATGCCTTCACCTACCGAGGATACTTGGCAACGTGTCGCAGCAGGCTTTCAAGCTATTGCCAAATTTCCTAACTGCATAGGCGCGGTCGATGGAAAACATATCCGTGTGTTTCAGCCAGGGTACTCAGGCTCCAAGTTTTATAACTACAAAAAATTTTTTTTCAGTAGTCCTGATGGCGGTGGCTGATGCACATTGCAAGTTTGTTTGCATTGACGTCGCCGTCGGCGCCTATGGCAGCACTGGAGATTCTTGGGTGCTGCGAACTTCACAGATAGGGATGCAAATTCTCCGAGATGGCGTTACGCTCCCAGCCCCACAACCTTTCCCGGGAACCACACATCCAGTCCCCTTTGTGATGGTATCAGATGAGGCTTTCCCTTTAATGCAAAACCTGTTGCGCCCATACCCACGAAGAGGACTGAATGCCCATAAAAGGATTTTTAACTACAGGCTGAGCCGGGCACGAAGAGTGGTTGAATGTGCCTTCGGGATTATGGTAAGTCAGTGGAGAGTTCTAGGGACTACCCTTATGGTAGACCCTAACACAGTTGATGACCTTGTCAAGGCATGTTGTGTTCTTCACAACTACCTCCGGGATTATCGCCCCGAGGTAGATATTGAAGAACTGGATCCTGCCTTTGACACGGTCATCAACTGGGGGGCAGGTCGCCCAGCTGCTACCGCGCTACAGGTGCGCAAACTCTTCACTGAGTATTTCCTTAGTTCCGAAGGCACCGTGCCATGGCAGTTCTCCTGTGTCGGTGGTGTGCAGCCCTAACTGCAGTGTGACCCCCCGGCGCCCAGCCCCAGAAGGATGCAGAAGACAAAGGCTAAAGAAGAAAAAGTATTTATTCATTACACAATGAGAGTTAAGCAGACACGGCATCACAAGTTGCAACGTGGTTAAGTAATGATTAAAAATGAATGTTATTACATTTATAATTATAAAGAAACCAAAGTTTTAAAAAATCTCTTCTTTATTATCTCGGCGAATACACAACGCAACATATACACAACAGTGCAGAATTGTCTAACCTACTGTGCAGTAGCAAAATATGAATTCAAAACAGTGCTTGGGTATAGGTCTATACACGTATGGTTTGAAAGCACTTACGCTGTTAACGGTTTTACCTCTACCATTTGTAAAAAATAATTTTTAAGGCGCGGTTGCACACATGGATACAGGATGCTGCTACTCAGCTTTCGCCACAGTAGACGGCGAGACGGCCATGGAAAATACTGCTGGGAACAGGCCCTCTGTCACCATGCCCCTGTTCGCAGCAGTATTTTTATTTTTTTTTCCTTCATGTCAGCTGCCAAGGGTACAGAGCTACTGTAGACTGCAGCAAGCAAGAAGGCACACATGTTAAAGGTAAATTTAAGAAAAGGGGACATTGACCACAAGAATGGAGTGCCCCAACCTTGGAGGACAGCCTGCCAGCGATTAAATGGGGTTCTCGTGCAAAAGCAAGTGCAGTTAGGCACTTCGGTATGGCCGCTTACAAGCTCTTTTGTAATATACATCGAGCCTCACATATTTGTTATACTAAAGTTCTAAGCGTAACTACACGGGTTAACACCCCCCCACCCTCTTGGCGCCCCCTACTCGCTCACGCTGCCGAAAACCTTCACCTCGATTACCCTCACTTGCGCAGTCTGCCTCTTCTGTCGTCTTCAATGGCGCTGCTGAAACAACCGTATGCCGCACATCTGGACTGCGCAAGCGCAGGCAACTGGTGCGGCGCGAACATGCGGTGCCGGCCACATTCAACCACACAGAAGAGGCAGACTGCGCAAGTGCATAAAATCCGGGGGAAGGATTCGGCCGTCGCCGGCCAGACGGCGACGCCAAGACACAGTGTGGGGGTGGGAAGCAGTGTAGGTAAGCTTAGACCTTCTGTATGTCAAATATATGACGCAGGATGTTACAAAAGCCATTTAGACGGCCATACAGAAGTGCGGAACTTCACTTACTTTTGCATGGACAACCCCTACAAAAGAAATAGATAAGGTAGAACACATTCCTTCCCGTTCAGTGGGACGGCAATGTCTGCATTTCACAGACATGTCACTGACGGGAAGGAATGTGTCAGCCTTCTCTATATAGCAGCAGAGCAGAGTGCAGGCGGTACAGATTAATGTAAGAAATAGGTCCCCAATCTTTCCCAAGAGCATCAAGGAGAGTTTCTGGGACGCCAGTAGAGATGAGCGAACGTACTCGTCCGAGCTTGATATTCGTGCGAATATCAGGGTGTTCGGGATGCTCGTTACTCGTAACGAGCACCACGCGGTGTTCCGGTTACTTTCAGTTTCCTCTCTGAGACGTTAGCGCGCTTTTCTGGCCAATTGAAAGACAGGGAAGGCATTACAACTTCCCCCTCTGACGTTCAAGCCCTATACCACCCCCCTGCTGTGAGTGGCTGGGGCGATCAGATGTCACCCGAGTATAAAAATCGGCCCCTCCCGCGGCTCGGCTCAGATGCCTTGTGAGTTAGCTGAGGGACAGTGGTATCGTGCTGGAGCTGCTGTAGGGAGAGCGTTAGGAGTTACTGTAGGCTTCAAGAACCCCAACGGTCCTTCTCAGGGCCACATCTAATAGTGTGCAGTACTGTGTTAGCACTGTAATTTTTTTTTTTTTTTTCAAAATTGGATCTGCAGAGCATTGCGCCCTGCAATAGGGACAGAAGTGGTGGTTAGGCAGGGAGAGTGTTAGCAGTGAGTGTAGGCTTCAAGAACCCCAACGGTCCTTTCTAGGGCCACATCTATCCGTGTGCAGTACTGTCCAGGCTACTGCTAGCAGTGTTGCATTTTTTTTTTAATCTCAAAACCGGCTGTGCAGACCATTGCACCCGGCATTAATACTACAGGGATAGAATTGTGTAGGCAGGGCCAGAAGACATACATTATTCATTGAATAGACGCAGTGTGGCTTGTCCTTTGAAAAACAAGGGAAAAAATTCTATTTCGCCTGCCTCTGACAGTCCTCAGGGCTCTGGGTACGTGTGTGCTGCGTGCAGAACGTTAACAATAATCAGACGCAGCCAGCTACGTTTTACTGCAGGCTTGCGCCAATTTTTTTCCTGCATGGGAAATCCCTGATCTACTGTAGCGAATAACTTTGCATCACTGCAGTTCTCTGACACATTTGCAGGGCCACAACACAGTTATTAAACTTAGTAGTATTCATTGAATACACGCAGTGTGGCTTGTCCTTTTGAAAAACAAGGGAAAAAATTCTATTTTGGCTGCAGGCTTGCGCCAATTTTTTTCCTGCATGGGAAATCCCTGATCTACTGCAGCGAATAACTTTGCATCACTGCAGTTCTCTGACACATTTGCAGGGCCACAACACAGTTATTAAACTTAGTAGTATTCATTGAATACACGCAGTGTGGCTTGTCCTTTTGAAAAACAAGGGAAAAAATTCTATTTTGGCTGCAGGCTTGCGCCAATTTTTTTCCTGCATGGGAAATCCCTGATCTACTGCAGCGAATAACTTTGCATCACTGCAGTTCTCTGACACATTTGCAGGGCCACAACACAGTTATTAAACTTAGTAGTATTCATTGAATATACGCAGTGTGGCTTGTCCTTTTGAAAAACAAGGGAAAAAATTCTATTTTGGCTGCAGGCTTGCGCCAATTTTTTTGCTGCATGGGAAATCCCTGATCTACTGCAGCGAATAACTTTGCATCACTGCAGTTCTCTGACACATTTGCAGGGCCACAACACAGTTATTAAACTTAGTAGTATTCATTGAATACACGCAGTGTGGCTTGTCCTTTTGTAAAACAAGGGAAAAAATTCTATTTTGGCTGCAGGCTTGCGCCAATTTTTTTGCTGCATGGGAAATCCCTGATCTACTGTAGCGAATAACTTTGCATCACTGCAGTTCTCTGACACATTTGCAGGGCCACAACACAGTTATTAAACTTAGTAGTATTCATTGAATACACGCAGTGTGGCTTGTCCTTTTGAAAAACAAGGGAAAAAATTCTATTTAGGCTGCAGGCTTGCGCCAATTTTTTTCCTGGCTTGGAAATCACTGGTAATACAGCATGCTGAGGGGTAGGGGTAGGCCTAGAGGACGTGGACGCGGCCGAGGACGCGTAGGCCCAAGTGAGGGTGTGGGCACAGGCCGAGCTCCTTATCCAGGTGTGTCGCAGCCGACTGCTGCGCGATTAGGAGAGAGGCACGTTTCTGGCGTCCCCACATTCATCGCCCAATTAATGGGTCCACGCGGGAGACCTTTATTAGAAAATGAGCAGTGTGAGCAGGTCCTGTCGTGGATGGCACAAAGTGCTTCGAGCAAGCTATCATTCACCCAGAGTTCTGCGCCGTCCAGTGCTGCAAATCCGAATCCTCTGTCTGCTGCTCCTCCTTCCTCCCAGCCTCCTCACTCCACTACAATGACACATGCTCAGGAGCGGGAACACTCCCAGGAACTGTTCTCGGGCCCCTGCTCAGATTGGGCAGCAGTGGTTCCTCTCCCACCAGAGGAGTTTATCGTCACTGATGCACAACCATTGGAAAGTTCCCGGGGTCCGGGGGATGAGGCTGGGGACTTCCGGCAACTGTCTCAAGACCTTTCAGTGGGTGAGGAGGACGATGACGATGAGACACAGTTGTCTTGCAGTGAGGTAGTAGTAAGGGCAGTAAGTGCGAGGGAGGAGCGCACAGAGGATTCGGAGGAAGAGCAGCAGGACGATGAGGTGACTGACCCCACCTGGTGTGCAACGCCTACTCAGGACAGGTCTTCAGAGGGGGAGGCAAGGGCAGCAGCAGGGCAGGTTGCAAGAGGCAGTGCGGTGTCCAGGGGTAGAGGCAGGGCCAGACCGAATAATCCACCAACTGTTTCCCAAAGCGCACCCTCGCGCTATGCCACCCTGCAGAGGCCGAGGTGCTTTAAGGTCTGGCAGTTTTTCACAGAGACGCCTGACGACCGACGAACATTGGTGTGCAACCTTTGTCGCGCCAAGATCAGCCGGGGAGCCACCACCAACAGCCTCACCACCACCAGCATGCGCAGACATATGATGGCCAAGCACCCCACAAGGTGGGACGAAGGCCGTTCACCGCCTCCAGTTTGCACCGCTGCCTCTCCCCCTGTGCCCCAACCTGCCACTGAGATCCAACCCCCCTCTCAGGACACAGGCACTACCGTCTCCTGGCCTGCACCCACACCCTCACCTCCGCTGTCCTCGGCCCCATCCACCAATGTCTCGCACCGCACAGTCCAGCCGTCGCTAGCGCAAGTGTTGGAGCGCAAGCGCAAGTACGCCGCCACGCACCCGCACGCTCAATCGTTAACCGTCAACATAGCCAAATTTATCAGCCTTGAGATGCTGCCGTATAGGGTTGTGGAAACGGAGGCTTTCAAAGCTATGATGGCGGCGGCGGCCCCGCGCTACTCAGTTCCCAGTCGCCACTACTTTTCCCGATGTGCCGTCCCAGCCCTGCACGACCACGTCTCCCGCAACATTGCACGCGCCCTCACCAATGCGGTTAGTGGCAAGGTCTACTTAACTACGGACACGTGGACAAGCACAGGCGGGCAGGGCCACTACATCTCCCTGACGGCACATTGGGTGAATTTAGTGGAGGCTGGGACAGAGTCAGAGCCTGGGACCACTCACGTCCTACCCACCCCCAGAATTGCGGGCCCCTGCTCGGTGGTGGTATCTGCCGCGGTGTATGCTTCCTCCACTAAAGCACCCTCCTCCTCCTCCTCCTCCTCAACCTCTGTCTCGCAATCTAGATGTGTCAGCAGCAGGACGTCGCCAGCAGTCGGTGTCGCGCGGCGTGGCAGCACAGCAGTGGGCAAGCGTCAGCAGGCCGTGCTGAAACTACTCAGCTTAGGAGATAGGAGGCACACGGCCCACGAACTGCTGCAGGGTCTGACAGAGCAGACCGACCGTTGGCTTGTGCCGCTGAGCCTCCAACCGGGCATGGTCGTGTGTGACAACGGCCGTAACCTGGTGGCGGCTCTGCAGCTCGGCAGCCTCACGCACGTGCCATGCCTGGCCCACGTCTTTAATTTGGTGGTTCAGCGCTTTCTGAAAAGCTACCCACGCTTGTCAGACCTGCTCGTAAAGGTGCGCCGGCTCTGCGCACATTTCCGCAAGTCCCACACGGACGCTGCCACCCTGCGGACACTGCAACATCGGTTTAATCTGCCAGTGCACCGACTGCTGTGCGACGTGCCCACACGGTGGAACTCTACGCTCCACATGTTGGCTAGGCTCTATGAGCAGCGTAGAGCTATAGTGGAATACCAACTCCAACATGGGCGGCGCAGTGGGAGTCAGCCTCCTCAATTATTTTCAGAAGAGTGGGCCTGGTTGGCAGACATCTGCCAGGTCCTTCGAAACTTTGAGCAGTCTACCCAGGTGGTGAGCGGCGATGCTGCAATCATTAGCGTCACCATTCCTCTGCTATGCATCTTGAGAAGTTCCCTGCAAACCATAAAGGCAGCCGCTTTGCGCTCGGAAACAGAGCCGGGGGAAGGCAGTATGTCGCTGGATAGTCAGAGTACCCTCCTGTCTATATCTCAGCGCGTTCAGGAGGAGGAGGAGGAGCATGAGGAGGATGAGGAGGAGGGGGAAGAGACAGCTTGGCCCACTGCTGACGGTACCCATGCTGCTTGCCTGTCATCATTTCAGCATTTATGGCCTGAGGAGGAGGAGGAGGAGGATCCTGAAAGTGATCTTCCTAGTGAAGACAGCCATGTGTTGCGTACAGGTACCCTGGCACACATGGCTGACTTCATGTTAGGATGCCTTTCTCGTGACCCTCGCGTTACACGCATTCTGGCCACTACGGATTACTGGGTGTACACACTGCTCGACCCACGCTATAAGGAGAACCTTCCCACTCTCATTCCCGAAGAGGAAAGGGGTTCGAGGACCCTGGCGGACAAGCTGATGGTAAAATTCCCATCCGACAGTGCTAGTGGCAGAAGGCGCAGTTCCGAGGGCCAGGTAGCAGGGGAGGTGCGGAGATCGAGCAGCATGTACAGCCCAGGCAGTGCAACAGTCTTTAAGGGCCTGGACAGCTTTATGGCTCCCCAGCAAGACTGTGTCACTGCTCCCCAGTCAAGGCTGAGTCGGCGGGAGCACTGTAAAAGGATGGTGAGGGAGTACGTAGCCGATCGCATGAACGTCCTCCGTGACGCCTCTGCCCCCTACAACTACTGGGTGTCGAAGCTGGACACGTGGCCTGAACTCGCGCTGTATGCCCTGAAGGTGCTTGCTTGTCCTGCGGCTAGCGTCTTGTCGGAGAGGGTGTTTAGTGCGGCTGGGGGAGTCATCACAGATAAGCGTACCCGCCTGTCAACCGACAGTGCCGACAGGCTAACACTCATCAAGATGAACAAAGCCTGGATTTCCCCAGACTTCTCTTCTCCACCAGCGGACAGCAGCGATACGTAAGCAATACGTAGGCTGCACCCGCGGATGAAAGCTACGTTCTCTCTCACCATCCAAAACGGGGACATTTCTGCTTCATCAATATGTGTCTAATATTCCTCCTCCTCCTCCTGCTCCTCCTCCTGAAACCTCACGTAATCACGCTGAACGGGCAATTTTTCTTAGGGCCACAAGGCTCACTCATCTAATTTGTCTAAACAATTTTTATATGTTTCAATGCTCTTAAAAGCATTGAAACTTTAACTTGAACCAATTTTTAGTTAAACTGGGCTGCCTCCAGGCCTAGTTACCACTTAAGCCACATTAACCAAAGCGATTAATGGGTTTCACCTGCCATCTTGGTTGGGCATGGCCAATTTTTACTGAGGTACATTAGTACTGTGGGTACACCAATGTTTTGGGGCCCTCACCTACAGTGTAATCATAGCAATTTGTATGTTCTTCACCTGCACTCATGGTACAGAAGTGTGTGCGGGGTTGGCCTACACTTTAGCTACATAAATGTAACTTGGGCCTTGGCTATACTGCAGCTACTGAAATGGAACTAAGACTGCGCTCCCACTATACTGCTGCTTCGGAATTGTTCCTGGGGCCTGTGTAGGCTGCTACAATGACTTAAATGGAACTAAGACTATGCTCCTCCTATACTGCTGCTTCGGAATTGTTCCTGGGGCCTGTGTAGGCTGCTACAATGACTTAAATGGAACTAAGACTGTGCTCCCCCTATAATGCTGCTAGTGATATGTTAGTGGGGCCTGTCGCTAATGCTACGGCTGAAATGTTACTAATTCTGGGCTCTGCCTATACCGCTGCTAATGGTATGTCTCTGGGGTGTGGAAACAGAGGCTTCCCAAAGACATGATGGCGGCGAGGCCATTTCCCACCAACGCTGTTACTGTTAAGGTGCATATAACCACGGACACGTGGAGAGGACACGTAGTGCCTCCAAAACATCCCCCGCCACGGCCCACTTAATCCTGGCCACATTCCGAAAACCAACAAAATAAAATCACGCTACTAGGTCCGCAGTCACCACCACATTACCACCAACGCGGTTACTGTTAAGGTACATATTACCAGTCTGACTGGGGCATGCAGTGTTGGCCGGAGCCCACCTGCATTAAGCATGACATTACTACCTCAGCTGTGTTGGGCAATGCAATGGGATATTTCTATGTACCGCCGGTGGGTTCCAGGGAGCCACCCATGCTGTGGGTCCACAGGGAATTATAAATGCATCTGTTTCCACTTGTAAAGAACCCCAGTCTGACTGGGGCATGCAGTGTGGGCCGAAGCCCACCTGCATTAAGCACGACATTACTACCTCAGCTGTGTTGGGCAATGCAATGGGATATTTTTGTGTACCGCCGGTGGGTTCCAGGGAGCCACCCATGCTGTAGGTGCACACGGAGTTTAACCTACATGTGTCCACTTGTAAAGAACCCCAGTCTGACTGGGGCATGCAGTGTGGGCCGAAGCCCACCTGCATTAAGCACGACATTACTACCTCAGCTGTGTTGGGCAATGCAATGGGATATTTCTATGTACCGCCGGTGGCTTCCTGGCACCCACCCATGCTGTGGGTCCACAGGGAATTATAAATGCATCTGTTTCCACTTGTAAAGAACCCCAGTCTGACTGGGGCATGCAGTGTGGGCCGAAGCCCACCTGCATTAAGCACGACATTACTACCTCAGCTGTGTTGGGCAATGCAATGGGATATTTTTGTGTACCGCCGGTGGGTTCCAGGGAGCCACCCATGCTGTAGGTGCACACGGAGTTTAACCTACATGTGTCCACTTGTAAACAACCCCAGTCTGACTGGGGCATGCAGTGTGGGCCGAAGCCCACCTGCATTAAGCACGACATTACTACCTCAGCTGTGTTGGGCAATGCAATGGGATATTTCTATGTACCGCCGGTGGCTTCCTGGCATGCACCCATGCTGTGGGTCCACAGGGAATTATAAATGCATCTGTTTCCACTTGTAAAGAACCACAGTCAGACTGGGGCATGCAGTGTGGGCCGAAGCCCACCTGCATTAAGCACGACATTACTACCTCAGCTGTGTTGGGCAATGCAATGGGATATTTTTGTGTATCGCCGGTGGGTTCCAGGGAGCCACCCATGCTGTCGGTCGACAGGGACTTCACAATAGGGAGTTGGACATGCCTGTGTCTATGAATTAAAAAGCCCGGTCTGACTGGGGCATGCAGAGACACCTGACAGAATGAATAGTGTGTGGCACATAGGTTCCCCATTGCTATGCCCACGTGTGCAGCTCCAGATGGAGGTGGCACAGGATTGGATTTCTCATTGCTTCTGTACAGCATTGTGGGCTATCGCCCCGCCCCTTTTAAAGAGGGTCGCTGCCTAGCCGTGTCAACCCTCTGCAGTGTGTGCCTGCGGTTCCTCGTCATGGCAGACGCACTTCTAAATAGACATGAGGGTGGTGTGGCATGAGGGCAGCTGAAGGCTGCGTAGGGACACTTTGGTGTGCGCTGTGGGGGGGAGGGGGGGCGGTTGGGCAGCATGTAACCCAGGAGAAGTGGCAGTAGAGTGTCATGCAGGCAGTGATTGTGCTTTGTTGGAGGTAGTGTGGTGCTTATCAAAGGTATGAGGCCTTTTCAGAAGTAAAAGTTTTTGGGAGGGGGGGGGGGGCCACTCTTGCCGCTATTGTGGCTTAATAGTGGGACCTGTGAACTTGAGATGCAGCCCAACATGTAGCCCCTCGCCTGCCCTATCCGTTGCTGTGTCGTTCCCATCACTTTCTTGAATTGCCCAGATTTTCACACAAGGAAACCTTAGCGAGCATCGGCAAAATACAAAAATGCTCGGATCGCCCATTGACTTCAATGGGGTTCGTTACTCGAAACGAACCCTCGAGCATCGCGAAAAGTTCATCCCGAGTAACGAGCACCCGAGCATTTTGGTGCTCGCTCATCTCTAGACGCCAGTCAACGCCATCCAGTGTTACAGAAGGCTGCAGAACAATGGAACATGCAGTTCCCCAATGGTTACGCCTACGACATTGCAGTCATCCCCCTTCCGCAAGATTGTGGATCACTGCAATGTCGTATAACTCATAAACGACACTTCGGCAGTGCCTGATTGAGAACTGGATTGTGACGTGTACATGACAGGGGTAGAGTGTTGCGACGTGTGATGCAGAGGGCTGCTCATCATTGACATAAACGACGGCTGGGACGGTGAGCCGGTCGTCACCGTGTCGCTGTAGGCACTGTCTTGAGACATATACTGGATGGGGTATCGGGGCGTCCTAGAAACCCTGGCTGGTTGTTCCGGGAAAGATTGGGGTGGAGGCACTATGCGTGTCGATGGCGGCACTGCAAAGGCTGCATTTTTCATAGCCCTAATTATTTCTCAGCTGTCGGCAATGGGCCTTTGAGCCGCAAATACCTCCAGAACTGCGTAAATAACTGAAGCTATAGCCCACTGATGATCAGAGTTCAGTTCCTGAATGCGTGCCGCCACGGCAGCACCCATTGTGTCCCACTGATCCTCCGTGTCAGCGCGGCGCAATATCGCCAGCGCTTCTTGGGCGGCATCCGTCTTGTTATTTTTCCGACGCGGCCGAGCCGCAGCGCTGCGGCTCGACCGCTCGGAACTGACGTGCCTGCTGCTGCCTGCTCTGCTGCCAGTACTGCTGCTACGCGAGACATTTTGTACCACCACTTCTGGTGTGACAGAAATGGTGTCCAAATCTGGCGTACTCAGCAGACTGTCATCCAAGTTTGGGGTACCTTCTCATGGCTCAATGTCCTGAGACTCCTGCTCCGCCCCTTCGATTTCTCCTGCACTCTGGACGTTCGTGGCAGGCGCGGCCGAGATGTTCCCGCTGGATCTGTTGAAGAAACCGGAGCATAGTTTAGTGACATACAACTGAAATATTCAAACTTGTAGAAGCACTACAGAAGAAACTTACGGGCGCAATTCTCTGCTTGTCCTGAGAAAGGCCAGTGCGTCTTGGTGGGCACATTTTTTTTGGAAGGCGAAGAGCCGCTTTTTTCACTTTCCTTTTCGTGCTTTTTGAATCGATCACGCACAGAACGCCAACGGTTCTTCATGTCTTTCACTGCAAAATATTAATAGCATTTAAAAACCTGCCTTACACGCTTTTTTATCCTCCTCCAACTGCAATAAAGAGAATTAGATTCAGAACAGCGTAAAATCAGCAAAATCAAGAACCCGGGAAATTGGAAAACTAGCAATGCCAACTTACGGATCACACTTTGAAGGGAAGTGCTTGCAGAGTCCCAATCGGGATACATTCCTGCACATACTGCAAGCCAGGCGTCCGCCTTGAGGTCACGGTTGCTGTATCTCGGCTCTGCTGGGGCCCAAAGCAGCGGCTTGCTTTCAACCTATAAAGAAGAGAGAGTGAAGAACAAGTTAGGTTGCAGTCCTAGCGGGATGGAAAGGATAGTGGCAGCTCAGCTGCCAATTTACTAACCAAGAGTATCATCCTGCTCACGTTGATTCCCATTCGATCGTACCACGACATGGGTAGCAAATACAGTCGATACTCCGATGGGAAGTGAGGTGTTGACTGGAGATAGTGTACGGCCTGCAGTAAAAAGTAAGGAAGTAATTATATTTCGGCAGATAAAGAACATAATGGGGCACTAGCGCACATAAAAAAAAACAAAAAAAGGATCCAATGCAAAGGAGGGCCATGATGAAGGGGTGAATATAATAACCTATCAATGCCCGAAAAAAGATGGCTGCGTCATCTATGCCACACAGTGAAGAACGATGAAATTTTCTAAATACTGCAACAAAACGCTAGCCTTGGCCGCTTGGACCTGTCGTGCTGCTGCTGGCAGTGGTTTTCCCGCCACTGGTGGAGTTTGTGCAGCTGTGCTGCCTGGGACTTGTGGTGCTACTGGTGCCTGTTGAGGTGCCCCCTGGGGCCTGTGGTGCTGCCGCTATGGCCTATGGCCTCTGGTGCTGCCGCTGGTGGGTGCGGTTTTTCCGCCACTGGTGTGGGGGTTTTGCTGGTGGGCCGCGTGGGGCCTGTAGCACAGCTGGGGCCTGTGGTGCTGCCGCTGGGTCCTGTGGTGCTGTGGCCTGGGCTGCTGCCGCTGGTGGGTGCGGTTTTCCCGCCACTGGTGTGGGGATTTTGCAGGTGGGCCACGTGGGGCCTGTGGTGCTGTGGCCTGGGCTGCTGCCACTGGTGGGTGCGGTTTTCCCGCCACTGGTGTGGGGGTTTTGCAGGTGGGCCGCGTGGGGCCTGTGGTGCTGCCGCTGGGTCCTGTGGTGCTGTGGCCTGGGCTGCTGCCGCTGGTGGGTGCGGTTTTCCCGCTACTGGTGTGGGGGTTTTTGCTGGTGGGCCGCCTGGGGCCTGTAGCACAGCTTGGGCCTGTGGTGCCGCCGCTGGTGGGTGCGGTCCTGCCACTGGCGGGGTAGGGAAGTTACAGCCTCTACCGGGGTATTTCCTACCGGTGGTGGTGCCCGTGGTGATGCTGCTGATGCCGCTGCCGCTTGGTTGTTGTGCCGGTGGCGCAGGGTGTGGTGCTGCCTGGAGGAGCTCCTGCTCCCTGCTTCCTCTCTGCACGATGTCCCGGGCTGAAATGGCGCCAAGCATTTAAAATGGCCGCTGGACCACTTCCTGTGAGAAAACTTTATTGCTCTCTGTTTCTCATGCGGACAATATGCTGCGGAACCGCTATGAAATCCGCGACCGAATAAGCAATCGCGGATTTTATAGCGGTTTTAGCTGCGTCCATTGGGTCCTATGAAAAAAAAGGGCAGCGGAAACGTCAAAAGAATGGACATGCTGCATATCCGCACTGCGGCTCGGCGGAAAAATATACGCCAAGTGAGAATGGCATTTTTGCGAAAGACATTTGCACTGCATTGCACTGCAAACGCAACTGAATGGCCGCAATGCGGATATGCAACGCCAATCCGCGGCAAATACGCTCTAATTCCGCCCTGTGTGAACCCAGCTTTATACCGCTGAGGTAACATAAAAGCTGCGCTGTGATTGGTTGCTATTTCTTATACCGCTGAGGTATAATGAAAGCTGTGCTGTGATTGGTTGCTATTTCTTATACTGCTATGGTAAAATGAAAGCTGTGCTGTGATTCGTTGCTATTCCTTAAACTGCTGAGGGAACATAAATGCTGTGCTGTGATTGGTTGCTCTTTCTTATACTGCTCAGGTCACATGAAAGCTGTGCTGTGATTGGTTGTTATTTCTTATACCACTGAGGTAAAATAAAAGCTGCACTGTGATTGGTTGCTATTTCTTTTACTGCTGAGATAACATGAAAGCTGCGTTGTGATTTGTTGCTATATATTATACCGCTGAGGTAAAATGAATGCTGCGCTGTCATTGGTTGCTATTTCCTCTATTGCTGGAGCAGAATAAAAGCGGCGCTGTGACTGGTTGCTATTTCTTATACTGCTGACGTAACATGAAAGCTGCACTGTGATTGGTTGCTATATATTCTACCGCTGAGGTAAAATACATGAGGCGCTGTGATTGGTTGCTATTTCTTATATTGCTGTAGCAAAATAAAAGCTGCGCTGTGATTGGTTGTCATATATTATACTGCTGACTTAAAATTAAAGCTGCACTGTAATTGGTTGTTATATATTATACTGTTGAGGTAACATGAAAGCTGCGCTGTGATTGGTTGTTTTATATATATATATATATATATATATATACGAATGTCTGTCTGTCTGTCTTCGCAGCAACGCGTGACAGGTAAGCTAGTTGTTTTATATATAAAAATAATAAGACACACCCTGCCAAGTCAAGCTATTTCCAGTTAAATTTTTTTATTTTTTAAAATCCCCAACTATGAGAGGGCGGTTGAAAGCAAAACTTCAATGCACTTTAAAATCTGAAATATTTTTTCTATTTTTAACCCTTTCCAATCCACTGTCTGACGTCTAAAGACATTCTGATTGAAGGCTGTACAGCTCCGATGTCGGATGACGTCCGGCAGGGTATTCTTACTGTGGATTACTGGCTGCTCTGTTGTTGGGGATCTCACATACCGCAGTACTAGACCTAGCCAGCAGATGGCACCATTGAATAATGGCAGAAAGAGAAAGCCCCCTAGGAAACCCTGAATCCAAGATTGGATTGCAAAAGGTTAAGACTGAGTATTGAGATTCTTGTGTGTTTTTTAGTTCTGTTTATCTAAAATAATTTCTTTATTCCTTTGGCCTATAGTGTTAATCACAATACTGGATTCTAATGGAATAAATAAATAGTTTTTGACTAAAATAACTAGAACACAAAAGAATCTCAGAAATTATTATTACTCAGAAAAAATTTCCATGACCAAAACAAAATTCCATGACATTTCCAGGTATTCCATGACTTTCATCCCCTTCCAGATTTCTATGACGCGTATGAACCCTGAGGACAGACGGGAAATGGGAGAAGTTTAAAAACATCCTAATTACTTCATTTGATACCATTTAAAAATAAAAGCACTAGGAGTAGAAGGAAGCCAATGTGGCTCTACAAGACTGTAAGGGGGGCAATAAGTGAAAAAAGAAAGCGTTTAAATTACTTAAACAAGAAGTTAGTGAAGAAGTGCTAAAAACATACAGGGAAAAAACTAAATATGTGAGGAAAAGATAAAAACTGTCAAGGAGGAGGTAGAAAGACTGATTGCCAAAGAGAGCAAAATAATCCTAACTGTTCTTTAATTCTATAAACAGTAAAAGGATTTGCACTGAAGGCCCCTTTACAATTAATACAGGAAAAGCCATAGAAGACGATGGGGAGAAGGTAAATCTATTAAATAGCTTTTTTCAAATGTATTCACGAATAAAAAAAAAATGTCACATGAGATGCAGGGAAATAATACGAACTCCCACTAAATATCGCATGCCTGGCACAGGAGGAAATAGTTAAGAAGGATTAAAATCGATAAATCACCGGACTCAGATGGAATACACCCAAGGGTTCTAAGGGAACTAAGTAATGTGATAGAGAAACCACTATTCCTGATATTTAGGGACACCGTTGAGACCGGGGCAGTACCACTGGATTGGCGCATTGCAAGTGTGGTTCCAATATAGAAAAAGGCGTCTAAAAGAGAAACTGAGGGGGGGGGGGGGGCATGGCTAGCGCATGGAGGGATAAAGAGGCATCCTTGATAGCTCCCGCGGCACTCACCCATAATTAGACCCCAGACACCGGCAAAACCCACCTTAAGGGCCCCAACAGCGGTCATGGGAAGGCGCAGGACCGACAAGACAGAGGCGGTGGTGGACGACGGCAGCGTCAGGGCGATAGAATGGTTCCTCATCACCGCCCCCCCCCCCCCTTCCCCGTGCTCAGCTTCTGGCAGAACCAAGATGGCGCTGGAGCGCCATGTGCAGGAGACTCGGGCGGCTCAGACAGGAGCGGGGAGTACCTCTGAAGCAGCCAGCGGCATTGCAGCTGGTGGGGATCTCCCTCAGAGAGTCCCACAGCTTACGAGGACAGCAGAGGTAGCAGCTCTATGAACTTCCCCATCGCCCATGGCGGGGCATTTGTGAGTACAGCAGGCAGCAGCTGCCCTGCACACCAGCACTCCTCACCCCCCCTCCCTCCTGAACAACAGGGTCAGACGCCTGAGAGGAGTGGTAGTCCACTCAAAAAGGCAAGGAGGGTGCTGCCGGCCATGTCATCACACGATGCAGGGGAGGATACCTGGAAAGCCCACATAATGGCGATACCCACAAGGGATGAATTGAGTGCCCTCTTTACCAAATTTGAAGCGTCCAAACAGGCTTTGGAGTCTATTCACACAAAGGTACACCAGATTGGCCATAGGCTGCACCAGGTGGAGGAGGTGCAGGAGGAGACGGCGCCCATTTTGGAATCACATAAACAAGCAATTCAGGCGCAGGCAGATCAGATCGCCAATCTTACCATGCACCTTGACTACTTAGAGAACAGAAATAGGAGAAATAACCTGCGCATCAGAGGTATCCCTGAGGAAATCGAAGGGAACCAGCTAGAACCGTGGGCGTAAGCTCTCTTTATGCATTTACTGGACAGACCATCTGAGCGCCCTGTTGAACTTGATAGGATTCACAGAGCACTAGGCCCAAGAGCGACTGATGTAAACCATCCTAGAAATGTATATGCAGGGTTCACTTTTTTGGGGACAAGGACACTATACTTCGCAAAGCAAGAGACCAGCCGGACCTCCTAGTATGCGAGGGCAAACCCATTATTATACTACAGGACTTAGCCCGTCACACACTGCAATTGAGAAGGGCTCTGCCGCCCCTCCTGATAGCACTCAAAGATCACGGAATCCAGTACCGTTGGGGATTTCGATTCTCGCTGTCAGCGAAAAAGGATGGCAGATCTGCAGTTTTCCGATCACTTGGTGACCTGCCCAAATTCTTGGGAACATTCGAACTGCCAATGATTGCACTCCCTGAATGGCCCCTGCCTCCTAGCTTGCTTGCGCAGACCACACGAGAGCAGTGGCAGACAGCGCGCCCCAGGAGACACCGAGAAGGCCGCAGAGGAGGAGGCCATGCCACGTGAATAGAGACTTTTATGTCCTTAAAGTTTATCAGTGTGTGTCCCCCGTGAGGGGGATCTTTGAGATGACTTTACATACGGAATGGCAGGGTCTGTCCCCGGCCGACTCCCCCTCTCCGGCCACTTGCCGGGGGTGGGGAGAAGACTGGGATGGGTGCTGTCGAAGGGCGCAATGTTTGTTCATGCCTTCCTGTTCAAGAGGCCCAGTTCTGAGGGGGCCTACTGTTTAGAGATTCATAATTCTACCGGGACGTCAGTGTTTGGGGTTTATCAGCAGAGACCTCTTTGAGGTCACAAGTTTGAGTTTTGATATTTTAAAGGGTAGTCGTAGCCGGGGGTGCCTCTTGACCCTTGATGTGCTCTCACTCTCCCTATTGGGTGACTAGTCACGCAACTGAGCGTGACCCCTGGCGAATCGCTGGTACCGTTGATTCACCAACTAATGGCCGTTTTGTGCCGTTCACTATTTCTTTTCTCTCTCCCACTTCTGAGCTTCTCTTTTCCTTTTATACTCTGCTGTCTCTCTTTTTTCTATTCTATGTCTGTCCAGTCTCTGAAAGACACCACATGGCAACCACATGATGGCTAACTTCACATCCGGCACCTTCAATGTGAGGGGCCTAAACAAACCGGCCAAAAGGGGGCAAATATTAGACTACCTACACAAACATCACATAATGATCGCATTATTGCAAAAAACACACTTCCAAGCGGGGAGCATCCCCGAATGCAAACACTGCCTCTACACGACCTGGTTTCACTGCCCCACCCGCAAAAAAAGGCGGGAGGAACATCCATCGCCACCCACAGATATTTTCCACACAAAATCCTCTCTTCAGAGATTGACCCTGAAGGACGTTATCTGTTCGTGAAAATACAACTGGATGCTGGGGGCTCTGGCGTCCTTTGCTGACGGGTCTTCTATAATACTAGGAGGCGACTTCAACTTGGGTTTGAACCCTGGCCTCGACTCATCGGAGGGTAAGTCTGGCATATCACACACAGCAATACGCAGACTAGTGAGGGAGCTGACAAACCTTTGGTTAGTAGATATGTGGCGTGTGCTACACCCCAAGGTTAGGGACTATAGTTAATACTCCTCAGCACATAATAGTTACCACCACATAGACTACTTATTCATCTCACATAGACTCTTAGATAGGGGTCCGGGGTGCTCCATGGGGTTGTTTTTGTGGTCGGACCATGCTCCGGTCTGGGGGTCCCTAGAATGGGGTCGGAAGGAAAACACTAACAACAGTTGGAGGCTTAACGACAATCTGCTGAATGATAGGGCTTGTCTGCAGGAGATCCAGCTGCCGATAGAGCAGTTTAAAGCCAATCATCAGCTGGATGACACCCCAGCCCCAATTAAGTGGGAAGCGCTTAAATGCGTGCTACGGGGTATTTTTATATCCCACGGCGCATGCCTGAAAAAAGAAAGAAGTAGTGCACTTGAGGGTCTACTCACTAGGCTGGGTCTCCTGGAATCGTCCAACAAAGCGACACCTTCAGACAAGGGGGCGGTTGAGATATCAGATGTTCGCGGCCAAATCCTACTTTTGCTGGATCAGGCCTCGCTATGTCAGAGAGATAAGGTGAAGGGAAGTTTCTACGAATATGGGAACAAGTGTAGTAGAGGGCTAGCTAGGGCTCTTAACCCAAGGTCCCCACAGAGATACATATATTCTCCATTCAGTCACGAAAAGAGGAACCGGTACATACCAAAACAAAAATCCTAGATAGTTTCCATTCTTTCTATCACAATCTATATAATCTTCAGAAAGAACACACAGGAAATCCAGAAGAAATAGTAGGGGATCAGGATGCCTATCTACTGAAGCAAACGGACGCTCACTGGAGGAGGACTTCTCACTGGAGGAGTTAACTGATGGTATTCGGGCCCTTAAGGTGGGAAAGAGTTCTGGGCCCGATGGCTTCACCCTGCGTTTCTTTAAGATCTGCGGGGAAGCGATGGCCCCTATAATGTTAGACGTCTTTAACGCCATATCGCATGAATGCTTTTTCCCACCACAGGCTCTGCTGGCCATTATAATGGTCATCCTTAAACCTGGGAAAGACCCCTCTGCCTGTTGTAGTCATAGGCCTATATCGCTGTTAAATATTGACACTAAAATCTATTCGTCTGAGGCCGTTTGTCCCCTTGCTGATAGACAAGGATCAGGTGGGATTCGTCCCCGGAAGGGAGGCCTGGGACAACACAATTAGAACATTGGCTATTGTATCAAGGGCACATCGCTTGGGAGACCCACTGTTCCTGCTATCCGTAGATGCCGAGAAAGCATTTGACAGGGTGGATTGGAGGTTTCTAGAGGCAACCCTGCGGATGGTGGGCATAGGTCCGCGTTTTTTGAGTAGGGTTCTGGCCCTCTATCATGGCCTACCGCCAGGATGTGGGTCAATGGACAACTCTCTTAGCCAATAAGTATTAACAACGGTACTAGGCAAGGTTGTCCCCTGTCTCACTTCTTTCACATATTGGTGATGGAGACATTAGCAAACACCCTAAGAGCTAACTGTAGCGTACAGGGAGTCAGGGTGGGCCCGGTGGAGCATAAGGTTGCTCTGTATGCAGACGACCTGCTGATTTACATCACCAATCCTAGAATTGCACTCCCTTGTATCCTAAAGGAATTATTCCAGTATCCGGATCTTTGCTGGAGGTGTCTCAGCGAACAGGGGACCTTTGTTCATCTATGGTGGTCTTGCGAACAAATTCAAACACTGTTGCGTGAGGTGGAAGCTCTATATACAGTTGTTTGCAAAGGTCCGCTTAACCTCAACCCTGAGGTGGCACTTTTATCTTTGATACCAGGGTCAGTGTCATGAGCAAAGGGTTCCTTGCTGCGCTTTTTCCTACTGGCTATGAGACAGATAATTCCCAGGAGATAGAAATCTGCAGCTCCCCCATCACAATTGATGTGGCTGGAAGCTATGGATGGTCTAAAACAAATGGAGGAACTCTGTGCCAAAGATGAAATGAGATACTCTAAATTTTACAACACCTGGGTGGTGTGGCTACAGTTTCGGGCCTCACCTACACTGGACACATGGTGGTGTGGTGGGGTTGCTGCTCTTTAAAGTTTCAGAACACCCTCTAATGTAGATGACTAATCATACATACTGACAAGTCTACCTATAGGTGTTTATAGACTGGACAGACATCTTCTTCATCTTTCTCTCTTTCTTCCTTCTCCTTCCTCCTTTCTCTCTCTCTATTTTTCTACTTTTCTACTTTCCTATTTCCCCCCTCCCTAAGCCTCTAACTCCCATAATGTTCCTCTCCCCTCTCCTTCAGGGTTCTTCCCGCTCTGTTATAAAGCCTTGGAGACCCCTATATTCCCTCTATCCCGCAGACTAGGGATTCATAGCAATTTATAACGGAGGATTTTGGTCCATTCTGTTTTGTTATATTTTACTTTTCATAAATAAATAAAAATAGCTGGGACAATGGGTGGCGATGAAATTAGCAGGGAGATGAGATTGTGGTTAGGTTTTGACTGCTGCATAACTAATCCTGCAATGATACTTTATTGTATTGTTCGATACAGCTAATAAAATATTTTTGAACCATAAAAGAGAAACTGGTAACTACAGGCCAGTAAGTCTTACTTCAATAATTGGAAAAATATTCAATGGGTTTTGAGAGATGTCACCCTAGAGTTACTCAAGGAAAACAACAGTATAACTCCTCACCAGCATGGGTTCATGACGGGTCGATCATGTCAGACCAATTTAAAATGAAGTAAGTTTTAGGCTGTACCTGGGAGAGTCTATTGATCTCGTATATCTGGATTTTTGTAAAGCATTTGACACCGTGCCGCATGATAGATTGATATGTAAAATGAGACATCTCGGATTGGGCGAAAACGTGTGTATCTGGGTAAAGAACTGGCTCAGAGGTAGAAAGCGGACGGTGGTAATAAATGGTTCGTACTCTGATTGGGCCACCGTTACTAGTGGGGTGCCACAGGGCTCAGTACTAGGCCCCATTCTGTTCAATATATTTTTCAATGACTTGTTGGAAGGACTGCACAGTAAAATATCAATATTTGCAGACAATACGAAACTATAGAAGATAATTGATACAAAGGCGGACAATATGTGGCTACAAACGGACTTAGATAAGCTGGGGGCTTGGGTAGAAAAATGGCAAATAAAGTTCCTGGAACTTAGCCCCTCCCCCGTCACACCTCCCATTGCAAATAGTGTAGAGGGGTGGAGAGGGGGTGGAGAGGAGGCAGAGAGTGGGCGGGAGCTCAGAGCACTGCTCCCGACTCTTTCAGCCTCCTCCCCCTGCAGAGAGAGACGCCGTATATCGGCCGGCGTGAATACCCGGCCGATATACGATCGTCTGAATAAGGCCTAAGGCCTTATTCACACGGGCCAAAACCAGGAGCAGGTTCAAAATACGGAAGCCATGCAAATCTTTCCATTATACTTTCTCTCCACTCCTCGATTTGGGTCCTAAAATACTGATGAAAAATACGCCCGTGTAAAACAGCCCTAATAATTATATTTTACAATATCCAACATATGCCCCTCAGGTACTCAATCACTATTATATTACTTGAACTTAATGAGAATGGTGAGGATTCTATTTCCACCTTATGGCGCGCCTGCAAGGCATTCATAAGAGGACACTATCTAAAATTAGCGTCTTAGGCCTCATTCACACGAGCGTGTCTATGTGCGTATATAGGTGCGCAAAAAAACGCATGCCCACGTACGTGCAAAAAGACTGGTGAATGCAGGTCCATGCATCATAGCTTTCAATGGAGCTGCCGCTGCTGATGGCGGTCCCATTAAAAGCAATGGGCTGCCGGCAACCCCTGCAGTGATTTTCGGGGAAGGGTTTCAAATATAAGCCCTTGTAAAATGCTGTGTTGAGAAATGCAATGTTTTTACAAACACTTGTGTAAGAGAGGCCAGAGTCTTCAAAATGCTGAAGGAAAATAAATGTTCAGTGTACATGCAGAAGACTGGAAGCATATGACCCAAAGAAGTAGGAGGATCAGGAGTCAGCCAGCACCCCTACTGCTCAGGAACCGATACCAGGCTCTCCCGCAGGAGAACAACCAAGAGGTACATCAAGGAATGACACACACAGCTCTGCCACATGTACATGCACACACACACAGCTCTGCCACATACACACACATCTGCAGTTGGATGTAAATGGTACATTTTATCGACCCCCTATGAAGGAATTACTTTTATTGTGTTTTTTAATGCAGTATGACGTCTTTAATGTTTCTATATTACTTTAACCCTTCAGATGTCATAGTTGAAATAGACCACAGATGCACATATACTCAATATCCAACATTGACCCGCTTTAAGGGCTCATTCACATGGGTGTAAACACGCCACGTATTACACAGTAAATAGGACCCATTGTTTGTAGTGGGTTAATTTGCAGCTGCGTATTTTTCAAGTGACTTTTGGTCGGCTGAGAAAATACACAGCATGTCCTATTTCGGTATGTATTACCACGCAGGCCCATTGTAGTTAATGGGCGTGTGTAAATACGCAGCGATTATAAAGGAACCTTACTATGATGGAATGGAACGGCCGGTCTTTATTTATCACTTAAAAATATATATGTGCAGGAAAACACCATTTTTGGGTTCATGAATCCACTCACGCCTATGTGAATGAGTCCTTATACAATCACCACTAGATGGTGCTGTAGCACTAGAAATAGAACAGTAGAACTCCCAATGAATGAAAATGTACTTGTGAAATACAAGCAGACATAGCAGTGAAGCCGCAGGACCTTCCGGCTACGGAGCAGCAGTCAGTGTGCGGATCCACAGAGCCCAGGTGAGCGGGTAATTAGATGACTTTTGGCGCTAATGCGCTATAAGTGTGGATACCATATATACTAAGGTGAGTCTGGGGGTAACATTACTAGGCCTGATGAAGTGGGAGCGCGGGTTCTCCCCCGACATGTGTAGCAGCAGCTGGGACTTCTCTTCCTGTTTTTGAGGCCAGAACTCTGTGAAGTTAGTTACTTTCTACGGGTTTTACTGATTACGTCCCCCATACAATGTACAATATGTCCTGACCGGAGAGATCTAGCTTGTGGTGACCCCCTACTCCAATGCAGGGTAAAAGGTAGCAGAGCCACGTGCGTAATGTACACGGGGCGGCAGAGCCACGTACGCAAAGTATGGGGGCAGCAGAGCCACGTGCATAATGTACGCAGCGCGGCAGAGCCACGTGCGCAAAGTATGGGGGCAGCAGAGCCACGTGCGCAAAGTACGCGGGGCGGCAGAGCCACGTGCATGTTTATGTTTAATACAGAGAGAATACAACCCATTGATTTTGTTGTCCTTGTGCGCAAAAAAAACCTCGGACCTGTTCTATCTCTCTGTGCGTTTGCGCACCAAGGATCCCCATATAACGCTTTTTTTCCCACAAGCGTATATACAGCGTGTTTTCACACCCGGGCGCATATACGGTACCCATATGAAGCATTGGTTTCCAATGCAGTCATTTACACGGGTGAATATACTGCGCGTAAATACGCCGGCAGCGCGCAAAATAGAACATATACGTGGCCGCCGTATATACGCTCAGCTACAACATAGTTCTGGAACTATGCTTTGGCCAATATACGCCGGCGGCTCCTATAGAATCCTATGGGAGCGGGGAAAGAGAAGGGAGGGGGAGGCATTTATGCAGCATCCAATGCTGCGAAAAGCTTACAGGTGCCTGTATATAGACGAGGATTTTGGCAGAGCGCGGGTTTTCCGGGGCGCGGCGTAATATTTTGCTAGTAATGACACTCATGTGAATGGACAAGAAAACGCTGGCCAAGATTGCGGAAAAACGTGCATTCAGGCGCTTATACGTAACGAGCGTGAAAACGTAAAAACGTCGTCACTATATATACGCTCGTGGGAAAGAGCCCTAAGAATGAAATTTGCGGACAATGCACAACAGGATGTGCAATTCTGTGATCAAAGGAAGACATTTGTACCTTAATAGGTTAAATATCCAATTAAATCGTGGCGTGTTCATCTGCGCACAAGTGAACAGGCCCTGTGTGTACAAAGTACTGTAAAATACGCTGATGCGCACGCGAAAAAGCCTTGTACACCGCACAAATACGTTGAGCTGAGGCATGTGCAAAAAAGCGTATGCCCGTGTGAAGCCGGCCTTAGGGTGCATTCAGACGACCGTATATCGGCCGGGCATTTACGCCGGCCGATATAAGGCGTCTCTTTCTGCAGGGGGAGGAGGCTGGAAGAGCCGGGAGCAGTGCTCTGAGCTCCCACCCCCTCTCTCCCTCCTCTCCACCCCCTCTCCCCCTCTGCAGTATTTGCAATGAGAGGAGACGGAACGGGGCGGGGGCTAGGTTTCGAGAATTAGCCCTACCCCCGTCCCGCCCCTCCTTATTGAAAATAGTGCAGGGGGGTGGAGAGGAGGCAGAGAGGGGGCGGGAGCTCAGAGCACTGCTCCCACCTCTTCCAGCCTCCTCCGCCTGCAAACAGAGACGCCGTATATCGGCTGGGCGTGAAAACCCAGCCGATATACGGTCGTCTGAATGCGCCCTTACAATTATGTAAAGAAGCCGTATTTGTGCTCGTTTTTGCACATGTAAAATATACGCACAGAATAGAAGCCATTGATTTTTGCGTGTAGAAAAACATAGCTGCTGCTTTATCTTTCTGCATTTGGCAGAAGTCTATGGGAGGTGCGCAAATATGCAAGAGGATGTGCGAAACACTGCGCCAAACTGAAAAAAACCACATCTGATGCATATATTGGTCAGATTTTCAGGGCTGGCTGATATATGTTGCCCCTCTCTGCATGGAGAGGAGGCGGGACGGGTGGGAGCTAGTGTATTGAGCTTCCCCTCCTATTTACAATTGGAGGGGCGAGGCGGAACTCTACTCCTGTCCCACCCCTGCACTGCAAACAGTAGTAGGGGGCGGAAGCTTAATGCACTGCTCCCAGCCCAGCCCTTCCCACTCCCCCCCCCTTGCAGAGAGGAGCAGCGTACATCGGCCAGCCGTTAAAACCCGACTGATATACGGCCGTCTGAATAAGCCCTTCGACCTACTATTTTGCTGACATAATTTGGCTTGCTACATGCTAGATGTAGTTCCTGTTTTTGCCTTCTTGATGGATACAGATGTGCATCCTGTCTGTTATAATTTATTTTGTGGCCACAAAATGTAATCTTAATCTGTAAAAATGTAGCCGAGATCTCTTACCTATTTACAGCCGGATATAGACAAAAGATCAAACCTAGAGCAGGGAGATACTCGGCTAAGGCACTACTCGCTCGACTAATGTGCCTTAGCAAGTATACTCGCTCATCTCTAATCAAATCCATTCACACAACCTCCCCAATGCAGAGCATCGGTCACCTTGAAAAATGTTCGAGTCTCCCATTGCCTTCAATGGGGTTCGTTACTCGAAACGAGCTCTCAAGCACTACGAAAAGTTCAACTCAAGCAACGAGCACCCAAGCTTTTTGGTGCTTGCTAGAGATGAGCGAGCACACTCGTCCGAGCTTGATGCTCGATCGAGTATTAGGCTACTCGAGATGCTCGGTACTCGAGTTGAGCACCACGCGGTGCTCCAGTAAATTTCATTTCCCCTCCTCACATGTTTAGCCCCATTTTTTAGCCACTAAACATGCAGGTAAGGCATTACCACTTCCTGCTGTGACGTGCCAATTAGGGATGAGCGAGCTTGATGCTTGTTCGAGCATTAGGGTACTCGAGATGCTCGAGACGAACACCACACGGTACTCCGGCATTACCACATCGTGCTGTGACGTGCCAGCCCTATCCCACCCCACAGTAGTGAGTGGCTGGCAGGATCAGGTGACAGCTGAGTACTTAAACTAGTCCCGCCCGCGGCTCGCCTCAGACGCATGCTGGCAGAGGTTAGGGAAAGTGCTGCTGCTTATATAGGGAAAGTGTTAGAGTAGGATCCTGTCTTCAAGAACCCCAATGGTCCTTCTTAGGGCTACATCTGACCATGTGCATTACTGTTGGCTGGCTGGAAGTAGTAGTGTATCAATTTTTGCATTACGCATCTAGGCCTGTTCCCAGCCTTTCAGTAATTGCGTTCTCAGCCTGCAGTGCCATACAACCAGCTCTCACCGTGAAATTGCTCTCTAATATTTCCTAACCTACTGCGAACGACTTCAGTTATACCGTTCTGTGTCTGCAGTGCATTAGACAGAGGTCTCACCGCTAAACAGTACTGTAATATTTCCTGGGCCACTGCAAAGTATTTCAGCTCTGCCGCTGTGCAGAGCGTCTCACAATACTCTTTCCTTGGTGGGGTTGAGTTAGCCGCAGTTACCAGCACTATTCACTGGCTTTAGAGTCTTCTCCCCCTCCACACAGCCTCTATAATCTACAAGTCTCTGCAAGCGGTAAATTACCCCTAGGTATCAGCGCAAGACAGAGGGTTTTTTTTTTTTTTAAGTCACAGCACAGAGCCTCCGCTATCTCCAAGTCTCTGTGTGCGGTGAATTAAGCCTCAGTTGTCAGTGCTGTACAGTGGGGTAATTTATTTGGGCCATGCTCTATTCTTATTCCGCCATGATGAGGAGTAGGGATAAGGGTCGAGGACGCGGACATCCAAGTGAGGGTGTGGGCACAGGCTGAGTTCCTGGGTATGGTGAATCACAGCCGGCTGCTGCGGGATTAGGAGAGGCAAGTTTCTGTGGTCCCCAGCTTCATATCACAATTTACGGGTCAGTGTGGTAGACGTTTATTACAAACAGAGCAGTGTGAGCAGGTCCTGTCGTGGATGGCAGAAAACGCGTCCAGCAATGTATCGACCACCCAGTCTTCTACGCAGTCCACTACTCCCGGCCTAGGGACTGCAACTCTGAATTCTCTGGCTGCTGCTCCTCCTTCCTCCCAGCCTCCTCACTCCATGAAAATGACATATTCTGAGTAGGCAGACTCCCAGGAACTGTTCTCGTGTCCCTGGCATAAGTGGGAAAAAACGGTTCCTCTCTCACCTGAGGAGTTTGTCGTGACCGATGCTCAACCTTGGGAAAGTTCCCGGAGTCCGGGTGATGAGGCTGGGGACTTCCGGCAACTGTCTCAAGAGCTTTTTGTCAATGAGGATGATGAGACACAGTAGTCTGTCAGTGAGGTATTAGTAAGGGCAGCAAGTCTGAGGGAGGAGTGCACAGAGGATTCGGAGGAAGAGCTGCTCCACTCCATCTAGCAATGTCTCCCAGTGCAGCGTTCAGCTGTCGCTAACACAAGCGTTGGAGCTAAAGCGCAAATACGCCACCATCCACCTGCACGCACAAGCTTTAAACGTGCACATAGCCAAATTAATCAACCTGGATATGCTGCCGTACAGGCTTGCGGAAACGGAGGCTTTCAAAAGCATGATGGCGGTGGCAGTCCCGTACTACTCGGTCCCCAGTCGCCACTATTTTTCCCGGTGTGCCGACCCAGCCCTACACCAGCACGTCTCTTGCAACATAAATCATGCCCTCACCAACGCGGTTACTGGGAAGGTCCACTTAATCACGGACACATGAACAAGTACTGGCGGGCAGGGCCACTATATCTCCTTGACAGCACATTGGGTGAACTTGGTGGAGGCTGGGACTGAGTCAGAGCCTGGGACCGCTCACGTCCTATCCACACCCAGAATAACGGGTCCTAGCTCGGTGCTGGTATCTGCAGCGTTTTATGCCACCTCCTCCAAACCCTCCCCCTCCTCCTCCTCCTCTGCTACCTCTCAATTAAGAAGTGTGAGCACATCGGCAGCACAGCAGTGGGCAAGCGTCAGCAAGCTGTGCTGAAACTAATCAGCTTAGGTGACAAGAGGCACACGGCCCCCGAGCTGTTGCAGGGTCTGACAGAGAAGATTGACCTCTGGCTTTCGCCGCTGAGCCTCCAACTGGGCATGGTCGTGTGTGACAACCGCCGTAACCTGGTGGCTGCTCTACAGCTCGGCAGCCTCACACACTTGCCATGCTTGGCCCACGTCTTCAATCTGGTGGTTCAGCGGTTTCTGAAAAACTACCCCCACTTGTCTGACCTGCTTGGCAAGGTGCGCCGCGTCTGCACACGTTTCCGCAAGTCCACCACGGACACTGCCACCCTGAGGACCGTGCAACATCGGTTTCAGCTGTTACCACAGTTATCTGACACACTGGTTTGGGGGTAAACAGAAGGAACGTTACTGCATTAATGAGACGTTCACAGCTGCACTAGCATCCAAGTCCGCTTTATGCCCACGATTACTGAGGGTGTGAGCCGAGGTTGAGGTCCTTGGCAGGATGAAACTGCATTGTTTGGGCACTCTGATTTCTTTATGTGTAATACTTTCCTTGGGTTCAAGGGGCTCGCCTATGCTGTGGGTGCACAAAGACTTCCCATTGCGTTATTTTACCTGTCTAGCACAAACACACTAACTGACTAGGGCAGAAATGTGGGCTGAGGCCGAGGACCTTAGCAGGGTGAAACTCTGCCATGTTTAGGCACTCTAATTTCCTCATGTGTAATACCATGCTTGAATCCTTGGGCTCGCCTATGCTGTGAGTGCACAAAGATTTCCCATAGCGGTGTTTTACCTGTCTGGCACAAATACACTGACTGACTAGGGCAGAAATGTGGGCCGAGGCCCTTAGCAGGGTGAAACTCTGCCATGTTGGGGCACTCTGATTTCCTCATGTGTAATACCACTTTTGAGTTCCTTGGGCTCGCCTATGCTGTGGGTGCACTAAGACTGTGCACGTCTACAGCAGTGAGTGGCTGGCAAGATCAGGTGACTGCCGAGTACTTAAACTGATGCCGCCCACGGCTCGCCTCAAACACATGCTGGCAGAGGTTAGGGAAAGAGCTGCTGCTGAGATTGGGAAAGTGTTAGTGTAGGGATTAGGTTGCGGTTAGGCAGGGATCCTGACTTCAAGAACCCAACAGTCTTTCTTAGGGCTACTCCTCATTGTGTGCATTAGCATTTTGGCTGGTTGAGACCAGTAGTGCACCAATTTTTTTTTTCAAGCATCCCGGCTGTATTCTGCCCACTGGTAGAGGTTTTATGCAGTGTACTGCCAGGGGTGTACACACAGTACATAGAAATTCAATTTACCATTCTTAATTTACATTTTTTCTGGCCTTGCTCAGAGTCTATAAAAGCTACCATTCTCTGTGTTCAGTGAATTAGCCGTAGTACTCATCGCTATAGAGTGGGTTAATTTTTTTCTGGGCCTGTGCAGAGCATCTCACATCTACCATTCTCTGTGTGCGGTGAATTAGCCCCAGTTTTCAGCACTATACAGTGGGTTATTTTTTTCTTGCACTGCATACAGCCTCTCTTATCTACAAGTCTCTGTGAGCGGTAAATTACCCACAGGTATCAGTGCAATACAGTGGTTTAATTTTTTCTTTCACAGCATAGAGCCTCTGGTATCTACAAGTCTCTGTGTGCGGTGAATTAGCCCCAGTTCTCAACGTTATACAGTGGGTTAATTTATTTGGGCCTTGCTCTAACCTTAATCCTACATGATGAAGAGTAGGGGTAAGGGTCGAGGTCAAGGACGTGGACGCGGACGTCGGAATGAGGGTGTGGGCAGAGGTCGAAGTCCTGAGTGGGGTGAATCAGAGCCTGCTGCTGAGGGATTAGTAGAGCGTCACATCCCCAGCTTCATCTCACATTTTGCAGGTCCGGGTGGTAGACCTTTATTACAAGCACAACAGTGCGATCAGGTGCTGACGTGGATTGCGGATAACGCGTCCAGCAATTTATCCAATAACCAGTCTTCCACGCAGTCCACTCATGCTGGCCAAGGGACTGCACCTCTGAATCCTCAGGCTGTTCCTCCTTCCTCCCAGCCTGGTCACTCCAGGAAAAGGAGAGATTCTGAATAGGTATACTCCCATGAACTGTTCTCGGGTCGAAAAAAAATGTTAATCAGCCACCTGAGGAGTTTGTTGTGACCGATGCCCAACATTTGGAACCTTCCCAGAGTCACGGTGATGAGGCTGGGGACTTCTAGGAACTGTCTCAACAGCTTGTTGCGGATGAGGATGATGAGACACAGTTATCTGTCAGTGAGGTTGTTGTACGGGCAGGAAGTCCGAGGGAGAAGCGGACAGGGGATTCAGAGGAAGAGCTGCTGGACGATGAGGTGACTGACCCCACCTGGCTTGCTAAGCCTATTGAAGACAGGGCTTCAGAGGGGAAGGCAAGTGCAGCAGAACAGGTTGGAAGAGGCAGTGGTGTGGCCAGCGGGAGAGGCAGGGCCAGCAAATAATTCCCCAACTGTTCCCCACAGCAGCCCCTCGTGGCAAGCCTCTGTGCAAAGGGCTAGGTGTTTGAAGGTCTGGAGGTTTTATACTGAGAGCGCTAACGACCGACGAATAGTGGTGTCCAACCTGTGCCACACCAAGATCAGCAGGGGAGCCACCACTACCAGCCTGACCACCACCAGCATGCGCAGGCACATGATGGCCAAGCACTCCACAAGGTGGAACAAAGGCCATTCACCACCTATGGGTCACACCACTGCCTCTTCCCCCATGCCACAACCTGGCACACAGATCCAATGCCCCTCCCAGGACGCACCCACACACTCACCTCCACTGCCTCCAGTAGTGTCTCCCAGCACAGCTTTTAGCTGTCGCTAACACAAGCGTTGGAGCGAAAGAGGAAATACGCGGCCACCCACCCGCATGCACAATCTTAAAACAGGCATATTGCAAAATTACTCAGCCTGGAGATGCTGCCATACAGGCTGATTGAAACAGAGGCTTTCCGCAACATGATGGCAGCGGAGGTCCCTCGGTACTCGGTCCCCAGTCGCCACTATTTGGGTACGCCATCCCTGCCCTACACCGGCACTTCTCACGGAACATAAACCATGCCCTCACCAACGCGGTTACTGCGAAGGTCCACTTAATGACGGACATGTGGACAAGTGCTTGTGAGGGTATATGTATATGTTGCTATGTGTTTTTGATACTTTTATACCGATATGCATATTATATGCACCGCTATAACGCAAAAGGAAAAAACTTAATATGTAGCCTTAAAAAATCATATCAGATATGCCAAGGCCTCGCAAGGCAAAGAAGAATGTGTTTTGAAAATCGCAAGGAGGAACAAGATGCAAAGGCAACATGCTTTGCTGCTTTCCCAGAAAGGACCTTGTGACTTCTTACTCAAAGACTAAGAGAAGAGCAGAAGTGCCTAATATGGATAATGGACATGTGATTGTTTGTAACTGCTTATTTGAGTAACGTCGCCTTGAGGAAAATTGTGGACCTATATGATTATGCTATGGACTTGGACCAATGGAATGGTTATATGCCTTGTGATGCAACAGAAGGGTATAGAGCCCAGTGTAAACCAGTAAAGTCAGAGCCATTACTCCCATATAGGGAACTATACCAGACCTGTGCGTGGTGTCTTTCCTTCACTGCCGGTTATGGGACATTGGGGTGGGTTTGGTTGGTGCTGTATTTTGCTAATTACCCTGACATGCTGGTGGGCAGGGACACTACATCTCCCTGATGGCACATTGGGTGAACTTGGTGGAGGCTGGGACTGAGTCAGACCCTGGAACCGCTCACGTGCTACCCACACGGAGGATAGCGGCTCCTACCTCGGTGAAGGTTTCTCCAGCGTATTATGCCACCTCCTCCTCCGCCACCTCCACCTCTCAATTAAGAAGTGTGAGCACGTCGCCAGTAGTCGGTAGCGTGAGGCGCAGCAACACTGCGGTGGGAGAAGCGTCAGCAAGCCATGCTGAAACTACTCTGCTTAGGTGACAAGAGACACACTGCCCAAGAGCTGTTACAGGGTTTGACGGAGCAGACCGATATCTGGCTTTCACAACTGAGCTTCCAACCAGGCATGGTCGTGTGTGACAATGGGCGTAACCTGGTAGCGGCTCTGCATCTTAGCAGCCTCACACACGTGCCATGCCTGGCCCACGGGTTCAATTTGGTAATTCAGCGCTTTCTGAAAAACTACCTCCACTTGTCTGACCTGCTTGGCAAGAGGAGTGGGCATGGATGGCAGGTCCTAGGAAACTTTGAGGAGTCTACACAAATGGTGAGCGGCGATGCGGCCATTATCAGCATAACCATCCCGCTGCTTTGCCTGCTGAGAAGTTCCCTGCTAAGCATAAAGGACAACGCTTTGCGGTTTGAACAAGAGATGGGGGATGACAGTATGTCGTTGATAGCCACAGGACCCTCATGTCTATTTCTCATCGCGTTTTGGAGGAGGAGGAGGGGGAAGAGACTACTGCCCACACTGCAGAGGATAACCATTCTGCTTCCCTCTCATCTGTTCAGCGTGTATGGGCTGAAGAGGAGGAGAAGGAAGAGGAAGAGGATCATGACAGTCATCCTCCTAGTGAGGACAGCGATGTATTGCATACTGGGGCTTTGGCACACATGGCTGACCACGTTAAGCTGCCTTTCCCATAACCCTGGCGTTAGATGCATTCTGGCCAACACAGATTACTGGGTGTTTACCCTTTTCGACCCACGGTATAAGGAGAACCTTTCCACTCTCATTCCTGGAGAGGAAAGGGGTACAAGAGTGATGCAATACCACAGGGCCCTGGTCGAAAAACTGATGCTAAAGTTCCCATATGACAGCGCTAACGGAAGAAGATGCAGTTCAGAGGGCCAACTACCAGGGGAAGCGCGGGTATCAGGCAGCATGTCCAGCACAGGCAGGGGAACACTCTCCAAGGCCTTTTACAGTTTTATGGATCCCCAGCCTGACCTACTCCCCAGTCTAGGCCAAGTCAGAGGGAACATTGTAAAAAGATGCTGAGGGAGTAAATAGCCGATCGTACCACCGTCCTCCGTGATCCCTCTGCTCCATACATCTATTGGGTGTCAAAGCTGCACACGTGGTACGAACATGCGCTGTACACCTTGAAGGTGCTGGCCTGCCCTGCCACTAGCGTGTTATCAGAGAGGGTGTTTAGTGCTGCTGGGGGGATCACCACAGATAAGCGTACCCGCCTGTCAACTGACAGTGCCAACAGGCTTACACTAATTAAGATGAACAAAGGCTGGATTTCCCCAAAATTCTCTTCTCCACCGGTGGAAAGCAGCGGAACATAAAGATTCTTTCAGCTGGAACAGGAGAACCATGCATCCTCTATCACCCCAAAAAAGGGGAGAAGTAGCTTGGTCTATCCCTCTCGGATCTTACTCCTCCTCCTCCTAAAACAGCATGTCATCACGCTGAACTGCCAATTTTTTCAGAGGGCTGCCTCCAGGCTCTGTTAGCAAATTAAGGAACTACTAACTACAAAATTTATCTTTAAAGAATGTTTCTGGGTTTCCCCATGCACGATGGGTAACCCAATTTTTCAGGGGTACACCTGTACTCTTGGTACACACATTTTTTCCGCACTTCGCCTATACTTGGAGCAAATCAATTTTTCCGGCCTTCGTCAAAACTCATAGCAAACAAATTTTTCTGGGCTTCGCCTATACTCATAACAAACCAATATTTCCGGGCTTCGCCTATACTCTTAGTAAGAAAATTTTTCAGGTGTTTGCCTATATTCTTGGTACACCAATTTTTCAGGGAGTCGGCTCTCCTCTTGGTACAGAAATGTTTGAGGGGTTCGCCTATACTCTTGCTACAGAAATGTTTCAGGGGTTTGCCTATACACTTGCTACAGAAATGTTTAAGGGTTTCGCCTATAGTCTTGCTACAGAAAGGTTTGAGGGGTTCGCCTATACTCTTGTTACAGAAAGGTTTGAGGGATTCGCCTATACTAGTTTCAGGTGTTCACCCGTACTCTTGCTACAGAAATGTTTGAGGGGTTTACCTATATGCTTGCTACAGAAAGGTTTGAGGGATTCGCCTATACTCTTGCTACAGAAATGTTTGAGGGGTTCACCTATATGCTTGCTACAGAAATGTTTGAGGGGTTCGCCTATACTTTGGTACAGAAAGGTTCCAGGGTTTCGCCTATTCTTGCTACAGAAATGTTTCAGGGGTTCGCCTATACACTTGCTACAGCAATGTTTCATTGGGTTCTCCTATACTCTTGCTACAGAAACGTTTCATGGGTTTGCCTCTAGTCTTGCTACAGAAAGGTTTCAGGGGTTCGCCTATAGTCTTGCTACAGAAAGGTTACAGGGGTTCACCTATACTATTGCTACAGAAATGTTTCAGGGGTTCACCCATACTCTTGCCACAGAAAGGTTTCAGGGGTTCGCCTATACGCTTGGTACACAAATGTTTCATGGGTTCGCCTATACACTTGCTGCAGAAAGGTTTCATCGTTTTGCTTATACTCTTGCTACAGAAAGGTTTCAGGGGTTCGCCTATACGCTTGCTACAGAAAGGTTTCAGGGGTTCGCCTATACGCTTGCTACAGAAAGGTTTCAGGGGTTCGCCTATACTGTGGGTGCACAAAGGTGGTGTTCAGCTATCTGGCACATATACAGAATGAATTGTTTGGGTACACAAGGGTTTCCTATAGCGGTGTTAAGCTATCTGACACATATACAGAATTAATTGTTTGGGTACACAAGGGTTTCCCATAGCAATGTAACTGACGGCACATTGGATCACACAAGGTGGAGACTGGGACTGAGTCTGACCCTGGGCCCGCCCACGTGCTTCCCATACAGAGGATAGCTCGCCCTACCTCAGTCACGGTTTCTCGGGCTTATTATGCCACCTCCTCCTTGTGGTCTGGAGATCAGCACTGGTCGACTTGTATTCACGTTACCACAGTTATCTGAGACACTGGTTTGGACCAATCAAAAGAAGCCTAAGTGATTTAATGACACGTTCACAGCAGTACTAGCATCCGAGTACACTTTATGCCAACGTTTGTTGTGCCTAGTAGTGCGCACTAGTCTTTCGCAAGCATCCCGGCTGTATAACAGCCCAACTCATTGTACACTGCCTGTTTTTGGATGTCCACTGACTATTAATGCCCTGAGTCGTAAACAACCGGATTGGTTTGGGTCTGATAAACGTACGCATCCCTGGGGGTCAGCGCTGGTTGCCATGTATTATCTCTCGTGTTACCATAGTTATCCGAGATACTGGATTGGAGCGTTCACAGGAAGCGTGACTGATTTCATGAAACTTTCACAGGGTCACTGTATACCTGTGGTGGCTGCTTTGGCGACACCTCCTGCTTCAAACCAATGTTTGGTTTAAGAATTTGTTGCTGTATTGTGGAGATGTGTAGAAGTCCCCTTTATGCCCACTCCTGACTTTTTTGTGACGGAGGTGGCACGGGATTGGAATTATGATCGTACGTTAATTTTTCAGCAATTCGCACCAGCTTTGTGGGCTATTGCCCAAACTTTCAAAGAGGGTCGCTGCCAGACCCTGCCAACCCTCTGCAGTGTGTGTCTTCGGTTCCTCCTCGTCCAATACGCACTTATAAATATACATGTGGGTGGTGTGGCTATCAAGTGACCGTGTGGCATGAGGGTGTGGCTGAGCGCTGCGCAAGGAAAAATTAGAGTACGGTGTGGACGCAGGCTCGTGCGAGGGATTGGACAGCAATGCCAGCATGTAACCCCAGGAGAGGAGACAACGGTGTCACCCGCAGGCGGTGATTGGCCTCGGTTGCACCTAGTGTGGTGCTTAGCGAAGATGTGCCAGCGCGTGTACCTTGCTGATTATGGTCTGTCCCAAGTAATTTCTTAGGGTGGTGACCACCAGGCTCTTGCCCCCAATTTGGCTTAATAGTGCGACCTGGGAACCTCAGATGCACGCATGCATGCTGCTCCTGCCGTTCCCTTTCCGTTTCTGTGGTGTTTTGATCACTTACTGATGTTTTCAGGTGATTCACACAACCTCCCCCATGCAGAGCACCGGTCACCTTGAAAAATGCTCCAGTCTCCCATTGACTTCAATGGGGTTCGTTACTCGACACAAGCTCTCGAGCATTACGAAAAGTTCGACTCGAGTAACAAGTACCCGAGCATTTTGGTGCTCGCTCATCTCTACCTGAGACTATTTTGGTTATCAAATAAGGTTTTCTTCTAAACTGCATCACTTCAAAGGCATACTTTCTTATCTTGCTTTACAGACTGATTAAAGACTCAAAGTCCTTCTGTTGTATCACAGTGTCACATATAACTTTATGACCGACTGTTATTATATAAGCGTTGTTCCCCATAGGACCTAAGGCTCTCCACAGAATGAATAGAGAGTCAGGGGTGTCATTATCAATCTTTACACCGAGAACATAGGTATGGACTAAATTTGGACACAAGTCCGCATTTGATCTCTCTCCATTGTGACCACTCCTCCTAATGATGCACATAACAAAACAGAACGTTATAATTGAATATAGGAGGTGAATGATAAACATTTATTTAGTCCTTTCGGGGGATATGAATTGAGACAGTAAATCCAAGCCGTCACCTTTTGAAGAAGTTTGCGGTCAATATCTCCCCTACGTCCTGTTGGTCTTAATATTTCTATCCCCTTAAATCCTACGGAATGTAGATCATTTCCGTGTACTTCTCAAATCTTGCGAGACTTGTAGATTCACTACGATTAATGTTGCCTATATGGGCTAGAATGCGCCTCCGTAGTTGTTGGATGGTTTTCCCTACGTAATCCCTGGGACAGGAACATGTGGCAACATATATTACAGCAGAGGATCTACAATTAATGTGAACCCTGATCTCGTAGGTCTTACCAGTCGACGCACTTGTGAAAAATGCTCCTTTTTCCATAAATAGACACGCTTTACAGCCTAAGGCCTTAGTCAGACGGGCGTTTTTAGCCGCGATTTGCGCATGCGCATGCGTCCGGCGATTTTATAAAACCATTGCTTTGCAATGGTATCGGACACATGAGCGCTTTTTATGCGCTCGTCCGATAAATTATAGAACAGAAATCGCAGATCGCACCTATGTGCGATCTGCAATTCCTGTTCTCTTCTCTATATGCGCTCAATGGGGCCGGCGGCAGCAGCGCCGACCCCATTGAGAACATATAGAATACAAATCATTCTTCTCTGCACGATGTTTGCCCATTGAATTCAATGGAGCCGACAATACAACCGTCTCCATTGAAAGCAATGGGCTGCCGGCGAGCGCTGGATGAATTGTCGGGAAGGGCTTAAATATATAAGCCCTTCCCTGCAATTCATCCTAAAATGTATTAAAATAAAAAAAAATTGTATACTCACCTTTCCGCTGCAGCCGGAGTTCTGCCGCGGCCGCTGTCAGTTCTCCTGAACTGCTTCTCGGCACTATTCAGCCGGCGGGGCTTTAAAATCCCCGCCTGCTGAATGATCTGCCTCTGATTGGTCACAGCCTGACTAATCAGAGGCAGGTTTCACTCACACACCCATTCATGAATTCATGAATGGGTGAGTGACTGCTGCCTCTCATTGGCTCAGCGGGAGCTGCCCCTGATTGGTCCCGCTGAGCCAATGAGAGGCAGCAGTCACTCACCCATTCATGAATTCATGAATGGGTGTGTGAGTGAAACCTGCCTCTGATTGGTCAGGCTGTGACCAATCAGAGGCAGATCATTCATCAGGCAGGGATTTTAAAGCCCCGCCGGCTGAATAGTGCCGAGAAGCAGTTCAGGAGAACTGACAGCGGCCGCGGCAGAACTCCGGCTGCAGCGGAAAGGTGAGTATACAATTTTTTTTTATTTTAACACATTTTAGGATGAATTGCAGGGAAGGGCTTATATATTTAAGCCCTTCCCGACAATTCATCCCGGGCTCGCCCGCAGCACATTGCTTTCAATGGAGTTGGCTGTATTGCCGTCTCCATTGAATGCAATGCGCTGGACAGCTCCGGCCCGTTTCTAATGAAACGCGGCTAGGAGCAGATTTTCGGGCGTTTTTTCGGCCGATTTTTCTGCGCCGGTCACGCGATTTGCGCATGCGCATCCGTCATGCGATGCACAAATCGCGCGAAAAAACGCCCGTGTGACTAAGGCCTAAATATGCACAAGATCCTTTTATCGGTTTCAATCCCAGCCATATCTGAGTGTCAGGTGACTGTACATAATGACTATGGATTAGACGATCCTTTAGGCTTCTTCCCTTTCTGTATGTTATTGAGGGTCTTTCCAATAAACAGTCTGCCAAATCTGTGTCTTTTCTTAAAATACTGCAGTATTTGCCAACAATACTCCTGACACAAGTCGATTTTTCGTTGAAGGTGCCTATGAGTCGAATTTTACCACTTTCCTCTTCTCGATTACTAGCCATTAGCAGATCAGTGCTTGATCTGCTCAAGGCAAAATCCTGCGCGCTTCTGATTGTCTCAGTTGGGAACCCCATTTGTTCAAACCTATAAGCCATGTCTTCTGCCTTTACTTCATAGTCAAGTGCGTTTGAGCAGTTTTTCGTGGCCCTAAGGAACTGCACTTTCAGAATGTCTTTCTTAAGGGCCCAAGGGTGGTGACTCTCAAAACGTAAGAGGCTTTTCGTGGTGGTCGGTTTCCTAAAAATGGTGGTCTCCAACATACCCATGGTGGTCTTGGAGGTTTTCAGATCCGGAAAAGTAATGGAGTCAGAGTGGATTTTTGAGGTGAAAAACAGTCCTAGATCATTTGTGTTCAAGGTGGTCATGAACTCTCCAAAATCCTTTATGCTTCCTGACTACAAGATCAGGACGTCATCAATATATCTGATCCATAGTTCCGCTGTAGATGTCCAGAGATGACTGGACTTTTTAAAAACGTGCTTTTCCTCCCACCAGCACAGGTGTAAATTAGCATAAGTGGGGGCACAAGGGCTCCCCATTGCAGTACCCCTGAGCTGCTGGAAGTACTTGCCATTGAAAAGAAAATAATTGTGTTCGAGGACGTATTGTAGCAGCTGGATTATAAGATTATTATGCAGACTGAATTGTGTACCCCTTTGACTGAGAAAAAACCCAACAGCTTGCAAACCGCTCTGATGAGGGATAGATGTATACAATGCCTCTAGATCGAGACTGGCAAGGAAAATTGTGTCCGAGGCCTGTATGCCATCAAGTCTCTTGAGCACATCCGTTGTATCTCGGACATATGACGGAAGTGCCTCCACGAAATTGTGAAGGACTTTGTCGAGATATAGACTCATATTTTGGGTAACACTGTCTATACCCAACACTATTGGGCATCCTTTGAGATGGGAGAGTCTTTTGTGGACCTTGGGAATTGCATAAAAGGTCGCCACTTTTCGATGTTTTATATTTAGAAATTCATATTTTTGATCACTAATGAGACCTTTTTCTAGGGCAGATGTTAAAATCCCTCGAAGTTCTATTAGGAATTGATGTGTAGGGTATTTTTCAAAATTTTTATAACTCGAGCAATCCCTCAGAAGCTGTAAGCACATGTTCTTATAATTGTTACTATCCCTGATCACGATATTGCCTCCCTTGTCGGATGGTTTAATTGTTTACTGTTGATCTTTTTCCAAGGATAGTAAGTAGAGATGAGTGAGCGTACTCGCTAAGGCAAACTACTCGAGCGAGTAGTGCCTCATGCGCATATCTGCCCGCTCGTCTCAAAATATTCGGGTGCAGCGGGGAGCGGCGGGGGAGAGGAATGGGGGGAGAGATCTCTCTCTCACGCTCTCCCCCACTCCCCCCTGCTCACTCCCGCAACTCACCTCTCTTCCCCAACGGCACCCGAATCTTTTGAGACGAGCGGGCAGGTACTCGCCTAAGGCACTACTTGCTCGAGTAGTTTGCCTTAGCGAGTACGCTTGCTCATCTCTAATAGTTAGGCCTTTCTCTTTTAGCATGTGAGAGATTCTGATAGTAAAAGTTTTTCTTCTGAGACAATAATCTCAGATCTGTGAAAGAGTTGCCTTCCTACATAAAAGACACAGGACATTTGGAAGAAATCCTTGAAGATGAACAGTGGGAAGATTCCCTTGTGTGGTGTACTATTGATATAGAGGCACTATACTCAAACATCTCTCACGAATTAGGATTGGGAACAATACATCTAATACTTAATGAGGACCCTCTGATGCCACCACAACAGAGGGACTTTTTAGTGAAAGGGATTTTTTTCATTCTAAAAATCAATTTCTTTTCCTACAATCGGGAGTTCTATAGGCAAGTCCATGGAACCGCGATGGGTACGAAATGTGCACCTAGCTTCGCCAATTTAGTGATGGGAGTCTTTGAAAGAAAACATTTCTGTGATCCACGTATAGCTTTGTATAAAAGATTTATTGATGACATACTGATAATATGGCAAGGGGAGAAAAAAGAATTAAAAGATTTTGTTGCGACATTGAATAAGAATGAGTATAACTTTAGATTTACAGATACTATAGATAAACAGAGGATAGTGTTTTTTAGACCTAGAAATATCATCTGAGGGTAAAAACATAGTCACCAAGACTCATTTCAAGCCTGTTGACATGAATAGCTACTTGAATTTTCACAGCTGTCACCTAAAAAATTGGAAAATGAATGTCCCCTATGGGCAACTTCAGAGAGTGAAAAGAAATTGCTCAAAAAAATCTGACTTTGAACAACAAGCAAAAATTGTTAAACAGAGGTTTAGAGAAAAGGGTTATCCAGGGGAAATTATAGAATCAGCTTATCGAAAAATTGGTGCAGAAAGTAATAATAGGAAAAATAAAAGTAGAACAGTTAATGAATCTGATACAGAGACTGTAAAAACATCATTTATTACGAAATACAGCATGCATCATAGTAGAATTAAAACTATAATTAAAAAAAAACTGGACAATATTAAAAAATGATCCATACCTCGGAAAGAAGTTAGAAATAGGACCTAGGTTCATCTTTCGAAGAAACATCACCTTGAAAAATATGCTGGCTCCCTCGTGTCCTAGAAATGAAAAGAAATCTAAACATCTGGTGTCGTGGATTTCCTTTTGCGTCCAACGACTTACTCAATTAGGAATGTTTACACCCTTCCAGATTAATTATGAATTGATTATGCGCATAAGAAGATTTCACACTGACACAGGTTCAGCATGTATAAGCTTCCTGAATTCTGCTTTATTGTTGGGCGTGCAGCCTCTTTTAAAGAGTTTAACATATCTGCCCATCTGGGCAGGTCAAAGATTACATAGATACAACGTATTGTTTAATTATTGGATAAGCATCTTATAAAAGAACATGATCAGCGCCTACTCCTTCGTGATGGATTCAAAGCTTTAAACGTGAATACTAAAAGTACTCATCTGGTGCTCGGTGTGACCCCCTGCCTAGAGGGTCGACCGGCACCCGTATCCTTGTTCGCCTGTAGTCGTTCCTTGGGATTTCCTATCTGGTATTCACCGGAGAGCGATCATCAGGGTAACAGCCCAAGCCTGGCTGTTTGCATATACATGTTTTCAAAACCAAAAAAGAAATCCTCAGCGCTCACGGTCTCCCAGGATATTAACGGACACAAATGTCCATACAATACAAATTATATTTTATTTTAATAGACTGTTTGCTACGCGTTTCGGCGGACTGGACCGCCCTCTTCAAGCATAAAGTAAACATTTAACAGACACCCTTTTTTATACATTTAGTTAACACTCACATGAATCCGCAGACGCCGCTTGCCGGAGCCATCTTGCGGTCACGTGGTACAATGCGTAATAGTCACATGTTCAATACGTCACTCTCAACGTCATGTGATCTTCCCATTGCTACTACTAGCACTCATTCATAAAAACCGACATTTGTTTATTTTCCACCTATTTGCTATCCGTATCTAGATTATTCATTATATATTATTATTCTCTTTCGCCTATTTCATTTTAAAAACATTTAACTAACATCAATTAATAACTAGAATAATATCCGTATAAAAATTATTATATATATATAAAATTCCTTTATCTCCCATTAAATCTATTTAAAACCCCATTAGAAATTCTAAATTTAAGAAGTCCAATATAAAAATATTCATAAAGATTCATAGAAATTCATCAGACAGAACAGTAAACCATATTAAAAAATTATCTTATAAAAATTTATACCATATAAAATTGTACCTAATACCATAAGATGTAATAATGTCATTACATAAAACCATCACAAAAATATACCTTAATATAATATTATCATAAAATAGATTAATTACTCTTATCCTATCATTGCACAACATATTTATATTTATTTCTCATCTATGTAGTTTATTCCTATACATTAATTTTTATCTATTCAGATTATCAAAAATAAAATGGATAAAAAGGACTATATTAAATTTTTTTCTAAAATTTCAATGAGCCCCGATGGTTGTAATGTTTGCAATCTATAGATCCAGAACATTTCTTTTCGTTTTAATTCATTCATAGATTTGCTGAATATCTGTTCTATCGGTGTAATTTTTAGGGATCGAGATTGACATTTATGCTTTTCTGAGAAATGCCTAGACACACTATGTTTATTAAACCCTCGTTTTATATTAAATTTATGATTGGCTAAACGGGCTCTAACTGCATTTTTTGTCCTACCTACGTATTTTAAGCCGCATTCACATTCAAGAAGGTATATTACATGTGTGCTATCGCAGTCAATTTTATTATTATATTGGACCGTAATGTCCTTTCCATCTATATTTATTACAAGTGCGTCTTTCTGCTGCTGAATATGAGCACAACATTTACATCTAATTTTTCGGCATTTAAATACTCCTATTTCTGATTTCTTTATATTTATTTGATTGATAGGAAACTTTTTATTCTTTAATTCTGCTTTAGATGGTGCTATTAACCCTTGAAGTGTTTTATTCTTTCTAAAAACTAATCTCGGATTTGTTTCAAAAAAAGGTTTTAAAACCGGATGTACACAAAAGATTTATCGACGATGTTTTAATTATTTGGGATGGGGAAGAAAAAGAACTTAAACAATTCACCCATGACCTCAATTTAAATAATTATAATTTAAAATTTACAGTCAACATAGAAAAGAAGAAACTAACATTTTTAGATTTAGAATTATATTATGAAAATAATGAAATTTATACTCGTACACATTTTAAGAAGGTTGACTGTAATAATTATATAGATTTTAATAGCTGCCATGCCCGCCATTGGAAAGTCAATATTCCATACGGGCAATACAAGAGAATCGGACGAAATTGCACAAAAACTATAGACTATGTTTCCCAATCAGAAATTTTAAAAAATAAATTTTTAGAGAAAAATTATCCGAAAACCCTGATTAACGCGGCCCATAATAGAGTGTTAAAAGAAAGAGAATATGCACAAAAAAACCCTATAGAGAGAAATAAAGAAGATATAGAGAGATAATAAAAATAAAAATAATTTTTTTTTTTTAAAAACATCCTTTATCACAAAATATAATAATCAAGCAAGTAAAATAAGGAATATCCTGAAAAAACATTGGCCAGTGTTAGAAAGCGATCCAGTTTTAAAACCTTTTTTAGAAACAAATCCGAGATTAGTTTTTAGAAAGAATTAAAAACTTCAAGGGTTAATAGCACCATCTAAAGCAGAATTAACCCCTTAGTAACGAAGCCTGTTTGCGCCTTAGTGACGGAGCCAAATTTTGGAAATCTGACATGTGTCACTTAACATATCATAACTCCGTGAAGGCTTTACATATCCAAGTGATTCTGACATTGTTTTCTCGCCACATGTTGTACTTCATTTAGGTGGTAAAAATAGACCCATAGAATTTGTGTATATTTATTAAAAACCCCAAAAATGGGAAAATTTTGAAAAAATTGTCATTTTTTCACGTTTTCAACTGTAATATCTCAAATATGTGCAAACATACTGTACAAATTTTTGCTCAGATATATATTTCCATCTGTTCACTTTATTCTGGCGCACGTTTGAAAAACTTTCGTGTTTTTTTAACCATTTAGGAGACGTACAAATTTAACATTACTTATAGAGATGAGCGAACGTACTCGTCCGAGCTTGATACTCGTTCGAGTATTAGCGTGTTCGAGATGCTCGTTACTCGAGACGAGTACCACGCGATTTCGAGTTACTTTCACTTTCATCTCTGAGATGTTAGCACACTTTTCTGGCCAATAGAAAGACAGGGAAGGCATTACAACTTCCCCCTGCGACGTTCAAGCCCTATACCACCCTCCTGCAGTGAGTGGCTGGCGAGATCAGGTGTCACCCGAGTATATAAATCGGCCCCTCCCGCGGCTCGCCACAGATGCGTTCTGACAGAGATCAGGGAAAGTGCTGTCTTGCTGGAGTTGCTATAGGTAGAGTGTTAGAAGTATTTTAGGCTTCAAGAACCCCAACGGTCCTTCTTAGGGCCACATCTAACCGTGTGCAGTAGTGTGGAGGCTGCTTTTTGCAGTGTTGAACTTTTTTTTTTTTTTGTATATCGGCCGTGCAGAGCATTGCGCCCTGGAGTAATTATACATAGTCCAGGGCCAGTAGTGGTGGTGAGGCAGGGACAGAAGACATATTTATTGAATATAGGCAGTGGGCCTTTCCAAAAACATTTGGGAAAAAAAATCTATTTGGGCTGCCTGTGACCGTCCTCAGTGTACTGGGTCTGTGCTGGGGGTAGTTGTCCTAATTCATACGCAGCCAGCTAAGTGTTACAGCAGGCTTGCGCAAAATTATTTCCTGGCTCTGTGTTGGCTGTTACATCACCGCTGTATTCCAGTCCACAGTGCAACAGTCTGCAGTTATTTTACATACTCCAGGGCCAGTAGTGGTGACGCAGAGAGAGAAGACATATACAGTGTATATAGGCAGTGGGCCTTTCCAAAAACATTTGGGGAAAAAAATCTATTTGGGCTGCCTGTGACTGTCCTCAGTGTACTGGGTCTGTGCTGGGGGTAGTTGTCCTAATTCATACGCAGCCAGCTAAGTGTTACAGCAGGCTGGCGCAAAATTCTTTCCTGGCTCTGTGTTGGCTGTTACATCACCGCTGTATTCCAGTCCACAGTGCAACAGTCTGCAGTTATTTTACATACTGGGCTCCTGATCCAGGTGTATCGCAGCCGACTGCTGCGGCATTAGGAGAGAGGCACGTTTCTGGCGTCCCCACATTCATCTCACAATTAATGGGTCCACGCGGTAGACCTTTATTAGAAAATGAGCAGTGTGAGCAGGTCCTGTCGTGGATGGCAGAAAGTGCATCCAGCAATCTATCGAACACCCAGAGTTCTGCGCCGTCCACTGCTGCAACTCTGAATCCTCTGGCTGCTGCTCCTCATTCTGAGGGGCAGGCAGACTCCCAGGAACTGTTCCCGGGCCCCTGCCTAGAATGGGCAGCAAGGGTTCCGGATCCTCTCCCACTAGAGGAGTTTGTCGTGACCGATGCCCAACCTTTGGAAAGTTCCCGGGGTCCGGGGGATGAGGCTAGGGACTTCCGGCAACTGTCTCAAGACCTTTCAGTGGGTGAGGAGGACGATGACGATGAGACACAGTTGTCTATCAGTGAGGTAGTAGTAAGGGCAGTAAGTTCGAGGGAGGAGCGCACAGAGGATTCGGAGGAAGAGCAGCAGGACGATGAGGTGACTGACCCCACCTGGTTTGCTACGCCTACTGAGGACAGGTCTTCAGAGGGGGAGGCAAGTGCAGCAGCAGGGCAGGTTGGAAGAGGCAGTGCGGTGGCCAACTGTTTCCCAAAGCGCCCCCTCGCGCCATGCCACCCTGCAGAGGCCGAGGTGCTCAAAGGTCTGGCAGTTTTTCACTGAGAGTGCAGACGACCGACGAACTGTGGTGTGCAAGGTTTGTCGCGCCAAGATCAGCCGGGAAGCCACCACCACCAGCCTCACCACCACCAGCATGCGCAGACATATGATGGCCAAGCACCCCACAAGGTGGGACGAAGGCTGTTCACCGCCTCCGGTTTGCACCGCTGCCTCTCCCCCTGTGCCCCAACCTGCCACTGAGATCCAATGCCCCTCTCAGGAAACAGGCACTACCGTCTCCTGGCCTGCACCCACACCCTCACCTCCGCTGTGATCGGCCCCATCCACCAATGTCTCTCAGCGCAGCGTCCAGCCGTCGCTAGCGCAAGTGTTGGAGCGCAAGCGCAAGTACGCCGCCACGCACCCGCACGCTCAAGCGTTAAACGTGCACATAGCCAAATTTATCAGCCTGGAGATGCTGCCGTATAGGGTTGTGGAAACGGAGGCTTTCAAAGGTATGATGGCGGCGGCGGCCCCGCGCTACTCAGTTCCCAGTCGCCACTACTTTTCCCGATGTGCCGTCCCAGCCCTGCACGACCACGTCTCCCGCAACATTGTACGCGCCCTCACCAACGCGGTTACTGCCAAGGTCCACTTAATAACGGACACATGGACAAGCACAGGCGGGCAGGGCCACTATATCTCCCTGACGGCACATTGGGTGAATTTAGTGGAGGCTGGGACAGAGTCAGAGCCTGGGACCGCTCATGTCCTACCCACCCCCAGAATTGCGGGCCCCAGCTCGGTGGTGGTATCTGCGGCGGTGTATGCTTCCTCCACTAAACCACCCTCCTCCTCCTCCTCCTACGCAACCTCTGTCTCGCAATCAAGATGTGTCAGCAGCACGTCAGCAGCAGTCGGTGTCGCGCGTCGTGGCAGCACAGCGGTGGGCAAGCGTCAGCAGGCCGTGCTGAAACTACTCAGTTTAGGAGAGAAGAGGCACACGGCCCAAGAACTGCTGCAGGGTCTGACAGAGCAGATCGACTGCTGGCTTGCGCCGCTGAGCCTCCAACCGGGCATGGTCGTGTGTGACAACGGCCGTAACCTGGTGGCGGCTCTGCAGCTCGGCAGCCTCACGCACGTGCCATGCCTGGCCCACATCTTTAATTTGGTGGTTCAGCGCTTTCTGAAAAGCTACCCACGCTTGTCAGACCTGCTCGGAAAGGTGCGCCGGCTCTGCGCACATTTCCACAAGTCCCACACGGACGCTGCCACCCTGCGCACCCTGCAACATCGGTTTCATCTGCCAGTGCACCGACTGCTGTGTGGCGTGCCCACACGGTGGAACTCTACGCTCCACATGTTGACCAGGCTCTATGAGCAGCGTAGAGCTATAGTGGAATACCAACTCCAACATGGGCGGCGCAGTGGGGGTCAGCCTCCTCAATTCTTTACAGAAGAGTGGGCCTGGTTGGCAGACATCTGCCAGGTCCTTGGAAACTTTGAGGAGTCTACCCAGATGGTGAGCGGCAATGCTGAAATCATTAGCGTCACCATTCCTCTGCTATGCCTCTTGAGAAGTTCCCTGCAAAGCATAAAGGCAGACGCTTTGCGCTCGGAAACAGAGCCGGGGGAAGACAGTATGTCGCTGGATAGTCAGAGCACCCTCCTGTCTATATCTCAGCGCGTTGAGGAGGAGGAGGAGGAGGGGGAGGAGGATGAGGAGGAGGGGGAAGAGACAGCTTGGCCCACTGCTGAGGGTACCCATGCTGCTTGCCTGTCATCCTTTCAGTGTGTATGGCCTGAGGAGGAGGAGGAGGAGGATCCTGAAAGTGATCTTCCTAGTGAGGACAGCCATGTGTTGCGTACAGGTACCCTGGCACACATGGCTGACTTCATGTTAGGATGCCTTTCTCGTGACCCTCGCGTTACACGCATTCTGGCCACTACAGATTACTGGGTGTACACACTGCTCGACCCACGGTATAAGGAGTACCTTTCCACTCTCATACCCGAAGAGGAAAGGGGTTTGAGAGTGATGCTATACCACAGGACCCTGGCGGACAAACTGATGGTAAAATTCCCATCCGACAGCACTAGTGGCCGAAGGCGCAGTTCCGAGGGCCAGGTAGCAGGGGAGGCGTGGAGATCAGGCAGCATGTACAGCACAGGCAGGGGAACACTTTCTAAGGCCTTTGACAGCTTTCTGGCTCCCCAGCAAGACTGTGTCACCGCTCCCCAGTCAAGGCTGAGTCGGCGGGAGCACTGTAAAACGATGGTGAGGGAGTACGTAGCCGATCGCACGACCATCCTCCGTGACGCCTCTGCCCCCTACAACTACTGGGTGTCGAAGCTGGACACGTGGCCTGAACTCGCGCTGTATGCCCTGGAGGTGCTTGCTTGTCCTGCGGCTAGCGTCTTGTCAGAGAGGGTGTTTAGTGCGGCTGGGGGAATCATCACAGATAAGCGTACCCGCCTGTCAACCGACAGTGCCGACAGGCTTACACTCATCAAGATGAACAAAGCCTGGATTTCCCCAGACTTCTCTTCTCCACCAGCGGACAGCAGTGATACCTAAACAATACGTAGGCTGCACCCGCGGATGGAAGCATTGTTCTCTATCACGATCAAAAACGTGGACCTTTTAGCTTCATCAATCTGTGTATAATATTCATCCTCCTCCTCCTGCTCCTCCTCCTGAAACCTGACGTAATCACGCCGAACGGGAAATTTTTCTTAGGCCCACAAGGCTCAGTCATATAATTTTTGTAAACAATTTTTATACGTTTCAATGCTCAATAAAGCGTTGAAACTTGCACCTGAACCAATTTTTATTTTAACTGGGCTGCCTTCAGGCCTAGTTACAAATTAAGCCACATTAACCAAAGCGATTAATGGGTTTCACCTGCCCTCTTGGTTGGGCATGGGCAATTTTTCTGAGGTACATTAGTACTGTTGGTACACCAATTTTTTGTGGCCCTCGCCTACAGTGTAATCCAATTAATTTTTTGCCCACCTGCATTAAAGCTGACGTTACATCAGCTGTGATGGGCACTGCAATGGGATACATTTATGTACAGTTGGTGGGTTCCAGGGAGCTACCCATGCTGTCGATCCACACGGAGTTGTAACTGCATGTGTCCACTTCTAAAGAACCCCAGTCTGACTGGGGCATGCAGTGTGGGCCGATGCCCACCTGCATTAAACATGACATTACCTCAGCTGTGATGGGCAATGCAATGGGATATATTTATGTACCGCCGGTGGCTTCCTGGCACCCACCCATGCTGTCGGTCCACACGGAGTTGTAACTGCATGTGTCCACTTCTAAAGAACCCCAGTCTGACTGGGGCATGCAGTGTGGGCTGAAGCCCACCTGCATTAAACATGACATTACCTCAGCTGTGCTGGGCACTGCAATGGGATATATTTATGTACCGTCGGTGGGTTCCAGGGAGCCACCCATGCTGTCGGTCCTCACGGAGTTGTAACTGCATGTGTCCACTTCTAAAGAACCCCAGTCTGACTGGGGCATGCAGTGTGGGCCGAAGCCCACCTGCATTAAACATGACATTACCTCAGCTGTGATAGGCAATATTCATGTACCGCCGGTAGCTTCCTGGCACCCACCCATGCTGTCGGTCTACAGGGACTTCACAATAGGGATTTGTATCTGCCTGTGTGTATGAATTAAAAACCCCGGTCAGGTTGGGGCATGCATTTAATCGGACGTTACCTCAGCTGTGATGGGCACTGCAAGGGGATACACTTATGTACAGCCGGTTGGTTCCAGGGAGCCACCCATGCTTTGGGTGCACACGGAATTCCCATTGCGGAGTTGTACCTGCCTGTGACTATTTATAAAAAACCGCGGTCTGACTGGGGCATGCAGACACCTTGACAGAATGAATAGTGTGTGGCACATAGGTTCCCCATTGCTACGCCCACGTGTGCCGCTCCTGATGGTGGTGGCACAGGATTATATTTCTCATTGCTTCTGTACAGCATTGTGGGCTATCGCCCCGCCCCTTTTAAAGAGGGTCGCTGCCTAGCCGTGCCAACCCTCTGCAGTGTGTGCCTGCGGTTCCTCCTCATGGCAGATGCACTTATAAATAGACATGGGGGTGGTGTGGCTATGAGGCCAGCGTGTGGCATGAGTGCAGCTGAAGGCTGCGCAGGGACACTTTGGTATGCGCTGTGGACACTGCGTCATGCGGGGGGGGGGGGGGTTGGGCAGCATGTAACCCAGGAGAAGTGGCAGCGGAGTGTCATGCAGGCAGTGATTGTGCTTTGTTGGAGGTAGTGTGGTGCTTAGCTAAGGTATGCATTGCTAATGAGGGCTTTTCAGAAGTAAAAGTTGTTGGGAGGGGGGGGGGGACACTCTTGCCGCTATTGTGGCTTAATAGTGGGACCTGGGAACTTGAGATGCAGCCCAACATGTAGCCCCTCGCCTGCCCTATCCATTGCTGTGTCGTTCCCATCACTTTCTTGAATTGCCCAGATTTTCACAAATGGAAACCTTAGCGAGCATCGGCGATATACAAAAATGCTCGGGTCGCCCATTGACTTCAATGGGGTTCGTTACTCGAAACGAACCCTCGAGCATCGCGAAAATTTCATCCCGAGTAACGAGCACCCGAGCATTTTGGTGCTCGCTCATCTCTATTCCTTACGTGTAGAACGAAGTTTGTCATTTATCTTCTAGAATGCCCTTGTGGCAAGAGATATGTGGGTAGGACCATAAATGCATTATGAGTTCGAATATCAAGACACAGGAACGATATAAGTAAAGGGTTTACAAAACAGTGTTTCACGCCACTTTAGTATACATCACAATTGCGATCCTTCTTTGTTAAAAGTAACTCCATTAGAAAGCATATCCACGAGGTCTGTAAACAATTTACGAATAAAAGAAATGTACCGGATATTTAAGTTAAACACGTTGGTACCTCATGGAATGAATGAGGTACTGGAGAAATTTTAATCTTTATATATTGAGTTGGGAATCTTCTGGATGTTTTTAATATGCAATATTGGAGAATGAATAATTTTTTCCTCACACCATGGGTAGTAGGTGATTTATGTAGATAGATTATTATTGGAGATTTTCTCAGATAAATTTTTTAGATACCAAGGATATGTGGTATTTTGAATACGATTTTTTTTTTTAGAACAAAATCAATTTAACAAGCATTTTAATTATTATAATTATAGTCATTTTATATAGGGACTAATATTAGCAATAAGATTTTTATATGTCCCCTTTTCAGATTCATGTAAAAAGTTTTAAAAAATCCTAATAAGGTGAAATATGTTTAACATAATTAAAAAATATATATATTTGGTGTTGAATATTGTTGTTCTTAACAATGAGTGTATCTCTTTTTTAAATGCCTTTCAATAGGCTTTTCATATACGGGCTGCACTAACACTCCGATGTGCAATAAGCACTGTGCTGACACGGCTTCCTAAGGAAAACGGCACATGTGTCCCAGTGGAGCGCAACGTGCGTCTCAGCCGACTTGCTGGCGTGGCGTGCGTTCCATTGGGCCGGAGTGTACGGCTCATTTTACGTCTCTACGTCACACGCCTGGTCACATTACCTGGAAGTGTTACTCAGCTTCTCTGGGAGCGTCGGAATGGGAGGTGACACGTGTCTTTTAAAATGTAAGTCTTTTCAGTGTATGTATAAATTGAATGTTATTAAATGTGATATGTAGTACTTGAGAAAGTCGCAGTTGTAGAGACGAAACACGTACTAAGTTTTTATGACAGTAAAGTCAGTTACTCTGGTCGCCAGCGAGGATTGGTTTTTTCCTGCACGAGCGCCGAATCTTTTTCATCTATCCAGTATATGCACTTTGTTTCATCAGATCCCGGTTGGGAGACACGGTCGGTGAGGCTTGCTCTCCTGTGGACACAGCAGGATAGTGGGAAACTACCGGTGGAATTCATTCCTCTTATTTGATCCAACGCTATCCAGGACTGGGAGGTGTCAGTGGGGGGCTTCTCAATTCAGAAAGGTACCCCCACAACACCAGGTAAGTCCTATTATATTGGTTCTTTCTTTCATCCTTATGGCAATATGGTGATAAAGCTGGAGCGCTATCCCTGATTTGTGGTAAAGTGATGGAGCCAGAGTGGATTTCTGTGTTCAAAGTGGTCATGAACTCTCTAAAATCCTTTATGCTTCCTGACTACAAGATCAGGACGTCATCAATATATCTGATCCATAGTTCCACCGTAGATGTCCAGAGATGATTGGACTTTTTAAAAACGTGCTTTTCCTCCCACCAGCCCAGGTATAAATTAGCATAAGTGGGGGCACAAGGTCTCCCCATTGTGGTACCCCTGAGCTGGTGGAAGTACTTGCCATTGAAAAGAAAATAATTGTGTTCAAGGATGTATTATGGCATCTGGATTATTAGATTATTATGCAGACTGAATTATGTACCCCTTTGACTGAGAAAAAACCCAACAGCTTGCAAACCGCTCTGATGAGGGATAGATGTATACAATGCTTCTACATCGAGACTCTTGAGCACATCCGTCGTATCTCGGATGTATGACGGAAGTGCCTCCACGAAATACTGAAGGACTTTGTCGCGATATAGACTCATATTTTGGGTAACACTGTCTATACCCAACACTATTGGGCATCCTTTGAGATGGGAGAGTCCTTTGTGGACCTTGGGAATTGCATAAAAGGTCGCCACTTGTCGATGTTTTATATTTAGAAATTCATATTTTTGATCACTAATGAGACTCTTTTCTAAGGCAGATGTTAAAATCCCTCAAAGTTCTATTAGGAATTGATGCGTAGGGTCTTTTTCTATATTTTTATAACTTGAGAAATCCCTCAGAAGCTGTAAGCACATATCCTTATAATTGTTACTATCACTGATCACGATATTGCCTCCCTTGTCGGATGGTTTAATTGTTTGCTGTTGATCTTTTTCCAAGGATAGTAAGGCCTTTCTCTTTTAGCATGTGAGAGATTCTGATTGTAAAAATTTTTCTTCTAAAACAATAATCTCAGATCTTCTTTAAAAAAAATCACTGAGGCAGAGGGAACTTAATGAATAAAGCGCTAATCACAGACGAAGATCCATAAAATCAAATCTTTATTGATATATATTAAAATTACTGGGCCATGGACATACAATAAATGAACAAATAAACAAAAAAAGACAAGAAGACAAATATACTAATACTTGTCACAATATGTCCAATGTATCTGTATCTTTGAGTGAGGCTGTGAAGTTTTCCATCTCTACAGTCTCCTGTATCATGTTGAATAATAGGGGGTGGCGAGGTCTTTTGCCAAAGCGTTGTGATACCAGCTGCATTCACCACATAGATGGTACATCATGAAGCGTTTATAGGTGGACATTGGTATATGACTAAGATGCAGGAGAAACAATGCGGGTGATTTCTGTAGAACAAAATTTGTGAATCTACGAGATTCTTGTAGAGGCGGTGCCCAAATCTCGAACCAAAAGCATTGAATTGTCCCACATTTCCAACATGGTGGGTACACAGTAGGAATCATTGTGCGTAAGTAGGCAAGAGGGCACCCTGTACCAGCAAGAGAGAATTTTGAATACCATTTCTTGAATCTTGCTGGAAATTGAAGATTTGTATGTAAAAGTATATATCTTCTGTTTCTGCTCTATTGTGAGTGACATTGACAGGTCTCTTTTCCAGCTTACTATATAGGCATGGTCTGGTGTGTCAGGATAAAAATTTAAAGGGTTGTAGATGCATGAGTGTTTGCGCTGAGAGGTCCCTCATCACTGCAAAGTTGTTCAAAAGGTGTCTTTGTGCAGGTGAAACCTAATGGATGGGATAGGGATGTGAGAAAATGTTGAAGCTGAAGGATATGAGATGATGATAGGGGAAGTTGGGTTTTTGATGCCTACGGAGAGTCATAATCTTCTCTGGAGGAATGCTGTTCTCCACATCTGCGATAATAATCCTGATGTCAGGTCTTCTTAAAATCAGTCACTTTCTGCTCTTATTGAAAAATTATGCGAATAGGCCATTTTGCAGGGTTAATCCATCAAACAGGCGAAATTCAGATTAGTCATTGCCCAAAGCTTGTTCTTCGCTTTGATTAGATACTCTGCTGTAGCTCTGCTCCACATCAGAGGTTCTATCTGGATTTTAAAATGTTACAAGTGGGAGACCAGGATCGCATCTTGGTTATCTTTGGATGCTTAGGCTGTCACAACCCAAGAATGATTAAGAGGTGTAATACTTACACTTCTTTCTTTCTGGATGTTTTATGAACTTTGGAGAGACTAGAGTGTAACTTATCTGGAAACTTACCTGATATCCTTCTTCCTTTTTTGTCTGTGTGTTTGTCTTGTTAGTCCATAGCCCAGAGTTTTTAGTGTATATATCAATTGGAGAACCATTGGCGGAATATCTCATTCTCTAGATAAGGTGGAAAGGCCAGCTTTCCCAAGATTGGAAAAGAGGAGGTGGAGTAGGGGAAGTGTCTGGTCTAGGGAAACCCAGATCATCACCTTCAGGGTGGGACCAATTCTGAGGAGGGTTTTAGTTCTGGGAGGCTGTCACTCTGAAACCAAGGCGATTCAGCCAAAGGTATGGGCAGGGATGCCTGTTCTAATGAGGTCCAGTGTTTGAGAGCCTTATACCTATGCCAATCGACAACCCATAGTACATGAGATGCTTGGTGATATGTCATAGGGTCTGTAAGACCTAGTTCTTTCTCCAATTTAGGCATAGTGAGTGTGGAACGTGCAATACGGGTGGGTCTGTCTGACTAGATAATTTTGGTGAGTAGGGAATATAAATGTCTGAAAAATTGCCAGGGAATGGTGATAGGTAATGTCTGTAAAATGTAAAGGATTTATGGTAGGATGTTTATTTTGAAAATTGAACACCAGCTAAGCCAAGAAAAGATTACCTTCATCCAGATGTGTACATCTGATCTGACCTCACTCAAGAGACCCGGCTAATTAGCTGAATAAAGGTTATTGATGTCTTCGGTAAAGTGAATAAGTATTTTATGTGGTCCCCGACCCAACAGAAGGTAAAGGAATCCCTTAATCCCATTACTATGGGTTGTTGTTGTAGAGAGATGCTGAGTGGTACAAATTTTTGGTAATTAATTTTGAAGTTATAGAGCAGGGCATATTGCCGGAGTTCCGCTAATAAGTTGGGTAATAATATACGCAGAAGAAGAACAGTAATTCCTCTGCATATGTGACAACTTTGTGCATTGATTTCCCCTATCCGAATCCCTGATATGTCCGGATTCCAAGCAGAGGATAAAGAAGGATAAGTGGGCATCCCTGCCTTGTAGCATTTCATATGTTAAACAAGGTGGAGACAAGGGTATTGGCCTTCATCGAGGCAGAAGGGAAGGATTACAGGCTAGAGATCCACAGCAATATATTGATACCCAATTCAAGATATGGGAGGGTCTCGAGCATGAACTCCCAGTTCACTCTATCAAATGGTTATTGGTTTCTGTGGATAATAAATGAAATGATGGCATGGATATTTGTTTAGCATAATGGTTAACGTTTATGGCTCTGATGGTGCCTCACAAAGGGGTATAAATCCCACCTGATCTCTGTGTATGATATGATGGAGAAAAGGGGACAATCTGTTAGCTAAACTCTTAAAGAAAAGTTTAAAGTCCACATTTAAGAGCTGTTGCAGCAAAAGCCACTAGAGGGAAAGCTCCTCCTCTGCTTCCATAGATAAAACTGCTTCTCGTGAGAGACAGCCAATGCCCAGGATTTGAAGGAAAGATTGCATTACAGTTCTGTGTGAGAGCCATTCAGTGTCTGAAAAGGAGGGGACAGCTTATAAAGAGAATGCTTCAGTGATCTACTGACGGAAGTAATGAAAATGGCCTTGTCACGTGGCAATATTCTCGCTTCCTCTAGGGCCCTGGCCAGTGTGCAGGTAGGTTTGTTGCCAAGTTCAAAAAGAGACGTCTGCACTCAGTTGATGACACTTTACCCTGTGATGGGCAGGGAGTGCTGACCTGATTTCGCAATTGTGCCAGTTCAGCTCCCATTACTCCCTCTAAAGTAGTTTTGTATGTTGCCTCCAAAATCTGTATACGTCCTAAGAGGTCTCAAAGATGAGCACTACACTCATTTTTGATATGGGAGCCTACATTATTGAAGGAACCCTAGAAGAAAAACTTATGAGCCTCTCGCACAGTCCTAAATGGGTAGTCTGGGACTTTTACTATTGATAACCAATCCCCGCTGCTCAGCAGATCCTCTGTGCAGTGCAGAAAAGTCAGACATAGTCATCAGTGGTCAGAGCTGGACGTGTAATAGATGGCTTCCTTCCCAATGAAATCAATGAGAGTGATGTATTCTATTACACTTTCAGCTCTGACCAGAACAAGGAGCTGAAAGTGTAATGGAAGGCATCACTCCCATTAATACCGAGTGGCGGACCCCACTGATCAATTATTGATGACCAATCCTGAGAATAGGCCTGAAACACCCCTTTAACTCCTTAAGGACGTGGTGGCCTATTTTGGGCATAAGGATGCAATGATTTTCAGCTGATTTTCATCTCCATTTTTCAAAAGCCTTAACTTTTTTATTTTTCTGTCGACGCGGCCGTATAAGGGCTTGAATTTTAGCGTTGTGAACTGTAGTTTTTATTGGTACCATTTTTGGGTACATAGACTATATTGTAAACTTTTATTTTTTTTTATGATGACAGGGAGAGAAAACCTATCAATTCTGCCATAGTATTTTTTTCGGCACAGTGTTAAATGACACAATACATATCTTTTTGCAGGTTAGTACAATTACAATGATACCAAAATTCTTATATTTCTCTTGGGTTTTTCCACTTTTCCGCAATAAAAAACATTTTTTGAAGAAAATTTTTTTTCTAAATCGCTGCATTCAAAGTCCTATAACTTTGTTATTTTTCCAAGGATGGAGCTCTGTGAGGGCTTATTTTTTGCGAGATGAGCTGTAGTTTTTATTGGTACCATTTTGGGGTACATATGGCTTTTTTGATCACTTTTATTGTGTTTTTTAGGTTTTAGGTTTTGCAGTGCAGGATGAAAAGTGTGTTCAATGTATTGTATGTGTTGTTGTGGATATGATGATATTACCCCTTAAGGACATGGCCTATTTTGGCATTGAGGACCAAACGATTTTTGGTATTTTTTTCATCTCCATTTTTCAAAAGCTATAACTTTTTTATTTTTCCATCGACACGGCCGTATAAGGTCTTGTTTTTTACATGCGAACTGTAGTTTTTATTGGTAGCAAGGTGTTGGTGATGAGGCCCAGTGGCCACTCATTCCGGTGCGACTGGTTGTCTTTCATGAGCACTACATCCCCAAGTCTGATGTTAGGCTTGTCCGTTTGCCACTTCCTTCTTGATTGTAAGGTAGAGATATATTGCTTCTACCCCCTGTCCCAGAAAGTATTAGAAAGACTTTGCACCTGCCTCAATTGTCGTCTGTAGAGATCCCTATCATTGCATTCTCCTAGGGGAGCATTCGGAGTACCGGTCTTCTGTGTGAGTAACATAGCAGGGCTAGGGATGGTCAAATCCTCAGGGTCACTGAGAAGAGTAGTCAATGGTCTTGCATTCATAATAGCTGAAACTTCTGCCCAGAAGGTGATCAAGCTTTCATATGTGAGTCTTTTGCTCCCCACTTGCAAGAGGATAGAATCAAAGATATTTCTTGCTATTCCTATTATTCTTTCCCAGATGCCACCCATGTGGGAAGAATAAGTGCATCCTTGCTTATTTGGGTATCTTTCACATTGGTAGTGTCCAAGTTAGAAGGAATTTGAAGTTCTTTCACTGCCGCAACAAAATTTGTGCTTTTGCCCGAACGAATATGCTTCACTGGTCCTCCTATTGCAATACAATATTGGAGTGCATTTATGAAGCTTGATGTGTCAATGGATTCGACCACTGCTATGTGAACAGCCCTGCTGGACATACAAGTGAATATAACCGCCCAGTGTTTCGCGCTGGTGTCAATACCTCTAGTGTGCCATGTAGCCACTGACCAAGGACCAAATACATCTAGACCGACGTTAGTGAAAGGAGGATCCGTACTGAATCTCTCAGTTGGGAGGCTGGCCATCTTCTGGTTCTGGAACAGGCCACAAAGTTTGTGACAAGTAACGCAGCTGAAAATGAGCTTGCTCACACACCTCTTTGTTCCAACTATACATAGGCCCGCAGCTTGCAGATTCCCTTCGGTAAACAATCAGCCCTGATGTTTCACTTTAACATGGTAATGCAGTGCGAGCAAAGTCGTGATGTGATGATGCCCGGGAATTACCATAGGATGTCTCTCCATAAATTCCACCTTAGCTGCTTGAAGGCAACCCCCCTATTCTTAGCCCCCCATTTTGGTCAACGATGGGATCAAGCTTCTTCAAAGCGCTATCCTTGGATACTGGCCTTTGCTAAGGTAGTCCATTTCTTTAGCATAACATTTACGTTGTATAGTGTGAATTATTATGCCCTTAGTCCTGTCCAAATTAGTAACAGTAAAGGCGTGTTTGCAGTGATGCCAGCCTTTGCAAGGTATTTGGCTCATGGGTAATGATGACCTATAAGACTAAGCAATATGACTTAGACAGGCTATAGCACAAACGAGCGACATCCAAGTGGAGAATCTGTTGAAATTATGGGAATTGAGTTAGTGGTCCAAAGCGACTGTATATAGATCAGATATTTCAGATCAGATTTCTACATTGGTATTTGGGTTTACCAATTTAAATGAGTTGGATGCAATGTTTCAAGATGTTGAATGGTACAGGAAGTAAGACCCGTAAACCATGTTGTATTCTTAAGGTGACCCACTGCTACAGATCCAGTTGCGTTGTTTCACGGATTATGGCGTGTAGGAACATAGGGCCATTGTTTGGGACAAGTGACTCTCCTGATCCTTAGCACTCTATTGCTGACATAGACATAAAAGGGTCTGGTTTCGTTGCAAATATATCCCAAGACCTGTCCCAGTAAAATTTGACTTCCTTGATTCCCAGATTCAATCCTGATGTTATAAGTTCAGCCAACTCTACCACAAGCACCGAAGCACAAAGTTCCAATCTAGGTATAGTGTGCTTGTGGAGTGGCGTCAGTTTGGTCCAGCTCATAACAAGCCCTATATGGGTTCCTTGATGTGTATCGTCTTTAGGTATGCTATGGCAGCAATCGCCTTGACTGAAGCATCACAGAAGATATATAGTCCTTGCATCTTGACTTCCATTGAAGGCACAGAAGCATACCGACGTGCCACATGAGGACTGGACAAAGCTTCAAGAGACTTTCTCCAATCTGTCCACATGTCTTTTTTTTTCTCCATGGGAAGTGGATCATCCCAATCGTACGTCTCTGTGGTAAAGTCTCTTAGCATAATTTTTCCTTGGATGGTAACAGATGCTACGAATCCCAGAGGATCATATAAGCGGTTTATAGTAGACAGGACCCCTGTGCATGTGAAAGACTTTTCTTTCTTGCTGATTTGGAACATGTATGTGTCTGCCTTTAAATCCCAGAGCAGACTAAGGCTCCATTGTATGGGAATGGGGGTCTGTGCTAAAATCCAAGTCCTGTAGATCATTATGAATGATCTTGGGGTGAGAAGGCCTCCATTAACTTATGGCTGTTGGAGGTGATTTTGTGCAACCTCAGATTAGATTGGACGAGCATTTCTTGAGCTCTTTTCAGGAGACTGATCTTGTTCGTATCTTGTTCGTGGGTGTATACTTTAAGCCGTCGTCCACATAGAAATCCCTCTCCACAACGGACCTGACATGTGACCCGTACTTTGCTTCACCCTCTCGGGCTGAATGTCTGAGACCATAGATAGCAACCGCAGGGGAAGGACTGTTTCCAAAGATGTACACATCCAATGATGTCCTCATTGGGGTCGTTGTTGCGGTACCAGAAGAACCTTAAGTAGTTCCTGTGTTCTTCCTTGACAAGGCAGCAGTGGAACACTTGTTGTATGTCGGTCATGAATGCTACGGAATCTCTGCCGAAGCAGAGAAGTACCTCTAGAAGTCTGTTGTTGAGGTCCGGACCAGACAATAAGACATCATTTAGCGAGATGCCTTCACACCTGGTGCTTGAGTTGAATACTAATCTTATCTGTCCTGTTTTTTTTTAGGTGATAAACGCCGAATATGGATAGGTACCAACACTCATGGGAGTCTTGGAGCAGGGGTGCCGCTTCTGCGTGGTTGTTCTGGAATATTCTTTCCATAAAGGTAGAGAAATGTTCCTTTGTTTCTGGTGTCCTTTGATAAATCGGCTATAGACAAGTTCTTTGTTAGGTAAGCGTCGTCTCTGGGTTTTAAACAGTAAAGGTGTGATCCAGCTTTTGGACTCGTCCTTTACTATCCCTTGATCCATGATATCCAAGAACAGCTTGTCTTCTATGGAGATCGCGACCCTGTTGTCTTCTCTTATCCTGTGGAAGACTGTGCACCCTAAGTGATCTTGCTCATGGTCGCAGGCGTTGTCTTCACAGGAGGGATCTGCGAAGGGACAAGGCATGGGAGCGCTTTCTGGCAATTCTTTTATCAGGAAACTGCTATGGCATGGCTGGAATAGGGAAGGATGTCCGCTTTCAAGTGTGTTGGTGAGCATGCTGTTGACTGAGGTCAGCTTGTGTGCTCCTCCTAGATAGATGTCTCCTATGATGACCCATCTTAGGCCAAGTCTCTGGGCTCATGGAGCATTCTAGGAACCGTTAATCTGTCCCCTAGCCTTATGAACTCGTAGTATGTCTCTTCCAAGGAGTAGGACTATTGGTGCTTCTGACTCAAGTTTCAGTATCAGGTGAGCTATACGTCCCAGGTGAGGGTGGTATGCTGCTACCTCTGGTGTAGGTATCTCAGACCAGTTGTCAGGAATGTGATTGCACTCCAGTATGGTTGGCAGTGGCAAGCAGGTCTGACAATCTATGGGCCTTACCATGTATCTAGATGCCTTCCTCCCTGCTGTCTCAACGGTTCCCGCACATGTCCTTAAGGAGTAGGGAGAACTGGGCCCTACGATATTGAAGGTATCGAAGAAGGTGGATTTAGCTAAAGACATGTTGCTTTGGTCATCTAAGATTGTGTATACCTTGATCACCTTATCCCGGTGATTGACCAGATAAACCCTGACAGATCTCTGTACACTGAGAAGTGACTATTGCTGTGTCTATCTGTTCTCTGACCTTGTGTTCTGTGCTACCGCATTCCATGCATGTCGAGCTGACCTTACAGTTCCTGGCGAAGTGTGATGTTGTAGTGCAGCACATGAAACATGTTGTTTTCTTTCAGGAATTCTTTGCAGTCCTCTAAAGACTTCTATCTGAAGGCTTTGCGTTTTATCAAAGAATGTGGTTTCTTGTGCAGGGGGCATTGTTTGGTAGGATCTTTGTGTTTGTTCTCTTCTTGAGGAGGCTTAAAACGACCTGTAAGGAGACCCTGTGGAGGCAACATTAGTTTTGTGGACCACTACTGGTGTTTTATGAGGTTTGACACCAGGGGTAGTGAGACAAGACAATGCAAAGTCAAAACTGGAATCATTTCTGATCCATGCCTGTTGAGTAACAAAGCCTACAAACACCTGAAAGGGGGGGGGGGGGGAATGGTACATTATGAAGCTGTTTATAATGAGAACCATGTGTGATACACTAGCTATGGCAGATCTCCTTCTGCCTGAGCAACCTGTATCTCTGTTAACAAGTCACTAAGTTCCTTGAACTTCTGGTAACTTTTACCCATTATTTTGGGAAAATTATCAATTTGCTTATATAAGGCATTTTCTACAGCTTCTATTGACCCATAACACTCATCAAGTCTTTCCCACGTCATCTTTAGGCCTTTGCCCGGATTGTTTATGGTAATGTCTCTGATTCTTTTGGCGTGTTCAGCAGACTCTCTTACAAGCCACTTTACCATGAGATCTAACTCCTCTCTACAGGAGAGATCTAAGTCCCTTATGGCGTTCTGGGAGGAGGCTCGCCATGCTCCATAGTTCTCTGGGCAATCGGTGAACTTTATAAGTCCCTTGGTAACCAGCTCCTATTTAGCAAAGAACCTAGCGAAGTCCACGGTAGCCTGGTTAGCGCCAATACTACCCAGTGTGCCATTCTTATGCTGCGTGTGCAGTGTATCACCATAACTTTTAGGAGTTTCTGGCTTAGGGCAGTCTGTATAATACCGCTCTGACGCGAAAGTCATTTCTTTAAGCCAGAGCGAGGGTTGTAGAGTCTGGATTTCAAAATGGTATCGTTTGTGGGAGACGTTTTATCGTTTTGGCAGCTTGATGGCTCTACTAGTAAGCAATGGGGCCTGGGATTTATTTAGTTTTGTACTGAAAGCCAAATGGTGTTCTCTCTATTACAGGCCTAGCCTTGTGTCCAGTAAGCAGATTAAGGATACAATGGGTATGTTTCTGAACATGGGACAAACAGGGGTATTCATTCAGAGGTGCAAATCCTCATTTTCATGTTCACTGTAGGGAAAAAATATTTGCGGGGCAGAGCCTGACCGCGGGGAGTGATGGCTGCTTAGAGAGACCGCTCCGTCACTGAGACCCCACTATAAGCATGCTGCTGCAGCCTAACAACCTCAAAATGGGAAAGATTACTAAAGAAAAGCCCGGAGATCACCTGGGGACTCCTCGACCGGCTCGGGGACAATCGGACCTCCAGAAATACCTCAGAGAGAGGACTGCGTGATCTCCCCGCGCTCCAGGCAGATGGCGCCGGTGGACGCTGCAGCCCTGCAGACTGAGCAGGAAAGAGAATCCTCCTCAGAGGGCAAGGAAGAGGAGAGGATCTCAAGAAATTTCATGAGAAACCTCATCACCAAAGCCATGAGTCCAGTCCTAGCCGACCTGCCTGAAATAAAAGAGGAGGTGAGACACATAGGGAGAAGGTTAGAGGACTTAGAGGAAACCTCAGCAGCCATTACCACACATTCGCTAGAGATGGCACACATCCTAAAGAACTGCAGTCGCTGCAGTAATGTGCGCATTAAAGGCGTCCCTGAGTCGTGGGCGGCAGAAGCACTCCCAAAAATAGCGATGGAGATCTTCGTGTCCCTAATGGGATCAGAGAGAGCTGTACCGATGTCCATTGAAAGGGTCCATAGAGCCCTACGATCACAACCTGCAGCGGCAGACCTTCCAAGGGACATCACATATAAATTATTGGCCTTCCCCGAGGTGGTGGCCATTCTGGAGGCTGCCAGAAACCACCGCGATCTGCAATATGAGGACGCAGCGATCCAAATATTCCAGGACTTGACTTTAACTACCCTTGGCAAACGCAGGCTCCTAAAACCCCTGCTGGACGTCCTGAAGTCCAAAAATATTAAATATGCTTGGCTGTTCCCCTTTGGACTGGGGGTGTCCCACAGAGGTAAAAGACTCAATATTCGTACACCAGATGACCTAAACAATTGCTGGCAACACCTTTAAAATTGAGCCTATTGAACTCCCTAACTGGCTCCCTCTTCCAGAATTCCCTACCCTCCCACCTCTACCGACCCCCGAAAATTGGCGGGTTGTCAACCAGACAAAATCCCCTAGGATTAAACAGAAGAAAAACCCCAAGTAGGAAGATACAGCGGCCGACACCCAACTCTCCTTCTGACTCTCCCTGTTGGAGCACAGAACACCATCAAAAATGGAACCCGACTCAAGATTACAATCGTGGCGAATTGGAGCGAACAGTCTTTCCAGGAACTATAATCTTATGTCAGGTTGTGACTCGTGACAGATCTCTGGAGAGTTTCCCTTCTTTTCCACTCACCATTTTCTACTCGTCGTCTAAGTAAAGTGGCCAGCGCGTTAGGGGACCTAGATGTCGCGGACGCATGGCGGACATTAAACCCTTCAACTAGGGATTACACCTATTTCTCGTAGGTCGACTCTACATATCAAAGGCTGGACTATATTTTTGTTTCCAAAAATCTCCTACCATATGTGGAGAGAACGGAGATAGGCATGATCTCAATCTCAGACCACGTGCCCCTGCACACAGACATCCAAATTGACCACGAGGGCCCCAGAGAGTGGACGTGGCGATTGAATGACTCCCTATTAGCCAACAGGGAAGAAAACGCCAAACTTACGGATTTATTAGAGGAATATTTCCACCTTAACAACAAAAACGAGTTACGACTCCCACTCATCTGTGAAGCCCACAAGGCTTATATGAGGGGTATCCTCATCTCACTAGGTACGAAGAGTACAAGAGATAGATACGCTACTATCTCAAATAGCAAAAATTGAACGGGTGACTAAATTTTCTCAGGCTAAAACTAACTTAGATGAACTGAGAAACAAGCGACGAGAATTAGGATTGCTTCTGAGATTCAGATTCAATAAAAAACAACTCTTTCTAAAACAGACAATTTTCATACAGGGCAATAAAGTGAGTAAATTTATGACAACACTACTTAAAAAATCCCGAGTTAGGAACCAGATTAAATCAATCAAAGCTCAAACAGGAAAGAGGGTAACCTCCTCCCAAGAGATAGCTAGCGCATTCCAATCATTCTATGCTAAACTATATAATTTGAGAGAGGGATCCACACAAACGGATCAAGAACTACTAAAAGATAACATAGATTCCTTCCTAAACACCCACAAACTCCCCAAAATAGAAGAGGAGACTGCCCAATCCCTGACTATGCCAATAACAGAACAGGAGGTCGAGGAACTGATAACGTCCTGCCCCTCAGGCAAGAGCCCAGGACCTGACGGCTTCTCATCTCATTACTACAAAACTTTTAAGGAAACCTTAAGGCCTCCTTCCCACGAACGGATTTACGCCGCGTAAATCCGCGGCAAAAATCCGCTGCGTTGCACCCTGCTATTAGGTTCTATTGAACCTAATAGCACAATGCACACGATGCGTAATTCCACCGCGGAATTACGCACCGTGAAATCTCCCGTTCTCACCCGCAGCATGTTCTATTTGCTGCGGGTGTACGCGCTGACGGCTTCCATTGCAGTCAATGGAAGCCGTCCGTTCACGCTATCTCCCGCTGCAACCAGCGGAAGATAGCGTGAAAAAACGCTTCCCCGCCTACCGCCGTGCGTCATATGACGCGGCCGGCGCGTCACGTGATATGGCCGGCCGCGTCATGTGACGCGGTGGGCGTGTCACATGACGCGACGGCGGTGGGTGGGGAAGCGTCTTCACGCTATCTTCCGCTGGTAAGTATGGGGTCTCTGGGGGGCGCCGTGACGGGCTTCACTGCGTAATATTACGCGGCGGAGCCCGTCACGCTCGTGGGAAGGAGGCCTTACTCCTAGACTGACAGAATTATTTAATGCACTACTACAAGGAGAGAGCCTCCCTAAACAATCACTGGAAGCCCATGTGACTCTTATACATAAAGAAAACAAAGACCCAGAAATATGCGCCAACTATAGACCAATATCTTTAATTAACCTAGATGTGAAACTTTGGGCAAAATTACTAGCCAAGAGATTAGAGGACTTTACCCCTCAACTAATTAACAGAGAGCAAGCGGGCTTTATAAAAGGTAGAGAGGGAAAAGGCAATTGCTACAGATTACTTCACGCCATGAGACTCGCACAATTACATAAAATACCCATGGTCCTAATAGGGACGGATGCTAAAAAAAGAATTTGACCGTGTAAACTGGTTATATTTGCAGAGGGTCTTAACCTGTTTTAATTTCCCAAGGACCTTGATCTCAGCGATCTTTTCATTATATAACAACCCATACGCTAGACTGAAAGTCAATAACACTCTCTCTCCCGCCTTTGATATTTGTAATGGCACCCGCCAAGGTTGCCCTCTCTCTCTGACTCTTTTTGTACTTGCTTTAAAACCACTCTTGCAGGGAGTGAGACAACATCCAGATATAGAGGGGATCACAGTAGGTCACCAATCGCTCTCATTGGCGGCATTCGCTGACGATATCATGTTTGTGGTACCGGACCGAGCAAGGGGAATTCCAAAACTGGTCTCATTCCTGGATATCTTTGGTGAAATCTCTGACTTTAAGATTAATTTCTCCAAATCAACCATAGTAAACGTTTCTGTACCCTTAGGTACCAGCAAAACCTTGAAAACTCAATCCCCCTTTGTTTGGTCGGACACCACAATAGATTTCCTTGGGATCAAAATCACAAAGAGAGCGGAAAACCTCTACGCCACCAACTTTCAACCACTCCTAACTCACATTAAGAATCTACTCAGTGCATATGATATCCCATATCTATTGTGGTATGGGAGGAAAAATATATTAAAATCTTATGTCGTACCTATCATTACGTACAAACCTCGTATGCTCCCAATCTATATCCCGGGAGCGTTTTTTCACTCCCTCCGCTCTATGTTCTCAGGCTATATATGGAAACCGAAAAGACCACGCATGACCCACAATTTCTTGATAAGGAGGAGATTGGAGGGTGGTATTAATATGCCATGTGTTCTCGATATCTACAGGTCAGTACAGTTAAGCTACTGGTTTGAGCTGGTCAACCCAAAGAGAGACCCTCTGCTGCAACTTTTAGCCAAAACAACACACAGAGACACACCACTAGAGGACCTCTGGTACCCTACAAAAAGTCCACACAAGTCTGGGGACTCTAACCCACTGATGAAGGGCCCCTGTGAGACCTGGGAGACATTGGGTAATACACTGGCACCTGAGCCATCCCCGATAGCGTCAGTGAGCACCATATGTACTCTATTAACCCCTTCTCGCTGTAGGGCGTAAGTTTACATCCTGGCAGCGGGGTACTTCCCGCAACAGGGCGTAAACTTACATCCTGAGGATAGCGCGGGATCACATATGATCCCGCGCTATCCCGCAGCGAGAGCCGGCTGTCAGTCACAACCAGCGTCCCGCTGCAACAGCTGGGGGCATCGGAGATGCGCCCCCCGCTGTTAACCCCTTCCCTGCCGCGATCTAAGTAGATAAATGGAGAAGAAAATCCGCCAAAAATTCTTGCGTCCTTAAGCCCAAAATAGGCCATGTCATTAAGGGGTTAAAATCCCCCCAAGACACAGCAATTAGAAGCATTTTGGATAAACTCTCACATCTTAAGCTGGAAGATATTCAGACACTAACAAACAAAAAAGCCTCTGAAGTGATTCAAACCCTAAAACCACATCTAAAACTCTCCTTTCTACAAAAAGCACATACTACAAAAAGGATCGAGGATTTTCGTAAGAAATACAGATCAACCAGACCGTCTACACGCTTCGAAAAAATATTCCGAGAAGATGCCCCTAAACATAAAGGTATCAAACACTTTCTAGGGAATTTCATCTCCCCACCAAGGGTTTCAAAACCGGCATTCCTCACCTTGTGGGAAAGAGAATTTAACGTATCTCTTTCCGCGGCAGATATAAAAATCATTCTCCGAACGGCATTTGGCCTTTCACCGTGCGTCCTCCTCCAAGAAAGCAATTACAAATTACTATCAAGGTGGTACAGGACCGCTCAATGGCTATTTGCGCACAACCTGGCTATCCATGAAAGATGCTGGAGATGTGACGCAGCGCTGGGTTCATACCGACACATATGGTGGGACTGCCCGGCTCTCGCCCCCTTCTGCAAGGGAGTAGAGGATTCAATTAAGAGCATTAAACCGTGTTTCACCTTATCAGCCGAAATTATATTCCTATGGAGACCAACCGCTACTTTCCAGATAGTTTAATTGCCCTCATTATTGATGCGGCCAAAACACTGATTCCTATCGTATGGCTACAGAAAAGCCCCCCTCTCCTAAATCAGTGAAAGGAAAAAGTTGACCTCCTCTACAACCTCGAGGAATTAACTAGCTGGAAGAGAGTAAAAAATGGGAACTGTGAAAAGGAATGCCTTGAGACCCTACTAACCTGAGTGATTAGTAGCATTCAATCGATTTGATTGAGGAGATCCTTGTAGGATACAACCCAAAGAGACAAGTGACACCGTGCTGTGGGACTCCCTCCTTAGACGATGCCTCGATGAGGACCCGGACGCAATTAATACAGATAATCAGCAATAAATAGTAAACAAATAAGAAACAGAAATCATATAGATGCTGTCAGAAATATACGAGCGCTCAAGAATGTGCGGACGAGATGGGTTGGATGTGAAGGACAAGGGAGAAGAGTATTACTACAGCACCTAACTTACAACCCCTCCCTCACCCTGGCCCAACCTACCCTACCCCCCCTCACCTTCACCCCACCCCCACCCCTTACCCAGCCCCCTGCCCCCAGATTTAGATAGTTACACTTTTGTTTGTATTATGCATGCAAAGAAAGTTAAGTCAGACATCACAACGTAGAGATGAGATCAAGACCAATAATGGGGCCTACAAAGATATCCTTTATTTAGTTATACATATTTGCCATGCCCTGTACATGTATAGGATAATCTCTACTCTATGCGCTCAATGTTAAAGGGGTTGTCCGGCCATAAACATTAGGTCTCATTACTTCTGTTTGCCCAATACAATGCACTTTGTAATATACATTGTGCATTGTAAATTAGGCAAACAGAAGTTATTCACTTACCTTTTGGACTGCCCCCCCCCCCCCGTGTTGCTCCTCGGTTGCCATGGGTTCCGACAAGTCTCTTGTCCTCTTCTTGTCGGGATGACGGAGACACGCTTCTCCAGCACAGCTCTGCGCATGTGCAGAAGAACTTCAGCCGCTGGGAAGCTCAGTTCTGCCTGCAGGGGAGGCGTGGCTGCTGGCTCTTCATCTCCAAGGTAAGAATGAGTGGAGGGGCGGGCTCTCGCGGGGGAAGGGGGGGGGGTGGAGAGGGAGAGATGGATGGATGGATGGATGTGTGCAGGGGGGGGGGGTGCAGTGATGTGTGTGTGTGTGCGCTAGTGGTGTCTGGAGACCTGGCTGTCAGAAGTCCCGGGGGAAGGGGGGGGGGGGGGAGAGGGAGAGATGGATGGATGGATGTGTGCAAGGGGGGGGGGTGCAGTGATGTGTGTGTGTGTGTGTGTGTGCAGGGGCCGGCTGACAGAAGTCGGGAGGGGGGGGGGTCATTGTGAGAGGGGTCGCTGTGGGAGGGGCACTATGAGGGCATGTGTGTGTGGGGAAATGTTTTGTTTTACTTTACTTTAGCAGGGTGGGGGGGGGGGGCAGTAGGTAGCTTTGCAGTGGGGGGCTGCAGGAGAGTTCTCTCTTGGCTCTCCCCAGCCCCTCTCCATTCACTATACACTCATGATAGGATTTTATCATGAACCATGAGAGTATAACAGTCTCCCCTGGCCACAACCCCTCTGATTATAGTATGCAGCAGGGGGGGGGGGGGGGGCTGGGCGGGGAGAGACTGTAGATCAGTTCAATAGAGGTGGGCGTGTCGTGGGCGGGGCTAGAATGTGAGCTGAGGGAAATCCTGCCTTTTCATGTCTCTTACTACCATCGAGAGCGCGCACACAGAAGAGGGAGAGCGCAGAGCATTGTGGGAAGGCAGCACAGAGGCGCCATCTTTGAAAGCTGCAGTGAAGATCAGATTCTAAGGTAAGAAACTGACATTGCAGCTGATCTGCCTGCCGGTTTGAGCCCCTGTATGCTGTCTGTTACTATCCTTACTGAAAGGAAAGCAGCAGCATTATAAAAATTTTTACCCTGTGTGGCCGGACAACCCCTTTAATGTACTGGAAAACTACAATAAAATTTGATTTTAAAAAAATGACATATTTGCAAAAATATGAAATTTTATTTCTTCCCCTCTAAGTTCCATTAACTGCTAAAAAAAATCACTGGGGTCAAAATACACATATGGGGTATATTTTTTAAAATGCAGTTGTTTGTGGGGGCATCTATTATTCTAACATCTATGAGCCTTTGCAAACTTGGCTTAGTGTAGGAAAACAAAATGTTCCTCGAAAGTTTAATAATTGAAGGGGTTGTCCCGCGCCGAAACGTTTTATGCAGGGGTTAAAAAAACAAACCGGAGAGTGCTTACCTGAATCCCGGCGGTCCGGCGTCTTCATACTCACCTGCTGAAGATGGCCGCCGGGATCCTCTCTCTCTGTGGACCGCAGGGCTTCTGTGCGGTCCATTGCCGATTCCAGCCTCCTGATTGGCTGGAATCGGCACGTGACGGGGCGGAGCTACACGGAGCCGGCATTCTGCACGAGCGGCCCCATTGAAGACAGCAGAAGACCCGGACTGCGCAAGCGCGGCTAATTTGGCCATTAGAGGCCGAAAATTAGTCGGCACCATGGAGATGAGGACGCCAGCAACGGAGCAGGTAAGTATAAAACTTTTGATAACTTCTGTATGGCTCATAATTAATGCACAATGTACATTACAAAGTGCATTAATATGGCCATACAGAAGTGTATAGACCCACTTTGTTTCGCGGGACAACCCCTTTAATGTTAAATTCATACATCTTCTCAATTGCCTAAAGAAAATTAAAATTTTTCAAATGTGCTTCCAGAATAAAGTAAAATGATGTAAATATATATATCAAAAATTTGTACAGTATGTTTGCACATATTTAGCATATTACAGTTAAAAATGTGATAGAATGACAATTTTTCCCCCAATTTTGGTGCTTTTAATAAATAAACACAAATTCTATCAGTCTATTGTTAGCACCTAAATGTCAGAAATTACTTGGATATGCAAAACCTTTATGGAATTAAAGTGACACGTGTCACATTTCCAAAATTTGGCCTGGTCTTTAAGGAGCAAACCGGCTTGCTCACTTACATAGAGTGACAACTTCCCACACCTCTACAAGGTTAAATAATTTAAAGTCTAATAATAATAATAATAATAATCTTTATTTGTATAGCGCCAACATATTCCGCAGCGCTTACATAGACAGGGGGGAATACAGAAAGACAAAATACAAACATTACAGAACCACGGTTACATATAGTAATCAGTTGATGGAAACAATAGGGGTGAGGGTCCTGCTCCAACGAGCTTACATACTACAAGTAATGGGGTGATACAGAGGGTAAAGGGGCTGGAGATGTGCACAGTATGGCGAGGTGGAGAGTGAGCGATGCTATACACATAGACAATGGTCAGACATTTAGCCGTGTGACGGCAGAAACGGTATGAACGCAGGAGCGGTTTATGATGGCTAGCAGGGATTGCAGTCAGTAGGTCAGGGAGCATGTTATCAGGCGGAGTACAGAGAGGTTTGTTTAGGGAATGCGGTATGCCTCCCTGAAGAGGTGCGTTTTTAGAGCACGCCTAAAGTTCTGCGAGTCCTACAGCATGTGTGAATATTAATGTAAATTATGACAAGGCTGCATGCTCAGCATCTGATACCTTGTTAGTAAAACAATGCGCACACGACATTACTGAGTAAAATCTAATTCAGTATTATCACAATGTCTTATTAGAACATAACGTTTTCCACAATAGTTTTGTGGCTTACTGGAATGCTTTTTCAGAGCAAGGTTCTGTACCGGTAAATCTTCTGATTGCGCTGGCTCTGTGAGGGTCTTGCTCTCCTCTGCTTCTGCACCCTCCTGTCTCTCTGAATGCGGGGATAAAATATTTGACCTTCTGGAGGGACAGACTGGTGAAATCTTCTTCTTGTGTTTCTTTCACCTCATCAAGTAGCCTGTTGATGGCATTCAGGAGGTGCCTGCCGCTTCTGCTCTGCAGATTTCATCCTTTGTATCTTAATATAATTGACAACAGCACCCAGATCACCAAGTGTTAAATATATCAAGCATGCACCAATGTCAATCCTGCGCTCCACATCCATTGTTAGGCTCAAGCAGACTCTGCACTAAAGAGCCTTTTCCACGAAACGACCGGCTAGGCGCAGTTGATCAGCTGGTCGTCCCAGCGATAATTGTTCCTGTGCTCAGTTAATGGAGACGTAGCAAGTCGGGGATCATTCCGGACCGGCCTTCATTCATAGATGAACCACAGCCTTTTCAAACTGGCCTATACGTTCAGAAAGTGAACAGTGAATAACAAGCGTACAAGTTCTCAATCGGATTTAGTCGGGACATGCATTTACATTGAACGATATTGTTCAGATTACCAATGACTGCAAGAATCAGAACGAGTTATCTTCCCATGTAAAAGGACCCTTACTGTACAGGAGCTCACTGAGCGCTCTTGCACTATAAAAGAACATCGCTGAGGAGACACAGAACACTCACGGGCCTGAACTGAGGGGGCACTCAGCCTCTCGTACTGTAGAGGACATCACTGAGGAAACACTCAGCCTCTCACACAATACAGGACGTCACTGTGGGGACACAGCCTCTGACATTGTACAGGATGTCTCTGAGGGGACACTTGGCCTCTAATACAGTACAGGACGTCTCTGAGGGGACACTTGCTCTCTAATACAGTACAAGACATCTCTGAGGGGACAATCGGCCTCTAATACAGTACAGGACATTACTGAGGGGTCACTTGCTCTCTAATACAGTACAGGACGTCTCTGAGTCAACACTCGGCGTCTAATACAGTACAGGACGTCTCTGAGGGGACATTTGGCCTCTAATACAGTACAAGACATCACTGAGGGGACACTTGGCCTCTAATACAGTATAGTACTTGTCTGAGGGGACACACGGCCTCTCACACAATACAGGACATCACTGAGGGGACACTCGGCTTCTCACATAATACAGGACATCACTGAAGGACACTTGGCATCTAATGCAGTACAGGACATCACTAAGGGGACACTCAGCCTCTCACATTGTATAGGACGTCTCTGAGGGGACACTTGGCCTCTAATACAGTACAAGACGTCTCTGAGGGGACACTCTGCCTCTCACACAATACAGGACATCACTGAGGGGATACTTGGCCTCTAACACAGTACAGGACGTGTCTGAGCGGACACTCGTCCTCTCACACAATACAGGACATCACTGAGGGGACACGGCCTCTAATACAGTACAGGACATCTCTGAGGGGAAACTCGGCCTCTAATACAGTACAGGACATCTCTGAGGGGACACTTGGCTTCTCACATAATACAGGACATCACTGAGGGACACTTGGAATCTAATGCAGTACAGGACGTCACTGAGGGGACACTCGGCCTCTCGTACTGTACAGGACCTCTCTGAGGGGACACTTGGCCTCTAACACTGTACAGGACATCACTGAGGGGACACTTGGCCTCTAATACAGTACAGAACGTCTCTGAGGGGACACTCTGCCTCTCGTACTGTACAGGACCTCTCTGAGGGGACACTTGGCCTCTAATACAGTACAAGACGTCTCTGAGGGGACACTCGGCCTCTCGTACAGGACGTCTCTGAGGGGATACTCGGCCTCTCGTACTGTACAGGACGTCTCTCAGGGGACACTCAGGCTTTCGTACTGTACAGGACCTCTCTGAGGGACACTTGGCCTCTAATACATTACAAGACGTCTCTGAGGGGACACTCGGCCTCTCGTACAGGATGTCTCTGAGGGGACACTCGGCCTCTAATATAGTACAGGATATCTTTGAGGGGACACTCGGCCTCTCCTACTGTACTGGACGTCTCTGAGGGCACACTCGGCCTCTCGTACTGTACAGGACCTCTCTGAGGGGACTCTCGGCCTCTAATACAGTACAGGACATCTCTGAGGGGACAATTGGCCTCTCGTACTGTACAGGACGTCTCTGAGAGGATACCCAGCATCTCGTAGAGGACGTCTCTGAGGGGACACTCGGCCTCTCGTATTGTACAGGACCTCTCTGAGGGGAAACTCTGCCTCTCCTACTGTACAGGACGTCTCTGAGGGGACACGTGGCCTCTAATACAGTACAAGACGTCTCTGAGGGGACACTCGGCCTCTCGTACAGGATGTCTCTGAGGGGACACTCGGCCTCTCGTACTGTACAGGACGTCTCTCAGGGGACACTTAGGCTTTCGTACTGTACAGGACCTCTCTGAGGGGACACTTGGCCTCTAATACATTACAAGACGTCTCTGAGGGGACACTCGGCCTCTCGTACAGGATGTCTCTGAGGGGACACTCGGCCTCTAATATAGTACAGGACATCTTTGAGGGGACACTCGGCCTCTCCTACTGTTCTGGACGTCTCTGAGGGGACACTCGGCCTCTCGTACTGTACAGGACCTCTCTGTGGGGACACTCGGCCTCTAATACAGTACAGGATATCTCTGAGGGGACACTCGGCCTCTCGTACTGTACAGGACCTCTCTGAGAGGATACCCAGCATCTCGTACAGGACGTCTCTGAGGGGACACTCGGCCCCTCATTCTGTACAGGATGTCTCTGAGGGAAAACTCGGCCTCTAATACAGTACAGGACGTCTCTGAGGCGACACTCGGCCTCTCGTACTGTACAGGACATGTCTGAGGGGACACTCGGCCTCTTGTACTGTACAGGACGTCTCTGAGGGGACACTCGGCCTCTCGTATTGTACAGGACCTCTCTGAGGGGAAACTCTGCCTCTCCTACTGTACAGGACGTCTCTGAGGGGACACTCAGCCTCTCACACTTTTAGGACTACCATAGTATTACACTTGTTTTGTGGCTTTGCAATCACAGAGCACTTCATAGTGTAATTAGAAAATGGCAGTAGGCATTTTGGCTGCCCACCATAACTTGCAACTGGAATTGGTGGAATGTCACAGGTTAATCTTCACTGACTTGGAGAGGATCTAATAAAAGGTGACACCCTGCTTTCCATAGACTGCGAGTCCCTGTGTGGAAGACTCACTAACCTACAAATGGCATCATGCTACCTTCTTTCTGTCACTGCAGAAAGCCCCTGAGCCATTGTCTGTTGGAGAAGCCCCAGTGGAATGTTTACCTTGAATGACCCCTAAGCTCCTTAGTAACTGCTGTGTGAGGAGCAATTGTCACTTCTCCAGCAGTGAAAGGGTTAGAAGCTGCTTCTGCTTTCAGACAGGAAGCAACTCCCATCATTCAAAAGAAGGAAGCATCTTGTAGAGCCGCTCATTCACTAATGACCCATCAGTAAAGCACAGGGCTGCAGCGGGCTCTGCAGGTGAAGGTCTGTGTACCCCCCCCCCCCCCCTCTCTATTTCCCGCTCCCCCCACCCTCATGGCAGGTTATTATTAACCCTTCACTCCCTGTGTGGGATCAGATGTCCTGGCTATGAGGTGACTGATAGCTGTGGCTTTTCTCCTCCTCTGTCCTAGTTCTGCAGCTGCATTTTTCAGTACACAGGCGGCATCTAGTGGAGAATAGCACTAACTACACCAGAGGTATATGACCTATACAAGATCGCACATTAGGTTCCCTTCACACAGGTGTATTTGTGCACACAATACACAGAGAATAAAACCCATTGATTTGTACAGGTTCGTTCACTTGTGCATTCCAGTCGTGTCAAAAGCAAACGTAGCGTGCTCTATTTTCCTGCCCATTTGCACACCAAAACTACCCATATGGGTCAACTAGCTGATATACCCGGCTTCGCCCGAGTTAATTTGGTACTGGTGTTTATCTGGTGTTCACACGGAAAATCTTATGAAGTCGTGGTTACTTTAGAGATACCGGGGAAAAAATATGTTCACCATTTTGCATAGTTCTCTGCGTTACCCAGGAAACACCAGGTGGAGGCAACCATGCGACATTTCCTATATATAAAATGACATCAGGAAGTGAGCGAATTAGATCACGTACATAAAATTTGGACGTTAATTCTTTTGCGCTTAGAATTGAATAATCAAGTTGGGACCCATTAGCTTTTCCTATTTATGACATAATCAATGCTCGTGCCAAATTTCAACTTTCTATTACAACAAGTAGTGAGAGAATTAGATTCCGTACGTAAAATTTGGACGCTAGTTCTTTTGCGCTATGATTGAATAATCGAGTTGGGACCCAATAACGTTTCCTATTTATGACATAATCAATGCCCGTGCAAAATTTCAAATTTCTGTGACATTGGGAAGTTGGAGAATTAGATTCCGTACGTAAAATTTGGACGCTAGTTCTTTTGCGCTAGAATTGAATAATCGAGTTGGGACCCATTAACTTTTCCTATTTATGACATAATCGATGTTTGTGCCAAATTTTAAGTTTCTATGACATTGGGAAGTGAGAGATTTAGATTATGTACGTAAAATTTTGACGCTAATTCTTTTGCGCTACAATTAAATCATCGAGTTGTGACACCTTTTTATTTTTCCCATTTTTGACGTAATCTATGCTCTTACCAGATTTCATGTTTCTACGATATCGGGAAGTTGGAGAATTAGTGGCGAGTCAGTCAGTCAGTGAGTGAGTCAGTAAGGGCTTTCGTCTTTATATATAGACTAGCTGATATACCCGTTTTCACCCGAGTTAATTTGGTACTGGTGTTTATCTGGTGTTCACACGGAAAAGCTTATGAAGTCGTTGTTACTTTAGAGATACTGAGGAAAAAAAATATGTTCACCATTTTGCATAGTTCTCTGCGTTACCCAGGAAATACCACGGGGAGGTAACCATGCGATGTTTCCTTTATATAAAATGACATCAGGAAGTGGGAGAATTAGATTACATACGTAAAATTTGGACACTAATTCTTTTGCGCATAGAATTGAATAATCGAGTTGGGACCCATTAGCTTTTCCTATTTATGACATATTCAAAGCTCGTGTCAAATTTCCCGTTTCTATGACACCGGAAAGTGAAAAAATTACATTCCGCACGTAAAATTTCGACGCCAATTCTTTTGCGCATAGAATTGAATAATCGAGATGGGACCTATTAGCGTTTCCTATTTATGACATAATCAATGCTCGCGCCAAATTTCCCGTTTCTATGACACCGGAAAGTGAAAAAATTATATTCCGCACTTAAAATTTTGACGACAATTCTTTTGCGCTACTATTGAATAATCGAGTTGGGACCCATTAGCTTTTCCTATTTATGACATAATCAATGCTCGTGCCAAATTTCACGTTTCTATGACACCGGAAAGTGAGAAAATTAGATTCCGTACGTAAAATTTGGACGCTAATTCTTTTGCGCATAGAATTGAATAATCAAGTTGGGACCCATTAGCTTTTCCTATTTATGACATAATCAATGCTCGTGCCAAATTTCCTGTTTCCATGACACCGGAAAGTGAAGAAATTACATTCCGCACGTAAAATTGCGACGCTAATTCTTTTGCATAGAATTGAATAATGGAGTTGGGACCCATTAGCTTTTCCTATTTATGACATAATCAATGCTCGTGCCAAATTTCCTGTTTCTATGACACCGGAAAGTGAGAAAATTACATTCAACACGTAAAAGTTCGACGCTAATTCTTTTGCGCATAGAATTGAATAATCGAGTTGGGACCTATTAGCGTTTCCTATTTATGACATAATCAATGCTCGTGCCAAATTTCTCGTTTCTATGACACCGGAAAGTGAAAAAAATTACATTCTGCACGTAAAATTTTGACGCCAATTCTTTTGCGCTAGTATTGAATAATGGAGCTGGGACCCATTAGCTTTTCCTATTTATGACATAATCAATGCTTGTGTCAAATTTCCCGTTTCTATGACACCGGAAAGTGAGAAAATTACATTCCGTACGTAAAATTTGGACGCTAATTCTTTTGCGCATGGAATTGAATAATGGAGTTGGGATCCATTAGCTTTTCCTATTTATGACATAATCAATGCTCTTGCCAAATTTCCCGTTTCTATGACACCGGAAAGTGAGAAAATTACATTCCGCACGTAAAATTTGGACGCTAATTCATTTGCGCATGGAATTGAATAATGGAGTTGGGACCCATTAGCTTTTCCTATTTATGACATAATCAATGCTCGGGGCAAATTTCCCGTTTCTATGACACCGGAAAGTGAGAAAATTAGATTCCGCATGTAAAATTTGGATGCTGATGCTTTTGCGCATAGAATTGAATAATCGAGTTGGGACCCATTAGCTTTTCCTATTTATGACATAATCAATGCTCAGGCCAAATTTCGAGTTTCTATGACACCGGAAAGTGAAAAAATTACATTCCGTACGTAAAATTTGGACGCTAATTCTTTTGCGCATAGAATTGAATAATCGAGTTGGGACCCATTAGCTTTTCCTATTTATGACATAATCAATGCTTGTGCCAAATTTCCCATTTCTATGACACCGGAAAGTGAGAAAATTACATTCCGTACGTAAAATTTGGACGCTAATTCTTTTGCGCATAGAATTGAATAATCGAGTTGGGACCCATTAGCTTTTCCTATTTATGACATAATCAATGCTTGTGCCAAATTTCCCATTTCTATGACACCGGAAAGTGAAAAAATTACATTCCGTACGTAAAATTTGGACGCTAATTCTTTTGCGCATAGAATTGAATAATCGAGTTGGGACCCATTAGCTTTTCCTATTTATGACATAATCAATGCTCATGCCAAATTTCCCGTTTCTATGACACCGGAAAGTGAGAAAATTAGATTCCGTACGTAAACTTTGGACGCTAATTCTTATGTCATAAACAGGAAAAGCTAATGGGTCCCAACTCGATTATTCAATTCTATGCGCAAAAGAATTAGCGTCGAAATTTTACGTGTTGAATGTAATTTTCTCACTTTCCGGTGTCATAGAAACAGGAAATTTGGCACGAGCATTGATTATGTCATGAATAGGAAAAGCTAATGGGTCCCAACTCCATTATTCAATTCTATGCGCAAAAGAATTAGCGTCCAAATTTTACGTACGGAATCTAATTTTCGCACTTTCCGGTGTCATAGAAACGTGAAATTTGGCACGAGCATTGATTATGTCATAAATAGGAAACGCTAATAGGTCCCATCTCGATTATTCAATTCTATGCGCAAAAGAATTGGCGTCAAAATTTTACGTGCAGAATGTAATTTTTTCACTTTCCGGTGTCATAGAAACGGGAAATTTGGCACGAGCATTGATTATGTCATAAATAAGAAACGCTTATAGGTCCCATCTCGATTATTCAATTCTATGCGCAAAAGAATTAGCGTCGAAATTTTACGTACGGAATGTAATTTTTTCACTTTCTGGTGTCATAGAAATGTGAAATTTGGCAGGGGCATTGATTATGTCATAAATAGGAAAAGCTAATGGGTCCCAACTCGATTATTCAATACTAGCGCAAAAGAATTGGCATCAAAATTTTACGTACGGAATCTAGTTTTCTCACTTTCTGGTGTCATAGAAACATGAAATTTGGCACGAGCATTGGTTAATGCCATAAATAGTAAAAGCTAATGGGTCCCAACTCCATTATTCAATTCTATGCGCAAAAGAATTAGCGTCCAAATTTTACGTACGGAATCTAATTTTCTCACATTCCGGTGTCATAGAAACGGGAAATTTGGCACGAGCATTGATTATGTCATAAATAGGAAAAGCTAATGGGTCCCAACTCGATTATTCAATTCTATGCGCAAAAGAATTGGCGTCGAAATTTTACGTACCTAATCCAAATCTCTCACTTCCCAATGTCATAGAAACATGAAATTTGGCACAAGCATTGATTGTGTCATAAATATGAAAAGTTAATAGGTCCCAACTCGATTATTCAATTCTAAGCGCAAAAGAATTATTGTCCAAATTGTATGTACTTAATCTAATTCTCTCACTTCCTGATGTCATTTTATATGAAGGAAACGTCGCATGGTTACCTCCCGTGGTGTTTCCTGGGTAACGCAGAGAACTATGCAAAATGGTGAACTTATTTTTTCCTCAGTATCTCTAAAGTAACCACGACTTCATAAGATTTTCCGTGTGAACACCAGATAAACACCAGTACCAAATTAACTCGGGCGAAGCCGGGTATATCAGCTAGTTATATATATAGACTAGCTGATATACCCGGCTTCGCCCGAGTTAATTTGGTACTGGTGTTTATCTGGTGTTCACACGGAAAATCTTATGAAGTCGTGGGTACTTTAGAGATACTGAGGAAAAAATATGTTCACCATTTTGCATCCTTCTTTGCGTTGCCCAGGAAACACCACGTGGAGGCAACCATGTGATGTTTTCTTTATATAAAATGACATCAGGAAGTGAGAGAATTAGATTACATACATAAAATGTGGATGCTAATTCTTTTGCGCATAGAATTGAATAATTGAGTTGGGACCCATTAACCCCTTAGTGACGAAGCCTGTTTGTGCCTTAGTGACGGAGCCAAATTTTGGAAATCTGACATGCGACGTTCAACGTAGCATAACTCCGTAAAAGCTTTACATATCCAAGTGATTCTGACATTGATTTTTCGCCACATGTTGTACTTCATTTTGGTTGTAAAAAGAGACCGATAGAATTTGTGTATATTTATTAAAAGTACCAATATTGGAAAAATTTTGAAAAAATTGTCATTTTTTTCACATTTTCAACTGTAATCTCTCAAATATGTTCAAACATACTGTACAAATTTTTTATAAGATATAGATTTCCATCTGTTTACTTTATTCTGAATGCACACTTGAAAAACGTTTGTGTTTTTTTTTTAACCCTTTAGAGGACGTACAAATTTAACATTACTTTTCAGCATTTTGAGGAGCACTTTGTTTTCCTGCACCAAGCCAAGTTTGCAAAGGCTCATGAGTGTCAGAATAATAGATACCCCCACAAATGACCCCATTTTAAAAACTACACCCCTTAATGTATTCACCGAGGGGTGTCATGAGTATTTTGACCTCACCAGTTTTTTTCAGGAATTAATTCAATTTAGAGGAGAAAAAATATAATTTCATATTTTTGCAAATATGTCATTTTAAAGACATATTTTTTCCTATAGTGCCCATGAAAATGAGGATTTATACCCCAAAATGGATACCCCTGTTTCTCCCATGTTCAGAAACATAACCATTGTGGCCCTAATCTTATGTCTGGATGCACAACGGGGCCCAAAACGAAAGGAGTAGTCGGTGGTTTTCAGAACATAAATTTTCCTTGAAGGCGTTTTAGGCCCCATAGCACTTTTGTAGAGCTCTTGAGCGACCAAAACCAAAGAGAACCCCCACAAATGACCCCATTTTGAAAACTAGACCCTTTAACAAATTTATCTAGGGGTGTACTGCCCATTTTGACCCCACAGTTTTTGAATAAATTCAAGCAAAGCAAAAGGAAAAAAATGTGATTTTCGTTTTTTTGGCAATTCTGTCATTTTAAAAACTGCTTTTTTTGTACAGCACACACATGAATGAAGATTTGCACCCCAAAATAGATACCCCTGTTTGTCCCGTATTCAGAGACATACCCATTGTGGCCCTTATCTTTTGTCTGGATGCACAACGGGGCCCAAAATGAAAGGAGTAGTCGTGGCTTTCAGAACAGAAATTTAGCATGAAGGTGATTTAGGCCCCATTGCCCACTTGTAAAGCCTTGAGCGGCCAAAACGACAGAGAACCCCAACAAATGACCCCATTTTGAAAACTAGACCCCCTAACGAATTTATCTAGGGGTGTACTGTGTATTTTTATACTACAATTTTTGAACAAATCTAAGCAAAGCAGTAGGAAAAAAAATATAATTTTCATTCTTTTGGCAGTTGTATCAATTTAAAAACTGTTTTTTTTCCTACAGCACACATAGGAATGAAGACTTTCACCCCAAAATGGATACCCCTGTTTGTCCCATGTTCAGAACCATACCCCTAGTGGCCCTAATCTACCTAAAGGACACATGGCTAGGCCTATAATGGAAGGAGCACCCGATGGATTTCAGGGTACAACGGAATCAATTCCAGGCCCTATCGCCCACTTATAGAGCCATTAAGCGTCCAAAATGATAAAGAACCCCCACAAATGACCCCATTTTAAAAACTAGACCCCTTAACGAATTCATCTAGGGGTGTACTGCATATTTTGACCCCACAGTATTTGAATAAATCTAAGCAAAGCAGAAGGAAAAAATTACGATTTTCATTTTCTTGGCAATTTTGTCAATTTAAAAACTGGTTTTTTTTGTCCAGTGTACATAGGAATGAAGACGTTCACCCCAAAATGGATCCCCCCGTTTGTCCCGTGTTCAAAAACATACCCATTGTGGCCCTAATCTACTTACAGGAAACATGGCAAGGCCTATAATGGAGGGAACACCCGTTGGATTGCAGGGCACAACTGAATAAATTCCAGGCCCCATTGCCCACTTGTACGGAATAAAAATTGACACCTTAAAAAAATCCCCCCCTCCCCCTGCGCCCTTTTCGGCGTTCCCCAAATCTTAGATAAAAGTAAAAATGTGAACTGTGTAGTATTTCCAAAGACAGGGGTAATTAAGTTGGCTGGTTGGGATGGGTACATGGGGCAATAAAACCGTGTATCCCCCCTCCTCTCATGCTTTTTGGGGGTATTTAGTGACCTCGGTAGCAGGTATGGGGTGTAAAAAGTGGCGCTCTGTGAGTCTCTGTAAGCTTGATGAGGTGCGGTCGTCTCGCACAGAAGGCGCTCAACAAGCTGCTCCTGGAACTGCAGGAAGGCGAGCGTTCCCGGGGCTTCTTGTAAATTACGGATTACAGGTAGCGGTCTGAATAACGCCGGGCTCACACAGCCGTAGGCGGAATCCGCTTGCGGAGGCCCGCAGCGGATCCCTGCTGTGAGCCCGGCTGTGACCCTGCGTACGGCCGCGTAATGTACTGCGCATAACTGCCTACTCACACAGGCGGTCATGCGCAGTATATATATATTTTTTGTTTGTATTTCCCGCACTGTCGCTTAGTGATGACGCGGGTACCCGCAGCCCGTATACAAGGTAGTTGCATATGGGCTGCGGGTATATCTGCGACCACGGAGCACAATGGGCTCTATGTTGCGGATATCTGCAGTAAAATAGAACCTGCTGCGTTCTGTTTTCTGCAAGTGGATTACACAATTCCGACCCGCTAATGTGAGCGGAATTGTGTAATCCAATGCGATTGATCTGCGTATTACCGCATCGATGAAGGGAGATGAAACTTCACCTTTTTTACTTTTACGTGATCGCCATTATCCATTGGATAGTGGCGAACACGTGATCAAGAACCGCTCACCGCAGCCCCCGTGAAATCTCCAGGCTCTCGGCTAAGTTTTGTATCCAGGAGCAGGGAGATTTTAAATTACCACAGCTTTTGCGCATGCGCCTGCCATTTTGGCAACATGCGCGTGCGCAGAAGTTGGGGTAAGGTCTGCGGAGGGGGTATGATCCGTGGGGGGAGATGAAACGCAACCTTTTTTAACTTTTTTAAACTTTTTTTTTTAACTTTTTACCTCTTTTTTTTCTCTTTTTTTTTACGTTTAAACTTTTTTTTTTTTTGCTATACATGATCACTGTCATCCACTGGATGACAGTGATCATGTCCCCAGTGACATCCCTCTGCTCCTGGCTACACATGGCAGCCAGGAGCAGAGGGATTTTAAATTTCCCGGGGCTCGAGCCCCTCTGTGTACGCGCCCGATGTCAATCATCGGGCGCGCATGCGCAGAAGGGGACTCCGGTCCAAGAAGACCGGGACACCGCTGAGGACCGGGGGTGAGTATTTTCACCTCCCCTCATGGATCCAATCCATGAGGGGAGGTGAAACTTGTACTTTTAAAAAACGTTTAAAACTTTTTTGCGATCGCCGCTATCAGCGGCGATTGCGAGCCTGGGAGCCAGGAGATTTTAAATTTGCCGGGGGCTCCCGGGCTTCTGCGCATGCGCGTGACTTCATCGTCTTGCGCGCATGCGCAGAAGGCCAGCGGCGGGTCCGGGAGGACACGATCTTCGGGGAACACCGCGGACAAGCTGGGTGAGTATTTTCAGCTGCCCTGATGGATCCGATCCATCAGGGCAGCTGAATTACTACATTTTTCCACACTTTTATTTACTTTATTGCGATCGGTGCTATCCAATGGATAGCACCGATCGCAATACCGGGGGGGACTGCCCGCATCCTGGGATGACAGCTCCATGCTGTCGGCTACCTGCGGGCACCGACAGCATGGAGCTGTCACGTCCTTAGGCAAGTGGGCATTAATCCTAAGAGGATGCATAAAACTACCTTCAAGTTTCTATGACACCGGGAAGTGAAAGAATTAGATTCCGTACGTAAAATTTGGATGCTAATTGTTTTGCGTTTAGAATTGAATAATGGAGTTGGGACCCATTAGATTTTCCTATTTATGATGTAATCAATGCCCGTGCAAAATTTCACGTTTCTATGACATCAGGAAGTGAGAGAATTAGATTCCGTACGTAAAATTTGGACGCTAATTCTTTTGCACTTAGAATTGAATAATAGAGTTGGGACTCATTAGCTTTTCATATTTATGACACAATCAATGCCCGTGCCAAAGCTCAATTGTCTATTACACCAAGAAGTGAGAGAATTAGATTTCGTACGTAAAATGTGGACGCTAATTCTTTTGCGCTGAGAATCGAATAATTGAGTTGGGACCCATTAGCTTTTCCTATTTATGACATAATCAATGCTCGTCCAAATTTAACTTTTCTACGACACTGGCAAGTGAGAGAATTAGATTCCGTATGTAAAATTTCGATGCTAATTCTTTTGCGCTAGAATTAAACGTGTTGGGACCCATTAACTTTTCCTATTTATGACATAATCAATGCTCATGCCAAATTTCATGTTTCTACGACATTGGGAAGTGAGAGAATTAGATTCCGTACGTAAAATTTGGATGCTAACTCTTTTGCGCTTAGAATTGAATGATCGAGTTGGGACCCATTAACTTTTCCTATTTATGACATAATCAATGCTTGTGTGAAATTTCAAGTTTTTATGATATCGGGAAGTGAGAGAATTAGATTCTGTGCGTAAAATTTGGAAGCTAATTCTTTTGCTCCAGAATTGAATATTCGAGTTGGGACCCATTAACTTTTCCTATTTATGACATAATCAATGCTTATGCCAAATTTCATGTTTCTACGACATTGGGAAGTGAGAGAATTAGATTCCGTATGTAAAATTTGGACGCTAATTCTTTTGCGCTTAGAATTGAACAATCGAGTTGGGACCCATTAACTTTTCCTATTTATGACATAATCAATGCTTGTGCCAAAGTTCAAGTTTTTATGACATCGGGAAGTGAATTAGCTCACGTACGTAAAATTTGGACGCTAATTCTTTTGCGCCTAGAATTGGATAATCGAGTTGGAACCCATTAACTTTTCCAATATATGACCTAATCAATGCTCATGTCAAATTTCAAGTGAGAGAATTAGATTACGTATGTAAAATTTGGACGCTAATTCTTTTGCGCTTAGAATTGAATAATGGAGTTGGGACCCATTAGCTTTTCCTATGAATGACATAATCAATGATCGTGCCAAATTTTACATTTCTACGACACCGGGAAGTGAGAGAATTAGATTCCGTACGTAAAATTTGGATGCTAGTTCTTCTGCGCTAGAATTGAATAATCGAGTTGGGACCCTTTAACTTTTCCTATTTTGGACATAATCAATGCTCGCGCCAAATTTCATGTTTCTACGACAACAAGAAGTTGGAGAATTAGTGGTGAGTCAGTCAGTGAGGGCTTTCGTCTTTATATATATATAGATAGGGATGCACAAATGTGTGCACAATATGCTAGCAGATGAAACGCTGTGTGCAGGAAAAGGAACACAACTGGAATTCATTAGACTAATTGGCCATTTTAATCAGTGCATATTTTTTGCCATGTGCAAATGAACATGACTTGCAGGCGCAAAAAGTACAGTAAAATATGCCGATGCGTGCACAAGAAAGCATAGTTCATTTTGCAAAAATGCTACACTCCTGCAAATATGCATGCGCCTGTGTGAAGTATACAGTATACGCTCATACACTGGTGTACGGTGAGGGGAAACAGGGGTCGCAACGGCGACCCGGCCCTTGAGCTTAGGGGGCCCAGGGGACCGGCGCTATCGGCCGCATGATGGCTGAGAGGGTAGAAGAGAGAGGAGAGAGACGGGAGCCAATTACAGGCTGCAGTCTCCCACGGCGGCGGCCCTCCCACTGATAGGCCGCCTGCAGACGGGCTTGTCGGATCCGGCGGCGAGAATTCTCGCCGCGGGACCCGACCCCAGCGCCTGCAGGGAGGAGCGCGTACTCACCTGCGCCTGGCGGCCCCGGCTCTTTCATGTGCGCATGCGCAGACCGGAGCCGGCGGCCCGTGAGTGACGTTTCTGTGAGAGGCTCTGCAAGCCCCGCACAGAAATAGGACATGCCGCGGTTTGTTTGCGGCGCGACATTTTGCGCGCCCAAACCGCGGCTGTCTGCATAGGTGTATTGTAATGCACTCCTATGCAGGCTTTCAGTGGCGGAAATCCCGCCGCGGGATTTCCGCCCGTGTGCAGGCGGCCATAGGCTGCAGCTGGGCGTGGTCACAGCTGCAGTCTATCAGTCTCTGCCGACCAGCGATTTCCAGGGGGAGGGGCTAGTGCGGCTCTACTCACCTCTGGAGGCATATATTGTATTTCAGCCGCATTTCAGTAGCGGTGAGCGATTCCAGCGGCCTGATTGGTTGTTGGGTACACACCCCCTTTGGAGATGTGCACCAGTGCTACTTCACGAGACCCGCGGGGGGTTAGGGTTTAGGGTTAGGGTTAGTGGCCGACCCTCCTACGGCCCTGCTGCTGCTTGTTTAACGGGTCGGCCACTCGTGCACATCTCCAAAGGGGTGTGTGTATCCAACAACCAATCACGTCGCTGGAATCGCTCACTGCTACTGAACTGCGGCTGAAATCCCAAATAAGCCCTCCGGAGCTCTGGATGCACAGGACCTGAGGTAGGACCTGTGGCTGCAGATCACATGACCAGGCTCTGGTCATGTGATCAGCCTGGTCATGTGATCAAAGGACTGGGGACTTTCCATTACAGGCTGCCCAGAGACTGCTGCAGAGGTGAGTAGAGAAGGAATTGTAATTATTTATGTATGGCTGGTATAAGTTATACCATCTGTATATATATATAATAATATACAGGAGATACACAGGTTACACCAGCATGGGACATACCACTATATACAGGGGGATATACATCCTGTATATAGTGATATGGAGCATGCTGGTCTAACCTGTGTATCTCCTGTATATAATTATATATGTATGGCTGGTATAAGTTATACCATCTGTAAATATATAATAATATACAGGGAATACACAGGTTACACCAGCATGGGACATACCACTATATACAGGGGGATATACATCTGTATATAGTGATATGTACCATGCTGGTGTTACCTGTGTATCTCCTGTATATAATTATATATGTGCAGCTGGTATACAGTACAGTTTTTTTTTTTCTTTTAATCACTGACTTTCCAGCGCTGTATTGAGTTCAACGAAGGCCGTCCGTGCAGAATCTGCACTAAAATACAGCATGCCGTGATTTTTCCTCCGTGAGCGGAAAACTGCAATTGCTTTCCGCTCGTGTAGAGGAAAAAACGCTTTTCCATAACATGCTATGGGCGGTACATGCTGCGGAATCCGTAGGCGGACGCCCGCTCCATATTCCCCAATGCAGATCCAGCCGCGTGCAGCCGGCCTTAGGCTAATTTCACACGATTGAGTCAGATATTAGGGCATGAAACTATGCCCCGTATCACACTCGCCAACGTGTGCTGTGCCCACGGATGTGAGAGGTTGTTGTGGTAAAACCAGCTCCCATCACATCATCATATTCTCGTGCGATGCAGAGAAGAAAAGAAAAACATCGCTCCTGTGTATGATCGCATTCAAAAGAATGGGGTCATAGTCATGTGCGATTTGTACGTCTTGCAACGCACAAATCTCGCACAATTTTTGCAGCCGTGTGAAAGCAGCCTAAGACATTACCAACAGGTTTTTACGTAGTCAAGGAAAGGAGTCCTGATGAGAAGGCTTACGCCAAGGGGCTAGATCATGTTTGTAAATTAGCACGGTTTAGGTATAGGTACGGGTACAGATGGAGGGGGGGCCCAGCTGAACTTTTGCACCCGGGCCCCTTAGCCTTTAGGTACGCCCCTGCGCTCATACGTCTTACTTTCAAGTTTTCAACAGAGAAAAGAGGGATACGCTTTGGACCACTTACGTTTTTTGCCAAGCTCACCCATTGTGTCCCTGCTCGGCAATACTGTCCATTGGTCAAGTTGCACAGAGGCGCCCAAACTGAATTTTTGTCAGGATCCATGAGATGCCCAGATCTTATCTCCACAATGTAAAGAAAAAGAACTTGGATTAATCTAACAATAATTCATTAATTGGGTAAGGAAGGGGGAAGAGGGACTGGGGGCAAACTATCTTGGTGCAGGAAAACCTACTACATCTCTGCTCTGGGCAGATTTACTATTGAAAATGCACCAGATATTTGGTACAAATTGCACCAGAAAACTGTCTGATCGGCTTTGCTCCACATTTATGATGTGTTTTAGAGGCTTTTAGCAATTTTTTTTTTCTTTTTTTGTTGTTTCTGTAAAAAAATACATGGTTTTGTAAAAAAAAAAAAAAAAAAGGGAAGCCTAAATGTGACAATTAGAGATGAGCGAGCGTACTCGGATAAGCACTACTCGCTCGAGTAATTGGCTTTATCCGAGTATCGCTGTGCTCGGGGCTAAAGATTCGGTTGCCGCTGCGGCTGACAGGTCAGTCGCAGTGGGGAGCAGGGGAGAGCGGGCGGGAGAGAGGGAGAGAAAGATCTCCCCTGCAGCTCCCCGCTCCGTGCCAGCACCCGAATCTTCAGACCCGAGCACAGCGATACTCGGATAAAGCAAATTACTCGAGCGAGTAGTGCTTATCCGAGTACGCTCGCTCATCTCTAGTGACAATGTTTTCCAAAAATGTAGCATGTACTAAGCCAAAGAACATGTGGCATAAGGCTGGATTCACACGGGCGTATATCGGCCAGGTTTTCGCGCCCGGCCGATATACGCTGCCCCTCTGATGCATTGGTTTACACTTGGCCATATTTCTGTGGGGTTTAAGTGCTCGGCCAGCTAAGAAGGTGCATTTTGGCTGGGCGCTTTTACATTGGCAATGGCTGCATAGGATCCTATGGGAGCCTATGACAGCTGCTGGAGAAGAGAGGTGGGAGGGAGCTTAGCAGTGTAACTCCAATCCTCGCCGTCTGTTTGCAATGGGAGGGGTGGCTAAGCTCCGCCCCCTTCTATTGCTGGCGGAGAGGGGACAGGAGCTTAGCACACTAGCTCCCGCTACGTCCCGCCTCCTCTCCTAACCGAGACATGGGGAGGGAAGGGGGAGACAGTTTAGCAGAGCTGCCTCGGCGAATATGCGCTGGGCTTGGGCCGTCTGAACTGGCGCACAAACATTTTGATTTGTGCGCCCGTTTAACCGTCTTTACATCGCCAGCGGGTGAAGGTAAAAATGCTGATGCCTGTGTGAATCCAGCCTAAAGTTGGACTAAGCAGTATAAAAATTAGCTAAATGTATCATCCAGCAGAGTTTGGGCTCACAGCCACTGGCAATCCGACTTCCCTGCGATGCGAGGGTGAGTGAAAACGTATGATAATGAAACCAATGATTGACAATGGTTTCATTCTCATTTGCGATGTTTTCAATGTAATCTCGCATCACAAAGAAGAATGGGCGATGCAATTGTTATTTGTATGGCGTCAACATATTCTGCAGCACTTTTGTCTATTCAGCAGCCTATACAGGTCCTGGGAGACTCCTTTATTAGGGGGACAGAGCAGAAGATCTGTTACAAAGACCGGGATCGTCCAACGGTGTGTCATCCTGGTGCTCGAGTTCGACACATCATGGTCATGGTACATATTGGCACCAATAGTAGGTGGAGGGTCCTTAACCCCTTAATGACGCGGCCCTTTTTTTTTTCCCATTTTCGGTTTTTCCTTTCCCCTTTAAAAAAATCGTAACTCCTTTATTTATAAAGTGACGTCGCTGTATGAGGGCTTGTTTTTTGCGGGACGAGTTATATTTTCCAATGGTGCTATTTAAAGTACTATATAATGTACTGAAAAACTTTTTTAAAATTTTAAGCGGAGTAAATGAGAAAAAAACCGACATTCTGGCATCTTTCAGGGCATCTTGTTTTTATAGCTCACAAACTGCAACAAGAATGACATGATAACTATATTTTATGGGTCGGTACGATTACTGCGATACCAAACATACAGTTTTTTTTCTGCTCTACTTTTCTTTTTTTTCAAAGGCCTTTTAAATTTTTAAAATGTATTTTCTGCCACCATCTTATGCGTGCAATACCGTTTTTACTTCTGCATCGACTTAGTTGTACAAGGGTTAGTTTGGTGCAGCACATCCTGTAGTTTGTGTTTGGACCATTTTGGAAAACATATGACTTATTGATGGTTTTTTATTGCATTTTTTTCTTGTAGACAGGGTGACCAAAAAAATGCATTGCGGGTGTTCTTTATTTTTTTTTTCGGGTGACGTTCACCATGCGTGGCAAATAGTGCATCACATTGATAGATCAGACTTTTACAGATGCAGCGATACCAAATATGTAGTCTTGTTTTATTACTTAATTACTTAGATTGTTTTATTGTAAATTTGGGAAAAGAGTTTTTTTTAAAGCTTTTATTACTTTTTTTTCAATACCTAGTAAAAATAAAAACAAAGTTTTAGTTTATTTTTTAGCCCCCCCCCCCCCCCCCCCCCTCCAGGGAACCACACCTTCGATGCTTTAATCACTCCTGCAGTAAGCTGTAATGCTATAGCATTACATTATACTGCGATCTGACGGGCTGTCTAGCCAGCCACCCCACGAGGATGGTTTGATGGGCATACTACCAGGAAAGGATCCCAGCTGCCATGACACCCGCACGGCTCCCTGCGATCATCGGGAGATTTAAATGCCACTGTCAGAATGGAAAGCAGCATTTAAAGGGTTAACAGCCGCGATTGGCCTGCACAGCCAGGTGTCAGCTGTAATAAACAGCCTGCACCCATGCTGTATGAAGAGAGATAGCCGTGCAATTCCAGGTTTTAAGTAAATTAAGTAATGTGATAAACAGACCCTTGTTTCTTATATTTATAGACTCTAGCGACGGGGTCTGTTCCACTGCATTGGTGCATAGCCAATGTGCTGCGATATTCAAAAAGGGATGAAAAAAGAAAACCTGGAAATTACAGGCAGGTACGTCTTACTACCATTGTGGGTAAAATGTTTGAAGGGTTTCTAAGAGGTGCTATCCTGGAGCACCTCAAGGAAAATGGCTGTATAACTCCATATCAGCATGGGTTTATGCCAGATCACTCCTGTCATCCAATCTGATCAGCTTCTACGAGGAGTTAAATTCTAGACTGAACTGTAGAGTCACTGGATTGTGCAGTAAAATATCAATATTTGTAGATTACAGAAAACTATGTAAAGATATTAATACACAGCCGGCGCTCAATAAGCCAATCACAGCCATTCAGTGGTGTCATTCACTGAATGGCTGTGAATGATCGAGCACCGGCTGTGATTGGCTGGCGCTTTGTAGTGCCCCAGAACCAGAGTCCGTGTTACACCCCAGTGCAAAGTTGTCGTGTGGTTTCATAAAGCATATTTTTCACAATGCATTATAATATATATTGTTTGTCTTTTGCACTGCACTGTGTTATAGTTGCAGAACCTTGCATATCTCAGGCTATGCAGAGATACAAGGGTTAAATTGTACAGATGAGATGTGATTTTGGTTATCAAGCAGCCCCTCAGCAGATGCTGCAGAGCTCCACATCCCCCAAGAAGGTGGGAGGGACCCGACAGCAAAGGGAGTCAGTCGGCTCTTGGAGGGGGAAGAGAGTAGAGTAACATGTGAGCCAAGAACAAAGGGCAGACCAAGAGAGAGCTCCTGGGACCTTAGCCCACTCTGCCATTTTTGTGCCAGTCCATGCTGTAAAGGGGATTATTGTGTGATGAGCTCTGAGGAAGGGAGACAGAGCTGGAGCTAAAGACAGAGAGGATAAGTTGTACAAGGACCTCCCTGCGTATGCTGTTTCTAACTTCTGGTGGAGAGCAGTATTGGTCAGCTAGCACGCTGATGAATTGTCCCGCATGCGTCCTTCCAGGTACCGCGTGACGGAACGGAATTGTGAGTACCAAGTGAAAATTGTAATGCAGTGTGAATGGAGCCCCACAGCAGAGGTTAATCTAAACTGGACTGTGTATGACAAGAACTAAATCTAACTGTTAGCAAAGATATTCCTGCTACAAGCGAAGTAAGAGACATTCCCAAGAGCATCATAGACTGTATCGTCAATATCTCTCGTGATAACCAAATGATCATCCATCTACTGCTTATTAGTAATACCGCATGCTATACTTTGATTGACTCGTAACCTGGAATGTACATAAGCAATTGAAGTAAAGTTAAAGCTGTTTCACGAAATCCCAGTGTCAGAAGTCCATCCTGCACTCCGTATAACTGAAGCAGCTCCCTTGACAAAAGGGTATGGTGTGGAACCCAGGACTATCAGGTTAGTGAAGCCACCCTGCCACGTGACATGAGAACAATAGCCCTTGCTAGCTTGTTGTATTAACCACCGGTGCACCACAGCTCGATCCAATCACAGCGCTTACTTATACAGAGCTGACCGCTGGGGAATTCAAAGCCGAGCAGGGAGATGACAGCAGGGATAACTCTCAAGCAGCTTACCGCACCGCCGGGGAGACCATCACGCCAGGGACACAGATGCCGGCTGGGAGGTGAGTATTGCGTTTTTTTTGTTTTTTTTTTACCTCACCCAAGTATAAGCCAAGGGGCGCTTTTTCAGCATAAAAAATGTGCTGAAAAACTCGGCTTATACTTGAGTAGTTTAGAAAAAAGATGGCTGAGCGTCTCTCTAATAACTATGTATAACTATATGAGGGGGACAATGCAGGGATCTCTTCCATCATCCGTTTATACCCAGGACTGTGACTGTAACAAAGGGGCATCCTCTATGTTTAGAGGATAAAAGGTTTCTACACCGACATAGAAGGGGGTTCTTTACCATAAGAGTAGTGAGACTATGGAACTCTTTGCAAGAGAACGTGGTGATGGTAAACTCGATAAGAGTTCAAGAGGGCCTTGGACATCTTTCTTGAGCGAAACAATATTATGTTATAATTATTAATAACTTCAAAAGGGCTGTTGAAAAAGAGATTACTTTGATTGCCAGATTGGAGTCAGGAAGGACTTAAATGGAGAAAATTTGCTTCTAACTTTTTTTTTTTTTACATCCTCTGGATCAACATTGGAGCGTAATAGGTTGAACTGGATAAATACTACAGTGCTTCTTCAAAAAGAAGAACCTGTCTTATATTGATTTTTGGCCCAAAAGAGGCACAGGGTCTTATTTTTGGGGGGTGTCTTATACTCGCATAGCAGGTGCCATCCATGTTCCTCCTGCTGTGCTGTGGCACTCCGGCAGGCTTCCGTGCAGTCCTCAATGGTGACGGAGCATTTCTTGCTGGTGACTGGGCTTGAATACTTCCCCTCCAGCAAGTGATTGTGCAACGGCGGAGAAGCGACTCAAGAAATGTACCTTAGTATGGGTGGCAGGAAGGCCTGTTTTGTCACGGTGACGCCAGTACTCCAACTGGAACCTCAGGGGTGAAATGACGATTAAATAAATGAGTCGAGTCCAGTAGTATTTTAGTAATCTGGGAGTATGCAGATTTATTGACTTTGGTATTTTGCAGTATAATTGAATTCACAATTTTCAACAAAAGTACTTTTAACAGGTACACAAAGATGCATTACTAGGCAGACAATTGAACACGATGAGAAATACAGTAACCTTTAACTTGAGTAGGACCTGACTTCAACACTCACTCTCTCCTTTTCTTAACTGAACTGACTTGACAGACCATCTCCCCACTAGTTGATCTAGCTGAAGGATTGATTTGAGTTTAGTTGAGTATAGATGAGGCAGAGGGCAATGTGGCTGTATGCTAATCCTGGCTTTGAGTTTACCGGGTAGCTATGACTCACTGTTAGTAGAAGGCGACCTCAGAAAGGTTCTCCTTCCCTCTGCTGTGGGATAGCAAGGGAACGGGTTCACACCACGCTTGACCTTGGGAGAAACCATGCTACACTGCTGACTCACTTCTGTACGTGTACCTCCTCCTCTCCGACATGACTGACTGCAACCTCTCCTCTCTCATACCTGGCTGAGTCAGCCTAACTGCCCACTGTCTGTCCCTTTTATCTCCTGTTTCTTTCCCGAACTTTCTGAACTCCTCTTAGTCTAGCATAGGGACTTGTGTTCTGGCTTCCCCGCTCTTGGACTCTGCACCAGTGAGATTGAAGTTGACTATCAGCCAATAGGACACCATCTGACATCAGAGCTAAGCTCTAGGCTTCGTGGAGATAAACAGGGTCTCTCCTATAGACGGCATCTTCTATGTCCATTGACAACACATAGACAGGTGAGACAGGACAAGTGTTGGTGTGAATGTTCTGTAGGACCCGCTGGGCCACTACAATTGCCCTCATTGGCTGAGGCGTCATTCCCCAACCAATCAAAGCTGGTGCATGATAAACCAATCACAGCCATTCAATGATGTCCTTCAATCAATGGCTGTGATTGCTTCAAGAGCGCTTCCTCAGCCAATCAGAGCAGGCCCTCAAGGAGTCAATCAGAGCAATCGCTTGCCTGGGGCGGGGAATTCAAGCCCCGTCACCAACAAGAGATGCACCATCAGCATTGAGGACTGCACGGAAGCCTGCCAGAGTGCCGCAGCCTAGAGGCAGAGACCCGGACCATACCTGCTAGGTGAGTATTGTTTTTTATTTTTCCTTGTTTTTCATTTAGCGTAGCTAGGGATTATTTTCGGGGTAGGGCTAATATTTCAAGTCCCCCCCCCCACTTCCCGAAAATCAGGGTAGGGCTTATTATTGGGGCAGGTCTTGTTTTTGGGAAAACAGCACAGTATGTTACTATGTAACCTGACGATATGTTCAGACAGCGAAATCTGAATTATTTTTTCACATATATTTCGGGTCAGAATCTTCTGAGTTACAGTTTTTTTTTGGCATGGAAGGCAAATCTGCAAGCGGATTTAGCCCTTTTTAACGTGTGGATTTAACCACACGCATTCAGAGTGGTGTCCATGTTATGAAGTGACACTTCTTGCTTAGTGGGCTTGAACATCTCCTTGTTTGATGTGGTGGCAAATTTTCTCCCTTATTTGGTGGGGTGGTGTATCTCCTTGCCTGTTTGGGTATCGTATCTTCTCACTCGGTGGGGCGGCATGTTTCCTCACTTTGGTGTTGCCCGTTGGGGTGGTGTGTCTCCTTGCTTGGGTGGGATACTGTAAATTATAACTTTATTACCTGGATAATCTGTATACTGCGCACCTGAGCTGAATTCGTATATACTTCTGTGCATCATCTGCAGCCAGTTGAAGTGAATGCTCTAATATGCATTTATGTACCGGACACTTTATAATGTTTCCTTATTAGCTGATGACTCTTCTAATGCTTATGTTTTACGGATTTGTATACTATATGTAATGCCATGTATATTAACTTGTGTATATTAACTTGTGATTGCTTGATTGATGATAATATACAACATGACATCACAATCTGCTTGACAAAACCTCATATGAGCTGAAACATTGTACATGTTCACAATTAGGTAATAAACCGGGAGGATTCCACTTTTCCATGAAGTCTGTGCTGTTGGCAGATTCTGCATTTCTCTGGATGGAAGCCGGGTGCTTCACCCTCCCCTGTGTTAACGAACATGTCAGCCCCGGGGATTGGGAGTGCGCCACATCCGGAATGGATTGCTGTATACAGCACTGATGTGATTGGATTCTCCAGCCGTAAAATATCTGTTGTCTGAATTTGTTAAAATAACAAAACCTCCATTAAAACTGCCCCCGATCCAGCGCCGAATCTCCTCTGGTTCCATCCAGTCTCCAGATACACTCATTGCAATCAGAAGCTTGGTCAAATCTGTAATAGCAGTGTGTATCTCATGGAACTGCATTGGCCTTGATGGTCTATAGTGATCACGTGTCGTATATACAAACACTATTGTAGGGAGCGATTTGGATGTAGTGGTCATATAAAGACCTGACTTCATTAAACATGGAGGAGCCGACCTGACAAGATGGTCACATGTTCCAATCCATACAAGAAATGAAGAGAAAATCTACACTTTATTATGTCCCCAACTGTTTCCTTTCATTAGCTCTAGAAATTGCGTATCTTCATGTTGAATTGGGTGTGGTTTTAACATTGGTCCATCTTCCTATTAAGGTGCCCACAATATAGGATCAAGGATGGAAAATGACAGGAACAAGATGGCAGAAAGTGTATTAAATCTCACCCTAGAGATACACTTCCAGCTTACTGGAGAGGTGAGAGATTCTGATGATGTCACATTACATCATTCCTATCTATGGTAATAACAGATTATGTCACTGGAGAGGGGAGAGATTCTGATGATGTCACATCACATCATTCTTATCTATGGTAATAACAGATGATGTCACTGGAGAGGTGATGAACTCTGGAAATGTCTGTAGTAATATTTATTACTGTCTCCCCATATACAGGATTACACAGTAGTGAAGAAGACCTCTAGTGATGGCTGTCAGCCTCCTGTGTGTGATGAATGGGGAAGATCCCTGAGCCCAATCATGGGGCCCCCACCTCGCCCCCTGATACATGAGGACATCAATGTACAGAAGATTCTGGAACTCGCCAACAAGATGATTGAGCTGCTGACTGGAGAGGTGATGCTGCAGGGAATGCTGGGACATTATACAGTAACAGCACTGGAGGCTTATGGGTGATGACTGTATATTGTGTTATTAGGTTCCTAAAAGGTGTCAGGATGTCGCTGTCTATTTCTCCATGGAGGAGTGGGAGTATTTAGAAGGACACAAGGATCTGTACAAGGACGCCATGATGGAGACCCGCCAGCCGCTCCCATCACCAGGTAATAGACAGGACTAAATACACGGAGACTTTATTATCTGTATGTAAAGAATGACTTCAGTGTCTGTCTGTGTTTCCTCCAGTTCCATCCAGTAAGAGAAGCCCACCAGAGAGATGTCCCCGTCCTCTTCTTCCACAGGACCACCAGGTAGATGGAGATGTCCCTCTGATCTGTAGAAGGCTGTGAAGCTCTTGTCTTCGGTCTTATTAGATGTCTTCTACTTGTGTGATGAGGCCGGTGGAGATGGCAGGATTACCGCTGACCAGAGACATTCCATGTTGTCTGGATCTTCTCCCAGTTTTCTGGCGGTGGAGACAGCTGGTGGGAATAAGGAGCCAACAGGTTGGATTTATATCTATCTGCTCCTTTATGTCCCCCGAGACAAACCGCGGATGTGTCTGGTAGACGCTGATCTCCTCCACTGAGACAACATGCAGCATGTCTAGCCATGCCGGATATACATGTGTATGAGGATCCTGAGGGGTCATTTGCCATTATCTTCAAAAAGTCCAACCATAATTTTTTGTGTATAAACCAATAAAGTTAGAGATGCGCGGTTTGGTGCATGTACTAAGGTGACCCTAATACGCAGGCTTGGCTTTTCTTCCTGCCTACTGAAGCTGCCAGTCGCCGGCAGACAGCCAATGAGTGAGGAAGTGTCTGACTTTTTTTCTTTTTTGACAAAATGACAGAGAAACATAACATTACTGCATTAAATTTTGTGTGAAGCTTGGCAATTCCCTAGTGGAAACATCCGCAAGATTCAAAAGGCGTTTGAGGATGAAGCAATAGGCATCACACAGATAAAGGAGTGGTAAAACCGCTTCAAAGATGGGCGCACATCAGTGGAGAGTCAGGCTCCATCCTCTCCCGACATGGCTCCATGTGACTTCTGGTTTTTACCCAAGGTGAAAATGTCCCTGAAAGGAACCAGATTTCAGTCTAGAGAAGACATCATGCAGAATAAGATGGACCAGGTATGCGCCATTTAAAAGAGGTGTTGGGAGAAGTGTGTGACTGCCCAAGGAGACTACTTAGAAGAAGATTAGTGTAAAATTGCTTTATCTGAATACAATATTTTTTTGGAAATAGAGGTTGGATACTTTTTAAACACACCTCGTATATGCAGAGCTTCTAGACCTGCAGCTATGTGGCTCAGATAACTACTCCTGTCAGGTCATTCTTGGTCATCATGATGATTAATGATCTTCTCTTGTCATGTAAAACCTTCCATATGACTTCTCCAACCGTCTGCTGACTTTTACAATATTTGTCTCACAGCTTTTGTATCAGGATGAAGATCTGACTGATATTAATACTACAGAGACAAATGTGAGGGGCGATCAGCGGTGTAAAGAGGAGATTCCTACAGGTAACCGCCCAGGTGAGTAGTAACCACTAAATACAGCAGAGAGGAGTCACAGATTCCCCTCAGTCAGCGGCTGCAGATATGCTATTCTATGGTCTGTGGGATTATTGGTGATGACCGATCCTGCAGTCCGGGCCCCGTCCTCCCAGCTGGTTCATCCTGTAAGCCTGTTAGTGGCAGTAAATATATGAGACTACAGGCCCCCAGTCATCAGGGCACTAGGACTACTCGCCTGTAGTAAAGCATGGAATGTGTAAGTTATGGGGCATTTTTTATTTTATTAGCTATAATAAAGTAATTACAGTCATTAGTCTGATATAACCTGCCAGGAATGGAGACTAGAGATGAGCGAACGTACTCGTCCGAGCTTGATACTCGTTCGAGTATTAGCGTGTTCGAGATGCTCGTTACTCGTAACGAGTACCACGTGATGTTCGAGTTACTTTCAGTTTCCTCTCTGAGATGTTAGCGCGCTTTTCTGGCCAATTGAATGACAGGGAAGGCATTACAACTTCCCCCTGCGTCGTTCAAGCCCTATACCACCCCCCTGCAGTGAGTGGCTGGGGAGATCAGGTGTCACCCGAGTATAAAAATCGGCCCCTCCCGCGGCTCGCCTCAGATGCGTTGTGAGATAGCTGAGGAACAGTGCTATAGTGTTGGAGCTGCTGTAGGGAGAGCGTTAGGAGTTAGTGTAGGCTTCAAGAACCCCAACGGTCCTTCTTAGGGCCACATCTAACAGTGTGCAGTAGTGTGGAGGCTGCTTTTAGCAGTGTTGCACTTTTTTTTTTTTGGTATATCGGCCGTGCAGAGCATTGCGCCCTGCAGTAATACTACAGGGACAGAATTGTGTAGGCAGGGCCAGAAGACATATATAGATTGAATATACGCAGTGGTCCTTTTGAAAAAAATATTTGAAGAAAAACAAATATTTGGCCTGCCTGTCACTCTGCTCAGTGTTCTGGGTTTGTGTCTGCTGCGGGTTGTAGTTCTCCAAATAAATACGCAGCCAGCTAAGTGTTACAGCAGGCTTGCGCAAAATTATTTCCTGGCGTTCCGTAAGCGAAGTGAGCCTACAACCACAGGCCAATAAGCGGCACATTAAATTACAGTGTTGTGTTTCTGCATTCCTGGTAATACAGCATGCTGAGGGGTAGGGGTAGGCCTAGAGGACGTGGGCGCGGAGGCCCTAGTCCGGGTGTGGGCACAGGCCGAGCTCCTGATCCAGGTGTATCGCAGCCGACTGCTGCGGGATTAGGAGAGAGGCACGTTTCTGGCGTCCCCACATTCATAGCACATTTAATGGGTCCACGCGGTAGACCCTTATTAGAAAATGAGCAGTGTGAGCAGGTCCTGTCGTGGATGGCAGAAAGTGCTTCGAGCAACCTATCGTCCACCCAGAGTTCTGCGCCGTCCACTGCTGCAACTCAGAATCCTCTGGCTGCTGCTCCTCCTTCCTCCCAGCCTCCTCACTCCATGAAAATGAGACATTCTGAGGAGCGGGCAGACTCCCAGGAACTGTTCTCGGGCCCCTGCTCAGATTGGGCAGCAGTGGTTCCTCTCCCACCAGAGGAGTTTATCGTGACTGATGCCCAACCATTGCAAAGTTCCCGGGGTCCGGGGGATGAGGCTGGGGACTTCCGGCAACTGTCTCAAGACCTTTCAGTGGGTGAGGAGGCCGATGACGATGAGACACAGTTGTCTATCAGTGAGGTAGTAGTAAGGGCATTAAGTCCGAGGGAGGAGCGCACCGAGGATTCTGAGGAAGAGCAGCAGGACGATGAGGTGACTGACCCCACCTGGTTTGCTACACCTACTGAGGACAGGTCTTCAGAGGGGGAGGCAAGGGCAGCAGCAGGGCAGGTTGCAAGAGGCAGTGCGGTGGCCAGGGGTAGAGGCAGGGCCAGACCGAATAATCCACCAACTGTTTCCCAAAGCGCCCCCTCGCGCCATGCCACCCTGCAGAGGCCGAGGTGCTCAAAGGTCTGGCAGTTTTTCACTGAGAGTACAGACGACCGACGAACAGTGGTGTGCAACCTTTGTCGCGCCAAGATCAGCCGGGGAGCCACCACCAGCAGCCTCACCACCACCAGCATGCGCAGACATATGATGGCGAAGCACCCCACAAGGTGGGACGAAGGCCGTTCACCGCCTCCGGTTTGCACCGCTGCCTCTCCCACTGTGCCCCAACCTGCCACTGAGATCCAACCCCGCTCTGAGGACACAGGCACTACCGTCTCCTGGCCTGCACCCACACCCTCACCTCCGCTGTCCTCTGCCCCATCCACCAATGTCTCTCAGCGCACCGTCCAGCCGTCGCTAGCGCAAGTGTTTGAGCGCAAGCGCAAGTACGCCACCACGCACCGACACGCTCAAGCGTTAAACGTGCACATAGCAAAATTTATCAGCCTGGAGATGCTGCCGTATAGGGTTGTGGAAACGGAGTCCTTCAAAAGTATGATGGCGGCGGCCCCGCGCTACTCAGTTCCCAGTCGCCACTACTTTTCCCGATGTGCCGTCCCAGCCCTGCACGACCACGTCTCCTGCAACATTGTACGTGCCCTCACCAACGCGGTTACTGCAAGGTCCACTTTACAACGGACACGTGGACAAGCACAGGCGGGCAGGGCCACTATATCTCCCTGACGGCACATTGGGTGAATTTAGTGGAGGCTGGGACAGAGTCAGAGCCTGGGACCGCTCACGTCCTACCCACCCCCAGAATTGCGGGCCCCAGCTCGGTGCTGGTATCTGCGGCGGTGTATGCTTCCCCCACTAAACCACCCTCCTCCTCCTCCTCCTCCGCAACCTCTGTCTCGCAATCAAGATGTGTCAGCAGCAGCACGTCGCCAGCAGTCGGTGTCGCGCGGCGTGGCAGCACAGCGGTGGGCAAGCGTCAGCAGGCCGTGCTGAAACTACTCAGCTTAGGAGATAAGAGGCACACGGCCCACGAACTGCTGCAGGGTCTGACAGAGCAGACCGACCGCTGGCTTGCGCCGCTGAGCCTCCAACCGGGCATGGTCGTGTGTGACAACGGCCGTAACCTGGTGGCGGCTCTGCAGCTCGGCAGCCTCACGCACGTGCCATGCCTGGCCCACGTCTTTAATTTGGTGGTTCAGCGCTTTCTGAAAAGCTACCCTCGCTTGTCAGACCTGCTCGGAAAGGTGCGCCGGCTCTGCGCACATTTCCGCAAGTTCCACACGGACGCTGCCACCCTGCGCACCCTGCAACATCGGTTTAATCTGCCAGTGCACCAACTGCTGTGCGACGTGCCCACACGGTGGAACTCTACGTTTCACATGTTGGCCAGGCTGTATGAGCAGCGTAGAGCTACAGTGGAATACCAACTGCAACATGGGCAGCGCAGTGGGAGTCAGCCTCCTCAATTCTTTACAGAAGAGTGGGCCTGGTTGGCAGACATCTGCCAGGTCCTTGGAAACTTTGAGGAGTCTACCCAGATGGTGAGCGGCAATGCTGCAATCATTAGCGTCACCATTCCTCTGTTATGCCTCTTGAGAAGTTCCCTGCAAAGCATAAAGGCAGACGCTTTGCACTCGGAAACAGAGCCGGGGGAAGACAGTATGTCGCTGGATAGTCAGAGCACCCTCTTGTCTATATCTCAGCGCGGTGAGGAGGAGGAGGAGGAGGAGGAAGATGAGGAGGAGGGGGAAGACACAGCTTGGCCCACTGGTGAGGGTACACATGCTGCTGGCCTGTCATCCTTTCAGCGTGTATGGCCTGAGGAGGAGGAGGAGGATCCTGAAAGTGATCTTCCTAGTGAGGACAGCCATGTGTTGCGTACAGGTACCCTGGCACACATGGCTGACTTCATGTTAGGATGCCTTTCTCGTGACCCTCGCGTTACACGCATTCTGGCCACTACGGATTACTGGGTGTACACACTGCTCGACCCACGGTATAAGGAGAACCTTTCCACTCTCAAACCCAAAGAGGAAAGGGGTTCGAGAGTGTTGCTATACCACAGGACCCTGGCGGACAAACTGATGGTAAAATTCCCATACGACAGCGGTAGTGGCCGAAGGCGCAGTTCCGAGGGCCAGGTAGCAGGGGAGGCGCGGAGATCAGGCAGGATGTACAGCACAGACAGGCCAACACTCTTTAAGGCCCTTGACAGCTTTATGGCTCCCCAGCAAGACTGTGTCACCGCTCCCCAGTCATGGCTGAGTCGGCGGGAGCACTGTAAAAGGATGGTGAGGGAGTACGTAGCCGATCGCACGACCGTCCTCCGTGACGCCTCTGCCCCCTACAACTACTGGGTGTCGAAGCTGGACACGTGGCCTGAAATCGCGCTGTATGCCCTGGAGGTGCTTGCTTGTCCTGCGGCTAGCGTCTTGTCAGAGAGGGTGTTTAGTGCGGCTGGGGGAATCATCACAGATAAGCGTACCCGCCTGTCAACCGACAGTGCCGACAGGCTAACACTCATCAAGATGAACAAAGCCTGGATTTCCCCAGACTTCTCTTCTCCACCAGCGGACAGCAGCGATACCTAAGCAATACGTAGGCTGCACCCGCGGATGGAAGCATCGTTCTGTATCCCCATCCAAAACGGGGACCTTTTTGCTTCATCAATCTGTGTATAATATTCCTCCTCCTCCTCCTGCTCCTCCTCCCTGAAACCTCACATAATGACGCCGAACGGGCAATTTTTCTTAGGCCCACAAGGCTCACTCATATAATTTTTCTAAACAATTTTTATACGTTTCAATGCTCATTAAAGCGTTGAAACTTTCACCTCCACCAATTTTTATTTTAACTGGGCTGCCTCCTGGCCTACTTACCAATTAAGCCACATTAACCAAAGCGATTAATGGGTTTCACCTGCCCTCTTGGTTGGCCATGGCCAATTTTTCTGATGTACATTAGTACTGTTGATACAGCAATTTTTGTGGGCCCTCGCCTACAGTGTAATCAAATGACTTTTTAGCCCACCTGCATTACAGCTGACGTTACATCCGCTGTGTTGGGCAATGCAATGGGATATATTTGTGTACCGCCGGTGGCTTCCTGGCACCCACCCATGCTGTCGGTCCACAGGGAGTTGTAAATGCATCTGTTTCCACTTCTAAAGAACCCCAGTCTGACTGGGGCATGCAGTGTGGGCCGAAGCCCACCTGCATTAAGCACGACATTACTATCTCAGCTGTGTTGGGCAATGCAATGGGATATTTTTATGTACCGCCGGTGGGTTCCAGGGAGCCACCCATGCTGTGGGTGCACACGGAATTCCCATTGCGGAGTTGTACCCGCCTGTGACTATTTATAAAAAACCGCGGTCTGACTGGGGCATGCAGACACCTTGACAGAATGAATAGTGTGTGGCACATAGGTTCCCCATTGCTATGCCCACGTGTGCAGCTCCAGATGGAGGTGGCACAGGATTATATTTCTCATTGCTTCTGTACAGCATTGTGGGCTATCGTCCCGCCCCTTTTAAAGAGGGTCGCTGCCTAGCCGTGCCAACCCTCTGCAGTGTGTGCCTGCTTTTCCTGTGGCAGACGCACTTATAAATAGACATGAGGGTGGCGTGGCATGAGGGCAGCTGAAGGCTGCGCAGGGACAGTTTGGTGTGCGCTGTGGACACTGGGTCGTGCGGGGGGGTTGGGCAGCATGTAACCCAGGAGAAGTGGCAGCGGAGTGTCATGCAGGCAGTGATTGTGCTTTGTTGGAGGTAGTGTGGTGCTTCGCTAAGGCATGCCATGCTAATGAGGGCTTTTCAGAAGTAAAAGTTGTTGGGAGGGGGGGGGGGGGCACTCTTGCCGCTATTGTGGCTTAATAGTGGGACCTGGGAACTTGAGATGCAGCCCAACATGTAGCCCCTCGCCTGCCCTATCCGTTTCTGTGTTGTTCCCATCACTTTCTTAAATTGCCCAGATTTTCACAAATGAAAACCTTAGCGAGCATCGGCGATATACAAAAATGCTCGGGTCGCCCATTGACTTCAATGGGGTTCGTTACTCGAAACAAACCCTCGAGCATCGCGAAAAGTTCGTCTCGAGTAACGAGCACCCGAGCATTTTGGTGCTCGCTCATCTCTAATGGAGACCTATTTGTTTACAGCAATAATTACTTCATTAAGGGCAGGAAGCCTGTGCGTCCTACAAACAGATAATTGAAATTTCATGTTAAACCTTGTCGGCTCTGCTGCACCGTCGCTAGGATCCGGCTCTGCTGCACCATCGCTAGGATCCGGCTCTTCTACAACACCAAGCCTTGTCTGCTCGTCTGTGCTGCTGAACTATCCCTTCTTCACAGCGTTAAGGATTCACTAAACATCACCTACACTAGGGGTTTATAGCCAAAAGAACACGCCAAAACCGCTGTGTATGTAGACTTACTAATTTATAGTAACATCTGTCACCTCATATTTGAGAAAAAAGCCATCAAAAACATCAATTTCAAATCCATCTACAGCAATAATCCGCACCGATTGCTATTAGAAGCGATAGGACACTGATTGGTCACAGAGGGAGGTGGAGTCCGCACCAAAAACATTCTGTGTAAACATATCCTAAGGCATCACACTAGTATTTGGGAGATCAGGTCTACCACAGAGGAGGGGGAGGATCCGTGGCCCTGCTGGTGGATGGAAATCATTCAGTACTCCGCATTTATTAGGGACAACTCATCTTGGTGTCGGATTGACATCTTCATCCGGTCACTTACAGGCAACAGGCAGAATTTAAAAGCCGCAGGTATTCCGTAGCGTGTGACATCAGCCTGTCAGCTGATCGGACTCAGGCACAATGCAACACAGTTATTCCAAATCAGATTACTCAATTAATACATAAAACATATAAAAACATATAGGAATTAGAAGAGATGAAACCAGAACAATATGAAAACCGGACCTTATGAAACTGTACGGTAGAAAAAACAGAAGAAAGATTAATGGCAGAACAGGCTCAGATTGTTCTAATGAGTTTGCATATAATTCAGTGGATGAATGAGTGGCAGAACATTATCAGTCAAAGTTTTAGAACATCTCAATCTTCCAGGTATTTATGACATTAGCACAGTTCAACTCCAACTAGCATAAAATGGTTCAAAGGGTCAAAAATAAGTTAAAAACATCAAAAGCTTTTGATATTTTAACCTGAAATGCAACGATAGTCGGAATTTATGCACGCGCATTGCTATCATAATGGCAGGAAACAGGCAATTGACCAAAGAAGACAGACAGGCAATTATAACCCTTAGAAGTGTAGGTCTGTCCTACAGAGAATTGGCCAAGGTTGCAGGCAGTACAGTTTTCTATACCATCAAAAGACACTTGGAAACTGGAGGAAACCCTGACAGCCTCAGCCAATAAGAGCCGGCGCTGGATTAACCAATCAGAGCCATCGCTTGCAGGAGGCGGGGTATTCAAGCCCTGTCACCAACAGGAGATAATCCATTGGCATTGAGTACTATACAGAAGCCTGGTCAGAGTGCCACTGCCCAGTGGGAGAGACGGGGACGACGCTTGCTAAGTGAGTATTGTGTTTTTTGATTTTTTTTTTTTCATATAGTGTGGCGAGGGCTTATATTTCAAATCCCCCATCCCCGCCCTTTTCCCCCTAAAATCAAGGTAGGGCTTATTATGGGAATAGGTCTTATTCTCAGGGAAACTTGATACTTACAAATATCTTCCTGGAATGGAACCTGTTTGTAAGTAGGCGACTATCTGTATTTTTATTCATCTTAACTTGTTAGTTCTATGTTTTCATTTCAAAGTATAATTGAGACATTAAACTGCATAAATGGCAATAAAAGTGGGGAAAATTGTAGTGGTGTAAAATTTTTGACCAGTAATGTATATAGGTTGCAGAAAAAAGAGGAAAACAAAAAGCAGCCGGCAGATCAGTATAGGTATTGGGGAGAACAAAAGGAAAAAAAACAGAAGGAGGAGAAGCAATATTGATAAAGCCAGTTCATCATTTACAGGATGATCTTCCCTCTTGGATAACCGTACTTCGTCTCTTGCCGGCTGCCTGGATAACAATATCCATATTCTATCACAATGGCCTGATTAGCCAGATGTTCCTTGTCTGTGAGGTTATCCATAACTTTCTCCAGATGATATAGAGTTGGAAACGCATCGCTAGCTAGTAAGAAAAAAGACTCAATGGTTGGTGCTTGGTGACAATTGGGTTGAATTTGATTGCTTCTTGTCCCCGGTTTTCTTCCACCCATCGCACCACTCTTGTCCATAGTGTTTGGTATTGCAGCTGAGATCCATTGAAGTAAATGGGAGCTGAGCTTCAATACCAGACTCTATCCACAAACAAGGATGGTGCTGTCTTTGGAAGAAAGCAGCCTCGTTCTTTGAACCCTGGGCAACCCCTTTAAGGTGAGTATCTTAAAGGTGTTTTCCAGGATATTTGAAGAAGTAAAAAATAAAAAGGTTAAACGGCCTTAAAATAAGGAGAAATTGAAGACTCTTCTATCCCGGGCGGTTTATAGAAGATTATCCTTGTTGAAATGATAGACTGGATCAGAAGGAACCTAGCCCGGTTATAGCTCACCCTAAGTTAGGCTCTATTTGTTGTGCATAGATGTATAATGTTGGTTAGTGGCGGTAGAGGACCTAAGCCCCCCCCCCCTCTTCTCTTCCCCACCTTCCCCCCCTCCCCCTCTTCTATCTTCCTCCCTTTCGTTATGTTTTTCCCCTCATCCCGCCACTTATCACCCCTATCTTACCCTACTATGTTTGTCCTGGCACCTCAGCTAGGACTATAGTCTTAGTTAAAAATTATACCTACTAGTAAAATAGTATATCTTGCATTGATGTTTTTGTTCTGTCTCGCCTGAGGTATATAAAAGATTTCATCAGAGGCCGGGGGCGTGGGGGACGCCGGGAACCCCCAGTAACAACCAACAACACCAGTAGAGAAAGGGGAGTCATCCGAGGACTGGTGGGAGAGGCGACTGACTCAGGACTCTGGAAAATGACACATAGACCAAATGGTACATGTCCGCTGGGTGGCGCCTCCAAATGGGTCTATCTTCGGCGTCCCCTCCGCACCTCCTTTAGGCATATAGACTGTTAAGTTAATTCATTTTCTTTGAAGCATTTATCAATGCAATGTTGCATATGTCTTTGTAAACCAATAAACATATTTTGAAAGAAATGATAGACTGGCCCTGAGTTTTGATCGTAGCTGCATACAACTACTGTATTTAATTACATTTACTGCCTGCCTAGGATACTTCAATACTACTCTGGCAGAGTCTTTTTTTCAAAGTCGCTATTTCCAACTAGGGCACATGCGCTGCATACCGGCGCTTACAGAAATGACATAGCTGTATCTGCCTTTTTCCTGCCAAGTGTCAATTTCTTTTTTCATATGTACTGAGTTTTTACGGCGTTGGGTACAAGGGCAGAGGGGACTGCATACACCCTGTCCTGCCTGCTCATGGGCCGGCAACCGCACTCTATAGGACACACATTGTCACTATATCCTATTGGGTAGATTACTTTCTCTGAGCCGTCATTCATGATAGAACCGCTGCTCATTGGTCCTGCATAGACATAGCCTCACATTGGCTAGACATCTAATCATCCCACCCTCTCTATAAAAAGCTGTCAGTTCATTGCTGCCTTAATTATAACCTACCTGAACTCTTTGATAAAGCCTGTGTGGCGAAAGAGGTTGGGAGGGCATGTGTTATATGTTTTTCAGTTTAGGTGTTGAGGCAGTTCTTTGTGGCCTGACAGAGAACTCTGTCACGACTGTGATTGCTGCATAATCAGCATAGCAGTTTAACCCCTTAGTGACCAAGCCTGTTTGCGCCTTAATGACCAGGCCAAATTTTGCAAATCTGACACGTGCCATTTTAGCATGGAAAAATACCAGAAAGGTTTTGCATATCCAAGTGATTCTGACATTGTTTTTCGCCACATGTTGTACTTCATTTAGGCGAAAAAAAAAGACCGATAGAATTTGTGTTTATTTATTAAAAGCGCCAAAATTGGGAAAATTTTGAAAAAATCATCATTTTTTCACATTTCCAACTGCAATATCTCAAATATGTGCAAAAATAATATAGAAATTTTTCATAAGATATATATTTCCATCCGTTTACTTTATTTTGGGCGCACACTGGAAAAATCTTCGTTTTTTTTTAACCATTTAGGAGACGTGCAAATTTAACATTACTTTTCAGCATTTTGAGGAACACTTTGTTTTCCTACACCAAGCCAAGATTGGAAAGGCTCATAGGAGTCAAAATGATAGATACCCCCACAAGTGACCCCATTTTAAAAACTACACCCCTTAACGTATTCACTGAGGGGTGTCATGAGTATTTTAACCCCACAGTTTTTTTTAGGAGTCAATGCAATTTAGAAGAGAAAAACTAAAATTTCATATTTTTGCAAATATGTCATTTTAAAGACAGGAATTTTTTCTATAGTACACATGAAAATGAGGATTTGCACCCCAGAATGGATACCCCTGTTTGTCCCGTGCTCAGAAACATACCCATTGTGGCCCTAGTATTACGTCAGTATGCACAATGGTGCCCAAAATGAAAGGAGTGGTCGGTGGCTTTCGGAACAGAAATTTTGCTTGAAGGAGATTTAGTCCCCATTGCCCACTTGTAGAGCCCTTGAGTGACCAAAATGATGGAGAACCCCCACAAGTGACCCCATTTCGAAAAGTAGACCCCTTAACGAATTTATCTAGGGGTGCAATGTCTTTTTTGACTTCACAGTTTTTGAATGAATCTAAGCCAAGCAGAAGGAAAAAATTATGATTTTCATTTTTTGGCAATTGTGTCAATTTAAAAACTGTTTTTTTTGTCCAGTGTACATAGGAATGAAATCGTTCACCCCAAAATAGATCCCCCTGTTTGTCCCGTGTTCAGAAACATACCATTGTGGCCCTAATCTACTTAAAGGAAACATAGCTAGGCCTATAATGGAAGGAGCACCCTTTGGATTTCAGGGTACAACGGAATAAATTCCAGGCCCCATTGCCCACTTGTCGAGCCATTGAGCGGCCAAAACAATAGAGAACCCCCACAAATGACCCCATTTTGAAAACCAGACCCCTTCACAAATTCATCTAGGGGTGTACTGCGTATTTTGACCCCACAGTATTTGAATGAATCTAAGCAAAGCAGAAGGAAAAAATTACGATTTTCATTTTTTTGGCAATTGTGTCAATTTAAAAACTTTTTTTTTTGTACAGTGTACATAGGAATGAAGACTTTCACCCCAAAATGAATACCCCCGTTTGTCCCGTGTTCAGAAACGTACCCATTGTGGCCCTAATCTACTTACAGGACACATGGAGGGAATGCCCGCTGGATTTCAGGGCAGAACTGAATAAATTCCAGGCCCCATTGCTCACTTATACGGAAAGAAAATTGACTTCCTAAAAATAATCCCCCCCCCCCCCCGCCATCCCCATTTTCTGGCATTCCCTAAATATTAGATAAAAGGTAATAATATAAACTGCGTTTTATATCTGAAGACAGGGGTAATTACGGAGGCTGGTTGGGTTGGGCACATGGGGCAAGAAAACCGGTTATCCCCCTCCTCTCATGCTTTTTGGGGGTATTTCGTAACCTCAGCAGCAGGTATGGGGTGTAAAAAGTGGCGCTCTGTGAGTCTCCGTAAGCTTGCTAAGGTTCGGCGGTCTCACAGACAAGGCGCACAACAAGCTGCTCCTGGAACTGCATGAAAGCGAGCATTCCCGGGGTTTCTTGTAAATTATGGATTACAGGTAGCGGTCTGAATAACGCCAGGCTCACACGGCCGTATGCAGAATCCACTTGCGGAGGCCCGCAGCGGATTCCAGCTGTGAGCCCGGCTGTGACCCTGCGTACGGCCGTGTAATGTACTGCGCATAACTGCCTACTCACACAGGTGGTCATGCGCAGTACTTTTTTTTTTGGTTTTTTTTTCCCGCGCCGTCGCTTAGAGATGACCCGGGTACCCGCAGCCCATACACAATGTATTTGCATATGGGCTGCGAGTATATCTGCGGTCATAGAGCACAATGGGCTCTAGGTCGCGGATATCCGCGGTAAAATATAGCATGCCGTGTTCTGTTTCTGCGAGTGGATTCCGTAATTCCGACCCACTAATTGGTGGGAATTGTGTAATCCAATGCATGCGATTGATCCGTGGATTACCGCTGATCAAGCGCATGCAGAACCCGTAATACCTCTCCGGTCATGTGTGACCGGCCTTATGTCAGATCGCTAATTTATCACGTGACCGGGGACTGCTCAGCGAGGCCTCCGGTCACTGCTCCAAGCACTCAGCGACCGTTGGTCGCTGGGAGCAAGGAGATTTAAAATTTCCTGGGCTCCCCGACTCCTGCGAATGTGTCCGGCATTTTGCCGGCGGGCGTATGCGCAGCAGCCAGAAGGGTCCAATATAGGATAATCGCATCTGGATTCAAATGCGGAAGCCTCCGAGAAGATGTTTCATCTCTTCTCACCGATCGCATCGGTGAGGGGAGATGAAACTGCCACTTTTTAAAGAACTTTTACGTGATCGCCATTATGCATTGGATAATGGCGATCACGTGACCAGTAACCACATACCGCGGCTCCACGTGACATCTCCAGGCTCTTGGCTACCTTTGGTAGCCAGGAGCAGGGAGATTTTAAATTTCTTGGGCAATCTTTCACTTTTGCGCATGCGGAATGCCATCATGCTGATGGGCGCATGCGCCGACGCTGGGGTAAGGTCCGCGGATGAACATCCCACCAGGGGACAAAACCGGGACCTTGGGTACGTAATTTCATTTTTACTTTTTAACTTTATATGATCACCGTTATCCGATGGATAACAGTGATCATATGACTGGAAACCGCATACAGCGATCCCCAGTCATATCTCCCTGCACTCGGCTATCTGTGACAGCCGGGTGCAGGGAGATTTTGAATTTGCTGGGCTCGCCGGCCTTCTGCGCCACATCGGCGCATGCGCAGAAGCCAGCGGGGGGTCCGGAGACTGGCCGGAGGACATGGAGGAAGCGGAGTGAGTATTTTCACCTCCCCTCATGGATCCGATCCATGAGAGGAGGTGAAACTTTTCTTTTTTTAACATCTTTATTTACTTTTCCGCGATCCCCGCTGACATCTGCCTCCCGGCTACCTACAGGAGATTTTAAATTTCCCGCGCCCCCGGGCCTTCTGCGCATCGGCTGACGTAATGCCGCCTGGCGCGCATGCGCAGAAGGACGGCTTCGGGACCCGGAGGACGAGGAGAGCGGGGAGCAGTGCGGCGGATGGGGGTGAGTAATTTCAGCTGCCCTGATGGATCCAATCCATCAGGGCAGCTGAATCTTTAACTTTTTTAAAACTTGTTTTAACTTTTATGCGATCGGCGCTATCGATTGGATAGCGCCGATCGCATTGCCGGGGGAGGGGGGTCCCGGGATGACAGCTCCATGCTGTCGGCTGCCTGCGGGCACCGACAGCATGGAGCTGTCACGTCCAGAGCCCGAGGGGCTTTATTCTCTGTAGGACGCATGTTTTTACGTCCTCAGAGAATAAAGCCCACTTCGGGAGGACGTAAAAAGGCTATGGCCTGGTCGTTAAGGGGTTAATGGGATATTATCATATGTCTGCTTATATAGCAGCTCTATTAACTGACACACTGTGCATCCTACTATTGGTTGCTAACAGTTATGTAATCACCGAAAAACACTACATGCTGTGTGACTATATTACTGGCTACAGACAATTGCCCTCACAGCCTGCCTAGCAATATATATTTAGCTAATTTATGGACTCCGTAAGGATTTAGTTTAACCACCTATTCTTTGTCTATTTTGAGCGCATATGTCAACAAAGTATATAATTTTATATCATTCTCTTTTGGAGGGTATAACCATTAGGCTATTTTCTGTCTTATATATGCCTTTCGTCTGGTATACTTGGCTAAATAAGCTTATTTAGCTCCCTTTCTAGAGCTTCCCTTACAGCACCATAACTTAGGATGGTTCTCTTTGTGATTCATTTGAATTTGATAAAATAATATATCCATTAACCCTTTCCAATCCAATTATTTTTTCTCATCCATTCTCCCCAGCTCCAAATAAATTGCTGGGGAGAATGAATGAGAAAAAATACGTTTTCCCTGCACCCTCCTGAACTGACAGAGTTCAGGAGGGTGCAGGTGCTCACTGCACTGTGGGGGGACCTGCTTACCTGTCCGGCGTCTTCTGCATTCTCTCTTCTGCCTCCCGGCTCGGCGATCATGTGACCGCTGGGGTCAGGTGGCATCCAGCGGTCACATGATCGCACGGCCAGAAGGGAGAAGGCAGAAGATGCTGGACAGGTAAGCAGGTCCCCCCACAGTGCAGGCTCGGCGTTTATGTTACTGCTGGGGGTCTGGTGACACCGGCAGTCACATGATTGCCGTCCAGAATCTTCATGCATCACATAGCACTAATTGAGCGCTATGTATTGTGTAAATGAGAAGGCAGAAAGGGTTAAAAACTCTTTCTGCCTTCTCCTCGGGGGTCCTCGATGAGGACCAGTGCAGGAATGTATCTGCACCCGATGTGTCTGATGATCGGGTGCAGATGCACTCCTGCACTGCAGTGTCGGGCCTGTACCGACATCGGAGCTGTGGAGGAAAATGATGATGTCCTGACATTGGATTGGAAAAGGTTAAAGTTTCCCCCATTCTAGCAACAATTCTGGGATTTTGCGTGACTTTAATGTTGCCTCATATTTCTATTCAGGTGCCTACACAAAGATGGAGAAGGACAGGAACAAGATGGCGGAGAGCATTATAAATCTCACCCTAAATATACTCTTCCAGCTTACTGGAGAGGTGAGAGATTCTGATGTCACATTACATCATTCTTAGCTATGGTAATAACTGATGATGTCATTAACCTGTTAAGGACCAGGCACAGTAAATTTATGGCACCTGGTCCCGGGCTTAAATCCCAGCTGTATGTAAAATTACGGTGGGTATTTAAGCCTCCTGTCTCTGCAATTAATCAGAGACAGAACCGGTTGTCAGCTGTTAGTCACAGCTGATAACCTGTGGGAGAAGGCAGGATGGGTTTTTAACCCTTTCTGTCTTCTCCTTCCCCGAGTGCACAGCGCTCAATAAGCACTATGTACTAACAAGTGGAAGTGTGGTCACATGACCACCGGGATTCCCTGCTACAGCAGAGCTACAGGGTCATACTAGAGCCTGATCAGCTCTGCCAGTGACTAATGTCACAACAGGGAATATTTTTCCCTGTAACTGTGGCTCCTACGAATTTCCCAGCTACAGTGGAAAAATGTCAAGTAAAAACAAACCCAAAACATGTGAATATCCTCCAGAGATCTTGTATGACATCATGGGGGACATATGTATGTAATTATGTTTTTTACTATCTAAGTAAAAGAAAATTACAGAATAAAAAAAAATAAGAAAATAACCCAAAGCTGCCTCCAACCAAAACTGTCGCTATATGCGGCCTATAATCCAAAACCATACATACTAAATTTTAAAACGTCCAAAACAAAATGAGGAACCCGTTCTCATACTTTTTAGTGTAAATATACCAATTTTAATATTTAAAGTTATTTTTTTAATGATTTTTATTTAGCTTTTTGCCCCCAATAAAACTAAAAAATGGGAAAAAATGTCAGGGAAAAAAATATATTAAAAAATAGCCCTATATGTTATGGGAAAAAATGCAACAAAAAATAATTTAGGTAGCTAAACGAAAAAAATAGGGCAGTTAAACCACTACATGGGTAAAATCCCTAAAAAGTGTCTGGTCCTTTAGGTACTAAACAGCCTGTTCCTTAAGGGGTTAACTCCTTAGTGACGGAGCCACTACATGGGTAAAATCCCTAAAAAGTGTCTGGTCCTTAAGGAACAGGCTGTTTAGTACCTAAAGGGGTTAACCCCTTAGTGACGGAGCTTTTTTGCTTTTTTCCATTTTCGTTTTGTCCTACTCCCTTAAAAAATCGTAGCTCCTTTAGTTATACATCGACGTCGCTGTATGAGGGCTTGTTTTTTGCGGGATGAGTTGTATTTTTCAATGGCACTATTTATTGTACCATATAGTTTACTGAAAAACTTTTAAAAAATTCTAAGCGGAGAGAAATGGGAAAAAAACCCCGACATTCCACCATCTTTCGGTGCGTCCTGTTTCTGCGGCGCACAAGCTGCACCAAAAACGAACTCATAACTTAATTCTATGGGTCAGTATGATTACTACGATACCAAACTTATATAGTATTTTTTTTTGCTGTAGTACTTGTATTTTTTTTTTTAAGCTATTTAATTTTTTTAATTATTTTCTGTGTCCATTTTCTGCACACAGTAACTTTTTATTTTTTTGGCGACGTAGTTGTGTGAGGGCTCATTTTGTGCGGTATGTCCTGACGTTTCCTTTGTTACCATTTTTGCATACAGTTGACTTTTTGATCGCCTTTTATTACATTTTTTCTCGGAGACAGGGTGACCAAAAAAGTGCATTTTGGGCATTCTTTATTTCTTTCTTTTTTTTTACCACGTTCACCGTGCGGGGTAAAAAATACATAACTTTGATAGATCTGACTTTTACGGACGCAGCGATACCAAACACGTATTTTTTGTTTATTATTATTTTTATTTTTTTTTTGCAAATATGGAAAAAGGGTTTTTTTTTTTTACTTTTATTACTTTTTTTAATAATAACTAAAACTTTATTGTTCTTTTTTTACACTCTCTTTCAGTCCCCAGGGGGGACCACAACCAGCGATGCTTTGATCGCTCCTGCAGTATCACGTAATGCTATAGCATTACGTCATACTGCTTTTTCACAGGCAGTCTATCAAGCCACCCCACTGCCATGACACCTGCACGGCTCCCCCGATCTCACCGCGATCAATGATGTTCGGGGCACTTAAAGGGTTAATAGCCGCGATGCGTCCTGCAACAGCAGGACGGAGAAAGGCGATAAGGCTGTCACTAAGGGGTTAAAGAGGGGAGAGATTCTGATGATGTCACATCATTCTTACATATGGTAATAACAGGTTATGTCACTGGGGAGGTGATGGACTCTAGAAATATCTGTTATGATATTTATTAATGTCTCTCCATACATAGGATTATACAGTAGTGAAGAAGACCTCTAGCGATGGCTGTCGGGCCCCTGTGTGTGATGGATGGGGAAGACCCCTGAGCCAAATCACGGGGCCCCCACCTCACCCCCTGATACATGAGGACATCAATGTACAGAAGATTCTAGAACTCACCAACAAGATGATTGAGCTGCTGACTGGAGAGGTGACGCTGCAGGGAATGCTGGGACATTATACAGTAACAGCACTGAAGGCTTCTGGGTAATGACTGTATATTATGTTGTCAGGTTCCTATAAGGTGTCAGGATGTCGCTGTCTATTTCTCCATGGAGGAATGGGAGTATTTAGAAGGACACAAGGATCTGTACAAGGATGCCATGATGGAGACCCGCCAGCCGCTCCCATCACCAGGTAATAGACAGGACTAAATGGACATAATTTCTATGTAGAGAATGACTTCAGTGTCTGTCTGTGTTTCCCCCAGTTCCATCCAGTAAGAGAAAAACACCAGAGAAATATCAATGTCAGATTTGCTCAGCCATTCTAGAGGCTTACAGAGTGAAGGGTCTACATTCCCTGTCAGGAGTTTGGCGCCCTCTACCCATTCAGTAGGTGCTCATGTGAAGTGAAGCACCTGGCTGAATCCACTCAGCTTTGCAGAACTGTCACATCGTCTTCTGGCCACACTTATTTTGCCAAATTTTACAAGGTGCAGATGAGAGTCTTGGTCTTAAAGGGGTTGTCTCGCGAAAGCAAGTGGGGTTCAGCACTTCTGTATGGCCATATTAATGCACTTTGTAATATACATCGTGCATTAAATATGAGCCATACAGAAGTTATTCACTTACCTGCGTCCCCGTCTCCATGGCTCCGTCTAATTTCAGCGTCTAATCGCCCGATTAGACGCGCTTGCGCAGAAGGGTCTTCACCCTTCTGGTCGGTCCGGGCATGAGCGGCGTTCTGGCTCCTCCCCCTTCTAAGCGTCATCGCGTAGCTCCGCCCCGTCACGTGTGCCGATTCCAGCCAATCAGGAGGCTGGAATCGGCAATGGACCGCACAGAGCCCACGGTGCACCATGGGAGAAGACCTGCGGTGCATCGTGGGTGAAGATCCCGGCGGCCATCTTGGAGGAAAAGAAGGAAGGAGTTGCAGAGAAGGGATTCGGGTAAGTAAAATTTTTTTTTTAGTTTCAACACATCCCTTGGGTTTGTCCTGCACTTAACGGGGGGGCCTATGCAAAAAAAAAAAAAAAACACCCGTTTCGGCGCGGGACAACCCCTTTAAGGTTTCACAGGCAACACTGACTCAGCATTCAGCCTTTTTCATGACCCGGGTATGCCCGACTCAACACTGGCATCCTACAACTTATCACCCAAGAAAAATAGACTCGACAACCTACGTTTTGGAAATTTTTGGCCACAGCAGCCATTTATTAAAATTAACACTATAAAACAATTTATTTTAATATGCGGGGAGGGAGACCCCTGGAGGCGCAACCATAAAGTTAAGGATCTGGTGCTTAATAGACAACAAAACGTATCTTGCCTCCAACCGTACTCCCGGCTCGGAGGCACCACTAGCTCCCCCGCACTGGGAGGTTAGAAACACATTTTAGGCCACCCGGGATCCCTTCCCTGGCCGTTACACCGCACCAGACCCAACCACAAACCAGTAGGGTGCTACTTGTTTCAGGTGATCCCAGCTGTCTTCCATTCGGCCTAATATTCGCCCGCTCCGCTGCCCAAAAAACAAATGAATGTCCTAGGATCCACACCAACGCTGGTCCATTACCTGTCAAAACACAAGAACATAAGAAATCCCAAGAAAACTGCTATCTCTTCTTTTTTTTATTTTTATTATATATATATATATATATATATATATATATATATATGTATGTAACTATCCACCTATATGTGCCTAAACCACCCCTCAGGTCGTACGTACAACCGATATCGGTTAGACCGCCATCGCCCAATTTTTTTGCACTACTGCAGGATTCAAACCCCATTCAAAAGCCTCTGTTGCTGCGTCAATTCTAAATGAATGGGAGGAGTACCCTGCATTTTCAAGTCCCAACTTCCCCAACGCTTTCTTTAACACCACCCCAAACTGGAACCTAGATAAGAACGATCCATCTCCATGTCGAAATAATGGGCCTCGGTTATTTGGTGACATTCTAATCAGGTTACCCAAGCACTTTACCGGACACATTATGGCCCCCCCCCCCCCCTCCCCCCCACACACACACAATCCCTAATATAATCTTTTTTCCCTTTCCAAACTGGTCTGTCTTTGAACGCTTTAGCCATATCTCTATCCTATCCTTCGTTATCGTAACATCCGACCTCTCCAATCCTCCCCCCGTTGTCCTGCTTGGCGACACCAATTCGCCAATGCGAAACGCGCCAAAAACCACCTCCAGGCCATCCCTGCAAATCTCCTCCAACACTTTTCCCATTTGTTCCAATATAGCAAACGAGATAGGCCTTCTACTATCCTTCGTTCTCTTCTCTGGCGTATAAGAAAATGCTTTGTAATATCCTGCATACCCCGAAATTTCAGACCGAAAGCCAAACCCGCCATAATTCTTTCCACCTTAGAAAATGACCAACCCTCACCATACGCTTTGCTCAACAACCATAACAACCCTACCCTGTCTTCATCCGAATATACTTCTCTAATCTCCTCAATCCAATGTTCCCAGTCACTCCACGCTGCCTCATATGCCTTCCAAGTGCCGGCCGCCAGCGACCTCTGAATTAGGTGTTCCGTCGCACGTCGACCAGCCGCCAAAGTTCCAGAGGGCATGGTTGTCCTTCCTCGTCTGCCTCTGGCGCCAAAGTCCGAAAGTGCTCCCACTGAAAGCGAGAGAGTGAGTCGGCAATAGAATTTTTTACCCCCTGGACATGTACTGCTACTACCCATGCATTCCGTGTTAAACACAACAATACTAACTGCCGTAACAGCTCAATGACTGGCGGCGAGTGCGCAGATCCGGTGTTAATGGCCTGCACAACCCCCATGTTATCACAATAAAATCTAACTTTTTTGTTCTTAAACCACTCTCCCCAAATCGCTACAGCCGCCACAATAGGGAACAATTCTTATAGGCTTAAGTTCCTGGTCAAGCCGGCTGTCACCCACTCCTCTGGCCATGCTTCCGCACACCACTGACTTCTAAAGAACACCCCAAAACCTACACTTCCCGCTGCATCAGTAAACAATATCCATTCTGCATCAACCCCCTCATCCATTACCATGGACCTTCCGTTGTATTCGTCTAAAAATGACAACCAAACCTCCAAATCGTCCTTCAAACATTTAGTAACCCTTATAAAGTGGTGCGGCTAATTTACGCCTGCCGTTGCCCGCGCCAACTTTCGACAAAATATTCTGCCCATGGGCATGATTCTACAAGCAAAATTTAATTTTCCCAACAGCGATTGTAATGCCTGCAACGTAATCTTCTTTCCTGCCCTGGCCTTCCGCAAATCATGCCTCAAGGGTACTAACTTATCTTGGGGTAACCTAAATTCCATAGCCTGGGTATCAATCGTAATCCCCAGAAAACTCAAAACAGTCGTCGGCCCTTCTGTCTTTTCCGGAGCCAATGGTACTCCGAAATGATTCGCCACCCATTGAACTGTAGCTAATAAGGAGCCGCACATGGGTGACCCTGCAGCCCCGATGCATAAAAAATCGTCCAAGTAATGAATAACGGAACGCACTCCTGTTACATCGCAAATTGCCCATTTTAAAAAAGGTGCTAAACGCTTCAAAATATGCACAAGAAATTGAACAGCCCATGGGCAAACATCTGTCAACATAATACCGCCCGTCCCAAAAACACCCCAGCAATCTACAACTGTCCGGATGGACCGGTAATAAACGAAAAGCCGATTCGATATCGGTCTTTGCTTGCAAAGCTCCCTGGCCATATTTCCTTACCCATTTTACCGCAGAGTCAAATGAGGTGTTAACCTCTGAGCAAAGCTCAGGGTCAATACCGTCGTTGACTGATGCCCCCTTTGGATATGATAAATGCTGAATTAGCCGAAACTTATTCGGCTCTTTTTTAGGCACCACCCCCAGCGGTAAAATAAACAAATCTCGCCAAGGTGGGGACAAAAATGGACCCACCATTCTTCCTAAGCGCTCCTCCTTATCCAGTTTTTCCCTAACCACCTCCCCAAGCTCCAAAGCCGGCTTCAGGTTTTTTAACGACAAAGGTACCGTATGCCCCGGAGGAGGAATTCTAAAACCTTCCTTAAAATCGTTGAACAACAATAAACTTTTTTCACGGTCCCCATATCTATTTAGATAAGGGACTATCTTTTTAAGCCTCACCGGCGTCATCCCTTTTTCACTACCACCTCCGCTTCTTCCCTTATCTCTCTTGATACAGCGCGCTGCTCCGTGCGAGACCCCATTGCATACTGAACAGACATGCTTAAATCTGCATGTTGCACCAAATTTACACTTTCCCTCATTAAATAGCCAACATACTCCTGGATTTTTACTGCTGTATTACCCACCCTGCTGCCCTTTTCCGCTACCGATCTCTGAGCCAGCAGTGCCGGCACCTCCCTGAAAAGGATGCTGTGCTGTGCCGGGGCCATCACTTTTAACCAAAGCCCAATGTCCTTGTTATCCCATCTTATACTAGGCCGTACCGCCTTTTACTGACGAAACTGTTCGTTGTAGCGAAGCCAAGTCTGCCCGCCGTACGTGCGGTACGCCTCCCCTATTGTATCCAGGTAACAAAACAAACCCGAACAGTTTTCGGGGGCTTTTTTCCCGATCACACTAGCTAAAATCGCAAAAGCTTGCAACCAATTTTGAAAATTCTGCGGAATTAGCCTACATCGTTTCTTTTCTTCCACGTCCTTCATGGAATCAGTCCTTTTTCCCCTTATCCAAATTAAACTTTTCTAGCGGCAAGAGGGAAAAAATCTCCACATACTCATCTTTCCATATTTTTTCCCTCACATGCTTTTTTAAATGGGCCCCCAACGGCCCCTCAAAACATACATAGACCTCCCCTCTTGCCTTGTCATCTAACCGAATCACTTCTCCCTCCCTTTCCGTCTGTATTCCTACCATCACGCCAGACACCCCTGACTCGGTCATAACCCTTTGACTCCCCAATAAATTTTCCCTCTCATGCATACGTCCTTCTGTGCCTGCCAACCATGCTGCCACTGGCGATGTCACTACCTGACTACGCAACCCCAGACTCTGCTTGCAACGAGCCAACATCTCTCGCATGTTACCCAATAACAACCTAATATCCCCCTCATGCTGTCCGACCCCCACACATTCTCCACCGCTCCTAGCTACATACCCGTCCCCCACCCTTACAATATTACCAACATTAACATTAGATAAGTGTGAAATACAATCATGCTCACCAGGCCGCATGAGCGCTGTGATCCCATCAGCCGTGCACCGCTGATCCGGTCGACTCTCTTCCATCCGAGCTGCGTCTCTTCCCGAATTGTCCAGCTGGTATTGGAAAATGCTCCCTTGCTGTATTCGTCCTGTTTCCCTGAATTGACCCGGGCCGATTTACCCCCCAGTCTGGCTGCAGCACAAATACCGCTCTCCTCACTTGCCGCCTGCCTCCGAACAACTCGCAATGCAATCCTGTGTCCATGTCCCTGAGACGCTCGGACGAGCTTCCCGTGGCCCTAGGTGGATCTTCTAACCGCTGCCCATCATTCTCCCCCGGTCCTGCTCCCTGTGAGCGGACCATGCAGACTTGCTGCTATCCTGCTGTCCCAGGACCCCCCCGACCATGATCGCGCTGCCTGGCTCCCCCACTGGTCGGCACATCACCAAGGGGGGTAGCCGTGTGTTGTCCTCCATGGAAGGTGTCAGGCCCCCAAGGCCCCGCCCCGTTGGACCCGGGCGTTGTCCAGGATATCTTCTGGACAATCTGGCTCCACTGCCACTGGCTGCGGGCGGTGGGCGACCGGCCAGAGGATCCCCAGAGGGGGTCCTCATCCTGCGCCGGGTCCTGAACTCAGTCTTGCCGGAGGTCGGGCACTGCGCGCACGCACACTCTGCCACTGAGCACCTGCTGGTCTGTCAGCTGCCGGCTCCCCGCCCTCCGCTCCTGCTACCTGCTCCTGTATCCATCCGGGGGGGTGATGCTCCGCCGCTGCCCACAGGACTGCTAGCGCTTCCTCCACCGAAGACATGCCTGAAAGTAAGTCTATTGGTGGCTTCTCCTCTGCTATCACTACGCTCGCGATATTTATCTCCGCAAATGCCTCACTAACTGCTGCACTCCGTTATACTGGCTCTGCTGTACTCTCCAATATCTGAAAAAATATGGCGCTCCCACCCAAATTAACCCCTTTTATGCCCTCTACACCCTCTCCCCCCTTCTGCCAGCTCCCCCAATCCCTAACTGCCTCGTCACTAAAACCCCTTCCCTAATGCTCTCACTGTTAACCCCTGCTGTGCCTTCCTGTTTCCCAGTCAACCCGGTCATGCAGGGGCCTGCACTTATGTGCCCCTTCTTGGGCACGTTACGGCCCTGTCCTTTCTGTTTCCCACCCCAGGGTCTGCTTTAAGACATCTCATGGTTTCCCCCAATGAAATGAGAGAGAAAAGAGGATTTTTATTTTACTATAAAATCCATTTCTTGTAGCCTTCATTAAGGGACAATACAACCATCCATTTTCTTCCCATGTTACTATACCCTTCTCAGTTGTACTATGTTGTTGAGTTTTGTCAATTTTTTTGGGTGTTCTGATACCAGTTAACTTCTGCTTGTTCTTCTCCTACTGCTGGCATACAAACTGATTAGTTCAGTGGCTATAGGTGGCTGTAACCTGCCTAGGAGGAGCTAACTTTTTCACTTTTAGTGCTACTCTTGACAGCAGCCGATACCCATGGTCCTGTCACCCCCAATAAAGACTACTAGAAAAGGATTTTACTGTTAGGCAAAAATTCTCCTCTTGAGTTCTTTGAGCTCAGAAATCTACCAGGGGCAAAACCCGAGGCTTGTGGAGGGCGGTGCTGCAAAATGTATTGCATGCCCCTCAGATAAGCTAGAGGCCCCCGACAGTCGCAATTAGTTACTTACAAGGCCAAATTAACGCATGCAGTTTTTGGTGCTCTTGTTTATGCTGATTTTTTTCACCAACCTCAGAAGCATTTATTGTAATGAAAGAAAAAACTAGAAAGAATTTTTCCTCCTAATTTGGAGGCTTCACTACAGAAGTGGAAATCTGCAAAAGAACAACCTGTGGCCAAACATCATGATTTACTCAGCGGTCTACTATTAGACTGATCTGTTTTGCCTTCGCTGTCTTAGACAGTTGCTAATTGCATTTTGCTACATGATTTGCAATTTGTAATGACATCGTTATATAGAAATGTTTTAAAAATATCATTTTAAGGCTATTTCGATTTAATAAATAGTAAAATCCATTTTATTCTTGGCAGATGACTGTACCAGGAGCTCAGATAGACGTCTGATATCTGCCAAGTGTAACGCAGATGATTGTGGTCTTACACAAGATACATATGAAGAGCCTGCCATTATCCCAGTTATCCCCTCAGCTCTTCAAGATAAAGATCCATCATCTGATCCTCTTATTCAGGTCCCATCATCTGATTCATCACTGACTGATAAGGTAAATAAAGGTCACAGAAGGGGAGAAAATCAAAGAGCTCACACAGGGAAGAAACCATTTCCATGTTCAGAATGTGCAAAAAGTTTTAAAACTAAACCACAACTCACTCAACACCAGAGAGTTCATATGGAGAAGAAGCCATTTTCATGTACTGTATGTGGAAAGTGTTTTAACCAAAGATCAGCTCTTACTACACATGAAATAACTCACAGAAGAGAAAAATCATTTTCATGTTCAAAGTGTGGGAAATGTTTTTTATATAAATCAGAGCTTCTTATACATCAGAGGATTCATACAGTGGAGAAGCCATTTTCATGTCCAGAGTGTGGGAAATGTTTTACTTCTAACTCAACTTTGCATCAACATCAGATTGTTCACACAAGTAAGAAGCCATTTTCATGTACTGTTTGTGGAAGGTGTTTTAGCAGGAAGTCAGTTCTAACTAGACATCAAAAGGCTCACACAGGAGAGAAGCCATTTTCATGTTTAGAATGTGGGAAATGTTTCTCAAATAAAACTTATTTTGTTGAACATCAGAGAAGTCACACAGGAAAAACCTTTTCATGTCCAGAATGTGGGAAATCTTTCGCCCACAAATCACATTTTCTCAGTCATCAAAGGGCTCACACAGGAGAGAAGCAATTTTCATGTTCAGAATGTGGGAAATGCTTTTTTCATAAATCAGAGCTTGCTACGCATCAGAGAATTCACACAGGGGAGAAGCCATTTCCATGTTCAGAATGTGGAAAAAGTTTTTATAAAAAATCACAACTTGCAACCCATCATAGAAATCACATTGGAGATAAGCCATTTTCATGTTCAGAATGTGGAAAAAGTTTTTATAAAAAATCACAACTTGCAACCCATCATAGAGTTCACACAGGAGAGAAGCCATTTTCATGTTTAGAATGTGGGAAATGTTTCTCAAATAAAACGTATTTTGTTGAACATCAGAGAATGCACACAGGAAAAACCTTTTCATGTCCAGAATGTGGGAAATCTTTTGCCCACAAATCACATTTTCTTAGTCATCAAAGGGCTCACACAGGAGAGAAGCAATTTTCATGTTCAGAATGTGGGAAATGCTTTTTTCATAAATCAGAGCTTGCTACGCATCAGAGAATTCACACAGGGGAGAAGCCATTTTCATGTTTAGAATGTGGGAAATGTTTCTCAAAAAAAACTTATTTTGTCGAACATCAGAGAAGTCACACAGGAAAAACCTTTTCATGTCCAGAATGTGGGAAATCTTTTGCCCACAAATCACATTTTCTTAGTCATCAAAGGGCTCACACAGGAGAGAAGCAATTTTCATGTTCAGAATGTGGGAAATGCTTTTTTCATAAATCAGAGCTTGCTACGCATCAGAGAATTCACACAGGGGAGAAGCCATTTCCATGTTCAGAATGTGGAAAAAGTTTTTATAAAAAATCACAACTTGCAACCCATCATAGAAATCACATTGGAGATAAGCCATTTTCATGTTCAGAATGTGGGAAGTGTTTTCTGTATAAATCAGATCTTGTTAAACATGAGAGAATTCATACAGGGGAGAAGCCATTTCGATGTTCAGAGTGTGGGAAGTGTTTTCTGTATAAATCAGATCTTATTGCACATCAGAGACTTCACACGGGGGAGACGTCATTTCCATGCTCAGAATGTGGCAAATGTTTTAGACTGAAATCACTGCTTGTTAGGCATCAGAGAAATCACACTGGGGAGAAGCCATTTTCATGTTCAGAATGTGGCAAATGTTTTAGACTGAAATCACTGCTTGTTAGGCATCAGAGAAATCACACTGGGGAGAAGCCATTTTCATGTTCAGAATGTGGCAAATGTTTTATGGATAAATCAAGTCAGGATCGACATCAGAGAACTCACACAGGAGAGAAACCATATTCTTGTTCAGAATGTGGCAAATGTTTTAGGTATAATACAAATCTACAGAAACATCAGAGAATTCACACAGGGGAGAAACCATTTTCATGTTCAGAATGTGGCAAATGTTTTAAGGCTAAAACAAATCTTGATCAACATCAGAGAACACACACAGGGGAGAAGCCGTTTTTATGTTCAGAATGTGGCAAATGTTTTATGTATTATTCAACTCTATATACACATCTAAAAAATCACACAGGAGAGAAGCCATTTTCATGTTCAGAATGTGGCAAATGTTTTAAGGCTAAAACAAATCTTGATAAACATCAGAGAACACACACAGGGGAGAAGCCGTTTTTATGTTCAGAATGTGGCAAATGTTTTATGTATTATTCAACTCTATATGCACATCTAAAAAATCACACAGGAGAGAAGCCATTTTCATGTTCAGAATGTGGCAAATGTTTTAAGGCTAAAACAAATCTTGATCAACATCAGAGAATTCACACAGGGGAAAAGCCATTTTCATGTTCAGAATGTGGCAAATGTTTTAAGGCTAAACCAAATCTTGATCAACATCAGAGAACACACACAGGGGAGAAGCCGTTTTTATGTTCAGAATGTGGCAAATGTTTTATGTATTATTCAACTCTATATACACATCTAAAAAATCACACAGGAGATAAGCCATTTTCATGTTCAGAATGTGGCAAATGTTTTATGTGTAAAACAAATCTTGATCAACATCAGAGAACACACACAGGGGAGAAGCCGTTTTTATGTTCAGAATGTGGCAAATGTTTTATGTGTAATTCAGATCTACATAGACATCAGAGAATTCACACAGGGGAGAAGCCATTTACATGTTCAGAATGTGGCAAATGTTTTATGTGTAAAACAAATCTTGATCAACACCAGAGAACACACACAGGGGAGAAGCCATTTACATGTTCAGAATGTGGAAAAAGTTTTAAGGAAAAAAGATCGTGTGATAAACATCAGAGAAATCACACAGGAGAGAAACCGTTTTCATGTTCAGAATGTGGCAAATGTTATACAGAGAAATCAAAGCTTGTTAGACATCACAGAACTCACACTGGGGAGAAGCCATTTTCATGTTCAGAATGTGGCAAATGTTTTAAGGCTAAAACAAATCTTGATCAACATCAGAGAACACACACAGGGGAGAAGCCATTTTCATGTTCAGAATGTGGCAAATGTTTTAAGGCTAAAACAAATCTTGATCAACATCAGAGAACACACACAGGGGAGAAGCCGTTTTCATGTTCAGAATGTGGCAAATGTTTTAAGGCTAAAACAAATCTTAATCAACATCAGAGAACACACACAGGAGAGAAACCGTTTTCATGTTCAGAATGTGGCAAATGTTATACAGAGAAATCAAAGCTTGTTAGACATCACAGAACTCACACGAGGGAGAATGCTTTTTCATGTTGAGAATGGGTGAAATGTTTTACTCAAAAATCAAGTCTTCTTGAATTTCAAAGAGCTATCTGGGAAAAGTAACCTTTTTTTTTTCAAAATAATTTTACTGACAGAAGGCATGAGATAAAAATTTAAACTTTTACTGTCAAAGAAAAGTTTCAAGTCAGACAAAAGAAAGGTAAAGTAATATGGAGCGCTGATGGGGAAGAGCATTTACCAATATTCCTGCATCAGCTGTCTGCCTTCCAACTTGCATAGTGCTTGTCAGTTTTCTACAAATCGGGTGGACATGGTCTCCTGTGGCCTGACAGACTTACTATAATTTACAGCGAAAAATTGGCTTACATTACACCATCAATCTTCACCAGTCGGGTGGATTTGATTTTTCTAGAATATGGACTGCTAAAATATGTGACAAATTTAACCCCTTAGAGAAGGCCCCACCATGAAACTAAAGCTCCCCACCATGAAACTAAACTAAACCATAAAGCTCACTAAGTGGGCTTTAATCCTAGAGGCGTAGTATTATGCATCCTCTTTGGATTAATGCCCACTTGCCTGAGAATGTGACAGCTTCATTCTGTCGGTGCCCGCAGGTAGCCGACACCATGGAGCTGTCATCCTGGGCAGTGGGCAGTCTCCCCCCGACATTGCGATCGGCACTATCCAATCGATAGCGCCGATCGCAATAAAGTAAAAAAAACTGTGTAAAAAGTTAGATATTCAGCTGCCCTGATGGATCGGATCCATTATGGCAGCTGAAAATACTCACCCAGCTTGACCGTGGTGTCCCACGAAGATCTGGTCCCTCCGGACCCACCGCCGGTCTTCTGCGCATGTGCGCCAGATGATGACGTCATGCGGATGCGCAGAAGCCCGGGAGCCCCTAGCAAATTTAAAATCTCCTGGCTCCCGGCTCCTGAAGGACCAGGAGATGTCCATTGGATAGCGGCGATCGCGAAAAAGTTTTAAAAGTTTTTAAAAAGTACGAGTTTCACCTCCCCTTATGGATCCAATCTGCCGATGTTCCCGGTGTTCCGGGACCCCGAAGTCACCGTCTGCGCATGCGCGCCCGATGTCAACCATCGGGCGCGTGCACAGAGGGGCTCGAGCCCCGGGAAATTTATAATCCTTCTTCTCTTGGCTGCCATGTGAAGCCCGGAGCAGAGGGATGTCACCAGGGACATGATGACTGTTATCCTATGGGTAACAGTGATCATTTCAAGTAAAAAAAAAAAAGTTTTAAAAAGTAAAAAAAAAATTTAAAAAGTAAAAACAAGTTAAAAAACCTTACATTTCATCTTCCCCCACGGATCATATCCGTGAGGGAGGATGAAATGATGTACCTAAGGCCCGCGGATTTATCCGTGGACCGTACCCCAGCTTCTGCGCACGCACCCGTCGCCAATATGGCAGGCGCAGCACAAAAGCTGTGGACTGCCAGGGTAATTTAAAATCTCCCTGCTCCTGGCTACAAAACTTAGCCGAGAGCCTGGAGATTTCACGGGGGGCCGCGGTGAGGGGTTCCTGATCCCGTGTTCGCCGTTATCCAATGGATAATGGCGATCACGTAAAAGTAAAAAAAAGGTGAAGGTTCATCTCCCCTCACCGATGCGACCGGTGAGATGAGATGAAACTTTTTACTGGAGGCCTACGTATTTGCACCCTGACGCGATCTTCTTCCGTGAACTTTCCTGGATTCTGCACATGCGACCGCCGGCAAAACACCGGACACATGCGCAGGAGGCAGGGAGCCCAGGAAATTTAAAATCTCCTACTCCCAGCGACCAACGGTCACCGTTAGCCTGGAGCAGTGACCTTGTTGAGCGGTCGCCAGTCACGTGATAAAAAGGCAGCGATCTACCTTTGGCCGGTCTCACATGACCGGATAGGAATTACGGATTCCATATGCCTCTGATCCGCGGTAATACGCAGATCAATCGCATTGGATTACACAATTCCGCTCACATTAGTGGGTCGAAATTGCGTAATCCACTCGCAGAAAAGAGAACGCAGCAGGTTCTATTTTACCACGGATATCCGCAACATAGAGCCCATTGTGCTCCATGGTCGCGGATATACCCGCAGCCCATACGCAACTACATTGTTTACGGGCTGTGGGTACCCGTGTCATCGCTAAGCGACGGCGCGGGAAATACAAACAAAAAAAAAATGTACTGCCCATGACCGCCTGTGTGAGTAGGCAGTTATGCGCAGTACAATACGCGGCCGTGTGCAGGGTCACAGCCGGGATCCACAGTGGGCCTCTGCAAGCGGATTCCACCTATGGCTGTGTGAGCCCGTCGTTACTCAGACCGCTACCTGTAATACGCAATTTACAAGAAGCCCCGGGAACGCTCGCCTTCCTGCAGTTCCAGGAGCAGCTTGTTGAGCGTCTTCTGTGTGAGACCGCCGCACCTCATCAAGCTTACGAGACTTACAGAGCGCCACTTTTTACACCCCATACCCGCTACTGAGGTCACGAAATACCCCCAAAAAGCATGAGAGGAGGGGGGATACCCGGTTTTATTGCCCCATGTACCCATCCCAACCAGCCTCCGTAATTACCCCTGTCTTTGGAAATACTACACAGTTCACATTATTACTTTTATCTAAGATTTGGGGAATGCTGAAAAGGGCGCAGAGTGTGTGTGGGGGGGGATTTTTTTAGTGGGCAATGGGGCCTGAAATGTATTCAGTTGTGCTCTGCAATCCAACGGGTGTTCCCTCCTTTATAGGCCTTGCCATGGGTCCTGTAAGTAAATTAGGGCCACAAGGGGTATGTTTTGAAAAACGGGACAAATGGGGGGATCCATGTTGGGGTGAAGGTCTTTATTCTTATGTACACTGTACAAAAAAACTTTTCCTTATTCCTTCTGCTTTGCTTAGATTCATTCAAATACTGTGGGGTCAAAATACGCAATACACCCCTAGATGAATTTGATAAGGGGTCGAGTTTTTAAAATGGGGTCATTTGTGGGGTTTTTTCATCATTTTGGATGCTCAATGGCTCTATAAGTGAGCAATGGGGCCTGGAATCTATTCCGTTGTACCCTAAAATCCAACGGGTGCTCCTTCCATTATAGGCCTAGCCATGTGTCCTTTAAGTAGATTAGGGCCACAAGGGGTATGGTTCTGAACACGGGACAAACAAGGGTATCCATTTTGGGGTGCAAGTCTTCATTTATGTGTATGCTGTACAAAAAAAGCAGTTTATAAAATGACAGAATTGCAAAAAAAACAAAAATCACATTTTTTTCCTTTTGCTTTGCTTGAATTCATTCAAAAACTGTGGGGTCAAAATATGCAGTACACCCCTAGATAAATTTGTTAAGGGGTCTAGTTTTTTAAAATGGGGTCACTTGTGGGGGTTCTCTTTGGTTTGGTTGCTCAAGAGGTCTACAAATGTGCTATGGGGCCTAAAACGCCTTCAAGCAAAATTTATGTTCTGAAAATCACCGACTACTCCTTTCATTTAGGGCCCCGTTGTGCATCCAGACATAAGATTAGGGCCACAATGGGTGTGTGTCTGAACATGGGAGAAACAGGGGTATCCATTTTGGGGTGCAAGTCTTCATTTATGTGTATGCTGTACAAAAAAAGCAGTTTATAAAATGACAGAATTGCAAAAAAAACAAAAATCACATTTTTTTCCTTTTGCTTTTTCTTTAATTCATTCAAAAATTGTGGGGTCAAAATGGGTAGTACACCCCTAGATAAATTCGTTAAGGGGTCTAGTTTTCAAAATGGGGTCATTTGTGAGGGTTATTTGATTTTGGCCGCTCAAGAGCTCTACAAAACTGCTATGGGGCCTAAAATGCCTTCAAGCTAAATTTCTGTTCTGAAAGATACTGACCACTCCTTTCATTTTAGGCCCCGTTTTTGCATCCAGACATAAGATTAGGGCCACAATGGGTATATTTCTGAGCATGGGAGAAACAGGGGTATCCATTTTGGGGTGTAAATCCTCATTCTCATGGGCACTATAGGAAAAAAATATGTCTTTAAAATGACATGTTTGCAAAAATATGAAATTTTATTTTTTCTCCTCTAAATTGAATTATTTCCTGAAAAAAAAAATGGTGGGGTCAAAATACTCATGACACCCCTCAGTGAATACATTAAGGGGTGTAGTTTTTAAAATAGGGTATTTGGGGGGGGGGGGGGTATCTGTTATTCTGACACTCATGAGCCTTTGCAAACTTGGCTTGGTGCAGGAAGCCAAAGTGTTCCTCAAAATGCTTAAAGGTAATGTTAAATTTGTACGTCATCTAAATGGTTAAAAAAAACACAAAAGTTTTTCAAATGTGCGCCCAAAATAAAGTAAACAGATGAAAATCTATATCTTATCAAAAATTTGTACAGTATGTTTGGACATTTGAGATATTACAGTTGAAAATGTGAAAAAATGACAATTTTTTCAAAATGTTTCCAATATTGGTACTTTTAATAAATATACACAAATTCTATCGGTCTCTTTTTACAACCAAAATGAAGTACAACATGTGGCGAAAAAACAATGTCAGAATCACTTGGATATGTAAAGCCTTTACGGAGTTATTCTATGTTGAACGACGCATGTCAGATTTCCAAAGTTTGGCTCCGTCACTAAGGCGCAAACAGGCTTCATCACTAAGGGGTTAAGAGACATAGATCTCTTAAACTTGGTGCATTTTACTTCAGCGCCATTCAGCTTAAAAACTAGCATTTACATTACCAGTCTTAACCCTTTTAGTGACCCAACTTTTTTTCCCCCTTTTCTTGGTTATTTTGCAAGAGCCATAATGTTTTCATTTTTTGATTGACCGGCTAATAGGGGGGCTTGTTTATAATGGCAACACTTTGGGCTAAACATATTGTATTGTTTTAACTATAAAAACGTTTACGGGTACATTGGAAAACCCTAGATTTGTGTCGTGTTTTTTTTTCATACAGCATTCACTGCAGAGTATCAATGACATGATGTTTATTCTGCGTGTCAATACGATTAAACTGATGCCAAATTTATAAAGCCTTTTTATGTGTTATTACATTTTCACAATAAACATTTAAATAAAAAATTAAATTTGTGTTTGCCTCACTGCATTTTTACCCCGACAGAGCTTGTGAGATCTTGTTTATATGGGGCGAGTTGTCATTTCCACCTTTAACATAAGACTTTTTTTAAATCACATTTTATTGTGTTTTTTTAGAGGAAGATGAACAAAAAAACAGCAATTCTGTTCTTTTTTTTTTCATTTTTATTTTTATGGCATATACCAAATAACAGCTTAACTTTGGTATTTGGATTAATAAGATTTAGATTTTTTAAAATTACTTTTACACAATAAAGTAAGCCTAATTCAGACATGTTTTTGTGTGCCTATGTGTGCGAAAAAAATATGCTCCTCTCTTATGTGGAAAACTGTTTGCTCATGAAACTTTCCCCGTTCCCTGGAGCAGCTGCTCCACGAAGGTCCCCTCATCACTGAACACCGTGACAGCACTGTTTTTTAAAATAAAAGCATCTTTTAAATGTCCTGCTGTAAGTAGCGAAGAATCTGTTCCATGTGCAGGAGTTTGATAAACTCCTGCAAAACGCTCACCTATGTCCTATCTTTTTTAGATGCGCGCTGTTTTGCACTTTAAATTCTGCGCATATGAACTCTTCTATAGGAACCCATCGGTTCTTTTATGCATTATGCGCACGCAAACCACATGCTCTTCTGAATGAGGCCTAAATGGTATAGTTAGGAATGCGCCTCGAGAAGATATAAAGAAGAATACTTTAAATAAAACCTAGGGACTCACCTGGTGTGGACGCCTGGATCCAATAAAGGATAACCAGGTGCCACACCTGCAGTCCCAGTTTTTGTATCCGTATACGTCCCTCTTATGCCCTAGGCATCCATTCCAATGATGGAGAGCTGCAAGGAGCAAAAAACAAAGTTAATTGAAAAACAATTACAAGAAATCCTGCACTCATAAGAAGGCTATTGATTCTGTGTCCATTTATCAAGGTTAAAAATGAAGAAAGAGGAAACTTACTTTGAAGGAAGGAGTTATGGATAAACACAAAAACTCCTCCAAGTGGTGATAACCAGAGTAGTTACTGTTGGTGAACTCAGGAAACTGAGTGATGATGAAGATGATAATGAATATTCTTATTTAATTTAAAAACATAACATACAATAAAATACAAGGACAACGCGTTTCACTGTATACAAAACACCTCTATGAAGCATAACTAATATGCAGTATAAAGTGCACACACATATATGCATTAAACTCCGTCATAGGGCTTTTAGATGTGGCCTCAACAGGTGTAAGTGTTGTACGAATATCCAACATGGAAGAAAGGAAGTTTTTATAAAGAAAGACCAAACTCCCTACAAGTTAACACAATATTTGAGTTGTGCTACTGTATATGTGATTCACATGATTAAATGTCCATGTGGCCTTCAATACGTGAACCCCTTGTGTACAAGACTTAACAAACACCGTTCCAATATACTTTACGGTTTTTGGAAACATAGCGTTTCGAAACATCTTTTGAAATACCACAACCAAGATGTCTCGAAATTGAAAATTACGCCACTCGAAACTATCAAACTTGGACTTTTCTAATTCTTAAACTGAGAGATGCTTAGGATTTTTAATAGAGATGAGCGAGCATACTCGTCCGAGCTTGATGCTCGTTCGAGTATTAGGGTGCTCGAGATGCTCGTTACTCAAGACGAGTACCACGCGGTACTCGTCTCGATTAAACGAGCACTGACCATTGAATTCAATGGAGCCAGCAATACAGCCGGCTCCATTGAAAGCAATGGGCTGCCGGCGAGCGCGGGATAAATTTTCGGGAAGGGCTTAAAAATATAAGCCCTTCCCTGAAATTCATCCAGAAATGTGTAAAAAGTAAAAAAAAAATATATACTTACCTTATCCCGGCAGACGGAGTTCAGCCGCGGCCGGCCGGCAGTTCTCCTGAACTGCTGTGAGTAGTATTCAGCAGCCGGGGATTTAAAATCCCCGCCTGCTGAATGAGCTGCCTCTGATTGGTCACAGCCTCACCAATCAGAGGCAGCTCTCACTCACCCATTCATGAATTCATGAATGGGTGAGTGAGTGCTGCCTCTGATTGGCTCAGCGCAGGGACTTAATAGTTAGACCTCGGAGACCGAAATGCAGCCCTGCATGTTGCTCCTCGCCTGCCCTATCCATTTCTGTGTTTTTTACATGACTTTGGTGATTTGCTAAGATTTTCACAAATGAAAACCTTAGCGGAGCAACAGTCATATACAAAAATGCTCGAGTCACCCATTGACTTCAATGGGGTTTGTTACTCGAAACGAAATCTCGAGCATCACTGAAAGTTCGACTCGAGTAACGAGCACTCGAGCATTTTGGTGCTCGCTCATCTCTAATTTTTAAGTTTAGATACCCTTTCACCCCGGGGTCTGAATGAGGTCCTGGAAAAAATGTAAATTATGTTGAAAACAACAAACAAATCACTGCCGGTAAAATTATAGTAATACCTTTTATAGCCGTACATTGTTAATGTAGCATGCTTTATTCATGGTCATTTCATACAATGTATTATAAATAATATTTCTATCACTACCCACAATCATAGTATCTGCATAAAGAACCATATTTTTATTAAATAATAATTAACTGTAATTATGAAAATATGCATTTTATGAATATATAAGCACCAACATATGCATTTTTTTTATTAATATGTAATTACCAGTATATGCATTTTATCATAGTAATATAGTAACATAGTATGTTAAGCTGAATGAAGACAATGTCCATCTAGTTCAGCCTGTTTCCACCCCCCTTGTTGATCCAGAGGAAGGCAAAAAACCCAACTAGGCTCATTTGTTATTCTGACAGCCCGGGTGGCTGTTCAGGCTAGTTTTGCTCCATCCTGAGGAAACAACCGTTCTACCGGGTTGTAGAAACGCGTTGATGGAGATGGAGGGATTGGATCCATGGGCTGATTCTCTCCTAGTAAATTATTTGTAATGCAGTTCTAGTTTCTCATCATAACATAGACTGCATTGAGTAGACAGAGATCATCATCTAATGGGCATCAATGCAGTTGGTAGCCTATGATACAATTTATAATCTCTAGGCTCACAATCATTCTATTTGCCTTCATCCCCTGCTTTAAAAATCAAAGCAATGATAGGGGTTGAATGGTTTATAGAAGTCATTCTGACTCCTTGTTAGTCAGCAATTATCCATTGGTGTTGAGTGTGGGATCCCTCGTATAAATCCTTTGACATAGGCAGCGGCGACATACTACAATTTGTAGTGCTCACAAGAATAGAGATCAGTAATTTAAGGAACATCAGTTTAGACGCTAGCCTATGATAATCACCTATTCCATCTATTTGCTTTCACCACTGTAATATCTATAAGGAATGAACAGGTTGAAGGAGCAACTTTGACCTCTTATCAGGAACAGCAATAGACTATTAATGCAAAGTGCATAAATCCTAATGCATATAGATAATCACTGCATAGGAAATATTAGTGAATTATCAAGGTGACACTTTGGAACAAAAAGTGCATGAAATCCTATTGCATACAGATAATTACTGCACAGGATTTATTAGTGAATGGTGACATATAGGTGACACTTTGAAATAAAAATTGTCATCACATATAAACACCATTCTATAAGTGATACACTAAATTTGGCAGCACCCGATTGAATTATATGAATGCAGTAATTGCTGTGTACTGACATGTGATGAGAAGCAATCTGTAAAAAAGTGACATATATAAGGTGACATTTTGTAAAAGGGGGTCCATCACTGAAAAAATCAAGACCCTTAAAGTGATATACACGACTTTATTGCACTCTACTCACTAACGATGAGGAGCAATTTGTAAAGAGTGACATTATAAGGTGACACTGACAATAAGGGTGTCCATCATTTGGTTATAAAGTGACATACATGACCTTACGGCACTCTATTTACTAACAGGATACATACGATGTCCTCTCTCTACCTAAAACTAAATCTCTCTAAAACTGACTTACTGGTGTTTCCTCCTTCCACCAACCGACCTCATCCTGACATCTCCATCTCAGTGTGTGGCGCCACCATAACTCCCAAACAACATGCCCGCTGCCTTGGGGTCATATTCGACTCAGATCTCTCATTTACCCCCTACATCCAATCAGTGGCCCGAACCTGTCAGCTGCACCTCAAGAACATCTCAAGAATCCGCTCTTTTCTCACCATAGACACGCTGAAAACGCTTATTGTTGCCCTCATCCACTCACGGCTCGACTATTGCAACTCATTGCTGATCGGCCTCCCCTGCACCAGACTCTACCCTCTCCAGTCCATCCTGAATGCGGCAGCCAGGCTCATCTTCCTGTCCAGCCGCTACTCAGATGCCTCTGCCCTGTGCCGGTCACTGCACTGGCTGCCCGTTAAATATAGAATTCAATTTAAACTTATTACCTTAATCCACAAAGCCCTCCACAGTGCAGCGCCCCCCTATATCGCCTCCCTCATCTCCATCCATCACCCAGCCCGGGCTCTCCGCTCGGCAAACGAAACTAGACTGCACACCCCTCTAATTCGAACTTCTCACTCCCGCCTCCAAGACTTCTCCAGAGCAGCACCAGTCCTCTGGAATGCACTACCAAAGAACACCCGGGCAATCCAGGACTCGAAAAACTTCAGGCGTGCTCTAAAAACGCACCTCTTCAGGGATGCATACCGCATTCCCTAAACAAACCCCTCTGTTCTCCGCCTGATAACATGCTCCCTGACCTACTGACCGAAATCCCTGCTAGCCATCATAAACCGCTCCTGTAGTCATATTGATCCTGCCGTCGCATAGCTAAAGGTCTGACTGTTGTCTGTATATAGCATCCCTCACTCTCCATCACGCGATACTGTGCACACCTCCAGCCATTTTACCTTCTGTATCACCCCATTACTTGTAGTATGTAAGCTCGTTGGAGCAGGACCCTCACCCCTATTGTTTCCACCAACTGATTACGATTGTAACCGTGGTTCTGTAATTTTTTGTACTTTTGTCTCTGTATTCCCCCTGTCTATGTAAGCGCTGTGGAATATGTTGGCGCTATACAAATAAAGATTATTATTATTATTATTATTACAATCGTAGGACAACCGATTTGGGAATAAGGTTGCAACGGATCTACTTGGCATTGAAAACACTCTCCCGCTCTTGGACATAGGAAAGAGATGTTGAGAAAGACAAGACAGCTGTAGTAAACCGTCAATAATATAGAGTAAAGGTCCTGGTATATCATCTGCTGAGACAGAATTGTATCTACTACTATACTATCTGAGCCCTACTGTTTTTACATTAGTGTGTGGCAATAGTCACATTATAGAAAAAGTAAGCACGCCTACTTTTATATTTATAATTAATAAAAGTTACGTTTTATAACTTGTGGTCCTTTCGGTGACAAAGACAGTGTCCATCTAGTTCAGCCTGTTTCCACCCCCTCTTGTTGATCCAGAGGAAGGCAAAAAACCCAACTAGGCAAGGCTAATTAGCCCTCTTGAGGGGAAAAAATTTCGTCCCGACTTCGTAATGGCAGTCAGAATAATCCCTGGATCAATGTTTGATTTCCTAACTCCAAGACCCGGATCCACAAACCCGCTTGTCACCTAATGTCTATATCCTGTAATATCATAGCGCTCTAGAAATGCATCTAGTCCCTCTTAAACTCCTCTATTGCTTTTGCCATTACCACATCCTCAGGGATCTTTTACACGACTGTATATTGGACGCCGTTTTCACGGCCGGCCGATATATGCTACGCTCTGATGCATTGGATTCCAATGCATCAGATTATATGGCCGTATTCCCGTGGCATAAAAGCACCCGGCTGGGCCAATATAGTGCCGGGCGCTTTCGTGCCGGGCCAAAAAGATAGTCCTAGAACTATCTTTCTGGCTGGAATGCATTATCTGCTGCATGGGCTCCTGTGGGAGCCAATCACAGCGGCCAGGAAAGGGAGGTGGGAGGGAGTTTAGCAGCATGACTGCTAAAATCCCTCAACTCTCCTCTATCCTCCCCTTCGGCTGTTTGCAATGAAAGGGGGTGAGATGGGGGTGGAGCTAAGCTTTACCCCTCCCATTGCTGGCTGCTGACAAGGCGTGGGGAGGGGGTGGTGCTTAGCTCTACCCCAGTCCCACTCACTCCCATTGCAAATAGCTGGAGGGAAGAAGAGAGAAGGTGAGCCTTCGAGGGTGGAGCCTTGGGGTGGTTCTCTCGTTCCGCAGTTCTTTCAAACACGGTCAGATAGGCCTCAACATAATCATTGGGAGTCATCTTTTGCAGGAACTTCTGCACAGTCTCCTTGGGTCTGGCTGTAGTAGGGGCCCCATCCTTCCTTAGGGCTGGATGTTTGAGCAGGACATCTGTCAGCTGGTCCATCTGTGACCACAGCTCTTCCATAGCCGGGCTCGCATTGCGGTCGCAGACTTTACCCAGGACATTCACCGAGTGTCTTGCCCTTGACCTCAGCAGTCGGGATTGCTGCCCACACCTGAGCACCAAATCTAATAGTCTGTCAGGGGGATAGGGTTGGCACAGACACACCGGACCATAAAGAAGGATAAAACAAGGCACCATGCAAGGTGCTCAAGTCCATGCAAGAATCACTAAATGAAAGCTGCACCATGCATGGTGCTCAGAGGCTTCCTTCTCAGGCTGTCAGGCCCTGACCTCCTGGAGCTGCAGTCTTTTATGCTCCAGTACTGGGATCAGTGCCTGCAGCTGCGCTTCCTGAGAGCTAGGGTGAAGTTGTGGACTGGACCGCCACCCTGTCCAGACTTAAAGCCTGGGAGGGAGATATACTCAATCCACAACTTCACCCTTTAGTTGCCTACACAACATTAAACTCACAGAGGTGAGAGCAAAAAAACAAAAACCTTCACTAAAAAGGCCAAAAAATGCAATCACCAACTCAACCCAGCCCATAATGGTGAGGAGTGACTGCAAACAAACCTAGCCCGCACATGTGACCAATACCAAAGAAGCCAGCCACAGATGGGTGTGCCCAATCATACAGGATAGCAACTCTCACTGACAAGTAGTAGGTCGCACTGTATCTACAAAGTGGTAAATAGATAAAAATATGGGTCCGTGCTCTGCTGGAACATACACTCTCCGTGAGCAATATTGCATAGACAAACTCTTTAATGTACAACGCGTTTCGTCCAACAGGACTTTATCAAGTACATAACATACATACTAAAACATTCAACTTAAATAATAAAATCATCACCCGCAAGGTGCACAGTCCCCGATGCTTCCCGCCTCCTCCAGCGTCCTGTGGCGTCCCGCCCCGTGTCCCACGTCAAACGTGACGCGTAGTTACACGACGCGATGCCCTCACTACATCGGGCGCTTCCCCTACTGCGGGGAGGAGTGAGCACGGAATGGATCATGGAACCTTAGAAGGAAAAAAACAGATAAATGCATTAATGCAATGCACCCCAACTGCTTCTAGCCAAAGCATTGTCTCCAACAGAATTACTTACACTCATACTATTCTTTCTTTACTTATAAAATCACTGAGTTGTGCATGCCATGTCTAAATCAATACATAATAGCCATATACATACACCTACCTATCCTTATTAATCAACCTCGATTAATACCAAAAAATGTGTATACACTTCACTTAGAAATCATAAATCCAATATCCATATTTACACTAAAATATTTCTAATGAATATCTTCATTATTAAAAAACTTAATTCTAAAAATCTATTATAATTTCTCTAAAATTTCATGTAACCCTTTCGAGACCAGCGTATTTAACCTGAATATTCAAAACATTTCTTTCTCCCTCAGTTTTTGTATAGATCTATCTTGAATATATTCTAAGGGAGTGACTTGTAAACCAGAAAAATTCTTGGCATGGTTACTGAAAAAATGTCGGGAAATACTATGTTTAGTGTATCCTTTGCGAGGAGAGTCCCACCTCTCCTCCATTTAATTTCTGCTTTCTTATTGTTTTTATCTTATTACTCTCTTTTTTCGGACAGGAAGGCGCAACTAGATTTTTCAGTGTCTTATTTTTTCAAAATATGCATGGCGGTAACTTTGGCAACTTTTTTGCAGAAATGGATCCTCCATAGAGATGAGCGAACGTACTCGTCCGAGCTTGATGCTCGGGCGAATATTAGCGTGTTCGGGATGCTCGTTACTCATAACGAGCACCACGCGATGTTCTGGTTACTTTCAGTTTCCTCTCTGAGACATTAGCGCGCTTTTCTGGCCAATTGAAAGACAGGGAAGGCATTACAACTTCCCCCTGTGACGTTCAAGCCCTATACCACCCCCCTGCTGTGAGTGGCTGGGGAGATCTGATGTCACCCGAGTATAAAAGTCGGCCCCTCCCGCGGCTCGCCTCAGATGCCTTGTGAGTTAGCTGAGGGACAGTGATGCTGGTGCCGGAGCTGCTGTAGGGAGAGCGTTAGGAGTTAGTGTAGGCTTCAAGAACCCCAACGGTCCTTCTCAGGGCCACATCTATCCGTGTGCAGTACTGTGGAGGGTGCTGTTAGCAGTGTTGCACAATTTTTTTTTTCTCAAAATCGGCTGTCTGCAGAGCATTGCGCCCTGCAGTAATAGTCCAGGGACAGAAGTGGTGGTTAGGCAGGGAGAGTGTTAGGAGTGAGTGTAGGCTTCAAGAACCCCAACGGTCCTTCTTAGGGCCACATTTAACCGTGTGCAGTACTGTGCAGGCTGCTGTTAGCAGTGTTGCATTTTATTTTTTTTTCAAAATCGGCTGTGCAGAGGATTGCGCCCTGCAGTAATACTACAGGGACAGAATTGTGTAGGCAGGGCCAGAAGACATATATTATTGATTGAATATAGTCAGTGGGCCTTTTCTTTTTTAAAAAAGGGAAAAATTCTATGTGCCCTGCCTCTGTCAGTCCTCAGCGTTCTGTGTACGTGTGTGGTGGGTGGAGATAGTAAACAAATCATACGCAGCCAGCTACGTTTAACAGCAGGCTTGCGCCAATTTATTTCCTGCCTTCCTGGGAAAAATCACCGCTCTGCTGCACTTCATATAACTGCATTTCTGTGGAACAGATTTCTTAACTGATTGAATATAGTCAGTGGGCCTTTTCTTTTTTAAAAAAGGGAAAAATTCTATGTGCCCTGCCTCTGTCAGTCCTCAGCGTTAAACAAATCATATGCAGCCAGCTACGTTTAACAGCAGGCTTGCGCCAATTTATTTCCAGCCTGGGAAATCAAATCACTGGTAATACACCATGCTGAGGGGTAGGGGTAGGCCTATAGGACGTGGACGCGAGCGAGGACGCGGAGGCCCAAGTCAGGGTGTTGGCACAGGCCGAGCCAGTGCGGTGGCCAGGGGTAGAGGCAGGGCCAGACCGAATAATCCACCAACCGTTTCCCAAAGCGCCCCCTCGCGCCATGCCACCCTGCACAGGTCAAGGTGCTCTACGGTGTGTCAGTTTTTCACAGAGACGCCTGACGACCGACGAACAGTGGTGTGCAACCTTTGTCGCGCCAAGATCAGCTGGGGAGGCACCACCAACAGCATGAGCAGGCATATGATGGCCAAGCACCCCACAAGGTGGGACGATGCCTGTTCACCGCCTCCCGTTTGCACCACTGCCTCTCCCCCTGTGCCCCAACCTGCCACTGAGATCCAACCCCCCTCTGAGGACACAGGCACTACCGTCTCCCGGCCTGCACCCACACCCTCACCTCCGCTGTCCTCGACCCCATCCAGCAATGTCTCTCAGCGTAGCGTCCAGACGTCGCTAGCGCCACAGTTTGAGCGCAAGAGCAAGTACGACGCCACGCACACGCACGCTCAAGCGTTAAACGTGCACATTGCAAAATTGATCAGCCTAGAGATGCTGCCGTATAGGCTTGTGGAAACGGAGGCTTTCAAAAGCATGATGGCGGTGGCGGCCCCGCGCTACTCGGTTCCCAGTCGCCACTACTTTTCCCGATGTGCCGTCCCAGCCCTGCACGACCACGTCTCCCGCAACATTGTACGCGCCCTCACCAACGCGGTTACTGCCAAGGTCCACTTAACAACAGACACGTGGACAAGCACAGGCGGGCAGGGCCACTATATCTCCCTGACGGCACATTGGGTGAATTTAGTGGAGCCTGGGACCGCTCACATCCTACCCACCCCCCGAATTGCATGCCCCAGCTCGGTGGTGGTATCTGCGGGGGTGTATGCTTCCTCCACTAAACCACCCTCCTCCTCCTCCTACGCAACCTCTGTCTCGCAATCAAGATGTGTCAGCAGCAGCAGCATGTCGCCAGCAGTCGGTGTCACGCGGCGTGGCAGCACAGCGGTGGGCAAGCGTCAGCAGGCCGTGCTGAAACTACTCAGCTTAGGAGAGAAGAGGCACACGGCCCACGAACTGCTGCAGGGTCTGACAGAGCAGACCGACCGCTGGCTTGCGCCGCTGAGCCTCCAACTGGGCATGGTCGTGTGTGACAACGGCCGTAAGCTGGTGGCGGCTCTGCAGCTCGGCAGCCTCACGCACGTGCCATGCCTGGCCCATGTGTTTAATTTGGTGGTTCAGCGCTTTCTGAAAAGCTACCCCCACTTGTCATACCTGCTCGGAAAGGTGCGCCGGATCTGCGCACATTTCCGCAAATCACACACGCACGCTGCCACCCTGTGGACCCTGCAACATCGGTTTAATCTGCCCGTGCACCGACTGCAGTGCGACGTGCCCACACAGTGGAACTCTACGCTCCACATGTTGGCCAGACTCTATGAGCAGCGAAGAGCTATAGTGGAATATCAACTCCAACTTGCGCGGCGCAGTGGGAGTCAGCCTCCTCAATTATTTACAGAAGAGTGGGCCTGGTTGGCAGCCATCTGCCAGGTCCTTGGAAAATTTGAGGAGTCTACCCAGGTGGTGAGCGGCGATGCTGCAATCATTAGCGTCACCATTCCTCTGCTATGCATCTTGAGAAGTTCCCTGCAAAGCATAAAGGCAGACGCTTTGCGCTCGGAAACAGAGCCGGGGGAAGACAGTATGTCGCTGGATAGTCAGAGCACCCTCCTGTCTATATCTCAGCGCATTCAGGAGGAGGAGGAGGAGCATGAGGAGGATGAGGAGGAGGGGGAAGAGACAGCTTGGCCCACTGCTGACGGTACCCATGCTGCTTGCCTGTCATCCTTTCAGCGTGTATGGCCTGAGGAGGAGGAAGAGGAGGAGGAGGAGGATCCTGAAAGTGATCTTCCTAGTGAAGACAGCCATGTGTTGCGTACAGGTACCCTGGCACACATGGCTGACTTCATGTTAGGATGCCTTTCTCGTGACCCTCGCGTTACACGCATTCTGGCCACTACGGATTACTGGGTGTACACACTGCTCGATCCACGGTATAAGGAGAGCCTTTGCACTCTCATTCCCGAAGAGGAAAGGGGTTCGAGAATGATGCTATACCACAGGGCGCTGGTGGACAAACTGATGGTAAACTTCCCATCAGCGCTAGTGGCAGAAGGCGCAGTTCCGAGGGCCAGGTAGCAGGGGAGGCGCAGAGATCAGGCAGCATGTACAGCGCAGGCAGGGGAACATTCTCCAAGGCCTTTGCCAGCTTTATGGCTCCCCAGCAAGACTGTGTCACCGCTCCCCAGTCAAGGCTGAGTCGGCGGGAGCACTGTAAAAGGATGGTGAGGGAGTACGTAGCCGATCGCACGACCGTCCTCCGTGACGCCTCTGCCACCTACAACTACAGGGTGTCGAAGATGGACACGTGGCCTGAACTCGCGCTGTATGCCCTTGAGGTGCTTGCTTGTCCTGCGGCTAGCGTCTTGTCAGAGAGTGTGTTTAGTGTGGCTGGGGGAATCATCACGGATAAGCGTACCCACCTGTCAACCGACAGTGCCGACAGGCTAACACTCATCAAGATGAACAAAGCCTGGATTTCCCCAGACTTCTCTTCTCCACCAGCGGACAGCAGCGATACCTAAGCAATACGTAGGCTGCACCCGCGGATGGAAGCATCGTTCTCTCTCACCATCCAAAACGGGGACATTTCTGCTTCATCAATCTGTGTATAATATTCCTCCTCCTCCTCCTCCTCCTGCTCCTCCTCCTAAAATCTCACGTAATCACGCCGAACGGGCAATTTTCCTTAGGGCCACAAGGCTCACTCATATAATTTTTCTAAACAATTTTTTTACGTTTCAATGCTCTTAAAAGCGTTGAAACTTTAACTTGGACCAATTTTTCGTTCAACTGGGCTGCCTCCAGGCCTAGTTACCACTTAAGCCACATTAACCAAAGCGATTAATGGGTTTCACCTGCCCTCTTGGTTGGCCATGGCCAATTTTTTTGATGTACATTAGTACTGTTGATACAGCAATTTTTGTGGGCCCTCGCCTACAGTGTAATCAAATGAATTTTTAGCCCACCTGCATTACAGCTGACGTTACATCCGCTGTGTTGGGCAATGCAATGGGATATATTTATGTACCGCCGGTGGCTTCCTGGCACCCACCCATGCTGTGGGTCCACAGAGAATTATAAATGCATCTGTTTCCACTTCTAAAGAACCCCAGTCAGACTGGGGCATGCAGTGTGGGCCGAAACCCACCTGCATTAAGCACGACATTACTACCTCAGCTGTGTTGGGCAATGCAATGGGATATTTTTATGTACCGCCGGTGGGTTCCAGGGAGCCACCCATGCTGTAGGTGCACACGGAGTTTAACCTACATGTGTCCACTTGTAAAGAACCCCAGTCTGACTGGGGCATGCAGTGTGGGCCGAAGCCCACCTGCATTAAGCACGACATTACTACCTTAGCTGTGTTGGGCAATGCAATAGGATATTTTTATGTACCGCCGGTGGCTTCCTAGCACCCACCCATGCTGTGGGTCCACAGAGAATTATAAATGCATCTGTTTCCACTTCTAAAGAACCCCAGTCAGACTGGGGAATGCAGTGTGGGCCGAAGCCCACCTGCATTAAGCACGACATTACTACCTCAGCTGTGTTGGGCAATGCAATGGGATATTTTTATGTACCGCCGGTGGGTTCCAGGGAGCCACCCATGCTGTCGGTCCACAGGGACTTCACAATAGGGAGTTGTACCTGCCTGTGTCTATGAATTAAAAACCGCGGTCTGACTGGGGCATGCAGACACCTTGACAGAATGAATAGTGTGTGGCACATAGGTTCCCCATTGCTATGCCCACGTGTGCAGCTCCTGATGGCGGTGGCACAGGATTATATTTCTCATTGCTTCTGTACAGCATTGTGGGCTATCGCCCCGCCCCTTTTAAAGAGGGTCGCTGCCTAGCCGTGCCAACCCTCTGCAGTGTGTGCCTGCGGTTCCTCGTCATGGCAGACGCACTTATAAATAGACATGAGGGTGGTGTGGCATGAGGGCAGCTGAAGGCTGCGCAGGGACACTTTTGTGTGCGCTGTGGACACTGGGTCGTGCGGGGGGGTTGGGCAGCATGTAACCCAGGAGAAGTGGCAGCGGAGTGTCATGCAGGCAGTGATTGTGCTTTGTTGGAGGTATGCATTGCTAATGAGGGCTTTTCAGAAGTAAAAGTTGTTGGGAGGGGGGGGCACTCTTGCCGGTATTGTGGCTTAATAGTGGGACCTGTGAACTTGAGATGCAGCCCAACATGTAGCCCCTCGCCTGCCCTATCTGTTGCTGTGTCGTTCCCATCACTTTCTTGAATTGCCCAGATTTTCACACATGAAAACCTTAGCGAGCATCGGCGAAATACAAAAATGCTCGGGTCGCCCATTGACTTCAATGGGGTTCGTTACTCGAAACGAACCCTCGAGCATCGCGATAATTTCGTCCCGAGTAACGAGCACCCGAGCATTTTGGTGCTCGCTCATCTCTAATCCTCCTTCAAAATAGCCCAATTTTTTCTAAGGATACAATTTATTTTCCCTGAGTACTAAATTTTGTAACGAATGCGGTTTGGTATCTTCTGTCATCTACATTACGCTGATTTGTTAAACTATCTTGTTTCTTCTCTTGTATTAATACCTTATTGTATGCAGCATCAATCAACAGTTTAGGGTATCCTTTATCTAAAAATCGTTTCATGAGAATTTTTGCTTGAGATTTATAATCTGCCTCCTTAGTACAATTCCTTCTGATACGCTTGAATTGTCCAAAAGGTATGTTCTTCCTCCAGTTTTTATGGTGACAACTGCGATAATTTAAATAACTATTGGTATCAACCATTTTAAAATGCGTGCGGGAGATTATTTTATCATTCTCACTCTCCAATTTCAGGTCCAAATATACGACTTTATTAGGGTTAATGACATGAGTAAACTTAAAATGAAACTCATTAACGACAAACTTAAAATAAATTTCATTAAATCCTCCTTGCTGCCATTCCATATTATAAGTAAGTCGTCAATAAATCTCTTATATAGTACGATTCTCAGGCACAATCGCCATAGGGCAGGCACATGGATGATATTAAGGAGCAAATTGTTCAATGCCGACTAATATGCAGTCACCAACTCAACCCAGCCCAAAATGGGGAGGAGCAACTGCAAACCAACCTAGCCGGCACATATGACCAGTACCAAAGAAGCCATCCACAGATGGGTGTGCCTCATCATACAGGATAGCAACTCTCACTGACAAGTATTGGGTTGCCCTGTATCTACAAAGTGGGACACACTGTCTGACATCTTGGGCTCCCCCAAAATCTCCAGCAAACTGCATACAAAAACTACTGATACATACTAATAAATGCTGGTGTGAGTTCTGCATTTTGGCCAAAACGCATAGGCTGAGGGGCCACGACGAGGCCACCACGTGTCCGCCAGAACCTACGCTATCTCACTATTAACTACATTAAAATCACAGAGGTGAGAGCAAAAAAACTAAAACATTCACTGAAAAAGCCAAAAAAGTTGCTATCCTGTATGGTGGGGCACACCATCTTTGGCTGGCTTAACATAGTAACATAGTTTCTAAGGCCGAATGAAGACAATTTCCATCTAGTCCAACCTGTTTATCCTCCTGTTTTGTTGATCCACAGGAAGGCAAAAAACCCCAAGAGCAGAAGCCAATTAGCCCTTTTGGCGAAAAATTCCTTCCCGACTCCCTAATGGCAATCAGACTAATCCCTGGATCAACCCCTAATAGTTCCTACCTGCCTGTAAACCCGGATTACAATTAACCTAAGCTTTATATCCTGTAGTATCCTTCCGCTCCCGTAAGACATCAAGTCCCCATTTAAACTCCTCTGTGGATTTTGCCATCACCACATCCTCAGGCAGAGAGTTCCACAGTCTAACTGCGGAGGAGCTGCAACAGGAGCCGATAAGTATCTTCTGTATGTGTGTGAATCTAGGTGTGTGTCTTTTGTGTATCTAGTGTGTCCTAGTTGTGTCTTCTGTGTACCTAGTGTAAGTGTGTGTGTCTGTGGGTCTAAGTGTTTGTAAGGGAGAGAAAAAAAATAAAAATTGTGTGAGCGGTTGTGCAGAGGCGGCAGCGAGTGAGCAGTTGCGTGCGAGCGTCAGTGCGTGAGCAGTTGCGCAGAGACGGCAGCTAGTGAGCGGTTGCACGTCAGTGTGTGAGCGGTTGCGCAGAGGCGGCAGAGAGTGAGCGGGCGAGCGTCAGTGTGTGAGCGGTTGCGTGCGAGCATCAGCGTGTGAGCGGTTGCGCAGAGGCAGCAGTGAGTGAGTGGTTGCGTGCGAGCGTCAGTGCGTGAGCAGTTGCGCAGAGGCGGCAGCGAGTGAGCAGTTGCACGTCAGTGTGTGAGCGGTTGCGCAGAGGCGGCAGCAAGTGAGCGGGCGAGCGTCAGTGTGTGAGCGGTTGCGTGCGAGCGTCAGTCTGTGAGCGGTAAAGAAGTATAATAGAAACCAGCAGCACTCTCCACAACCCGTATGGGGGGGGGGGGGGAAACAAAAATGCTCTTTCAGAGAGCATAAATTTGCATGCCTGTGCTGGAGTTGAATCCAAACCCCAAACGAATACAATAGAAAAAAATGAAACAGGCAGCAAACTACGTCAGGTGAAAAAAGTCAAACTTTATGTCTCCATAGGAGAGCAGTATAGTTACCGCATCCTCTCACAGATAGCAGCTTTTCGACCGCAACATTTGGTCTTTGTCAAGCTGCCAAGGGAACTTAGGATCCAAGCTTAGGGTGAGGACCTCCAGGGTAGTTTTCTCGGAAATACTACCTGCACCTAAAGCCACACTAGAAAGGCAGCAGGATCTTAGGGAGGTAAACAAGTGGCTTCGAAGTTGGTGTAAGAAGGAGGGATTTGGGTTCCTGGAGAACTGGGCTGACTTTGCTGTCGGCTACAGGCTCTACCATAGGGGCGGGCTGCATCTTAATGGGGAGGGTGCAACTGTGCTGGGGGAAAAGATGGCTAGAAGGCTGGAGGAGTGTTTAAACTAGGGACTGGGGGAGGGCAAAAAGAGAAATAGTGGGGTAGTCAGTGTAGCTAGTGACCCGGGTCTAAGCAAGGGGAATGGGGGTCGAGCAGGGGGTAGGGTTAGTACAGTTAGAACTGTTAGATCAGCCATTAGTACGAATAGCAACAAAACGTATTTAAAGAACAAAAGAAGCGATATAAATTGTATGACCACGAATGCAAGAAGTCTGATCGGTAAAGTGGGTGAGCTTGAAGTGAGAATGGCCGATGAAAACTATGATATAGTCGGAATAACGGAAACATGGCTTGATGATAAGTGCGATTGGGCGGCGAATTTACAGGGGTAAAATCTCTTCAGAAGAGACCGAAGGAACCAGAAAGTGGGAGGGGTATGTCTGTACGTTAAATCGTACTTAAAGCCGAGACTATGGGAGGATATAGGAGTAGGAGAAGAACAAGTGGAATCTCTGTGGGTAGAAATACAGGGAGTAAAAAAATAACAAAATCTTGATAGGGGTTTTGCTGTAGACTACCAAAAGCAACAGAAGAAACTGAAAACTTATTAAGGCAGATAGAAGAGGTGTCAAACCGCAATGAAGTAATTATCATGGGGGACTTTAATTATCCAGACGTAACATGGGAGAACGAAACCTGCAAATCTCATAGGGGTGATAAGTTCTTGAGAGTAATTAAAGACAATTACTTGAACCAACTTGTGCAGGAACAAACAAGAGGGAGGGCCATTCTGGACCTAGTACTAACTAACAAACTGGACCGAATAAAGGGGGTGCAGGTTGAGGGGCACCTGGGGAACAGTGATCACAATATAATCAACTTCCAGATGGCATTCAATAAGAAGCCTTATCAGGGAGCGACAAAATAACTAAACATTAAATGGGACAACATCCTCAAAAATAACAGAGGACAAATGGGAAAAGTTTAAAAGGATTCTAATCCCCTCATATGAGCAGTTCATTCCCTTTAAAAATAAAAGAATCTCAACCAAAAGGAAACCAATGTGGCTTGACAAGACAGTAAGAGGGGCAATAAACGAAAAAAGGAAAGCGTTCAAACTACTAAAGCAAGAAGGCAGTGAAGAAGTGCTAAAATTGTACAGGGAAAAAAACAAAGTATGCAAAGATAGGATCAAAATTGCCAAGGAGGAGGCAGAAAGACTGATCGCCAAAGAGAGCAAAAACAACCCGAAACTATTTTTTAACTATATTAACAGCAAAAGGATTTGCAGGGAGAGCACTGGCCCTTTAACAAATAATGCAGGGGAAATCACTGAAGATGATGGAGGGAAGGCAAATCTATTAGTTTCTTTTCAAGCATATTCACAAGCGAAAAGGAAATGCCACACGAGATGCAGAGGAATAAAATGAATCCCTCACAAAATATCTCATACCTAACGCAGGAGGAAGTGCGGAACCCGTTAAAGAAGATTAAAATCTATAAATCACCAGGCCCAGATGGAATACACCCAAGGATACTAAGGGAACTGAATGATGAGACAGCTAGGCCGCTATATCTAATATTTCTAGACACTATCAAGACCGGTGTTGTACCATTGGATTGGCGCATTGCCAACGTGGTTCCAATTTACAAAAAGGGGACCAAAAGTGAGTCTGGTAACTACAGGCCAGTAAGTCTCACTTCAGTAACGGGAAAAATTTTCGAGGGGATTCTGAGAGACGCCATCGATGAGTACCTCAAGGAGAACAAGGGAATAACTCCTCACCAGCATGGATTCATGAAGGGTCGCTCATGTCAGACAAATCTAATCAGTTTCTACGATGAAGTAAGCTCTAGGCTGGACCTGGGAGAGTCTATTGATCTTGTATATCTGGACTTCTCCAAAGCATTTGACACCGTGCCGCATAATAGGCTAATATACAAAATGAGACAGCTCGGATTGGGTGAAAATGTGTGTAATTTGGTAAAGAATTGGCTCAATGATAGAAAGCAGAGGGTGGTAATAAATGGTTCATATTCTGATTGGGCCACAGTCACTAGTGGGGTGCCTTAGGGTTCAGTATTAGGCCCCATTCTGTTCAATGTATTTATCAACGACCTGATAGACCGGCTGCACAGTAAAATATCGATATTTGCAGATGACACAAAATTATACAACATAGTTAATGCAACGGAGGACAATGCACGGCTACAAACGGACCTAGATATGCTGGGAGCTTGGGCAGAAATAATGGCAAATGAAGTTCAATGTTAATAAATGTAAGGTTATGCACATGGGCAGCAAAAATGGATGTTACCAATATTCACTTAATGGGGTACCGCTAGGGAAAAGTGATATGGAAAAGGACCTGGGGGTACTAGTGGATTGTAGACTAAACTGGAGTAGCCAATGCCAGTCAGCTGCTGCAAAGGCAAATAAAGTCTTGGGGTGCATTAAAAGAGGTATAGGGGCAAAGGATGAGAACATTATCCTTCCATTATATAAGGCACTTGTCAGGCCCCACATGGAATACTGCGCACAGTTCTGGTCACTGGTGCTCAGGAAAGATGTTACAGTATTGGAGGGGGTTCAAAGAAGAGCGACTAAACTAATACATGGAATGACGGGACTGGAATACCCAGAGAGGATTATTTACCCTGGAAAAAAGACAGCTAAGGGGCGACCAAATAACTATGTATAAATACATGAGGGGACAATACAAGGATCTCTCCCAGGATCTGTTTATATCCAGGACTGTGACGGTAACGGGAGGGCATCCGCTACGTTTAGAGGAAAGCAGATTTCATCACCAACATAGAAAAGGGTTCTTTACTGTAAGAGGAGTGAGACTGTGGAACTCTCTGCCTTAGGAAGTGGTGATGGCAAAATCCATAGAAGAGTTTAAAAGGGGGCTTGATGTCTTTCTGGAGAGGAAGGATATTATAGGTTATAAATCTAAGGTTAATTGTTAATCCGGGTATACAGGCAGGTAGGAACTATTAGGGGTTGATCTAGGGAATAGTCTGATTGCCATTAGGGAGTCGGGAAGGAATTTTTTCCCCAAAAGGGCTAATTGGCTTCTGCTCTTGGGGTTTTTTGCCTTCCTCTGGATCAACAACACAGGAGGATAAACAGGCTGGACTAGATGGACATTGTCTTCATTCGGCCTTACGAACTATGTTACTATGTTACTAACTGCTTTTACAGTAAAGTACCACCTTCTATGTTGGTGATGAAACCTGCTTTCCTCTAGACGTAGCGGATACCCTCTCGTTACCATTGCAGTCCTGGGTGTAAACAGATCGTGGGAGAGATCCTTGTATTGTCCCCTCATGTATTTATACATAGTTATTTGATCGCCCCTCAGCTGTCTTTTTTCTAGAGTAAATAGTCCCAATTTGGATAGCCTCTCTGGGTATTCCAGTACCGTCATTCCATGTATTAGTTTAGTTGCCCTTCTTTGAATCCCCTCAAGCACTGTAACATCTTTCCTGAGCGCCGGTGACCAGAACTGTACGCAGTATTCCATGTGAGGCCTGACAAGTGCCTTATATAGTGGAAGGATAATGTTCTCGTCCCTCGCCCCTATACCTCTTTTAATTCACCCAAAGACTTTATTAGCTTTTGCAGCAGCTGACTGGCATTGGTTACTACAGTTTAGTCTATAATCTAGAGATGAGCGAACGCGTTCGTCCGAGCTTGATATTCGTGCGAATATTAGGGTGTTTGGGATGTTCGTTATCCGTAACGAACACCATGCGGTGTCCGGGTTACTTAAACTTTCTTCCCTGAGACGTTAGCGCTTTTTTTTGGCCAATATAAAGACAGGGAAGGCATTACAACTTCCCCCTGCAACGTTTAAGCCCTATACCACCCCCCTGCTGTGAGTGGCTGGGGAGATAAGGTGTCACCCGAACATAAAAGTCGGCCCCTCCCGCGGTTCGCTATGGATGCATTCCATATGCGCTCAATGGGGCCAGCGGCAGCAGCGCTGACCCCATTGAGAACATATAGAAGACAAATCCTTCTTCTCTGGCACAGCTGTAACAGCTGTAGCAGAGAAGAACGATGTTTGCCCATTGAATTCAATGGAACCGGCAATACAGCCGACTCCACTGAATGCAATGGGCTGCCGGCGATCACAGGATGAATGGTCGGAAAGGGGTTAAATATATAACCCCTTTCCTGCAATTCATCCAGAAATGTGTTACACTAAAAATATATACCGGCGTATAAGGCGACGGGGCGTATAAGACGACCCCCCAACTGTCACCTTATACGCCGGTAATACAGTGGAGCAAAGAATAAAAAGCATTACTTACGTTTTTAGATGATCTGCGGCGCTCCTGCAGGCTGTCACTCCCTCCTGGTCCACGGCAGACAAGCTTTCTCCACGAAAGACTTTAAATCCCTGCCTCCAGAAAGACACGTGCCTTCAGCCAATCACAGCCAATGACAATGATGTCATTGAATGGCTGTGATTGGCTGTGTTTCTGGAGGCGGGGATTTCAAGGCTTGAAATCCCCGCCTCCAGAAACACAGCCAATCACAGCCATTCAATGACATCATTGTCATTGGCTGTGATTGGCTGAAGGCACGTGTCTTTCTGGAGGCAGGGATTTAAAGTCTTTCGTGGAGAAAGCTTGTCTGCCGTGGATTAGGAGGGAGTGACAGCCTGCAGGAGCGCCGCAGATCATCTAAAAACGTAAGTAATGCTTTTTATTCTTTGCTCCACTGTATTACCGGCGTATAAGGTGACAGTTGGGGGGTCGTCTTATACGCCCCGTCGCCTTATACGCCGGTATATATTTTTAGTGTATCACATTTCTGGATGAATTGCAGGAAAGGGGTTATATATTTAACCCCTTTCCGACCATTCATCCTGCGATCGCGGGCAGCCCATTGCATTCAGTGGAACATGCTGTATTGCCGCTCCATTGAATTCAATGGGCAAACATCGTTCTTCTCTGCTACAGCTGTTACAGCTGTGCCAGAGGAGGACGATCTTTATGCTGACAGTGGGGGGGGGGGGGCACTCTTGCCGCTATTGTGGCTTAATAGTGGGACCTGTGAACTTGAGATGCAGCCCACCATGTAGCCCCTCGCCTGCCCTATCCGTCACTGTGTCATTCCCATCACTTTCTTGAATTGCCCAGATTTTCACACATGAAAACCTTAGCGAGCATCGGCGAAATACAAAAATGTTCTGGTCGCCCATTGACTTCAATGGGGTTCGTTGTTCGAAACGAACCCTCGAGCATCGCGGGAAGTTCGTTCCGAATAACGAACACCCGAACATTTTGGTGTTCGCTCATCTCTACTATAATCCTTTTTTGGTATTATTCACATTGCATGCTAGGTTTGTTTGCAGTCGCTCCTCCCCAATCTGGGCTGGGCTGAGTTGGTGACTGCACATTAGTCAGCATTGAACAATTTGCTCACCCATATCATGGTCTAGCTGACTGCATTCTATTAGAGTTTACAGTGATTGTGCCTGCCCCATGACGAGTGTGCCTGTGGTGATTGTGCCTGCCCTGTGGCGACTGTGCCTGCCCCATGGCGAGTGTGCCTGTGGTGACTGTGCCTGCCCTGTGGCGACTGTGCCTGCCCTATGGCGATTGTGCCTGCCCTGCGGGGACTGTGCCTGGCCTGTGGCGACTGTGTCTGTGGCGAGTATGCCTGCCCTATGGCGACTGTGCCTGGCCTGCGGCGACTGTGCCTGCCCTGCGGCACATCAGGTATTGCATTTTTTTGGCTTTTTCAGAGAACGTTAGTATTAAGCTACAACCTGGACAGAATCACAGGAGTGCAGGCTGAGGAACACTTGGGAAATAGTGATCACAATATAAAAAATGTCCAGATGTCATTCAATAGGAAGCCCTATTAGGGAACGAGAGAAAAAACTAAACTTTAGTAAAGAAAAATTTGATCAGCTCAGAATTACTCTTAGGATCATTAATTGGGACAACGTCCTCAAAAATAACTCCACCAGGGTTCATACAGGTTTAAAAGAAAATTTTTATGACATTTCCATGACAAAAACTTGATTTTCAATGACATTTGCAGAACTAGAAATACACAAAATCAAAGGTTTAGGGCTCCTTCCTACTGGCGATCGCAATATCGCCGCGTGAAAATCGCGCCAAAATTGTGACTTTTTTCCTCGCGATTCTTGAGCATCAGAGATGCTTTTTCTCACAAGAACATCGCTGCCACTTGCAATTTTTTTCACGTGAATTGGCTGCAATTTTTTAGTGCAAAAGGCAATAGGAATTTCTAATGTTAAAAACGCATCGCATGAAAGACGCAAGTTCCTGTTTCACGATGCGATAAAAAGGAGGCTCCATAGGGAAACATGGGAGATGAAAAAATACAAAATGCAGAAAGATAGGGCATGCCGTGATTTTTTTCTCTCACATCATCGCATGTGTAAAAATATCGCAAATGTGAACGAAACTATTCAAAATTATTGATTTCATAATTCTACATTTTCACTCACTCTCGCATCGCACGATCATCATGCCATTTTGGCGCCAGTGTGAAGGCACTCATCTATATATTTAAAACTAGCTGATATACCCGGCTTTGCCCAAGTTAATTTGGTACTGGTGTTTATCTGGTGTTCACACGGAAAATCTTATGAAGTTGTGGTTACTTTAGAGATACCGGAAAAACATATGTTCACCATTTTGCATAGTTCTCTGTGTTACCCAGGAAACACCACGTGGAGGTAACCATGCAATCTTTCCTTAATATAAAATGACATCAGGAAGTGAGAGAATTAGATTCCATACGTAAAATGTGGACGCTAATTCTTTTGCAATTAGAATTGAATAATAGAGTTGGGACCCATTAGCTTTTCCTATATATGACATAATCAATGCTCGTGCTAAATTTCACATTTCTATGACACCAGAAAGTGAGAAAATTACATTCCGTACGTAAAATTTGGACACTAATTCTTTTGCGCTAGAATTGAATATTCGAGTTAGGACCTATAAGCTTTTCCTATTTATGACATAGTCAATGCTCGTGCCAAATTTCACGTTTCTATGACACTGGAAAGTGAGAAAAATGCATTCCGTACGTACAATTTGGACGCTAATTCTTTTGCGCATAGAATTGAACAATCGAGTTGGGACCCATTAGCTTTTCCTATTTATGACATAATCAATGCTCGTGCCAAATGTCACGTTTCTATGACATCGGAAAGTGAGAAAATTACATTCCGTGCGTAAAATTTGGACGCTAATTCTTTTGCGCATAGAATTGAATAATCGAGTTGTGACCCATAAACTTTTCCTATTTATGACATAATCAATGCCCGTGCCAAATTTTAAGTTTCTATGTGAGAAAAATACATTCCGTACGTAAAATTTGGACGCTAATTCTTTTGCGCATAGAATTGAATAATGGAGTTGGGACCCATTAGCTTTTCCTATTTATGACATAATCAATGCTCGTGCCAAATTTCACGTTTCTATGACACTGGAAAGTGAGAAAAATACATTCTGTACGTAAAATTTAGACGCTAATTCTTTTGCGCATAGAATTGAATAATGGAGTTGAGACCCATTAGCTTTTCCTATTTATGACATAATCAATGCTCGTGCCAAATTTCACATTTCTATAACACCGCAAAGTGAGAAAAATACATTCCGTACATAAAATTTGGACGCTAATTCTTTTGCACTTCGAATTGAATAATAGAGTTGGGACCCATTAGCTTTTCCTATTTATGACATATTCAATGCACGTGCCGAATTTCGAGTTTCTATGACATCGGGAAGTGAAAGAATTAGATTCTGTACGTAAAATTTGGACGCTAATTCTTTGGTGCTTAGAATTGAATAATCGAGTTGGGACCTATTAACTTTTCCTATTTATGACATAATCAATGCTCGTGCCAAGTTTTAAGTTTCTATGACATTGGGAAGTGAGAGATTTAGATTATGTACGTTAAATTTCGGCGCCAATTCTTTTGCGCTAGAGTTGAATAATCGAGTTGGGACCCAATTACTTTTCCTATTTTGGAGATAATCTATGCTCGTGCCAAAATTCATGTGTCTACGACATCGGGAAGTTGGAGAACTTTTGGCGAGTGAGTGAGTGAGTGAGTCAGTCAGTCAGTGAGGACTTTCGTCTTTATTTATAGATTGAATGGCTGTTTGTCTGTCTGTTCTTTATGCATTACTACACCATTCATCCGACCGCCATGAAACTTTGGGAAGTTGCTGAGTACACTCCTGGGAAGATTATAGGCATAGTACATCTCTCCTACGATAGGCGGCGCGCGTGCAAGCATCGTCGGCAGTTATGCCCCCCAGACAAAGATCGTTTGATTTCCATCTCAAGCACGAAAGCAAAAGGCATTACGAGCAACGGGATGAGTGCTCAACTACAAAATGATGCATCCGCCGAACGTTTCGCAAGACAATTGCTGGATATTGGGAATGCTGAGGTAACATGAAAGCTGTGCTGTGATTGGTTGCTATTTCTTATACTGCTGAGGTAAAATGAAAGCTGTGCTGTGATTGGTTGTTATATATTATACTGCTGAGGGAACATGAAATCTGCTCCGTGATTGGTTGCTATCCCTTATACTGCTGGGGTAACATGAAAGCTGCACTGTGATTAGTTGCTATTAGAGATGAGCGAACGTGCTCGGCCACGCCCCTTTTTCGCCCGAATATCGCGAATTCCGAGTACTTCCGTACTCGGGCGAAAAAATTCGGGGGCCGCCGTGGCGGCATGGGGGGTAGCAGTGGGGAGTGGGGGGGGAGGGAGAGAGAGAGGGCTCCCTCCTGTTCCCCGCTGCTACCCCCTGCACCGCCACGCCTCTCCCCGCCCCCCGGCGCCCCCCGAATATTTGCGCGCGAGTACTGAAGTACTCGAAAATGGCGGTACTTGGGTGCGTAAGTACTCGTAACGAGTACGTTCGCTCATCTCTAGTTGCTATCCCTTATACTACTGAGGTTACGTGAAAGCTGCAATATGATTGGTTGCTATTCCTTATACTGCTGAGGTATAATGAAAGCTGTGCTGTGATTCGTTGCTATTTCCTATAGTGCTGAGGTAACATGAAAGCTGCGCTGTGATTAGTTGCTATTTCTTATACTGCTGAAGTGACATGAAAGCTGCGCTGTGATTGGTTGCTTCTTATACTAATGAGGTTACAAAAAAGCTGTGCTTTTATTGGTTGCTATTTCTTATACTGCTAAGTTAACATGAAAGCTGTGCTGTGATTGGTTGTTATATCTTATACTACTGAGGTTACATAAAGGCTGTACTGTGATTGGTTGTTATATATTATACTGCGGAGAGAACATGAAAGCTGCGCTGTGATTGGTTGCTCTTTCTTATACTGCTGAGGGAACATAAAAGCTGTGCTGTGATTGGTTGCTCTTTCTTATACTGCTCAGGTCACATGAAAGCTGCACTGTGATTGGTTGCTATTTCTAAGGCTGGGTTCACACAGGGTGGATTTGCCGTGGAAATATTGTGGTTTTACCATTGCAGTTTTGCCGCAACCTTTCCGCATCGGCGGCAAATCTGCATGCAATGGCCAAAGTTAGCCGCGGTTTTCACCGCGTATTTCTCAGCGGTTCTACCGCCGGTAAATCCGCGGTACCTTTGCTGCGGTAAAAACCGCAGCGTTTTTTTTGGAGAGGCGCGGTTTTAGTTGCTGATTTGCTTGCGTATTTTTAGGTGCAGATTCTAAAAAAAACTGTTTCCTGTGAGGTCATCGTTCCTGCCCATTTCTGCACAGGTTAGGAAGAGCCTTGTATTCGTGACCATTTTGTCTTGTAGAGCTAACCTGACCACGTGGAGCCTGCAAGCCGACTCCGCCTGAGGCATGCGTACCGCCGCAAACTGCTTGTCCTAGTGGTATTGATGCAGGGAGAAGAATCCGAAAAGGTGAGCAAGGGTTTTTATGGACATTGTGTGCTTAGTTTTCTTGTTGTTTGTTGATGCATTGTGAACTAGAGTGCGATTGCCAAGGGCTTTAATTCCTGCTAATATTCTTTTACAGACTGATCGTGCTTCCCGGCGTCACAGACGCTATTGGGTGCATCCTATACTGACGGAGAGGGGGACGAAGGGCCATTTCGCCAGCCTGTACCAGGATTTGAGAAAGTAAGTGAAGTGTAGCAGGTGAATCGGTTTGAGGTTGCGCAAAGAATTTTTATTTATTTTAGCCCGCTCTCCCTTGCTCTCTCTCTGCAGCCATCCAGAGAAGTTCGTAGCCTTCTGCCGGCTGCCTATGGAGGCCTTTGAGCGCCTTCTGGAGCTGGTGCGCCGGGACCTTACGTACCAGGATACGCAGATGAGGAAGGCGATCACTACAGAAGAAAAGCTGCTCATCACCCTTCGGTAAGTAACCTTTCTTATCCTTTCACAATTGTTATATCTGTAATGTAATTTGCAACTGTAGAGCATAGACGTCCGGTGTAGTGTTTTGGTTTTTTTTCCTAGAATTTTTGCGCAATACCGCTTTTTATTTTTCATGCGATGCTGTGATTGCTCTGGCAGTAGGACGTAATGCTATAGCATTACATCATACTGCTTTTGCACAGCCAGGCTATCGAGCACCCCTTTCATTAGCACCCCGGCCATCATGACACCTGCACGGCTACCCCAATCTCACCGGGCGGTTGGTTGCCCGTGCGTGACCCCTGAACAGCATTCGGGGTATGTAAATGCCGTTGTCAGAATTGACAGTGGCATTTAAAGGGTTAATAGCCGCCATCGGCCCAGTGGCCGCACGCGGCTATTGACCGCGTGTCTTAGTTGTAACCAGCTGACGCCCTTGCTGCATGGAGGGAGACAGTGCCGCTAGCTCCCACGATACACGTTCTGCAACTGCTGGACATAGCTTTACTATTGCCCCGTCACAAAGGGGTTCATCCAGCGGAAGACTCCATTGTTAAATTCGCAGCCCACGTAGCAGAATATGTAAAGTTGTTCGTTTGCGGGTATTGATCTGGTAGCTTTCGGAGAGGCAGGTTGAACTGTTCGTTGTCATTGGCATTCTCTCTTCTGCTACATAACACAGCCATCATCATCTTGTGGCTGGTTGTCTTCCGAAACAAATTGGCCGAAGAGAGAGTGTATAACTTACCATACAAGCAAACTTGGGCAACCTTTGTTGTGCATCGGCAGTCAATGGACCCTTGTTACGTTCATGAGTGTGGCAGGAACATGTTTGCATTTTCTCATTCTCTCTCCCCACCTATTATGTTGTGGATGGGGAGAATGGAATTCTGAACCATGTGTGGCGTGTAAAGTGAAAATTCAACCTCCCCCCATGGCTACCTCTGCAATGCACATCTTATTTCCTTCACACGAATTCTACTGTGTTCTCCTATAAACTTCGTGTTGAGAACAATATCTGAATACTGTATGTATAGAAGTGTTGAGGTAATGCAAGTCTTCAGTGTGTACTAACTTTTGTTTCTCTTCTCTGCTTCTTTTCAGCTTCTTGGCCACAGGAGAGAGCTATGCATCCCTGCATCTCCAATTTCGTGTTGGTAAATCTACCATCACCGAAATTGTGAGGTGCACATGCAGCGCCATCTGGCAAAAGTTGCAGCCCATCGTGATGCCTTCACCTACCGAGGATACTTGGCAACGTGTCGCAGCAGGCTTTCAAGCTATTGCCAAATTTCCTAACTGCATAGGCGCGGTCGATGGAAAACATATCCGTGTGTTTCAGCCAGGGTACTCAGGCTCCAAGTTTTATAACTACAAAAAATTTTTTTTCAGTAGTCCTGATGGCGGTGGCTGATGCACATTGCAAGTTTGTTTGCATTGACGTCGCCGTCGGCGCCTATGGCAGCACTGGAGATTCTTGGGTGCTGCGAACTTCACAGATAGGGATGCAAATTCTCCGAGATGGCGTTACGCTCCCAGCCCCACAACCTTTCCCGGGAACCACACATCCAGTCCCCTTTGTGATGGTATCAGATGAGGCTTTCCCTTTAATGCAAAACCTGTTGCGCCCATACCCACGAAGAGGACTGAATGCCCATAAAAGGATTTTTAACTACAGGCTGAGCCGGGCACGAAGAGTGGTTGAATGTGCCTTCGGGATTATGGTAAGTCAGTGGAGAGTTCTAGGGACTACCCTTATGGTAGACCCTAACACAGTTGATGACCTTGTCAAGGCATGTTGTGTTCTTCACAACTACCTCCGGGATTATCGCCCCGAGGTAGATATTGAAGAACTGGATCCTGCCTTTGACACGGTCATCAACTGGGGGGCAGGTCGCCCAGCTGCTACCGCGCTACAGGTGCGCAAACTCTTCACTGAGTATTTCCTTAGTTCCGAAGGCACCGTGCCATGGCAGTTCTCCTGTGTCGGTGGTGTGCAGCCCTAACTGCAGTGTGACCCCCCGGCGCCCAGCCCCAGAAGGATGCAGAAGACAAAGGCTAAAGAAGAAAAAGTATTTATTCATTACACAATGAGAGTTAAGCAGACACGGCATCACAAGTTGCAACGTGGTTAAGTAATGATTAAAAATGAATGTTATTACATTTATAATTATAAAGAAACCAAAGTTTTAAAAAATCTCTTCTTTATTATCTCGGCGAATACACAACGCAACATATACACAACAGTGCAGAATTGTCTAACCTACTGTGCAGTAGCAAAATATGAATTCAAAACAGTGCTTGGGTATAGGTCTATACACGTATGGTTTGAAAGCACTTACGCTGTTAACGGTTTTACCTCTACCATTTGTAAAAAATAATTTTTAAGGCGCGGTTGCACACATGGATACAGGATGCTGCTACTCAGCTTTCGCCACAGTAGACGGCGAGACGGCCATGGAAAATACTGCTGGGAACAGGCCCTCTGTCACCATGCCCCTGTTCGCAGCAGTATTTTTATTTTTTTTTCCTTCATGTCAGCTGCCAAGGGTACAGAGCTACTGTAGACTGCAGCAAGCAAGAAGGCACACATGTTAAAGGTAAATTTAAGAAAAGGGGACATTGACCACAAGAATGGAGTGCCCCAACCTTGGAGGACAGCCTGCCAGCGATTAAATGGGGTTCTCGTGCAAAAGCAAGTGCAGTTAGGCACTTCGGTATGGCCGCTTACAAGCTCTTTTGTAATATACATCGAGCCTCACATATTTGTTATACTAAAGTTCTAAGCGTAACTACACGGGTTAACACCCCCCCACCCTCTTGGCGCCCCCTACTCGCTCACGCTGCCGAAAACCTTCACCTCGATTACCCTCACTTGCGCAGTCTGCCTCTTCTGTCGTCTTCAATGGCGCTGCTGAAACAACCGTATGCCGCACATCTGGACTGCGCAAGCGCAGGCAACTGGTGCGGCGCGAACATGCGGTGCCGGCCACATTCAACCACACAGAAGAGGCAGACTGCGCAAGTGCATAAAATCCGGGGGAAGGATTCGGCCGTCGCCGGCCAGACGGCGACGCCAAGACACAGTGTGGGGGTGGGAAGCAGTGTAGGTAAGCTTAGACCTTCTGTATGTCAAATATATGACGCAGGATGTTACAAAAGCCATTTAGACGGCCATACAGAAGTGCGGAACTTCACTTACTTTTGCATGGACAACCCCTACAAAAGAAATAGATAAGGTAGAACACATTCCTTCCCGTTCAGTGGGACGGCAATGTCTGCATTTCACAGACATGTCACTGACGGGAAGGAATGTGTCAGCCTTCTCTATATAGCAGCAGAGCAGAGTGCAGGCGGTACAGATTAATGTAAGAAATAGGTCCCCAATCTTTCCCAAGAGCATCAAGGAGAGTTTCTGGGACGCCAGTAGAGATGAGCGAACGTACTCGTCCGAGCTTGATATTCGTGCGAATATCAGGGTGTTCGGGATGCTCGTTACTCGTAACGAGCACCACGCGGTGTTCCGGTTACTTTCAGTTTCCTCTCTGAGACGTTAGCGCGCTTTTCTGGCCAATTGAAAGACAGGGAAGGCATTACAACTTCCCCCTCTGACGTTCAAGCCCTATACCACCCCCCTGCTGTGAGTGGCTGGGGCGATCAGATGTCACCCGAGTATAAAAATCGGCCCCTCCCGCGGCTCGGCTCAGATGCCTTGTGAGTTAGCTGAGGGACAGTGGTATCGTGCTGGAGCTGCTGTAGGGAGAGCGTTAGGAGTTACTGTAGGCTTCAAGAACCCCAACGGTCCTTCTCAGGGCCACATCTAATAGTGTGCAGTACTGTGTTAGCACTGTAATTTTTTTTTTTTTTTTCAAAATTGGATCTGCAGAGCATTGCGCCCTGCAATAGGGACAGAAGTGGTGGTTAGGCAGGGAGAGTGTTAGCAGTGAGTGTAGGCTTCAAGAACCCCAACGGTCCTTTCTAGGGCCACATCTATCCGTGTGCAGTACTGTCCAGGCTACTGCTAGCAGTGTTGCATTTTTTTTTTAATCTCAAAACCGGCTGTGCAGACCATTGCACCCGGCATTAATACTACAGGGATAGAATTGTGTAGGCAGGGCCAGAAGACATACATTATTCATTGAATAGACGCAGTGTGGCTTGTCCTTTGAAAAACAAGGGAAAAAATTCTATTTCGCCTGCCTCTGACAGTCCTCAGGGCTCTGGGTACGTGTGTGCTGCGTGCAGAACGTTAACAATAATCAGACGCAGCCAGCTACGTTTTACTGCAGGCTTGCGCCAATTTTTTTCCTGCATGGGAAATCCCTGATCTACTGTAGCGAATAACTTTGCATCACTGCAGTTCTCTGACACATTTGCAGGGCCACAACACAGTTATTAAACTTAGTAGTATTCATTGAATACACGCAGTGTGGCTTGTCCTTTTGAAAAACAAGGGAAAAAATTCTATTTTGGCTGCAGGCTTGCGCCAATTTTTTTCCTGCATGGGAAATCCCTGATCTACTGCAGCGAATAACTTTGCATCACTGCAGTTCTCTGACACATTTGCAGGGCCACAACACAGTTATTAAACTTAGTAGTATTCATTGAATACACGCAGTGTGGCTTGTCCTTTTGAAAAACAAGGGAAAAAATTCTATTTTGGCTGCAGGCTTGCGCCAATTTTTTTCCTGCATGGGAAATCCCTGATCTACTGCAGCGAATAACTTTGCATCACTGCAGTTCTCTGACACATTTGCAGGGCCACAACACAGTTATTAAACTTAGTAGTATTCATTGAATATACGCAGTGTGGCTTGTCCTTTTGAAAAACAAGGGAAAAAATTCTATTTTGGCTGCAGGCTTGCGCCAATTTTTTTGCTGCATGGGAAATCCCTGATCTACTGCAGCGAATAACTTTGCATCACTGCAGTTCTCTGACACATTTGCAGGGCCACAACACAGTTATTAAACTTAGTAGTATTCATTGAATACACGCAGTGTGGCTTGTCCTTTTGTAAAACAAGGGAAAAAATTCTATTTTGGCTGCAGGCTTGCGCCAATTTTTTTGCTGCATGGGAAATCCCTGATCTACTGTAGCGAATAACTTTGCATCACTGCAGTTCTCTGACACATTTGCAGGGCCACAACACAGTTATTAAACTTAGTAGTATTCATTGAATACACGCAGTGTGGCTTGTCCTTTTGAAAAACAAGGGAAAAAATTCTATTTAGGCTGCAGGCTTGCGCCAATTTTTTTCCTGGCTTGGAAATCACTGGTAATACAGCATGCTGAGGGGTAGGGGTAGGCCTAGAGGACGTGGACGCGGCCGAGGACGCGTAGGCCCAAGTGAGGGTGTGGGCACAGGCCGAGCTCCTTATCCAGGTGTGTCGCAGCCGACTGCTGCGCGATTAGGAGAGAGGCACGTTTCTGGCGTCCCCACATTCATCGCCCAATTAATGGGTCCACGCGGGAGACCTTTATTAGAAAATGAGCAGTGTGAGCAGGTCCTGTCGTGGATGGCACAAAGTGCTTCGAGCAAGCTATCATTCACCCAGAGTTCTGCGCCGTCCAGTGCTGCAAATCCGAATCCTCTGTCTGCTGCTCCTCCTTCCTCCCAGCCTCCTCACTCCACTACAATGACACATGCTCAGGAGCGGGAACACTCCCAGGAACTGTTCTCGGGCCCCTGCTCAGATTGGGCAGCAGTGGTTCCTCTCCCACCAGAGGAGTTTATCGTCACTGATGCACAACCATTGGAAAGTTCCCGGGGTCCGGGGGATGAGGCTGGGGACTTCCGGCAACTGTCTCAAGACCTTTCAGTGGGTGAGGAGGACGATGACGATGAGACACAGTTGTCTTGCAGTGAGGTAGTAGTAAGGGCAGTAAGTGCGAGGGAGGAGCGCACAGAGGATTCGGAGGAAGAGCAGCAGGACGATGAGGTGACTGACCCCACCTGGTGTGCAACGCCTACTCAGGACAGGTCTTCAGAGGGGGAGGCAAGGGCAGCAGCAGGGCAGGTTGCAAGAGGCAGTGCGGTGTCCAGGGGTAGAGGCAGGGCCAGACCGAATAATCCACCAACTGTTTCCCAAAGCGCACCCTCGCGCCATGCCACCCTGCAGAGGCCGAGGTGCTTTAAGGTCTGGCAGTTTTTCACAGAGACGCCTGACGACCGACGAACATTGGTGTGCAACCTTTGCCGCGCCAAGATCAGCCGGGGAGCCACCACCAACAGCCTCACCACCACCAGCATGCGCAGACATATGATGGCCAAGCACCCCACAAGGTGGGACGAAGGCCGTTCACCGCCTCCAGTTTGCACCGCTGCCTCTCCCCCTGTGCCCCAACCTGCCACTGAGATCCAACCCCCCTCTCAGGACACAGGCACTACCGTCTCCTGGCCTGCACCCACACCCTCACCTCCGCTGTCCTCGGCCCCATCCACCAATGTCTCGCACCGCACAGTCCAGCCGTCGCTAGCGCAAGTGTTGGAGCGCAAGCGCAAGTACGCCGCCACGCACCCGCACGCTCAATCGTTAACCGTCAACATAGCCAAATTTATCAGCCTTGAGATGCTGCCGTATAGGGTTGTGGAAACGGAGGCTTTCAAAGCTATGATGGCGGCGGCGGCCCCGCGCTACTCAGTTCCCAGTCGCCACTACTTTTCCCGATGTGCCGTCCCAGCCCTGCACGACCACGTCTCCCGCAACATTGCACGCGCCCTCACCAATGCGGTTAGTGGCAAGGTCTACTTAACTACGGACACGTGGACAAGCACAGGCGGGCAGGGCCACTACATCTCCCTGACGGCACATTGGGTGAATTTAGTGGAGGCTGGGACAGAGTCAGAGCCTGGGACCACTCACGTCCTACCCACCCCCAGAATTGCGGGCCCCTGCTCGGTGGTGGTATCTGCCGCGGTGTATGCTTCCTCCACTAAAGCACCCTCCTCCTCCTCCTCCTCCTCAACCTCTGTCTCGCAATCTAGATGTGTCAGCAGCAGGACGTCGCCAGCAGTCGGTGTCGCGCGGCGTGGCAGCACAGCAGTGGGCAAGCGTCAGCAGGCCGTGCTGAAACTACTCAGCTTAGGAGATAGGAGGCACACGGCCCACGAACTGCTGCAGGGTCTGACAGAGCAGACCGACCGTTGGCTTGTGCCGCTGAGCCTCCAACCGGGCATGGTCGTGTGTGACAACGGCCGTAACCTGGTGGCGGCTCTGCAGCTCGGCAGCCTCACGCACGTGCCATGCCTGGCCCACGTCTTTAATTTGGTGGTTCAGCGCTTTCTGAAAAGCTACCCACGCTTGTCAGACCTGCTCGTAAAGGTGCGCCGGCTCTGCGCACATTTCCGCAAGTCCCACACGGACGCTGCCACCCTGCGGACACTGCAACATCGGTTTAATCTGCCAGTGCACCGACTGCTGTGCGACGTGCCCACACGGTGGAACTCTACGCTCCACATGTTGGCTAGGCTCTATGAGCAGCGTAGAGCTATAGTGGAATACCAACTCCAACATGGGCGGCGCAGTGGGAGTCAGCCTCCTCAATTATTTTCAGAAGAGTGGGCCTGGTTGGCAGACATCTGCCAGGTCCTTCGAAACTTTGAGCAGTCTACCCAGGTGGTGAGCGGCGATGCTGCAATCATTAGCGTCACCATTCCTCTGCTATGCATCTTGAGAAGTTCCCTGCAAACCATAAAGGCAGCCGCTTTGCGCTCGGAAACAGAGCCGGGGGAAGGCAGTATGTCGCTGGATAGTCAGAGTACCCTCCTGTCTATATCTCAGCGCGTTCAGGAGGAGGAGGAGGAGCATGAGGAGGATGAGGAGGAGGGGGAAGAGACAGCTTGGCCCACTGCTGACGGTACCCATGCTGCTTGCCTGTCATCATTTCAGCATTTATGGCCTGAGGAGGAGGAGGAGGAGGATCCTGAAAGTGATCTTCCTAGTGAAGACAGCCATGTGTTGCGTACAGGTACCCTGGCACACATGGCTGACTTCATGTTAGGATGCCTTTCTCGTGACCCTCGCGTTACACGCATTCTGGCCACTACGGATTACTGGGTGTACACACTGCTCGACCCACGCTATAAGGAGAACCTTCCCACTCTCATTCCCGAAGAGGAAAGGGGTTCGAGGACCCTGGCGGACAAGCTGATGGTAAAATTCCCATCCGACAGTGCTAGTGGCAGAAGGCGCAGTTCCGAGGGCCAGGTAGCAGGGGAGGTGCGGAGATCGAGCAGCATGTACAGCCCAGGCAGTGCAACAGTCTTTAAGGGCCTGGACAGCTTTATGGCTCCCCAGCAAGACTGTGTCACTGCTCCCCAGTCAAGGCTGAGTCGGCGGGAGCACTGTAAAAGGATGGTGAGGGAGTACGTAGCCGATCGCATGAACGTCCTCCGTGACGCCTCTGCCCCCTACAACTACTGGGTGTCGAAGCTGGACACGTGGCCTGAACTCGCGCTGTATGCCCTGAAGGTGCTTGCTTGTCCTGCGGCTAGCGTCTTGTCGGAGAGGGTGTTTAGTGCGGCTGGGGGAGTCATCACAGATAAGCGTACCCGCCTGTCAACCGACAGTGCCGACAGGCTAACACTCATCAAGATGAACAAAGCCTGGATTTCCCCAGACTTCTCTTCTCCACCAGCGGACAGCAGCGATACGTAAGCAATACGTAGGCTGCACCCGCGGATGAAAGCTACGTTCTCTCTCACCATCCAAAACGGGGACATTTCTGCTTCATCAATATGTGTCTAATATTCCTCCTCCTCCTCCTGCTCCTCCTCCTGAAACCTCACGTAATCACGCTGAACGGGCAATTTTTCTTAGGGCCACAAGGCTCACTCATCTAATTTGTCTAAACAATTTTTATATGTTTCAATGCTCTTAAAAGCATTGAAACTTTAACTTGAACCAATTTTTAGTTAAACTGGGCTGCCTCCAGGCCTAGTTACCACTTAAGCCACATTAACCAAAGCGATTAATGGGTTTCACCTGCCATCTTGGTTGGGCATGGCCAATTTTTACTGAGGTACATTAGTACTGTGGGTACACCAATGTTTTGGGGCCCTCACCTACAGTGTAATCATAGCAATTTGTATGTTCTTCACCTGCACTCATGGTACAGAAGTGTGTGCGGGGTTGGCCTACACTTTAGCTACATAAATGTAACTTGGGCCTTGGCTATACTGCAGCTACTGAAATGGAACTAAGACTGCGCTCCCACTATACTGCTGCTTCGGAATTGTTCCTGGGGCCTGTGTAGGCTGCTACAATGACTTAAATGGAACTAAGACTATGCTCCTCCTATACTGCTGCTTCGGAATTGTTCCTGGGGCCTGTGTAGGCTGCTACAATGACTTAAATGGAACTAAGACTGTGCTCCCCCTATAATGCTGCTAGTGATATGTTAGTGGGGCCTGTCGCTAATGCTACGGCTGAAATGTTACTAATTCTGGGCTCTGCCTATACCGCTGCTAATGGTATGTCTCTGGGGTGTGGAAACAGAGGCTTCCCAAAGACATGATGGCGGCGAGGCCATTTCCCACCAACGCTGTTACTGTTAAGGTGCATATAACCACGGACACGTGGAGAGGACACGTAGTGCCTCCAAAACATCCCCCGCCACGGCCCACTTAATCCTGGCCACATTCCGAAAACCAACAAAATAAAATCACGCTACTAGGTCCGCAGTCACCACCACATTACCACCAACGCGGTTACTGTTAAGGTACATATTACCAGTCTGACTGGGGCATGCAGTGTTGGCCGGAGCCCACCTGCATTAAGCATGACATTACTACCTCAGCTGTGTTGGGCAATGCAATGGGATATTTCTATGTACCGCCGGTGGGTTCCAGGGAGCCACCCATGCTGTGGGTCCACAGGGAATTATAAATGCATCTGTTTCCACTTGTAAAGAACCCCAGTCTGACTGGGGCATGCAGTGTGGGCCGAAGCCCACCTGCATTAAGCACGACATTACTACCTCAGCTGTGTTGGGCAATGCAATGGGATATTTTTGTGTACCGCCGGTGGGTTCCAGGGAGCCACCCATGCTGTAGGTGCACACGGAGTTTAACCTACATGTGTCCACTTGTAAAGAACCCCAGTCTGACTGGGGCATGCAGTGTGGGCCGAAGCCCACCTGCATTAAGCACGACATTACTACCTCAGCTGTGTTGGGCAATGCAATGGGATATTACTATGTACCGCCGGTGGCTTCCTGGCACCCACCCATGCTGTGGGTCCACAGGGAATTATAAATGCATCTGTTTCCACTTGTAAAGAACCCCAGTCTGACTGGGGCATGCAGTGTGGGCCGAAGCCCACCTGCATTAAGCACGACATTACTACCTCAGCTGTGTTGGGCAATGCAATGGGATATTTTTGTGTACCGCCGGTGGGTTCCAGGGAGCCACCCATGCTGTAGGTGCACACGGAGTTTAACCTACATGTGTCCACTTGTAAACAACCCCAGTCTGACTGGGGCATGCAGTGTGGGCCGAAGCCCACCTGCATTAAGCACGACATTACTACCTCAGCTGTGTTGGGCAATGCAATGGGATATTTCTATGTACCGCCGGTGGCTTCCTGGCATGCACCCATGCTGTGGGTCCACAGGGAATTATAAATGCATCTGTTTCCACTTGTAAAGAACCACAGTCAGACTGGGGCATGCAGTGTGGGCCGAAGCCCACCTGCATTAAGCACGACATTACTACCTCAGCTGTGTTGGGCAATGCAATGGGATATTTTTGTGTATCGCCGGTGGGTTCCAGGGAGCCACCCATGCTGTCGGTCGACAGGGACTTCACAATAGGGAGTTGGACATGCCTGTGTCTATGAATTAAAAAGCCCGGTCTGACTGGGGCATGCAGAGACACCTGACAGAATGAATAGTGTGTGGCACATAGGTTCCCCATTGCTATGCCCACGTGTGCAGCTCCAGATGGAGGTGGCACAGGATTGGATTTCTCATTGCTTCTGTACAGCATTGTGGGCTATCGCCCCGCCCCTTTTAAAGAGGGTCGCTGCCTAGCCGTGTCAACCCTCTGCAGTGTGTGCCTGCGGTTCCTCGTCATGGCAGACGCACTTCTAAATAGACATGAGGGTGGTGTGGCATGAGGGCAGCTGAAGGCTGCGTAGGGACACTTTGGTGTGCGCTGTGGGGGGGAGGGGGGGCGGTTGGGCAGCATGTAACCCAGGAGAAGTGGCAGTAGAGTGTCATGCAGGCAGTGATTGTGCTTTGTTGGAGGTAGTGTGGTGCTTATCAAAGGTATGAGGCCTTTTCAGAAGTAAAAGTTTTTGGGAGGGGGGGGGGGGCCACTCTTGCCGCTATTGTGGCTTAATAGTGGGACCTGTGAACTTGAGATGCAGCCCAACATGTAGCCCCTCGCCTGCCCTATCCGTTGCTGTGTCGTTCCCATCACTTTCTTGAATTGCCCAGATTTTCACACAAGGAAACCTTAGCGAGCATCGGCAAAATACAAAAATGCTCGGATCGCCCATTGACTTCAATGGGGTTCGTTACTCGAAACGAACCCTCGAGCATCGCGAAAAGTTCATCCCGAGTAACGAGCACCCGAGCATTTTGGTGCTCGCTCATCTCTAGACGCCAGTCAACGCCATCCAGTGTTACAGAAGGCTGCAGAACAATGGAACATGCAGTTCCCCAATGGTTACGCCTACGACATTGCAGTCATCCCCCTTCCGCAAGATTGTGGATCACTGCAATGTCGTATAACTCATAAACGACACTTCGGCAGTGCCTGATTGAGAACTGGATTGTGACGTGTACATGACAGGGGTAGAGTGTTGCGACGTGTGATGCAGAGGGCTGCTCATCATTGACATAAACGACGGCTGGGACGGTGAGCCGGTCGTCACCGTGTCGCTGTAGGCACTGTCTTGAGACATATACTGGATGGGGTATCGGGGCGTCCTAGAAACCCTGGCTGGTTGTTCCGGGAAAGATTGGGGTGGAGGCACTATGCGTGTCGATGGCGGCACTGCAAAGGCTGCATTTTTCATAGCCCTAATTATTTCTCAGCTGTCGGCAATGGGCCTTTGAGCCGCAAATACCTCCAGAACTGCGTAAATAACTGAAGCTATAGCCCACTGATGATCAGAGTTCAGTTCCTGAATGCGTGCCGCCACGGCAGCACCCATTGTGTCCCACTGATCCTCCGTGTCAGCGCGGCGCAATATCGCCAGCGCTTCTTGGGCGGCATCCGTCTTGTTATTTTTCCGACGCGGCCGAGCCGCAGCGCTGCGGCTCGACCGCTCGGAACTGACGTGCCTGCTGCTGCCTGCTCTGCTGCCAGTACTGCTGCTACGCGAGACATTTTGTACCACCACTTCTGGTGTGACAGAAATGGTGTCCAAATCTGGCGTACTCAGCAGACTGTCATCCAAGTTTGGGGTACCTTCTCATGGCTCAATGTCCTGAGACTCCTGCTCCGCCCCTTCGATTTCTCCTGCACTCTGGACGTTCGTGGCAGGCGCGGCCGAGATGTTCCCGCTGGATCTGTTGAAGAAACCGGAGCATAGTTTAGTGACATACAACTGAAATATTCAAACTTGTAGAAGCACTACAGAAGAAACTTACGGGCGCAATTCTCTGCTTGTCCTGAGAAAGGCCAGTGCGTCTTGGTGGGCACATTTTTTTTGGAAGGCGAAGAGCCGCTTTTTTCACTTTCCTTTTCGTGCTTTTTGAATCGATCACGCACAGAACGCCAACGGTTCTTCATGTCTTTCACTGCAAAATATTAATAGCATTTAAAAACCTGCCTTACACGCTTTTTTATCCTCCTCCAACTGCAATAAAGAGAATTAGATTCAGAACAGCGTAAAATCAGCAAAATCAAGAACCCGGGAAATTGGAAAACTAGCAATGCCAACTTACGGATCACACTTTGAAGGGAAGTGCTTGCAGAGTCCCAATCGGGATACATTCCTGCACATACTGCAAGCCAGGCGTCCGCCTTGAGGTCACGGTTGCTGTATCTCGGCTCTGCTGGGGCCCAAAGCAGCGGCTTGCTTTCAACCTATAAAGAAGAGAGAGTGAAGAACAAGTTAGGTTGCAGTCCTAGCGGGATGGAAAGGATAGTGGCAGCTCAGCTGCCAATTTACTAACCAAGAGTATCATCCTGCTCACGTTGATTCCCATTCGATCGTACCACGACATGGGTAGCAAATACAGTCGATACTCCGATGGGAAGTGAGGTGTTGACTGGAGATAGTGTACGGCCTGCAGTAAAAAGTAAGGAAGTAATTATATTTCGGCAGATAAAGAACATAATGGGGCACTAGCGCACATAAAAAAAAACAAAAAAAGGATCCAATGCAAAGGAGGGCCATGATGAAGGGGTGAATATAATAACCTATCAATGCCCGAAAAAAGATGGCTGCGTCATCTATGCCACACAGTGAAGAACGATGAAATTTTCTAAATACTGCAACAAAACGCTAGCCTTGGCCGCTTGGACCTGTCGTGCTGCTGCTGGCAGTGGTTTTCCCGCCACTGGTGGAGTTTGTGCAGCTGTGCTGCCTGGGACTTGTGGTGCTACTGGTGCCTGTTGAGGTGCCCCCTGGGGCCTGTGGTGCTGCCGCTATGGCCTATGGCCTCTGGTGCTGCCGCTGGTGGGTGCGGTTTTTCCGCCACTGGTGTGGGGGTTTTGCTGGTGGGCCGCGTGGGGCCTGTAGCACAGCTGGGGCCTGTGGTGCTGCCGCTGGGTCCTGTGGTGCTGTGGCCTGGGCTGCTGCCGCTGGTGGGTGCGGTTTTCCCGCCACTGGTGTGGGGATTTTGCAGGTGGGCCACGTGGGGCCTGTGGTGCTGTGGCCTGGGCTGCTGCCACTGGTGGGTGCGGTTTTCCCGCCACTGGTGTGGGGGTTTTGCAGGTGGGCCGCGTGGGGCCTGTGGTGCTGCCGCTGGGTCCTGTGGTGCTGTGGCCTGGGCTGCTGCCGCTGGTGGGTGCGGTTTTCCCGCTACTGGTGTGGGGTTTTTGCTGGTGGGCCGCCTGGGGCCTGTAGCACAGCTTGGGCCTGTGGTGCCGCCGCTGGTGGGTGCGGTCCTGCCACTGGCGGGGTAGGGAAGTTACAGCCTCTACCGGGGTATTTCCTACCGGTGGTGGTGCCCGTGGTGATGCTGCTGATGCCGCAGCCGCTTGGTTGTTGTGCCGGTGGCGCAGGGTGTGGTGCTGCCTGGAGGAGCTCCTGCTCCCTGCTTCCTCTCTGCACGATGTCCCGGGCTGAAATGGCGCCAAGCATTTAAAATGGCCGCTGGACCACTTCCTGTGAGAAAACTTTATTGCTCTCTGTTTCTCATGCGGACAATATGCTGCGGAACCGCTATGAAATCCGCGACCGAATAAGCAATCGCGGATTTTATAGCGGTTTTAGCTGCGTCCATTGGGTCCTATGAAAAAAAAGGGCAGCGGAAACGTCAAAAGAATGGACATGCTGCATATCCGCACTGCGGCTCGGCGGAAAAATATACGCCAAGTGAGAATGGCATTTTTGCGAAAGACATTTGCACTGCATTGCACTGCAAACGCAACTGAATGGCCGCAATGCGGATATGCAACGCCAATCCGCGGCAAATACGCTCTAATTCCGCCCTGTGTGAACCCAGCTTTATACCGCTGAGGTAACATAAAAGCTGCGCTGTGATTGGTTGCTATTTCTTATACCGCTGAGGTATAATGAAAGCTGTGCTGTGATTGGTTGCTATTTCTTATACTGCTATGGTAAAATGAAAGCTGTGCTGTGATTCGTTGCTATTCCTTAAACTGCTGAGGGAACATAAATGCTGTGCTGTGATTGGTTGCTCTTTCTTATACTGCTCAGGTCACATGAAAGCTGTGCTGTGATTGGTTGTTATTTCTTATACCACTGAGGTAAAATAAAAGCTGCACTGTGATTGGTTGCTATTTCTTTTACTGCTGAGATAACATGAAAGCTGCGTTGTGATTTGTTGCTATATATTATACCGCTGAGGTAAAATGAATGCTGCGCTGTCATTGGTTGCTATTTCCTCTATTGCTGGAGCAGAATAAAAGCGGCGCTGTGACTGGTTGCTATTTCTTATACTGCTGACGTAACATGAAAGCTGCACTGTGATTGGTTGCTATATATTCTACCGCTGAGGTAAAATACATGAGGCGCTGTGATTGGTTGCTATTTCTTATATTGCTGTAGCAAAATAAAAGCTGCGCTGTGATTGGTTGTCATATATTATACTGCTGACTTAAAATTAAAGCTGCACTGTAATTGGTTGTTATATATTATACTGTTGAGGTAACATGAAAGCTGCGCTGTGATTGGTTGTTTTATATATATATATATATATATATATACGAATGTCTGTCTGTCTGTCTTCGCAGCAACGCGTGACAGGTAAGCTAGTTGTTTTATATATAAAAATAATAAGACACACCCTGCCAAGTCAAGCTATTTCCAGTTAAATTTTTTTATTTTTTAAAATCCCCAACTATGAGAGGGCGGTTGAAAGCAAAACTTCAATGCACTTTAAAATCTGAAATATTTTTTCTATTTTTAACCCTTTCCAATCCACTGTCTGACGTCTAAAGACATTCTGATTGAAGGCTGTACAGCTCCGATGTCGGATGACGTCCGGCAGGGTATTCTTACTGTGGATTACTGGCTGCTCTGTTGTTGGGGATCTCACATACCGCAGTACTAGACCTAGCCAGCAGATGGCACCATTGAATAATGGCAGAAAGAGAAAGCCCCCTAGGAAACCCTGAATCCAAGATTGGATTGCAAAAGGTTAAGACTGAGTATTGAGATTCTTGTGTGTTTTTTAGTTCTGTTTATCTAAAATAATTTCTTTATTCCTTTGGCCTATAGTGTTAATCACAATACTGGATTCTAATGGAATAAATAAATAGTTTTTGACTAAAATAACTAGAACACAAAAGAATCTCAGAAATTATTATTACTCAGAAAAAATTTCCATGACCAAAACAAAATTCCATGACATTTCCAGGTATTCCATGACTTTCATCCCCTTCCAGATTTCTATGACGCGTATGAACCCTGAGGACAGACGGGAAATGGGAGAAGTTTAAAAACATCCTAATTACTTCATTTGATACCATTTAAAAATAAAAGCACTAGGAGTAGAAGGAAGCCAATGTGGCTCTACAAGACTGTAAGGGGGGCAATAAGTGAAAAAAGAAAGCGTTTAAATTACTTAAACAAGAAGTTAGTGAAGAAGTGCTAAAAACATACAGGGAAAAAACTAAATATGTGAGGAAAAGATAAAAACTGTCAAGGAGGAGGTAGAAAGACTGATTGCCAAAGAGAGCAAAATAATCCTAACTGTTCTTTAATTCTATAAACAGTAAAAGGATTTGCACTGAAGGCCCCTTTACAATTAATACAGGAAAAGCCATAGAAGACGATGGGGAGAAGGTAAATCTATTAAATAGCTTTTTTCAAATGTATTCACGAATAAAAAAAAAATGTCACATGAGATGCAGGGAAATAATACGAACTCCCACTAAATATCGCATGCCTGGCACAGGAGGAAATAGTTAAGAAGGATTAAAATCGATAAATCACCGGACTCAGATGGAATACACCCAAGGGTTCTAAGGGAACTAAGTAATGTGATAGAGAAACCACTATTCCTGATATTTAGGGACACCGTTGAGACCGGGGCAGTACCACTGGATTGGCGCATTGCAAGTGTGGTTCCAATATAGAAAAAGGCGTCTAAAAGAGAAACTGAGGGGGGGGGGGGGGCATGGCTAGCGCATGGAGGGATAAAGAGGCATCCTTGATAGCTCCCGCGGCACTCACCCATAATTAGACCCCAGACACCGGCAAAACCCACCTTAAGGGCCCCAACAGCGGTCATGGGAAGGCGCAGGACCGACAAGACAGAGGCGGTGGTGGACGACGGCAGCGTCAGGGCGATAGAATGGTTCCTCATCACCGCCCCCCCCCCCCCTTCCCCGTGCTCAGCTTCTGGCAGAACCAAGATGGCGCTGGAGCGCCATGTGCAGGAGACTCGGGCGGCTCAGACAGGAGCGGGGAGTACCTCTGAAGCAGCCAGCGGCATTGCAGCTGGTGGGGATCTCCCTCAGAGAGTCCCACAGCTTACGAGGACAGCAGAGGTAGCAGCTCTATGAACTTCCCCATCGCCCATGGCGGGGCATTTGTGAGTACAGCAGGCAGCAGCTGCCCTGCACACCAGCACTCCTCACCCCCCCTCCCTCCTGAACAACAGGGTCAGACGCCTGAGAGGAGTGGTAGTCCACTCAAAAAGGCAAGGAGGGTGCTGCCGGCCATGTCATCACACGATGCAGGGGAGGATACCTGGAAAGCCCACATAATGGCGATACCCACAAGGGATGAATTGAGTGCCCTCTTTACCAAATTTGAAGCGTCCAAACAGGCTTTGGAGTCTATTCACACAAAGGTACACCAGATTGGCCATAGGCTGCACCAGGTGGAGGAGGTGCAGGAGGAGACGGCGCCCATTTTGGAATCACATAAACAAGCAATTCAGGCGCAGGCAGATCAGATCGCCAATCTTACCATGCACCTTGACTACTTAGAGAACAGAAATAGGAGAAATAACCTGCGCATCAGAGGTATCCCTGAGGAAATCGAAGGGAACCAGCTAGAACCGTGGGCGTAAGCTCTCTTTATGCATTTACTGGACAGACCATCTGAGCGCCCTGTTGAACTTGATAGGATTCACAGAGCACTAGGCCCAAGAGCGACTGATGTAAACCATCCTAGAAATGTATATGCAGGGTTCACTTTTTTGGGGACAAGGACACTATACTTCGCAAAGCAAGAGACCAGCCGGACCTCCTAGTATGCGAGGGCAAACCCATTATTATACTACAGGACTTAGCCCGTCACACACTGCAATTGAGAAGGGCTCTGCCGCCCCTCCTGATAGCACTCAAAGATCACGGAATCCAGTACCGTTGGGGATTTCGATTCTCGCTGTCAGCGAAAAAGGATGGCAGATCTGCAGTTTTCCGATCACTTGGTGACCTGCCCAAATTCTTGGGAACATTCGAACTGCCAATGATTGCACTCCCTGAATGGCCCCTGCCTCCTAGCTTGCTTGCGCAGACCACACGAGAGCAGTGGCAGACAGCGCGCCCCAGGAGACACCGAGAAGGCCGCAGAGGAGGAGGCCATGCCACGTGAATAGAGACTTTTATGTCCTTAAAGTTTATCAGTGTGTGTCCCCCGTGAGGGGGATCTTTGAGATGACTTTACATACGGAATGGCAGGGTCTGTCCCCGGCCGACTCCCCCTCTCCGGCCACTTGCCGGGGGTGGGGAGAAGACTGGGATGGGTGCTGTCGAAGGGCGCAATGTTTGTTCATGCCTTCCTGTTCAAGAGGCCCAGTTCTGAGGGGGCCTACTGTTTAGAGATTCATAATTCTACCGGGACGTCAGTGTTTGGGGTTTATCAGCAGAGACCTCTTTGAGGTCACAAGTTTGAGTTTTGATATTTTAAAGGGTAGTCGTAGCCGGGGGTGCCTCTTGACCCTTGATGTGCTCTCACTCTCCCTATTGGGTGACTAGTCACGCAACTGAGCGTGACCCCTGGCGAATCGCTGGTACCGTTGATTCACCAACTAATGGCCGTTTTGTGCCGTTCACTATTTCTTTTCTCTCTCCCACTTCTGAGCTTCTCTTTTCCTTTTATACTCTGCTGTCTCTCTTTTTTCTATTCTATGTCTGTCCAGTCTCTGAAAGACACCACATGGCAACCACATGATGGCTAACTTCACATCCGGCACCTTCAATGTGAGGGGCCTAAACAAACCGGCCAAAAGGGGGCAAATATTAGACTACCTACACAAACATCACATAATGATCGCATTATTGCAAAAAACACACTTCCAAGCGGGGAGCATCCCCGAATGCAAACACTGCCTCTACACGACCTGGTTTCACTGCCCCACCCGCAAAAAAAGGCGGGAGGAACATCCATCGCCACCCACAGATATTTTCCACACAAAATCCTCTCTTCAGAGATTGACCCTGAAGGACGTTATCTGTTCGTGAAAATACAACTGGATGCTGGGGGCTCTGGCGTCCTTTGCTGACGGGTCTTCTATAATACTAGGAGGCGACTTCAACTTGGGTTTGAACCCTGGCCTCGACTCATCGGAGGGTAAGTCTGGCATATCACACACAGCAATACGCAGACTAGTGAGGGAGCTGACAAACCTTTGGTTAGTAGATATGTGGCGTGTGCTACACCCCAAGGTTAGGGACTATAGTTAATACTCCTCAGCACATAATAGTTACCACCACATAGACTACTTATTCATCTCACATAGACTCTTAGATAGGGGTCCGGGGTGCTCCATGGGGTTGTTTTTGTGGTCGGACCATGCTCCGGTCTGGGGGTCCCTAGAATGGGGTCGGAAGGAAAACACTAACAACAGTTGGAGGCTTAACGACAATCTGCTGAATGATAGGGCTTGTCTGCAGGAGATCCAGCTGCCGATAGAGCAGTTTAAAGCCAATCATCAGCTGGATGACACCCCAGCCCCAATTAAGTGGGAAGCGCTTAAATGCGTGCTACGGGGTATTTTTATATCCCACGGCGCATGCCTGAAAAAAGAAAGAAGTAGTGCACTTGAGGGTCTACTCACTAGGCTGGGTCTCCTGGAATCGTCCAACAAAGCGACACCTTCAGACAAGGGGGCGGTTGAGATATCAGATGTTCGCGGCCAAATCCTACTTTTGCTGGATCAGGCCTCGCTATGTCAGAGAGATAAGGTGAAGGGAAGTTTCTACGAATATGGGAACAAGTGTAGTAGAGGGCTAGCTAGGGCTCTTAACCCAAGGTCCCCACAGAGATACATATATTCTCCATTCAGTCACGAAAAGAGGAACCGGTACATACCAAAACAAAAATCCTAGATAGTTTCCATTCTTTCTATCACAATCTATATAATCTTCAGAAAGAACACACAGGAAATCCAGAAGAAATAGTAGGGGATCAGGATGCCTATCTACTGAAGCAAACGGACGCTCACTGGAGGAGGACTTCTCACTGGAGGAGTTAACTGATGGTATTCGGGCCCTTAAGGTGGGAAAGAGTTCTGGGCCCGATGGCTTCACCCTGCGTTTCTTTAAGATCTGCGGGGAAGCGATGGCCCCTATAATGTTAGACGTCTTTAACGCCATATCGCATGAATGCTTTTTCCCACCACAGGCTCTGCTGGCCATTATAATGGTCATCCTTAAACCTGGGAAAGACCCCTCTGCCTGTTGTAGTCATAGGCCTATATCGCTGTTAAATATTGACACTAAAATCTATTCGTCTGAGGCCGTTTGTCCCCTTGCTGATAGACAAGGATCAGGTGGGATTCGTCCCCGGAAGGGAGGCCTGGGACAACACAATTAGAACATTGGCTATTGTATCAAGGGCACATCGCTTGGGAGACCCACTGTTCCTGCTATCCGTAGATGCCGAGAAAGCATTTGACAGGGTGGATTGGAGGTTTCTAGAGGCAACCCTGCGGATGGTGGGCATAGGTCCGCGTTTTTTGAGTAGGGTTCTGGCCCTCTATCATGGCCTACCGCCAGGATGTGGGTCAATGGACAACTCTCTTAGCCAATAAGTATTAACAACGGTACTAGGCAAGGTTGTCCCCTGTCTCACTTCTTTCACATATTGGTGATGGAGACATTAGCAAACACCCTAAGAGCTAACTGTAGCGTACAGGGAGTCAGGGTGGGCCCGGTGGAGCATAAGGTTGCTCTGTATGCAGACGACCTGCTGATTTACATCACCAATCCTAGAATTGCACTCCCTTGTATCCTAAAGGAATTATTCCAGTATCCGGATCTTTGCTGGAGGTGTCTCAGCGAACAGGGGACCTTTGTTCATCTATGGTGGTCTTGCGAACAAATTCAAACACTGTTGCGTGAGGTGGAAGCTCTATATACAGTTGTTTGCAAAGGTCCGCTTAACCTCAACCCTGAGGTGGCACTTTTATCTTTGATACCAGGGTCAGTGTCATGAGCAAAGGGTTCCTTGCTGCGCTTTTTCCTACTGGCTATGAGACAGATAATTCCCAGGAGATAGAAATCTGCAGCTCCCCCATCACAATTGATGTGGCTGGAAGCTATGGATGGTCTAAAACAAATGGAGGAACTCTGTGCCAAAGATGAAATGAGATACTCTAAATTTTACAACACCTGGGTGGTGTGGCTACAGTTTCGGGCCTCACCTACACTGGACACATGGTGGTGTGGTGGGGTTGCTGCTCTTTAAAGTTTCAGAACACCCTCTAATGTAGATGACTAATCATACATACTGACAAGTCTACCTATAGGTGTTTATAGACTGGACAGACATCTTCTTCATCTTTCTCTCTTTCTTCCTTCTCCTTCCTCCTTTCTCTCTCTCTATTTTTCTACTTTTCTACTTTCCTATTTCCCCCCTCCCTAAGCCTCTAACTCCCATAATGTTCCTCTCCCCTCTCCTTCAGGGTTCTTCCCGCTCTGTTATAAAGCCTTGGAGACCCCTATATTCCCTCTATCCCGCAGACTAGGGATTCATAGCAATTTATAACGGAGGATTTTGGTCCATTCTGTTTTGTTATATTTTACTTTTCATAAATAAATAAAAATAGCTGGGACAATGGGTGGCGATGAAATTAGCAGGGAGATGAGATTGTGGTTAGGTTTTGACTGCTGCATAACTAATCCTGCAATGATACTTTATTGTATTGTTCGATACAGCTAATAAAATATTTTTGAACCATAAAAGAGAAACTGGTAACTACAGGCCAGTAAGTCTTACTTCAATAATTGGAAAAATATTCAATGGGTTTTGAGAGATGTCACCCTAGAGTTACTCAAGGAAAACAACAGTATAACTCCTCACCAGCATGGGTTCATGACGGGTCGATCATGTCAGACCAATTTAAAATGAAGTAAGTTTTAGGCTGTACCTGGGAGAGTCTATTGATCTCGTATATCTGGATTTTTGTAAAGCATTTGACACCGTGCCGCATGATAGATTGATATGTAAAATGAGACATCTCGGATTGGGCGAAAACGTGTGTATCTGGGTAAAGAACTGGCTCAGAGGTAGAAAGCGGACGGTGGTAATAAATGGTTCGTACTCTGATTGGGCCACCGTTACTAGTGGGGTGCCACAGGGCTCAGTACTAGGCCCCATTCTGTTCAATATATTTTTCAATGACTTGTTGGAAGGACTGCACAGTAAAATATCAATATTTGCAGACAATACGAAACTATAGAAGATAATTGATACAAAGGCGGACAATATGTGGCTACAAACGGACTTAGATAAGCTGGGGGCTTGGGTAGAAAAATGGCAAATAAAGTTCCTGGAACTTAGCCCCTCCCCCGTCACACCTCCCATTGCAAATAGTGTAGAGGGGTGGAGAGGGGGTGGAGAGGAGGCAGAGAGTGGGCGGGAGCTCAGAGCACTGCTCCCGACTCTTTCAGCCTCCTCCCCCTGCAGAGAGAGACGCCGTATATCGGCCGGCGTGAATACCCGGCCGATATACGATCGTCTGAATAAGGCCTAAGGCCTTATTCACACGGGCCAAAACCAGGAGCAGGTTCAAAATACGGAAGCCATGCAAATCTTTCCATTATACTTTCTCTCCACTCCTCGATTTGGGTCCTAAAATACTGATGAAAAATACGCCCGTGTAAAACAGCCCTAATAATTATATTTTACAATATCCAACATATGCCCCTCAGGTACTCAATCACTATTATATTACTTGAACTTAATGAGAATGGTGAGGATTCTATTTCCACCTTATGGCGCGCCTGCAAGGCATTCATAAGAGGACACTATCTAAAATTAGCGTCTTAGGCCTCATTCACACGAGCGTGTCTATGTGCGTATATAGGTGCGCAAAAAAACGCATGCCCACGTACGTGCAAAAAGACTGGTGAATGCAGGTCCATGCATCATAGCTTTCAATGGAGCTGCCGCTGCTGATGGCGGTCCCATTAAAAGCAATGGGCTGCCGGCAACCCCTGCAGTGATTTTCGGGGAAGGGTTTCAAATATAAGCCCTTGTAAAATGCTGTGTTGAGAAATGCAATGTTTTTACAAACACTTGTGTAAGAGAGGCCAGAGTCTTCAAAATGCTGAAGGAAAATAAATGTTCAGTGTACATGCAGAAGACTGGAAGCATATGACCCAAAGAAGTAGGAGGATCAGGAGTCAGCCAGCACCCCTACTGCTCAGGAACCGATACCAGGCTCTCCCGCAGGAGAACAACCAAGAGGTACATCAAGGAATGACACACACAGCTCTGCCACATGTACATGCACACACACACAGCTCTGCCACATACACACACATCTGCAGTTGGATGTAAATGGTACATTTTATCGACCCCCTATGAAGGAATTACTTTTATTGTGTTTTTTAATGCAGTATGACGTCTTTAATGTTTCTATATTACTTTAACCCTTCAGATGTCATAGTTGAAATAGACCACAGATGCACATATACTCAATATCCAACATTGACCCGCTTTAAGGGCTCATTCACATGGGTGTAAACACGCCACGTATTACACAGTAAATAGGACCCATTGTTTGTAGTGGGTTAATTTGCAGCTGCGTATTTTTCAAGTGACTTTTGGTCGGCTGAGAAAATACACAGCATGTCCTATTTCGGTATGTATTACCACGCAGGCCCATTGTAGTTAATGGGCGTGTGTAAATACGCAGCGATTATAAAGGAACCTTACTATGATGGAATGGAACGGCCGGTCTTTATTTATCACTTAAAAATATATATGTGCAGGAAAACACCATTTTTGGGTTCATGAATCCACTCACGCCTATGTGAATGAGTCCTTATACAATCACCACTAGATGGTGCTGTAGCACTAGAAATAGAACAGTAGAACTCCCAATGAATGAAAATGTACTTGTGAAATACAAGCAGACATAGCAGTGAAGCCGCAGGACCTTCCGGCTACGGAGCAGCAGTCAGTGTGCGGATCCACAGAGCCCAGGTGAGCGGGTAATTAGATGACTTTTGGCGCTAATGCGCTATAAGTGTGGATACCATATATACTAAGGTGAGTCTGGGGGTAACATTACTAGGCCCGATGAAGTGGGAGCGCGGGTTCTCCCCCGACATGTGTAGCAGCAGCTGGGACTTCTCTTCCTGTTTTTGAGGCCAGAACTCTGTGAAGTTAGTTACTTTCTACGGGTTTTACTGATTACGTCCCCCATACAATGTACAATATGTCCTGACCGGAGAGATCTAGCTTGTGGTGACCCCCTACTCCAATGCAGGGTAAAAGGTAGCAGAGCCACGTGCGTAATGTACACGGGGCGGCAGAGCCACGTACGCAAAGTATGGGGGCAGCAGAGCCACGTGCATAATGTACGCAGCGCGGCAGAGCCACGTGCGCAAAGTATGGGGGCAGCAGAGCCACGTGCGCAAAGTACGCGGGGCGGCAGAGCCACGTGCATGTTTATGTTTAATACAGAGAGAATACAACCCATTGATTTTGTTGTCCTTGTGCGCAAAAAAAACCTCGGACCTGTTCTATCTCTCTGTGCGTTTGCGCACCAAGGATCCCCATATAACGCTTTTTTTCCCACAAGCGTATATACAGCGTGTTTTCACACCCGGGCGCATATACGGTACCCATATGAAGCATTGGTTTCCAATGCAGTCATTTACACGGGTGAATATACTGCGCGTAAATACGCCGGCAGCGCGCAAAATAGAACATATACGTGGCCGCCGTATATACGCTCAGCTACAACATAGTTCTGGAACTATGCTTTGGCCAATATACGCCGGCGGCTCCTATAGAATCCTATGGGAGCGGGGAAAGAGAAGGGAGGGGGAGGCATTTATGCAGCATCCAATGCTGCGAAAAGCTTACAGGTGCCTGTATATAGACGAGGATTTTGGCAGAGCGCGGGTTTTCCGGGGCGCGGCGTAATATTTTGCTAGTAATGACACTCATGTGAATGGACAAGAAAACGCTGGCCAAGATTGCGGAAAAACGTGCATTCAGGCGCTTATACGTAACGAGCGTGAAAACGTAAAAACGTCGTCACTATATATACGCTCGTGGGAAAGAGCCCTAAGAATGAAATTTGCGGACAATGCACAACAGGATGTGCAATTCTGTGATCAAAGGAAGACATTTGTACCTTAATAGGTTAAATATCCAATTAAATCGTGGCGTGTTCATCTGCGCACAAGTGAACAGGCCCTGTGTGTACAAAGTACTGTAAAATACGCTGATGCGCACGCGAAAAAGCCTTGTACACCGCACAAATACGTTGAGCTGAGGCATGTGCAAAAAAGCGTATGCCCGTGTGAAGCCGGCCTTAGGGTGCATTCAGACGACCGTATATCGGCCGGGCATTTACGCCGGCCGATATAAGGCGTCTCTTTCTGCAGGGGGAGGAGGCTGGAAGAGCCGGGAGCAGTGCTCTGAGCTCCCACCCCCTCTCTCCCTCCTCTCCACCCCCTCTCCCCCTCTGCAGTATTTGCAATGAGAGGAGACGGAACGGGGCGGGGGCTAGGTTTCGAGAATTAGCCCTACCCCCGTCCCGCCCCTCCTTATTGAAAATAGTGCAGGGGGGTGGAGAGGAGGCAGAGAGGGGGCGGGAGCTCAGAGCACTGCTCCCACCTCTTCCAGCCTCCTCCGCCTGCAAACAGAGACGCCGTATATCGGCTGGGCGTGAAAACCCAGCCGATATACGGTCGTCTGAATGCGCCCTTACAATTATGTAAAGAAGCCGTATTTGTGCTCGTTTTTGCACATGTAAAATATACGCACAGAATAGAAGCCATTTTTGCGTGTAGAAAAACATAGCTGCTGCTTTATCTTTCTGCATTTGGCAGAAGTCTATGGGAGGTGCGCAAATATGCAAGAGGATGTGCGAAACACTGCGCCAAACTGAAAAAAACCACATCTGATGCATATATTGGTCAGATTTTCAGGGCTGGCTGATATATGTTGCCCCTCTCTGCATGGAGAGGAGGCGGGACGGGTGGGAGCTAGTGTATTGAGCTTCCCCTCCTATTTACAATTGGAGGGGCGAGGCGGAACTCTACTCCTGTCCCACCCCTGCACTGCAAACAGTAGTAGGGGGCGGAAGCTTAATGCACTGCTCCCAGCCCAGCCCTTCCCACTCCCCCCCCCTTGCAGAGAGGAGCAGCGTACATCGGCCAGCCGTTAAAACCCGACTGATATACGGCCGTCTGAATAAGCCCTTCGACCTACTATTTTGCTGACATAATTTGGCTTGCTACATGCTAGATGTAGTTCCTGTTTTTTGCCTTCTTGATGGATACAGATGTGCATCCTGTCTGTTATAATTTATTTTGTGGCCACAAAATGTAATCTTAATCTGTAAAAATGTAGCCGAGATCTCTTACCTATTTACAGCCGGATATAGACAAAAGATCAAACCTAGAGCAGGGAGATACTCGGCTAAGGCACTACTCGCTCGACTAATGTGCCTTAGCAAGTATACTCGCTCATCTCTAATCAAATCCATTCACACAACCTCCCCAATGCAGAGCATCGGTCACCTTGAAAAATGTTCGAGTCTCCCATTGCCTTCAATGGGGTTCGTTACTCGAAACGAGCTCTCAAGCACTACGAAAAGTTCAACTCAAGCAACGAGCACCCAAGCTTTTTGGTGCTTGCTAGAGATGAGCGAGCACACTCGTCCGAGCTTGATGCTCGATCGAGTATTAGGCTACTCGAGATGCTCGGTACTCGAGTTGAGCACCACGCGGTGCTCCAGTAAATTTCATTTCCCCTCCTCACATGTTTAGCCCCATTTTTTAGCCACTAAACATGCAGGTAAGGCATTACCACTTCCTGCTGTGACGTGCCAATTAGGGATGAGCGAGCTTGATGCTTGTTCGAGCATTAGGGTACTCGAGATGCTCGAGACGAACACCACACGGTACTCCGGCATTACCACATCGTGCTGTGACGTGCCAGCCCTATCCCACCCCACAGTAGTGAGTGGCTGGCAGGATCAGGTGACAGCTGAGTACTTAAACTAGTCCCGCCCGCGGCTCGCCTCAGACGCATGCTGGCAGAGGTTAGGGAAAGTGCTGCTGCTTATATAGGGAAAGTGTTAGAGTAGGATCCTGTCTTCAAGAACCCCAATGGTCCTTCTTAGGGCTACATCTGACCATGTGCATTACTGTTGGCTGGCTGGAAGTAGTAGTGTATCAATTTTTGCATTACGCATCTAGGCCTGTTCCCAGCCTTTCAGTAATTGCGTTCTCAGCCTGCAGTGCCATACAACCAGCTCTCACCGTGAAATTGCTCTCTAATATTTCCTAACCTACTGCGAACGACTTCAGTTATACCGTTCTGTGTCTGCAGTGCATTAGACAGAGGTCTCACCGCTAAACAGTACTGTAATATTTCCTGGGCCACTGCAAAGTATTTCAGCTCTGCCGCTGTGCAGAGCGTCTCACAATACTCTTTCCTTGGTGGGGTTGAGTTAGCCGCAGTTACCAGCACTATTCACTGGCTTTAGAGTCTTCTCCCCCTCCACACAGCCTCTATAATCTACAAGTCTCTGCAAGCGGTAAATTACCCCTAGGTATCAGCGCAAGACAGAGGGTTTTTTTTTTTTTTAAGTCACAGCACAGAGCCTCCGCTATCTCCAAGTCTCTGTGTGCGGTGAATTAAGCCTCAGTTGTCAGTGCTGTACAGTGGGGTAATTTATTTGGGCCATGCTCTATTCTTATTCCGCCATGATGAGGAGTAGGGATAAGGGTCGAGGACGCGGACATCCAAGTGAGGGTGTGGGCACAGGCTGAGTTCCTGGGTATGGTGAATCACAGCCGGCTGCTGCGGGATTAGGAGAGGCAAGTTTCTGTGGTCCCCAGCTTCATATCACAATTTACGGGTCAGTGTGGTAGACGTTTATTACAAACAGAGCAGTGTGAGCAGGTCCTGTCGTGGATGGCAGAAAACGCGTCCAGCAATGTATCGACCACCCAGTCTTCTACGCAGTCCACTACTCCCGGCCTAGGGACTGCAACTCTGAATTCTCTGGCTGCTGCTCCTCCTTCCTCCCAGCCTCCTCACTCCATGAAAATGACATATTCTGAGTAGGCAGACTCCCAGGAACTGTTCTCGTGTCCCTGGCATAAGTGGGAAAAAACGGTTCCTCTCTCACCTGAGGAGTTTGTCGTGACCGATGCTCAACCTTGGGAAAGTTCCCGGAGTCCGGGTGATGAGGCTGGGGACTTCCGGCAACTGTCTCAAGAGCTTTTTGTCAATGAGGATGATGAGACACAGTAGTCTGTCAGTGAGGTATTAGTAAGGGCAGCAAGTCTGAGGGAGGAGTGCACAGAGGATTCGGAGGAAGAGCTGCTCCACTCCATCTAGCAATGTCTCCCAGTGCAGCGTTCAGCTGTCGCTAACACAAGCGTTGGAGCTAAAGCGCAAATACGCCACCATCCACCTGCACGCACAAGCTTTAAACGTGCACATAGCCAAATTAATCAACCTGGATATGCTGCCGTACAGGCTTGCGGAAACGGAGGCTTTCAAAAGCATGATGGCGGTGGCAGTCCCGTACTACTCGGTCCCCAGTCGCCACTATTTTTCCCGGTGTGCCGACCCAGCCCTACACCAGCACGTCTCTTGCAACATAAATCATGCCCTCACCAACGCGGTTACTGGGAAGGTCCACTTAATCACGGACACATGAACAAGTACTGGCGGGCAGGGCCACTATATCTCCTTGACAGCACATTGGGTGAACTTGGTGGAGGCTGGGACTGAGTCAGAGCCTGGGACCGCTCACGTCCTATCCACACCCAGAATAACGGGTCCTAGCTCGGTGCTGGTATCTGCAGCGTTTTATGCCACCTCCTCCAAACCCTCCCCCTCCTCCTCCTCCTCTGCTACCTCTCAATTAAGAAGTGTGAGCACATCGGCAGCACAGCAGTGGGCAAGCGTCAGCAAGCTGTGCTGAAACTAATCAGCTTAGGTGACAAGAGGCACACGGCCCCCGAGCTGTTGCAGGGTCTGACAGAGAAGATTGACCTCTGGCTTTCGCCGCTGAGCCTCCAACTGGGCATGGTCGTGTGTGACAACCGCCGTAACCTGGTGGCTGCTCTACAGCTCGGCAGCCTCACACACTTGCCATGCTTGGCCCACGTCTTCAATCTGGTGGTTCAGCGGTTTCTGAAAAACTACCCCCACTTGTCTGACCTGCTTGGCAAGGTGCGCCGCGTCTGCACACGTTTCCGCAAGTCCACCACGGACACTGCCACCCTGAGGACCGTGCAACATCGGTTTCAGCTGTTACCACAGTTATCTGACACACTGGTTTGGGGGTAAACAGAAGGAACGTTACTGCATTAATGAGACGTTCACAGCTGCACTAGCATCCAAGTCCGCTTTATGCCCACGATTACTGAGGGTGTGAGCCGAGGTTGAGGTCCTTGGCAGGATGAAACTGCATTGTTTGGGCACTCTGATTTCTTTATGTGTAATACTTTCCTTGGGTTCAAGGGGCTCGCCTATGCTGTGGGTGCACAAAGACTTCCCATTGCGTTATTTTACCTGTCTAGCACAAACACACTAACTGACTAGGGCAGAAATGTGGGCTGAGGCCGAGGACCTTAGCAGGGTGAAACTCTGCCATGTTTAGGCACTCTAATTTCCTCATGTGTAATACCATGCTTGAATCCTTGGGCTCGCCTATGCTGTGAGTGCACAAAGATTTCCCATAGCGGTGTTTTACCTGTCTGGCACAAATACACTGACTGACTAGGGCAGAAATGTGGGCCGAGGCCCTTAGCAGGGTGAAACTCTGCCATGTTGGGGCACTCTGATTTCCTCATGTGTAATACCACTTTTGAGTTCCTTGGGCTCGCCTATGCTGTGGGTGCACTAAGACTGTGCACGTCTACAGCAGTGAGTGGCTGGCAAGATCAGGTGACTGCCGAGTACTTAAACTGATGCCGCCCACGGCTCGCCTCAAACACATGCTGGCAGAGGTTAGGGAAAGAGCTGCTGCTGAGATTGGGAAAGTGTTAGTGTAGGGATTAGGTTGCGGTTAGGCAGGGATCCTGACTTCAAGAACCCAACAGTCTTTCTTAGGGCTACTCCTCATTGTGTGCATTAGCATTTTGGCTGGTTGAGACCAGTAGTGCACCAATTTTTTTTTTCAAGCATCCCGGCTGTATTCTGCCCACTGGTAGAGGTTTTATGCAGTGTACTGCCAGGGGTGTACACACAGTACATAGAAATTCAATTTACCATTCTTAATTTACATTTTTTCTGGCCTTGCTCAGAGTCTATAAAAGCTACCATTCTCTGTGTTCAGTGAATTAGCCGTAGTACTCATCGCTATAGAGTGGGTTAATTTTTTTCTGGGCCTGTGCAGAGCATCTCACATCTACCATTCTCTGTGTGCGGTGAATTAGCCCCAGTTTTCAGCACTATACAGTGGGTTATTTTTTTCTTGCACTGCATACAGCCTCTCTTATCTACAAGTCTCTGTGAGCGGTAAATTACCCACAGGTATCAGTGCAATACAGTGGTTTAATTTTTTCTTTCACAGCATAGAGCCTCTGGTATCTACAAGTCTCTGTGTGCGGTGAATTAGCCCCAGTTCTCAACGTTATACAGTGGGTTAATTTATTTGGGCCTTGCTCTAACCTTAATCCTACATGATGAAGAGTAGGGGTAAGGGTCGAGGTCAAGGACGTGGACGCGGACGTCGGAATGAGGGTGTGGGCAGAGGTCGAAGTCCTGAGTGGGGTGAATCAGAGCCTGCTGCTGAGGGATTAGTAGAGCGTCACATCCCCAGCTTCATCTCACATTTTGCAGGTCCGGGTGGTAGACCTTTATTACAAGCACAACAGTGCGATCAGGTGCTGACGTGGATTGCGGATAACGCGTCCAGCAATTTATCCAATAACCAGTCTTCCACGCAGTCCACTCATGCTGGCCAAGGGACTGCACCTCTGAATCCTCAGGCTGTTCCTCCTTCCTCCCAGCCTGGTCACTCCAGGAAAAGGAGAGATTCTGAATAGGTATACTCCCATGAACTGTTCTCGGGTCGAAAAAAAATGTTAATCAGCCACCTGAGGAGTTTGTTGTGACCGATGCCCAACATTTGGAACCTTCCCAGAGTCACGGTGATGAGGCTGGGGACTTCTAGGAACTGTCTCAACAGCTTGTTGCGGATGAGGATGATGAGACACAGTTATCTGTCAGTGAGGTTGTTGTACGGGCAGGAAGTCCGAGGGAGAAGCGGACAGGGGATTCAGAGGAAGAGCTGCTGGACGATGAGGTGACTGACCCCACCTGGCTTGCTAAGCCTATTGAAGACAGGGCTTCAGAGGGGAAGGCAAGTGCAGCAGAACAGGTTGGAAGAGGCAGTGGTGTGGCCAGCGGGAGAGGCAGGGCCAGCAAATAATTCCCCAACTGTTCCCCACAGCAGCCCCTCGTGGCAAGCCTCTGTGCAAAGGGCTAGGTGTTTGAAGGTCTGGAGGTTTTATACTGAGAGCGCTAACGACCGACGAATAGTGGTGTCCAACCTGTGCCACACCAAGATCAGCAGGGGAGCCACCACTACCAGCCTGACCACCACCAGCATGCGCAGGCACATGATGGCCAAGCACTCCACAAGGTGGAACAAAGGCCATTCACCACCTATGGGTCACACCACTGCCTCTTCCCCCATGCCACAACCTGGCACACAGATCCAATGCCCCTCCCAGGACGCACCCACACACTCACCTCCACTGCCTCCAGTAGTGTCTCCCAGCACAGCTTTTAGCTGTCGCTAACACAAGCGTTGGAGCGAAAGAGGAAATACGCGGCCACCCACCCGCATGCACAATCTTAAAACAGGCATATTGCAAAATTACTCAGCCTGGAGATGCTGCCATACAGGCTGATTGAAACAGAGGCTTTCCGCAACATGATGGCAGCGGAGGTCCCTCGGTACTCGGTCCCCAGTCGCCACTATTTGGGTACGCCATCCCTGCCCTACACCGGCACTTCTCACGGAACATAAACCATGCCCTCACCAACGCGGTTACTGCGAAGGTCCACTTAATGACGGACATGTGGACAAGTGCTTGTGAGGGTATATGTATATGTTGCTATGTGTTTTTGATACTTTTATACCGATATGCATATTATATGCACCGCTATAACGCAAAAGGAAAAAACTTAATATGTAGCCTTAAAAAATCATATCAGATATGCCAAGGCCTCGCAAGGCAAAGAAGAATGTGTTTTGAAAATCGCAAGGAGGAACAAGATGCAAAGGCAACATGCTTTGCTGCTTTCCCAGAAAGGACCTTGTGACTTCTTACTCAAAGACTAAGAGAAGAGCAGAAGTGCCTAATATGGATAATGGACATGTGATTGTTTGTAACTGCTTATTTGAGTAACGTCGCCTTGAGGAAAATTGTGGACCTATATGATTATGCTATGGACTTGGACCAATGGAATGGTTATATGCCTTGTGATGCAACAGAAGGGTATAGAGCCCAGTGTAAACCAGTAAAGTCAGAGCCATTACTCCCATATAGGGAACTATACCAGACCTGTGCGTGGTGTCTTTCCTTCACTGCCGGTTATGGGACATTGGGGTGGGTTTGGTTGGTGCTGTATTTTGCTAATTACCCTGACATGCTGGTGGGCAGGGACACTACATCTCCCTGATGGCACATTGGGTGAACTTGGTGGAGGCTGGGACTGAGTCAGACCCTGGAACCGCTCACGTGCTACCCACACGGAGGATAGCGGCTCCTACCTCGGTGAAGGTTTCTCCAGCGTATTATGCCACCTCCTCCTTCGCCACCTCCACCTCTCAATTAAGAAGTGTGAGCACGTCGCCAGTAGTCGGTAGCGTGAGGCGCAGCAACACTGCGGTGGGAGAAGCGTCAGCAAGCCATGCTGAAACTACTCTGCTTAGGTGACAAGAGACACACTGCCCAAGAGCTGTTACAGGGTTTGACGGAGCAGACCGATATCTGGCTTTCACAACTGAGCTTCCAACCAGGCATGGTCGTGTGTGACAATGGGCGTAACCTGGTAGCGGCTCTGCATCTTAGCAGCCTCACACACGTGCCATGCCTGGCCCACGGGTTCAATTTGGTAATTCAGCGCTTTCTGAAAAACTACCTCCACTTGTCTGACCTGCTTGGCAAGAGGAGTGGGCATGGATGGCAGGTCCTAGGAAACTTTGAGGAGTCTACACAAATGGTGAGCGGCGATGCGGCCATTATCAGCATAACCATCCCGCTGCTTTGCCTGCTGAGAAGTTCCCTGCTAAGCATAAAGGACAACGCTTTGCGGTTTGAACAAGAGATGGGGGATGACAGTATGTCGTTGATAGCCACAGGACCCTCATGTCTATTTCTCATCGCGTTTTGGAGGAGGAGGAGGGGGAAGAGACTACTGCCCACACTGCAGAGGATAACCATTCTGCTTCCCTCTCATCTGTTCAGCGTGTATGGGCTGAAGAGGAGGAGAAGGAAGAGGAAGAGGATCATGACAGTCATCCTCCTAGTGAGGACAGCGATGTATTGCATACTGGGGCTTTGGCACACATGGCTGACCACGTTAAGCTGCCTTTCCCATAACCCTGGCGTTAGATGCATTCTGGCCAACACAGATTACTGGGTGTTTACCCTTTTCGACCCACGGTATAAGGAGAACCTTTCCACTCTCATTCCTGGAGAGGAAAGGGGTACAAGAGTGATGCAATACCACAGGGCCCTGGTCGAAAAACTGATGCTAAAGTTCCCATATGACAGCGCTAACGGAAGAAGATGCAGTTCAGAGGGCCAACTACCAGGGGAAGCGCGGGTATCAGGCAGCATGTCCAGCACAGGCAGGGGAACACTCTCCAAGGCCTTTTACAGTTTTATGGATCCCCAGCCTGACCTACTCCCCAGTCTAGGCCAAGTCAGAGGGAACATTGTAAAAAGATGCTGAGGGAGTAAATAGCCGATCGTACCACCGTCCTCCGTGATCCCTCTGCTCCATACATCTATTGGGTGTCAAAGCTGCACACGTGGTACGAACATGCGCTGTACACCTTGAAGGTGCTGGCCTGCCCTGCCACTAGCGTGTTATCAGAGAGGGTGTTTAGTGCTGCTGGGGGGATCACCACAGATAAGCGTACCCGCCTGTCAACTGACAGTGCCAACAGGCTTACACTAATTAAGATGAACAAAGGCTGGATTTCCCCAAAATTCTCTTCTCCACCGGTGGAAAGCAGCGGAACATAAAGATTCTTTCAGCTGGAACAGGAGAACCATGCATCCTCTATCACCCCAAAAAAGGGGAGAAGTAGCTTGGTCTATCCCTCTCGGATCTTACTCCTCCTCCTCCTAAAACAGCATGTCATCACGCTGAACTGCCAATTTTTTCAGAGGGCTGCCTCCAGGCTCTGTTAGCAAATTAAGGAACTACTAACTACAAAATTTATCTTTAAAGAATGTTTCTGGGTTTCCCCATGCACGATGGGTAACCCAATTTTTCAGGGGTACACCTGTACTCTTGGTACACACATTTTTTCCGCACTTCGCCTATACTTGGAGCAAATCAATTTTTCCGGCCTTCGTCAAAACTCATAGCAAACAAATTTTTCTGGGCTTCGCCTATACTCATAACAAACCAATATTTCCGGGCTTCGCCTATACTCTTAGTAAGAAAATTTTTCAGGTGTTTGCCTATATTCTTGGTACACCAATTTTTCAGGGAGTCGGCTCTCCTCTTGGTACAGAAATGTTTGAGGGGTTCGCCTATACTCTTGCTACAGAAATGTTTCAGGGGTTTGCCTATACACTTGCTACAGAAATGTTTAAGGGTTTCGCCTATAGTCTTGCTACAGAAAGGTTTGAGGGGTTCGCCTATACTCTTGTTACAGAAAGGTTTGAGGGATTCGCCTATACTAGTTTCAGGTGTTCACCCGTACTCTTGCTACAGAAATGTTTGAGGGGTTTACCTATATGCTTGCTACAGAAAGGTTTGAGGGATTCGCCTATACTCTTGCTACAGAAATGTTTGAGGGGTTCACCTATATGCTTGCTACAGAAATGTTTGAGGGGTTCGCCTATACTTTGGTACAGAAAGGTTCCAGGGTTTCGCCTATTCTTGCTACAGAAATGTTTCAGGGGTTCGCCTATACACTTGCTACAGCAATGTTTCATTGGGTTCTCCTATACTCTTGCTACAGAAACGTTTCATGGGTTTGCCTCTAGTCTTGCTACAGAAAGGTTTCAGGGGTTCGCCTATAGTCTTGCTACAGAAAGGTTACAGGGGTTCACCTATACTATTGCTACAGAAATGTTTCAGGGGTTCACCCATACTCTTGCCACAGAAAGGTTTCAGGGGTTCGCCTATACGCTTGGTACACAAATGTTTCATGGGTTCGCCTATACACTTGCTGCAGAAAGGTTTCATCGTTTTGCTTATACTCTTGCTACAGAAAGGTTTCAGGGGTTCGCCTATACGCTTGCTACAGAAAGGTTTCAGGGGTTCGCCTATACGCTTGCTACAGAAAGGTTTCAGGGGTTCGCCTATACTGTGGGTGCACAAAGGTGGTGTTCAGCTATCTGGCACATATACAGAATGAATTGTTTGGGTACACAAGGGTTTCCTATAGCGGTGTTAAGCTATCTGACACATATACAGAATTAATTGTTTGGGTACACAAGGGTTTCCCATAGCAATGTAACTGACGGCACATTGGATCACACAAGGTGGAGACTGGGACTGAGTCTGACCCTGGGCCCGCCCACGTGCTTCCCATACAGAGGATAGCTCGCCCTACCTCAGTCACGGTTTCTCGGGCTTATTATGCCACCTCCTCCTTGTGGTCTGGAGATCAGCACTGGTCGACTTGTATTCACGTTACCACAGTTATCTGAGACACTGGTTTGGACCAATCAAAAGAAGCCTAAGTGATTTAATGACACGTTCACAGCAGTACTAGCATCCGAGTACACTTTATGCCAACGTTTGTTGTGCCTAGTAGTGCGCACTAGTCTTTCGCAAGCATCCCGGCTGTATAACAGCCCAACTCATTGTACACTGCCTGTTTTTGGATGTCCACTGACTATTAATGCCCTGAGTCGTAAACAACCGGATTGGTTTGGGTCTGATAAACGTACGCATCCCTGGGGGTCAGCGCTGGTTGCCATGTATTATCTCTCGTGTTACCATAGTTATCCGAGATACTGGATTGGAGCGTTCACAGGAAGCGTGACTGATTTCATGAAACTTTCACAGGGTCACTGTATACCTGTGGTGGCTGCTTTGGCGACACCTCCTGCTTCAAACCAATGTTTGGTTTAAGAATTTGTTGCTGTATTGTGGAGATGTGTAGAAGTCCCCTTTATGCCCACTCCTGACTTTTTTGTGACGGAGGTGGCACGGGATTGGAATTATGATCGTACGTTAATTTTTCAGCAATTCGCACCAGCTTTGTGGGCTATTGCCCAAACTTTCAAAGAGGGTCGCTGCCAGACCCTGCCAACCCTCTGCAGTGTGTGTCTTCGGTTCCTCCTCGTCCAATACGCACTTATAAATATACATGTGGGTGGTGTGGCTATCAAGTGACCGTGTGGCATGAGGGTGTGGCTGAGCGCTGCGCAAGGAAAAATTAGAGTACGGTGTGGACGCAGGCTCGTGCGAGGGATTGGACAGCAATGCCAGCATGTAACCCCAGGAGAGGAGACAACGGTGTCACCCGCAGGCGGTGATTGGCCTCGGTTGCACCTAGTGTGGTGCTTAGCGAAGATGTGCCAGCGCGTGTACCTTGCTGATTATGGTCTGTCCCAAGTAATTTCTTAGGGTGGTGACCACCAGGCTCTTGCCCCCAATTTGGCTTAATAGTGCGACCTGGGAACCTCAGATGCACGCATGCATGCTGCTCCTGCCGTTCCCTTTCCGTTTCTGTGGTGTTTTGATCACTTACTGATGTTTTCAGGTGATTCACACAACCTCCCCCATGCAGAGCACCGGTCACCTTGAAAAATGCTCCAGTCTCCCATTGACTTCAATGGGGTTCGTTACTCGACACAAGCTCTCGAGCATTACGAAAAGTTCGACTCGAGTAACAAGTACCCGAGCATTTTGGTGCTCGCTCATCTCTACCTGAGACTATTTTGGTTATCAAATAAGGTTTTCTTCTAAACTGCATCACTTCAAAGGCATACTTTCTTATCTTGCTTTACAGACTGATTAAAGACTCAAAGTCCTTCTGTTGTATCACAGTGTCACATATAACTTTATGACCGACTGTTATTATATAAGCGTTGTTCCCCATAGGACCTAAGGCTCTCCACAGAATGAATAGAGAGTCAGGGGTGTCATTATCAATCTTTACACCGAGAACATAGGTATGGACTAAATTTGGACACAAGTCCGCATTTGATCTCTCTCCATTGTGACCACTCCTCCTAATGATGCACATAACAAAACAGAACGTTATAATTGAATATAGGAGGTGAATGATAAACATTTATTTAGTCCTTTCGGGGGATATGAATTGAGACAGTAAATCCAAGCCGTCACCTTTTGAAGAAGTTTGCGGTCAATATCTCCCCTACGTCCTGTTGGTCTTAATATTTCTATCCCCTTAAATCCTACGGAATGTAGATCATTTCCGTGTACTTCTCAAATCTTGCGAGACTTGTAGATTCACTACGATTAATGTTGCCTATATGGGCTAGAATGCGCCTCCGTAGTTGTTGGATGGTTTTCCCTACGTAATCCCTGGGACAGGAACATGTGGCAACATATATTACAGCAGAGGATCTACAATTAATGTGAACCCTGATCTCGTAGGTCTTACCAGTCGACGCACTTGTGAAAAATGCTCCTTTTTCCATAAATAGACACGCTTTACAGCCTAAGGCCTTAGTCAGACGGGCGTTTTTAGCCGCGATTTGCGCATGCGCATGCGTCCGGCGATTTTATAAAACCATTGCTTTGCAATGGTATCGGACACATGAGCGCTTTTTATGCGCTCGTCCGATAAATTATAGAACAGAAATCGCAGATCGCACCTATGTGCGATCTGCAATTCCTGTTCTCTTCTCTATATGCGCTCAATGGGGCCGGCGGCAGCAGCGCCGACCCCATTGAGAACATATAGAATACAAATCATTCTTCTCTGCACGATGTTTGCCCATTGAATTCAATGGAGCCGACAATACAACCGTCTCCATTGAAAGCAATGGGCTGCCGGCGAGCGCTGGATGAATTGTCGGGAAGGGCTTAAATATATAAGCCCTTCCCTGCAATTCATCCTAAAATGTATTAAAATAAAAAAAAATTGTATACTCACCTTTCCGCTGCAGCCGGAGTTCTGCCGCGGCCGCTGTCAGTTCTCCTGAACTGCTTCTCGGCACTATTCAGCCGGCGGGGCTTTAAAATCCCCGCCTGCTGAATGATCTGCCTCTGATTGGTCACAGCCTGACTAATCAGAGGCAGGTTTCACTCACACACCCATTCATGAATTCATGAATGGGTGAGTGACTGCTGCCTCTCATTGGCTCAGCGGGAGCTGCCCCTGATTGGTCCCGCTGAGCCAATGAGAGGCAGCAGTCACTCACCCATTCATGAATTCATGAATGGGTGTGTGAGTGAAACCTGCCTCTGATTGGTCAGGCTGTGACCAATCAGAGGCAGATCATTCATCAGGCAGGGATTTTAAAGCCCCGCCGGCTGAATAGTGCCGAGAAGCAGTTCAGGAGAACTGACAGCGGCCGCGGCAGAACTCCGGCTGCAGCGGAAAGGTGAGTATACAATTTTTTTTTATTTTAACACATTTTAGGATGAATTGCAGGGAAGGGCTTATATATTTAAGCCCTTCCCGACAATTCATCCCGGGCTCGCCCGCAGCACATTGCTTTCAATGGAGTTGGCTGTATTGCCGTCTCCATTGAATGCAATGCGCTGGACAGCTCCGGCCCGTTTCTAATGAAACGCGGCTAGGAGCAGATTTTCGGGCGTTTTTTCGGCCGATTTTTCTGCGCCGGTCACGCGATTTGCGCATGCGCATCCGTCATGCGATGCACAAATCGCGCGAAAAAACGCCCGTGTGACTAAGGCCTAAATATGCACAAGATCCTTTTATCGGTTTCAATCCCAGCCATATCTGAGTGTCAGGTGACTGTACATAATGACTATGGATTAGACGATCCTTTAGGCTTCTTCCCTTTCTGTATGTTATTGAGGGTCTTTCCAATAAACAGTCTGCCAAATCTGTGTCTTTTCTTAAAATACTGCAGTATTTGCCAACAATACTCCTGACACAAGTCGATTTTTCGTTGAAGGTGCCTATGAGTCGAATTTTACCACTTTCCTCTTCTCGATTACTAGCCATTAGCAGATCAGTGCTTGATCTGCTCAAGGCAAAATCCTGCGCGCTTCTGATTGTCTCAGTTGGGAACCCCATTTGTTCAAACCTATAAGCCATGTCTTCTGCCTTTACTTCATAGTCAAGTGCGTTTGAGCAGTTTTTCGTGGCCCTAAGGAACTGCACTTTCAGAATGTCTTTCTTAAGGGCCCAAGGGTGGTGACTCTCAAAACGTAAGAGGCTTTTCGTGGTGGTCGGTTTCCTAAAAATGGTGGTCTCCAACATACCCATGGTGGTCTTGGAGGTTTTCAGATCCGGAAAAGTAATGGAGTCAGAGTGGATTTTTGAGGTGAAAAACAGTCCTAGATCATTTGTGTTCAAGGTGGTCATGAACTCTCCAAAATCCTTTATGCTTCCTGACTACAAGATCAGGACGTCATCAATATATCTGATCCATAGTTCCGCTGTAGATGTCCAGAGATGACTGGACTTTTTAAAAACGTGCTTTTCCTCCCACCAGCACAGGTGTAAATTAGCATAAGTGGGGGCACAAGGGCTCCCCATTGCAGTACCCCTGAGCTGCTGGAAGTACTTGCCATTGAAAAGAAAATAATTGTGTTCGAGGACGTATTGTAGCAGCTGGATTATAAGATTATTATGCAGACTGAATTGTGTACCCCTTTGACTGAGAAAAAACCCAACAGCTTGCAAACCGCTCTGATGAGGGATAGATGTATACAATGCCTCTAGATCGAGACTGGCAAGGAAAATTGTGTCCGAGGCCTGTATGCCATCAAGTCTCTTGAGCACATCCGTTGTATCTCGGACATATGACGGAAGTGCCTCCACGAAATTGTGAAGGACTTTGTCGAGATATAGACTCATATTTTGGGTAACACTGTCTATACCCAACACTATTGGGCATCCTTTGAGATGGGAGAGTCTTTTGTGGACCTTGGGAATTGCATAAAAGGTCGCCACTTTTCGATGTTTTATATTTAGAAATTCATATTTTTGATCACTAATGAGACCTTTTTCTAGGGCAGATGTTAAAATCCCTCGAAGTTCTATTAGGAATTGATGTGTAGGGTATTTTTCAAAATTTTTATAACTCGAGCAATCCCTCAGAAGCTGTAAGCACATGTTCTTATAATTGTTACTATCCCTGATCACGATATTGCCTCCCTTGTCGGATGGTTTAATTGTTTACTGTTGATCTTTTTCCAAGGATAGTAAGTAGAGATGAGTGAGCGTACTCGCTAAGGCAAACTACTCGAGCGAGTAGTGCCTCATGCGCATATCTGCCCGCTCGTCTCAAAATATTCGGGTGCAGCGGGGAGCGGCGGGGGAGAGGAATGGGGGGAGAGATCTCTCTCTCACGCTCTCCCCCACTCCCCCCTGCTCACTCCCGCAACTCACCTCTCTTCCCCAACGGCACCCGAATCTTTTGAGACGAGCGGGCAGGTACTCGCCTAAGGCACTACTTGCTCGAGTAGTTTGCCTTAGCGAGTACGCTTGCTCATCTCTAATAGTTAGGCCTTTCTCTTTTAGCATGTGAGAGATTCTGATAGTAAAAGTTTTTCTTCTGAGACAATAATCTCAGATCTGTGAAAGAGTTGCCTTCCTACATAAAAGACACAGGACATTTGGAAGAAATCCTTGAAGATGAACAGTGGGAAGATTCCCTTGTGTGGTGTACTATTGATATAGAGGCACTATACTCAAACATCTCTCACGAATTAGGATTGGGAACAATACATCTAATACTTAATGAGGACCCTCTGATGCCACCACAACAGAGGGACTTTTTAGTGAAAGGGATTTTTTTCATTCTAAAAATCAATTTCTTTTCCTACAATCGGGAGTTCTATAGGCAAGTCCATGGAACCGCGATGGGTACGAAATGTGCACCTAGCTTCGCCAATTTAGTGATGGGAGTCTTTGAAAGAAAACATTTCTGTGATCCACGTATAGCTTTGTATAAAAGATTTATTGATGACATACTGATAATATGGCAAGGGGAGAAAAAAGAATTAAAAGATTTTGTTGCGACATTGAATAAGAATGAGTATAACTTTAGATTTACAGATACTATAGATAAACAGAGGATAGTGTTTTTTAGACCTAGAAATATCATCTGAGGGTAAAAACATAGTCACCAAGACTCATTTCAAGCCTGTTGACATGAATAGCTACTTGAATTTTCACAGCTGTCACCTAAAAAATTGGAAAATGAATGTCCCCTATGGGCAACTTCAGAGAGTGAAAAGAAATTGCTCAAAAAAATCTGACTTTGAACAACAAGCAAAAATTGTTAAACAGAGGTTTAGAGAAAAGGGTTATCCAGGGGAAATTATAGAATCAGCTTATCGAAAAATTGGTGCAGAAAGTAATAATAGGAAAAATAAAAGTAGAACAGTTAATGAATCTGATACAGAGACTGTAAAAACATCATTTATTACGAAATACAGCATGCATCATAGTAGAATTAAAACTATAATTAAAAAAAAACTGGACAATATTAAAAAATGATCCATACCTCGGAAAGAAGTTAGAAATAGGACCTAGGTTCATCTTTCGAAGAAACATCACCTTGAAAAATATGCTGGCTCCCTCGTGTCCTAGAAATGAAAAGAAATCTAAACATCTGGTGTCGTGGATTTCCTTTTGCGTCCAACGACTTACTCAATTAGGAATGTTTACACCCTTCCAGATTAATTATGAATTGATTATGCGCATAAGAAGATTTCACACTGACACAGGTTCAGCATGTATAAGCTTCCTGAATTCTGCTTTATTGTTGGGCGTGCAGCCTCTTTTAAAGAGTTTAACATATCTGCCCATCTGGGCAGGTCAAAGATTACATAGATACAACGTATTGTTTAATTATTGGATAAGCATCTTATAAAAGAACATGATCAGCGCCTACTCCTTCGTGATGGATTCAAAGCTTTAAACGTGAATACTAAAAGTACTCATCTGGTGCTCGGTGTGACCCCCTGCCTAGAGGGTCGACCGGCACCCGTATCCTTGTTCGCCTGTAGTCGTTCCTTGGGATTTCCTATCTGGTATTCACCGGAGAGCGATCATCAGGGTAACAGCCCAAGCCTGGCTGTTTGCATATACATGTTTTCAAAACCAAAAAAGAAATCCTCAGCGCTCACGGTCTCCCAGGATATTAACGGACACAAATGTCCATACAATACAAATTATATTTTATTTTAATAGACTGTTTGCTACGCGTTTCGGCGGACTGGACCGCCCTCTTCAAGCATAAAGTAAACATTTAACAGACACCCTTTTTTATACATTTAGTTAACACTCACATGAATCCGCAGACGCCGCTTGCCGGAGCCATCTTGCGGTCACGTGGTACAATGCGTAATAGTCACATGTTCAATACGTCACTCTCAACGTCATGTGATCTTCCCATTGCTACTACTAGCACTCATTCATAAAAACCGACATTTGTTTATTTTCCACCTATTTGCTATCCGTATCTAGATTATTCATTATATATTATTATTCTCTTTCGCCTATTTCATTTTAAAAACATTTAACTAACATCAATTAATAACTAGAATAATATCCGTATAAAAATTATTATATATATATAAAATTCCTTTATCTCCCATTAAATCTATTTAAAACCCCATTAGAAATTCTAAATTTAAGAAGTCCAATATAAAAATATTCATAAAGATTCATAGAAATTCATCAGACAGAACAGTAAACCATATTAAAAAATTATCTTATAAAAATTTATACCATATAAAATTGTACCTAATACCATAAGATGTAATAATGTCATTACATAAAACCATCACAAAAATATACCTTAATATAATATTATCATAAAATAGATTAATTACTCTTATCCTATCATTGCACAACATATTTATATTTATTTCTCATCTATGTAGTTTATTCCTATACATTAATTTTTATCTATTCAGATTATCAAAAATAAAATGGATAAAAAGGACTATATTAAATTTTTTTCTAAAATTTCAATGAGCCCCGATGGTTGTAATGTTTGCAATCTATAGATCCAGAACATTTCTTTTCGTTTTAATTCATTCATAGATTTGCTGAATATCTGTTCTATCGGTGTAATTTTTAGGGATCGAGATTGACATTTATGCTTTTCTGAGAAATGCCTAGACACACTATGTTTATTAAACCCTCGTTTTATATTAAATTTATGATTGGCTAAACGGGCTCTAACTGCATTTTTTGTCCTACCTACGTATTTTAAGCCGCATTCACATTCAAGAAGGTATATTACATGTGTGCTATCGCAGTCAATTTTATTATTATATTGGACCGTAATGTCCTTTCCATCTATATTTATTACAAGTGCGTCTTTCTGCTGCTGAATATGAGCACAACATTTACATCTAATTTTTCGGCATTTAAATACTCCTATTTCTGATTTCTTTATATTTATTTGATTGATAGGAAACTTTTTATTCTTTAATTCTGCTTTAGATGGTGCTATTAACCCTTGAAGTGTTTTATTCTTTCTAAAAACTAATCTCGGATTTGTTTCTAAAAAAGGTTTTAAAACCGGATGTACACAAAAGATTCATCGATGATGTTTTAATTATTTGGGATGGGGAAGAAAAAGAACTTAAACAATTCACCCATGACCTCAATTTAAATAATTATAATTTAAAATTTACAGTCAACATAGAAAAGAAGAAACTAACATTTTTAGATTTAGAATTATATTATGAAAATAATGAAATTTATACTCGTACACATTTTAAGAAGGTTGACTGTAATAATTATATAGATTTTAATAGCTGCCATGCCCGCCATTGGAAAGTCATTATTCCATACGGGCAATACAAGAGAATCGGACGAAATTGCACAAAAACTATAGACTATGTTTCCCAATCAGAAATTTAAAAAAATAAATTTTTAGAGAAAAATTATCCGAAAACCCTGATTAACGCGGCCCATAATAGAGTGTTTAAAGAAAGAGAATATGCACAAAAAAACCCTATAGAGAGAAATAAAGAAGATATAGAGAGAGATAATAAAAATTGAAAAAAAATTTTTTTTTTAAAAACATCCTTTATCACAAAATATAATAATCAAGCAAGTAAAATAAGGAATATCCTGAAAAAACATTGGCCAGTGTTACAAAGCGATCCGGTTTTAAAACCTTTTTTAGAAACAAATCCGAGATTAGCTTTTAGAAAGAATTAAAAACTTCAAGGGTTAATAGCACCATCTAAAGCAGAATTAACCCCTTAGTGACGAAGCCTGTTTGCGCCTTAGTGACGGAGCCAAATTTTGGAAATCTGACATGTGTCACTTAACATATCATAACTCCGTGAAGGCTTTACATATCCAAGTGATTCTGACATTGTTTTCTCGCCACATGTTGTACTTCATTTAGGTGGTAAAAATAGACCCATAGAATTTGTGTATATTTATTAAAAACCCCAAAAATGGGAAAATTTTGAAAAAATTGTCATTTTTTCACGTTTTCAACTGTAATATCTCAAATATGTGCAAACATACTGTACAAATTTTTGCTCAGATATATATTTCCATCTGTTCACTTTATTCTGGCGCACGTTTGAAAAACTTTCGTGTTTTTTTTTAACCATTTAGGAGACGTACAAATTTAACATTACTTATAGAGATGAGCGAACGTACTCGTCCGAACTTGATACTCGTTCGAGTATTAGCGTGTTCGAGATGCTCGTTACTCGAGACGAGTACCACGCGATGTTCGAGTTACTTTCACTTTCATCTCTGAGACGTTAGCGCGCTTTTCTGGCCAATAGAAAGACAGGGAAGACATTACAACTTCCCCCTGCGACGTTCAAGCCCTATACCACCCCCCTGCAGTGAGTGGCTGGCGAGATCAGGTGTCACCCGAGTATATAAATCGGCCCCTCCCGCGGCTCGCCACAGATGCGTTCTGACAGAGATCAGGGAAAGTGCTGTCTTGCTGGAGTTGCTATAGGGAGAGTGTTAGGAGTATTTTAGGCTTCAAGAACCCCAACGGTCCTTCTTAGGGCCACATCTAACCGTGTGCAGTAGTGTGGATGCTGCTTTTTGCAGTGTTGCACATTTTTTTTTTTGTATATCGGCCGTGCAGAGCATTGCGCCCTGCAGTAATTATACATAGTCCAGGGCCAGTAGTGGTGGTGAGGCAGGGACAGAAGACATATTTATTGAATATAGGCAGTGGGCCTTTCCAAAAACATTTGGGAAAAAAAATCTATTTGGGCTGCCTGTGACCGTCCTTTATTAGAAAATGAGCAGTGTGAGCAGGTCCTGTCGTGGATGGCAGAAAGTGCATCCAGCAATCTATCGAACACCCAGAGTTCTGCGCCGTCCACTGCTGCAACTCTGAATCCTCCTTCCTCCCAGCCTCCTCACTCCATTACAATGACACATTCTGAGGAGCAGGCAGACTCCCAGGAACTGTTCCCGGGCCCCTGCCCAGAATGGGCAGCAAGGGTTCCGAATCCTCTCCCACTGGAGGAGTTTGTCGTGACCGATGCCCAACCTTTTGAAAGTTCCCGGGGTCCGGGGGATGAGGCTAGGGACTTCCGGGAACTGTCTCAAGACCTTTCAGTGGGTGAGGAGGCCGATGATGATGAGACACAGTTGTCTATCAGTGAGGTAGTAGTAAGGGCAGTAAGTCCGAGGGAGGAGCGCACAGAGGATTCGGAGGAAGAGCAGCAGGACGATGAGGTGACTGACCCCACCTGGTTTGCTACGCCTACTGAGGACAGGTCTTTAGAGGGGGAGGCAAGTGCAGCAGCAGGGCAGGTTGGAAGAGGCAGTGCGGTGGCCAGGGGTAGAGGCAGGGCCAGAGCGAATAATCCACCAACTGTTTCCCAAAGCGCCCCCTCGCGCCATGCCACCCTGCAGAGGCCGAGGTGCTCAAAGGTCTGGCAGTTTTTCACTGAGAGTGCAGACAACCGACGGACAGTGATGTGCAACCTGTGTCGCGCCAAGATCAGCCGGGGAGCCACCACCACCAGCCTCACCACCACCAGCATGCGCAGACATATGATGGCCAAGCACCCCTCTTGGTTGGGCATGGGCAATTTTTCTGAGGTACATTAGTACTGTTGGTACACCAATTTTTTGGGGCCCTCGCCTACAGTGTAATCCAATTAATTTTTTGCCCACCTGCATTAAAGCTGACGTTACATCAGCTGTGATGGGCACTGCAATGGGATACATTTATGTACAGCCGGTGGGTTCCAGGGAGCCACCCATGCTGTCGGTCCACAGGGAGTTGTAACTGCATGTGTCCACTTCTAAAGAACCCCAGTCTGACTGGGGCATGCAGTGTGGGCCGATGCCCACCTGCATTAAACATGACATTACCTCAGCTATGATGGGCAATGCAATGGGATATATTTATGTACCGCCGGTGGCTTCCTGGCACCCACCCATGCTGTCGGTCCACACGGAGTTGTAACTGCATGTGTCCACTTCTAAAGAACCCCAGTCTGACTGGGGCATGCAGTGTGGGCTGAAGCCCACGTGCATTAAACATGACATTACCTCAGCTGTGCTGGGCACTGCAATGGGATATATTTATGTACCGTCGGTGGGTTCCAGGGATCCACCCATGCTGTCGGTCCTCACGGAGTTGTAACTGCATGTGTCCACTTCTAAAGAACCCCAGTCTGACTGGGGAATGCAGTGTGGGCCGAAGCCCACCTGCATTAAACATGACATTACCTCAGCTGTGATGGGCAATATTCATGTACCGCCGGTGGCTTCCTGGCCCCACCCATGCTGTCGGTCCACAGGGACTTCACAATAGGGAGTTGTACCTGCCTGTGTCTATGAATTAAAAACCCCGGTCAGGTTGGGGCATGCAGTGTGGGCCGAAGCCCACCTGCATTTAATCGGACGTTACCTCAGCTGTGATGGGCACTGCAAGGGGATACACTTATGTACAGCCGGTGGGTTCCAGGGCGCCACCCATGCTTTGGGTGCACACGGAATTCCCATTGCGGAGTTGTACCTGCCTGTGACTATTTATAAAAAAACGCGGTCTGACTGGGGCATGCAGACACCTTGACAGAATGAATAGTGTGTGGCACATAGGTTCCCCATTGCTATGCCCACGTGTGCAGCTCCTGATGGCGGTGGCACAGGATTATATTTCTCATTGCTTCTGTACAGCATTGTGGGCTATCGCCCCGCCCCTTTTAAAGAGGGTCGCTGCCTAGCCGTGCCTACCCTCTGCAGTGTGTGCCTGCGGTTCCTCCTCATGGCAGATGCACTTATAAATAGACATGAGGGTGGTGTGGCAATGAGGCCAGCGTGTGGCATGAGTGCAGCTGAAGGCTGCGCAGGGACACTTTGGTGTGCGCTGCGGACACTGCGTCGTGCGGGGGTGGGGGGGGGGTTGGGCAGCATGTAACCCAGGAGAAGTGGCAGCGGAGTGTCATGCAGGCAGTGATTGTGCTTTGTTGGAGGTAGTGTGGTGCTTAGCTAAGGTATGCATTGCTAATGAGGGCTTTTCAGAAGTAAAAGTTGTTGGGAGGGGGGGGACACTCTTTCCGCTATTGTGGCTAAATAGTGGGACCTGGGAACTTGAGATGCAGCCCAACATGTAGCCCCTCGCCTGCCCTATCCGTTGCTATGTCGTTCCCATCACTTTCTTGAATTGCCCAGATTTTCACAAATGGAAACCTTAGCGAGCATCGGCGATATACAAAAATGCTCGAGTCGCCCATTGACTTCAATGGGGTTCGTTACTCGAAACGAACCCTCGAGCATCACGAAAATTTCGTCCCGAGTGACGAGCACCCGAGCATTTTGGTGCTCGCTCATCTCTATTCCTTACGTGTAGAACGAAGTTTGTCATTTATCTTCTAGAATGCCCTTGTGGCAAGAGATATGTGGGTAGGACCATAAATGCATTATGAGTTCGAATATCAAGACACAGGAACGATATAAGTAAAGGGTTTACAAAACAGTGTTTCACGCCACTTTAGTATACATCACAATTGCGATCCTTCTTTGTTAAAAGTAACTCCATTAGAAAGCATATCCACGAGGTCTGTAAACAATTTACGAATAAAAGAAATGTACCGGATATTTAAGTTAAACACGTTGGTACCTCATGGAATGAATGAGGTACTGGAGAAATTTTAATCTTTATATATTGAGTTGGGAATCTTCTGGATGTTTTTAATATGCAATATTGGAGAATGAATAATTTTTTCCTCACACCATGGGTAGTAGGTGATTTATGTAGATAGATTATTATTGGAGATTTTCTCAGATAAATTTTTTAGATACCAAGGATATGTGGTATTTTGAATACGATTTTTTTTTTTAGAACAAAATCAATTTAACAAGCATTTTAATTATTATAATTATAGTCATTTTATATAGGGACTAATATTAGCAATAAGATTTTTATATGTCCCCTTTTCAGATTCATGTAAAAAGTTTTAAAAAATCCTAATAAGGTGAAATATGTTTAACATAATTAAAAAATATATATATTTGGTGTTGAATATTGTTGTTCTTAACAATGAGTGTATCTCTTTTTTAAATGCCTTTCAATGGGCTTTTCATATACGGGCTGCACTAACACTCCGATGTGCAATAAGCACTGTGCTGACACGGCTTCCTAAGGAAAACGTCACATGTGTCCCAGTGGAGCGCAACGTGTGTCTCAGCCGACTTGCTGGCGTGGCGTGCGTTCCATTGGGCCGGAGTGTACGGCTCATTTTACTCTACGTCACACGCCTGGTCACATTACCTGGAAGTGTTACTCAGCTTCTCTGGGAGCGTCGGAATGGGAGGTGACACGCGTCTTTTAAAATGTAAGTCTTTTCAGTGTATGTATAAATTGAATGTTATTAAATGTGATATGTAGTACTTGAGAAAGTCGCAGTTGTAGAGACGAAACACGTACTAAGTTTTTATGACAGTAAAGTCAGTTACTCTGGTCGCCAGCGAGGATTGGTTTTTTCCTGCACGAGCGCCGAATCTTTTTCATCTATCCAGTATATGCACTTTGTTTCATCAGATCCCGGTTGGGAGACACGGTCGGTGAGGCTTGCTCTCCTGTGGACACAGCAGGATAGTGGGAAACTACCGGTGGAATTCATTCCTCTTATTTGATCCAACGCTATCCAGGACTGGGAGGTGTCAGTGGGGGGCTTCTCAATTCAGAAAGGTACCCCCACAACACCAGGTAAGTCCTATTATATTGGTTCTTTCTTTCATCCTTATGGCAATATGGTGATAAAGCTGGAGCGCTATCCCTGATTTGTGGTAAAGTGATGGAGCCAGAGTGGATTTCTGTGTTCAAAGTGGTCATGAACTCTCTAAAATCCTTTATGCTTCCTGACTACAAGATCAGGACGTCATCAATATATCTGATCCATAGTTCCACCGTAGATGTCCAGAGATGATTGGACTTTTTAAAAACGTGCTTTTCCTCCCACCAGCCCAGGTATAAATTAGCATAAGTGGGGGCACAAGGTCTCCCCATTGTGGTACCCCTGAGCTGGTGGAAGTACTTGCCATTGAAAAGAAAATAATTGTGTTCAAGGATGTATTATGGCATCTGGATTATTAGATTATTATGCAGACTGAATTATGTACCCCTTTGACTGAGAAAAAACCCAACAGCTTGCAAACCGCTCTGATGAGGGATAGATGTATACAATGCTTCTACATCGAGACTCTTGAGCACATCCGTCGTATCTCGGATGTATGACGGAAGTGCCTCCACGAAATACTGAAGGACTTTGTCGAGATATAGACTCATATTTTGGGTAACACTGTCTATACCCAACACTATTGGGCATCCTTTGAGATGGGAGAGTCCTTTGTGGACCTTGGGAATTGCATAAAAGGTCGCCACTTGTCGATGTTTTATATTTAGAAATTCATATTTTTGATCACTAATGAGACTCTTTTCTAAGGCAGATGTTAAAATCCCTCAAAGTTCTATTAGGAATTGATGCGTAGGGTCTTTTTCTATATTTTTATAACTTGAGAAATCCCTCAGAAGCTGTAAGCACATATCCTTATAATTGTTACTATCACTGATCACGATATTGCCTCCCTTGTCGGATGGTTTAATTGTTTGCTGTTGATCTTTTTCCAAGGATAGTAAGGCCTTTCTCTTTTAGCATGTGAGAGATTCTGATTGTAAAAATTTTTCTTCTAAAACAATAATCTCAGATCTTCTTTAAAAAAAATCACTGAGGCAGAGGGAACTTAATGAATAAAGCGCTAATCACAGACGAAGATCCATAAAATCAAATCTTTATTGATATATATTAAAATTACTGGGCCATGGACATACAATAAATGAACAAATAAACAAAAAAAGACAAGAAGACAAATATACTAATACTTGTCACAATATGTCCAATGTATCTGTATCTTTGAGTGAGGCTGTGAAGTTTTCCATCTCTACAGTCTCCTGTATCATGTTGAATAATAGGGGGTGGCGAGGTCTTTTGCCAAAGCGTTGTGATACCAGCTGCATTCACCACATAGATGGTACATCATGAAGCGTTTATAGGTGGACATTGGTATATGACTAAGATGCAGGAGAAACAATGCGGGTGATTTCTGTAGAACAAAATTTGTGAATCTACGAGATTCTTGTAGAGGCGGTGCCCAAATCTCGAACCAAAAGCATTGAATTGTCCCACATTTCCAACATGGTGGGTACACAGTAGGAATCATTGTGCGTAAGTAGGCAAGAGGGCACCCTGTACCAGCAAGAGAGAATTTTGAATACCATTTCTTAAATCTTGCTGGAAATTGAAGATTTGTGTGTGAAAGTATATATCTTCTGTTTCTGCTCTATTGTGAGTGACATTGACAGGTCTCTTTCCCAGCTTTCTATATAGGCATGGTCTGGTGTGTCAGGATAAAAATTTAAAGGGTTGTAGATGCATGAGTGTTTGCGCTGAGAGGTCCCTCATCACTGCAAAGTTGTTCAAAAGGTGTCTTTGTGCAGGTGAAACCTAATGGATGGGATAGGGATGTGAGAAAATGTTGAAGCTGAAGGATATGAGATGATGATAGGGGAAGTTGGGTTTTTGATGCCTACGGAGAGTCATAATCTTCTCTGGAGGAATGCTGTTCTCCACATCTGCGATAATAATCCTGATGTCAGGTCTTCTTAAAATCAGTCACTTTCTGCTCTTATTGAAAAATTATGCGAATAGGCCATTTTGCAGGGTTAATCCATCAAACAGGCGAAATTCAGATTAGTCATTGCCCAAAGCTTGTTCTTCGCTTTGATTAGATACTCTGCTGTAGCTCTGCTCCACATCAGAGGTTCTATCTGGATTTTAAAATGTTACAAGTGGGAGACCAGGATCGCATCTTGGTTATCTTTGGATGCTTAGGCTGTCACAACCCAAGAATGATTAAGAGGTGTAATACTTACACTTCTTTCTTTCTGGATGTTTTATGAACTTTGGAGAGACTAGAGTGTAACTTATCTGGAAACTTACCTGATATCCTTCTTCCTTTTTTGTCTGTGTGTTTGTCTTGTTAGTCCATAGCCCAGAGTTTTTAGTGTATATATCAATTGGAGAACCATTGGCGGAATATCTCATTCTCTAGATAAGGTGGAAAGGCCAGCTTTCCCAAGATTGGAAAAGAGGAGGTGGAGTAGGGGAAGTGTCTGGTCTAGGGAAACCCAGATCATCACCTTCAGGGTGGGACCAATTCTGAGGAGGGTTTTAGTTCTGGGAGGCTGTCACTCTGAAACCAAGGCGATTCAGCCAAAGGTATGGGCAGGGATGCCTGTTCTAATGAGGTCCAGTGTTTGAGAGCCTTATACCTATGCCAATCGACAACCCATAGTACATGAGATGCTTGGTGATATGTCATAGGGTCTGTAAGACCTAGTTCTTTCTCCAATTTAGGCATAGTGAGTGTGGAACGTGCAATACGGGTGGGTCTGTCTGACTAGATAATTTTGGTGAGTAGGGAATATAAATGTCTGAAAAATTGCCAGGGAATGGTGATAGGTAATGTCTGTAAAATGTAAAGGATTTATGGTAGGATGTTTATTTTGAAAATTGAACACCAGCTAAGCCAATAAAAGATTACCTTCATCCAGATGTGTACATCTGATCTGACCTCACTCAAGAGACCCGGCTAATTAGCTGAATAAAGGTTATTGATGTCTTCGGTAAAGTGAATAAGTATTTTATGTGGTCCCCGACCCAACAGAAGGTAAAGGAATCCCTTAATCCCATTACTATGGGTTGTTGTTGTAGAGAGATGCTGAGTGGTACAAATTTTTGGTAATTAATTTTGAAGTTATAGAGCAGGGCATATTGCCGGAGTTCCGCTAATAAGTTGGGTAATAATATACGCAGAAGAAGAACAGTAATTCCTCTGCATATGTGACAACTTTGTGCATTGATTTCCCCTATCCGAATCCCTGATATGTCCGGATTCCAAGCAGAGGATAAAGAAGGATAAGTGGGCATCCCTGCCTTGTAGCATTTCATATGTTAAACAAGGTGGAGACAAGGGTATTGGCCTTCATCGAGGCAGAAGGGAAGGATTACAGGCTAGAGATCCACAGCAATATATTGATACCCAATTCAAGATATGGGAGGGTCTCGAGCATGAACTCCCAGTTCACTCTATCAAATGGTTATTGGTTTCTGTGGATAATAAATGAAATGATGGCATGGATATTTGTTTAGCATAATGGTTAACGTTTATGGCTCTGATGGTGCCTCACAAAGGGGTATAAATCCCACCTGATCTCTGTGTATGATATGATGGAGAAAAGGGGACAATCTGTTAGCTAAACTCTTAAAGAAAAGTTTAAAGTCCACATTTAAGAGCTGTTGCAGCAAAAGCCACTAGAGGGAAAGCTCCTCCTCTGCTTCCATAGATAAAACTGCTTCTCGTGAGAGACAGCCAATGCCCAGGATTTGAAGGAAAGATTGCATTACAGTTCTGTGTGAGAGCCATTCAGTGTCTGAAAAGGAGGGGACAGCTTATAAAGAGAATGCTTCAGTGATCTACTGACGGAAGTAATGAAAATGGCCTTGTCACGTGGCAATATTCTCGCTTCCTCTAGGGCCCTGGCCAGTGTGCAGGTAGGTTTGTTGCCAAGTTCAAAAAGAGACGTCTGCACTCAGTTGATGACACTTTACCCTGTGATGGGCAGGGAGTGCTGACCTGATTTCGCAATTGTGCCAGTTCAGCTCCCATTACTCCCTCTAAAGTAGTTTTGTATGTTGCCTCCAAAATCTGTATACGTCCTAAGAGGTCTCAAAGATGAGCACTACACTCATTTTTGATATGGGAGCCTACATTATTGAAGGAACCCTAGAAGAAAAACTTATGAGCCTCTCGCACAGTCCTAAATGGGTAGTCTGGGACTTTTACTATTGATAACCAATCCCCGCTGCTCAGCAGATCCTCTGTGCAGTGCAGAAAAGTCAGACATAGTCATCAGTGGTCAGAGCTGGACGTGTAATAGATGGCTTCCTTCCCAATGAAATCAATGAGAGTGATGTATTCTATTACACTTTCAGCTCTGACCAGAACAAGGAGCTGAAAGTGTAATGGAAGGCATCACTCCCATTAATACCGAGTGGCGGACCCCACTGATCAATTATTGATGACCAATCCTGAGAATAGGCCTGAAACACCCCTTTAACTCCTTAAGGACGTGGTGGCCTATTTTGGGCATAAGGATGCAATGATTTTCAGCTGATTTTCATCTCCATTTTTCAAAAGCCTTAACTTTTTTATTTTTCTGTCGACGCGGCCGTATAAGGGCTTGAATTTTAGCGTTGTGAACTGTAGTTTTTATTGGTACCATTTTTGGGTACATAGACTATATTGTAAACTTTTATTTTTTTTTATGATGACAGGGAGAGAAAACCTATCAATTCTGCCATAGTTTTTTTTTCGGCACAGTGTTAAATGACACAATACATATCTTTTTGCAGGTTAGTACAATTACAATGATACCAAAATTCTTATATTTCTCTTGGGTTTTTCCACTTTTCCGCAATAAAAAACATTTTTTGAAGAAAATTTTTTTTCTAAATCGCTGCATTCAAAGTCCTATAACTTTGTTATTTTTCCAAGGATGGAGCTCTGTGAGGGCTTATTTTTTGCGAGATGAGCTGTAGTTTTTATTGGTACCATTTTGGGGTACATATGGCTTTTTTGATCACTTTTATTGTGTTTTTTAGGTTTTAGGTTTTGCAGTGCAGGATGAAAAGTGTGTTCAATGTATTGTATGTGTTGTTGTGGATATGATGATATTACCCCTTAAGGACATGGCCTATTTTGGCATTGAGGACCAAACGATTTTTGGTATTTTTTTCATCTCCATTTTTCAAAAGCTATAACTTTTTTATTTTTCCATCGACACGGCCGTATAAGGTCTTGTTTTTTACATGCGAACTGTAGTTTTTATTGGTAGCAAGGTGTTGGTGATGAGGCCCAGTGGCCACTCATTCCGGTGCGACTGGTTGTCTTTCATGAGCACTACATCCCCAAGTCTGATGTTAGGCTTGTCCGTTTGCCACTTCCTTCTTGATTGTAAGGTAGAGATATATTGCTTCTACCCCCTGTCCCAGAAAGTATTAGAAAGACTTTGCACCTGCCTCAATTGTCGTCTGTAGAGATCCCTATCATTGCATTCTCCTAGGGGAGCATTCGGAGTACCGGTCTTCTGTGTGAGTAACATAGCAGGGCTAGGGATGGTCAAATCCTCAGGGTCACTGAGAAGAGTAGTCAATGGTCTTGCATTCATAATAGCTGAAACTTCTGCCCAGAAGGTGATCAAGCTTTCATATGTGAGTCTTTTGCTCCCCACTTGCAAGAGGATAGAATCAAAGATATTTCTTGCTATTCCTATTATTCTTTCCCAGATGCCACCCATGTGGGAAGAATAAGTGCATCCTTGCTTATTTGGGTATCTTTCACATTGGTAGTGTCCAAGTTAGAAGGAATTTGAAGTTCTTTCACTGCCGCAACAAAATTTGTGCTTCTGCCCGAACGAATATGCTTCACTGGTCCTCCTATTGCAATACAATATTGGAGTGCATTTATGAAGCTTGATGTGTCAATGGATTCGACCACTGCTATGTGAACAGCCCTGCTGGACATACAAGTGAATATAACCGCCCAGTGTTTCGCGCTGGTGTCAATACCTCTAGTGTGCCATGTAGCCACTGACCAAGGACCAAATACATCTAGACCGACGTTAGTGAAAGGAGGATCCGTACTGAATCTCTCAGTTGGGAGGCTGGCCATCTTCTGGTTCTGGAACAGGCCACAAAGTTTGTGACAAGTAACGCAGCTGAAAATGAGCTTGCTCACACACCTCTTTGTTCCAACTATACATAGGCCCGCAGCTTGCAGATTCCCTTCGGTAAACAATCAGCCCTGATGTTTCACTTTAACATGGTAATGCAGTGCGAGCAAAGTCGTGATGTGATGATGCCCGGGAATTACCATAGGATGTCTCTCCATAAATTCCACCTTAGCTGCTTGAAGGCAACCCCCCTATTCTTAGCCCCCCATTTTGGTCAACGATGGGATCAAGCTTCTTCAAAGCGCTATCCTTGGATACTGGCCTTTGCTAAGGTAGTCCATTTCTTTAGCATAACATTTACGTTGTATAGTGTGAATTATTATGCCCTTAGTCCTGTCCAAATTAGTAACAGTAAAGGCGTGTTTGCAGTGATGCCAGCCTTTGCAAGGTATTTGGCTCATGGGTAATGATGACCTATAAGACTAAGCAATATGACTTAGACAGGCTATAGCACAAACGAGCGACATCCAAGTGGAGAATCTGTTGAAATTATGGGAATTGAGTTAGTGGTCCAAAGCGACTGTATATAGATCAGATATTTCAGATCAGATTTCTACATTGGTATTTGGGTTTACCAATTTAAATGAGTTGGATGCAATGTTTCAAGATGTTGAATGGTACAGGAAGTAAGACCCGTAAACCATGTTGTATTCTTAAGGTGACCCACTGCTACAGATCCAGTCGCGTTGTTTCACGGATTATGGCGTGTAGGAACATAGGGCCATTGTTTGGGACAAGTGACTCTCCTGATCCTTAGCACTCTATTGCTGACATAGACATAAAAGGGTCTGGTTTCGTTGCAAATATATCCCAAGACCTGTCCCAGTAAAATTTGACTTCCTTGATTCCCAGATTCAATCCTGATGTTATAAGTTCAGCCAACTCTACCACAAGCACCGAAGCACAAAGTTCCAATCTAGGTATAGTGTGCTTGTGGAGTGGCGTCAGTTTGGTCCAGCTCATAACAAGCCCTATATGGGTTCCTTGATGTGTATCGTCTTTAGGTATGCTATGGCAGCAATCGCCTTGACTGAAGCATCACAGAAGATATATAGTCCTTGCATCTTGACTTCCATTGAAGGCACAGAAGCATACCGACGTGCCACATGAGGACTGGACAAAGCTTCAAGAGACTTTCTCCAATCTGTCCACATGTCTTTTTTTTTCTCCATGGGAAGTGGATCATCCCAATCGTACGTCTCTGTGGTAAAGTCTCTTAGCATAATTTTTCCTTGGATGGTAACAGATGCTACGAATCCCAGAGGATCATATAAGCGGTTTATAGTAGACAGGACCCCTGTGCATGTGAAAGACTTTTCTTTCTTGCTGATTTGGAACATGTATGTGTCTGCCTTTAAATCCCAGAGCAGACCAAGGCTCCATTGTATGGGAATGGGGGTCTGTGCTAAAATCCAAGTCCTGTAGATCATTATGAATGATCTTGGGGTGAGAAGGCCTCCATTAACTTATGGCTGTTGGAGGTGATTTTGTGCAACCTCAGATTAGATTGGACGAGCATTTCTTGAGCTCTTTTCAGGAGACTGATCTTGTTCGTATCTTGTTCGTGGGTGTATACTTTAAGCCGTCGTCCACATAGAAATCCCTCTCCACAACGGACCTGACATGTGACCCGTACTTTGCTTCACCCTCTCGGGCTGAATGTCTGAGACCATAGATAGCAACCGCAGGGGAAGGACTGTTTCCAAAGATGTACACATCCAATGATGTCCTCATTGGGGTCGTTGTTGCGGTACCAGAAGAACCTTAAGTAGTTCCTGTGTTCTTCCTTGACAAGGCAGCAGTGGAACACTTGTTGTATGTCGGTCATGAATGCTACGGAATCTCTGCCGAAGCAGAGAAGTACCTCTAGAAGTCTGTTGTTGAGGTCCGGACCAGACAATAAGACATCATTTAGCGAGATGCCTTCACACCTGGTGCTTGAGTTGAATACTAATCTTATCTGTCCTGTTTTTTTTAGGTGATAAACGCCGAATATGGATAGGTACCAACACTCATGGGAGTCTTGGAGCAGGGGTGCCGCTTCTGCGTGGTTGTTCTGGAATATTCTTTCCATAAAGGTAGAGAAATGTTCCTTTGTTTCTGGTGTCCTTTGATAAATCGGCTATAGACAAGTTCTTTGTTAGGTAAGCGTCGTCTCTGGGTTTTAAACAGTAAAGGTGTGATCCAGCTTTTGGACTCGTCCTTTACTATCCCTTGATCCATGATATCCAAGAACAGCTTGTCTTCTATGGAGATCGCGACCCTGTTGTCTTCTCTTATCCTGTGGAAGACTGTGCACCCTAAGTGATCTTGCTCATGGTCGCAGGCGTTGTCTTCACAGGAGGGATCTGCGAAGGGACAAGGCATGGGAGCGCTTTCTGGCAATTCTTTTATCAGGAAACTGCTATGGCATGGCTGGAATAGGGAAGGATGTCCGCTTTCAAGTGTGTTGGTGAGCATGCTGTTGACTGAGGTCAGCTTGTGTGCTCCTCCTAGATAGATGTCTCCTATGATGACCCATCTTAGGCCAAGTCTCTGGGCTCATGGAGCATTCTAGGAACCGTTAATCTGTCCCCTAGCCTTATGAACTCGTAGTATGTCTCTTCCAAGGAGTAGGACTATTGGTGCTTCTGACTCAAGTTTCAGTATCAGGTGAGCTATACGTCCCAGGTGAGGGTGGTATGCTGCTACCTCTGGTGTAGGTATCTCAGACCAGTTGTCAGGAATGTGATTGCACTCCAGTATGGTTGGCAGTGGCAAGCAGGTCTGACAATCTATGGGCCTTACCATGTATCCAGATGCCTTCCTCCCTGCTGTCTCAACGGTTCCCGCACATGTCCTTAAGGAGTAGGGAGAACTGGGCCCTACGATATTGAAGGTATCGAAGAAGGTGGATTTAGCTAAAGACATGTTGCTTTGGTCATCTAAGATTGTGTATACCTTGATCACCTTATCCCGGTGATTGACCAGATAAACCCTGACAGATCTCTGTACACTGAGAAGTGACTATTGCTGTGTCTATCTGTTCTCTGACCTTGTGTTCTGTGCTACCGCATTCCATGCATGTCGAGCTGACCTTACAGTTCCTGGCGAAGTGTGATGTTGTAGTGCAGCACATGAAACATGTTGTTTTCTTTCAGGAATTCTTTGCAGTCCTCTAAAGACTTCTATCTGAAGGCTTTGCGTTTTATCAAAGAATGTGGTTTCTTGTGCAGGGGGCATTGTTTGGTAGGATCTTTGTGTTTGTTCTCTTCTTGAGGAGGCTTAAAACGACCTGTAAGGAGACCCTGTGGAGGCAACATTAGTTTTGTGGACCACTACTGGTGTTTTATGAGGTTTGACACCAGGGGTAGTGAGACAAGACAATGCAAAGTCAAAACTGGAATCATTTCTGATCCATGCCTGTTGAGTAACAAAGCCTACAAACACCTGAAAGGGGGGGGGGGGGGAATGGTACATTATGAAGCTGTTTATAATGAGAACCATGTGTGATACACTAGCTATGGCAGATCTCCTTCTGCCTGAGCAACCTGTATCTCTGTTAACAAGTCACTAAGTTCCTTGAACTTCTGGTAACTTTTACCCATTATTTTGGGAAAATTATCAATTTGCTTATATAAGGCATTTTCTACAGCTTCTATTGACCCATAACACTCATCAAGTCTTTCCCACGTCATCTTTAGGCCTTTGCCCGGATTGTTTATGGTAATGTCTCTGATTCTTTTGGCGTGTTCAGCAGACTCTCTTACAAGCCACTTTACCATGAGATCTAACTCCTCTCTACAGGAGAGATCTAAGTCCCTTATGGCGTTCTGGGAGGAGGCTCGCCATGCTCCATAGTTCTCTGGGCAATCGGTGAACTTTATAAGTCCCTTGGTAACCAGCTCCTATTTAGCAAAGAACCTAGCGAAGTCCACGGTAGCTTGGTTAGCGCCAATACTACCCAGTGTGCCATTCTTATGCTGCGTGTGCAGTGTATCACCATAACTTTTAGGAGTTTCTGGCTTAGGGCAGTCTGTATAATACCGCTCTGACGCGAAAGTCATTTCTTTAAGCCAGAGCGAGGGTTGTAGAGTCTGGATTTCAAAATGGTATCGTTTGTGGGAGACGTTTTATCGTTTTGGCAGCTTGATGGCTCTACTAGTAAGCAATGGGGCCTGGGATTTATTTAGTTTTGTACTGAAAGCCAAATGGTGTTCTCTCTATTACAGGCCTAGCCTTGTGTCCAGTAAGCAGATTAAGGATACAATGGGTATGTTTCTGAACATGGGACAAACAGGGGTATTCATTCAGAGGTGCAAATCCTCATTTTCATGTTCACTGTAGGGAAAAAATATTTGCGGGGCAGAGCCTGACCGCGGGGAGTGATGGCTGCTTAGAGAGACCGCTCCGTCACTGAGACCCCACTATAAGCATGCTGCTGCAGCCTAACAACCTCAAAATGGGAAAGATTACTAAAGAAAAGCCCGGAGATCACCTGGGGACTCCTCGACCGGCTCGGGGACAATCGGACCTCCTGAAATACCTCAGAGAGAGGACTGCGTGATCTCCCCGCGCTCCAGGCAGATGGCGCCGGTGGACGCTGCAGCCCTGCAGACTGAGCAGGAAAGAGAATCCTCCTCAGAGGGCAAGGAAGAGGAGAGGATCTCAAGAAATTTCATGAGAAACCTCATCACCAAAGCCATGAGTCCAGTCCTAGCCGACCTGCCTGAAATAAAAGAGGAGGTGAGACACATAGGGAGAAGGTTAGAGGACTTAGAGGAAACCTCAGCAGCCATTACCACACATTCGCTAGAGATGGCACACATCCTAAAGAACTGCAGTCGCTGCAGTAATGTGCGCATTAAAGGCGTCCCTGAGTCGTGGGCGGCAGAAGCACTCCCAAAAATAGCGATGGAGATCTTCGTGTCCCTAATGGGATCAGAGAGAGCTGTACCGATGTCCGTTGAAAGGGTCCATAGAGCCCTACGATCACAACCTGCAGCGGCAGACCTTCCAAGGGACATCACATATAAATTATTGGCCTTCCCCGAGGTGGTGGCCATTCTGGAGGCTGCCAGAAACCACCGCGATCTGCAATATGAGGACGCAGCGATCCAAATATTCCAGGACTTGACTTTAACTACCCTTGGCAAACGCAGGCTCCTAAAACCCCTGCTGGACGTCCTGAAGTCCAAAAATATTAAATATGCTTGGCTGTTCCCCTTTGGACTGGGGGTGTCCCACAGAGGTAAAAGACTCAATATTCGTACACCAGATGACCTAAACAATTGCTGGCAACACCTTTAAAATTGAGCCTATTGAACTCCCTAACTGGCTCCCTCTTCCAGAATTCCCTACCCTCCCACCTCTACCGACCCCCGAAAATTGGCGGGTTGTCAACCAGACAAAATCCCCTAGGATTAAACAGAAGAAAAACCCCAAGTAGGAAGATACAGCGGCCGACACCCAACTCTCCTTCTGACTCTCCCTGTTGGAGCACAGAACACCATCAAAAATGGAACCCGACTCAAGATTACAATCGTGGCGAATTGGAGCGAACAGTCTTTCCAGGAACTATAATCTTATGTCAGGTTGTGACTCGTGACAGATCTCTGGAGAGTTTCCCTTCTTTTCCACTCACCATTTTCTACTCGTCGTCTAAGTAAAGTGGCCAGCGCGTTAGGGGACCTAGATGTCGCGGACGCATGGCGGACATTAAACCCTTCAACTAGGGATTACACCTATTTCTCGTAGGTCGACTCTACATATCAAAGGCTGGACTATATTTTTGTTTCCAAAAATCTCCTACCATATGTGGAGAGAACGGAGATAGGCATGATCTCAATCTCAGACCACGTGCCCCTGCACACAGACATCCAAATTGACCACGAGGGCCCCAGAGAGTGGACGTGGCGATTGAATGACTCCCTATTAGCCAACAGGGAAGAAAACGCCAAACTTACGGATTTATTAGAGGAATATTTCCACCTTAACAACAAAAACGAGTTACGACTCCCACTCATCTGTGAAGCCCACAAGGCTTATATGAGGGGTATCCTCATCTCACTAGGTACGAAGAGTACAAGAGATAGATACGCTACTATCTCAAATAGCAAAAATTGAACGGGTGACTAAATTTTCTCAGGCTAAAACTAACTTAGATGAACTGAGAAACAAGCGACGAGAATTAGGATTGCTTCTGAGATTCAGATTCAATAAAAAACAACTCTTTCTAAAACAGACAATTTTCATACAGGGCAATAAAGGGAGTAAATTTATGACAACACTACTTAAAAAATCCCGAGTTAGGAACCAGATTAAATCAATCAAAGCTCAAACAGGAAAGAGGGTAACCTCCTCCCAAGAGATAGCTAGCGCATTCCAATCATTCTATGCTAAACTATATAATTTGAGAGAGGGATCCACACAAACGGATCAAGAACTACTAAAAGATAACATAGATTCCTTCCTAAACACCCACAAACTCCCCAAAATAGAAGAGGAGACTGCCCAATCCCTGACTATGCCAATAACAGAACAGGAGGTCGAGGAACTGATAACGTCCTGCCCCTCAGGCAAGAGCCCAGGACCTGACGGCTTCTCATCTCATTACTACAAAACTTTTAAGGAAACCTTAAGGCCTCCTTCCCACGAACGGATTTACGCCGCGTAAATCCGCGGCAAAAATCCGCTGCGTTGCACCCTGCTATTAGGTTCTATTGAACCTAATAGCACAATGCACACGATGCGTAATTCCACCGCGGAATTACGCACCGTGAAATCTCCCGTTCTCACCCGCAGCATGTTCTATTTGCTGCGGGTGTACGCGCTGACGGCTTCCATTGCAGTCAATGGAAGCCGTCCGTTCACGCTATCTCCCGCTGCAACCAGCGGAAGATAGCGTGAAAAAACGCTTCCCCGCCTACCGCCGTGCGTCATATGACGCGGCCGGCGCGTCACGTGATATGGCCGGCCGCGTCATGTGACGCGGTGGGCGTGTCACATGACGCGACGGCGGTGGGTGGGGAAGCGTCTTCACGCTATCTTCCGCTGGTAAGTATGGGGTCTCTGGGGGGCGCCGTGACGGGCTTCACTGCGTAATATTACGCGGCGGAGCCCGTCACGCTCGTGGGAAGGAGGCCTTACTCCTAGACTGACAGAATTATTTAATGCACTACTACAAGGAGAGAGCCTCCCTAAACAATCACTGGAAGCCCATGTGACTCTTATACATAAAGAAAACAAAGACCCAGAAATATGCGCCAACTATAGACCAATATCTTTAATTAACCTAGATGTGAAACTTTGGGCAAAATTACTAGCCAAGAGATTAGAGGACTTTACCCCTCAACTAATTAACAGAGAGCAAGCGGGCTTTATAAAAGGTAGAGAGGGAAAAGGCAATTGCTACAGATTACTTCACGCCATGAGACTCGCACAATTACATAAAATACCCATGGTCCTAATAGGGACGGATGCTAAAAAAAGAATTTGACCGTGTAAACTGGTTATATTTGCAGAGGGTCTTAACCTGTTTTAATTTCCCAAGGACCTTGATCTCAGCGATCTTTTCATTATATAACAACCCATACGCTAGACTGAAAGTCAATAACACTCTCTCTCCCGCCTTTGATATTTGTAATGGCACCCGCCAAGGTTGCCCTCTCTCTCTGACTCTTTTTGTACTTGCTTTAAAACCACTCTTGCAGGGAGTGAGACAACATCCAGATATAGAGGGGATCACAGTAGGTCACCAATCGCTCTCATTGGCGGCATTCGCTGACGATATCATGTTTGTGGTACCGGACCGAGCAAGGGGAATTCCAAAACTGGTCTCATTCCTGGATATCTTTGGTGAAATCTCTGACTTTAAGATTAATTTCTCCAAATCAACCATAGTAAACGTTTCTGTACCCTTAGGTACCAGCAAAACCTTGAAAACTCAATCCCCCTTTGTTTGGTCGGACACCACAATAGATTTCCTTGGGATCAAAATCACAAAGAGAGCGGAAAACCTCTACGCCACCAACTTTCAACCACTCCTAACTCACATTAAGAATCTACTCAGTGCATATGATATCCCATATCTATTGTGGTATGGGAGGAAAAATATATTAAAATCTTATGTCGTACCTATCATTACGTACAAACCTCGTATGCTCCCAATCTATATCCCGGGAGCGTTTTTTCACTCCCTCCGCTCTATGTTCTCAGGCTATATATGGAAACCGAAAAGACCACGCATGACCCACAATTTCTTGATAAGGAGGAGATTGGAGGGTGGTATTAATATGCCATGTGTTCTCGATATCTACAGGTCAGTACAGTTAAGCTACTGGTTTGAGCTGGTCAACCCAAAGAGAGACCCTCTGCTGCAACTTTTAGCCAAAACAACACACAGAGACACACCACTAGAGGACCTCTGGTACCCTACAAAAAGTCCACACAAGTCTGGGGACTCTAACCCACTGATGAAGGGCCCCTGTGAGACCTGGGAGACATTGGGTAATACACTGGCACCTGAGCCATCCCCGATAGCGTCAGTGAGCACCATATGTACTCTATTAACCCCTTCTCGCTGTAGGGCGTAAGTTTACATCCTGGCAGCGGGGTACTTCCCGCAACAGGGCGTAAACTTACATCCTGAGGATAGCGCGGGATCACATATGATCCCGCGCTATCCCGCAGCGAGAGCCGGCTGTCAGTCACAACCAGCGTCCCGCTGCAACAGCTGGGGGCATCGGAGATGCGCCCCCCGCTGTTAACCCCTTCCCTGCCGCGATCTAAGTAGATAAATGGAGAAGAAAATCCGCCAAAAATTCTTGCGTCCTTAAGCCCAAAATAGGCCATGTCATTAAGGGGTTAAAATCCCCCCAAGACACAGCAATTAGAAGCATTTTGGATAAACTCTCACATCTTAAGCTGGAAGATATTCAGACACTAACAAACAAAAAAGCCTCTGAAGTGATTCAAACCCTAAAGCCAGATCTAAAACTCTCCTTTCTACAAAAAGCACATACTACAAAAAGGATCGAGGATTTTCGTAAGAAATACAGATCAACCAGACCGTCTACACGCTTCGAAAAAATATTCCGAGAAGATGCCCCTAAACATAAAGGTATCAAACACTTTCTAGGGAATTTCATCTCCCCACCAAGGGTTTCAAAACCGGCATTCCTCACCTTGTGGGAAAGAGAATTTAACGTATCTCTTTCCGCGGCAGATATAAAAATCATTCTCCGAACGGCATTTGGCCTTTCACCGTGCGTCCTCCTCCAAGAAAGCAATTACAAATTACTATCAAGGTGGTACAGGACCGCTCAATGGCTATTTGCGCACAACCTGGCTATCCATGAAAGATGCTGGAGATGTGACGCAGCGCTGGGTTCATACCGACACATATGTTGGGACTGCCCGGCTCTCGCCCCCTTCTGCAAGGGAGTAGAGGATTCAATTAAGAGCATTAAACCGTGTTTCACCTTATCAGCCGAAATTATATTCCTATGGAGACCAACCGCTACTTTCCAGATAGTTTAATTGCCCTCATTATTGATGCGGCCAAAACACTGATTCCTATCGTATGGCTACAGAAAAGCCCCCCTCTCCTAAATCAGTGAAAGGAAAAAGTTGACCTCCTCTACAACCTCGAGGAATTAACTAGCTGGAAGAGAGTAAAAAATGGGAACTGTGAAAAGGAATGCCTTGAGACCCTACTAACCTGAGTGATTAGTAGCATTCAATCGATTTGATTGAGGAGATCCTTGTAGGATACAACCCAAAGAGACAAGTGACACCGTGCTGTGGGACTCCCTCCTTAGACGATGCCTCGATGAGGACCCGGACGCAATTAATACAGATAATCAGCAATAAATAGTAAACAAATAAGAAACAGAAATCATATAGATACTGTCAGAAATATACGAGCGCTCAAGAATGTGCGGACGAGATGGGTTGGATGTGAAGGACAAGGGAGAAGAGTATTACTACAGCACCTAACTTACAACCCCTCCCTCACCCTGGCCCAACCTACCCTACCCCCCCTCACCTTCACCCCACCCCCACCCCTTACCCACCCCCCTGCCCCCAGATTTAGATAGTTACACTTTTGTTTGTATTATGCATGCAAAGAAAGTTAAGTCAGACATCACAACGTAGAGATGAGATCAAGACCAATAATGGGGCCTACAAAGATATCCTTTATTTAGTTATACATATTTGCCATGCCCTGTACATGTATAGGATAATCTCTACTCTATGCGCTCAATGTTAAAGGGGTTGTCCGGCCATAAACATTAGGTCTCATTACTTCTGTTTGCCCAATACAATGCACTTTGTAATATACATTGTGCATTGTAAATTAGGCAAACAGAAGTTATTCACTTACCTTTTGGACTGCCCCCCCCCCCCGTGTTGCTCCTCGGTTGCCATGGGTTCCGACAAGTCTCTTGTCCTCTTCTTGTCGGGATGACGGAGACACGCTTCTCCAGCACAGCTCTGCGCATGTGCAGAAGAACTTCAGCCGCTGGGAAGCTCAGTTCTGCCTGCAGGGGAGGCGTGGCTGCTGGCTCTTCATCTCCAAGGTAAGAATGAGTGGAGGGGCGGGCTCTCGCGGGGGAAGGGGGGGGTGGAGAGGGAGAGATGGATGGATGGATGTGTGCAGGGGGGGGGTGCAGTGATGTGTGTGTGCGCTAGTGGTGTCTGGAGACCTGGCTGTCAGAAGTCCCGGGGGAAGGGGGGGGGGGGGAGAGGGAGAGATGGATGGATGGATGTGTGCAAGGGGGGGGGGGGTGCAGTGATGTGTGTGTGTGTGTGTGCAGGGGCCGGCTGACAGAAGTCGGGAGGGGGGGGGGGTCATTGTGAGAGGGGTCGCTGTGGGAGGGGCACTATGAGGGCATGTGTGTGTGGGGAAATGTTTTGTTTTACTTTACTTTAGCAGGGTGGGGGGGGGCAGTAGGTAGCTTTGCAGTGGGGGGCTGCAGGAGAGTTCTCTCTTGGCTCTCCCCAGCCCCTCTCCATTCACTATACACTCATGATAGGATTTTATCATGAACCATGAGAGTATAACAGTCTCCCCTGGCCACAACCCCTCTGATTATAGTATGCAGCAGGGGGGGGGGGGCCTGGGCGGGGAGAGACTGTTGATCAGTTCAATAGAGGTGGGCGTGTCGTGGGCGGGGCTAGAATGTGAGCTGAGGGAAATCCTGCCTTTTCATGTCTCTTACTACCATCGAGAGCGCGCACACAGAAGAGGGAGAGCGCAGAGCATTGTGGGAAGGCAGCACAGAGGCGCCATCTTTGAAAGCTGCAGTGAAGATCAGATTCTAAGGTAAGAAACTGACATTGCAGCTGATCTGCCTGCCGGTTTGAGCCCCTGTATGCTGTCTGTTACTATCCTTACTGAAAGGAAAGCAGCAGCATTATAAAAAATTTTACCCTGTGTGGCCGGACAACCCCTTTAATGTACTGGAAAACTACAATAAAATTTGATTTTAAAAAAATGACATATTTGCAAAAATATGAAATTTTATTTCTTCCCCTCTAAGTTCCATTAACTGCTAAAAAAAATCACTGGGGTCAAAATACACATATGGGGTATATTTTTTAAAATGCAGTTGTTTGTGGGGGCATCTATTATTCTAACATCTATGAGCCTTTGCAAACTTGGCTTAGTGTAGGAAAACAAAATGTTCCTCGAAAGTTTAATAATTAAAGGGGTTGTCCCGCGCCGAAACGTTTTATGCAGGGGTTAAAAAAACAAACCGGAGAGTGCTTACCTGAATCCCGGCGGTCCGGCGTCTTCATACTCACCTGCTGAAGATGGCCGCCGGGATCCTCTCTCTCTGTGGACCGCAGGGCTTCTGTGCGGTCCATTGCCGATTCCAGCCTCCTGATTGGCTGGAATCGGCACGTGACGGGGCGGAGCTACACGGAGCCGGCATTCTGCACGAGCGGCCCCATTGAAGACAGCAGAAGACCCGGACTGCGCAAGCGCGGCTAATTTGGCCATTAGAGGCCGAAAATTAGTCGGCACCATGGAGATGAGGACGCCAGCAACGGAGCAGGTAAGTATAAAACTTTTGATAACTTCTGTATGGCTCATAATTAATGCACAATGTACATTACAAAGTGCATTAATATGGCCATACAGAAGTGTATAGACCCACTTTGTTTCGCGGGACAACCCCTTTAATGTTAAATTCATACATCTTCTCAATTGCCTAAAGAAAATTAAAATTTTTCAAATGTGCTTCCAGAATAAAGTAAAATGATGTAAATATATATATCAAAAATTTGTACAGTATGTTTGCACATATTTAGCATATTACAGTTAAAAATGTGATAGAATGACAATTTTTCCCCCAATTTTGGTGCTTTTAATAAATAAACACAAATTCTATCAGTCTATTGTTAGCACCTAAATGTCAGAAATTACTTGGATATGCAAAACCTTTATGGAATTAAAGTGACACGTGTCACATTTCCAAAATTTGGCCTGGTCTTTAAGGAGCAAACCGGCTTGCTCACTTACATAGAGTGACAACTTCCCACACCTCTACAAGGTTAAATAATTTAAAGTCTAATAATAATAATAATAATAATCTTTATTTGTATAGCGCCAACATATTCCGCAGCGCTTACATAGACAGGGGGGAATACAGAAAGACAAAATACAAACATTACAGAACCACGGTTACATATAGTAATCAGTTGATGGAAACAATAGGGGTGAGGGTCCTGCTCCAACGAGCTTACATACTACAAGTAATGGGGTGATACAGAGGGTAAAGGGGCTGGAGATGTGCACAGTATGGCGAGGTGGAGAGTGAGCGATGCTATACACATAGACAATGGTCAGACATTTAGCCGTGTGACGGCAGAAACGGTATGAACGCAGGAGCGGTTTATGATGGCTAGCAGGGATTGCAGTCAGTAGGTCAGGGAGCATGTTATCAGGCGGAGTACAGAGAGGTTTGTTTAGGGAATGCGGTATGCCTCCCTGAAGAGGTGCGTTTTTAGAGCACGCCTAAAGTTCTGCGAGTCCTACAGCATGTGTGAATATTAATGTAAATTATGACAAGGCTGCATGCTCAGCATCTGATACCTTGTTAGTAAAACAATGCGCACACGACATTACTGAGTAAAATCTAATTCAGTATTATCACAATGTCTTATTAGAACATAAAGTTTTCTGCAATAGTTTTGTGGCTTACTGGAATGCTTTTTCAGAGCAAGGTTCTGTACCGGTAAATCTTCTGATTGCGCTGGCTCTGTGAGGGTCTTGCTCTCCTCTGCTTCTGCACCCTCCTGTCTCTCTGAATGCGGGGATAAAATATTTGACCTTCTGGAGGGACAGACTGGTGAAATCTTCTTCTTGTGTTTCTTTCACCTCATTAAGTAGCCTGTTGATGGCATTCAGGAGGTGCCTGCCGCTTCTGCTCTGCAGATTTCATCCTTTGTATCTTAATATAATTGACAACAGCACCCAGATCACCAAGTGTTAAATATATCAAGCATGCACCAATGTCAATCCTGCGCTCCACATCCATTGTTAGGCTCAAGCAGACTCTGCACTAAAGAGCCTTTTCCACGAAACGACCGGCTAGGCGCAGTTGATCAGCTGGTCGTCCCAGCGATAATTGTTCCTGTGCTCAGTTAATGGAGACGTAGCAAGTCGGGGATCATTCCGGACCGGCCTTCATTCATAGATGAACCACAGCCTTTTCAAACTGGCCTATACGTTCAGAAAGTGAACAGTGAATAACAAGCGTACAAGTTCTCAATCGGATTTAGTCGGGACATGCATTTACATTGAACGATATTGTTCAGATTACCAATGACTGCAAGAATCAGAACGAGTTATCTTCCCATGTAAAAGGACCCTTAGGCCTCCTTCCCACGAACGGATTTCCGCCGCGTAATTCGCGGCGAAAATCCGCTGCGTTGCCCGCAGCTATTAGGTTCTATTGAACCTAATAGCTCCATGCTCACGATGCGTAATTCCACCGCGGAATTACGCACCGCGATTTCTCCCGTCCTCACCCGCAGCATGCTCTATTTTCTGCGGGTGAGGACGGGCTGTACGCACTGACGGCTTCCATTGCAGTCAATGGAAGCCGTCCGTTCACGCTATCTCCCGCTGTAACCAGCGGGAGATAGCGTGAAAAAAACGCTTTCCCGCCCACCGCCGCGCGTCATATGACGTCATATGACGCGGCCGGCCGCATCACGTGACACGGCCGGCCGTGCACGTGACACGGCTGGTGACGCGGTGGCGGTGGGCGGTGAGGGGCGGTGACGCGGCAGCGGTGGGCGGGGAAGCGATTTCACGCCATCTCCCGCAGGTAAGTATAGGGGCTCTGGGGGGCGCCGTGACGGGCTTCGCAGCGTAATATTACGCGGCGGAGCCCGTCACGCTCGTGGGAAGGAGGCCTTACTGTACAGGAGCTCACTGAGCGCTCTTGCACTATAAAAGAACATCGCTGAGGAGACACAGAACACTCACGGGCCTGAACTGAGGGGGCACTCAGCCTCTCGTACTGTAGAGGACATCACTGAGGAAACACTCAGCCTCTCACACAATACAGGACGTCACTGTGGGGACACAGCCTCTGACATTGTACAGGATGTCTCTGAGGGGACACTTGGCCTCTAATACAGTACAGGACGTCTCTGAGGGGACACTTGCTCTCTAATACAGTACAAGACATCTCTGAGGGGACAATCGGCCTCTAATACAGTACAGGACATTACTGAGGGGTCACTTGCTCTCTAATACAGTACAGGACGTCTCTGAGTCAACACTCGGCGTCTAATACAGTACAGGACGTCTCTGAGGGGACATTTGGCCTCTAATACAGTACAAGACATCACTGAGGGGACACTTGGCCTCTAATACAGTATAGTACTTGTCTGAGGGGACACTCGGCCTCTCACACAATACAGGACATCACTGAGGGGACACTCGGCTTCTCACATAATACAGGACATCACTGAAGGACACTTGGCATCTAATGCAGTACAGGACATCACTAAGGGGACACTCAGCCTCTCACATTGTATAGGACGTCTCTGAGGGGACACTTGGCCTCTAATACAGTACAAGACGTCTCTGAGGGGACACTCTGCCTCTCACACAATACAGGACATCACTGAGGGGATACTTGGCCTCTAACACAGTACAGGACGTGTCTGAGCGGACACTCGTCCTCTCACACAATACAGGACATCACTGAGGGGACACGGCCTCTAATACAGTACAGGACATCTCTGAGGGGAAACTCGGCCTCTAATACAGTACAGGACATCTCTGAGGGGACACTTGGCTTCTCACATAATACAGGACATCACTGAGGGACACTTGGAATCTAATGCAGTACAGGACGTCACTGAGGGGACACTCGGCCTCTCGTACTGTACAGGACCTCTCTGAGGGGACACTTGGCCTCTAACACTGTACAGGACATCACTGAGGGGACACTTGGCCTCTAATACAGTACAGAACGTCTCTGAGGGGACACTCTGCCTCTCGTACTGTACAGGACCTCTCTGAGGGGACACTTGGCCTCTAATACAGTACAAGACGTCTCTGAGGGGACACTCGGCCTCTCGTACAGGACGTCTCTGAGGGGATACTCGGCCTCTCGTACTGTACAGGACGTCTCTCAGGGGACACTCAGGCTTTCGTACTGTACAGGACCTCTCTGAGGGACACTTGGCCTCTAATACATTACAAGACGTCTCTGAGGGGACACTCGGCCTCTCGTACAGGATGTCTCTGAGGGGACACTCGGCCTCTAATATAGTACAGGATATCTTTGAGGGGACACTCGGCCTCTCCTACTGTACTGGACGTCTCTGAGGGCACACTCGGCCTCTCGTACTGTACAGGACCTCTCTGAGGGGACTCTCGGCCTCTAATACAGTACAGGACATCTCTGAGGGGACAATTGGCCTCTCGTACTGTACAGGACGTCTCTGAGAGGATACCCAGCATCTCGTAGAGGACGTCTCTGAGGGGACACTCGGCCCCTCGTTCTGTACAGGATGTCTCTGAGGGAAAACTCGGCCTCTAATACAGTACAGGACGTCTCTGAGGCGACACTCGGCCTCTCGTACTGTACAGGACATGTCTGAGGGGACACTCGGCCTCTTGTACTGTACAGGACGTCTCTGAGGGGACACTCGGCCTCTCGTATTGTACAGGACCTCTCTGAGGGGAAACTCTGCCTCTCCTACTGTACAGGACGTCTCTGAGGGGACACGTGGCCTCTAATACAGTACAAGACGTCTCTGAGGGGACACTCGGCCTCTCGTACAGGATGTCTCTGAGGGGACACTCGGCCTCTCGTACTGTACAGGACGTCTCTCAGGGGACACTTAGGCTTTCGTACTGTACAGGACCTCTCTAAGGGGACACTTGGCCTCTAATACATTACAAGACGTCTCTGAGGGGACACTCGGCCTCTCGTACAGGATGTCTCTGAGGGGACACTCGGCCTCTAATATAGTACAGGACATCTTTGAGGGGACACTCGGCCTCTCCTACTGTTCTGGACGTCTCTGAGGGGACACTCGGCCTCTCGTACTGTACAGGACCTCTCTGTGGGGACACTCGGCCTCTAATACAGTACAGGATATCTCTGAGGGGACACTCGGCCTCTCGTACTGTACAGGACCTCTCTGAGAGGATACCCAGCATCTCGTACAGGACGTCTCTGAGGGGACACTCGGCCCCTCATTCTGTACAGGATGTCTCTGAGGGAAAACTCGGCCTCTAATACAGTACAGGACGTCTCTGAGGCGACACTCGGCCTCTCGTACTGTACAGGACATGTCTGAGGGGACACTCGGCCTCTTGTACTGTACAGGACGTCTCTGAGGGGACACTCGGCCTCTCGTATTGTACAGGACCTCTCTGAGGGGAAACTCTGCCTCTCCTACTGTACAGGACGTCTCTGAGGGGACACTCAGCCTCTCACACTTTTAGGACTACCATAGTATTACACTTGTTTTGTGGCTTTGCAATCACAGAGCACTTCATAGTGTAATTAGAAAATGGCAGTAGGCATTTTGGCTGCCCACCATAACTTGCAACTGGAATTGGTGGAATGTCACAGGTTAATCTTCACTGACTTGGAGAGGATCTAATAAAAGGTGACACCCTGCTTTCCATAGACTGCGAGTCCCTGTGTGGAAGACTCACTAACCTACAAATGGCATCATGCTACCTTCTTTCTGTCACTGCAGAAAGCCCCTGAGCCATTGTCTGTTGGAGAAGCCCCAGTGGAATGTTTACCTTGAATGACCCCTAAGCTCCTTATTAACTGCTGTGTGAGGAGCAATTGTCACTTCTCCAGCAGTGAAAGGGTTAGAAGCTGCTTCTGCTTTCAGACAGGAAGCAACTCCCATCATTCAAAAGAAGGAAGCATCTTGTAGAGCCGCTCATTCACTAATGACCCATCAGTAAAGCACAGGGCTGCAGCGGGCTCTGCAGGTGAAGGTCTGTGTACCCCCCCCCCCCCCCTCTCTATTTCCCGCTCCCCCCACCCTCATGGCAGGTTATTATTAACCCTTCACTCCCTGTGTGGGATCAGATGTCCTGGCTATGAGGTGACTGATAGCTGTGGCTTTTCTCCTCCTCTGTCCTAGTTCTGCAGCTGCATTTTTCAGTACACAGGCGGCATCTAGTGGAGAATAGCACTAACTACACCAGAGGTATATGACCTATACAAGATCGCACATTAGGTTCCCTTCACACAGGTGTATTTGTGCACACAATACACAGAGAATAAAACCCATTGATTTGTAAAGGTTCGTTCACTTGTGCATTCCAGTCGTGTCAAAAGCAAACGTAGCGTGCTCTATTTTCCTGCCCATTTGCACACCAAAACTACCCATATGGGTCAACTAGCTGATATACCCGGCTTCGCCCGAGTTAATTTGGTACTGGTGTTTATCTGGTGTTCACACGGAAAATCTTATGAAGTCGTGGTTACTTTAGAGATACCGGGGAAAAAATATGTTCACCATTTTGCATAGTTCTCTGCGTTACCCAGGAAACACCAGGTGGAGGCAACCATGCGACATTTCCTTTATATAAAATGACATCAGGAAGTGAGCGAATTAGATCACGTACATAAAATTTGGACGTTAATTCTTTTGCGCTTAGAATTGAATAATCAAGTTGGGACCCATTAGCTTTTCCTATTTATGACATAATCAATGCTCGTGCCAAATTTCAACTTTCTATTACAACAAGTAGTGAGAGAATTAGATTCCGTACGTAAAATTTGGACGCTAGTTCTTTTGCGCTATGATTGAATAATCGAGTTGGGACCCAATAACGTTTCCTATTTATGACATAATCAATGCCCGTGCAAAATTTCAAATTTCTGTGACATTGGGAAGTTGGAGAATTAGATTCCGTACGTAAAATTTGGACGCTAGTTCTTTTGCGCTAGAATTGAATAATCGAGTTGGGACCCATTAACTTTTCCTATTTATGACATAATCGATGTTTGTGCCAAATTTTAAGTTTCTATGACATTGGGAAGTGAGAGATTTAGATTATGTACGTAAAATTTTGACGCTAATTCTTTTGCGCTACAATTAAATCATCGAGTTGTGACACCTTTTTATTTTTCCCATTTTTGACGTAATCTATGCTCTTACCAGATTTCATGTTTCTACGATATCGGGAAGTTGGAGAATTAGTGGCGAGTCAGTCAGTCAGTGAGTGAGTCAGTAAGGGCTTTCGTCTTTATATATAGACTAGCTGATATACCCGTTTTCACCCGAGTTAATTTGGTACTGGTGTTTATCTGGTGTTCACACGGAAAAGCTTATGAAGTCGTGGTTACTTTAGAGATACTGAGGAAAAAAAATATGTTCACCATTTTGCATAGTTCTCTGCGTTACCCAGGAAATACCACGGGGAGGTAACCATGCAATGTTTCCTTTATATAAAATGACATCAGGAAGTGGGAGAATTAGATTACATACGTAAAATTTGGACACTAATTCTTTTGCGCATAGAATTGAATAATCGAGTTGGGACCCATTAGCTTTTCCTATTTATGACATATTCAAAGCTCGTGTCAAATTTCCCGTTTCTATGACACCGGAAAGTGAAAAAATTACATTCCGCACGTAAAATTTCGACGCCAATTCTTTTGCGCATAGAATTGAATAATCGAGATGGGACCTATTAGCGTTTCCTATTTATGACATAATCAATGCTCGCGCCAAATTTCCCGTTTCTATGACACCGGAAAGTGAAAAAATTATATTCCGCACTTAAAATTTTGACGACAATTCTTTTGCGCTACTATTGAATAATCGAGTTGGGACCCATTAGCTTTTCCTATTTATGACATAATCAATGCTCGTGCCAAATTTCACGTTTCTATGACACCGGAAAGTGAGAAAATTAGATTCCGTACGTAAAATTTGGACGCTAATTCTTTTGCGCATAGAATTGAATAATCAAGTTGGGACCCATTAGCTTTTCCTATTTATGACATAATCAATGCTTGTGCCAAATTTCCCATTTCTATGACACCGGAAAGTGAAAAAATTACATTCCATACGTAAAATTTGGACGCTAATTCTTTTGCGCATAGAATTGAATAATCGAGTTGGGACGTATTAGCTTTTCCTATTTATGACATAATCAATGCTCGTGCCAAATTTCCCGTTTCTATGACACCAGAAAGTGAAAAAATTACATTCCGCACGTAAAATTTCGACGCCAATTCTTTTGCGCTAGTATTGAATAATCGAGTTGGGACCCATTAGCTTTTCCTATTTATGACATAATCAATGCTCATGCCAAATTTTCCGTTTCTATGACACCGGAAAGTGAGAAAATTAGATTCCGTACGTAAACTTTGGACGCTAATTCTTATGTCATAAACAGGAAAAGCTAATGGGTCCCAACTCGATTATTCAATTCTATGCGCAAAAGAATTAGCGTCGAAATTTTACGTGTTGAATGTAATTTTCTCACTTTCCGGTGTCATAGAAACAGGAAATTTGGCACGAGCATTGATTATGTCATGAATAGGAAAAGCTAATGGGTCCCAACTCCATTATTCAATTCTATGCGCAAAAGAATTAGCGTCCAAATTTTACGTACGGAATCTAATTTTCGCACTTTCCGGTGTCATAGAAACGTGAAATTTGGCACGAGCATTGATTATGTCATAAATAGGAAACGCTTATAGGTCCCATCTCGATTATTCAATTCTATGCGCAAAAGAATTGGCGTCAAAATTTTACGTGCAGAATGTAATTTTTTCACTTTCCGGTGTCATAGAAACGGGAAATTTGGCACGAGCATTGATTATGTCATAAATAAGAAACGCTAATAGGTCCCATCTCGATTATTCAATTCTATGCGCAAAAGAATTAGCGTCGAAATTTTACGTATGGAATGTAATTTTTTCACTTTCCGGTGTCATAGAAATGTGAAATTTGGCAGGGGCATTGATTATGTCATAAATAGGAAAAGCTAATGGGTCCCAACTCGATTATTCAATACTAGCGCAAAAGAATTGGCGTCAAAATTTTACGTACGGAATCTAGTTTTCTCACTTTCTGGTGTCATAGAAACATGAAATTTGGCACGAGCATTGGTTAATGCCATAAATAGTAAAAGCTAATGGGTCCCAACTCCATTATTCAATTCTTTGCGCAAAAGAATTAGCGTCCAAATTTTACGTACGGAATCTAATTTTCTCACATTCCGGTGTCATAGAAACGGGAAATTTGGCACGAGCATTGATTATGTCATAAATAGGAAAAGCTAATGGGTCCCAACTCGATTATTCAATTCTATGCGCAAAAGAATTAGCGTCCAAATTTTACGTGCGGAATGTAATTTTCTCACTTTCCGGTGTCATAGAAATGGGAAATTTGGCATGAGCATTGATTATGTCATAAATAGGAAAAGCGAATGGGTCCCAACTCCATTATTCAATTCTATGCGCAAAAGAATTAGCGTCCAAATTTTACGTGCGGTATGTAATTTTCTCACTTTCCGGTGTGATAGAAACGGGAAATTTGGCACGAGCATTGATTATGTCATAAATAGGAAAAGCTAATGGGTCCCAACTCCATTATTCAATTCTATGCGCAAAAGAATTGGCGTCGAAATTTTACGTACCTAATCCAAATCTCTCACTTCCCAATGTCATAGAAACATGAAATTTGGCACAAGCATTGATTGTGTCATAAATATGAAAAGTTAATAGGTCCCAACTCGATTATTCAATTCTAAGCGCAAAAGAATTATTGTCCAAATTGTATGTACTTAATCTAATTCTCTCACTTCCTGATGTCATTTTATATGAAGGAAACGTCGCATGGTTACCTCCCGTGGTGTTTCCTGGGTAACGCAGAGAACTATGCAAAATGGTGAACTTATTTTTTCCTCAGTATCTCTAAAGTAACCACGACTTCATAAGATTTTCCGTGTGAACACCAGATAAACACCAGTACCAAATTAACTCGGGCGAAGCCGGGTATATCAGCTAGTTATATATATAGACTAGCTGATCTACCCGGCTTCGCCCGAGTTAATTTGGTACTGGTGTTTATCTGGTGTTCACACGGAAAATCTTATGAAGTCGTGGTTACTTTAGAGATACTGAGGAAAAAATAAGTTCACCATTTTGCATCCTTCTTTGCGTTGCCCAGGAAACACCACGTGGAGGCAACCATGTGATGTTTTCTTTATATAAAATGACATCAGGAAGTGAGAGAATTAGATTACATACATAAAATGTGGATGCTAATTCTTTTGCGCATAGAATTGAATAATTGAGTTGGGACCCATTAACCCCTTAGTGACGAAGCCTGTTTGTGCCTTAGTGACGGAGCCAAATTTTGGAAATCTGACATGCGCCGTTCAACGTAGCATAACTCCGTAAAAGCTTTACATATCCAAGTGATTCTGACATTGATTTTTCGCCACATGTTGTACTTCATTTAGGTGGTAAAAAGAGACCGATAGAATTTGTGTATATTTATTAAAAGTACCAATATTGGAAAAATTTTGAAAAAATTGTCATTTTTTTCACATTTTCAACTGTAATCTCTCAAATATGTTCAAACATACTGGACAAATTTTTTATAAGATATAGATTTCCATCTGTTTACTTTATTCTGAATGCACACTTGAAAAACGTTTGTGTTTTTTTTTTAACCCTTTAGAGGACGTACAAATTTAACATTACTTTTCAGCATTTTGAGGAGCACTTTGTTTTCCTGCACCAAGCCAAGTTTGCAAAGGCTCATGAGTGTCAGAATAATAGATACCCCCACAAATGACCCCATTTTAAAAACTACACCCCTTAATGTATTCACCGAGGGGTGTCATGAGTATTTTGACCTCACCAGTTTTTTTCAGGAATTAATTCAATTTAGAGGAGAAAAAATATAATTTCATATTTTTGCAAATATGTCATTTTAAAGACATATTTTTTCCTATAGTGCCCATGAAAATGAGGATTTATACCCCAAAATGGATACCCCTGTTTCTCCCATGTTCAGAAACATAACCATTGTGGCCCTAATCTTATGTCTGGATGCACAACGGGGCCCAAAACGAAAGGAGTAGTCGGTGGTTTTCAGAACATAAATTTTCCTTGAAGGCGTTTTAGGCCCCATAGCACTTTTGTAGAGCTCTTGAGCGACCAAAACCAAAGAGAACCCCCACAAATGACCCCATTTTGAAAACTAGACCCTTTAACAAATTTATCTAGGGGTGTACTGCCCATTTTGACCCCACAGTTTTTGAATAAATTCAAGCAAAGCAAAAGGAAAAAAATGTGATTTTCGTTTTTTTGGCAATTCTGTCATTTTAAAAACTGCTTTTTTTGTACAGCACACACATGAATGAAGATTTGCACCCCAAAATAGATACCCCTGTTTGTCCCGTATTCAGAGACATACCCATTGTGGCCCTTATCTTTTGTCTGGATGCACAACGGGGCCCAAAATGAAAGGAGTAGTCGTGGCTTTCAGAACAGAAATTTAGCATGAAGGTGATTTAGGCCCCATTGCCCACTTGTAAAGCCTTGAGCGGCCAAAACGACAGAGAACCCCAACAAATGACCCCATTTTGAAAACTAGACCCCCTAACGAATTTATCTAGGGGTGTACTGTGTATTTTTATACTACAATTTTTGAACAAATCTAAGCAAAGCAGTAGGAAAAAAAATATAATTTTCATTCTTTTGGCAGTTGTATCAATTTAAAAACTGTTTTTTTTCCTACAGCACACATAGGAATGAAGACTTTCACCCCAAAATGGATACCCCTGTTTGTCCCATGTTCAGAACCATACCCCTAGTGGCCCTAATCTACCTAAAGGACACATGGCTAGGCCTATAATGGAAGGAGCACCCGATGGATTTCAGGGTACAACGGAATCAATTCCAGGCCCTATCGCCCACTTATAGAGCCATTAAGCGTCCAAAATGATAAAGAACCCCCACAAATGACCCCATTTTAAAAACTAGACCCCTTAACGAATTCATCTAGGGGTGTACTGCATATTTTGACCCCACAGTATTTGAATAAATCTAAGCAAAGCAGAAGGAAAAAATTACGATTTTCATTTTCTTGGCAATTTTGTCAATTTAAAAACTGGTTTTTTTTGTCCAGTGTACATAGGAATGAAGACGTTCACCCCAAAATGGATCCCCCCGTTTGTCCCGTGTTCAAAAACATACCCATTGTGGCCCTAATCTACTTACAGGAAACATGGCAAGGCCTATAATGGAGGGAACACCCGTTGGATTGCAGGGCACAACTGAATAAATTCCAGGCCCCATTGCCCACTTGTACGGAATAAAAATTGACACCTTAAAAAAATCCCCCCCTCCCCCTGCGCCCTTTTCGGCGTTCCCCAAATCTTAGATAAAAGTAAAAATGTGAACTGTGTAGTATTTCCAAAGACAGGGGTAATTAAGTTGGCTGGTTGGGATGGGTACATGGGGCAATAAAACCGTGTATCCCCCCTCCTCTCATGCTTTTTGGGGGTATTTAGTGACCTCGGTAGCAGGTATGGGGTGTAAAAAGTGGCGCTCTGTGAGTCTCTGTAAGCTTGATGAGGTGCGGTCGTCTCGCACAGAAGGCGCTCAACAAGCTGCTCCTGGAACTGCAGGAAGGCGAGCGTTCCCGGGGCTTCTTGTAAATTACGGATTACAGGTAGCGGTCTGAATAACGCCGGGCTCACACAGCCGTAGGCGGAATCCGCTTGCGGAGGCCCGCAGCGGATCCCTGCTGTGAGCCCGGCTGTGACCCTGCGTACGGCGGCGTAATGTACTGCGCATAACTGCCTACTCACACAGGCGGTCATGCGCAGTATATATATATTTTTTGTTTGTATTTCCCGCACTGTCGCTTAGTGATGACGCGGGTACCCGCAGCCCGTATACAAGGTAGTTGCATATGGGCTGCGGGTATATCTGCGACCACGGAGCACAATTGGCTCTATGTTGCGGATATCTGCAGTAAAATAGAACCTGCTGCGTTCTGTTTTCTGCAAGTGGATTACACAATTCCGACCCGCTAATGTGAGCGGAATTGTGTAATCCAATGCGATTGATCTGCGTATTACCGCATCGATGAAGGGAGATGAAACTTCACCTTTTTTACTTTTACGTGATCGCCATTATCCATTGGATAGTGGCGAACACGTGATCAAGAACCGCTCACCGCAGCCCCCGTGAAATCTCCAGGCTCTCGGCTAAGTTTTGTATCCAGGAGCAGGGAGATTTTAAATTACCACAGCTTTTGCGCATGCGCCTGCCATTTTGGCAACATGCGCGTGCGCAGAAGTTGGGGTAAGGTCTGCGGAGGGGGTATGATCCGTGGGGGGAGATGAAACGCAACCTTTTTTAACTTTTTTAAACTTTTTTTTTTAACTTTTTACCTCTTTTTTTTCTCTTTTTTTTTACGTTTAAACTTTTTTTTTTTTTGCTATACATGATCACTGTCATCCACTGGATGACAGTGATCATGTCCCCAGTGACATCCCTCTGCTCCTGGCTACACATGGCAGCCAGGAGCAGAGGGATTTTAAATTTCCCGGGGCTCGAGCCCCTCTGTGTACGCGCCCGATGTCAATCATCGGGCGCGCATGCGCAGAAGGGGACTCCGGTCCAAGAAGACCGGGACACCGCTGAGGACCGGGGGTGAGTATTTTCACCTCCCCTCATGGATCCAATCCATGAGGGGAGGTGAAACTTGTACTTTTAAAAAACGTTTAAAACTTTTTTGCGATCGCCGCTATCAGCGGCGATTGCGAGCCTGGGAGCCAGGAGATTTTAAATTTGCCGGGGGCTCCCGGGCTTCTGCGCATGCGCGTGACTTCATCGTCTTGCGCGCATGCGCAGAAGGCCAGCGGCGGGTCCGGGAGGACACGATCTTCGGGGAACACCGCGGACAAGCTGGGTGAGTATTTTCAGCTGCCCTGATGGATCCGATCCATCAGGGCAGCTGAATTACTACATTTTTCCACACTTTTATTTACTTTATTGCGATCGGTGCTATCCATTGGATAGCACCGATCGCAATACCGGGGGGGACTGCCCGCATCCTGGGATGACAGCTCCATGCTGTCGGCTACCTGCGGGCACCGACAGCATGGAGCTGTCACGTCCTTAGGCAAGTGGGCATTAATCCTAAGAGGATGCATAAAACTACCTTCAAGTTTCTATGACACCGGGAAGTGAAAGAATTAGATTCCGTACGTAAAATTTGGATGCTAATTGTTTTGCGTTTAGAATTGAATAATGGAGTTGGGACCCATTAGATTTTCCTATTTATGATGTAATCAATGCCCGTGCAAAATTTCACGTTTCTATGACATCAGGAAGTGAGAGAATTAGATTCCGTACGTAAAATTTGGACGCTAATTCTTTTGCACTTAGAATTGAATAATAGAGTTGGGACTCATTAGCTTTTCATATTTATGACACAATCAATGCCCGTGCCAAAGCTCAATTGTCTATTACACCAAGAAGTGAGAGAATTAGATTTCGTACGTAAAATGTGGATGCTAATTCTTTTGCGCTGAGAATCGAATAATTGAGTTGGGACCCATTAGCTTTTCCTATTTATGACATAATCAATGCTCGTCCAAATTTAACTTTTCTACGACACTGGCAAGTGAGAGAATTAGATTCCGTATGTAAAATTTCGATGCTAATTCTTTTGCGCTAGAATTAAATAATCGTGTTGGGACCCATTAACTTTTCCTATTTATGACATAATCAATGCTCATGCCAAATTTCATGTTTCTACGACATTGGGAAGTGAGAGAATTAGATTCCGTACGTAAAATTTGGATGCTAACTCTTTTGCGCTTAGAATTGAATGATCGAGTTGGGACCCATTAACTTTTCCTATTTATGACATAATCAATGCTTGTGTGAAATTTCAAGTTTTTATGATATCGGGAAGTGAGAGAATTAGATTCTGTGCGTAAAATTTGGAAGCTAATTCTTTTGCTCCAGAATTGAATATTCGAGTTGGGACCCATTAACTTTTCCTATTTATGACATAATCAATGCTTATGCCAAATTTCATGTTTCTACGACATTGGGAAGTGAGAGAATTAGATTCCGTATGTAAAATTTGGACGCTAATTCTTTTGCGCTTAGAATTGAACAATCGAGTTGGGACCCATTAACTTTTCCTATTTATGACATAATCAATGCTTGTGCCAAAGTTCAAGTTTTTATGACATCGGGAAGTGAATTAGCTCACGTACGTAAAATTTGGACGCTAATTCTTTTGCGCCTAGAATTGGATAATCGAGTTGGAACCCATTAACTTTTCCAATATATGACCTAATCAATGCTCATGTCAAATTTCAAGTGAGAGAATTAGATTACGTATGTAAAATTTGGACGCTAATTCTTTTGCGCTTAGAATTGAATAATGGAGTTGGGACCCATTAGCTTTTCCTATGAATGACATAATCAATGATCGTGCCAAATTTTACATTTCTACGACACCGGGAAGTGAGAGAATTAGATTCCGTACGTAAAATTTGGATGCTAGTTCTTCTGCGCTAGAATTGAATAATCGAGTTGGGACCCTTTAACTTTTCCTATTTTGGACATAATCAATGCTCGCGCCAAATTTCATGTTTCTACGACAACAAGAAGTTGGAGAATTAGTGGTGAGTCAGTGAGTCAGTCAGTGAGGGCTTTCGTCTTTATATATATATAGATAGGGATGCACAAATGTGTGCACAATATGCTAGCAGATGAAACGCTGTGTGCAGGAAAAGGAACACAACTGGAATTCATTAGACTAATTGGCCATTTTAATCAGTGCATATTTTTTGCCATGTGCAAATGAACATGACTTGCAGGCGCAAAAAGTACAGTAAAATATGCCGATGCGTGCACAAGAAAGCATAGTTCATTTTGCAAAAATGCTACACTCCTGCAAATATGCATGCGCCTGTGTGAAGTATACAGTATACGCTCATACACTGGTGTACGGTGAGGGGAAACAGGGGTCGCAACGGCGACCCGGCCCTTGAGCTTAGGGGGCCCAGGGGACCGGCGCTATCGGCCGCATGATGGCTGAGAGGGTAGAAGAGAGAGGAGAGAGACGGGAGCCAATTACAGGCTGCAGTCTCCCACGGCGGCGGCCCTCCCACTGATAGGCCGCCTGCAGACGGGCTTGTCGGATCCGGCGGCGAGAATTCTCGCCGCGGGACCCGACCCCAGCGCCTGCAGGGAGGAGCGCGTACTCACCTGCGCCTGGCGGCCCCGGCTCTTTCATGTGCGCATGCGCAGACCGGAGCCGGCGGCCCGTGAGTGACGTTTCTGTGAGAGGCTCTGCAAGCCCCGCACAGAAATAGGACATGCCGCGGTTTGTTTGCGGCGCGACATTTTGCGCGCCCAAACCGCGGCTGTCTGCATAGGTGTATTGTAATGCACTCCTATGCAGGCTTTCAGTGGCGGAAATCCCGCCGCGGGATTTCCGCCCGTGTGCAGGCGGCCATAGGCTGCAGCTGGGCGTGGTCACAGCTGCAGTCTATCAGTCTCTGCCGACCAGCGATTTCCAGGGGGAGGGGCTAGTGCGGCTCTACTCACCTCTGGAGGCATATATTGTATTTCAGCCGCATTTCAGTAGCGGTGAGCGATTCCAGCGGCCTGATTGGTTGTTGGGTACACACCCCCTTTGGAGATGTGCACCAGTGCTACTTCACGAGACCCGCGGGGGGTTAGGGTTTAGGGTTAGGGTTAGTGGCCGACCCTCCTACGGCCCTGCTGCTGCTTGTTTAACGGGCCGGCCACTCGTGCACATCTCCAAAGGGGTGTGTGTATCCAACAACCAATCACGTCGCTGGAATCGCTCACTGCTACTGAACTGCGGCTGAAATCCCAAATAAGCCCTCCGGAGCTCTGGATGCACAGGACCTGAGGTAGGACCTGTGGCTGCAGATCACATGACCAGGCTCTGGTCATGTGATCAGCCTGGTCATGTGATCAAAGGACTGGGGACTTTCCATTACAGGCTGCCCAGAGACTGCTGCAGAGGTGAGTAGAGAAGGAATTGTAATTATTTATGTATGGCTGGTATAAGTTATACCATCTGTATATATATATAATAATATACAGGAGATACACAGGTTACACCAGCATGGGACATACCACTATATACAGGGGAATATACATCCTGTATATAGTGATATGGAGCATGCTGGTCTAACCTGTGTATCTCCTGTATATAATTATATATGTATGGCTGGTATAAGTTATACCATCTGTAAATATATAATAATATACAGGGAATACACAGGTTACACCAGCATGGGACATATCACTATATACAGGGGGATATACATCTGTATATAGTGATATGTACCATGCTGGTGTTACCTGTGTATCTCCTGTATATAATTATATATGTGCAGCTGGTATACAGTACAGTTTTTTTTTTCTTTTAATCACTGACTTTCCAGCGCTGTATTGAGTTCAACGGAGGCCGTCCGTGCAGAATCTGCACTAAAATACAGCATGCCGTGATTTTTCCTCCGTGAGTGGAAAACTGCAATTGCTTTCCGCTTGTGTAGAGGAAAAAACGCTTTTTCATAGCATGCTATGGGCGGTACATGCTGCGGAATCCGTAGGCGGACGCCCGCTCCATATTCCCCAATGCAGATCCAGCCGCGTGCAGCCGGCCTTAGGCTAATTTCACACGATTGAGTCAGATATTAGGGCATGAAACTATGCCCCATATCATACTCGCCAACGTGTGCTGTGCCCACGGATGTGAGAGGTTGTTGTGGTAAAACCAGCTCCCATCACATCATCATATTCTCGTGCGATGCAGAGAAGAAAAGAAAAACATCGCTCCTGTGTATGATCGCATTCAAAAGAATGGGGTCATAGTCATGTGCGATTTGTACGTCTTGCAACGCACAAATCTCGCACAATTTTTGCAGCCGTGTGAAAGCAGCCTAAGACATTACCAACAGGTTTTTACGTAGTCAAGGAAAGGAGTCCTGATGAGAAGGCTTACGCCAAGGGGCTAGATCATGTTTGTAAATTAGCACGGTTTAGGTATAGGTACGGGTACAGATGGAGGGGGGGCCCAGCTGAACTTTTGCACTCGGGCCCCTTAGCCTTTAGGTACGCCCCTGCGCTCATACGTCTTACTTTCAAGTTTTCAACAGAGAAAAGAGGGATACGCTTTGGACCACTTACGTTTTTTGCCAAGCTCACCCATTGTGTCCCTGCTCGGCAATACTGTCCATTGGTCAAGTTGCACAGAGGCGCCCAAACTGAATTTTTGTCAGGATCCATGAGATGCCCAGATCTTATCTCCACAACGTAAAGAAAAAGAACTTGGATTAATCTAACAATAATTCATTAATTGGGTAAGGAAGGGGGAAGAGGGACTGGGGGCAAACTATCTTGGTGCAGGAAAACCTACTACATCTCTGCTCTGGGCAGATTTACTATTGAAAATGCACCAGATATTTGGTACAAATTGCACCAGAAAACTGTCTGATCGGCTTTGCTCCACATTTATGATGTGTTTTAGAGGCTTTTAGCAATTTTTTTTTCTTCTTTTTTTGTTGTTTCTGTAAAAAAATACATGGTTTTGTAAAAAAAAAAAAAAAAAAAAAGGGAAGCCTAAATGTGACAATTAGAGATGAGCGAGCGTACTCGGATAAGCACTACTCGCTCGAGTAATTGGCTTTATCCGAGTATCGCTGTGCTCGGGGCTAAAGATTCGGTTGCCGCTGCGGCTGACAGGTGAGTCGCAGTGGGGAGCAGGGGAGAGCGGGCGGGAGAGAGGGAGAGAAAGATCTCCCCTCCGTTCCTCCCCGCTCTCCCCTGCAGCTCCCCGCTCCGTGCCGGCACCCGAATCTTCAGACCCGAGCACAGCGATACTCGGATAAAGCAAATTACTCGAGCGAGTAGTGCTTATCCGAGTACGCTCGCTCATCTCTAGTGACAATGTTTTCCAAAAATGTAGCATGTACTAAGCCAAAGAACATGTGGCATAAGGCTGGATTCACACTGGCATATATCGGCCAGGTTTTCACGCCCGGCCGATATACGCTGCCCCTCTGATGCATTGGTTTACACGTGGCCATATTTCCGTGGGGTAAAAGTGCTCGGCCAGCTAAGAAGGTGCATTTTGGCTGGGCGCTTTTACATTGGCAATGGCTGCATAGGATCCTATGGGAGCCTATGACAGCTGCTGGAGAAGAGAGGTGGGAGGGAGCTTAGCAGCGTAACTCCAATCCTCGCCGTCTGTTTGCAATGGGAGGGGTGGTTAAGCTCCGCCCCCTTCTATTGCTGGCGGAGAGGGGGCAGGAGCTTAGCACACTAGCTCCAGCTACGTCCCGCCTCCTCTCCTAACCGAGACATGGGGAGACAGTTTAGCAGAGCTGCCTCGGCGAATATGCACTGGGCTTGGGCCGTCTGAACTGGCGCACAAACATTTTGATTTGTGCGCCCGTTTAACCGTCTTTACATCGCCAGCGGGTGAAGGTAAAAATGCTGACGCCCGTGTGAATCCAGCCTAAAGTTGGACTAAACAGTATAAAAATTAGCCAAATGTATCATCCAGCAGAGTTTGGGCTCCCACCCACTGGCGATCCGACTTCCCTGCGATGCGAGAATAAGTGAAAACGTATGATAATGAAACCAATGATTTTCAATGGTTTCATTCTCATTTGCGATGTTTTCAATTTAATCTCGCATCACAAAGAAGAATGGGCGATGCAATTGTTATTTGTATGGCGTCAACATATTCTGTAGCAATTTTGCCTATTCAGCAGCCTATACAGATCCTGGGAGTGGGAGACTCCTTTATTAGGGGGACAGACCAGAAGATCTGTTACAAAGACCGGGATCGTCCAATGGTGTGTTGTTATCCTGGTGCTCAAGTTCGACACATCATGGTCATGGTACATATTGGCACCAATAGTAGGTGGAGGGTCCTTAACCCCTTAATGACAGGGCCCTTTTTTTTTTCCATTTTTGGTTTTTCCTTTCCCCTTTAAAAAAATAGTAACTCCTTTATTTATCCATTGACGTCGCTGTACGAGGACTTGTTTTTTGCGGGACAAGTTGTATTTTTCAATGGTATGATTTAATGTACCATATAATGTACTGAAAAACTTTTTAAAAATTTTAAGCGGAGTAAATGAGAAAAAAAATGACATTCTGGCATCTTTCAGTGCGTCCTGTTTTTACAGCTCACAAACTGCAACAAGAATGACATAATAACTATATTTTATGGGTCGGTAAGATTACTGCGATACCAAACATACAGTTTTTTTTCTGCTCTACTTTTATTTTTTTTCAAAGGCCTTTTTAAATTTTTAAAATGTATTTTCTGCCACCATCTTATGCGTGCAATAACGTTTTTACTTCTGCATCGACTTAGTTGTACAAGGGCTCATTTGGTGCAGCACGTCCTGTAGTTTGTGTTTGGACCATTTTGGAAAACAAACGACTTATTGATGGTTTTTTATTGCATTTTTTTCTTGTAGACAGGGTGACCAAAAAAATGCATTGGGGGTGTTCTTTATTTTTTTGTCAGGTGACGTTCACCATGCGCGGCAAATAGTGCATCGCATTGATAGATCAGACTTTTACAGATGCAGCGATACCAAATATGTAGTCTTGTTTTATTACTTAATTACTTAGATTGTTTTATTGTAAATTTGGGAAAAGAGTTTTTTTTAAAGCTTTTATTACTTTTTTTTCAATACCTAGTAAAAATAAAAACAAAGTTTTAGTTTATTTTTTAGCCCCCCCCCCCCCCCTCCAGGGAACCACAACTTGCGATGCTTTGATCACTCCTGCAATATGCTGTAATGCCATAGCATTACATTATACTGCGATCTGACGGGCTATCCAGCCAGCCACCCCACGAGGATGGTTTGATGGGCATACTACCAGGAAAGGATCCCAGCTGCCATGACACCCGCACGGCTCCCTGCGATCTCATTGCGGGGACCGTATGGGACCCCCAAACATCGGGAGATTTAAATGCCACTGTCAGAATGGAAAGCAGCATTTAAAGGGTTAACAGCCGCGATTGGCCTGCACAGCCAGGTGTCAGCTGTAATAAACAGCCTGCACCCATGCTGTATGAAGAGAGATAGCCGTGCAATCGCAGGTTTTAAGGAAATTAAGTTATGTGATAAACAGACTTGTATCTATATTCTATAATCTATACTCTCTAGCGACGGGGTCTGTTCCACTGCATTGGTGCATAGCCAATGTGCTGCGATATTCAAAAAGGGATGAAAAAAGAAAACCTGGAAATTACAGGCAGGTACGTCTTACTACCATTGTGGGTAAAATGTTTGAAGGGTTTCTAAAAGATGCAAAACTGAAGTACTTCAAGGAAAATGGCTGCATAACTCCGTATCAGCATGGGTTTATGCCAGATCACTCCTGTCATCCAATCTGATCAGCTTCTACGAGGAGTTAAATTCTAGACTGAACTGTAGAGTCACTGGATTGTGCAGTAAAATATCAGTATTTGTAGATTACAGAAAACTATGTAAAGATATTAACACACAGCCGCTGCTCGATAAGCCAATCACAGCCATTCAGTGGTGTCATTCACTGAATGGCTGTGAATGATTGAGCACCGGCTGTGATTGGCTGGCACTCTGTAGTGCCCCAGAACCAGAGTCCGTGTTACACCCCAGTGCAAAGTTGTCGTGTGGTTTCATAAAGCATATTTTTCACAATGCATTATAATATATATTGTTTGTATTTTGCACTGCGCTGTGTTATAGTTGCAGAACCTCTCAGGCTATGCAGAGATACAAGGGTTAAATTGTACAGATGAGATGTGATTTTCGTTATCAAGCAGCCCCTCAGCAGATGCTGCAGAGCTCCACATCCCCCAAGAAGGTGGGAGGGACCCGACAGCAAAGGGAGTCAGTTGGCTCTTGGAGGGGGAAGGGAGTAGAGTAACATGTGAGCCAAGAACAAAGGGCAGACAGAGAGAGAGCTCCTGGGACCTTCGCCCACTCTGCCATTTTTGTGCCAGTCCACGCTGTAAAGGGGATTATTGTGTGATGAGCTCTGAGGAAGGGAGACAGAGCTGGAGCTAAAGACAGAGAGGATAAGTTGTACAAGGACCTCCCTGCGTATGCTGTTTCTAACTTCTGGTGGAGAGCAGTATTGGTCAGCTAGCACGCTGATGAATTGTCCCGCATGCGTCCTTCCAGGTACCCCGTGACGGAACGGAATTGTGAGTACCAAGTGAATATTGTAATGCAGTGTGAATGGAGCCCCACAGCAGAGGTTAATCTAAACTGGTCTGTGTATATCGAGAATTGAATCCAACTGTTAGCAAAGATATTCCTGCTACAAGCAAAGTAAGAGACATTCCCAAGAGCATCATAGACTGTATCGTCAATATCTCTCGTGATAACCAAATGATCATCCATCTACTGCTTATTTGTAATACCGCATGCTATACTTTGATTGACTCGTAACCTGGAATGTACATAAGCAATTGTAGTAAAGTTAAAGCTGTTTCACGAAATCCCAGTGTCAGAAGTCCATCCTGCACTCCGTATAACTGAAGCAGCTCCCTTGACAAAAGGGCATGGTGTGGAACCCGGGACCATCAGGTTAGTGAAGCCACCCTGCCACGTGACATGAGAACAATAGCCCTTGCTAGCCTGTTGTATTAACCACCGCTGCACCACAGCTCGATCCAATCACAGCGCTTACTGACACAGAGCTGACCGCTGGGGAATTCAAAGCCGAGCAGGAAGATGACAGCGGGGATAACTCTCAAGCAGCTTACCACACCACCGGGAGACCATCACCCCGGGGACACAGATGCCGGCTGAGAGGTGAGTATTGCGCTTTTTTTAAACCTCACCCGAGTATAAGCCGAGGGGCGCTTTTTCAGCATAAAAAATGTGCTGAAAAACTCGGCTTATACTTGAGTAGTTTAGAAAAAAGATGGCTGAGCGTCTCTCTAATAACTATGTATAACTATATGAGGGGGACAATGCAGAGATCTCTTCCATCATCCGTTTATACCCAGGACTGTGACTGTAATAAGGGGGCATCCTCTATGTTTAGAGGATAAAAGGTTTCTACACCGACCTAGAAGGGGGTTCTTTACCATAAGAGTAGTGAGACTATGGAACTCTTTGCAAGAGAACGTGGTGATGGTAAACTCGATAAGAGTTCAAGAGGGGCTTGGACATCTTTCTTGAGCGAAACAATATTATGTTATAATTATTATTAACTTCAAAAGGGCTGTTGAAAAAGACATTACTTTGATTGCCAGATTGGAGTCAGGAAGGACTTAAATGGAGAAAATTTGCTTCTAACTTTTTTTTTTTTACATCCTCTGGATCAACATTGGAGCGTAATAGGTTGAACTGGATAAATACTACAGTGCTTCCTCAAAAAGAAGAACCTGTCTTATATTGATTTTTGGCCCAAAAGAGGCACAGGGTCTTATTTTTGGGGGGTGTCTTATACTCGCATAGCAGGTGCCATCCATGTTCCTCCTGCTGTGCTGTGGCACTCCGGCAGGCTTCCGTGCAGTCCTCAATGGTGACGGAGCATTTCTTGCTGGTGACTGGGCTTGAATACTTCCCCTCCAGCAAGTGATTGTGCAACGGCAGAGAAGCGACTCAAGAAATGTACCTTAGTACGGGTGGCAGGAAGGCCTGTTTTGTCACGGTGACGCCAGTACTCCAACTGGAACCTCAGGGGTGAAATGACGATTAAATAAATGAGTCGAGCCCAGTAGTATTTTAGTAATCTGGGAGTATGCAGATTTATTGACTTTGGTATTTTGCAGTATAATTGAATTCACAATTTTCAACAAAAGTACTTTTAACAGGTACACAAAGATGCATTACTAGGCAGACAATTGAACACGATGAGGAATACAGTAACCTTTAACTTGAGTAGGACCTGACTTCAACACTCACTCTCTCCTTTTCTTAACTGAACTGACTTGACAGACCATCTCCCCACTAGTTGATCTAGCTGAAGGATTGATTTGAGTTTAGTTGAGTATAGATGAGGCAGAGGGCAATGTGGCTGTATGCTAATCCTGGCTTTGAGTTTACCGGGTAGCTATGACTCACTGTTAGTAGAAGGCCGACCTCAGAAAGGTTCTCCTTCCCTCTGCTGTGGGATAGCAAGGGAACGGGTTCACACCACGCTTGACCTTGGGAGAAACCATGCTACACTGCTGACTCACTTCTGTACGTGTACCTCCTCCTCTCCGACATGACTGACTGCAACCTCTCCTCTCTCATACCTGGCTGAGTCAGCCTAACTGCCCACTGTCTGTCCCTTTTATCTCCTGTTTCTTTCCCGAACTTTCTGAACTCCTCTTAGTCTAGCATAGGGACTTGTGTTCTGGCTTCCCCGCTCTTGGACTCTGCACCAGTGAGATTGAAGTTGACTATCAGCCAATAGGACACCATCTGACATCAGAGCTAAGCTCTAGGCTTCGTGGAGATAAACAGGGTCTCTCCTATAGACGGCATCTTCTATGTCCATTGACAACACATAGACAGGTGAGACAGGACAAGTGTTGGTGTGAATGTTCTGTAGGACCCGCTGGGCCACTACAATTGCCCTCATTGGCTGAGGCGTCATTCCCCAACCAATCAAAGCTGGTGCATGATAAACCAATCACAGCCATTCAATGATGTCCTTCAATCAATGGCTGTGATTGCTTCAAGAGCGCTTCCTCAGCCAATCAGAGCAGGCCCTCAAGGAGTCAATCAGAGCAATCGCTTGCCTGGGGCGGGGAATTCAAGCCCCGTCACCAACAAGAGATGCACCATCAGCATTGAGGACTGCACGGAAGCCTGCCAGAGTGCCGCAGCCTAGAGGGAGAGACCCGGACCGTACCTGCTAGGTGAGTATTGTTTTTTATTTTTCCTTGTTTTTCATTTAGCGTAGCTAGGGATTATTTTCGGGGTAGGGCTAATATTTCAAGTCCCCCCCCCCACTTCCCGAAAATCAGGGTAGGGCTTATTATTGGGGCAGGTCTTGTTTTTGGGAAAACAGCACAGTATGTTACTATGTAACCTGACGATATGTTCAGACAGCAGAATCTGAATTAGAGTTTTCCACATATATTTCGGGTCAGAATCTTCTGAGCTACAGTTTTTTTTTGGCATGGAAGGCAAATCTGCAAGCGGATTTAGCCCTTTTTAACGTGTGGATTTAACCACACGCATTCAGAGTGGTGTCCATGTTATGAAGTGACACTTCTTGCTTAGTGGGCTTGAACATCTCCTTGTTTGATGTGGTGGCAAATTTTCTCCCTTATTTGGTGGGGTGGTGTATCTCCTTGCCTGTTTGGGTATCGTATCTTCTCACTCGGTGGGGCGGCATGTTTCCTCACTTTGGTGTTGCCTGTTGGGTTGGTGCGCCTCCTTGCTTGTGTGGGATACTGTAAATTATAACTTTATTACCTGGATAATCTGTATACTGCGCACCTGAGCTGAATTTGTATATACTTCTGTGCATCATCTGCAGCCAGTTGAAGTGAATGCTCTAATATGCATTTATGTACCGGACACTTTATAATGTTTCCTTATTAGCTGATGACTCTTCTAATGCTTATGTTTTACGGATTTGTATACTATATGTAATACCATGTATATTAACTTGTGTATATTAACTTGTGATTGGTTGATTGATAATATACAACATGACATCACAATCTGCTTGACAAAACCTTATATGAGCTGAAACGTTGTACATGTTCACAATTAGGTAATAAACCGGGAGGATTCCACTTTTCCATGAAGTCTGTGCTGTTAACAGATTCTGCATTTCTCTGGATGAAAGCCGGGTGCTTGACCCTCCCCTGTGGTATTGTACATGTCAGCCCCGGGGATTGGGAGTGCGCCACATCCGGAATGGATTGCTGTATACAGCGCTGATGTAATTGGATTCTCCAGCCGTAAAATATATGTTGTCTGAATTTGTTAAAATAACCAAACCTCCATTAAAACTGCCCCCAATCCAGCACCGCATCTCCTCTGGTTCCATCCAGTCTCCAGATACACTCATTGCAATCAGAAGCTTGGTCAAATCTGTAATGGCAGTGTGTATCTCATGGAACTGCATTGGCCTTGATGGTCTATAGTGATCATGTGTCGTACATACAAACACTATTGTAGGGAGCGATTTGGATGTAGTGGTCATATAAAGACCTGACTTCATCAAACATGGAGGAGCCGACCTGACAAGATAGTCACATACAAGAAAAGAAGAGAAAATCTACACTTTATATGTCCCCAACTGTTTCCTTTCATTAGCTCTAGAAATTGCGTATCTTCATGTTGAATTGGGTGTGGTTTTAACATTGGTCCATCTTCCTATTAAGGTGCCCACAATATAGGATCAAGGATGGAAAAAGACAGGAACAAGATGGCAGAAAGTGTATTAAATCTCACCCTAGAGATACACTTCCAGCTTACTGGAGAGGTGAGAGATTCTGATGATGTCACATTACATCATTCCTATCTATGGTAATAACAGATTATGTCACTGGAGAGGGGAGAGATTCTGATGATGTCACAATACATCATTCTCATTTATGGTAATAACAGATGAAGTCACTGGAGAGGTGATGAACTCTGGAAATGTCTGTAGTAATATTTATTACTGTCTCCCCATATACAGGATTACACAGTAGTGAAGAAGACCTCTAGTGATGGCTGTCAGGCCCCTGTGTATGATGAATGGGGAAGATCCCTGAGCCCAATCATGGGGCCCCCACCTCGCCCCCTGATAGATGAGGACATCAATGTACAGAAGATTCTGGAACTCGCCAACAAGATGATTGAGCTGCTGACTGGAGAGGTGATGCTGCAGGGAATGCTGGGACATTATACAGTAACAGCACTGGAGGCTTATGGGTGATGACTGTATATTGTGTTATTAGGTTCCTAAAAGGTGTCAGGATGTCGCTGTCTATTTCTCCATGGAGGAGTGGAAGTATTTAGAAGGACACAAGGATCTGTACAAGGACGCCATGATGGAGACCCGCCAGCCCCTCCCATCACCAGGTAATAGACAGGACTAAATACACGGGGACTTTATTATCTGTATGTAAAGAATGACTTCAGTGTCTGTCTGTGTTTCCTCCAGTTCCATCCAGTAAGAGAAGCCCACTAGAGAGATGTCCCCGTCCTCTTCTTCCACAGGACCACCAGGTAGATGGAGATGTCCCTCTGATCTGTAGAAGGCTGTGAAGCTCTTGTCTTCGGTCTTATTAGATGTCTTCTACTTGTGTGATGAGGCCGGTGGAGATGGCAGGATTACCGCTGACCAGGGACATTACATGTTGTCTGGATCTTCTCCCAGTTTTCTGGCGGTGGAGACAGCTGGTGGGAATAAGGAGCCAACAGATTGGATTTATATCTATCTGCTCCTTTATGTCCCCCGAGACAAACAGCGGATGTGTCTGGTAGACGCTGATCTCCGCCACTGAGACAACATGCAGCATGTCTAGCCATGCCGGATATACATGTGTATGAGGATCCTGAGGGGTCATTTAGCCATTATCTTCAAAAAGTCCAACCATAATTTTTTTGTGTATAAACCAATAAAGTTAGAGATGTGCGATTTGGTGCATGTACTTAGGTGACCCTAATACGCAGGCTTGGCTTTTCTTCCTGCCTACAGAAGCTGCCAGTCGCCGGCAGACAGCCAATGAGTGAGGAAGTGTCTGACTTTTTTTTCTTTTTTGACAAAATGACAGAGAAACATAACATTACTGCATTAAATTTTGTGTGAAGCTTGGCAATTCCCTAGTGGAAACATCCACAAGATTTAAAAGGCCTTTGAGGATGAAGCAATGGGCATCACATAGATAAAGGAGTGGTAAAACCGCTTCAAAGATGGGCGCACATCAGTGGAGAGTCAGGCTCCATCCTCTCCCGACATGGCTCCATGTGACTTCTGATTTTTACCCAAGGTGAAAATGTCCCTGAAAGGAACCAGATTTCAGTCTAGAGAAGACATCATGCAGAATAAGATGGACCAGGTATGCGCCATTTCAAAAGAGGTGTTGGGAGAAGTGTGTGACTGCCCAAGGAGACTACTTAGAAGGAGATTAGTGTAAAGTTGCTTTATCTGAATACAATATTTTTTTGGAAATAGAGGTAGGATACTTTGAACACATCTCGTATATGCAGAGCTTCTAGACCTGCAGCTATGTGGCTCAGATAACTACTCCTGTCAGGTCATTCTTGGTCATCATGATGATTAATGATCTTCTCTTGTCATGTAAAACCTTCCACACGACTTCTCCAACCGTCTGCTGACTTTTACAATATTTGTCTCACAGCTTTTGTATCAGGATGAAGATCTGACTGATATTAATACTACAGAGACAAATGTGAGGGGCGATCAGCGGTGTAAAGAGGAGATTCCTACAGGTAACCGCCCAGGTGAGTAGTAACCACTAAATACAGCAGAGAGGAGTCACAGATTCCCCTCAGTCAGCGGCTGCACATATGCTATTCTATGGTCTGTGGGATTATTGGTGATGACAGATCCTGCAGTCCGAGCCCCGTCCTCCCAGCTGGTTCATCCTGTAAGCCTGTTAGTGGCAGTAAATATATGAGACTACAGGCCCCCAGTCATCAGGGCACTATGACTACTCGCCTGTAGTAAAGCATGGAATGTGTAAGTTATGGCGCATTTTTTATTTTATTAGCTATAATAAAGTAATTACAGTCATTAGTCTGATATAACCTGCCAGGAATGGAGACCTATTTGTTTACAGCAATAATAACTTCATTAAGGGCAGGAAGCCTGTGCGTCCTATAGACAGATAATTGAAATTTCATGTTAAACCTTGTCGGCTCTGCTGCACCGTCGCTAGGATCCGACTCTGCTGCACCGTCGCTAGGATCCGGCTTTGCTAGAACACCAAGCCTTGTCTGCTCGTCTGTGCTGCTGAACTATCTCTTGTTCACAGCTTTAAGGATTCACTAAACATCACCTACACTAGGGGTTTATAGCCAAAAGAAAACGCCCAAACCGCTGTGTATGTAGACTTACTAATTTATATTGTTATAGACCTTATAGTAACATCTGTCACCTCATATTTGAGAAAAAAGCCATCAAAAACACCAATTTCAAATCCATCTACAGCAATAATCCGCACCGATTGCTATTAGAAGCGATAGGACACAGATTGGTCACAGAGGGAGGTGGAGTCCGCACCAAAAACATTCTGTGTAAACATATCCTAAGGCATCACACTAGTATTCGGGAGATCAGGTCTACCACAGAGGAGGGGGAGGATCCGTGGCACTGCTGGTGGATGGAAATCATTCAGTACTCCACATTTATTAGGGGCAACTCATCTTGGTGTCGGATTGACATCTTCATCTGGTCACTTAGGGCGCCCACCCACTGGCGTTCGCGATTTTCGTGCGTGAAAAACGCAGCGTTTTCGTCGCGTTTTTGGCGCTTTTTCGCGGCTTTTTGCGTAAATTTCCATTGACATTCATGGGTGCATTAAGAGAAAAATAAGGACACATATGCAACTGACAGTTCCTATGTTAAAAATTGCAACGGACTGAAACAAAAAACGCCAGTGGACAGGAGTACATTCAAAACTAATTGCTCTTGAGAAAAAACGCAAAACGCAAAGGAAAAAAAATCGCCAGTGGGTGGGCACCCTTACAGGCAACAGGCAGAATTTAAAAGCCGCAGGTATTCCGTAGCGTGTGACATCAGCCTGTCAGCTGATCGGACTCAGGCACAATGCAACACAGTTATTCCAAATCAAATTACTCAATTAATAATATATAAAAACATATAGGAATTAGAAGAGATAAAACCAGAACAATATGAAAACCGGACCTTATGAAACTGTACGGTAGAAAAAAAACAGAAGAAAGATTAATGGCAGAACAGGCTCAGATTGTTCTAATGAGTTGGCATATAATTCAGTAGATGAATGAGTGGCAGAACATTATCAGTCAAAGTTTTAGAACATCTCAATCTTCCAGTTATTTATGACATTAGCACAGTTCAGGTCCAAATAACATTAAATGGTTCAAAGGGTCAAAAATAGAGATGAGCGAGCACCAAAATGCTCGGGTGCTCGTTACTCGGGACGAAATTTTCGCGATGCTTGAGGGTTCGTTTCGAGTAACGAACCCCATTGAAGTCAATGGGCGACCCGAGCATTTTTGTATTTCGCCGATGCTCGCTAAGGTTTTCATTTGTGAAAATCGGGGCAATTCAAGAAAGTGATGGGAACGACACAGCAACGGATAGGGCAGGCGAGGGGCTACATGGTGGGCTGCATCTCAAGTTCACAGGTCCCACTATTAAGCCACAATAGCGGCAAGAGTGCCCCCCCCCCCGCACTGTCAGCATAAAGATCGTTCTTCTCTGCCGCAGCAGTAACAGCTGTGGCAGAGAAGAACGATGTTAGCCCATTGAATTCAATGGAGCCAGCAATACAGCCGACTCCATTGAATTCAATGGGCTAACATCGTTCTTCTCTGCCACAGCTGTTACAGCTGTGGCAGAGAAGAATGATTTCTCTTCTATATGTTCTCAATGGGGTCGGCGCTGCTGCCGCCAGCCCCATTGAGCGCATATAGAGAAGAGAACAGGAATCGCAGATCGCAGATAGGTGCGATCTGCGATTTCTGTTCTATAATTTATCGGACGAGCGCATAAAAAGCGCTCATGTGTCCGATAAAAATTCGCCGGACGCATGCGCAAATCGCGCGAAAAACGCCCGTCTGACTAAGGCGTTTTTTCGCGCGATTTGCGGATCGCATGACGGATGCGCATCCGCAAATCGCGTGACCGGTGCCCGAAAATCGCCCGAAAATCGGGCGGAGCTGTCCAGCGCATTGCATTCAATGGAGCCGGCAATACAGCCCGCTCCATTGAAAGCAATGCGCTGCGGGCGAGTGTGGGATGAATTGTCGGGAAGGGCTTAAATATATAAGCCCTTCCCTGCAATTCATCCAGAAAATTGTTAAACTAAAAAATATATATATACTGACCTGCTACCAGCAGCCGGAGTTCTGCGCAGCCGTCCTGCAGTGGGTGTGAAGGGGGTGTGAGTCAGACCTGCCCCCTGATTGGCTCAGCGCTGAGCCAATCAGGGGGCAGGTCTGACTCGCACCCCCTTCACACCCACTGAATGGGTGTGAGTGAGACCTGCCTCTGATTGGCTCAGCGCTGAGCCAATCAGGGGGCAGGTCTGACTCACACCCCCTTCACACCCACTGCAGGACGGCCGCGCGGAACTTCGGCTGCCGGTAGCAGGTCAGTATATATATATTTTTTAGTTTAACACTTTTCTGGATGAATTGCAGGGAAGGGCTTATATATTTAACCCCTTCCCGACAATTCATCCCGCGATCGTCGGCAGCCCATTGATTTCAATGGAGTCGGCTGTATTGCCGGCTCCATTGAATTCAATGGGCAAACATCGTTCTTCTCTGCCACAGCTGTTACAGCTGTGGCAAAGAAGAATGATTTGTCTTCTATATGTTCTCAATGGGGTCGGCGCTGCTGCCGCCGGCCCCATTGAGCGCATATAGAGAAGAAGGACCGTTGGGGTTCTTGAAGCCTAAAATAACTCCTAACACTCTCCCTATAGCAGCCCCGGCATCAACAGCATTTTCCCTCAGCTAAGTGAGAACGCATCTGTGGCGAGCCGCGGGCCGGAAGATTTTAATACTCGGGTGACACCTAATCTCGCCAGCCACTCACTGCAGGGGGGTGGTATAGGGCTTGAACGTTGCAGGGGGAAGTTGTAATGCCTTCCCTGTCTTTCTATTGGCCAGAAAAGCGCGCAAATTTCTCAGGGAAGAAAATGAAAGTAACTCGAACATCACATGGTACTCGTTACGAGTAACGAGCATCTCGAACACCCTAATACTCGAACGAGTATCAAGCTCGGACGAGTATGCTCGCTCATCTCTAGTCAAAAATAAGTTAAAAACATCAAAATCTTTTGATATTTTAACCTGAAATGCAACGATAGTCGGAATTTATGCACACGCATTGCTATCATAATGGCAAGAAACAGGCAATTAACCAAAGAAGACAGACAGACAATTATAACCCTTAGAAGTGTAGGTCTGTCCTACAGAGAATTGGCCAAGGTTGCAGGCAGTACAGTTTCCTATACCATCAAAAGACACTTGGAAACTGGAGGAAACCCTGACAGCCTCAGCCAATAATAGCCGGCGCTGGATTAACCAATCCGAGCAATCGCTTGCAGGAGGCGGGGTATTCAAGCCCTGTCACCAGCAAGAGATAATCCATTGGCATCGAGGACTATACAGAAGCCTGGTCAGAGTGCCACTGCCCAGTGAGTATTGTGTTTTTTTTTTTATTTTTTATTTTTTTTTCATGTAGTGTGGCGAGGGCTTATATTTCAAGTCCCCCATCCCCGCCCTTTCCCCCCTAAAATCAAGGTAGGGCTTATTATGGGGTAGGTGTTATTCTCAAGGAAACATGATACTTACAAATAGCTTCCTGGAGTGGAACCTGTTTGTAAGTAGGCGACTATCTGTATTTTTATTCATCTTAACTTGTTTATTTTATGTTTTCATTTCAAAGTATAATTGAGACATTAAACTGCATAAATGGCAATAAAAGTGGGGAAAATTGTGGTCTTGTAAAACTTTTGACCAGTAATGTATATAGGTTGCAGAAAAAAGAGGAAAACAAAAAGCAGCCTGCAGATCAGTATAGGTATCGGGGAGAACAAAAGGAAAAAAAACAGAAGGAGGAGAAGCAATATTGATAAAGCCAGTTCATCATTTACAGGATGATCTTCCCTCTTGGATAACCGTACTTCGTCTCTTGCCGGCTGCCTGGATAACAATATCCATATTCTATCACAATGGCCTGATTAGCCAGATGTTCCTTGTCTGTGAGGTTATCCATAACTTTCTCCAGATGATATAGAGTTGGAAACGCATTGTAGCTAGTAAGAAAAAAAGACTCAGTGGTTGGTGCTTGGTGACAATTGGGTTGCATTTGATTGCTTCTTGTCCCCGGTTTTCTTCCACCCATCGCACCACTCTTGTCCATAGTGTTTGGTATTGCAGCTCAGATCCAATGAAGTAAATGGGAGCTGAGCTTCAATACCAGACACCATCCACAAACAAGGATGGTGCTGTCTTTGGAAGAAAGCAGCCTCGTTCTTCGAACCCTGGGCAACCCCTTTAAGTTGAGTATCTTAAAGGTGTTTTCCAGGATATTTGAAGAAGTAAAAAATAAAAAGGTTAAACGGCCTTAAAATAAGGAGAAATTGAAGACTCTTCTATCCCGGGCGGTTTATAGAAGATTATCCTTGTTGAAATGAAAGACTGGCCCTGAGTTTTGATCGTAGCTGCATACAACTACTGTATTTAATTACATTTACTACCTGCCTAGGATACTTCAATACTACTCTGGCAGAGTCTTTTTTTCAAAGTCCCTATTTCCAACTAGGGCACATGCGCTGCATACCGGCGCTTACAGAAATGACATAGCTGTATCTGCCTTTTTCCTGCCAAGTGTCAATTTCTTTTTTCATGTGTACTGAGTTTTTACAGTGTTGGGCACAAGGGCAGAGGGGACTGCTTACACCCTGTCCTGCCTGCTCATGGGCCGGCAACCGCACTCTATAGGACACACATTGTCACTATATCCTATTGTATAGATTACTTTCTCTGAGCCGTCATTCATGATAGAAGCACTCCTCATTGGTCCTGCATAGACATAGCCTCACATTGGCTAGACATCTAATCATCCCACCCTCTCTATAAAAAGCTGTCAGTTCATTGCTGCCTTAATTATAACCTACCTGAACTCTTTGATAAAGCCTGTGTGGCGAAAGAGGTTGGGAGGGCATGTGTTACATGTTTTTCAGTTTAGGTGTTGAGGCAGTTCTTTGTGGCCTGACAGAGAACTCTGTCACGACTGTAATTGCTGCATAATCAGCATAGCAGTTTAACCCCTTAGTGACCAAGCCTGTTTGCGCCTTAAAGGGGTGGTCTCGCGAAACCAAGTGGGGTTATACACTTCCGTATGGCCATATTAATGCACTTTGTAATGTACATTGTGCATTAAATATGAGCCATACAGAAGTTATTCCACTTACCTGCTCCGTTGCTAGCGTCCTCGTCTCCATGGTTCCGTCTAAATTCGCTGGCAGCTTGCTTTTTTAGACGCGCTTGCGCAGTCCGGTCTTCTCCATTCAGCACGAGCCGCTTCAGTGTGCTCCCCGCTACAGCTCTTCTGCGCATGCGCAGACGAGCTGTCACTGCTCGGGAGCGCGCTGAAGCGGCCATTCTGCACCATCCTCTGTTAGAGGAAGGTGCAGAAACTGGAGCTGCCCAGCGGAGAAGACCAGCCCAGCCCAGCCCAGCAGCCCCGAGAAGCCTCCCAGGTAAGTGATGGGTCGGGGGGGGGCTGCCGCTGCGCCGGGCTGCGCCGGGGGGGGCTGCCGCTGCGCCGGGGGGGCTGTCGCTAGGCCGGGGGGGCTGTCGCTAGGCCGGGGGAGCTAGCGCTAGGCCGGGGGGGCTGTCGCTAGGCCGGGGGGGCTGTCGCTAGGCCGGGGGGGCTGTCGCTAGGCCGGGGGGGCTGTCGCTAGGCCGGGGGAGCTAGCGCTAGGCCGGGGGGGCTGTCGCTGCGCCGGGGGAGCTAGCGCTAGGCCGGGGGGGCTGTCGCTAGGCCGGGGGGGCTGTCGCTGCGCCGGGGGAGCTAGCGCTAGGCCGGGGGGGCTGTCGCTGCGATGGGGGGGGCTGTCGCTAGGCCGGGGGGGCTGTCGCTGCGCCGGGGGAACTAGCGCTGGGGAGCCGGGGGCTAGCGCCGGTTACCTGCTGTCTGGTCGGCGGCTGCGGGGCGTCTGGTCGGCGGCTGCGATGCGTCCGGTTGCCATGGAGACACAGCTGGCGGCGTCTCGGGAGCGCGCACGTCGGGCTGCAGCGAGCGACTGGGAAAGAGCCGGCGGCCATCTTGAGGAAACTTTTATAACTTGCTGAAACGCTGGAACGGTAAGTACGAACCAGCTAGAAATGTCATTTACAGGGGGGCTTAGTAATGTGTGTTTAATGGGGGGGACTGGGCAAAAAAAAAAATTAACTGCTTCCTCGAGACATCTCCTTTAATGACCAGGCCAAATTTTGCAAATCTGACACGTGCCACTTTAGCATGGAAAAATACCAGAAAGGTTTTGCATATCCAAGCGATTCTGACATTTTTTTTTCACCATGTTATACTTCATTTAGGCGGAAAAAAAAGACCGATAGAATTTTTGTTTATTTATTAAAAGCGCCAAAATTGGGAAAATTTTGAAAAAATCATCATTTTTTCACATTTCCAACTGCAATATCTCAAATATGTGCAAAAATAATATAGAAATTTTTCATAAGATATATATTTCCATCCGTTTACTTTACTTTGGGCGCACACTGGAAAAACCTTCGTTTTTTTTAACCAAATTTAACATTACTTTTCAGCATTTTGAGGAACACTTTGTTTTCCTACACCAAGCCAAGATTGGAAAGGCTAATAGGAGTCAAAATGACCCCATTTTAAAAACTACACCCCTTAACGTATTCACTGAGGGGTGTCATGAGTATTTTAACCCCACAGTTTTTTTTAAGAAGTCAATGCCATTTAGAAGAGAAAAACTAAAATTTCATATTTTTGCAAATATGTCATTTTAAAGACAGGAATTTTTTCTATAGTACACATGAAAATGAGGATTTGCACCCCAGCATGGATACCCCTGTTTGTCTCGTGCTCAGAAACATACCCATTGTGGCCCTAGTATTACGGCAGTATGCACAATGGGGCCCAAAATGAAAGGAGCAACCGGTGGCTTTCGGAACAGAAATTTTGCTTGAAGGAGATTTAGGCCCTATCGCACACTTGTAGAGCCATTGAGTGACCAAAACGATAGAGAACCCCCACAAGTGACCCCATTTTGAAAAGTAGACCCCTTAACGAATTTATCTAGGGGTACGATGACTTTTTTGACTTCACAGTTTTTGAATGAATCTAAGCCAAGCCGAAGGAAAACAATTACGATTTTCATTTTTTTGGTAATTCTCTCATTTTAAAAGCAGTTTTTTTTGTACAGCACATATATGAATGAAGACTTGCACCCCAAAGTGGATACCCCTGTTTGTCCTGTGCTCAGAAACATACCCATTGTGGCCCTAATCTTATGTCTGGATGCACAATGGGGCCCAAAATGAAAGGAGCAACCAGTGGCTTTCGGAACAGAAATTTTGCATGAAGGAGATTTAGGCCCTATTGCACACTTGTAGAGCCATTGAGTGACCAAAACGATTGAGAACCCCCACAAGTGACCGTATTTTGAAAAGTAGACCCCTTAAAGAATTTATCTAGGGGTATGATGTCTTTTTTGAATGAATCTAAGCCAAGCAGAAGGAAACAATTATGATTTTCATTTTTTGGGCAATTGTGTCAATTTAAAAACTGTTTTTTTTTTGTCCAGTGTACATAGGAATGAAGACATCCACCCCAAAATGGATACCCCCATTTGTCCTTTGTTCAGAAACATACCCATAGTGGCCCTAATCTACTTAAAGGAAACATGGCTAGGCCTATAATGGAAGGAGCACCCTTTGGATTTCAGGGTACAACAAAATAAATTCCAGGCCCCATTGCCCACTTGTCGAGCCATTGAGACGCCAAAACGATAGAGTACCCCCACAAATGACCCCATTTTGAAAACCAGACCCCTTCACAAATTCATCTAGGGGTGTACTGCGTATTTTGACCCCACAGTATTTGAATGAATCTAAGAAAAGCAGAAGGAAAAAATTACGATTTTAATTTTTTTGGCAATTGTGTCAATTTAAAAACTGTTTTTTTGTACAGTGTACATAGGAATGAAGACTTTCACCCCAAAATGAATACCCCCATTTGTCCCGTGTTCAGAAACGTACCCATTGTGGCCCTAATCTACTTACAGGACACATGGCTAGGCCCATAATGGAGGGAATGCCCGCTGGATTTCAGGGCAGAACTGAATAAATTCCAGGCCCCATTGCTCACTTATACGGAGAGAAAATTGACTTCCTAAAAATAATCCCCCCCCCCCCCCGCCATCCCCATTTTCTGGCATTCCCTAAATATTAGATAAAAGGTAATAATATAAACTGCGTTTTATATCTGAAGACAGGGGTAATTACGGAGGCTGGTTGGGTTGGGCACATGGGGCAAGAAAACCGGTTATCCCCCTCCTCTCATGCTTTTTGGGGGTATTTCGTAACCTCAGCAGCAGGTATGGGGTGTAAAAAGTGGCGCTCTGTGAGTCTCCGTAAGCTTGCTAAGGTTCGGCGGTCTCACAGACAAGGCGCACAACAAGCTGCTCCTGAAACTGCAGGAAGGCGAGCGTTCCCAGGGCTTCTTGTAAATTACGGATTACAGGTAGCGGTCTGAATAACGCTGGGCTCACACGGCCGTAGGCGGAATCTGCTTGCGGAGGCCCGCAGCGGATTCCAGCTGTGAGCCCGGCTGTGACCCTGCGTACGGCCGTGTAATGTACTGCGCATAACTGCCTACTCACACAGGCGGTCATGCGCAGTACTTTTTTTTGTTTTTATTTCCCGCGCCGTCGCTTAGAGATGACCCGGGTACCCGCAGCCCGTACACAATGTGTTTGCATATGGGCTGCGAGTATATCTGCGGTCATAGAGCACAATGGGCTCTAGGTCGCGGATATCTGCGGTAAAATATACCATGCCGTGTTCTGTTTCTGCGAGTGGATTCCGTCATTCCGACCCACTAATTGGGGGGAATTGTGTAATCCAATGCATGCGATTGATCCGTGGATTACCGCTGATCAAGCGCATGCAGAACCCGTAATACCTCTCCGGTCATGTGTGACCGGCCTAATGTTAGATGGCTACTTTATCACGTGACCGGGGACCGCTCAGTGAGGCCACCGGTCACTGCTCCAAGCACTCAGCAACCGTTGGTCGCTGGGAGCAAGGAGATTTAAAATTTCCTGGGCTCCCCGACTCCTGCGAATGTGTCCGGCATTTTGCCGGCGGGCGCATGCGCAGCAGCCGGAAGGGTCCAATATAGGATAATCGCATCTGGATTCAAATGCGGAAGCCTCCGAGAAGATGTTTCCTCTCCCCTCACCGTTCGCATCGGTGAGGGGAGATGAAACTGCCACTTTTTTAAGAACTTTTACGTGATCGCCATTATGCATTGGATAATGGCGATCACGTGACCAGTAACCACATACCGCGGCTCCACGTGACATCTCCAGGCTCTTGGCTTGGATTTTAAATTTCTTGGGCAATCTTTCACTTTTGCGCATGCGTCCGCCATCATGCTGATGGGCGCATGCGCCGACGCTGGGGTAAGGTCTGGGGATAAACATCCCACCAGGGAACGAATCCGGGACCTTGGGTACGTAATTTCATCCCCCCTTACGGATACGATCCGTAAGGGGAGATGAAACTTTAACTTTTTAAACTTTTTTTTTTTTTACTTTTAACTTTTTTTTTTTTTTTTTTTTTTTTTACTTTTTAACTTTATATGATCACCAGGTGATCATATGACTGGAAACCGCATACAGCGGTCCCCAGTCATATCTCCCTGCACTCGGCTATCTGTGACAGCCGGGTGCAGGGAGATTTTGAATTTGCTGGGCTCGCCGGCCTTCTGCGCATGCGCGCCACATCGGCGCGTGCGCAGAAGCCAGCGGGGGGTCCGGAGACTGGCCGGAGGACATGGAGGAAGTGGGGTGAGTATTTTCACCTCCCCTCATGGATCCGATCCATGAGAGGAGGTGAAACTTTTCTTTTTTTAACATGTTTATTTACTTTTCCGCGATCGCCGTTATCCATTGGTCCCCACTGACATCTCCTGCCTCCCGGCTACCTACAGGAGATTTTAAATTTCCCGTGCCGCCGGGCCTTCTGCGCATGCGACTGACGTAATGCCGCCTGGCGCGCATGCGCAGAAGGACGGCTTCAGGACCCGGAGGACGAGGAGAGCGGGGAGCAGTGCGGCGGACGGGGGTGAGTAATTTCAGCTGCCCTGATGGATCCGATCCATCAGGGCAGTTGAATCTTTAACTTTTTTAAAACTTGTTTTAACTTTTATGCGATCGGCGCTATCGATTGGATAGCGCCGATCGCATTGCCGGGGGGGGGGGGGTCCCGCAGCCCGGGATGACAGCTCCATGCTGTCGGCTACCTGCGGGCACCGACAGCATGGAGTTATCACGTCCAGAGCCCGAGGGGCTTTATTCTCTGTAGGACGCATGTTTTTACGTCCTCATAGAATAAAGCCCACTTCGGGAGCACGTAAAAAGGCTATGGCCCGGTCGTTAAGGGGTTAATGAAGACCAATGAAGAATACGCCTGCTCCACTGGAGTTTTTCTGCTTCCTTGGATATTGGGGGTGCCAGGAGTCCAGGCACCCCTCAACAAGTAAGATTTCTCTATTCTGACACAGTTTGACGGAGCGCATAAAGTGAGTTTTTCCCATTTTGAATATATATTTCTCTCCTCCTCAACACGGTTGTTTTGGAGTCGCTCGCTGCTGCTCTCCCTCAGGGGATGTTCTAGGACCGTCAACGTGTACTGCCCCAAATTTGGCTTGAAAGGCCCCTGTGGACCAACGAACTGACCGGTCTCTTAACCATAGGACCGGATCAGTTGCGGTGAATGTCTTTCCACACTAGTTCTGTTCTCTACTTTTCCATACACCATTGGAGCGCCGCTTCTGACCCAAATATTTTGTCTAAAGGGGTTAATGGGATATTATTATATGTCTGCTTATATAGCACCTCTATTAACTGACACACTGTGCATCCTACTATTGGTTGCTAACAGTTATGTAATCACCGAAAAACACTACAAGCTGTGTGACTATATTACTGGCTACAGACAATTGCCCTCACAGCCTGCCTAGCAATATATATTTAGCTAATTTATGGACTCAGTAAGGATTTAGTTCAACCACCTATTCTTTGTCTATTTTGAGCGCATATGTCAACAAAGTATATAATTTTATATCATTCTCTTTTGGAGGGTATAACCATTAGGCTATTTTCTGTCTTATATATGCCTTTCATCTGGTATACTTGGCTAAATAAGCTTATTTAGCTCCCTTTCTAGATCTTCCCTTACAGCACCATAACTTAGGATGGTTCTCTTTGTGATTCATTTGAATTTGATAAAATAATATATCCATTAACCCTTTCCAATCCAATTATTTTTTTCTCATCCATTCTCCCCAGCTCCAAATAAATTGCTGGGGAGAATGAATGAGAAAAAATACGTTTTCCCTGCACCCTCCTGAACTGACAGAGTTCAGGAGGGTGCAGGTGCTCACTGCACTGTGGGGGGAGCTGCTTACCTGTCTGGCGTCTTCCGCATTCTCTCTTCTGCCTCCCGGCTCGGCGATCATGTGACCGCTGGGGTCAGGTGGCACCCAGCGGTCACATGATCGCACGGCCAGAAGGGAGAAGGTAGAAGACGCTGGACAGGTAAGCAGGTCCCCCCACAATGCAGGCTCGGCATTTATGTTACTGCTGGGGGTCTGGTGACACCGGCGGTCACATGATTGCCGTCCAGAATCTTCATGCATCACATAGCGCTAATTGAGCGCTATGTAATGTGTAAATGAGAAGGCAGAAAGGGTTAAAAACTCTTTCTGCCTTCTCCTCGGGGGTCCTCAATGAGGACCAGTGCAGGAATGTATCTGCACCCGATGTGTCTGATGATCGGGTGCAGATGCACTCCTGCACTGCAGTGTCGGGCCTGTACCGACATCGGAGCTGTGCAGGAAAATGATGATGTCCCGACATTGGAGTGGAAAGGGTTAAAGCTTCCCTCATTCTAGCAACAATTCTGGGATTTTGCGTGACTTTAATGTTGCCTCATATTTCTATTCAGGTGCCTACACAAGGATGGAGAAGGACAGGAACAAGATGGCGGAGAGCATATTAAATCTCACCCTAAATATACTCTTCCAGCTTACTGGAGAGGTGAGAGATTCTGATGTCACATTACATCATTCTTATCTATGGTAATAACTGATGATGTCATTAACCTATTAAGGACCAGGCACAGTAAATTTATGGCACCTGGTCCCAGGCTTAAATCCCAGCTGTAAGTAAAATTACGGCGGGTATTTAAGCCTCCTGTCTCTGCAATTAATCAGAGACAGAACGGGTTGTCAGCTGTTAGTCACAGCTGATAACCTGTGGGAGAAGGCAGGACGGGTTTTTAACCCTTTCTGTCTTCTCCTTCCCCGAGTGCACAGCGCTCAATAAGCACCATGTACTAACAAGTGGAAGTGTGGTCACATGACCACCGGGATTCCCTGCTACAGCAGAGCTACAGGGTCATACTAGAGCCTGATCAGCTCTGCCAGTGACTAATGTCACAACAGGGAATATTTTTCCCTGTAACTGTGGCTCCTACGAATTTCCCAGCTACAGTGGAAAAATGTCAAGTGAAAACAAACCCAAAACATGTGAATATCCTCCAGAGATCTTGTATGACATCATGGGGGACATATGTATGTAATTATGTTTTTTACTATCTAAGTAAAAGAAAATTACAGAATAAAATAAAAATAAGAAAATAACCCAAAGCTGCCTCCAACCAAAACTGTCGCTATATGTGCCCTATAATCCAAAACCATACATACTAAATTTTAAAACGCCCAAAACAAAATGAGGAACCCGTTCTCATACGTTTTTAGTGTAAATATACCAATTTTAATATTTAAAGTTATTTTTTTTAATGATTTTTATTTAGCTTTTTGCCCCCAATAAAACTAAAAAATGGGAAAAAATGTCAGTGAAAAAAAGATATTAAAAAATAGCCCTATATGTTACGGGAAAAAATGCAACAAAAAATAATTTAGGTAGCTAAACGAAAAAAATAGGGCAGTTAAACCACTACATGGGTAAAATCCCTAAAAAGTGTCTGGCCCTTTAGGTACTAAACAGCCTGTTCCTTAAGGGGTTAACCCCTTAGTGACGGAGCTTTTTTGCTTTTTTCCATTTTCGTTTTGTCCTACTCCCTTAAAAAATCGTAGCTCCTTTAGTTATACATCGACGTCGCTGTATGAGGGCTTATTTTTTGCGGGATGAGTTGTATTTTTCAATGGCACTAATTCTAAGCGGAGAGAAATGGGAAAAAAACCCCGACATTCCACCATCTTTCGGTGCGTCCTGTTTCTGCGGCGCACAAACTGCAACAAAAACGAACTCATAACTTAATTCTATGGGTCAGTACGATTACTACGATACCAAACTTATATAGTATTTTTTTTTGCTGTAGTACTTGTATTTTTTTTTAAGCTATTTAATTTTTTTAATTATTTTCTGTGTCCATTTTCTGCACACAGTAACTTTTTATTTTTTTGGCGACGTAGTTGTGTGAGAGCTCATTTTGTGCGGTATGTCCTGACTTTTCCTTTGTTACCATTTTTGCATACAGTTGACTTTTTGATCGCCTTTTATTACATTTTTTCTCGGAGATAGGGTGACCAAAAAAGGGCATTTTGGGCATTCTTTATTTCTTTCTTTTTTTTTACCACGTTCACTGTGCGGGGTAAATAATACATTACTTTGATAGATCAGACTTTTACGGATGCAGCGATACCAAACAAGTATTTTTGGTTTATTTTTTTATTTTTTTTTATTGCAAATATGGCAAAAGGTTTTTTTGTTTTTTTTTACTTTTATTACTTTTTTTTAATAATAACTAAAACTTTATTGTTCTTTTTTTACACTCTCTTTCAGTCCCCAGGGGGGACCACAACCAGCGATGCTTTGATCGCTCCTGCAGTATCACGTAATGCTATAGCATTACGTCATACTGCTTTTTCACAGGCAGTCTATCAAGCCACCCCACTGCCATGACACCTGCACGGCTCCCCCGATCTCACCGCAATCAACGATGTTCGGGGCACTTAAAGGGTTAATAGCCGCGATGCGTCCTGCAACAGCAGGACGGAGAAAGTTGATAAGGCTGTCACTAAGGGGTTAAAGAGGGGAGAGATTCTGATGATGTCACATCATTCTTACATATGGTAATAACAGGTTATGTCACTGGGGAGGTGATGGACTCTAGAAATATCTGTAATGACATTTATTAATGTCTCTCCATACATAGGATTATACAGTAGTGAAGAAGACCTCTAGTAATGGCTGTCGGGCCCCTGTGTGTGATGGATGGGGAAGACCTTGGAGCCCAATCACGGGGCCCCCACCTCACCCCCTGATACATGAGGACATCAATGTACAGAAGATTCTAGAACTCACCAACAAGATGATTGAGCTGCTGACTGGAGAGGTGACGCTGCAGGGAATGCTGGGACATTATACAATAACAGCACTGAAGGCTTCTGGGTAATGACTGTATATTGTGTTGTCAGGTTCCTATAAGGTGTCAGGATGTCACTGTCTATTTCTCCATGGAGGAGTGGGAGTATTTAGAAGGACACAAGGATCTGTACAAGGAGGCCATGATGGAGACCCGCCAGCCGCTCCCATCACCAGGTAATAGACAGGACTAAATACACGGGGACTTTATTATCTGTATGTAAAGAATGACTTCAGTGTCTGTCTGTGTTTCCCCCAGTTCCATCCAGTAAGAGAAAAACACCAGAGAAATATCAATGTCAGATTTGCTCAGCCATTCTAGAGGCTTACAGAGTGAAGGGTCTACATTCCCTGTCAGGAGTTTGGCGCCCTCTACCCACTCAGTAGGTGCTCATGTGAAGTGAAGCACCTGGCTGAATCCACTCAGCTTTGCAGAACTGTCACATCGTCTTCTGGCCACACTTATTTTGCCAAATTTTACAAAGTGCAGATGAGAGTCTTGGTCTTAAAGGGGTTGTCTCGCGAAAGCAAGTGGGGTTAAGCACTTCTGTATGGCCATATTAATGCACTTTGTAATATACATCGTGCATTAAATATGAGCCATACAGAAGTTATTCACTTACCCACTCCGTTGCTGGCGTCCCCGTCTCCATGGTGCCGTCTAATTTCAGCGTCTTATCGCCCGATTAGACGCGCTTGCGCAGAAGGGTCTTCACCCTTCTGGTCGGTCCGGGCACGAGCGGTGTTCTGGCTCCGCTCCCTTCTAAGCGTCATCGCATAGCTCCGCCCCATCACGTGTGCCGATTCCAGCCAATCAGGAGGCTGGAATCGGCAATGGACCGCACAGAGCCCACGGTGCACCATGGGAGAAGACCCGCGGTGCATCGTGGGTGAAGATCCCGGCGGCCATCTTGGAGGAAAAGAAGGAAGGAGTTGCAGAGAAGGAATTCAGGTAAGTAATTTTTTTTTTTAATTTCAACACATCCCTTGGGTTTGTCCTGCACTTAACGGGGGGGGCCTATGCAAAGAAAAAAAAACACCCGTTTCGGCGCGGGACAACCCCTTTAAGGTTTCACAGGCAACAATGACTCAGCATTCAGCCTTTTTCATGACCCGGGTATGCCCGACTCAACACTGGCATCCTACAACTTATCACCCAAGAAAAATAGACTCGACAACCTACGTTTTGGAAATTTTTGGCCACAGCAGCCATTTATTAAAATTAACACTATAAAACAATTCATTTTAATATGCGGGGAGGGAGACCCCTGGAGGCGCAACCATAAAGTTAAGGATCTGGTGCTTAATAGACAACAAAACGTATCTTGCCTCCAACCGTACTCCCGGCTCGGAGGCACCACTAGCTCCCCCGCACTGGGAGGTTAGAAACACATTTTAGGCCACTGGGATCCCTTCCCAGGGCGTTACACCACACCAGACCCAACCACAAACCAATAGGGTGCTACTTGTTCCAGGTGATCCCAGCTGTCTTCCATTCGGCCTAATATTCGCCCGCTCCGCTGCCCAAAAAACAAATGAATGTCCTAGGATCCACACCAACGCTGGTCCATTACCTGTCAAAACACAAGAACATAAGAAATCCCAAGAAAACTGCTATCTCTTTTATTTTTTTATTTTTTTTATTATATATATATATGTATATGTAACTATCCACCTATATGTGCCTAAACCACCCCTCAGGTCGTACGTACAACCGATAACGGTTAGACCGCCATCGCCCAATTTTTTTGCACTACTGCAGGACTCAAACCCCATTCAAAAGCCTCTGTTGCTGCGCCAATTCTAAATGAATGGGAGGAGTACCCTGCATTTTCAAGTCCCAACTTCCCCAACGCTTTCTTTAACACCACCCCAAACTGGAACCTAGATAAGAACGATCCATCTCCATGTCGAAATAATGGTGACATTCTAATTAGGTTACCCAAGCACTTTACCGGACACATTACGCCCCCCCCCCCCCCCCCACTATCCCTAATATAATCTTTTTTCCCTTTCCAAACTAGTCTGTCTTTGAACGCTTTAGCCATATCTCTATCCTATCCTTCGTTATCGTAACATCCGACCTCTCCAATCCTCCCCCCGTTGTCCTGTTGGCGACACCAATTCGCCAATGCGAAACGCGCCAAAAAAAGGTCAAAGAAATAAACGCCCTAAATATAACCACCTCCAGGCCATCCCTGCAAATCTCCTCCAATACTTTTCCCATTTGTTCCAATATAGCAAACGAGATAGGCCTTCTACTATCCTTCGTTCTCTTCTCTTTTTTAAAACCTTTTATGGCCTGGTCTATAAAAAAATGCTTTGTAATATCCTGCATACCCCGAAATTTCAGACCGAAAGCCAAACCCGCCATAATTCTTTTCACCTTAGAAAATGACCAACCCTCACCATACACTTTGCTCAACAACCATAACAATGCCCCTACCCTGTCTTCATCCGAATATACTTCTCCAATCTCCTCAATCCAATGTTCCCAGTCGCTCCACGCTGCCTCATATGCCTTCCAAGTGCCGGCCGCCAGCGACCTCTGAATTAGGTGCTCCGCCGCACGTCGACCAGCCGCCAAAGCTCCAGAGGGCATGGTTGTCCTTCCTTGTCTGCCTCTGGCGCCAAAGTCAGAAAGTGCTCCCACTGAAAGCGAGAGAGTGAGTCGGCAATAGAATTTTTTACCCCCGGACATGTACTGCTACTACCCATGCATTCCGTGTTAAACACAACAATACTAACTGCCGTAACAGCTCAATGACTGGCGGCGAGTGCGCAGATCCGGTGTTAATGGCCTGCACAACCCCCATGTTATCACAATAAAATCTAACTTTTTTGTTCTTAAACCACTCTCCCCAAATCGCTACAGCCGCCACAATAGGGAACAATTCTTATAGGCTTAAGTTCCTGGTCAAGCCGGCTGTCACCCACTCCTCTGGCCATGCTTCCGCACACCACTGACTTCTAAAGAACACCCCAAAACCTACACTTCCCGCTGCATCAGTAAACAATATCCATTCTGCACTATCAACCCCCTCATCCATTACCATGGACCTTCCGTTGTATTCGTCTAAAAATGACAACCAAACCTCCAAATCGTCCTTCAAACATTTAGTAACCCTTATAAAGTGGTGCGGCTAATTTACGCCTGCCGTTGCCCGCGCCAACTTTCGACAAAATATTCTGCCCATGGGCATGATTCTACAAGCAAAATTTAATTTTCCCAACAGCGATTGTAATGCCTGCAACGTAATCTTCTTTCCTGCCCTGGCCTTCCGCAAATCATGCCTCAAGGATACTAACTTATCTTGGGGTAACCTAAATTCCATAGCCTGGGTATCAATCGTAATCCCCAGAAAACTCAAAACAGTCGTTGGCCCTTCTGTCTTTTCCGGAGCCAATGGTATGCCGAAATGATTCGCCACCCATTGAACTGTAGCTAATAAGGAGCCGCACATGGGTGACCCTGCAGCCCCGATGCATAAAAAATCGTCCAAGTAATGAATAACGGAACGCACTCCTGTTACATCGCAAATTGCCCATTCTAAAAAAGGTGCTAAACGCTTCAAAATATGCACAAGAAATTGAACAGCCCATGGGCAAACATCTGTCAACATAATACCGCCCGTCCCAAAAACACCCCAGCAATCTACAACTGTCCGGATGGACCGGTAATAAACGAAAAGCCGATTCGATATCAGTCTTTGCTAGCAAAGCTCCCTGGCCATATTTCCTTACCCATTTTACCGCAGTGTCAAATGAAGTGTAAACTTCTGAGCAAAGCTCAGGGTCAATACCGTCGTTGACTGATGCCCCCTTTGGATATGATAAATGCTGAATTAGCCGAAACTTATTCGGCTCTTTTTTAGGCACCACCCCCAGCGGTAAAATAATCAAATCTCGACAAGGTGGGGACAAAAATGGGCCCGCCATTCTTCCTAAGCGCTCCTCCTTATCCAGTTTTTCCCTAACCACCTCCCCATGCTCCAAAGCAGACTTCAGGTTTTTTAACGACAAAGGTACCGTATGCCCCGGAGGAGGAATTCTAAAACCTTCCTTAAAACCGTTGAACAACAATAAACTTTTTTCACGGTCCCCATATCTATTTAGATAAGGGACCATCTTTTGAAGCCTCACCGGCGTCATCCCTTTTTCCACTACCACCTCCGCTTCTTCCCTTATCTCTCTTGATAGAGCGCGCTGCTCCGTGCGAGACCCCATTGCATACTGAACAGACATGCTTAAATCTGCATGTTGCACCAAATTTACACTTTCCCTCATTAAATAGTCAACATACTCCTGGCTTTTTACTGCTGTATTGCCCACCCTGCTGCCCTGTTGCACTACCGATCCTTGAGCCAGCAGTGCCGGCACCTCCCTGAAAAGGATGCCCGTACTGTGCCGGGGCCATCACTTTTAACCAAAGCCCAATGTCCTTGTTATCCCATCTTATACTAGGCCGTACCGCCTTTCGCTGACGAAACTGTTCGTCGTAGCGAAGCCAAGTCTGCCCGCCGTACGTGCGGTACGCCTCCCCTATTGCATCCAGGTAACAAAACAAACCCAAACAGTTTTCGAGGGCTTTTTTCCCGATCACACTAGCTAAAATCGCAAAAGCTTGCAACCAATTTTGAAAATTCTGCGGAATTAGCCTCCATCGTTTCTTTTCTTCCATGTCCTTCATGGAAGCAGTCCTTTTTCCCCTTATCCAAATTAAACTTTTCTAGCGGCAAGAGGGAAAAAATCTCCACATACTCATCTTTCCATATTTTTTCCCTCACATGCTTTTTTAAATGGGCCCCCAACGGCCCCTCAAAACATACGTAGACCTCCCCTCTTGCCTTGTCATCTAACCGAATCACTTCGCCCTCCCTTTCCGTCTGTATTCCTACCGTCACGCCAGACACCCCTGACTCGGTCATAACCCTTTGACTCCCCAATAAATTTTCCCTCTCATGCATACGTCCTTCTGTGCCTGCCAACCATGCTGCCACTGGCGATGTCACTACCTGACTACGCAACCCCCAGACCCTGCTCGCAACGAGCCAACATCTCTCGCATGTTACCCAATAACAACCTAATATCCCCCTCATGCTGTCCGACCCCCACACATTCTCCACCGCTCCTAACTACATACCCGTCCCCCACCCTTACAATATTACCAACATTAACATTAGATAAGTGTGAAATACAGTCATGCTCACCAGGCCGCTGTGATCCCATCAGCCGTGCACCACGGATCCGGTCGACTCTCTTCCATCCGAGCTGCGTCTCTTCCCGAATTGTCCAGCTGGTATTGGAAAATGCTCCCTAGCTGTATTCGTCCTGTTTCCCCGAATTGACCCGGGCCGATTTGCCCGCCCAGTCTGACTGCGGCACAAATACCGCTCTCCTCACTTGCCGCCCGCCTCCCAATAACTCGCAATGCAATCCTGTGTCCATGTCCCTGAGACGCTCAGACGAGCTTCCCGTGGCCCTAGGCGGATCTTCTAACCGCTGCCCATCATCCTCCCCCGGTCATGCTCCCTGTGAGCGGACCGTGCAGACTTGCTGCTGTCCTGCTGTCCCAGGACCCCCCCCCCCCCTCCCCGACCACGATCGCGCTGCTTGGCTCCCCCACTGGCCGGCACATCACCAAGGGGGGTAGCCGTGTGTTGTCCTCCATGGAAGGTGTCAGGCCCCCGAGGCCCCACCCCGTTGGACCCGGGTGTTGTCCAGGATTCCTCCTGGACAATCTGGCTCCACTGCCGCTGGCTGCAAGTGGTGGACGACTGGCCAGAGGGTCCCCGGAGGGGGTCCTCCTCCTGCGCCGGGTCCTGAGCTCCGCCTCCTCGGTTATCCGTCTTGCCGGAGGTCGGGCCCTGCTCGGACGCACACTCTGCCACTGAGCACCTGCTGGTCTGTCTCGCCGCTCCTGCTAATCTGCTCCTGTATCCATCCGGGGGGGTGATGCTCCACCACTGCCCACAGGACTGCTAGCGCTTCCTCCACCGAAGACATGCCTGAAAGTAAGTCTATTAGTGGCTTCTCCTCTGCTATCACTCTGCTCGCAATATTTATCTCCGCAAATGCCCTCACTAACTGCTGCACTCCGTTATACTGGCTCTGCTGTACTCTCCAATGTCTGATAAAATATGGTGCTCCCGCCCAAATTAATCCCTTTTATGCCCTCTACACCCTCTCCCCCCTTCTGCCAGCTCCCCCAATCCCTAACTGCCTCGTCACTAAAACCCCTCCCCTAATGCTCTCACTGTTAACCCCTGCTGTGCCTTCCTGTTTCCCAGTCAACCCGGTCATGCAGGGGCCTGCACTTATGTGCCCCTTCTTAGGCAGGTTACGGCCCTGTCCTTTCTGTTTCCCACCCCAGGGTCTGCTTTAAGACATCTCATGGTTTCCCCCAATGAAATGAGAGAGAAAAGAGGATTTTTATTTTGCTATAAAATCCATTTCTTGTAGCCTTCATTAAGGGACAATACAACCATCCATTTTCTTCCCATCTTACTATACCCTTCTCAGTTGTACTATGTTGTTGAGTTTTGTAAATTTTTTTGGGTGTTCTGATACCAGTTATCTTCTGCTTGTTCTTCTCCTACTGCTGGCATACAAACTGATTAGTTCAGTGGCGATAGGTGGCTGTAACCTGCCTAGGAGGAGCTAACTTTTTCACTCTTAGTGCTACTCTTGGCAGCAGCCGATACCCATGGTCCTGTCTCCCCCAATAAAGACTACTAGAAAAGAATTTTACAGTTAGGCAAAAAATCTCCTCTTGAGTTCTTTGAGCTCAGAAATCTACCAGGGCAAGAACCCAAGGCTTGTGGAGGGCGGTGCTGCAAAATGTATTGCATGCCCCTCAGATAAGCTAGAGGCCCCTGACAGTCGCAATTAGTTACTTACAAGGCCAAATTAACGCATGCAGTTGTTGGTGCTCTTCTTTATGCTGATTTTTTCACCAACCTCAGAAGCATTTATTGTAATGAAAGAAAAAACTAGAAAGAATTTTTCCTCCTAATTTGGAGGCTTCACTACAGAAGTGGAAATCTGCAAAAGAACAACCTGTGGCCAAACATCATGATTTACTCAGTAAGCTTACTATTAGACTGATCTGTTTTGCCTTCACTGTCTTAGTCAATTACTAATTGCATTTTGCTACGTGATTTGCAATTTGTAATGACATCGTTATATAGAAATGTTTTAAAAATATCATTTTAAGGCTATTTCGATTTAATAAATAGTAAAATCCATTTTATTCTTGGCAGATGACTGTACCAGGAGCTCAGATAGACGTCTGATATCTGCCAAGTGTAACGCAGATGATTGTGGTCTTACACAAGATACATATGAAGAGCCTGCCATTATCCCAGTTAACCCCTCAGCTCTTCACAGCAAAGATCCATCATCTGATCCTCTTATACAGGTCCCACCTTCTGATTCATCACTGACTGATAAGGTAAATAAAGGTCACAAAAGGGGAGAAAATGAAAGAGCTCACAAAGGGAAGAAACCATTTCCATGTTCAGAATGTGCAAAAAGTTTTAAAACTAAACCACAACTTACTCAACACCAGAGAGTTCATACGGAGAAGAAGCCATTTTCATGTACTGTATGTGGAAAGTGTTTTAACCATAGATCAGCTCTTACTACACATCAAATAACTCACAGAGAAAAATCATTTTCATGTTCAGAGTGTGGGAAATGTTTTTTATATAAAGCAAAGCTTGTTGTACATCAGAGGATTCATACAGGGGAGAAGCCATTTATATGTCCAGAGTGTGGGAAATGTTTTACTTCTAACTCAACTTTGCATCAACATCAGATTGTTCACACAAATAAGAAGCCATTTTCTTGCACTGTTTGTGGAAGGTGTTTTAGCAGGAAGTCAGTTCTAACTAGGCATCAAAAGGCTCACACAGGAGAGAAGCCATTTTCATGTTTAGAATGTGGGAAATGTTTCTCAAATAAAACTTATTTTGTTGAACATCAGAGAAGTCACACAGGAAAAACCTTTTCATGTCCAGAATGTGGGAAATCTTTCGCCCACAAATCACATTTTCTCAGCCATCAAAGGGCTCACACTGGAGGGAAACAATTTTCATGTTCAGAATGTGGGAAATGCTTTTTTCATAAATCAGAGCTTGCTACGCATCAGAGAATTCACACAGGGGAGAAGCCATTTCCATGTTCAGAATGTGGAAAAAGTTTTTATAAAAAATCACAACTTGCAACCCATCATAGAAATCACATTGGAGATAAGCCATTTTCATGTTTAGAATGTGGAAAATGTTTTTCAACTAAAGCTTATTTTGTTGAACATCAGAGAATTCACACAGGAAAAACCTTTTCATGTCCAGAATGTGGGAAATCTTTCGCCCACAAATCAAATTTTCTCAGTCATCAAAGGACTCACACAGGAGGGAAACAATTTTCATGTTCAGAATGTGGGAACTGTTTTTTTCATAAATCAGAGCTTGCTACGCATCAGAGAATTCACACAGGGGAGAAGCCATTTCCATGTTCAGAATGTGGAAAAAGTTTTTATAAAAAATCACAACTTACAACCCATCATAGAAATCACATTGGAGATAAGCCATTTTCATGTTCAGAATGTGGGAAGTGTTTTCTGTATAAATCAGAGCTTGTTAAACATCAGAGAATTCACACAGGGGAGAAGCCATTTCGATGTTCAGAGTGTGGGAAGTGTTTTCTGTATAAACCAGATCTTATTGCACATCAGAGAATTCACACAGGGGCTAAGCCATTTTCATGTTCAGAATGTGGCAAATGTTTTAGACGGAAATCACTGCTTGTTAGGCATCAGAGAATTCACACAGGGGAGAAGCCATTTCGATGTTCAGAGTGTGGGAAGTGTTTTCTGTATAAACCAGATCTTATTGCACATCAGAGAATTCACACAGGGGAGAAGTCATTTCCATGCTCAGAATGTGGAAAATATTTTTATAGTATATCAAATCGTAATCAACATCAGAGAATTCACACCGGGGCTAAGCCATTTTCATGTTCAGAATGTGGCAAATGTTTTAGACGGAAATCACTGCTTGTTAGGCATCAGAGAAATCACACTGGGGAGAAGCCATTTTCATGTTCAGAATGTGGCAAATGTTTTATGGATAAATCAAGTCAGGATCGACATCAGAGAACTCACACAGGAGAGAAACCATATTCTTGTTCAGAATGTGGCAAATGTTTTAGCTATAATTCAAATTTACAGAAACATCAGAGAATTCACACAGGGGAGAGGCCATTTTCATGTTCAGATTGTGGCAAACATTTTATGTATTATTCAACTCTATATGCACATCTAAAAAATCACACAGGAGAGAAGCTATTTTCATGTTCAGAATGTGGCAAATGTTTTAAGGCTAAAACAAATCTTGATCAACATCAGAGAACACACACAGGGGAGAAGCCATTTTCATGTTCAGAATGTGGCAAACATTTTATGTATTATTCAACTCTATATGCACATCTAAAAAATCACACAGGAGAGAAGCTATTTTCATGTTCAGAATGTGGCAAATGCTTTAAGGCTAAAACAAATCTTGATCAACATCAGAGAACACACACAGGGGAGAAGCCATTTTCATGTTCAGAATGTGGCAAACATTTTATGTATTATTCAACTCTATATGCACATCTAAAAAATCACACAGGAGAGAAGCTATTTTCATGTTCAGAATGTGGCAAATGCTTTAAGGCTAAAACAAATCTTGATCAACATCAGAGAACACACACAGGGGAGAAGCCGTTTTTATGTTCAGAATGTGGAAAATGTTTTAAGTGTAATTCAGATCTACATAGACATCAGAGAACTCACACAGGAGAAAAGCCGTTTACATGTTCAGAATGTGGAAAATGTTTTAAGGAAAAAAGATCGCGTGATCAACATCAGAGAACTCACGCAGGAGAGAAATCATATTCATGCTCAGAATGTGGCAAATGTTATATGTCTAATTCACATCTACATAGACATCAGAAAATTCACACAAGGGTAAAACCATTTTCATGTTCAGAATGTGGCAAATGTTTTAGGGATAATTCAGATCTACATAGACATCAGAGAATTCACACAAGGGTAAAGCCATTTACATGTTCAGAATGTGGAAAATGTTTTAAGGATAAAACTCATCTTGATAAACATCAGAGAATTCACACAGGAGAGAAACCGTTTTCATGTTCAGAATGTGGCAAATGTTATACAGAGAAATCAAAGCTTGTTAGACATCACAGAACTCACACGGGGGAGAAGGCTTTTTCATGTTGAGAATGGGTGAAATGTTTTACTCAAAAATCAAGTCTTCTTGAATTTCAAAGAGCTATCTTGGAAAAGTAACCTTTTTTTTTTCAAAATAATTTTACTGACCGAAGGCATGAGATAAAAATGTAAACTTTTACTGTCAAAGAAAAGTTTCAAGTGAGACAAAAGAAAGATAAAGTAATATGGAGCCCTGATGGGGTAGAGCATTTATCAATATGCCTGCATCAGCTTTCTGTCAAAAAGTCGCAAATTTGGTCACACTTTATAGCACAAAATTATGTGTCTGCCTTTACAGCGAAAAATTGGCTTACATTACACCATCAATCTACACCAGTTGGGTGGATTTGATTTTTCTAGAACATGGACTGCTAAAATATGTGACAAATTTAACCCCTTAGAGAGGGCCCCATCGTGAAACTACGTCCTCAGAAAGTGGGCTTTATCCTAGAGGACGTAGTTTTATGAGTCCTCTTTGGATTAATGCCCACTTGCCTGAGAATGTGACAGCTTCATGCTGTCGGTGCCCGCAGGTAGCCGACAGCATGGAGCTGTCATCCTGGGCAGTCCCCCCCCCCCCCCCCCCAACATTGCGATTGGCACTATCCAATCGATAGCGCCGATCGCAATAAAGTAAATAAAACTGTGTAAAAAGTTAGATATTCAGCTGCCCTGATGGGTGGGATCCATTAGGGCAGCTGAAAATACTCACCCGCCTTGACCGTGGTGTCCCCTGAAGATCTGGTCCTTCCGGACCCGCCGCCAGTCTTCTGCACATGCGCGCCAGACGATGACGTCACGTGCATGCGCAGAAGCCCGGGAGCCCCTGACAAATTTAAAATCTCCTGGCTCCCGGCTCCTGAAGGACCAGGAGATGTCTATTGGATAGCGGCGATCGCGAAAAAGTTTTTAAAAAGTACAAGTTTCACCTCCCCTTATGGATCCAATCCGCCGATGTCCCCGGTGTTCCGGGACCCCGAAGTCCCCGTCTGCGCATGTGCGCCTGATGTCAATCATCGGGCACGTGCACAGAGGGCCTCGAGCCCCGGGAAATTTAAAATCCCTCTTCTCCTGGCTGCCATGTGTAGCCTGCAGCAGAGGGATGTCACCAGGGACATGATGACTGTTATCCTATGGGTAACAGTGATCATTTCAAGTTTAAAAAAAAGTATAAAAAGTAAAAAAAAAGTTTTAAAAAGTAAAAAAAAATTCTAAAAAGTAAAAAACAAGTTAAAAAAGCTTACGTTTCATCTCCCCCCACGGATCATATCCGTGAGGGAGGATGAAATGACAGACCTAAGGCCCGCGGATTTATCCGTGGACCGTACCCCAGCTTCTGCGCACGCGCCCGTCACCAGTATGGCAGGAGCAGCACAAAAGCCGTGGATCGCCAGGGTAATTTAAAATCTCCCTGCTCCTGGCTACAAAACTTAGCCGAGAGCCTGGAGATTTCACGGGGGGCCGCGGTGAGTGGTTCCTGATCAAGTGTTCGCCGTTATCCAATGGATAATGGCGATCACGTAAAAGTAAAAAAAAGGTGAAGGTTCATCTCCCCTCACCGATCTGATCAGTGAGATGAGATGAAACTTTTTACCGGAGGCCTACGTATTTGCACCCCGACGCGATCTTCCTCCGTGAACATATTCATGCTCAGAATGTGGCAAATGTTATATGTCTAATTCACATCTACATAGACATCAGAAAATTCACACAAGGGTAAAACCATTTTCATGTTCAGAATGTGGCAAATGTTTTAGGGATAATTCAGATCTACATAGACATCAGAGAATTCACACAAGGGTAAAGCCATTTACATGTTCAGAATGTGGAAAATGTTTTAAGGATAAAACTCATCTTGATAAACATCAGAGAATTCACACAGGAGAGAAACCGTTTTCATGTTCAGAATGTGGCAAATGTTATACAGAGAAATCAAAGCTTGTTAGACATCACAGAACTCACACGGGGGAGAAGGCTTTTTCATGTTGAGAATGGGTGAAATGTTTTACTCAAAAATCAAGTCTTCTTGAATTTCAAAGAGCTATCTTGGAAAAGTAACCTTTTTTTTTTCAAAATAATTTTACTGACCGAAGGCATGAGATAAAAATGTAAACTTTTACTGTCAAAGAAAAGTTTCAAGTGAGACAAAAGAAAGATAAAGTAATATGGAGCCCTGATGGGGTAGAGCATTTATCAATATGCCTGCATCAGCTTTCTGTCAAAAAGTCGCAAATTTGGTCACACTTTATAGCACAAAATTATGTGTCTGCCTTTACAGCGAAAAATTGGCTTACATTACACCATCAATCTACACCAGTTGGGTGGATTTGATTTTTCTAGAACATGGACTGCTAAAATATGTGACAAATTTAACCCCTTAGAGAGGGCCCCATCGTGAAACTACGTCCTCAGAAAGTGGGCTTTATCCTAGAGGACGTAGTTTTATGAGTCCTCTTTGGATTAATGCCCACTTGCCTGAGAATGTGACAGCTTCATGCTGTCGGTGCCCGCAGGTAGCCGACAGCATGGAGCTGTCATCCTGGGCAGTCCCCCCCCCCCCCCCAACATTGCGATTGGCACTATCCAATCGATAGCGCCGATCGCAATAAAGTAAATAAAACTGTGTAAAAAGTTAGATATTCAGCTGCCCTGATGGGTGGGATCCATTAGGGCAGCTGAAAATACTCACCCGCCTTGACCGTGGTGTCCCCTGAAGATCTGGTCCTTCCGGACCCGCCGCCAGTCTTCTGCACATGCGCGCCAGACGATGACGTCACGCGCATGCGCAGAAGCCCGGGAGCCCCTGACAAATTTAAAATCTCCTGGCTCCCGGCTCCTGAAGGACCAGGAGATGTCTATTGGATAGCGGCGATCGCGAAAAAGTTTTTAAAAAGTACAAGTTTCACCTCCCCTTATGGATCCAATCCGCCGATGTCCCCGGTGTTCCGGGACCCCGAAGTCCCCGTCTGCGCATGTGCGCCTGATGTCAATCATCGGGCACGTGCACAGAGGGCCTCGAGCCCCGGGAAATTTAAAATCCCTCTTCTCCTGGCTGCCATGTGTAGCCTGCAGCAGAGGGATGTCACCAGGGACATGATGACTGTTATCCTATGGGTAACAGTGATCATTTCAAGTTTAAAAAAAAGTATAAAAAGTAAAAAAAAAGTTTTAAAAAGTAAAAAAAAATTCTAAAAAGTAAAAAACAAGTTAAAAAAGCTTACATTTCATCTCCCCCCACGGATCATATCCGTGAGGGAGGATGAAATGACAGACCTAAGGCCCGCGGATTTATCCGTGGACCGTACCCCAGCTTCTGCGCACGCGCCCGTCACCAGTATGGCAGGAGCAGCACAAAAGCCGTGGATCGCCAGGGTAATTTAAAATCTCCCTGCTCCTGGCTACAAAACTTAGCCGAGAGCCTGGAGATTTCACGGGGGGCCGCGGTGAGTGGTTCCTGATCAAGTGTTCGCCGTTATCCAATGGATAATGGCGATCACGTAAAAGTAAAAAAAAGGTGAAGGTTCATCTCCCCTCACCGATCTGATCAGTGAGATGAGATGAAACTTTTTACCGGAGGCCTACGTATTTGCACCCCGACGCGATCTTCCTCCGTGAACTTTCCCGGATTCTGCACATGCGACCGCCGGCAAAACACCGGACACATGCGCAGGAGGCGGGGAGCCCAGGAAATTTAAAATATCCTACTCCCAGTGACGAACGGCGGTCGTTGTTAGCCTGGAGCAGTGACCTTGTTGAGCGGTCGCCAGTCACGTGATAAAAAGGTAGCGATCTACCTCCGTGAACTTTCCCGGATTCTGCACATGCGACCGCCGGCAAAACACCGGACACATGCGCAGGAGGCGGGGAGCCCAGGAAATTTAAAATATCCTACTCCCAGTGACGAACGGCGGTCGTCGTTAGCCTGGAGCAGTGACCTTGTTGAGCGGTCGCCAGTCACGTGATAAAAAGGTAGCGATCTACCTTTGGCCGGTCTCACATGACCGGATAGGAATTACGGATTCCGCATGCGTCTGATCCGCGGTAATCGCATTGGATTACACAATTTCGCTCACATTAGTAGGTCGAAACTGCGTAATCCACTCGCAGAAAAGAGAACGCAGCAGGTTCTATTTTACCACGGATATCCGCAACATAGAGCCCATTGTGCTCCATGGTCGTGGATATACCCGCAGCCCATACGCAACTACATTGTGTACGGGCTGTGGGTACCCGTGTCATTGCTAAGCGACGGCACAGGGAATACAAACAAACAAAAAAATGTACTGCCCATGACCGCCTGTGTGAGTAGGCAGTTATGCGCAGTACAATACTCTGCCGTGTGCAGGGTCACAGCCGGGCTCACAGCTGGGATCCACAGCGGGCCTCCGTAAGCGGATTCCACCTATGGCTGCGTGAGCCCGTCGTTATTCACACCGCTACCTGTAATACGCAATTTACAAGAAGCCCCGGGAATGCTCGCCTTCCTGCAGTTCCGGGAGCAGCTTGTTGAGCGTCTTCTGTGTGAGACTGCTGCACCTCATCAAGCTTACAGAGACTTACAGAGCACCACTTTTTACACCCCATACCCGCTACTGAAGTCACGAAATACCCCCCAAAAGCATGAGAGGAGGGGGGATACCCGGTTTTATTGCCCCATGTACCCATCTCAACCAGCCTCCGTAATTACCCCTGTCTTTGGAAATACTACACAGTTCACATTATTACTTTTATCTAAGATTTGGGGAACGCCGAAAAGGGCACAGAGTGGGGGGGGGGGATTTTTTTAAGGTGACAATTTTTATTCCGTACAAGTGGGCAATGGGGCCTGGAATGTATTCAGTTGTGCCCTGCAATCCAACGGGTGTTCCCTCCTTTGTAGGCCTTGCCATGGATCCTGTAGGTAAATTAGGGCCACAAGGGGTATGTTTTGAAATATGGGACAAATGGGGGGATCCATGTTGGGGTGAAGGTCTTCATTCCTATGTACACTGTACAAAAAAAACAGTTTTTAAATTGACAAAATTGACAAAAAAATGAAAATCGTAATTTTCTCCTTCTGCTTTGCTTAGATTCATTCAAATACTGTGGGGTCAATATACGCAATACACCGCTAGATGAATTTGTTGAGGGGTCTAGTTTTTAAAATGGGGTCACTTGTGGTTTTTTTTCATCATTTTGGATGCTCAATGGCTCTATAAGTGGGCCATGGGGCCTGGAATCTATTTCGTTGTACCCTGAAATCCAACGGGTGCTCCTTCCATTATAGGCCTAGCCATGTGTCCTTTAAGTAGATTAGGGCCACAAGGGGTATGGTTCTGAACACGGGACAAACAAGGGTATCCATTTTGGGGTGCAAGTCTTCATTTATGTGTATGCTGTACAAAAAAAGCAGTTTATAAAATGACAGAATTGCCAAAAAAACAAAAATCTAATTTTTTTCCTTTTGCTTTGCTTGAATTTATTCAAAAACTGTGGGGTCAAAATATGCAGTACACCCCTAAATAAATTCGTTAAGGGGTCTAGTTTTCAAAATGGGGTCACTTGTGGGGGTTCTCTTTGGTTTTGGCCGCTCAAGAGGTCTACAAATGTGCTATGGGGCCTAAAACGCCTTCAAGCTAAATTTATGTTCTGAAAATCACCGACTACTCCTTTCATTTAGGGCCCCGTTGTGCATCCAGACATAACATTAGGGCCACAATGGGTATGTCTCTGAACATGGGAGAAACAGGGGTATCCATTTTGGGGTGCAAAGCTTCATTCATGTGTGTGCTGTACAAAAAAAGCTGTTTTTTAAATGACAGAATTGACAAAAAAATGAAAATCACAATTTTTTCCTTTTGCTTTTCTTTAATTCATTCAAAAACTGTGGGGTCAAAATGGGTAGTACACCCCTAGATAAATTCGTTAAGGGGTCTAGTTTTCAAAATGGGGTCATTTGTGGGGGTTATTTGATTTTGGCCGCTCAAGAGCTCTACAAAACTGCTATGGGGCCTAAAACGCCTTCAAGCTAAATTTATGTTCTGAAAGATACTGACCACTCCTTTCATTTTAGGCCCCGTTGTGCATCCAGACATAAGATTAGGGCCACAATGGGTATATTTCTGAACAAGGGAGAAACGGGTATCCATTTTGAGGTGTAAATCCTCATTTTCATGGCCACTATAGGAAAAAAATATCTCTTTAAAATGACATATTTGCAAAAATATGAAATTTTATTTTTCTAAATTGAATTATTTCCTGAAAAAAAATGGTGGGGTCAAAATACTCATGACACCCCTCAGTGAATACATTAAGGGGTGTCGTTTTTAAAATGGGGTCATTTGGGGGGGTATCTATTATTCTGACACTCATGAGCCTTTGCAAACTTTGTTTTCCTGCACCAAGCCAAGTGTTTCTCAAAATGCTTAAAGGTAATGTTAAATTTGTACGTCATCTAAATGCTTAAAAAAAACAAAAATTTTTCAAATGTGCGCCCAAAATAAAGTAAACAGATGAAAATATATATATTATCTAAAATGTGTACAGTATGTTTGGACATATTTGAGATATTACAGTTGAAAATGTGAAAAAATGACAATTTTTTTCAAAATTTTTCCAATATTGGTACTTTTAATAAATATACACAAATGATATCGGTCTCTTTTTACAACCAAAATGAAGTACAACATGTGGCGAAAAAACAATGTCAGAATCACTTGGATATGCAAAACCTTTACGGAGTTATGCTATGTTGAACGACGCATGCCAGATTTCCAAAATTTGGCTCCGTCACTAAGGCGCAAACAGGCTTCGTCACTAAGGGGTTAAGAGACATAGATCTCTTAAACTTGGTGCATTTTACTTCAGCGCCATTCAGCTTAAAAACCAGCATTTACATTACCAGTCTTAACCCCTTAGTGACCCAACTTTTTTTCCCCTTTTCCTTGGTTATTTTGCAAGAGCCATAATGTTTTCATTTTTTGATTGACCTGCTAATAGGGGGGCTTGTTTTAAATGGCAACACTTTGGGCTAAACATATTGTATTGTTTTAACTATAAAACATTTATGGGTGCTTTGGAAAACCCTAGATTTGTGTCATGTGTTTTTGTTTTTTCATACAGCATTCACTGCAGAGTATCAATGACATGATCTTTATTCTGCGTGTCAATACGATTACACTGATGACAAATTTATAAAGCCTTTTTATGTGTTATTACTTTTGCACAATAAACATTTAAAGTAAAAAATAAATTTGTGTTTGCCTCACTGCATTTTTACCCCCAACAGAGCTTGTGAGATCTTGTTTATATGGGGCGAGTTGTCGTTTCCACCTTTACCATAAGGCTTTTTTTAAATCACATTTAATTGTGTTTTTTTTTAGAGGAAGATGAACCAAAAAACCAGCAATTCTGTTTGTTTGGTTTTTTTTTCATTTTTATTTTTAGGGCATATACCAAATAACAGCTTAACTTTGGTATTTGGATTAATAAGATTTTGATTTTTTAAAATTACTTTTACACAATAAAGCCTCATTCAGACATGTTTCTGTGTGCCTATGTGTGCGAAAAAAATATGCTCCTCGCTTATGCGGAAAACGTGTGAACAGACAAAGTTTGCTTGTGAAACTTTCCCCATTCCCTGGAGCAGCTGCTCCTCATAGGCCACCTCATCACTGAACATTGTGACAGCACTGTTTTCCAAACCAGAAGCATCTTTTAATTGTCCTGCTGTAAGCAGCGAGGAATCTGTTCCATGTGCAGGAGTTTGATAAACTCCTGCAAAACGCGCACTTATGTCCTATCTTTTTTAGGTGCGCGCTGTTTTGCACTTTAAATTCTGCGCATATGAACTCTTCTATAGGAACCCATTGGTTCTTTTATGCATTATGAGCATGCAAAACACACGCTCATCTGAATGAGGCCTAAATGGTATAGTTAGGAAGGCGCCTCGAGAAGATATAAAGAAGAATACTCCAAATGAAACTTAGGGACTCACCTGGTGTGGACGCCCGGATCCAATAAAGGATAACCAGGTGCCACACCTGCAGTCCCAGCCTTCGTATCAGTATACGTCCCTCTTATGCCTTAGGCATCCATTCCAATGATGGAGAGCTGCAAGGAGCAAAAAACAAAGTTAATTGAAAAACAATTACAAAAAATCCTGAGCTCATAAGAAGGCTATTGATTCTGTGTCCATTTATCAAGGTTAAAAATGAAGAAAGAGGAAACTTACTTTGAAGGAAGGAGTTATGGATAAACACAAAAACTCCTCCAAGTGGTGATAACCAGAGTAGTTACTGTTGGTGAACTCAGGAAACTAAGTGATGATGATGATGATAATAAATATTCTTATTTAAAGGGGTTGTCCCGCAGCGAAATCAAAATTTTTTTTCTACATACCCCCACATTGTGCACCGTTAAAAACAATCCCTTTGTTATTTTTAAAAAAAAATCGCTTACCTGCATCCCGTTTGGGCAGCTTCTTCTTTTCTTCTTTTAAAGATGGCCGCCGGTCCTTTACCAAGGTGCACCGCGGTTTTCTCCCATGGTGCACCGCGGGTCTTCTCCCATGGTGCACCGTAGATTATCTTCTCCTGTCTTGCGTTCCACTGCCGATTACAGCCACCTAATTGGCTGATCGGCACCACGTGACGGAGGTGGAGCTATGATGACACGGAGAAGAGGGAGGAGCCAGGACGCAGCTCGTGAGCCCGGAGGGAGACAGAAGAGGAATCCTTCAGGGCACAAGCGCGACTGTTCGTGCGACTAAAGAAGCAACTTTAGTCGGCGCCATGGAGACGGGGACGCCAGCAACGGAGTGGGTAAGTGTATAACTTCTGTATGGCTCATATTTAATGCACGATGTATATTACAAAGTGCATTAATATGGCCATACAGAAGTGTATAACCCCACTTGCTTTCACGGGACAGCCCCTTTAATTTAAAAACATAACATACAATAAAATACAAGGACAATGCGTTTCAGTGTATACAAAGCACCTCTATGAAGCATAACTAATATGCAGCATAAACGGCATACACATATATGCATTAAACACTTTTAGATGTGGCCTCAACCGGTGTAAATGTTGTACGAATATCCAACATGGAAGAAAGGAAGTTTTTATAAAGAAAGACCAAACTCCCTACAAGTTAACACAATATTTGAGTTGTGCTACTGTATATGTGATTCACATGATTAAATGCCCATGTGGCCTTCAATACGTGAACCCCTTGTGTACAAGACTTAAACACCGTTTCAATATACTTTACGGTTTTTGGAAACATAGTGTTTCGAAACATCTTTTGAAATACCACAACCAAGATGTCTCGAAATTGAAAATTATGCCACTTGAAACTATCAAACTTGGACTTTTCTCATTCTTAAACTGAGAGATGCTTTTGGGTTTTAAGTTTAGATACCCTTTCACCCCAGGGTCTGAATGAGGACCTAGAAAAATTATGTTGAAAACAACAAACAAATTACTGTCGGTAAAATTATAGTAATACCTTTTATAGCCGTACATTGTTAATGTAGCATGCTTTATTCATGGTCATTTCATACAATGTATTATATATAATATTTCTATCACTACCCACAATCATAGTATCTGCATAAAGAACCATATTTTTATTAAATAATTATTAATTGTAATTATCAAAATATGCATTTTATAAATATACTAGCGTACCCGTGGCGCGTTGCTGCGAAGACAGACAGACATACATTCGTTTTTATATATCTAGATAACAACCAATCACAGCGCAGCTTTCAAGTTACCTCAGCGGTATAATATAAAACCAGCAATCACAGCACAGCAGCTTTCATGTTACCCCAGCAGTATAATATATAGCAACCAATCACAGCACAGCTTTCATGTTACCTCAGCGGTATAACATATAGCAACCAATCACAGCACAGCTTTCATGTTACCTCAGCAGTATAAGAAATAGCAACCAATCAGAGCACAGCTTTCATTTTACCTCAGCAGTATAAGAAATTGCAACCAATCACAGCACAGCTTTCATTTTACCTCAGCATTCTCAATATCCAGCAATTGTCTTGCGAAACGTTCGGCGGATGCATCATTTTGTAGTTGAATATGCTTGCTCGTTATGCCTTTTGCTTTTGTGCTTGAGATGGAAATCAAACGATCTTTGTCTGGGGGGCATAACTGTCGACGATGCTCGCACGCACGCCATTTATCATAGGATAGTTGTACTATGCCAGTAATCTTCCCAGGAGTGTACTCAACAACTTCCCAAAGTTTCATGGTGATTAGATGAATGGTGTAGTAGCGCCAAAAGGACAGACAGACAGACATACATTCCTTTTTATATATATAGATGACATCAGGAAGTGAGAGAATTAGATTCCGTACGTGAAATTTGGACGCTAATTATTTTGCGCTTAGAATTGAATAATTGAGTTGGGACCTGTTAACTTTTCCTATTTATGACATAATCAATGCTCGTGCCAAATTTCAAGTTTCTATGACATTGGGGAGCAAGAAAATTAGATTCTGTACGTCAAATTTGGACACTAATTTTTTGGCGCTTAGAATTGAATAATCGAGTTGGGACCCATTAACTTTTCCTATTTATGACATAATCAATGCTCGTGCCAAATTTCAAGTTTCTATTAGATTGGGAAGTGAGAGAATTAGATTCCGTACGTAAAATTTGAACGCTAATTCTTTTGCGCATAGAATTGAATAATCGAGTTGGGACCCATTAACTTTTCCTATTTATGACATAATCAATGCTCGTGCCAAATTTCAAGTTTCTATGACATTGGGAGGTGAGAAAATTAGATTCCGTACGTAAAATTTGGACGCTAATTCTTTGGCGCTTAGAATTGAATAATCAAACTGGGACCCATTAGCTTTTCCTATTTATGACATAATCAATGCTCGTGTCAATTTCAAGTTTCTATTAAATTGGGAAGTGAGAGAATTAGATTCCGTACGTAAAATTTGGACGCTAATTCTTTGGCGCTTAGAATTGAGTAATCGAGTTGGGACCTGTTAACTTTTCCTATTTATGAAATAATCAATGCTCGTGCCAAATTTCAAGTTTCTACAACATCGGGAAGTGAGAGAATTAGTGGCAATGATGGAAATCGAACGATCTACGTGGGGGGGTCGTAACTGTCGACGACGCTCGCATGCACGCCATTTATCGTAGCATAAATGTACTATGCCTATAATCTTCCCAGGAGTGCACTCAACAACTTCCCAAAGTTTCATGGTGATCAGATGAATGGTATATTAGCGCATAAAGGACAAACAGACACGCACGCAAATTCCGTACGTAAAATTTGGACGCTAATTCTTTGGCGCATAGAATTGAATAATCAAGCTGGGACCCATTATCTTTTTCTATTTATGACATAATCAATGCTCGTGCCAAATTTCAAGTTTCTATGACATTGGGAGGTGAGAAAATTAGATTCCGTACGTAAAATTTGGACGCTAATTCTTTGGCGCTTAGAATTGAATAATCAAACTGGGACCCATTAGCTTTTCCTATTTATGACATAATCAATGCTCGTGTCAATTTCAAGTTTCTATTAAATTGGGAAGTGAGAGAATTAGATTCCGTACGTAAAATTTGGACGCTAATTCTTTGGCGCATAGAATTGAATAATCAAGCTGGGACCCATTATCTTTTTCTATTTATGACATAATCAATGCTCGTGCCAAATTTCATGTTTCCACAACATCGGGAAGTGAGAGAATTAGTGGCAATGATGGAAATCGAATGATCTACGTGGGGGGGTCGTAACTGTTGACGACGCTCGCACACGCGCCATTTATCGTAGCATAAATGTACTATGCCTATAATCTTCCCAGGAGTGTACTCAACAACTCCCAAAGTTTCATGTCGATCGGATGAATGGCGTAGTAGCGCATATAGGACAAACAGACAGACAGATAGACAGACACGCACACAGACATACATTCAATTTTATATATATATAGATAATCACCAAGATATGCTTTTTTTTTATTAATATGTAATTATCAGTATATGCATTTTATCATAGTAATATAGTAACATAGTAGGTTAGGCTGAAAGGAGACAGTGTCCATCTAGTTCAGCCTGTTTCCACCCCCCTTCTTGATCCAGAGGAAGGCAAAAAACCCAACTAGGCAAGGCTAATTAGCCCCCTTGAGGGAAAAAATTCAGTCCCGACTTCGTAATGGCAGTCAGAATAATCCCTGGATCAACGTTTGAGTTCCTAACTCCAAGACCCGGATCCACAACCCCGCTGTTCAACTAATGTCTATATCCTGTAATATCATAGCGCTCTAGAAATGCATCTAGTCCCTGTAAACTCCTCTATTGCTTTTGCCATTACCATATCCTCAGGGCTCTTTCACACGAGTTTATATCGGACGCCATTTTCACGGCCGGCCGATATATGCTATGATCTGATGCATTGGATTCCAATGCATCAGATCATATGGCCATATTCCCGTGGCATAAAAGCACCCGGCTGGGCCAATATAGTGCCGGGCGCTTTCATGCAGGGCCAAAAAGATAGTCCTGGAACTATCTTTCTGGCTGGAATACATTATCTGCTGCATGGGCTCTTGTGGGAGCCAATCATAGCGGCCAGGGAAGGGAGGTGGGAGGGAGTTTAGCAGCATGACTGCTAAAATCCCTCAACTCTCCTCTATCCTCCACTTCGGCTGTTTGCAATGGGAGGGGGCGAGATGGGGTGCTTTCCATTGCTGGCTTCTGACAAGGGGTGGGGAGGGGGTGGTGCTTAGCTGTACCCCAATCCCACTCACTCCCATTGCAAATAGCTGGAGGGAAGAAGAGAGAAGGTGAGCCTTCGAGGGTGGAGCCTTGGGGTGGTTCTCTCGTTCGGCAGTTCTTTCAAACACGGTCAGATAGGCCTCAGCAGAATCATTGGCAGTCATCTTTTGCAGGAACTTCTGCAAAAATAATTATTTTTTATATAAAAAAACCTTTTATTTACAGACCCACGGGACGGCCATGGGATGTAAATTCGCCCCGGCTTTCGCCAATCTGTATATGGGCCATTTTGAAAAAGCATTCTTATCACATGAACATTTAGCCTTTTATAAACGTTTTATCGACGATGTTTTAATAATTTGGAAGGGCCCTTTAAATAGTCTTATAGAATTTATAGAAGTTTTAAATAATACTAATTTAAAATTTTCTAGTAATATTAGTCAGGAACAGATAACCTTTTTAGACCTAGAATTAATCCCCCTTGATAAAAAAAAATTACTACGAGAACGCACTTTAACCCCTTCATGACACGGCCTATTTTGGGCTTAAGGACGCAACAATTTTTAGCGGATTTTCTTCTCCATTTATCAAAAGTCATAGCTTTTTTATTATTCCGTCGACGCGGCCGTATAAGGGCTTGTTTTTTGCGTGGCGAACTGTAGTTTTTATTGGTGCCACTTTTGGGTACATAGACTATATTGTAAAACTTTTTTTATTTTTTTTTATGATAGCAGGGAGAGAAAACGCATCAATTCTGCCATAGATTTTTTTATTTTTTTTTACAGCATTAATCATGCAGCATAAATGAGACATTCCATTTTTTCTGCGTGTCGGTACGGTTTCAACGATACCAAAATTCTTACATTTTTTTTAGGTTTTCCCACTTTTCTGCAATAAACCCCCTTTTTTTTAGAAATCTTTTTTCTATTCTAAATTGCTGCATTCGAAGTCCTGTAATTTTTTTATTTTTTGATGTACGGAGCTCTATGAGGGCTTATTTTTTGCGAGACGAGCTGTAGTTTTTACTGGTACCATTTTGGGGTACATATGGCTTTTTTGATCACTTTTATTGTGTTTTTAGTTAGGCAAAATGCTAAAAATTAGGATTTTGCCTCAGTTTTTTAGCGGTTTTTTTTTGTGTTTTTTTTCTGTGCACAGTCAGAAGCATGTGCAACTTATTGTACGCGTCGTTACGGATGCGACGATACCAAATATGTGGGGTTTTAATTTTTTTTTACCTTTTTTTATGCTAATCGGAGAAAAAGCATAAAAAATGTTTTTTTACTCTTTTTTTAACATTTTTTTAAATTCATTTTTTTAATCTTTGTTTTTTTTACACGGTTTGTGTTCCTCTGAGGGACTTTAACCACTGCCCTGATGATCGCTGTCATAAGGCATGGCAGAGCTACTGCCATGCCTTATCGCTTATACAGCGATCTCAGGCATAGGCAATACAGGACGCCAGTGTCTGGCGTCCTGTTGCCATGGTGACAGGCCGGGCTCTCGCGATGACAGCCGGCTCCCGCTGCGGGATAGCGCGGGATCATATGTGATCCCGCGCTATCTCCAGGACGTAAGTTTACGTCCTGTTGCGGGAAGTACCAGGCTGCCAGGACGTAAACTTACGCCCTGCAGCGGGAACGGGTTAAAAAGGTGGACAAAAACTCTTACCTGGATTACAGGAGTTGTCATGCCAAACACTGGCTGAAAAATATACCATATGGCCAGCTAAAAAGAGTCAGGAGAAATTGCACATTAAACAGTGACTATGAAAACCAAGCTGCTCTCATAAAAGATAGGATTAGAGAAAAACATTTTCCCAAAAAAATCCTTGAAAACGCATATAATAAAATAGCTAAAGAGACGAATCCAATAAATAAACAATCACCAATTAAAAGTAAGATTAATAAGAAAAACTAAAAATCTATCCTTTATAACAAAATTTAGTAGTGATAGTACCACAACTAGGAGCATTATCAAAAAACACTGGTCAATATTATCTCAAGACCCTTTCCTTTTGAGGAGTCTTGAAAAAAATCCCGTATTGATATTTAGAAGAAATGGGACAATTCAAAATATTATCTCCCCATCAAACCCGGATAAAAAACTCACTCAATATAAACATAGATGCGCCAAAATATCGGGAGTATATAAATGCTGACATGTTAAATGTAAATGCTGCCAAGTGATTACCAACAAAAGAACAGAAATTATATATGATGAGAGCGATAGGAAGAATAAAACATTTTCAATTAGTCAGTATCTGTCTTGTGATATGACAAAAGTCATTTATTTAATTGAATGTCTGGTTTCGCAGTAGCAGGGGGAACACCTGGATAATTCTTTATTTCGTCACAGTGAGGGTTCTCAGGTAACTCTAAAACGTAACTTTTAATTGCAGTCTTACATAAAAAGGATTCTGTTTAGTCAAAGTCCTAGCTTACAGACACGCAAACAAAAAATGTTAAAATGTCTAACCCCTAGCAACTTCTGGGGAAAGAACAGCCAATGAGCGACCCTTGAAAAAAGTGTATAGTTACACAGTATCGGGAAATCAGGAATTCCCGACACTTCTCAAGTTTAATATCGTATACAACTTGAGACAGAGTATTTAAGTTTGGCTCAATGGAACTAGCTAGATTGTTCCCATCATAGTGAACAGATAGTACAGCTATTTAATGAAGATGAATGCTGTCAATTTCATCAACAGGCCGTGGTTGTGTCTCTTGGTTGGGATGAGATACACTTTTTACGGCTAGTCGAAGAAGAAAAAAAATTTAAAGCTGACAATCGTCAATCGTTATGGCTCAACATGGCGTTCTTATAAGCCAATGTATGGCCACAAAGTGCAGTGTATCAACTGCTGAAAAAATGCTTAACTGGGTTCGACGCGTTTCCGCTACGATAAACGCAGCCTCATCAGGAACCATCAATTATGGATCAATAAGTCAGCTATAAAGAGATCGGTAAGTCCCGAAAACGAGACTCACCCCTCTTTAAATAGAAGGAAAGTGGACTGTTCTACCAATTAATGAGAACAAATAAGTCCGCTTCCTGACAGAAAATAAAACTGCAGGATTGAAGATTGAAAGGTAAGTCCCAAGGTGGGGAGATACCCTGCATTCACTCAGAGGAGATAGACGATCCTATCACTAGGTTAGAAAAGATAAGCCCAGTTTCCCCCAGAAAAGATTTTTCAGGAACAAAATAAAAAAATGGCAGCAACCAGCCTCAGTGGTAGGCAGGTAGCTATGCGTAAAACACATATAATAAAATAGCTAAAGAGACGAATCCAATAAATAAACAATCACCAATTAAAAGTAAGATTAATAAGAAAAACTCTAAAAATCTATCCTTTATAACAAAATTTAGTAGTGATAGTACCACAACTAGAAACATTATCAAAAAACACTGGCCAATATTATCTCAAGACCCTTTCCTTTCGAGGAGTCTTGAAAAAAATCCCGTATTGATATTTAGAAGAAATGGGACAATTCAAAATATTATCTCCCCATCAAACCCGGATAAAAAACTCACTCAATATAAACATAGATGCGCCAAAATATCGGGAGTATATAAATGCCGACATGTTAAATGTAAATGCTGCCAAGTGATTACCAACAAAAGAACAGAAATTATATATGATGAGAGCGATAGGAAGAATAAAACATTTTCAATTAGTCAGTATCTGTCTTGTGATATGACAGAAGTCATTTATTTAATTGAATGTCCATGTAAATTTAGATATATCGGTCGCACTAAAAACAAATTAAAAACAAGAATTAATAACCATCGTCTGAATATTAAAAATAATCTGCGCACTCATAGTATATCAAGGCACTTTAACGATGTCCATAATGCCGACTTTTTAAAAATGACTGTAACTCCAGTAGAATATTTAGAAACAGATTCAGTTAGCGAACTAAGAAAACGTGAAATGTATTGGATTCACAGATTTAATACCCTATGTCCACATGGTTTAAATGAAGTACTTGAAAAAATATGATATGAAATATTAAATTTAACTTAAATAATTTATTATGCTTATTAGTAGAGGATATTATGGGGTTAATTAATTTTATATATATATACAAATAATTTTTTATATGATATTTATTGATAGTGTATGTATAGAGTAAGTGCCGTGTAAATGTAGGTAAATATGCAATTAATTGTGACTATATTATTGCCTTTTTTCATGTTGATTGATAACATGGAATGAAGTTATTCGTAGATAGTTTATTTATGCAAATTTTATTCATTATTTTTTAATATATGAATATTGTCCATATTTAAAGGGGTTGTCCCGCGAAAGCAAGTAGGTCTATACTAAAGATGAGCGAACACCAAAATGTTCGGGTTCGCGTTATTCGAAACAAACTTCCCGCGATGTTCGGGTGTTCGTTTCGAATAACGAACCCCATTGAAGTCAATGGGCGACCGGAACATTTTTGTATTTCGCCGATGCTCGCTAAGGTTTTCATGTGTGAAAATCTTGGCAATTCAAGAAAATGATGGGAACGACACAGCAACGGATAGGGACGATGTTAGCCCATTGAATTCAGTGGAGCCGTCAATACAGCCGACTCCACTGAATGCAATGGGCTGCCGGCGATCGCGGGATGAATTGTCGGAAAGGGGTTAAATATATAAGCCCTTCCCTGCAATTCATCCAGAAATGTGTAAAAATAAAAAATATATATATACTCACCTGGTGCCCGCAGACGGAGTTCAGCGCGGCAGGCTGCAGTTCTCCTGAACTGCTCTGAACAGCTGTGAGTAGTATTCAGCAGCCGGGGATTTAAAATCCCCGCCTGCTGAATAAGATGCCTCTGATTGGTCACAGCCTGACCAATCAGAGGCCAGCCCTCACTCACACCCATTCATGAATTCATGAATGGGTGAGTGAGGGCTGCCTCTGATTGGCATTAGACGCTGAAAATTAGACGGCACCATGGAGACGAGGACGCCAGCAACGGAACAAGTAAGTGAATAACTTCTGATAACTTCTGTATGGCTCATAATTAATGCACAATGTACATTACAAAGTGCATTAGTTTAATGTAAATGTATGGAGCTTGAAAAAGGTATTGTGTATACCGAAACGCGTTGCTCGCGAAACTGGTGTTGGATTAATAATAAAGAAGGACGTTATTATCCTATATCGGAGCCCCGTATTCCTTGGAGAGAGAATAGTTGTTTTCTTTCCACTTGGTGCAAGGCACCACGCAAGGTACTCAAGTCCATGCAAGAATCACTAAATGAAAGCTGCACCATGCAAGGTGCTCAGAGGCTTCCTCCTCAAGCTGTCAGGCCCTGACCTCCTGGAGCTGCAGTCTTTTATGCTCCAGTACTGGGATCAGTGCCTGCAGCTGCGCTTCCTGAGAGCTAGGGTGAAGTTGTGGACTGGACTGCCACCCTGTCCAGACTTAAAGGGGTTGTCCCGCGCCGAAACGGGTTTTTTTTTTTTCAATAGCCCCCCCGTTCGGCGCGAGACAAACCCGATGCAGGGGTTTAAAGAAAAAAACGGATAGTACTTACCCGAATCCCCGCGCTCCCGTGACTTCTTACTTACCTTGCGAAGATGGCCGCCGGGATCTTCACCCTCGGTGGACCGCAGGTCTTCTGTGCGGTCCATTGCCGATTCCAGCCTCCTGATTGGCTGGAATCGGCACACGTGACGGGGCGGAGCTACAAGGAGCAGCTCTCTGGCACGAGCGGCCCCATTCAGAAGGGAGAAGACCGGACTGCGCAAGCGCGTCTAATCGGGCGATTAGACGCTGAAAATTAGACGGCACCATGGAGACGGGGACGCTAGCAACGGAACACGTAAGTGAATAACTTCTGTATGGCTCATATTTAATGCACGATGTATATTACAAAGTGCATTAATATGGCCATACAGAAGTGTATACCCCCACTTTGTTTCGCGGGACAACCCCTTTAAAGCCTGGGAGGAAGATATACTGCATCCCCAACTTCACCCTTTAATTGCCTACACAACATTTAAATCACAGAGGTGAGAGCAAAAAACCAAAAACCACTAAAAAGGCCAAAAAATGCAATACCTAATATGCTGCAGAGCAGGCATAGTCGCCACAGGCACAATCGCCATAGGGCAGGCACAATGGATGATACTGAGGAGCAAATTGTTCAATGCCGACTAATGTGCAGTCACCTACTCAACCCAGCCCATAATGGGGAGGAGTGACTGCAAACAAACCTAGCCCGCACATGTGACCAATACCAAAGAAGCCAGCTACAGATGGGTGTGCCCCATCATACAGGATAGCAACTCTCACTGACAAGTGGGTCGCCGTGTATCTACAAAGTGGGACACACTGTCTGACATCTTGGGCTCCCCCAAAATCTCCAGCAAACTGCATACAAAAAATACTGATACATACTAATAAATGCAGGTGTGAGTTCTGCATTTTGGCCAAAACGCATAGGCTGAGGGGCCACGACGAGGCCACCACGTGTCCGCCAGAACCTACGCTATCTCACTATTAACTACATTAAAATCACAGAGGTGAGAGCAAAAAAACAAAAACATTCATTGAAAAAGCCAAAAAAGTTGCTATCCTGTATGGTGGGGCACACCATCTTTGGCTGGCTTAACATAGTAACATCTATATATATAAAGCTGAAAGCCCTCACTGACTCATTGACTGACTAACTCACTCACTCACTCACTCACTGACTCGCCAAAAGTTCTCCAACTTCCCGATGTCGTAGAAACATGAATTTTGGCACAAGCATAGATTATCTCCAAAATAGGAAAAGTAATTGGGTCCCAACTCGATTATTCAATTCTAGCGCAAAAGAATTAGCGTCGAAATTTTACGTACGTAATCTAAATCTCTCACTTCCCAATGTCATAGAAACTTAAAATTTAGCACGGGCATTGATTATGTCATAAATAGGAAACGCTAATGGGTCCCAACTCTGTTATTTAATTCTATGCGCAAAAGAATTAGCGTCCAAATTTTACGTACGGAATGTTATTTTCTCACTTTCCGGTGTCATAGAAACGGGAAATTTGGCACGAGCATTGATTATGTCATAAATAGGAAAAGCTAATGGGTCCCAACTCGATTATTCAATTCTAGCGCAAAAGAATTAGCGTCCAAATTTTACGTGCGGAATGTAATTTTTTCACTTTCCGGTGTCATAGAACCGTGAAATTCGGCACGAACATTGATTATGTTATAAATATGAAAAGTTAATGGGTCCCAACTCGATTATTCAATTCTATGCGCAAAAGAATTAGCGTCCAAATTTTACATACGGAATCTAATTCTCTCACTTCCCGGTGTCATAGAAACTCGAAATTTGGCAGGAGCATTGATTATGTCATAAATAGGAAAAGCTAATGGGTCCTAACTCGATTATTCAATTCTATGCGCAAAAGAATTAGCGTCCAAATTTTACGTACAGAATGTAATTTTCTCACATAGAAACTTAAAATTTGGCACGGGCATTGAATATGTCATAAATAGGAAAAGTTAATGGGTCCCAACTCGATTATTCAATTCTATGCGCAAAAGAATTACCGTCCAAATTTTACGTACAGAATCTAATTCTCTCACTTCCCGGTGTCATAGAAACTTGAAATTTGGCAGGAGCATTGATTATGTCATAAATAGGAAAAGCTAATGGGCCCCAACTCGATTATTCAATTTTATGCGCAAAAAAATTAGCATCCAAATTTTACGTACGGAATCTAATTCTCTCACTTCTTGGTGTCATAGAAACATGAAATTTTGCACGGGCATTGATTATGTCATAAATAGGAAAAGTTAATGGGTCCCAACTCAATTATTCAATTCGAAGTGCAAAATTCTAAGTGTGTCTGTGGGTCTAAGTGTTTGTGAGGGAGAAAAAAAAAATTGTGTGAGCCGTTGCGCAGAGGCGGCAGCAAGTGAGCGGTTGCGCCGAGGCAGCAGCGAGTGAGCGGGTGAGCGTCAGTGTGTGAGCGGTTGCGTGCGAGCATCAGTGTGTGAGCGGTTGCGCAGAGGCAGCAGCGAGTGAGCAGGTGAGCGTCAGTGTGTGAGCGGTTGCGCAGAGGCTGCAGCGAGTGAGCGGGTGAGCATCAGTGTGTGAGCGGTTGCGCAGAGGCGGCAGCAAGTGAGCGGGGGAGCGTCAGTGTGTGAGCAGTTGCGCAGAGGTCGCAGTGAGTGAGCGGGTGAGCGTCAGTGTGTGAGCGGTTGCGCAGAGGCGGCAGCGAGAAGCGGCAGCGCACGAGTGGTTGTACGTGAGCGGTTGTGCAGAGGCAGCAGTGTGTGAGCGGTTGCGCGGAGGCGACAGAGTGTAAGCGGTTGCGCAGAGGCGGCAGCGTGTGAGCGGTTGCGCAGAGGCGGCAGCGTGTGAGCGGGTGAGCGTCAGTGTGTGAGCGGTTGCATGCAAGCGTCAGTGTGTGAGCGGTTGCGCAGAGCAGCAGCGACTGAGCGGTTGCACGTCAGTGGGTGAGCGGTTGCGTGCGAGCGTCGGAGTGTGAGCGGTTGCGCAGAGGCGGCAGCAAGGAGCGGCAGCGCGCGAGTGATTGTGCGTGGGCGGTTGTGCAGAGGCGCCCGCGGGTCAGCGGCAGTGGGTGAGCGGTTGCGCAGAGGCGGCAGCGTGTGAGCGGTTGCACGGAGGCGACAGCGTGTGAGCGGTTGCGCAGAGGCAGCAGCATGTGAGCGGTTGCGCAGAGGTGGCAGCATGTGAGCGGAGTGTGAACAAGTCTTTCTTCACTACTTCCACAAGTAAATTGTAGATCCCCATTAGGATGAGCTCCATGCCTGGCAATGTCATCCAGTGTGCTACTTGTGCAATGTATGCGGTCCTTGATCAGCCGATCGAGGGTGCATACTGTTGCGCAAGATGCGTGCACGTTGCACATTTAGAAGCCCAAATCCTGGATCTAAATGAGCAACTGGCAACACTAAGAGCCATTGACATCATGGAAAGGAGTTTGCTGCTCACTGAGCAGGCACTCGCTGGGGTAGAGGTGGGGGCGGATGGTAGTACGGAAGAGCAGGGGGAGCAGGCAAGAAGCTGGGTGACAGAAAGGAGGGGTAGAGGGAAGAGAACCAGGGAGGCTAGTCCTGAACTGGCACAACCCAATATGTCTGCAACGTTGGCAGATGAGGGCGATGCCATTACAGAGCCAGCACGACATGCCCTCTGAACGCCAGTGAGATGACTGCTCCAGTGAGACTGAGACGGGGACGGGGAGCGCAGGGCAGGCTAGACAGGTCCTAGTGGTGGGGGACTCAATTATAAGGGGGACAGATAGGGCAATCTGCCATAAAGACCAGGACCGTCGAACGGTGTGTTGTCTTCCTGGCGCTCGAGTTCGACACATCGTGGATCAGATTAACAGATTACTGGGAGGGGCTGGTGAGGATCCAGCGGTCATGGTGCACGTCGGCACCAATAAACAAATTAGAGGTCAATGGAGGGCCCTCAAAAATGATTTCAGGGACTTAGGATCCAAACTTAGGGCGAGGACCTCCAGGGTAGTTTTCTCGGAAATACTACCTGCACCAAAAGCCACACTAGAAAGGCAGCAGGATCTTAGGGAGGTAAACAAGTGGCTTCGAAGTTGGTGTAAGAAGGAGGGATTTGGGTTCCTGGAGAACTGGGCTGACTTTGCTGTCGGCTACAGGCTCTACCATAGGGACGGGCTGCATCTTAATAGGGAGGGTGCAGCTGTGCTGGGGGAAAAGATGGCTAGAAGGCTGGAGGAGTGTTTAAACTAGGTACTGGGTGGAGGGCAAAATGAGAAATAGTGGGGTAGTCAGTGTAGCTAGTGACCCGGGTCTAAGCAAGGGGAATGGGGGTCGAGCAGGGGGTAGGGTTAGTACAGTTAGAACTGTTAGATCAGCCATTAGTACGAATAGCAACAAAACGTATTTAAAGAACAAAAAAAAAGCGATATAAATTGTATGACCAGGAATGCAAGAAGTCTGATCGGTAAAATGGGTGAGCTTGAAGCGAGAATGGCCAATGAAAACTATGATATAGTCGGAATAACGGAAACATGGCTTGATGATAAGTGCGATTGGGCGGCGAATTTACAGGGGTACAATCTCTTCAGAAGAGACCGAAGGAACCAGAAAAGGGGAGGGGTATGTCTATACGTTAAATCGTACTTAAAGCCGAGACTACAGGAGGATATAGGGGTAGGAGAAGAACAAGTGGAATCTCTGTGGGTAGAAATACAGGGAGAAAAAAATAACAAAATCTTGATAGGGGTTTGCTGTAGACTACCAAAAGCAACAGAAGAAACTGAAAACTTATTATTAAGGCAGATAGAAGAGGTGTCAAACCGCAATGAAGTAATCTTAGGGGACTTTAATTATCTAGACATAACATGGGAGAACGAAACCTGCAAATCTCATAGGGGTGATAAGTTCTTGAGAGTAATTAAAGATAATTATCTGAACCAACTTGTGCAGGAACCAACAAGAGGGAGGGCCATTCTGGACTTAGTACTAACTAACAAACTGGACTGAATAAAGGGGGTACAGGTTGAGGGGCACCTGGGGAACAGTGATCACAATATAATCAACTTCCAGATGGCATTCAATAAGAAGCCTTATCAGGGAGCGACAAAAAAACTAAACATTAAATGGGACAACATCCTCAAAAATATCAGTACAGAGGACAAATGGGAAAAGTTTAAAAGGATCCTAATCGCCTCATGTGAGCAGTTCATTCCCTTTAAAAATAAAAGAATCTCAACCAAAAGGAAACCAATGTGGCTCGACAAGACGGTAAGAGGGGCAATAAACGAAAAAAAGAAAGCGTTCAAACTACTAAAGCAAGAAGGCAGTGAAGAAGCGCTAAAATCATACAGGGAAAAAAACAAAGTATGCAAAGATACGATCAAAATTGCCAGAGATCCTTGTATTGTCCCCTCATGTATTTATACACAGTTATTTGGTCGCCCCTTAGGGCGCCCACCCACTGGCGATTTTTTTCCCTGCGAAATTCACAGCATTTTTTTCTCTGCAGGGGTCTATGGGACTTGTAATGTTAAAATCGCGATCTCGCGGTAAATTGCGATTTTGCACGATCGCGATTTTAACATTACAAGTCCCATAGACCACTGCAGAGAAAAAAATGCTGCGAATTTCGCAGGGAAAAAAATCGCCAGTGGGTGGGCGCCCTTAGCCGTCTTTTTTCTAGAGTAAATAATCCCAATTTTGATAGCCTCTCTGGGTATTCCAGTCCCGTTATTCCATGTATTAGTTTAGTTGCTCATCTTTGAACCCCCTCCAGCACTGTGACATCTTTCCTGAGCACCGGTGACCAGAACTGTACACAGTATTCCATGTGAGGCCTGACAAGTGCCTTATATAATGGAAGGATAATGTTCTCATCCTTCGCCCCTATACCTCTTTTAATGCACCCCAAGACTTTATTAGCTTTTACAGCAGCTGACTGGCATTGGTTACTCCAGTTTAGTCTATAATCCTTCTTTGGTATCATTCACATTGCAGGGTAGGTTTGTTTGCAGTCGCTCCTCCCCAATCTGGGCTGGGTTGAGTTGGTGACTGTACATTAGTCAGCAGCGAACAATTTGTTCCTCCATATCATAGTCTAGCTGACTACATCCTATAAGAGTTTACAGCGATTGTGCCTGCCCCATGGCGAGTGTGCCTGTGGTGAGTGTGCCTACCCTGTGGCGACTGTGCCTGCCCTGTGGTGATTGTGCCTGCCCTGCGGCGACTGTGCCTGCTCTGCAGCACATCAGGTATTGCATTTTTTTGGCTTTTTCAGAGAATGTTAGTATTAAGCTACAACCTGGACAGAATCACAGGAGTGCAGGCTGAGGAACACTTGGGAAATAGTGATCACAATATAAAAAAGTTCCAGCTGTCATTCAATAGGAAGCCCTATTAGGGAACAAGAGAAAAAACTAAACTTTAGTAAAGAAAAATTTGATCAGCTCAGAATTACTCTTAGGATCATTAATTGGGACAACATCCTCAAAACTAACCCCACCAGGGTTCATACAGGTTTAAAAGAAAATTTTTATAACATTTCCATGACAAAAACTTGATTTTCAATGACATTTGCGGAACTAGAAATACACAAAATCAAAGGTTTAGGGCTCCTTCCTACTGGCGATCGCAATATCGCCGCGTGAAAATCGCGCCAAAATTGTGACTTTTTTCCTCGCGATTCTGGAGCATCAGAGATGCTTTTTCTCACAAGAACATCGCTGCCACTTGCAATTTTTTCATGTGATTTTGCTGCAATTTTTTAGTGCAAAAGGCAATAGGAATTTCTAATGTTAAAAACGCATCGCACTAAAATGGCAAGTTCCTGCTTCGCGATGCGATAAAAAGGAGGCTCCATAGGGAAACATGGGAGATGAAAAAAAACACAAAATGCAGAAAGATAGGGCATGCTGCGATTTTTTTCTCTCACATCATCGCATGTGTAAAATCATTGCCAATGTGAAAGAAACTATTCAAAATTATTGGTTTCATAATTCTGCATTTTCACTCTCGCATCGCACGATCATCATGCCATTATGTCGCCAGTGTGAAGGCACTCATCTATATATATAAATGAATGTCTGTCTGTCTGTCCTTTCTGCATTACTACACCATTCATCCAATTGCCATGAGACTTTGGGAACTTGCTGAGTACACTCCAGGGAAGATTACTGGCATAGTACAACTATCCTACGATAGGTGGGGTGCGTGCGAGCGTCGTCGACAGTTATGCCCCCCAGACAAAGATCGTTTGATTTCCATCTCAAGCACGAAAAAAAAAAGGCATTACGAGTAACGGGATGAGTGTTCAACTACAAAATGATGCATCCGACGAACGTATCGCAAGACAATTGCTGGATATTGAGAATGCTGAGGTAAAATGAAAGCTGTGCTGTGATTGGTTGTTATATATTATACCGCTGAGGTAAAATGAAAGCTGTGCTGTGATTGGTTGTTATATATTATACCGCTGAGGTAAAATGAAAGCTGTGCTGTGATTGGTTGTTATATATTATACCGCTGAGGTAAAATGAAAGCTGTGCTGTGATTGGTTGTTATATATTATACTCCTGAGGTAAAATGAAAGCTGCGCTGTGATTGGTTGTTATATATTATACCACTGAGGTAACATGAAAGCTGTGCTGTGATTGGGTGTTATATATTAGACTGCTGAGGTAAAATGAAAGCTGCGCTGTGATTGGTTGCTATTCCTTATTCTGCTGAGGTAAAATGAAAGCTGCGCTGTGATTGGTTGTTATATATTATACCACTGAGGTAACATGAAAGCTGCGCTGTGATTGGTTGTTATATATTATACTGCTGAGGTAAAATGAAAGCTGCGCTGTGATTGGTTGCTATCCCTTATACTGCTGAGGTAACATGAAAGCTGCGCTATGATTGCTTGCTATCCCATATACTTCTGAGGTTATGTGAAAGCTGTGCTGTGATTGGTTGCTATTTCTTATACTGCTGAGGTAACATGAAAGCTGCGCTGTGATTGGTTGTTATTTCTTATACGGCTGAGGTGTAATGAAAGCTGTGCTGTGATTGGTTGTTATATATTATACTGCTGAGGTAGCATGAAATCTGCGCTGTTTATAACTGAGGTGTTTATAAATGAGGTGTTTATAACTGATGCTTATGCATTAAAATCTTTAAGCACCTAACCTGCTGCCTGACCCTGCTTCTTTTTGGACGCAACTCACCTGTCAGCTGCGGCGGCCCCTGAATCTTTAGGGACGAGCGGGGAGATACTCGGCAAAGGCACATTACTCGAGCGAGTAGTGCCTTAGCGAGTATACTCGCTCATCCCTAGTTGCTATCCCTTATTCTGCTGAGGTAACATGAAAGCTGCGCTGTGATTGGTTGCTATCCCTTATACTACTGAGGTTACGTGAAAGCTGTGATATGATTGGTTGCTATTTCTTATACTGCTGAAATATAATGAAAGCGGTACCGTGATTCATTGCTATTCTTTATACTGCTAAAGTAACATGAAAGCTGTGCTGTGATTGGTTGTTATATATTATACTGCTGAGAGAACATAAAAGCTGTGCTGTGATTGGTTCCTATTCCTTATACTGCTGAGAGAACATAAAAGCTGTGCTGTGATTGGTTGCTATTTCTTATACTGCTGAGGTAAAATGAAAGCTGTGCTGTGATTGATTGTTTTATATATATACTAGCTTACCCGCCGCGCGTTGCTGCGAAGACAGACAGACATACATTCGTTTTTATATATTTAGATAACAACCAATCACAGCGCAGCTTTTTTTAGGTTACCTCAGTGGTATAATATATAACAACCAATCGCAGCGCAGCTTACATGTTACCTCAGCTTTATAATATATAACACCCAATCACAGCGCAGCTTATATGTTACCTCAGCAGTATAAAATATAACAACCAATCACAGTGCAGCTTTCATGTTACGTCAGCAGTAAGAGAAATAACAACCAATCACAGCGCAACGTTTATTCTGCCTCAGCAATAGAAAAAATAGCAACCAATCACAGCGCAGCATTCATTTTACCTCAGCGGTATAATATATACCAACCAATCACAGCACAGATTTTATTTTACCTCACCATTCCCAATATCCTATTTATGACATAATCAATGCTCGTGCCAAATTTTGCGCTTAGGGTTGAATAATCGAGTTGGGACCCATTAGCTTTTCCTATTTAGGACATAATCAATGCTCGTGCCAAATTTCACGTTTCTATGACACCGGAAAGTGAGAAAATAACATTACGTACGTAAAATTTGGATGCTAATTCTTTTGCGCATAGAATTGAGTAATGGAGTTGGGACCTATTAGCTTTTCCTATTTATGACATAATCAATGCTCGTGCCAAATTTCAAGTTTCTATGACATTGGGAAGCGAGAAAATAAGATTCCGTACGTAAAATTTGGACGCCAATTCTTTTGCACTTAGAATTGAATAATCGAGTTGGGACCCATAAGCTTTTCCTATTTGTGATATAATCAATGCTTGTGCCAAATTTCATGTTTCTACGACATCGGGAAGTGAGAGAATTAGTGGCAATGATGGAAATCGAACGATCTACGGGGGGGGGGGTCGTAACCGTTGACGACGCTCGCGCACGCGCCATTTATCATAGAATATTTGTACTATGCCTATAATCTTCCCAGGAGTGTACTCAACAACTTCCCAAAGTTTCATGGCGATCGGATGAATGGTGTAGTAGCGCATAAAGGACAAACAGACAGACATACATTCAATTTTATATATATAAATTAATGTATGTCTGTCTGTCTTCGCAGCAACGCGTGACAGGTAAGCTAGTTGTTTTATATATAAAAATAATAAGGCACACCCTGCTAAGTCAAGCTATTTCCAGGTAATTAATTTTTTTTTTAAATAAAAAAATCCCCAACCATGAGAGGGCGGTTGAAAACAAAACTTCAATGCACTTTAAAATCTGAAATAGTTTTTGTATTTTTAACCCTTTCCAATACACTGTCTAACGTCTAAAGACATTCTGATTGAAGGCTGTACAGCTCCAATGTCGGATGACATCCAGCATGGTATTCTTACTGTGGATTACTTGCTGCTCTGTTGTCGGGATTCTCACATACCGCAGTACAAGCCCTAGCCAGCAGATGGCACCATTGTATAATGGCAGAAAGAGAAAGCATCCTAGGAAACCCTGAATCCAAGATTCGATTGCAAAGGGTTAAGACTGTGAGTATTGTGGTTCTTGTGTATTTTTTAGTCCTGTTTATCTAAAACAATTTCTTTATTCCTTTGGCCTATAGTTTTAAACACAATACTGGATTCTAATGGAATAAGAAATAGTTTTGGACAAACATAAGTAAAACACACAAGAATCTCAGAAATTATTATTACTCCATGACAAATTTCCATGACAAAGCAAAAATCCATGACAAGTTAGAAAATTCCATGACATTGTATTCCATGACTTTCATCACCTTCCAGATTTCTATGACGCGTATGAACCCTGAGGACAGACGAGAAACGGCAGAAGTTTAAAAACATCCTAATTACTTCATTTGATACCCTTTAAAAATAAAAGCCCTCCGAGTAGAAGGAAGCCAATGTGGCTCTACAAGACTGTAAGGGGGGCAACAAGTGAAAAAAGAAAGCGTTTAAATTACTTAAACAAGAAGTTAGTGAAGAAGTGCTAAAAACATACAAGGAAAAAACTAAATATGTGAGGAAAAGATAAAAACTGTCAAGGAGGAGGTAGAAAGACTGATTGCCAAAGAGAGCAAAATAATCCTAAAATATTCTTTAATTATATAAACAGTAAAAGGGATTTGCACTGAAGGCCCCTTTACAATTAATACAGGAAAAGCCATAGAAGACGATGGGGAGAAGGTAAATCTATTAAATAGTTTTTTTCAAATGTATTCACAAATAAAAAAAAATGTCACACGAGATGCAGGGAATAATACGAACTCCCACTAAATATTCCATGCCTGGCACAGGAGGAAATAGTTAAGAAGGATTAAAATCAGTAAATCACCGGGCTCAGATGGAATACACCCAAGGGTTCAAAGGGAACTAAGTAATGTGATAGAGAGACCACTATTTCTGATATTTAGGGACACCGTTGAGACCGGGGCTGTACCACTGGATTGGCGCATTGCAAGTGTGGTTCCATTATAGAAAAAGGCGTGTAAAAGAGAAACTGGGGGGGGGCGTGGCCAGCGCATGGAGGGATAAGGACGCAGCCTTGAGAGCTCCCGCAGCACCCACCCATAATCAGACCCCAGACACCAGCAAAACCCACCTTAAGAGCCCCAACAGCGGTCATGGGTAGGCGCAGGACCGACAGGACGGAGGTGGCGGGGGATGATGGCAGCAGCGAGGCGATAGAATGCTTCCTGAGCACCCCGCGCTCAGCCCACGGCAGACCCAAGGTGGCGCCGGAGCGCCATGTGCAGGAGACTCTGGCGGCTCAGACAGCACTGCAGCTGACCGGTGATCTCCCTCACAGAGTCCCACAGCCTACGAGGACAACAGAGGTAGCAGCTATATGAACTTCTCCAGTGCCCATGGCAGGGCATTTGTGAGTACAGCAGGCAGCAGCTGCCCTGCACACCAGCACTCCTCACCCCCCTCCCTCCTGAACAACAGGGTCAGATGCCTGAGAGGAGTGGTAGTCCCCCCTGGAGCGAGTCACAATCCCCCACAGATTACCCCACTGTGACCCTCAAAAAGGCAAGGAGGGTGCTGCCGGCCATGTCACCACACGATGCAGGGGAGGATAGCTGAAAGCCCACATAATAGTAATATTAGGTTGCCAGCAGCACCCCCACTCCTCATGCAGTTGCACAAACTTGCCTGTGCACGCCTAACAAGGGACTGGATCCCGTTGCCCCAAATAACAGTCACAGTATCAATGGTAAAAGGCAGCACTTCTTACAGCAGTGAAATAAAAGATAGGACCTCTATTCAATCCATGGATTGAATGAAAGCCCACATAATGGCGATACCCACAAGGGATGAATGGAGCGCCCTCTTTACCAAATTTGAAGCGTCCAACAAACAAGCTTTGGAGTCTATTTACGCAGAGGTACACCAGATTGGCCATAGGCCGCACCAGGTGGAGGAGGTGCAGGAGGAGACGGCAGCCATTTTGGAATCACATAAACAAGCAATTCAGGCGCAGGCAGATCAGATCGCCAATCTTACCATGCTTCTTGACTACTTAGAGAACAGGAATAGGAGAAGTAACCTGCGCATCAGAGGTATCCCTGAGGAAATCGAAGGGAACCAGCTAGAACCGTGGGCACAAGCTCTCTTTATGCATTTACTGGACAGACCATCTGAGCGCCCTGTTGAACTTGATAGGATTCACAGAGCACTAGGCCCAAGAGCGACTGATGTAAACCATCCTAGAAATGTATATGCAGGGTTCACTTTTTTGGGGACAAGGACACTATACTTCGCAAAGCAAGAGACCAGCCGGACCTCCTAGTATGCGATGGCAAACCCATTATTATACTACAGGACTTAGCCCGTCACACACTGCAATTGAGAAGGGCTCTGCGGCCCCTCCTGATAGCACTCGAAGATCACGGAATCCAGTACCGTTGGGGATTTCGATTCTCGCTGTCAGCGAAAAAGGATGGCAGAGCTGCAGTTTTCTGATCACTTGGTGACCTGCCCAAATTCTTGGGAACATTCGAACTGCCAATGATTGCACTCCCTGAATGGCCCCTGCCTCCTAGCTTGCTTACGCAGACCACACAAGAGCAGTGGCAGACAGTGCGCCCCAGGAGACAACGAGAAGGCCGCAGAGGAGGAGGCCATGCCACGTGAATAGAGACTTTTATGTCCTGAAAGTTTATCAGTGTGTGTGTCCCGTGAGGGGGATCTTTGAGAATAGAATGTCCGCCCGATGCCTTTTCATACGGAATGGCAGGGTCTGTCCTTGGCCGACTCCCCCTCTAGGGCCACTTGCCGGGGATGGGGAGGAGATGGGGACGGGTCCTGTCGAAGGGCGCAATGTTTGTTCATGCCTTCCTGTTCAAGAGGCCCAGTTCTGAGGGGGCCTACTGTGTAGAGATTACATAATTCTACCGGGACATCGGTGTCCGGGGTTTATCAGCAGAGACCTCTTTGAGGTCACAAGTTTGAGTTTTGATATTTTAAAGGGTGGTCATAGCCGGGGGGGGGGGGGGGGGGTGCCTCTTGACCCTTGATGTGCTCTCACTCTCCCTATTGGGTGACTAGTCGCGCAACTGAGCGCGACCCCTGGCGAATCGCTGGTACCGTTGATTCACCAACTAATGACCGTTTTGTGCCGTTCACTATTTCTTTTCTCTCTCCCACTTCAGAGCTTTTCTTTTCCTTTTATACTCTGCTGTTTCTCTTTTTTCTATTCTATGTCTGTCCAGTCTCTGAAAGACACCACATGGCAACCACATGATGGCTAACTTCACATTCGGCACCTTCAATGTGAGGGGCCTAAACAAACCGGCCAAAAGGGGGCAAATATTAGACTACCTACACAAACATCACATAATGATCGCATTATTGCAAGAAACTAACTTCTAAGTGGGGAGCGTCCCCGGATGCAAACACCGCCACTACACGACCTGGTTTCACTGCCCCCCACCTGCAAAAAAAGGCAGGAGGAACATCCATCGCCATCCACAGAAATTTTCCACACAAACTCCTCTCTTCAGAGATTGACCCTGAAGGACGTTATCTGATCGTGAAAATACAACTGGGTATGGAGATATTTACAATTGCCAATGTTTATTTTTCTAATCAGGCACAGGTTCGCTTTGGGATCCGGATGCTGGGGACTCTGGCGTCCTTTGCTGACAGGTCTTCTATAATACTAAGAGGCGACTTCAACTTGGGTTTGCACCCTGGCCTCGACTCATCGGAGGGTAAGTCTGGCATATCACACACAGCAATACGCAGACTAGTGAGTGAGCTGACAAACCTTCGGTTAGTAGATATGTGGCATGTGCTACACCCCAAGGTTAGGGACTATAGTTACCACTCCTCAGCAGATAATAGTTACCACCACATAGACTACTTATTCATCTCACATAGACTCTTAGATAGGGGTCCGGGGTGCTCCATGGGGTCTTTTTTGTGGTCGGACCATGCTCCGGTCTGGGGGTCACTAGAATGGGGTCGAAAGGACAACACTAACAACAGTTGGAGGCTTAACGACAATCTGCTGAACGACAGGGCTTGTCTGCAGTGGATCCAGCTGGCGATAGAGCAGTTTAAAGCCAATCATCAGCTTGATGACACCCCAGCCGCAATTAAGTGGGAAGCGCTTAAATGCGTGCTACGGGGTATTTTTATATCCCACAGGGCACGCCTGAAAAAAGAAAGAAGTAGTGCACTTGAGGGTCTACTCACGAGGCTGGGTCTCCTGGAATCGTCTAACAAAGCGACACCTTCGGAGCAGGGGGCGGCAGAGATATCAGATGTTCGCGGCCAAATCCTGCTTTTGCTGGATCAGACCTCGCTATGTCATAGAGATAAGGCAAAGGGAAGTTTCTACGAATATGGGAACAAGTGTAGTAGAGGGCTAGCTAGGGCTCTTAACCCAAGGTCCCCACAGACATACATATTCTCCATTCAGTCGCGAAAAGGGGAACAGGTACATACCAACACGGAAATTCTAGATAGTTTCCATTCTTTCTATCACAATCTATATAATCTGCAGAAAGAACACACAGGAAATCCAGAAGAAATAGTAGGGGGTCAGGATGCCTATCTACTACAAAATTGCCCTAAAAACATCCCTGAAGCCGACGGCCGCTCACTGGAGGAGGACTTCTCACTCGAGGAGTTAACCAATGGTATTCGGGCCCTCAAGGTGGGAAAGAGTCCTGGGCCTGATGGCTTCACCCCGCGTTTCTTTAAGATCTGCGGGGAAGCGATGGGTCTTATAATGTTAGACGCTTTTAACGCCATATCGCATGAATGCTTTTTTCCACTGCAGGCCCTGCAGGCCATTATAACGGCCATCCCTAAACCTGGGAAAGACCCCTCTGCCTGTTGTAGTTACAGGCCTATATCGCTGTTAAATATTGACACTAAAATCTATTCTGGGATGTTGGCGGCTCGTCTGAGGCCGCTTGTCGCCACGCTGATAGACAAGGATCAGGTGGGATTTGTACCCGGAAGGGAGGCAGGGGACAACACAATTAGAACATTGGCTATTGTATCAAGGGCACATCGCTTGGGAGACCCACTGTGCCTGCTATCCGTAGATGCCGAGAAAGCATTTGACAGGGTTGATTGGAGGTTTCTAGAGGCAACCCTGCAGATGGTGAGTATAGGTCCGCATTTTTTGAGTAGGGTTCTGGCCCTCTATCATGGCCCTACTGCCAGGATGTGGGTCAATGGACAACTCTCTCAGCCAATAAGTATTAACAATGGTACTAGGCAAGGTTGTCCCCTGTGTCCCTTCCTTTACATATTGGTGATGGAGACATTAGCAAATGCCCTAAGAGCTAACTGTAGCGTACAGGGGGTCAGGGTGGGCCCGGTGGAGCATAAGGTTGCTCTGTATGCAGTCGACCTGTTGATTTACGTCACCAATCCTAGAATTGCACTCCCTTGTATCCTAAAGGAATTCGAGGTGTTTAGTAGAATTTCTAACTTCAAAGTAAACCTTAGTAAATCCGAAATATTAAATATAACCCTGCCCAGAGGAGAGAAGGAATCCCTACAACTAGCATTTCCCTTTGCCTGGAGAGAGGACGGGATCAGATACTTGGGGACAGTCATCACAGCGGAACCCGATAGGCTTTTTGAAAAAAATTATACCCCGCTGCTTACAGCCCTTGAGAAGGATTTGGATAGATGGAGGTCTCTGCCGCTGTCCTGGTTCGGAAGAATAAACACAAATTCCTGTATGTCTTTCAGACAGTCCCTATAAAACTAACAGGCGCATTTCTGTCACGGATTCGGCGGTTAGTTATGAGATTCATCTGGGGTAACCACAGGCCTAGGCGGAGATGGAAGGCCCTCTCTGGGCCGAAAGCAAGTGGAGGAATGGGAGTCCCCAATTTCTCACTTTATCATAGGGCATCCTTGACCAAATGCGTGTTAGATTTGTTCCATGGTAGGGAACAGAAAAGATGGGTGGAGGCGGAGCAAGACTCGGCCCTATTTGAGGTGTGAGGTTGCATCTGGATCCCGGGAAAAGACAGATTCTCGCCCTTTATAGAAAATCTACTCAGTGCCTGGATCGACCCAGCCGTCAAATCCGGGTTGATTACATCCCCGGGTCCACTCACCCCATTGGTAGGTAACCCGGATATACCAGCCTTCCTAAAGGGCACCCCCCTGACGGCTGGGATGGCGGACCCAGTCCCTAGGATATGAGACATCCTGACAGACACAGGGTCAAGGAGTCTGCAGGAGGTACTAGAGGGAAGGGACCCCCAGCCGGAGCATGGTACCAATACTTGCAGCTATGCCATTACGTCAGGTCTTTGGGCTGCCCGCAACAACTGAGAAGATCAATTACATCCTTTGAGAAGATCTGTATGTCTAAACCAGATACTCCATCTCCTCACTATAAAGTTCACTTCTAGAGAAAGACACATCAGGTGGAAATAGGACACTGGAACTGACTTGGGAGAGAGAACTACCGTGTTTCCCCGAAAATAAGACAGTGTCTTATATTCATTTTTGTTCAAAAAGGTTTAACTTTTTTACATGCATAGCTGCCTGGACACTATTTAAATTGACTTTTTAAATTAACTGTTAGCAGGGCTTAATTTTGGAGAAGGGCTTATTTTTCAAGCATCTTTAAAAAGCCTGAAAAATAATTTTGTATCCTCAAAAATTCTGGAAAATCATGCTATGTCTTATTTTCAGGGTATGTCTTATTTTTAGATAAAGAAGGTAGGAATAGATCTTTAGGCGGAGTCATGGGAAAAGGCCTATGTTATGACCCATAAGTTGAGCATCTCCAGCAGACTACAGGAGCTTAATTATAAGATTCTGACCCAATAGTATAGGACCCCGGCAGGACTAGCCAGAATATTGCCCCTGTATCCGGATCTTTGCTGAAGGTGTCTCAGCGAACATGGGACCTTTGTTCATCTATGGTGGTCTTGCGCACAAATTCAACCACTGTGGCATGAGGTGGAAGCTCTATATACAGTTGTTTGCAAAGGTCCGCTTAACCTCACCCCTGAGGTGGCACTTTTATCTATGATACCAGGCTCAGTATCACGAGCAAAAGGTTCCTTGCTGAGCTTTTTTCTACTGGCTATGAGACAGATCATTCCCAGGGGATGGAAATCTGCAACTCCCCCATCACGATGGATGGGGCTGGAAGCTATGGATAATCTAAAACAAATGGAGGAACTCTGTGCCATAGATGAAATGAGATACTCTAAATTTTACAACACCTGGGCGGTGTGGCTACAGTTTTGGGCCTCACCTAGACTGGACACATGGTTGTGTGGTGGCGTTGCTGCTCTTTAAAGTTTCAGAACACCCTCTAATGTAGACGACGAATCCTACATATTGACGAGTCTACCTATAGGTGTTTATAGACTGGACAGACGTCTTCTTAAAGAGAAACTGTTAACTACAGGACAGTAAGCCTCACTTCAATAATTGGAAAAATATTCAATGGGTTTTGAGAGATGTCATCCTAGAGTACCTCAAGGAAAACAACAGTATATCTCCTCACCAGCATGGGTTCATGATGGGTCGATCATGTCAGACCAATTTGATCATCTTCTACAATCAAGTAAGTTCTAGGCTGGACCTGAGAGAGTCTGTTGATCTCCTATATCTGGAATTTTGTCAAGCATTTGACACCGTGCCGCATAATAGATTGATATGTAAAATGAGACAGCTCAGTCTGGGCGAAAACGTGTGTATCTCGGTACAAAACTGGCTCAGAGATAGAAAGCGGACGATGGTAATAAATGGTTCGTACTCTAATTGGGCCACCGTTACTAGTGGGGTACCACAGGGCTCAGTACTAGGCCCCATTCTGTTCAATATATTTATCAATGACTTGTTAGAGGGACTGCACAGTAAAATATCGATATTTGCAGACGATATGAAACTATAGAAGATAATTAATACAAAGGTGGACAATATGTGGCTACAAACGGACTTAGATAAGCTGGGGGCTTGGGTAGAAAAATGGCAAATAAAGTTCCCGGAACTTAGTCCCACCCCCGTCCTGCCTCCTCTAATTGCAAATAGTGCAGAGGGGCGGAGAGGGGGTGGAGAGGAGACAGGGAGGGGGCGGGAGCTCAGAGCACTGCTCCGGCTCTTCCAGCCTCCTCCCCCTTGCAGAGAGAGACGCCGTATATCGGCCAACGTGAATACCTGGCCGATATACGGTCGTCTGAATAAGGCCTAAGGCCTTATTCACACGGGCCAAAACCAGGAGCAGGTTCAAAATACAGAAGACATGCAAATCTTTCCATTATACTTTCTCTCCACTCCTCGATTTGGGTCATAAAATACTGAAGAAAAGTACGCCCGTGTGAAAGAGCCCTAACAATAATATTTTACAACATCCAACATATGCCCCTCAGGTACTCAATCACTATTATATTACTTGAACTTAATGAGAATGGTGTTGATTCTATTTCCACCTTATGGTGTGCCTGCAAGGCATTTATAAGAGGCCACTATATAAAATTAGCGTCTTAGGGCTCATTCACACGAGCGTGTTTATGTGCGTATATAGGTGCGCAAAAAAACGCATGCCCACGTACGTGCAAAAATACTGGTAAATGCAGGTCCATGCACCATCGCTTTCAATGGAGCCACCGCTGCTGATGGCGGCCCCATTGAAAGCAATGGGCTGCCGGCAGAGGCGTAACTTAAAGCTCCTGGGCCCCAATGCAAAATTTGTAGCAGGGCCCCTAATTATAATGTTTTATTAATAGTATATGGAGAGGAGAGGCCTTATGGGCCCCCTAAAGCTTCTGGGCCCGGGTGCTACCGCACCCCCTGCACCCACTATAGTTACGCCCCTGGCTGCCGGTAACCCCTGCAGTGATTTTCGGGGAAGGGTTTTAAATATAAGCCCTTCCCTGAAAATCATCCCTGGTTTGTGTAAAAGATAAAAAAAGACATATACTCACCACTCCGCCACTGTCAGGGTCAGGCGTGTCTAGCCGTTTGGGTCCCCGGCAGTGTAGTGAAGTTCTTTCAGCAGGCGGGATTTAAAATCTCCGCCTGCTGAAAGGGCTGTATCTGATTGGCTGCACTCAGCCATTCATTGAATTCAAACGCTCACAAAAACGCTGTAAAATGCGGTGTTGAGAAATGCAATGTTTTTACAAACACTTGTGTAAGAGAGGCCAGAGGCTTCAAAATGTTGAAGGAAAATAAATGTTCAGTGTACATGCAGAAGGCTGGAAGCATATGACCCAAAGAAGTAAGAGGATCAGGAGTCAGCCAGCACCCCTACTGCTCAGGTACCAATACCAGGCTCTCCCGCAGGAGAACAGCCAAGAGGTACATCAAGGAATGACACACACAGCTCTGCCACATGTACATGCCCACACACACAGCTCTGCCACATACACACACATCTGTAGTTGGATGTAAACGGTACATTTTATTGACCCCTATTAAGGAATTACTTTTATTATGTTTTTTTTATGTAGTATGACGTCTTTAATGTTTCTATATTATTTTAACCCTTCAGATGTCATAGTTGAAATAGACCATAGACACACATATACTCAATATCCAACATTGACCTGCTTTAAGGGCTCATTCACATGGGTGTACACATGCCACGTATTAAACAGTAAATAGGACCCATTGTTTGTAGTGGGTTAATTTGCAGCTGCGTATTTTTCAAGTGACTTTTGGTCGGCTGAGAAAATACACAGCATGTGCTATTTCGGTATGTATTACCACGCAGGCCCATTGCAGTTAATGGGCGTGTGTAAATACGCAGAGATTATAAAAGAACCTTACTATGATGGAATGGATCGGCCCTTCTTTATTTATCACTTAAAAATATATATGTGCAGGAAAACACCATTTTTGGGTTCATGAATCCACTCACGCCTATGTGAATGAGTCCTTATACAATCACCACTAGATGGTGCTGTAGCACTAGAAATAGAACAGTAGAACTCCCAATGAATGAAGTTGTACTGCAGACACACAAGCAGACATAGCAGTGAAGCCGCAAGACCTTCCGGCTACAGAGCAGCAGTCAGTGTGCGGATCCACAGAGCCCAGGTGAGCGGGTAATCAGATGACTTTTGGCGCTAATTCGCTATAAGTGTGGATACCATATATACTAAGGTGAGTCTGGGGTAACATTACTAGGCCCGATGAAGTGGGAGCGCGGGTTCTGCCCCGACATGTGTAGCAGCAGCTGGGACTTCTCTTCCTGTATTTGTGGCCAGAACTCCATGAAGTAAGTTACTTTCTACGGGTTTTACTGATTACGTCCCCCATACAATGTAGATTATGTCCTGACCGAAGAGATCTAGCTTGTGGTGACCCCCTACTCCAATGCAGGGTAAAAGGTAGCAGAGCCACGTGCGTAATGTACGCAGCACGGCAGAGCCACGTGCGCAAAGTATGGGGGCAGCAGAGCCGCGTGCGCAAAGTATGGGGGCAGCAGAGCTGTGTGCATATTTATGTTTAATACAGAGAGAATACAACCCATTGATTTTGTTGTCATTGTGCGCAAAAAAACTTCGGACCTGTTCTATCTTTCTCTCTGTTTGGGCACCAAGGATCCCCATATAACGCTTTTTTTCCCACGAGCGCATATACAGCGTGTTTTCACGTACGGGCGCATATACGGTACCCATATGAGGCATTGGTTTCCAATGTAGTCGGGTGAATATACTGTGCGTAAATACGCCGGCAGCGCGGAAAATAGACCATATACGCGGCCGGCGTATATACGCTCAGCCACAACATAGTTCTGGAACTATGCTTTGGCGAATATACGCCGGCGGCTCCTATAGACTCCTATGGGAGCAGGGAAAGAGAACGGAGGGGGAGGCATTTATGCAGCATCCCATGCTGCGAGAAGCTTACAGGTGCCTCTGTATAGACATTGGAAGGCACCCTGAGGATTTTGGCAGAGCACAGGTTTTCCGGGGTGCGGCGTAATTTTTTGCTAAAAATGACACTCGCAGTCATGTTAATGGACAAGAAAACACTGGCCAAGATTGCGGAAAAACGTGCATTCAGGCACTCATACGGAACGGGCGTGAAAACATAAAAACACCATCACTGTATATGCGCTCGTGGGAAAGAGCCCTAAGAATGAGATGTGCGGACAATGCACAACGGGATGCGCAATTCTGTGATCAAAGGAACACATTGGGACCTCATTAGGTTAAATATCCAATTAAATCTTGTACACCGCACAAATATATTGTGCTGAGGCATGTGCAAAAACGCGTATGCCCGTGTGAAGCCGGCCTTACAATTATGGAAAGAAGCCGTATTTGTGCACATTTTTGCACATGTAAAATATACGCACAGAATAGAAGCCATTAATTTTTGCGCGCAGAAAAACATAGCTGCTGCTTCTTCTTTCTGCATTTGGCAGAAGTCTATGGGGGGGGGGGGACGCAAACATGCAAGAGGATGCGCGAAACACTGCGCCAAACTGTGAAAAAAGAACACATTTGGACCTCATTGGGCTAAATAGCCTTCATATCCATGGACGGGGTGTGCTGCACGCCTGTGTGTGAATCTGCCCTACATGTGCAAAACCTACAGTAATATACACATGTGCACAGATGTACCTCAGCCTACCTTGTTCATGTGCGAATGCACTGCGCCGGGGCGGGCATTCTTGAGCATACAGTTGTCTTGGCACACAGAATATGAAGCACTAAGCGAGTAGCCAGGATTCCCCATTTTAGCGGGCGGGCTCCATTGATCTCTATGGAAGCGTATGATCCACAATGTAAATACATTAGTGGATACTTCTTAGGTAGCTTGGAGACCGGGCAGGGAGCTGCGGGAAGTCACCATTGGGCTTACGGGTTGTTTTTTTTGTTTGTTTGTGTTCCTCCCCTTCTTTTTCTATGCGGATGATCCGCTGTGCATCCGCGCAAAAAAACACTGAATCCCCGATCTCCTGCAAGCATTTAAAAATCATTTCCGCATTGACTGGTAGGTCCTCCGCTGCGGGAATCTGCATGTGGAATCCCCGCGCCGTGGCCATGAGGCCTTAGTAATATAAAGTACTGTAAGTATGGCGTTGCTATGTTTTATAAGAATTGCATGCGCTGCTGTGATTAGGGATTGCATTGGTAAAAAAAATTGGGAACGTTTTCTGCCCAGAACCTAAAAAATTCCACTTCCTAAGCGAAAACTTTTTAGATGGGAGAAAATAACATTGATCTAATGGACAAAAAATTAGGGCCAAGACAAATCGACTTCTTATGCGGGAATCGCTGTACGTATTTTTTCAATCCAGTTTTGTAACTCTTTCTTTAGGGCTTATGTAGATGGGCATATATTGGTCAGATTTTCATGGTCGGCTGATATACGTTGCCCCTCTCTGCACGGGCAGGAGGCAGGTCGGGCTGGGAGCTAGTGTATTGAGCTCCCACCACTTCTCCACTATTTACAATCAGAGGGGCGAAGCGGAACTCCACCCCTGTCACACCCCTGCACTGCAAACAGTAGTAGGGGGCGGAAGCTTAATGCACTGCTCCCAGCCCGTTCCGCCTCCTCCCCTTGCAGAGAGGGGCAGCGTATATACAAGCGACATACTGTCATCCCCCATCTCCTGCTCTAACCGCAAAGCGTTATCCTTTATGCTTAGCAGGGAACTTCTCAGCAGGCAAAGCAGCGGGATGGTTTTGCTGATAATGGCCGCATCGCCGCTCACCATTTGTGTAGACTTCTCAAAGTTTCCTAGGACCTGCCATCCATGCCCACTCCTCTTGCCGAGCAGGTCAGACAAGTGGAGGTAGTTTTTCAGAAAGCGCTGTAGTACCACATTGAACCCGTGGGCCAGGCATGGCACGTGTGTGAGGCTGCCAAGCTGCAGAGCCGCTACCAGGTTATGCCCATTGTCACACACGACCATGCCTGGTTGGAGGCTCAGCGGTGAAAGCCAGAGCTCGGTCTGCTCAGTCAAACTCTGTAACAGCTCTTGGGCGGTGTGCCTCTTGTCACCTAAGCTGAGTAGTTTCAGCACGGCTTGCTGAAGCTTCTCCCACCGCAGTGTTGCTGCGCCTCACGCTACCGACGTGCTCACACTTCTTAATTGAGAGGTTGAGGTGGCGGAGGAAGAGGTGGCATAATACGCTGGAGAAACCTTCACCGAGGTAGGACCTGCTATCCTCGGTGTGGGCAGCATTTGAGCAGTTCCAGGGTCTGACTCAGTCCCAGCCTCCACCAAGTTCACCCAATGTGCCATCAGGGAGATGTAGTGTCCCTGCCCACCAACATGTCAGGGTAATTAGCGTGTATGGGCTGAAGAGGAGGAGAAGGAAGAGGAGGAGGATCATGACAGTCATCCTCCTAGTGAGGACAGCAATGCATACTGGGGCTTTGGCACACATGGCTGACTTCATGTTAAGTTCCCTTTCCCATAACCCTCGCGTTAGACGCATTCTGGCCAACACGGATTACTGGGTGTTTACCCTTTTCGACCCACGGTATAAGGAGAACCTTTTCACTCTCATTTCTGGAAAGGAAAGGGGTACAAGAGTGATGCAATACCACAGGGCCCTGGTCGAAAAACTGATGCTAAAGTTCCCATCTGACAGCACTAACGGAAGAAGATGCAGTTCAGAGGGCCAACTAGCAGGGGAAGCGCGGGGATCAGGCAGCATGTCCAGCACAGGCAGGGGAACACTCTCCAAGGCCTTTGCCAGTTTTATGGCTCCCCAGCCTGACCGTGTCACCACTCCCCAGTCTAGGACAAGTCAGAGGGAACACTAAAAGGATTGTGAGGGAGTACATAGCCAATCGTACCACCGTCCTCCGTGATCCCTGTGCTCCATACAACTATTGGGTGTCAAAGCTGCACACGTGGTACGAACATGCGCTGTACACCTTGGAGGTGCTGACCTTCCCTGCCGCTAGCGTGTTATCAGAGAGGGTGTTTACTGCTGCTGGGGGGATCACCACAGATAAGCGTACCCGCCTGTCAACTGACAGTGCCGTCAGGCTTACACTTATTAAGATGAACAAAGGCTGGATTTCCCCAGAATTCTCTTCTCCACCGGTGGAAAGCAGCGGAAAATAAAGATTCTTTCAGCTGGAATAGGAGAACCATGCATCCTGTATCACCCCAAAAAAGGGGAGAAGTAGCTTGGTCTATCCCTCTCGGATCTTACTCATCACGCTGAACTGCCAATTTTTCTGTGGGCCAAAAGACTCTGGTAAAACTAATTTTTTCGGAGGGCTGCCTCCAGGCTCTGTTAGCAAATTAAGGAACTACTAACTACGAAATGTATCTTTAAAGAATGTTTCTGGGTTTCCCCATGCACCATGGGAACACCTTGGTACACACATTTTTCTGCGCTTCGCCTATACTCAGAGCAAACCAATTTTTCCGGCCTTCGTCCAAGCTCATAGCAAACAAATTTTTCGGGGCTTCGCCTATACTCACAGCAAACAAATTTTTCAGGCCTTCGCTAATACTCATAGCAAACCAATATTTCCGGGCTTCGCCTATACTATTAGTAAGAAAGTTTTTCAGGTGTTTGCCTATATTCTTGGTACACCAATTTTTCAGGGAGTCGGCTATTCTCTTGGTACAGAAATGTTTGAGGGGTTCGCCTATACTGTTGCAACAGAAATGTTTGAGGGTTTCGACTATAGTCTTACTACAGAAATGTTTGAGGGGTTCGCCTATATTCTTGCTACAGCAATGTTTTACTGGGTTCGCCTATACTCTTGCTACAAAAATGTTTCACAGGTTCGCCTATACTATTGCTACAGAAAGGTTTAAGGGGCTCGCCTATACTATTGCTACAGAAAGGTTTAAGGGGCTCGCCTATACTATTGCTACAGAAAGGTTTGAGGGGCTCGCCTATACTATTGCTACAGAAAGGTTTGAGGGGTTCGCCTATACTCTTGCTACAGAAAGGTTTGAGGGGTTCGCCTATACTCTTGCTACAGAAAGGTTTGAGGGGGTTCGCCTATACTCTTGCTACAGAAAGGTTTGAGGGGTTCGCCTATACTCGTTTCAGGGGTTCACTCGTACTCTTGCTACAGAAATGTTTGAGGGGTTCGCCTATATGCTTGCTACAGAAAGGCTTGAGGGATTCGCCTATACTCTTGCTACAGAAATGTTTCAGGGGTTCACCTATATGCTTGCTTTAGAAATGTTTGAGGGGTTCGCCTATACTCTTGGTACAGAAAGGTTCCAGGGTTTCGCCTATTCTTGCTACAGAAATGTTTCAGGGGTTCACCTATACACTTGCTACTGCAATGTTTCATTGGGTTCTCCTATACTCTTGCTACAGAAACATTTCATGTGTTTGCCTATAGCCTTGCTACAGAAAGGATATAGGGGTTCGCCTATAGTCTTGCTACAAAAAGGATTCAGGGGCTCGCCTATACTGTGGGTGCACAATGGTTTCCCAGAGCGGTGTTGAGCTATCTGACACATATAGAGAATGAATTGTTTGGGTACACAAGAGTTTCCTATAGCGGTGTTAAACTATGCGACACATACACTGAATGAATTGTGTTGGTACACAAGGGTTTCCCATAGCAATGTAACTGACGGCACATTGGATCACACAAGGTGGAGACTGGGACTGAGTCTGACCCTGGGCCCACCCACGTGCTTCCCATACAGAGGATAGTGCGTCCTACCTCAGTCACGGTTTCTCTGGCTTATTATGCCACCTCCTCCTTGTGATCTGAAGATCAGCGCTGGTCGACTTGTATTCGCGTTACCACATTTATCTGAGACACTGGTTTGGACCAATCAAAAGAAGCCTAACTGATTTAATGAGACGTTCACAGCAGTACTAGCATCCGAGTCCACTTTATGCCAATGTTTGCTGTGCCTAGTAGTGCGCACTAGTCTTTCACAAGCATCCCGGCTCAACTCATTGTACACTGCCTGTTTTTGGATGTCCGCTGACGTATAATGCCCTGAGTGGTAAACAGCCGGATTGGTTTGGGTCTGATAAACGCACGCATCCCTGGGGGTCAACGCTGGTCACCATGTATTATCTCTCGCGTTAACAGTTATCCAAGATACTGGATTGGAGCGTTCACAGGAAGTGTAACTGATTTCATGAGACTTTCACAGGGTCACTGTATAGCTGTGGTGGCTGCTTTGGCGACACCTCCTGCTTCAAACCAAACTTTGGTTTAAGAATTTGTTGCTGTATTGTGGAGATGTGTAGAAGTCCCCTTTATGCCCACTCCTGACTTTTTTGTGACGGAGGTGGCACGGGATTGGAATTATGATCGTACGTTAATTTATCAGCAATTCGCATCAGCATTGTGGGCTATTGCCCACACTTTCAAAGAGGGTCGCTGCCAGGCCCTGACAACCCTCGGCAGTGTGTGTCTTCGGTTCCTCCTCGTCAAATACGCACATATAAATATACATGTGGGTGGTGTGGCTATCAAGTGACCGTGTGGCATGAGGGTGTGGCTGAGTGCTGTGCAGGGAAAAATTAGAGTACGGTGTGGACGCAGACTTGTGCGGGGGATTGGACAGTAATGCCAGCATGTAACCCCAGGAGAAGGCAGCGGTGTCACCCGCCGGCAGAGATTGGCCTCGGTTGCACCTAGTGTGGTGCTTAGCTAAGATGTGCCAGCGCGTGTACCTTGCTGATTATGGTCTGTCCCAAGTAAATTCTTAGGGTGGTGACCACCAGGCTCTTGCCCCCAATTTGGCTTAATAGTGCGACATGGGAACCTCAGATGCACGCATGCATGCTGCTCCTGCTATTCCTTTCCGTTTCTGTGGTGTTTCCATCATTTTCTGATGTTTTCAGGTGATTCACACAACCTCCCCCATGCAGAGCACCGGTCACCTTGAAAAATGCTCAACTCTTCCATTGACTTCAATGGGGTTCGTTACTCGAAACGAGCTCTCGAGCATTACGAAAAGTTCGACTCGAGTAACAAGCACCCGAGCATTTTGTTGCTTGCTCATCTGTACTTGAGACTATTTTGGTTATCAAATAAGGTTTTCTTCTAAACTGCATTACTTCAAAAGGCATACTTTCTTATCTTGCTTTACAGACTGATTAAAGACTCAAAGTCCTTCTGTTGTATCTGTGTCACATATAACTTTATGACTGAGTGTTATTATATAAGCGTTGTCCCCCATAGGACCTAAGGCTCTCCACAGAATGAATAGAGAGTCAGGGGTCTCATTATCAACCTTTACACCGAGAACATAGGTATGGACTAAATTTGGACACAAGTCAGCATTTGATCTCTCTCCTTTGTGACCACTCCTCCTAATGATGCACATAACAAAACAGAACGTTATAATTGAATATAGGAGGTGAATGATAAACATTTATTTAGTCCTTTCGGGGGATATGAATTGAGATGGTAAATCCAAACGGTCTCTTTTTGAAGAAGTTTGCGGTCAATGTTTCCCCTACGTCCTGTTGGTCTTAATATTTCTATCCCTTTAAATCCCACAGAATGTGGATCATTTCCGTGTACTTCGCGTATATGCTTTGCGAGACTTGTAGATTCACTACGATTAATGTTGCCTATATGGGCTAGAATGCGCCTCCGTAGTTGTTAGATGGTTTTCCCTATGTAATCCCTGGGACAGGGACATGTGGCAACATATATTACAGCAGAGGATCTACAATTGATGTGAACCCTGATCTTGTAGGTCTTGCCAGTCGACGCACTTGTGAAAAATGACAGCCTGAATATGCAAAAGATCCTTTTATTGGTTTCAATCCCAGCCACATCTGTGTGTCAGGTGACTGTACATAATGACTATGGACTATGTTATTGAGGGTCTTTCCAATAAACAGTCTGCCAAATCTGTGTCTTTTCTTAAAATACTGCAGTATTTGCCAACAATACTCCTGACACAAGTTGATTTTTCGTTGAAGGTGCTTATGAGTAGAATTTTACCACTTTCCTCTTCTCGATTACTAGCCATTAGCAGATCAGTTCTTGATCTACTCGAGGCAAAATCCTGCGCGCTTCTGATTGTCTCAGTTGGGAACCCCATTTGTTCAAACCTATAAGCCATGTCTTCCACCTTTACTTCATAGTCAAGTGTGTTTGAGCAGTTTTTCCTGGCCCTTAGGAACTGCGCTTTCGAAATGCCTTTCTTGAGGGCCCAAGGGTGGTGACTCTCAAAACGTAAGAGGCTTTTCGTGGCGGTCGGCTTTCTAAAAATGGTGGTCTCCAACATACCCGTGGTGGTCTTGGAGATTTTGAGATCCGGAAAAGTGATGGCGTCAGAGTGGATTTCTGAGGTGAAAAACAGTCCCAGATCATTTGTGTTCAAGGTGGTCACGAACTCTCCAAAATCCTTTATGCTTCCTGACTACAAGATCAGGACGTCATCAATATATCTGACCCATACTTCCACCGTAGATATTCAGAGATGACTGGACTTTTTAAAAATGTGCTTTTCCTCCCACCAGCCCAGGTATAAATTAGCATACGTGGGGGCACAAGGGCTCCCCATTGCAGTACCCCTGAGCTGGTGGAAGTACTTGGCATTGAAAAGAAAATAATTGTGTTCAAGGATGTATTGTAGCATCTGGATTATTAGATTATTATGCAGACTGAATTGTGTACCCCTTTGACTGAGAAAAAACCCAACAGCTTGCAAACCGCTCTGATGAGGGATAGATGTATACAATGCTTCTTGATCGAGACTGGCAAGGAAAATCGTGTCCGAGGCCTGTATGCCATCAAGTCTCTTGAGCACATCCGTCGTATCTCGGACATATGACGGAAGTGCCTCCACGAAATTCTGAAAGACTTTGTCTATATACAATCTCATATTTTGGGTAACACTGTCTATACCCTACACTATTGGGCATCCTTTGAGAGGGGAGAGTCCTTTAAGGACCTTGGGAATTGCATAAAAGGTCGCTACTTGTCGATGTTTTATATTTAGAAGTTCATATTCTTGATCACTAATGAGACGCTTTTCTAGGGCAGATGTTAAAATCCCTCAAAGTTCTATCAGGAATTGATGCGTAGGGTCTTTTTTAGAGATGAGCGAGCACCAAAATGCTCGGGTGCTCGTTACTCGGGACGAAATTTCCGCGATGCTCGAGGGTTCGTTTCGAGTAACGAACCCCATTGAAGTCAATGGGCGACCCGAGCATTTTTGTATATCGCCGATGCTCGCTAAGATTTCCATTTGTGAAAATCTGGGCAATTCAAGAAAGTGATGGGAACGACACAGCAACGGATAGGGAAGGCGAGGGGCTACATGTTGGGCTGCATCTCAAGTTCCCAGGTCCCACTATTAAGCCACAATAGCGGCAAGAGTGCCCCCCCCCTCCCAACAATTTTTACTTCTGAAAAGCCCTCATTAGCAATGCATACCTTAGCAAAGCACCACACTACCTCCAACAAAGCACAATCACTGCCTACATGACACTCCGCTGCCACTTCTCCTGGGTTACATGCTGCCCACCCCCCATCCCCCTGCACGACCCAGTGTCCACAGCGCACACCAAATTGTCCCTGCGCTGCCTTCAGCTGCCCTCATGCCACGCCACACTCATGTCTATTTATAAGTGCGTCTGCCATGAGGAGGAACCGCAGGCACACACTGCAGAGGGTTGGCACGGCTAGGCAGCGACCCTCTTTAAAAGGGGCGGGGCGATAGCCCACAATGCTGTACAGAAGCAATGAGAAAAATAATCCTGTGCCAACGTCATCAGGAGCTGCACACGTGGGCATAGCAATGGGGAACCTATATGCCACACACTATTCATTCTGTCAAGGTGTCTGCATGCCCCAGTCAGACCGCGGTTTTTTATAAATAGTCACAGGCAGGTACAACTCCGCAATGGGAATTCCATGTGCACCCACAGCATGGGTGGCTCCCTGGAACCCACCGGCTGTACATAAATGTATCCCATTGCAGTGCCCTGGACAGCAGAGCTAACGTCAGATTAAATGCAGGTGGGCTTCGGCCCACACTGCATGCCCCAACCTGACCGGGCTTTTTAATTCATAGACACAGGCAGGTACAACTCCCTATTGTGAAGTCCCTGTGGACCGACAGCATGGGTGGGTGCCAGGAAGCCACCGGCGGTACATAAATATATCCCATTGCATTGCCCATTACAGCTGAGGTAATGTCATGTTTAATGCAGGTGGGCTTCGGCCCACACTGCATGCCCCAGTCAGACTGGGGTTCTTTAGAAGTGGACACATGTAGTTACAACTCCCTGTGGACCCACAGCATGGGTGGCTCCCTGGAACCCACCGGCGGTACATAAATATATCCCATTGCAGTGCCCAGCACAGATGATGCAACGTCAGCTGTAATGCAGGTGGGCAAAAAATTAATTGGATTACACTGTAGGCGAGGGCCCCAAAAAATTGGTGTACCAACAGTACTAATGTACCTCAGAAAAATTGCCCATACCCAACCAAGAGGGCACGTGAAACCCATTAATCGCTTTGGTTAATGTGGCTTAATTGGTAACTAGGCCTGGAGGCAGCCCAGTTAAAATAAAAATTGGTTCAGGTGCAAGTTTCAACGCTTTAATGAGCATTGAAATGTATAAAAATTGTTTAGAAAAATTATATGACTGAGCCTTGTGGGCCTAAGAAAAATTGCCCGTTCGGCGTGATTACGTGAGGTTTCAGGAGGAGGAGCAGGAGGAGGAGGAGGAATATTATACACAGATTGATGAAGCTAAAAGGTCCACGTTTTTGATGGTGATAGAGAACAATGCTTCCATCCGCGGGTGCAGCCTACGTATTGTTTAGGTATCACTGCTGTCCGCTGGTGAAGAAGAGAAGTCTGGGGAAATCCAGGCTTTGTTCATCTTGATGAGTGTAAGCCTGTCGGCACTGTCGGTTGACAGGCGGGTACGCTTATGCGTGATGATTCCCCCAGCCGCACTAAACACCCTCTCTGACAAGACGCTAGCCGCAGGACAAGCATGCACCTCCAGGGCATACAGCGCGAGTTCAGGCCACGTGTCCAGCTTCGACACACAGTAGTTGTAGGGGGCAGAGGCGTCACCGAGGACGGTCGTGCGATCGGCTACGTACTCCCTCACCATCCTTTTACAGTGCTTCCACCGACTCAGCCTTGACTGGGGAGCGGTGACACAGTCTTGCTGGGGAGCCATAAAGCTGGCAAAGGCCATGGAGAGTGTTCCCCTGCCTGCGCTGTACATGCTGCCTGATCTCCGCACCTCCCCTGCTACCTGGCCCTCGGAATTGCGCCTTCTGCCACTAGCGCTGTCGGATGGGAATTTTACCATCAGTTTGTCCACCAGGGTCCTGTGGTATAGCATCACTCTCGAACCCCTTTCCTCTTCGGGAATGAGAGTGGAAAGGTTCTCCTTATACAGTGGGTCGAGCAGTGTGTACACCCAGTAATCCGTAGTGGCCAGAATGCGTGTAACGCGAGGGTCACGAGAAAGGCATCCTAGCATGAAGTCAGCCATGTGTGCCAGGGTACCTGTACGCAACACATGGCTGTCCTCACTAGGAAGATCACTTTCAGGATCCTCCTCCTCCTCCTCAGGCCATACATGCTGAAAGGATGACAGGCACGCAGCATCGGTACCCTCAGCAGTGGGCCAAGCTGTCTCTTCCCCCTCCTCCTCATGCTCCTCCCCCTCCTCCCAACGTGCTGACTATCCAGCGACATACTGTCTTCCCCCGCCTCCGTTTCCGAGTGCAAAGCGTCTGCCTTTATGCTTTGCAGGGAACTTCTCAAGAGGCATAGCAGAGGAATGGTGACGCTAATGATTGCAGCATCGCCGCTCACCATCTGGGTAGACTCCTCAAAGTTTCCAAGGACCTGGCAGATGTCTGCCAACCAGGCCCACTCTTCTGTAAAGAATTGAGGAGGCTGACTCCCACTATGCCGCCCATGTTGGAGTTGGTATTCCACTATAGCTCTACGCTGCTCATAGAGCCTGGCCAACATGTGGAGCATAGAGTTCCACCGTGTGGGCACGTCGCACAGCATTCGGTGCACTGGCAGATTAAACCGATGTTGCAGGGTCCGCAGGGTGGCAGCGTCCGTCTTGGACTTGCGGAAATGTGCGCTGAGCTGGCGCACCTTTCCGAGCAGCTCTGACAAGCATGGGTAGCTTTTTTTAGAAAGCGCTGAACAACCAAATTAAAGACGTGGGCCAGGCATGGCACGTGCGTGAGGCTGCCGAGCTGCAGAGCCGCCACCAGGTTACGGCCGTTGTCACACACAACCATGCCCGGTTGGAGGCTCAGCGGCGCAAGCCAGCGGTCGGTCTGCTCTGTCAGACCCTGCAGCAGTTCGTGAACCGTGTGCCTCTTCTCTTCTAAGCTGAGTAGTTTCAGCACGGCCTGCTGACGCTTGTCCACCGCTGTGCTGCCACGCTGCCCGACACCGACTGCTGGTGACACATCTTGATTGCGAGACAGAGGTTGCGTAGGAGGAGGAGGAGGGTGGTTTAGTGGAGGAAGCATACACCGCCGCAGATACCAGCACCGAGCTGGGGCCTGCAATTCTGGGGGTGGGTAGGACGTGAGCGGTCCCAGGCTCTGACTCGGTCCCAGCCTCCACTAAATTCACCCAATGTGCCGTCAGGGAGATATAGTGGCCCTGCCCGCCTGTGCTTGTCCACGTGTCCGTTGTTAAGTGGACCTTGGCAGTAACCACGTTGGTGAGGGCACGTACAATGTTGCAGGAGATGTGGTCGTGCAGGCCTGGGACGGCACATCGGGAAAAGTAGTGGCGACTGGGAACTGAGTAGCGCAGGGCCGCCGCCGCCATCATGTTTTTGAAAGCCTCCGTTTGAGGAAGCTGGGAGGAAGGAGGAGCAGCAGCCAGAGGATTCAGAGTTGCAGCAGTGAACGGCGTAGAAGTCTGGGTGGTCGATAGATTGCTGGATGCACTTTCTGCCATCCACGACAGGACCTGCTCACACTGCTCAGTTTCTAATAAAGGTCTACCGCGTGGACCCATTAATTGTGAGATGAATCTGGGGACACCAGAAACTTGCCTCTCTCCTAATCCCGCAGCAGTCGGCTGCGATACACCTGGATCAGGAGCTCGGCCTGTGCCCACACCCTGACTTGGGCCTCCGCGTCCTCGCCCCCGTCCACGTCCTCTAGGCCTACCCCTACCCCTCAGCATGGTGTATTACGAGATTAGCAGAAACAGAACGCTGTAATTAAATGTGCCGCTCATTGGCCTGTGGTTGGAGGCTGACTTCGCGTACGTAACGCACAGCAGAGGCAGGAAACAATTATGCGCAAGGCTGGGTATTAATTCACCAACTACTACCCCCAGCTGAGACGCAGTAAACTGAAGGCAGTGACAGGCAGGCCAAATATTGTATATTTTTGAACTTTTTGGGAACAACCACACTGCCTGTGATATACACTGTATTTCGATTTCCCTGTCGGAGACTGACTTTGCGTATGTAATGCACAGCAGAGGCAGGAAACAATTATGCGCAAGGCTGGGTATTAATTCACCAACTACTACCCACAGCTGAGACGCAGTAAACTGAAGGCAGTGACAGGCAGGCCAAATATTGTATATTTTTGAACTTTTTGGGAACAACCACACTGCCTGTGATATACACTGTATTTCGATTTCCCTGTTGGAGGCTGACTTCGCGTACGTAACGCACAGCAGAGGCAGGAAACAATTATGCGCAAGGCTGGGTATTAATTCACCAACTACTACCCCCAGCAGAGATGCAGTAAACTGAAGGCAGTGACAGGCATGCCAAATATTGTATATTTTTGAACTTTTTGGGAACAACCACACTGCCTATATAGCCAGTATATCTCTTTCACCTTTCCCACTGTCCCTGCCTCACCAGTACTGCCCCTATACTCTGTAAAATGACTGCAGACTGAGGACGCTATGGTCTGCATGCCCGATATACAAAAAAAAAAAAATTGTGCAACACTGCACCCAGCAGCCTCAACAGTACTGCACACGGTCAGATTTGGCCCTAAGAAGGACCGTTGGGGTTCTTGAAGACTAAAATAACACCTAACACTATCCCTATAGCAGCTACAGCAAGACAGCACTTTCCCTGATCTATGTCAGAATGCATCTGTGGCGAGCCGCGGGTGGGGCAGATTTTAATACTCGGGTGTCACCTGATCTCCCCAGCCACTCACTGCAGGGGGGTGGTATAGGGCTGGAACGTCACAGGAGGAAGTTGTAATGCCTTCCCTGTCTTTCTATTGGCCAGAAAAGCGCGCAAATTTCTCAGGGAAGAAAGTGAAAGTAACTCGAACATCGCGTGGTGCTCGTCTCGAGTAACGAGCATCTCAAACACCCTAATACTCGAACGAGCATCAAGCTCGGACGAGTATGCTCGCTCATCTCTATTATTGATGTCTTTGGTAAAGTGAAGTATTTTATGTGCTCCCCGACCCAACAGAAGGTAAAGGAATCCCTTAATTCCATTACTATGGGTTGATGTAGAAAGATGCTGAGTGGTACAAATTTTTGGTAATTAATTTTGAAGTTGTAGAGCAGGGCATATTGCCGGAGTTCCACTAATAAGTTGGGTAATGATACACGCAGAAGACGAACAATAATTCCTCTGTGTATGTGACAACTTTGCGCATTGATTTCTCCTATCCGAATCCCTGATATGTCTGGATTCCAAGCAGAGGATAAAGAAGGATGAGTGAGCATCTCTGCCTTGTAGAATTGATATCTTAAACAAGGTGGAGACAAGGCTATTGGCCTTCATCGAGGCAGAAGGGAAGGATTACAGGCTAGTGATCCATATATTGATACCCAATCCAAGATTTCAGAGGGTCTCGAGCCTGAACTCTCAGTTCACTCTATCCAATAGCTTATTGGCGTCTGTGGATAATAAATGAAATGATGGCTGGGATATTTGTTTAGGATAATGAGGTTTATGGCTCTGATGGTGCCTCACAAAGGAGTATAAATCCCACCTGCACTCTGTGCATGATATGATGGAGAAAAGGGGACAACCTGTTAGCTAAACTCTTACAGAAAAGTTTAAAGTCCACATTTAAAAGTTGTTGCGGCAAAAGCCACTAGAGGGAAAGCTCGATGTAACCAGAAAATGACGTTATATGACAGAAGAGTAAAGTAACGGAGCCCAAGCAGGTATGGCTTCAGCAAAATATTCCTACCTAACCAGAATCGGGCAGCTTTATTTACAGTCCTCATTTATTGGGGTGTAACACATCATTGGACGTTTTTTAATACAACATCTAATTTTGTTACGTTAGACATTAAATTGCATTCATTGGATACATTCCGACTTTCTTGACAGAGCTCCACAGTATGTAGTAAATGTTCTTAAAGTTCTTATCTTATCTCAACATATGTGTCCCTGTGCATAGGGATAACTGCACAGTCATGTGCTAGTTGCCCTCTAAAAAACTTCTGGCAACCTTTCACCTAAATTCTTACTCTGTGGTGTAGTTTAAATTCAAACATCACTTAAATATATATTACTTAGTACATGATTGTCCATAATTAAATGGCGTCCTTTACAGAGGGATATAGAGAGATAACTTTGGCAGAGAGAAAGGTCCTTTCCTTCTTCCAGTATGACTGTGCTTTCACAGTGTCTCTCCGAAGGGGGTTTCCAGAAGATAAAGATTTAAAGGCCTGAAGGAAATGAAGAGTTAGAAATTCTTGTAGTAAGAGAGGGGGGAACCATCCTGCCGGGGGGCTTTTCCTGGTTGGGATTCTTTCAGTGTAAGAGTGAGCTCCTCCTCTGCTTCCATAGACAAAACTGCTTCTCGTGAGAGACAGCCAATGCCCAGGATTTAAAGGTAAGATTGCATTACAGTTCTATGTGAGACCCATTCAATGTCTGAAAAGAGAATGCTTCAGTGATCTACTGAGGTAGGTGATGAAAATGGCCTTGTCATGTGGCAATGTTCTCGCTTTTTGTAGGGCCCTGGCCAGTGTGCAAGTAGATTTGTTGCCAAGTTCAAAAAGAGACGTCTGCACTCAGTTGATGACACTTTAGCCTGTGATGGGCAGTGAGGGCAGACCTGATTTTGGAATTGTGCCAGTTCAGCTCCTATTACTCCCTCTAAAGTAGTTTTGTATGTTTCCTTCACAATGTATATACGTGCTAAGAGGTCCCAAAGATGAGCACTACACTCATTTTTGATATGGGAGCATACATTAATGAAGGAACCCTAGAAGAAAAACCTATGAGCCTCTCGCATAGTCCTAAATGGGTAGCCTGGGACTATTTTTTGTACTTTATTTTGCTCTTTTTACACCATCTGTGTCCCTCTGTGGGACTTACACTGCAGCACTAATGATCGCTACGATAAAGCATGGCAGGACTTCTCTCTTGGGCAATGGCAATACAGGACGCCGGTATCTGGCGTCCTGTTGCCATAGCAACCAGCCGGGCTCTCGCAATGTTATTACGAGAGCCGTGGCTACAGTGACAGAGGGAGCGCACTCCCTCTGTAAACCCTTTCACTGCCGCAATCTACTTAGATCACGGCAGGGAAGGGTTTAACAGCGGGTGGGCGCATCTCCGTTGCCCCCTGCTGTGATAGCCGACTCCCGCTGCGGGATAGTGGACATCTGCTATGATCTCGCGCTATCCCTATGATGTAAGGGTACGTCATTTTGCGGGAAGTACCCCACTCCCATGACGTACCCTTACGTGGGGATTTTAATTAAAAAAACTTTTCTTATGCTAATATGGGAAAAAGCACAAAAGTATTTTTTGTTGTTTTTTTTACACTTTTTGTTTCCCTGTAGGGAACTTGTACAATATTAGCTTTGATCGCTATGATAAAGCATTGCAGGACACCTATCCTGCAATGCCTTATTGTTTGTAATAGCGATCATAGGCACTGGCAATGCAGGACGCCTGTATATGGTATCCTGTTGCCATGGCAACCCGTCGGGCTCTCTGATTATATTGCGAGAGTCCGATGACGTTACAGAGGGAGCACGCTCCCGCTGTGAACCCTTTGCATGCCACAACCTACATAGATCGCGTAAGGGAAGGGGTTAAAGCAGGGGTCGCTGTCCCCATGCACCCCCATTGTTGCAGCCGGAGACCAGCTATCGATGACAGCCGGATCCCGCTGCCGGATAGTGCGGGATCTCTTCTGATCTTGCACTATCACCGGGACAAAAGTTTACATCCTGTTGTGATATGTGACCCACAACCAGGACATACATTTACGTCCTGTGGCGTTAAGGGGTTAAGCTGCAGCAGTGTTAGGGAAGGGATCTTTGACACGTGCAGAATATTTTTGCAAGATGCACCTAAGGCCATCTAGATACAGTCGTCCTAATATCGCACACGCCACCGTGCATTTCACGGCAATGCGAGGCACTTTTTTCCAAAAAACATCTTCCATCACTTCTATGAAGTAGCAGTCCTTTGGCGCGGCTTTCAGGCGCGTTAGAGGATCAGCAGATGTTCCCAATTGTTTTCAATCCAGCAGGAACAGGTCGGGTTTTCAGCTGTCAGAAACAGCCGAGGACCTGGAGGAGATGGAAGGAATTTTTAAACTCTTCTGCTTTCTTTTTTGCAGGCAACATAGAGCGCATTGAGGCCTGTTGCACACGGGCTACAAAATCGCACAATTTTATAGCAATGCAACATCGCTACAAAACGCATGTATGTGAAGCCCATGGTTTTCAATGGGTTCTTTAAGGCTACAAAACATCTCATGTGAAAGAACCCATTGGAAAGCTTGGGCCTCACATGCATCGCTACAAGATCATGCAAAACCGTGTGAAGCAGGCCTTAGTGCTATGTAGAGAATGTCGGATTTCCTGCATGGAACCCAACACTCACGTGATCACCGGTGACTCCCATTATGTCAGAGCTGTAGGGCCTTAGCAGACACATCTGAAAAGCTCCTACAGGGAATATTGTCAAACTAGGTGTTTCAAAACGCCTTGTGTATTACCTAAAAGCAGCTAAATTCTCTAACAACCTCAAGTGAAAGAAAACCAAAAGGAAACTATTGAGAGACTTCACCACCAAAAATGCTGCCGGAAATGACAATACAGAGACTTTAACTCTTTAAAGACCAGCATGTTTTGGGCCTAAAGGACCAGACCTTCTTTAGCAATTTGGTGTACCGCCCATAATTTGGTTTCACTGACTGATGGGCAGCACAGCAGAGAGAAGTCAACACAGAAACACTTGGGAGTTTCTGGCATTCCTTCTACTTTTATTGTTTTAACCCCTTAATGACCACTCATACGTGTTTTCATATTCTGGGTTTTATTATTCTACAGGACCATGAAAACATAGGTCCTGTAGAATAAGGCCCAGTGCCCGCGGCCGTGACGAGCTCCGCTGCAGAATTCCGCCCCACCAGAGCCCCTATACTTACCTCCGGATCCGCCGCCCGACGTCCTGCATGACACTTCAGCGCGCATGCGCAGTAGAGCGCATGATGCGCCGTCAGCATCATATGACACACCCACAACGTCATATGACAGCCAGCAGTAGGCGGGAAAGCGTTTTCACGCTATCTTCCGCTGTGCTACAGCGGAAGATAGCATGACGAACGGCTTCCATTGACTGCAATGGAAGCCGTCCACGCGTACGCCTGCGGCAAATAGAGCATGCCGCGGGTGAGGACGGGTGAATTCACAGGGCGGAATTCTGCACCATGAGCATTGCACTATTAGGTTCAATAGAACCTAATAGCTGCAGGGCAATGCCGCGGATTTCCGCTGCTTGTTAGAGGATTTGCTAAGAGTGGTGTTAAAGGGCCTGGTACTGTGACTAATCCTAGTCGGGACGCGAAGCTCGCCCATGTGGTGAATAATTGGAGGCTGAAGGGGGGATATTGGGGATAGACTTGACCCATTTGGGAGGGATCCAGGGGGCTCCGTATATCCCATCTACTTCACCTGAATGCTCTATATCTACCGAGAGCCTGAAACCCCGTCCTTTGATGAAGTCTAGGGCGCAATTTGCTATCTTGGCCTTATGATATAGAAAAAAGTCTGGCAAGCCCAGGCCTCCCCTTTCTTTGTCCCTTGTTATTCTCCCGAATTTTTCGAATTCTTTAAGAAGCAAAGGCATGCCGACTCGGGGATTGGATAAATAAAGTAGCAGATCGTCTGCAAATAGTGCCATTTTGTGCTCTGAGGTGTTTATCTTGAATCCTTTTATCGAGTCGTTGCTTCTAATCTAGTTAGCTAAAGCCTCCATAGTTAAAATGTATAGGAAGGGGGAGAGGGGACACCCCTGTCTCGTTCCATTGCTCACTCTGAAGGGGTCAGATAAGGACCCATTCACTCTAATTCTAGCTGTGGGGTCTTGATACAGTGCCATGATCCACTGGAGCATTCGAGGGCCCATTCCAATTTTTTTAAGTGTGGCAGAGAGGAAGGTCCAACTCACCCTGTCGAATGCCTTCTTGGAGTCAATTGCCTGGAGGCACAGCGGGGTATTGGTGGATTTGGCTCTGGCTATTAAAGACAATGTCTTAATAGTGTTGTCCTTTGCCTCTCTGCCTGGTACAAAGCCCACTTTCTCCAGATGGATCAGCCTGGGTATTAGATTCTGTAGTCTGTTTGCTGTCAGTTTTGCAAATATCTTGACATCTACATTTATTAATGAAATTAGTCTATAACTCCCGCAGGCCGAGGGGTCCTTCCCTGGTTTGAGAATGATTGAGATGTGCGCCTGTTTGGGGAACGGGTGTCCTCTATTTACTGTGTTGAATGCATCTAGTGCTATTGGGGCCAGTTCTTCTATGAACAGTTTATAGAACCTGTCCGTATACCCGTCTGGTCCTGGGCTTTTGTTTGTCTTTAAATTTTGGATTATGGCAGTCAATTCTTGTGGAGTAAAGTCTTGTTCTAATTCCTCCACCTCCGTTGACGTCAAGCTCTTTGGGGCATGTGCTAGTAGATATGCCTCTATCTCTTCGTCCCGGGGAGATATGGGAGAAGGGGACTCTGTTGGGATATTGTAAAGTTTATTGTAGTAAGAGTTGAATTCTTCTAATATGTCTTTGGTGCTGTGGGCCATGTGTCCTCTAGATGATTGAATTTTGGAGATATAAGTAAGTGGCGACCTGGGGTGGAGGATTCTGGCTAGATGGCTTCCACATTTGTCTCCATATTCAAAGGACCTCTTCCTGAGCTTGTCCCTGAAGGTCAGGGAACGCTGATCTAGAATTTATAGTATTTGTTGACGAATTGACGACATCTCTGATCTCAGGACTTCGCTTTGCCGTCTTTTATTAGCGCTTTCTCTGTCCCTCAGAGAGGCCAACAGTCCCGTCAGGGTCGCTGATCTCTCTTTTTTTAATTCTTGTCCCATGGGAAATTAATACCCCTCTCAGGATGCATTTGAGTGTTTCCCATTTTATTGGTGTCGGGGTCTGATCGGTTTGGTGAACCTCTTTGAATGTTTCTATTGCATTCCTGATTGCCGCAGTGCATAATGGGTCTCTTAGGAGATTGTTATTGAGTCTCCAGGACTGGAGTCTTGGAGTGGTTCCCCATCCCGCTAAGCCTCCCAGGACCGGGGCATGATCTGACCCCAGTATGTCTCCGTGTGCGCATGAGGGGTAGGTGTCTAAATGGCTGTGGGAGATCAGTAAGTAGTCTATCCTACTATAGGAATTGTGGGCTGCTGAGTGGAAGGTAAAATCTCGGTCCTCTGGGTGCAATATTCTCCAGAGATCAACTAGCTGTAGTGTGTCAAATTTTTTCTTAAGTGTCCTGATTGCTGTTCGGGAGACGGAGGACTTACCCGATGAAGAGTCCATGGCGGGATCCATAACCAGGTTGAGATCACCTCCCAGGATAATTTTTGAGCCATCCGCGAATTTGACAAGGATGTTTAACACTTTCAGTGCTTGGGGTACCTGGTTCTGATTAGGAAGATAAATATTGGCAAATGTGATTACTTTACCCAGAATTTCTACCTTGAGAAAAATATATCTACTGTACCACCTTCATCGGTCAGTGAGTCAATTTGCTGGTTCTAAAGAGTCCTATGCAAAGGTATGGAGACCCCTCCCGCCTTTCTCAGGGGGTCAGGGCTGTGCAGCCATGTGGTGTAGAACGAGGAGGAGCAGGCCGGCACACAGCCAACCTTGAAATGGGTTTCTTGTAATAGGGCCACCATCACCTTTTTTTTGTGGAGATGGTAAAGGAGCTGCCTTCTCTTCTGTGGGCTGTTTAAGCCTTTGGTGTTGAATGAACAAAATGTTAGATTCGCCATTTGGAGTTTATTGCAAGGATAGGTGTGTGCCTTTGTCTCCTCTCGATCGGGTTGTTGGGGGGAAGGGGGGACACATAAGGGAAGGAGGTGGATGGGAAACACATATGGGGATAACGCTTAACTGGGGTACAAACAGTATCTGTTGGGGTGACCCTACTGGTCCCCTTCAACTAACAGCCTGCCTAGATCAGGCAGAAATCGGCAGCTTTAATTAGCTGTCAGCCCTACGTGGGAGAGTGGAAGCCAAGGAGGGGTGGGCTCCTCCCGCTTCCCAACCCCTTGTATTTATTGTTTCCCGGTTATTAGAAACCAGGACTGGTAATAATAGGAGTGGATGTTCCCAGACTCGGCCAGGTCAAATTTTGCCCCCCATCTGGTTGGATCTGGTGGCACGTTCCCCTAGCAGGGTGATGATTATGGAAGAGAGAAGGGGGGATAGCTAACGAGTGAGATAGAGGATTAGGTTAAAGTAAAGTCACAGGGTGAGTTAAGATAAATATAAGGTTCATCGGATCATTCCGGGGGTTCGCTTCTGGTGTCGATCCTTTCTCCCTGTCGTGGTTCTTTGCGGCGGCGGCTGGATTTTGCGGGTGCTGGTTGCTATGTATTCCTTGGGAGCATCACCGGTAGGGTGCACGGGGTGGGCCAGTCCGGTTGCCGGACCGGGGGAAGCTCAAGGGTGCCCAGGAAGTTTGGTAGGTCTCCCAGTCCTCTGGATGTCGTAGATTTGCTATTCTTGGATGCATGTAGTTGGAAGGGAAGCCCCCAGCGATAGGGTATTCCCCTGTCCTGTAGTAGAGTCAATAGAGGTTTTAAGGCTTTACGCAGCTGGAGAGTCCTACAAGAAAGATCTGGGAGAATATAAATCAGTGTTCCCTTAAATGTCAATTCTTTAATGGCGCGGGTTTTTTGTAGTATTAAGTCTTTGTCCTTGTAAAAATGGATTCGGCAGACCACGTCCCTCGGTTTGCTAGGATCGGAGGGTTTCGGGCCCAGTGATCTGTGAATTCTATCAATTTCCAGGATGGTGGATTCGGGTCTTTTCAGAATATTGTTGAAGAAAGACTGGGCCCAGGAGTCAAGTTGGGATGGTTCTATTTCCTCTGTGAGACCTCTTATGACAGGTTATTTCTTCTGTGACGATTCTCCAGATCGTCTATATGAGTATAGAGATCTAGAAGCTGCTGGGAGTGTAGGTGGAGTTCTTGATTATGGGACTCGAGGGTCTCTGTTGTCTTCTCCTGGGCCTCCTCCACCGCCTCTACTCTTTGGCCTATCTGTCGAATCTCAAATTGGAGGGACTCCATGTCTTTCTTACGGGCGGTTTCCAGTTGCTGGAATTGGGTGTCAAAATGGTTCTATGTCGGTAAGGCTCTAAGATGCTTTTTCCAGTCCCAGCTATCTTCCGGTGTCGGCGTAGGGAAATTATTGGGATCCCTTGGGGTGGGTCGTCTGGCCTCAGTTGATTGCCCTTCTCTGTCGCTAGAATGTTCATGGCTGTTATGCCTCGAGGTCAGCTCCTGTGGCAGAGGTGTATGGTTTGCGGGCACAGTTGTGCCCTGGGTGTCGGGCTGCCTGGGTCTTTCTTGACTCGGGGTTCTTTGAGGCTGCGGATAGTCCCAGGTTAGCTGGGTTCCTGTGGCCCCCTTCGTGTCCGAGTATGGGCCTCTTGAGGAGCCCTTGGAGGCACTTCTGGCGCTGTGTTGCGATTTGGGGGAGCTTTGTAGCTCTGGAGAGCTGCATGGTGGGGGGAACCGCAATTTGGCGGTGGTGTTGGGCCGCTCTGAGGGGGTATACATTGAGAGAGTTCTCCCCCTAGATCTGGGGGTTGCAGGGGGCCTGAGCTGGTGTGGGCTCTTGTGGTTCTCTTATTGCTGGTGGGGACTGAGCCTGTTGCCCCTTGTGGCTTAGGGGCCCCCTTATGCATGGGGGCCTTGGTTGGGGCACAGTCCTGAAGCGTGCTCTCTCCTGGCTCCTGTGTCCCTATGGGGCTTGGGTGGGGGAGACTGTGGGGGGGCCGCTGGGGCTGTGGAGGTTTCAGCCCCTGTAGGTGATGTAAAAAGAAATGGTATCAGCAGCACTCACCACCACCAGTCTGGGGGGGCCTTATTTCAAATAGCTAATATGCACGCCCAACCGGGATCAGATCCAAGTCCCTTGCAGATACAGGTAATCAATGAAGAAGCGTCAGGCAGCAGGTTACCGTTGCAAACTGTTTTATGTATCCATCAGACTACAGGCAAAAACCTCTACATCACAGTGAATAGCGACGTTTCAACCTTCTGTGCTGGTTTTTGCCGGTATTCTGATGGATACATAAAACAGTTCGCACCGGTAACATGCTGCCTGACGCTTCTTCATTGATTACCTGTAGGTGATGTGGCACCCCCCTCTCCTGTGGCTGTTATGCCCACCCCACTCACCGCTCCCGCCGCTGCGGGTATTGTTGTCACCGCTCAGGGACCGTCCTCTCCCTCCTGAGCTGTTGATGGCCGCGGGCTCAGAGGCTCCGCCCCCCTCTGGCATCCTCCCTCTGGCCTTAGCAGCTCCCCTGCCTCTTCTGCCTTCGGGGCTGTGTGCCGTCACGCTCTCTCCGTCTGTGCTGGCCCTTTTTCGTGCGCTCGGGCCGGGCGGCCTCTCGGAGCTCGTCTGTCGTACCGGAAGTGCTACGTCGCCATCTTGCGTGCTGCTGCGCGTGACTCTTCTCCCGCCGTTCTCCTCAGGAATGCCACGATGCCTCTCCCAGTGTCGTCCGATGGTGTCCTGGGGGCTCCTCTTCTCTTCCCCTTCATCATGGCCGTGAGTAGCCGGGTCTGGGTCATCTGCCTGCGGGTTTGCCGGGGTCAGTCGCAGGAGCTGAGCTGGCGTGCGACTCACTCCTGCATGGGCTAGCCACGCCCCCTCGTACATGATCATTTTTAAACTGCTCTATCGCCCGCTGGATCTCCTGAAGATACACTGCATCATTCAGCAGGTGGTCGTTAAGTATCCTGTTGTGGTCAACTCTCCCTCCCCGCTCCCCCCCTCCAGTGACCCCCCCCCCCCCAGACCGAAACATGGTCTGACCATAAAAAGGATCCAATGGAACACTTAGGGCTGCGGTCTAGTAATCTATGGGAAATGAAGAGGTAGTCCAGGCGATGATAACTATTATTGGCCGGTGAGTGGAAGCTGTAATCCCTATCTCTAGGATGTAAGACCCGCCACATGTCCACCAGATGAAGGTTGGTTAGCTCCCTCTGTAGTCTACGTGTCGCTGTAGGGGAAACCCCTGACTTATCACCCGACGAGTCAAGGTCAGGAATCATACCCATGTTGAATTTGCCTCCCAGGATTATGTTGGAGCCGTCGGCGAAGGTCGCCAAAGCCTCCAGCATCCGGATCCCGAAACGGACCTGTGCCTGATTTGGAAAATGCACATTTGCAATTGTAAATATTTCAGCACCCAGTTGTATTTTTAGGAATACATAACTAGAGATGAGCGAGCGCACTCGTCCGAGCTTGATGCTCGTTCGAGCATTAGGGTGTTCGAGATGCTCGTTACTCGAGGCGAGCACCACGTGGAACTCAACTCCATTACATTTCCTTTCCTGAGAAATTTGCGCCCTTTTCTGGCCAATAGAAACACAGGGAAGGCATTACAACTTCCTCCTGTGACGTTCCAGCCCTATCCCACCCCCCTGCAGTGAGTGGCTGGCGAGATCAAGTGACCCCCGAGTATTTAAATCTGCCCCGCCCACGGCTCGCCACAGACACACGCTAAGAGATGAGGGACAGTGCTGCTGATACTGCTGCTCCTATAGAGACAGTGTTAGCGTCTTCAAGAACCACAAGGGCCCTTCTTAGGGCCACAGCTCACCTAGTGCATTACTGTTGTGGCTGCTGTGAGCAGTTTTGCACAATTTTTTTTTTTTATGTATATCGGACGTGCAGGCTATAGCGTTCTCAGGCTGCAGTCTGTACTTCAGTATAGGGGCAGTATTGGTCAGACAGACAGTGGTAGTGTAGAATCCTGTCTAGAAGTACCCCAACGGTTCTTCTTAGGGCAATCTGCAACCGTGTGCATTGAACGCCGTGGTTGCTGGGAGTTGTAGTACCTCTGCATTGCACAGCCTAAGCTCTACACCCCCTCGCGCCAAGCCACCGTGCAGAGGCCAAGGTGCTCTAAGGTGTGGCAGTTTTTCACGGAGATGCCGGACGACCGACGAACAGTGGTGTGCAACCTTTGTTGCGCCAAGATCAGCCGGGGAGCCACCACCACCAGCCTCACGACCACCAGCATGCGCAGGCATATGATGGCCAAGCACCCCACAAGGTGGGACAAAGGCCGTTCACCGCCTCCAGCTTGCGCCACTGCCTCTCCCCCTGGGCCCCAACCTGCCACTGAGATCCAACCGCCCTCTCAGGACACAGGTGTTAAGAAAATTGTAGATCAATGTATCAGTTAATTATTCTATATTGCCTTGTAGAGCATGATACTGGTATGAGTAGTGAAAGGGTTAAAATATAACCCTTCTTTAGGCCTCCATGTCTTCTCAGGAAAGATGATAGTCTACTAGACCCCCCATGTATGCATATCTATAGACAGGAAGCTACACACTACAGGGGGTAAGTCTGTAAAGTATTACATGCATTCCTTTTTCCTGAATTCATAGTGGTCTCATTGTATGTAATAGATACACCCTAGAAGGTGTAACTTATGTTAATCATTTTTTATCTTAAGCCTATCATATATTCTATCCATCTTGAAGGTATATACGTTTTGCTATGATGTCATTTAGGCTATATATGCTTTGTCCACCTCAGAATAAAGCAGAAAATCACTTGATACCATATAAAGTTGGTTTGATTTGAATTTCTCCTGGGTCCAGACTTCTGCACGAGATCTGGGATCGTTTCTCTTTGATAACACATAAATTCTCCTTACATTTTTGGTCCTTCGAACCGGAATCACTCACTGCAGAGGGAAAGGATAGCCTGGCTGTGAAAAGGTGGGTCTGAAGTACTCTCCGATCATTAAAAGACCTCCGTCTTGATTAGACGTCATTAGAGGCCAGTCGGGCATCCTGTCTGAAACAGTGACGTTTTTCCGAACTAGCCGGAGAATTTGGAAGCCTCCCAGATAACGTGTAGTAAGTATAGCAATGGTTAAACTTTTCTTTTCTTCTTCTTCTTCTTCTTCTTCTTCTGTATACTTTAGTGTTAGTAGAATTTACAATGTGTATTGTAAATGAGAGACAAGTATAGACGAATAGGTTGCTAAGGGGCAATAGCAGTAGTCTATGTGAGACCATAGCCATTGTGAGAAGGCTACAGGAAAGAATTAACTCCGTGCGACACGTAAAAAGTGGTTAGATGACGTCATGGGACACAGGGGTGTCCAGGAACTTTACTTCTTATCTTTCTATTACTTTCTCTTTGATATTATGTTATAGAGTAATTAAGAATATAAAGAGGGCGGCCGCCTACTAACATAATGTACTATTTGTATTGTTGTCTTATATTGCATGAAGCGAATGTGTGAGGAGGAGATGGTAGATCCCTTCTATAGTATAATCAGAAGGGAATAGGAGGTTATATAATGAGATACATGGTTACTCTGAGGATGGGATCGTTGCAGGATGTTTTGCAATATGCAAAACATGCAGAAAAGTGTTACAAAAAAAAAAAGGGTGAGAAAGTGAGGTTTTTTATATGGGGAGAAGAATGTGATATGATGGTTCAAGAAAGTCAGAGAGGTTATTGGATAGCAAGAGGATGTGAAAGTAGAGACAGAGGAAGAAGCAGATGTGGGATGCAGCTCAGGGATTTAAATGTGTGTTGGAATTATGGAAAGTCTAGTGATTTTGCCTGAGACTGCCCTGAGAAACAATGTTCTCAGCCACCTTGGGGAAAAATGACTAGGAGGGGTGCATGTACAACACTTGGAGGGGTCGATGTACAACACTTGGAGGATCTCGTGGCAATTTCCACTGCCCGAGATAGATCTCCAGGTGAATGGGCGGATGATTACTTTCCTGGTGGGCTCAGGAGCCACCAGGACATTAATACATCCCAATATGTGGCCAATATAAAATGTAGTAATAGTCATATCCTGGTAAGAGGGGTTAATGGCCGGACCCACAGGGAATCCCTCTCTGAACCAGTTATAACAGACCTAGAGACAAATAAGCCTGTCAAATGTCAGATTATATAGTCTTGAATATGTCCAGTAAATGTGTAGAGATGAGATATTATGATAACATTAGGTATACCTTCACCAGAGTACCTCAGGGCTGCTGTGAATCTACAACAATGTTCTCCCAGGCTATGTCAGCACACTTAGCCCAGTTCCAGCCTCTTAGAGGTAGTCAGCTACTACTATATGTTGGTAGCCAGCAGCAGACAGTGGAGAGAATTGTGGGGGGGATACAGTCGCACTCTTGAGGTTTATTTATGAGCAAGGCCATAAAGTAAACAGGTAGAAACTCCAATATTGTCAGCAAACGGTTAAATATTTGGGGTATAACCTGTCAGATGAAGGTAGGCAAGCAATTCTGGAGGTCCCAAAACTATGAGCAAATGATGTCCTCTTTGGGAATGACAATGTTACGTGTGCTGCTGGGATTTGTTGTTCTATTGTGTTTCCAGCAGCACAGCACTCACAGGGTTAATGATTGAGCTGGCTGGGTGTGGTGCTGTCTGCTAGCCAATCCCCTGGTCAGTCACTGCATGGCCCCTCAGGTGAGCAGTCATGAATGCTTGTCTGGTGAGGTTTGCAGTGTGACTTGGTTCATGTCCATTTGTACGTTTATATTCTGTCAGTTTTGTGTTAGCTTGCTGTGTGTCCTGCTATCTGTGTCCTGTCCTGTTGCAGCGTGCGGTGTGAACGGTGTCCGGTTCTGCTGGACTCCTGGTTAGTGTAGGGACTAGCAGTATAACCAGGAGCCATGAAGTGGCCTGCTAGCTTTCAACATCTTGTACAACATGTCAACTAATACCTGGTATTTATATTCAGCTTCCAATCTGTTACTAGTCGTTGTATGTTGTATGCAGTGTATTCTGGGTCTGTCATGTGGCATGTGAATGCATCCTGTTCTGGTGTGTGGCTCCTAGGATCAGCTAGGGCCCAGATCCGAAGACCGCTGGGCTGCCCTTATTAGGGCAATGTCCCCGCTTAGGTAGGGCCACTGTCATCCTCCCTTGTAGCACAGGGTCAGTTGCCTGAAACCGGTGTGAGTCCTGTGTGACCCTGGTGATACCCGTGTGCGTCCCCTTTGGTCATGATCATGTGGGTTCCGTGCTTTGCCTGCCCACACGATCGTAACAGACAAACTTCTGCAGATCCTGGATCCCAAATTCTGCATCTCTGACAGCGCTTCTTACCAGACTCTGGTGGGCACATCAGTCTGGGGGGCTGCTGAACTACAGCAAGCCCTTTGTGCTAACTGTTGACTCAGGAGAAGGATATATCACCTCTGTGTTAACTCAAGAACACGGTGGGAAGCAGACTAGATCCAGTGGCCGAGCGCTCCCAGCCTGTGTACAAGTGGTAGTCAGACCTTCTGCCACTATAGTGCTGTCCCCCCACACACTGAGTACCGCACGCAGTTAGTTATACTCATATCTTAGTCCTTCTAGACATCCCCCTGCAGGACACTACTACTCACAGCCACACCTGACAACCTAGGGATGTACTACGCTCCATCCATTTACCTTACTGCCTATTTCTTCAGACGGTCCCCCATACAACTGTCTAGGAGAGATGGCACATAAGGTGTTACCCAGACCAGATCTGCAGGATGTATCTCTTGTGGATGCTGAATACACTCTTGTAGATGGGCTGTACATCTCCGTTAAAAAAAAAATAAAAAAAAAGCTATCTTACCTAAATTGTTCTTCAGATGTGCAGCAGTTTTGAGCCATGGCCTGTGTCATGTCTCAACAGGGGGGATGGTGGCACTCATATGGACAGTGTTCACAGCCTAGGGGTTTACAAACTACTTAAAAAAAATTTTTTGTCTTGTATTATTTGTGCTAAACAATGCAGAAGGGAGTATAAGACCAGGAGGGGGCGCCGTCCTACACATGGGGGATGCTGGGAGAGCTCTGAGTGTAACTTCTATAGAAGGAGTGACGAGCGCCATACTGGTAGATCTGCTCCCTGACTTACTGACTGCAATCCCTGCTAGCCGTCATAAACCGCTCCTGCAGTCATACTGTTTCTGCCGTCACACGGCTAAATGTCTGACCATTGTCTATGTGTATAGCATCCCTCACTCTCCACCCCGCCATACTGTGCACATCTCCACCCCGCCATACTGTGCACATCTCCAGCCCCTTTACCTCCTGTACCCCCCCATTACTTGTAGTATGTAAGCTGGTTGGAGCAGGACCCGCACCCCTATTGTTTCCATCAGCTGATTACTATGTAACCGTGGTTCTGTAATGTTTGTACTTTTGTCTTTCTGTATCCCCCTGTCTATGTAAGCGCTGCGGGATATGTTGGCGCTATACACAAAGATTATTATAGATGTGTGTCAGATGAGGGACTTGTTGGCATTGCACACGAAGGTATAAGGTGTGGCTAGATGCTTGCCTGGCTTGATCATACTCCTAGTCAGGCCACGTCCCTGACGGCCATCTTAGTGCTAGTCATGGCCTGCGGCCATTTTAGTACCTGCTGTAATACCTTCGGCCGCCGCCCAGGCGCCATCTTGGCTCCTTACATCCCATAGCTGTACCTTCTACCTGGCATCCCAATGCTTGCACTAGTAGTACACAACACCAGTGATTAGAGCCTTCTCTGAATTGCATAGGAATAGTCAGCAGCCTCCATCACTGTCCTCTGTGTGTTGATGATATGTTGTCTACCTTATTAAGTGTGTGCTATAAGATAGGGTCAGTATGATATTTAGTCTAGTGAGGAATGTATAAGGTCTCCTTCAGATAAGTGTCAGGTAGTGAGGGGACAGGTTGCTATGGGTGACGGTAGTACTGACAAGGATCAGGGATAGTAGACAGAAGGGATGATTACATGATGCAGACAGTCCTGGGATGAGACAGTGAGGGAATGAAGGTTTACAGCAGTATTAGATGAAGATGACAACGGCCTGAGTGCTGCTCTGTGTGGTGGGGTCAGCTCACAAATGGTTAAATCATCTGTTACATTGGAATGCTTGTTTCACTCCCAGCTTTCAGCTTTAGAGTTCTGTGAGAAAAAGGGAGGGGGAGTGGGTATGTGACTGACTCTAGCAATGCTCTGCTTGCTTGATATGAATAGACCTGTAATGAAGATGATCATGGATGAAGTTTAGTATAAACCTGTGTGAACAGGGAACGTCCATTCTTGCTGTTATTTATACATGTCAGGTCTGTGATTGTTTTGCAGTGATTTTGATTGTTAAATGGTGTTTTCAATGTGATAATGTCATGTAAGATATAATAATAATGAAGTTGTTGATAATGTGAGAGCTGAGTGTTCCTATTATAGGGAAGGATATTCCAAGTATACTGCAGCTAGTTGTACGAGTCCAGACACAGCTAAAGCTCTGTTTATCTTACTCCATCACCTCTCCCTGATAAGAGAAATTCCAGAAGGGGGGTTGTTAAGGTTGGAGGACCAAGTGACTGCAGATGATCGGAGTAGTAGTAGTTGTGTGAATCTTTATATTATGCAGTAAATATTGTGTATAGAGAATTATATGTTATTAATAATAATAATAATTATATGAGATAGGAAGACTTGACCGAATGATAGATAAAAGTTAATGACAAGTCTTCAAGCTGTGATGAACGTAAAATGTGTGATTAAGCTTCTTAACTGTACCTACCCCCCACAGATAAGTGATCCATGTTATACATTGAGTTTGCTGTTTCCACCTGTGGGCGGGGACCAAATACCTGCTGTTGCCTCTGATCCTGGGGTTATACTTGCTTCGCGCTACCTGGTAATGGGACCAAGGCAGACTACGGGAGACTGCCTGAGGGATGCTGTGCGGAGAGGAGAACCGTAAGGGCACGCTGTCTCTGGGATATGGCCTGAGCTACAGAGAGCACGCACAGACGTGTGATGGTTGTGTGGTGACCGGGCCTAGAACAGGTGCCAGGTACAGCCCCTAACGGGATTGTGCTTGGTACAACTGATAATGCCTGTGTACCTAAAGACCTCCGAGGGCAACAGCAAGGGCCGTGTCTGGAGAACTAGGAACACCTCTCCCAAAGGTTCCTCTGACCCATCGGGGTCCCAAGGGGGGTACCGGACGAGTATGGGACGAGAAATCGGAGGGCTGCAGGGGGTTTGAGTCTCTTCTTGCATGGTGGGTAACAGTGAATAAAGATGTAGACTGGATTAATTACACATACTATAACCAACAGAGATTTGTTAAATTATACAAGAGATGCAATCAAGGGCCTAGAGGAACAACTAGGACACACCTTACACTCATTGCATGGTAACATAGAATGGCTCTTGTTATGTTACTAGCAGAGTTTGTAAAATGATTGGAGGATATTGTTGTACTATCATTCCTAATAACACGGCACCAGATGATACCTGAGCACTGGAAGGGTTAAATGCATAATAAAATGAACTAGCTGATAACTCTGGTATAGACAATCCATTCACAGACTGGTTGGAAAACTTGTTTGGACACTGGTCACAAGTCATATACTCCACATTAGTCTCTATGTCAGTATTTGCCTCCATTCTAGTACTCTGCGGTTGTTGTTGTATTCCATGTATTCGAGGACTGTTACAAAACCTTATTAACACTTCCATCACCAAAACTATGTTCCAAAATATACAAGATGACGAAGAACAAGATGGCTTACTGGGTCAGGTGACCACCTCTGTCTGACAAGTGATGGGTAAAAGTTCTATGAAGAAAGCGCCATTTTACTTTGATGATTTTGAAGTGTGACATTTTGATTCCAGTGCGCTCTGATTGTACCGGAGGATCGCTCTAATAACTGAGTGACATTTCAATAAATAAGATTTTATATCATGATGGACAATCATTTATATATGAAGAAAGGAGCATCAATCTCATAATAAATCAAGGCCAAGCTTCTCTTGGAGGCGGGCCTAATTGTGGGTACAATTGGTGGAATGACTTATATATATATATATATATATATATATATATCAATGCAATGCTTTTATATGAAATAATTATATACTTAGTCTTGAAGTGTGAACCCAGGCCTCCTGGTAATAAAGCTTCGGGCCTCAGCCAGGGGGTCTGTGGTAGAGTCATTATATATGTGTATTTACTATTATACTGTGTTGATGTATTGATCTAAAGTGGGGAATGTTAAGAAAATTGTAGATCAATGTATCAGTTAATTATTCTATATTGCCTTGTAGAGCATGATACTGGTATGAGTAGTGAAAGGGTTAAAATATAACCCTTCTTTAGGCCTCCATGTCTTCTCAGGAAAGATGATAGTCTACTAGACCCCCCATGTATGCATATCTATAGACAGGAAGCTACACACTACAGGGGGTAAGTCTGTAAAGTATTACATGCATTCCTTTTTCCTGAATTCATAGTGGTCTCATTGTATGTAATAGATACACCCTAGAAGGTGTAACTTATGTTAATCATTTTTTATCTTAAGCCTATCATATATTCTATCCATCTTGAAGGTATATACGTTTTGCTATGATGTCATTTAGGCTATATATATGCTTTGTCCACCTCAGAATAAAGCAGAAAATCACTTGATACCATATAAAGTTGGTTTGATTTGAATTTCTCCTGGGTCCAGACTTCTGCACGAGATCTGGGATCGTTTCTCTTTGATAACACATAAATTCTCCTTACAACAGGCACGACCGTCTCCTGGCCTGGACCCACACCCTCACCTCCGCTGTCCTCGGCCCCATCCAGCAATGTCTTTCAACGCAGCGTCCAGCTGTCGCTAAGAGAATTATTGGAGCGAAAGCGCAAACACGCCGCCACACACCTGCACGCTCAAGCTTTAAATGTCCACATAGCCAAATTGATCAGCCTGGAGATGCTCCCCTACAGGCTGGTGGAAACTGAGGCGTTCAAAAACATGATGACGGCGGCAGCCCCGCGCTACTCTGTCTCCAGCCGCCACTATTTTTCATGGTGTGCCGTCCCAGCCCTGCACGACCACGTCTCACGCAACATCGTACGCGCCCTCACCAACTCGGTTACTGCCAATGTCCACTTAACAACGGACACGTGGACAAGCACAGGCGGGCAGGGCCACTATATCTCCCTGTCGGCACATTGGGTGAATTTAGTGGAGGCTGGGACCAAGTCAGAGCCTGGGACCGCTCATGTACCACCCACCCCCAGAATTGCAGGCCCCAGATCAGTGCTGGTATCTGCGGCAGTGTATGCCACCTCCACTAAACCTTCCTCCTCCTCCTCCAAGGCAACCTCTACCTCGCAATCAAGACTTGTCAGCAGCAGCACGTCACCAGCAGTCGGTGTCGCGCGGCGCAGCAGCACAGCGGTGGGCAAGCATCAGCAGGCCGTGCTGAAACTACTCAGCTTAGGAGAGAGGAGGCACACGGCCCACGAACTGTTGCATGGTCTGACAGAGCAGACCGACCGCTGGCTTTCGCCACTGAGCCTCCAACCAGGCATGGTCGTGTGTGACAATGGCCGTAACCTGGTCGGCAGCCTCACGCACGTGCCATGCCTGGCCCACGTCTTTAATTTGGTGGTTCAGCGGTTTCTGAAAGGCTACCCACACTTGTCAGACCTCCGCGACAAGGTGCGCCGGATCAGCGCAAATTTCCACAAGTCCAACACGGACGCTGCCACCCTGCAGCATCGGTTTAATCTGCCAGTGCACCGACTGCTTTGCGACGTGCCCACACGGTGGAACTCTACGCTTCACATGTTGTCCCGGCTGTATGAGCAGCGTAGAGCTATAGTGGAATACCAACTTCAACATGGGCGGCGAAGTGGGAGTCAGCCTCCTCAATTCCTTATAGAGGAGTGGGCCTTGATGGCAGATATCTTCCAGGTCCTTGGAAACTTTCAGGAGTCCACCCTGATGGTGAGCGGCGATACTGCAATCATTAGCGTCACCATTCCCCTGCTATGCCTCTTGAGAAGTTCCCTGCAAAGCATAAAGGCTGATGCTTTGCAGTCGGAAACAGAGGCGGGGGAAGACAGTTTGTCGCTGGATAGTCAGAGCACCCTCATGTCTATATCTCAGCGCGTGGAGAAGGAGGAGGGGGGGAGGAGCCTGAGGAGGAAGAGACAGCTGGGCCCACTGCAGAGGGTGCCCATGCAGCTTGCCTCTCATCCATTCAGCGTGTATGGCCGGAGGAGGAGGAGGAGGAGGAGGAGGATACTCAAAGTGATCGTCCTAGTGAGGACAGCCATGTGTTGCGTACAGGTACCCTGGCACACATGGCTGACTTCATGTTAGGATGCCTTTCTCGTGACCCTCGCGTTACACGCATTCTGGCCACTACGGAGTACTGGGTGTACACACTGCTCGACCCACGGTATAAGGAGAACCTTTCCACTCTCATACCCGAAGAGGAAAGGGGTTCGAGAGTGATGCTATACCACAGGACCCTGGCGGACAAACTGATGGTAAAATTCCCATCCGACAGCACTAGTCGCAGAAGGCGCAGTTCTGAGGGCTAGGTAGCAGGGGAGGCGCGGAGATCAGGCAACATGTACAGCACAGGCAGGGGAACACTCTCCAAGGCCTTTGCCAGCTTTATGGCTCCCCAGCAAGACTGTGTCACACCTCCCCAGTCAAGGCTGAGTCAGAGGGATTACTGTAAGAAGATGGTGAGGGAGTACGCAGCCGATCGTACCACCGTCCTCCGTGACGCCTCTGCTCTGTACAACTACTGGGTGTCAAAACTGGACACGTGGCCTGAACTCGCGCTGTATGCCCTGGAGGTGCTTGCTTGTCCTGCGGCTAGCGTCTTGTCAGAGAGGGTGTTTAGTGCGGCTGGGGAAATCATCACGGATAAGCGTACCCGCCTGTCAACCGACAGTGCCGACAGGCTTACACTCATCAAGATGAACAAAGCCTGGATTTCCCCAGACTTCTCTTCTTCACCAGCGGACAGCAGTGCTACCTAAAGAACTTTGTCAATCTGTGTATGCTATTCGTCCTCCTCCTCCGGCTCCTCCTCCTGAAACCTCTCGTAATCACCGCGAATGGGCAATTTTTCTGTGGGCCAAAAGGCTCATATAACTTTTCTAAATAATATTTATCTGTTTTAATTCTCATTAAAGCATTGAAACTTCCACCTGAACCTACTGTTTTTTTTAGACTGGGCTGCCTCCAGGCCTAGTTAAAAATTAAGCCACAGTACGCTAAGCGATTAATGGGTTTCACCTGCCCTCTGGGTTGGGCATGGGCAATTTTTCTGGGGTACATTTGTACTGTCGGTACAACAATTTTTCGGGCCCTCGCCTACAATGTAATCCAAGTAATTTTTATGGGCTTCGCCTGCACTCATGGTACACCACTGTGTCTGGGGTTGGCCTACACATTTGCTACAGAAATGTAACTCTGTTCTGCCTACCTATATTTCTGCCACAGTAATGCTACAGGGGGCTGTCTATACTTCAGCAACAGAAATGTTACTTCGGTCTGCCAATACTTCTGCTCCTGAAATGTTACCTTGGTTGGTGTATAGTGTTACTACTGTAATTTTACTAATACTGGGCTCTGCCCACAATGCTTCAACGGAAATGTTACTGGGGCAGGTCTATACTGCTATAACAGAAATTTAACTAATAGTGGGCTTTGCCCATACTGCTACTACGTTACTGTTGCTGAGGACTGTCTATACTCCTACTACTGAAATCTTACCAATACTACGCTCTCCCTACACTGCTGCCAGGGAAATGTGAATCTGCTGCTTTGTCCCTACTGCTTCTACGTTACTGTTGCTGGGGTCTGACTATACTCCTACTACTGAAATCTTACCAATACTATGCTCTCCCTACACTGCTGCCAGGGAAATATGAATCTGCTGCTTTGCCCATACTGCTTCTACGTTACTGTTACTGGGGTCTGTCTATACTGATATTACTGAAATGTTACTGGGGTCTGTGAATACTGCTGCAAATGAAATGTTAGTGGGGTCTGTCCTCACTGCTGCCAATGAAATGTTACAGGGGTTTGTGCATACTCTTACCGCTGAAATGTTACTAATTCTCGGCTCTGCCTATACTGCTGCTACTGCTATGTTACAGGGTAGTGGAACCGGAGGCTTCCCAAAGACATGATGGTGGCGAGGCCACGCTAATAGGTTCAACAGGCGCGACAACTTTTCAGCGACGCGGTCACTGGGAAGGTGCATATAACCACGGACACGGGGACAGGACACGTACTGCCTCAAAAACTTCCCCGTCCTCCTCCTCCAACAATGAAAACATTCTTGGCCGAAGCCCACCTGCATTTAATCTGACGTTAGCTCTGCTGTCCAGGGCACTGCAATGGGATATATTTATGTACCGCCGGTGGGTTCCAGGGAGCTACCCATGCTGTCGGTCCACACGGACTTCACATTAGGGAGATGTACCTGCCTGTGTCTATGAATTAAAAACCCCGGTCAGGTTGGGGCATGCAGTGTGGGCCGAAGCCCACCTGCATTTAATCTGACGTTACCTCAGCTGTGCTGGGCAATGCAATGGGATTTATTTATGTAACGTCGGTGGCTTCCTGGGACCCACCCATGCTGTTGGTCCACACGGAGTTGTACCTGCCTGTGTCTACTTATAAAGAACCACAGTCTGACTGGGGCATGCAGTGTGGGCCGAAGCCCACCTGTATTTAATCTGACGTTAGCTCTGCTGTTCAGGGCACTGCAATGGGATTTGTTTATGTACCGCCGGTGGGTTCCAGGGAGCCACCCATGCTTTGGGTCCACACGGACTTCACATTAGGGATTTGTACCTGCCTGTGTCTATGTATTGAAAACCCCGGTCAGACTGGGGCATGCAGTGTGGGCCGAAGCCCACCTGCATTTAATCTGACGTTAGCTCTGCTGTCCAGGGCACTGCAATGGGATTTGTTTATGTACCGCCGGTGGGTTCCAGGGAGCCACCCATGCTGTGGGTGCACACGGAATTCCCATTGCTGACTTGTACCTGCCTGTGACTATTTATAAAAAACCCCGGTCAGACTGGGGCAGGCATTGCTGAGGGTTTGTGCAGAGACCTATGTCCTGAGCACAGTGAAAGTCCGCTTCCTGCCTAGGATTGCTGAAGCTGTGGGCCGAGGCCTATGTCGTGGGCGCGGTGCAAGTCTGCCATGTTTGGCCGCTCAGATCAATTTTTTGTTCATGTCTTGGGCTTCCTAGGACCCACCTATGCTGTTGGTGCAAACTTAGTTCCCATTGCGGTGTTTGACCTGTCTGGCACAAAGGCACTGACTGACTTGCGTATGGGGGCAGAGCGCAGATGGCTTTCCCCTTGCAGTGTGGATTGAGCTATGCGACACCCTGACAGAATGAATACTGTGTGGCACATGGATTCCCCATTGCAATGCCCACGTTTGCAGCTCCTGACGGAGGTGGCACAGGATTGGATTTCTCATTGCTTCTGTACGGCATTGTGGGCTATCGCCCCGCCCCTTTTAAAGAGGGTCGCTGCCTGGCCCTGCCGACCCTCTGCAGTGTGTGCCTCCGGTTCCTCCTCATGGCTGACGCACTTATAAATAGACATGAGGGTGGTGTGGCTGTGAGGCCAGCGTGTGGCATGAGGGCAGCTGAAGGCTGTGCAGGGACACTTTGGTGTGCGCTATGGACACTGGGTCGTGCGGGGGGGGTTGGGCAGCATGTAACCCAGGAGAAGAGGCAGGGGTGTGTCCCGCAGGCAGTGATTGTGCTTAGTTGGAGGTAGTGTGGTGCTTAGCTAAGGTGTGGCTTACTAATGAGGGTTTGTCCAAAGTAAAAATTGTTAGGGGGGGGGCACTCTTGCTGCTATTGTGGCTTAATAGTGGGACCTGGGAACCTGAAATGCAGCCCAGCATGTTGCCCCTTGCCTGCCCTATCCGTTGCTGTGTCGTTTCCATCACTTTCTTGGGTTTTGCAGATTTTCACCAATGAAAACCTTAGCAGAGCATGGCTGATATACAAAAATGCTCGAGTCGCCCATTGACTTCAATGGGGTTCGTTACTCGAAACGAACCCTCGAGCATCGCGGAAAGTTCGACTCGAGCAACGAGCACCCGAGCATTTTGGTGCTCGCTCATCTCTATACATAACGCTCCTGAGTCTACCTCAGACGAGATGAGTTTATGTGGAAGGTGTTTATGAATGGCTATGGAAGTACCTCCAGCTTTTTTCTCCAGGTGGGTGCTGTGATGCCAGGTGGTATAATGGCGATGTGTGAGCCCGGTTATTTTCCCAGTCTGAAAGTGCGTTTCCTGAAATAACGCTATCATAATTTTATTTTTGTGTAAATAATCAAAAATCTGTCCCCTCTTTGCTGGTTTGTTTAGGCCCCTTAGATTAAAGGTGCCGAATGAGAGACTTGCCATTATGTTATTGTCGTGTGATACTCACACCCACCCCCAAACTTATGTAAATGAACTGACCTCCAAGAGGTCCTCAATAATAATTTCCAGGTCCCCCCAACTTAGAATTCTATATGGGTAAACGCACAATCTGGAGGCCCTTTCTAATTGAATATGTGTCTCCCCTTTTCCATATCTCTCCTTTATGATACGATATGAGAAAGAGTATGATGTAATAGGTCAAGTGACTCTGAATAAATTACATGTGACTGAGCATTAATAACCTAGTCAGTATTCTTCTTTTTTCTGGGTAAGAGAATAAACAGATTAATATGTATTTAACACTATGAGAACTATGGTACCCCTACGCAATATAACCGTTTCTGTCATGCAACTGAAGCAGTTGGGACACATAGTCCAGGTCCCGAGGTGCATAATCTCTCTGTCCACACTGCCGCAGTTGGATGCTCCGAGGTCCGGAGCTTTAGCCCCGCCCATATACATGGGACTGCTCTGTAACCAGAGCACAGTTAAAGTGCCCCGCCCATATACATGGGACTGCTCTGTAACCAGAGCACAGTTAAAGTGCCCCGCCCATATACATGGGACTGCTCTGTAACCAGAGCACAGTTAAAGTGCCCCGCCCATATACATGGGACTGCTCTGTAACCAGAGCACAGTTAAAGTGCCCCACCCATATACATGGGACTGCTCTGTAACCAGAGCACAGTTAAAGTGCCCCGCCCATATACATGGGACTGCTCTGTAACCAGAGCACAGTTAAAGTGCCCCACCCATATACATGGGACTGCTCTGTAACCAGAGCACAGTTAAAGTGCCCCACCCATATACATGGGACTGCTCTGTAACCAGAGCACAGTTAAAGTGCCCCACCCATATACATGGGACTACTCAGTAACCAGAGCACTGATAAAGTGCATCGCTCCACGGGCTGTTCCTTATGGACAGCGAGATATCGCGGTATTTGGAGTTAGTCCGGCACTTAGGCACTAGCGGACGTGAGCTCAGATAGATGAAGGGCTCGCGAGACTTGTTATATTCTGCGCGTGCGCAGTAAGATTACGATAACGCTGGACATTAATGCAATGGAGACTGCACATGGAGACAGCCGGGGTGGACATTCCCCATGCTATTAGTAATGGAAATTTACCAGACTGGGAGGTTGAGCCATAAGGTAATAAGGCTAATTGCACACAGATGGGATCTTGTAAAGGTGATTGGTGGTGGTATGAGTATTGGTTTGTTATATGTAGGTGTTAGATGTATGTTGTCTTTATGCTTGACAAAGACCCCAAGAGGGTCGAAACGTAGCAGGACTTTGGAGGAATAAATTATTATATTATACCACGCCCTGGATGCTGCCATTCCTTTGGTGAGAATATGGAAGTACCTCCAGCTTTATTCTCCGGGTGGGTGCTGTGATGCCAGGTGGTATAATGGTGATGTGTGAGCCCAGGTATTTTCCCAGTCTGAAAGTGCGTTTCCTGAAATAACGCTATCATAATTTTATTTTTGTGTAAATAATCAAAAATCTGTCCCCTCTTTGCTGGTTTGTTTAGGCCCCTTAGATTAAAGGTGCCGAACGAGAGACTTGCCATTATGTTATTGTCGTGTGATACTCACACCCACCCCCAAACTTATGTAAATGAACTGACCTCCAAGAGGTCCTCAATAATAATTTCCAGGTCCCCCCAACTTAGACTTCTATATGGGTAAACGCACAATCTGACTCCTCCCTCCCTATCACAGAAACAATGGGAAAGAGGGAGGTGGACAGGTGCGAGCCCCCCCGATCAACCATCAGGTCCAATTTGCGACCCATCAGGACCTCACAGTTCAAGTTCAGGTGGGATGTTCTCTTCCTCTGCGACGATCTTGTTGCCTCTTGGGTTGTGCTGCCTGCTACTGCTCTTGCAAAGCTTGTGTGAGCAGAATAGGAGGTGTGGGCCACTCAGGAAGCACGACCATGGGTAATTCAAACACCCCTAAGAATTTGGGGAGGTCGCCTTATGTGCGGAAAACAGCCACTTTGCCATCTTTTTTCGCTGACAAGGAAAATGGAAAGCCCCAACGGTATTGAATACCCCGCTCTTTAAGTGTAGACAGGAGGGGTCTCACTGCTTTCCGCAGCTGAAAGGTATGACGGGCCAAGTCCTGCAATATTTTGATTGATTTGCCGTCGGTCGTAAGACATTCTGGTTGATCTCTTGCTTTGCGGAATATGGCGTCTTTGTCCCTGTTGATAGGGGTCAATCAATATTTTTAATAACCTAACATAAGAAAGATAAGGAAACAGTGTAATAAATGTGACATTAGTTATTTGGTTATATAATGTTATGTATTATATGTAAAACATTCCGGAAGTTGCTAGTAGAATTTGGATATAGAATCATATGTAAAAAGGTATATTCAAGCGTTTATTTGAATATTGATTTTAGAATACTAAATGTATGATTAATTAGATTTTATTCAACTATCTTACTGAATCCCAACTTACTAACAATGTACTGACCCCAAGTAGGTGGCTGAACCAGTTTTGTTTATGTGTAAACTAAAAACAATGCCCTCTCTTTTGATGTGCAAATTGTTGATGGACTTTGAAGATTACATTTCTTGTCAAACAAGAAATGTAATTAACAAAAGTACTCAGCCAGTAGTCAAGAGACAAGGTACTTAGACAGCCAGGAGTCGACCTTTATTATCACATGTAACTGTTTTTATGTCTACTTCAAACAGCTTTGTTGATACCTTTTTGTTTAGAAAGCTTTTTGATTTACAGTCATGTTGTAATCTGTTGGAATGAGGGTTTGGCCACCAAAAGTAGATTGAAAGTATCAGGTAACATTTGGAGATGCCTTCTTTACATCTTGCATATAAACTAGCAATGTACAACAATAAACAGAACTCATACTGATATCACTAGACGGTCTGTGTAGTGGCTTATTATACTCAAGCTCTGGGCTCTGGGCTCTCCTGGCTTCATTCAGTCTCGTGTCGACAGGGGGTGAGTTGCTGCATGTTATATAGGACGCTTCTGCCTGTTATTTACGGTGTTCTTAGTAACCGTGCTAGACGGAAGAACCCTTGTGTGTATATTGCCATGTTGCCTGTAGTAATTGTTGAAATCTGTACGTTGATAGTCTGTGTCATGTTAGCCATAATTTGCTTTTACTGAGTCTGTTATAATATCACCAGAAGTTCCCTTAGAAGAGAGGTCTGGTCTCCCCTAAACCCCCCCCCCCCTTAAGGAGTCCGTAAAACTATTCCAGGACCAGGGACCAGGGGTCCTTAGTGTACTGTGTGACAAATGGAAGCCTGTGTGACAAATGGAAGCCTGTGTGACAAATGGAAGCCTGTGTGACAAATGGAAGCCTGTGTGACAAATGGAAGCCTGTGTGACAAATGGAAGCCTGTGTGACAAATGGAAGCCTGTGTGACAAATAGAAGCCTGTGTGACAAATAGAAGCCTGTGTGACAAATAGAAGCCTGTGTGACAAATAGAAGCCTGTGTGACAAATAGAAGCCTGTGTGACAAATAGAAGCCTGTGTGACAAATAAGGGTCTGTGTGCCATAAGCTGTGTGAGAAAGGGAAGGGGGAGACGATTGGTGGTGGCAGACAAGTGTATAAAATATAGAAAGATAGGACTTAGAAAAGTGGGAACCTTTAACTATGAGTTCTGGTAACAGTACGGGAAAAAGCATATGAAAGATATCAGACGCCGGTTTAGATAAAGGAACAGACAATATGGGAAACATACAGGGCAAGTAGTATGCCTATATGGAAATCAGCTAGAGAAATAGTAAAAGACAAAGAAGGCACGTTAGCTGTGGGAAGAAGAATGTAGTAAGGTGTTTAGAATTTTGGGAGTCTTAGACCAGCAAGTTTGGGGAAAAGATGCAGAGATAGTCAAAAGGTTGTATAAAAATATGTTAGACAGATGGATTAAGGCAAGTATAGATACGGCAGTAAGGGGTTATCAGAGAAAGGGAATCCTCTTATAGTTTGTGTCCCTCTGGGACATAAAGTAAGTTCATGCAAAATCTGTGGACAATTATGTGACAAATAACCATTATTGTTTGTCTTGTAAGTCTTGTTGTTATGTAAACTAATCTTTGTTGTACGTCTTAGTGTTCTTGTAATGTCTAATTTCTAAGTGTAAGAAAGTTATACCCAACTCACATCTGTGGGGGCTCAAAAGAACAATGAAGTATATATACTGTGTGGTTTTTATGTTGTCCGTGAAGTAATGTTCTGAGTGTAAGAAGGTGTGAGCTATGGGGGGGGGGGGGGTTTATATTGTCTCTGTAGTAGTGAATGGTGTGAACAGACTGTGCAGGTTAATAGGGAACAAAGAATGTGTAGTATAACTTGTTACAAGAAAGTAAAAAGAAAAAGTTGATGTAAACTATTTTAGCTGAAGGTTCAATGAGTTAAGGAAAGGTAGAAGGTTTAACAATGAACGGTGATAATAGCTGCTATCTGGAGTGGTGAATATAAGTATGTGGATGGAAATGGGCATAAGTTGTATTATGTTTGTCATTGCATAGCCTATTCTGAACAAAATATGTAAAAACCGCGGTACATAAGAGTTTTTCTTATATATATATATATATATACTTTGTTCAATATGGGAAGTCCTATGTACAGTAAATACAATCCCAGTTTCTACTTCACATGAGATACTTATCAGTCTGTATATGAGTGAATGAAAACCCCAGTGAGTGTGAATTTGTGTATTAATGAAGGGCCCGTATGAGAGTTAGATTGTGTTATATGGTATATACTGTCCGGTGGCTAGAAATAAAATGAGGCAAGAAAGACCAAACGCTGAGCCAGGCCACAGGGGGTGGAGCTAGGTGATGTAAGGAGATGGGAGGGAAGAACAATAGGAAGAGGTCTTGCTCCACCCTCCACACAGACCAGCCTAGGAGAGAAGTATACGTCTTGTAATTACTAATAATTAATGTTCAAAGTCTGAATGTTTTAGTTGCTTATTAATATCTTAGCTATTGTTCTGTTTCATAGAGATAAAATTCAGTGTCATAGAAAGGAAGACAGACGCTGATGAAATAAGAAACTTGTAATGAATTATGTGAATTATACGGTCTTAAAAATAGAGAACATAGGGATTTTAGGATATATTTTTGCTTTTTGTGTAAATGTCAGTTCTGTGATTGGTTGGACATCTATATCACTGCTAAATGCTGTTAGTACTGCACTGTCTCTGAGAGAATGCTCTGTAGGAAAGACATGCAAACGACCAGCATCGAAGGGGTGGAGCTAGATAATGTAAAAGTAGGTAATGTTTCATCCTTCTTTTGTCTACAAAGGGAGGGGGTGAGGAGCTTGGGCAGTTAGGAAAAATTTTTTTTTCTCTTCTCAAATTTGATGAGACATTGCAGGCAGGATCACATTAATAATGAATTTGCTTAAGGAATATCATATTTTAATGTGGCTAGATGTTTGTGGATTATTCTGCCTTGTTGTAATTCATGTCTGTTATTTGTACTAATATCTTACAAGCCTTATCTGCATCCATCAAATTTTCACCGGATGCATCGGTACGGGTTGAGACCTCAAGGTGACAGTTCAGAGGAGGTTTGTAAACTAACTACTCTCTTGGTGGATCCGGCTCATGTATTTGTCTTGATAGCTACTGCAGAAACTCAGCTTTCCGCAGGTCCTGACAAATAGTAAGTCACCTCCAAGACAAACTCCAATTCCTGAGTCATTGCTTAGCACAAGGAACTGGATATCTGACATAATTGATCCAGGTATTGCAGGTCCGCAATTCCTAAATTTTTAATTTTTTTCAACAAGGTTCTGATCTATTTTAAATAGAATACCAGCCTGATTGTCTAGCAGTAATTGGTGCAAGGGGTTTCAGGAGTGCCAATTCAGCTGGCAGAAACTGAACCGCTAGAGGTAATGTTTAAAGGGTCACGATGCCTCATACGCTTCCTTGTGCTGGAAAGTCCTGAAAGCATATTGGGAACCGAAGTGATGGGATCCTTGGGATGTTGTATCGAACTTCACCCGTCCGGTGAGGCTCGTATACACCCCAGGTCTGAAAGTCACCCGACCTTCGGTCGGATGGCAGCAGACCTAGCGACACCTCTACCTGTCTTCACTTTTACGCACGCAGAGAAACAAGTTCTTAGTGTCGTTCCTTCGAGCCTTTGGGCTACCAGTCAGACGGACCTCGACAGACTGTCAGTATTTGTTTGCATTTAATTTCAGAGGAAAGCAGTACTGTTGGATAGTGCTGCCACAAGGGGCACAGAATAGCCCAAAACCAGTTCACCAGATTCATGAAACTGGTATTAGACGCCTGACCAATTCCCGAGGGCACCGCCCTCTTGTAATATGTTGATGATTTGTTTTTAATTTACTTTTATGTACTGCTGACACAAACAGTTACCTCAATGCATCACTAAGCCTTTTGTGCTTCCTCCATCAGAGTAGAATGGCTGCAAAGCCAGCAAAGAGAAACTTCAGTTCTGCAAGTCTCATGTAGTGTTCCTGGGCCACTGCCTAGGTCCAGGTACTAAGCACCTGACGCCGGAACGCACGAAGGTGGTAAGTGACATGCAACTTCCCACCTCCCATGCCCAGTTGCGTACTTTCTTGGGACTGGTTTCATACTATTGGCAATGGACGCTCTGCCTCCATGACCATGCAGCCTCTGTACGACTGTTTGGGTTCACGGCCATTTGCCCTGACCCCGCAGGCCGAGTCAGCCTTCTATCAGCTGTAAGTACAGGTAACCGGGTGCACTGCGGCTGCCAGACTATGACAACCCTTTCCAAATGTACGTCACTGAGATGGAGGGACACGCCACCGCTGTACTGACACAAATGCATGGTGACAAAAAGCGACCTGTAGCATACTACAGTGCCAATCTTGACGCGGTGGCTAGAGGGTCTCCATCCTGCGTCCGAGCGGTTCTAGCAGTTCAGGCACTAATGGACAAAAGTTCTTACGTTGTCCTAGATCACACCATGGTGATCTACACCCCACATGACATACATGGTATCCTGACACAGGTAAGCCGTAGACATCTGTCCCTTGCTAGACAGATCAAAATGGAACTTGCATTACACTCTTCATCCAATGTCTCATTTCAACGTTGCACCACTTTGAATCCGGCCACCTTATTACCATTAGGTGACACTGATTCAAATGGGGGAGTAAGTACAGAGAACCAGCTTTGCTTTTTGCAAATTCTCTGACTGATGACGAAGAGGAGGCCTTTGACGCAGAACACCAGCATGATTGTGCAGCGCTCATGGAGCAGGAGACAGCTGGGTTCACACATGTCACTGACAAACCCCTCCTAAACCCCCACCTTGAAATGTTTGTGGATGGATCTAGATACCTGAATGACAAAGGAAGGTTTGTAACAGGTTTTGAAGTAGTCACACTGAATGAGATGCTTGTACAAAAGCCACTGCCGCCATACATGTCAGCGCAGGAACTGAGGCCTGTACAATTGAAAAAGATAGCACTACTAACATCTACACTGATTCCAGGTACGCCTTTGGTACTGCACACGATTATGGACCCATCTGGCGGTCCAGGAGCTTTCTCACGGCACAAGGCAAGCCCATTAAGCTATCATGTTGCCAGGACAGGTGGCCATAATAAAGGTTAAAGCACACACGCAGGGGCAGTCACCAGAGAGCAAGGGGATAGGGCAGCCAAGGCTGCAGCCCTCCTGGACAGTACGCAAGACCCCTTGTGCTGTAAGTTGCATCTTGGTCCCAACACTCTTGTTGATTTGGGATTTGGCGTCCTACGGGACGTAGATGATGTACCAGTGGCTGCCTACCCCCACCTCGCCGTCCTAGCTCACGGGAAAGTGCATGCCTCTCGGAATGCCATGGTTTCTGTTGTGGACAAGGTATAGTATGCTCCAGGGTTCGACAGGTTGGCAAAGGCATATGTGAAGGCATGTGAAGTGCACACCCAGACCACTGTATCCTATTCAGAGATTACAAATCGATTACATCCGGCTTCCCAAATCAGGCAGGTATGAGTACGTCCTTGTGTGCGTGGACCTGCTCAAAGCTACCACACAATGTACAGTGACTAAACTTGTGTCAGAACTTGTATGTAGATTTGGGGTACCAGAGACAATTGAGAGTGACAGAGGTACACATTTTACAGGTGAAGTGATGCGAGAGGTGATGTCAGCCCTGGGAGTAGAACAAGCGTTTCACACTCCATACCACACGCAGAGTTTAACAAAGTTGAAAGAACTGAAATGACATGCTTAAGTTAAAAGAAGTGTTGTTTGGCTCTATGCCAAGATTAGGCCTGTATCATCCACAGGCCCTACAGCAGGGGTGTGATATGGTTATTGAATATGTACAAGAACTATGTCGTAAACTGAAAATAACACCCGATCTAGTGTTTTCCCCAATTCCAGACCCTGACAATCTAGAGGGGACTCATTTCTTGCAGCCTGGAGACTGGGTGGTTGCAAAAAGACACGTAATAAAGGCCTTGGACCCAAGGTTTGACGACCATACCAAGTTCTGTTGTCAACACCTACTTCTGTAAAAAGTGGATACATGCCTCCCACTGCAAGAAAGTTCCCGAGCCAGAGGAAAAGTGATGGGTGGGATCCCGGCGTTGTTTGGGTGGGGGAGGTACTGGACATTTTGACTTTTGCATTTTGTCTTATTGGACTGTCTTCTTATTGGGAAACACCACTACGAACGATCCACATGGAGAAGCGATGGACTGGATGGGCAAATATTTCCCACACGTGTATGCCCAACCTCAGGAGTGGAGAGGACATTTTGCGGACTTGTCTATTATCTGTCCCCACTCCTGTAGAGACTCTTCGAGACATATACTCAAAAGTACACAATGATATTGATGTTGATAAATCTAAGATTACTGTATTGTAAACTTGATTGACTTGCAATATTTGATATTATGTCTTCATATCCTAGATGGACATAGAGTGCACCATTCCTACCTGGGGACCAGGCACCTAAGGGTGACAGAACCAGGAGATAATGGTGGCTCTGATGTCCAAATGGGGGAATGATAGGGGTCAATCAATATTTTTAATAACCTAACATAAGAAAGATAAGGAAACAGTGTAATAAATGTGACATTAGTTATTTGGTTATATAATGTTATGTATTATATGTAAAACATTCCGGAAGTTGCTAGTAGAATTTGGATATAGAATCATATGTAAAAAGGTATATTCAAGCGTTTATTTGAATATTGATTTTAGAATACTAAATGTATGATTAATTAGATTTTATTCAGCTATCTTACTGAATCCCAACTTACTAACAATGTACTGACCCCAAGTAGGTGGCTGAACCAGTTTTGTTTATGTGTAAACTAAAAACAATGCCCTCTCTTTTGATGTGCAAATTGTTGATGGACTTTGAAGATTACATTTCTTGTCAAACAAGAAATGTAATTAACAAAAGTACTCAGCCAGTAGTCAAGAGACAAGGTACTTAGACAGCCAGGAGTCGACCTTTATTATCACATGTAACTGTTTTTATGTCTACTTCAAACAGCTTTGTTGATACCTTTTGTTTAGAAAGCTTTTTGATTTACAGTCATGTTGTAATCTGTTGGAATGAGGGTTTGGCCACCAAAAGTAGATTGAAAGTATCAGGTAACATTTGGAGACGCCTTCTTTACAACTTGCATATAAACTAGCAATGTACAACAATAAACAGAACTCGTACTGATATCACTAGACGGTCTGTGTAGTGGCTTATTATGGTTCTCAACTATGAGTACTCTATATAATATTTCCTTTTAATTTGGACACAGGCAACATTCGCATTTCGGTCTGCGTTCCAGACCCGCCACACTGTAAAAATGCATTCTGCATATTATGTCCCTGGGACAGTTGATATCGGTGGTCTTGGGACCCAACGCCCTGTGAATTCTGTCAATTTCAATACGCCGCTCAGGCGGTCGGCCCAACAGGCGCTGAAAGAGGTCTTGTGCCCAAGCTTCCAGCTGGTTCCCTCCTATCTCCTCAGTGAGACCTCTGATACGTAAATTATTCCTCCTGTGTCTATTTTCCAGGTCCTCTAGGTGCATAGTGAGGCTCGCAATCTGGTCCGCCTGCGCCTGTATAGCTTGTTTCTGTGACTCTAAAATGGTCGTTGTCTCCTCCTGAGCCTCCTCCACCTGGTGTTACCTGTGACCAATCTGGTGCACCTCGCTGCGGATTGCTTGCAGAGCTTGTTTATTAGAAGCCTCAAATTTAGTAAATAAAGCACTCAGCTCATCCTTAGTAGGAATGGCCATTATGCGTGCCTTCCAAGCTTCTTCTCCTCTCTTGGTTGGGGTCACTGCTGCTGAATCCTGTTCTGTGGTGTATGCAGCCATAGATGAAGCAGAGGGTGAAGGCTGTGTGACTGGCCAGGGGGACTACTACCCCTCTCAGATGCTAGGCACTGCTTCTTATGGGGAAGGGGGGGTGAGTGTCCCTGAAGTGTAGAGAGGCTGCTGCCTGTGTAATTCACTGTAGCCCAGCACTGGGTGCCGTCAAAGTCCCTGGATTGCTGTTATATGCCTGCGCTGTGAGAGAGATTCCCTATCTCCCTCCATGCCGGCTGTGTCAGATGCTTGGCACTGCTTCTTATGGGGGAAGGGGAGTGAGTGCCCTGAAGTGCAGAGAGGCTGCTGGCTGTATTTATTACTCACTGTAGCACCCTCTGAGTCCCTGGAGCAGCCGTTATCTGCTTGCCCTTGTGAGGGAGATCCCCGCTCTCTCTCCACGCTGGCTGTGTCAGCAGGGAGAAGCTGGTCTCCTGGTCCCTCCATGTGGGTCTCCTGGTCCCTCCATGTGGGTCTCCTGCACTTGGCCTCCTGGAGGGTCCGGCGCGATCTTGGCTTGTTCTCCTGCAGAGCGTGGGGTGCGGAGAAAGCGCTCCAACACTCCACTATCTCCCTCCTCTGCTGCTGTATCTGGTCCACCAGTCCTCTGCCGACCCATCTCTCCTGCTGGGGACCTCTCTGAGGAAGTTTGTCGGTGCCTCAGGGCTTTTCACAGGGTAGGTGTTGCGGGAGCTCTCAGAAACTGTGACCTATCCCGCCATGCGCTGGCCACAACCTCGGAATGCATTTATGAAGCTTGACGTGTCCATGGATTCCACCACTGCTATGTGGACAGACCTGCTGGACATACAAGTGAATATGACCGCCCAGCGTTTCGCGCTAGCGTCAATGCCTCTAGTGTGCCGTGTAGCCACTGACCAAGGACCAAATACATCTAGACCGACGTTAGTGAAAGGAGGATCCGTACTGAGTCTCTCAGTTGGGAAGCTGGCCATCTTCTGGTTCTGGAACATGCCACAAAGTTTGCGACAAGTAACGCAGCTGAAAATTAGCTTGCTCACACACCTCTTTGTTCCAACTATCCATAGGCCCGCAGCTTGCAGATTCCCTTCGGTAAACAATCAGCCCTGATGTTTCACTTAAACATGGTGATGCAGCGCAAGCAAAATCGTGATGTGATGATGCCCGGGAATTACCATAGGATGTCTCTCCATAAAATCCACCTTAGCTGCTTGAAGGCAACCCCCTATTCTTAGCGACCCATTTTGGTCAATAATGGGATCAAGCTTCTACAAAGCGCTATCCTTGATACTGGCCTTTGCTAAGGTAGTCCATTTCTTTAGCATAACATTCACGTTGTATAGTGCAAATTATTATACCTTTTGGACCTGTCCAAATTACCGTAGTAGCGGTAAAGGCCTGTTTGCAGTGATGTCAGCCTCTCACACCGAATAGGACGTCTCTAAGGGGACACTCGGCCTCATATGCAGTACAGAATGTCACTGAGGGGACACTTGGCCTCTAATACAGTACAGGATGGCTCTGAGAGGACACCCGGCCTCCCGTACAGGACATCTCTGGGAGGACACTTGGCCTCTTATGCAGTACAGGACGTCACTGAGGGGACACTCGGCCTCTCACACAATACAGGACATCACTGAGGGGATACTTAGCCTCTCACACTGTACAGGACATCACTGATGGGACACATGGCATCTAATACAGTACAGGACGGCTCTGAGGGGACACTCGGCCTCTCACACTGTACAGGACATCATTGAGGGGTCACTTGTCCTCTAATACAGTACAGGACGGCTTTGAGGGGACACCTGGCCTCTTGTACAGGACGTCTCTGAGGGGACACTCGGACTCTAATACAGTACAGGACATCACTGAGGGGACACTCAACCTCTAATACAGTAAGGACATCTGAGTGGACCCTTGGTCTCTAATACAGGACGTCTCTGAGGGGACACTCGACCTCTCGTACTGTACAGGACGTCTCTGAGGGGACACTCGACCTCTCGTACTGTACAGGACGTCTCTGAGGGGACACTCGACCTCTCGTACTGTACAGGACGTCTCTGAGGGGACACCCGGCCTCTCGTAGTGTTATGGCCGTCTCTGAGGGGACACCCGGCCTCTCGTAGTGTAATGGCCGTCTCTGAGGGGACACTCGGCCTCTCGTAGTGTAATGGCCGTCTCTGAGGGGACACTCGGCCTCTCGTAGTGTAATGGCCGTCTCTGAGGGGACACTCGGCCTCTCGTAGTGTAATGGCCGTCTCTGAGGGGACACTCGGCCTCTCGTAGTGTAATGGCCGTCTCTGAGGGGACACTCGGCCTCTCGTAGTGTAATGGCCGTCTCTGAGGGGACACTCGGCCTCTCGTAGTGTAATGGCCGTCTCTGAGGGGACACTCGGCCTCTCGTAGTGTAATGGCCGTCTCTGAGGGGACACTCGGCCTCTCGTAGTGTATGGCCGTCTCTGAGGGGACACTCGGCCTCTCGTAGTGTAATGGCCGTCTCTGAGGGGACACTCGGCCTCTCGTAGTGTAATGGCCGTCTCTGAGGGGACACTCGGCCTCTCGTAGTGTAATGGCCGTCTCTGAGGGGACACTCGGCCTCTCGTAGTGTAATGGCCGTCTCTGAGGGGACACTCGGCCTCTCGTAGTGTAATGGCCGTCTCTGAGGGGACACTCGGCCTCTCGTAGTGTAATGGCCGTCTCTGAGGGGACACTCGGCCTCTCGTAGTGTAATGGCCGTCTCTGAGGGGACACTCGGCCTCTCGTAGTGTAATGGCCGTCTCTGAGGGGACACTCGGCCTCTCGTACTGTACAGGACGTCTCTGAGGGGACACTCGGCCTCTCGTACTGTACAGGACGTCTCTGAGGGGACACTCGGCCTCTCGTACTGTACAGGACGTCTCTGAGGGGACACTCGGCCTCTCGTACTGTAATGGCCGTCTCTGATGGGACACTCGGCCTCTCGTAGTGTAATGGCCGTCTCTGAGGGGACACTCGGCCTCTCGTAGTGTAATGGCCGTCTCTGAGGGGACACTTGGCCTCTCGTAGTGTAATGGCCGTCTCTGAGGGGACACTCGGCCTCTCGTAGTGTAATGGCCGTCTCTGAGGGGACACTCGGCCTCTCGTAGTGTAATGGCCGTCTCTGAGGGGACACTCGGCCTCTCGTAGTGTAATGGCCGTCTCTGAGGGGACACTCGGCCTCTCGTAGTGTAATGGCCGTCTCTGAGGGGACACTCGGCCTCTCGTACTGTAATGGCCGTCTCTGAGGGGACACTCGGCCTCTTGTACTCTACAGGACGTCTCTGAGGGGACACTCGGCCTCTTGTACTCTACAGGACGTCTCTGAGGGGACACTCGGCCTCTCGTACTGTACAGGACGTCTCTGAGGGGACACTCGGCCTCTCGTACTGTACAGGACGTCTCTGAGGGGACACTCGGCCTCTCGTACTGTACAGGACGTCTCTGAGGGGACACTCAGCCTCTCACACTTTTAGGACTACCATAGTATTACACTTGTTTTGTGGCTTTGCAATCACAGAGCACTTCATAGTGTAATTAGAAAATGGCAGCAGGCATTTTGGCTGCCCACCATAACTTCTAACTGGAATTGGTGGAATGTCACAGGTTAATCTTCTCTGACTTGGAGAGGATCTAATACAAGGTGACACGCTGCTTTCCATAGACTGCGAGTCCCTGTGTGGAAGACTCACCAACCTACAAATGACATCATGCTGCCTTCTTTCTGTCACTGCAGAAAGCCTGTGTACCCCCCCCCCCCCAATCATGGCAGGTTATTATTAACCCTTCACTCCCTGTGTGAGATCAGCTGTCCCGGCTGTGAGGTGACTGATAGCAGCGGCTTTTCACCTCTTCTCTCCTAGTTCAGTAGCTGTGCTGCATTCCTCAGTAGACAGGCGCCATCTAGTGGAGAATAGCACTAACTACACCAGAGGTATATGACCTATACAACACTGCATATTAGGTTCCCTTAACACAGGTGTATTTATGCACACAATACACAGAGAATAAAACCCATTGATTTGTAAAGGTTCGTTCACCTGTGCACTCCAGTCGTGTCAAAAACAAACGTAGCGTGCTTGCGCTTGTGTGAAGGGGGTCTTACAGTATATGCTCATACGTCTTACGTTCAAGTTTTCAACGGAGAAAAGAGGGATACGTTTTGGACCACTCACTTTTTTGCCAAGCTCACCCATTATGTCCCTGCTCGGCAATACTGTCCATTGGTCAAGTTGCACAGAGGCGCCGAAACTGAATTTTTGCACCAGGATCCATGAGATGCCCAGATCTTATCTCCACAAAACTGTCTGATCGGCTTTGCTCCACATTTATGATGTGTTTTAGAGGCTTTTGGACACTTTTATTAATTTTTTTTTTGCTGTTTCTGTAAAAAATACATAGGTTTTGTGAAAAGGAAGCCTAAATGTGACAATGTGTCCCAAAAATGTAGCATGAACTACGCCAAAGAGCATATGAGGCTGGATTCACGCAGGCGTATATGGGCGAGGTTTTCACGGTCGGCCGATATACGCTGCCCCTCTGATGCATTGGTTTACACTTGGCCATATTTCTGTGGTGTAAAAGCTCCCAGCCAGCTACGATAGTGCATTTGGGCTGGGCGCTTTTACATTGGCAATGGCTGCATTGACTCCTATGGGAGCCTATGACAGCTGCTGGAGAAGAGAGGTGGGAGGGAGCTTAGCAGCATAAGTGCTAAACTCCCACCCCCTTCCCTGCTCCTCTCCAATCCTCGCCGTTTGTTTGCAATGGGAAGGGGGGCTAAGCTCCGCCCCATCCCATTGCTGGATGTGACAAGGGGCGGAGAGAGGGCAAGAGCTTGGCACACTAGCTCCCGCCTCATACCGCCTCCTCTCCCTGCCGAGAGATGGGGAGGGAAGCAGAGCTAATCTCTCTGCCCCCACCAAATAGCATTGCTGCCTCGGCGTATATGCGCTGGGCTCAGGCCGTCTGAACTGGCGCACAAGCATTTTGATTTGTGCGCCCGTTCATCCGTCTTTATGTCGCCAGCGGATGAAGGTAAAAATGCTGACGCCTGTGTGAATCCAGCCTAAAGTTGGACTAAACAGTATGAAAATTAGCCAAATGTATCATCCAGCAGAGTTAGGGCTCACGCCCACTGGCGATCTGACTTCCCTGCGATGCGAGAGTGAGTGAAAATGTATGATAATGAAACCAATGATTTTCAATGGATTCATTCTCATTTGTAATGTTTTCATTTTAGGACGGTCTAGTCTACATTTGCGCATCCAGAGGATTCCCGGTTACAGAGCAAAACATCCCCTTGTAGTGAAAGTAGACACTAACAGAGCTGATCTGGGTTAGTTAGGACCCTGCAGCTCTTCTGTGGCATGGATCACCCGGCGGTCACATGATCGCTGGGCAAATAGCTGAAGAAACACTTCAATGAGTGCTATGTCCCCTGCAAGAGAGAAGGCAGAAGCAATTAAAATACGCTTCTGCCTTCTCCTCCAGGGCCATGACTGTTTGTTACAGCCAAGGACCCGACCTGCTCCTGCTACATTGCAGGTGTGGAGGCTTTAATCCTGTGCCGTATTTTTGCTATCAGACAAGATTAAAGCCCAGGATCAAATGCTGTAAATTTACTGTGCTCAGTCCTTAACAGTTAAAACGTGTTTGTTTTTTGTTTTTTTCGTTTTGTTTTTCTGGTGTTCCTCAAGTTCTATAGGTAAACATTAGTAAGAAATGGTAAAAAAAAACACCAAAACCACTGTGCATGTAGCCTTTAATAATGCAAATTACTCTGAGTGAACCATTCCAAACAGAGGACAAGAGGGAATTGTTGTTTGTATGGCGTCAACATATTTTGTAGCAATTTTGTCTATTCAGCAGCCTATACAGGTCCTGGTAGTGGGAGACTTATTTATTAGGGGGACAGACCAGAAGATCTGTTACAAAGACCGGGATCGTCGAACGGTGTGTTGTCTTCCTGGTGCTCGAGTTCGACACATCACGGTCATGGTACATATTGGCACCAATAGTAGGTGGAAGGTCCTTAACCCCTTAGAGGGGTTCTGTCACTAAAAAAGAAAAATGCTCTACTTATCTATTCCTCCCCTATCAGTCTATTTACCAGATCTTCACCTCCCTTATCTTCTCCTGTCTCCTGCAGTCCAGGGGGTCACTTCATCTCCAGCTGCCTGATTCTTCTCCTTCCTGTGAGGTTAAATACATTAGGTTGGTAGTCTGAAAGGCCAGCAGGAGGACTGCCTATCTTCTTCAGAGATTGCTCATGTGAGCTATCTCTGAAATAGATTACAATTCCTTCCTAGGCAGTGAAGCTACAGCACAGGGATGTGACCTTCACTGACCCAGCTGGAAGGAGTTTGTGATAAGCAGCCTTCATAACAAGCTGGCCCAGCCTGCAGTGAGCTGACCTAGGGCACTGGAGAAGCTCAACCAGGAGAAGATGTGATAAGGAGACAGACAGGGAAGGAATAGGTATGTTTAGATAATTTTTCTTTTAATGACAAAACCACTTTAATGATGCGGCCCTTTTTTTCCCCATTTTTGGTTTTTCCTTTTCCCTTTAAAAAAATCGTAACTCCTTTATTTATCCATCGACGTCGCTGTATGAGGGCTTGTTTTTTGCGGGACAAGTTGTATTTTTCAATAGTATGATTTAATGTACTGTATAATGTACTGAAAAACTTTTTAAAAATTTTAAGCGGAGTAAAATGAAAAAAAAATGACATTCTGGCATCTTTCAGTCTGTCCTGTTTTTACAGCTCACAAACTGCAACAAGAATGACATAATAACTTTATTTTATGGGTGGGTACGATTACTAGGATATCAAACATACAGTTTTTTTCTGTTCTACTTTTATTTATTTTTTTCAAAGACCTTTACTTTTTTAAAATTTATTTTCTGCCACCATCTTATGCATGCAATAACTTTTTTACTTCTGCATCGACTTAGTTGTACAAGGCCTCATTTGGTACAGTACATCCTATAGTTTGTGTTTGGACCATTTTGGAAAACATACGACTTATTGATTGCTTTTTATTGGATTTTTTTTCTTCTGACGGAGTGACCAAAAAAAAGCATTTCTGGTGTTCTTTATTTTTTTATGTTTTTTTTGGGTGACGTTCAACATGCGTGGCAAATAATGCATCACATTGATAGATCAGACTTTTACGGATGCAGCGATACCAAATATGTAGTTTTTTTTATTACTTAGATTATTTTATTTATTTTTTAACTTTTATTACTTTTTTTTTCAATACTTAGTAAAAATAAAAACAATAAAGTTTTAGTTTATTTTTTAGCCACACACCTCCCTGCAGGGTACCACAACTTGCGATGCTTTGATCACTCCTGCAGTATGCTGTAATGCCATATATTTACATCGTACTGCGATCTGACGGGCTGTCTAGTCAGCCACCCCACGAGGATGGTTTGATAGGCATACTGCCAGGAAAGGACCCTGGCTACCATGACACTTGCACGGCTCCCTGCGATCTCATTGCGGGGGCCGTATGGGACGTATGTTTGGGGGACTTAAATGCTGCTGTCAGAATGGAAAGCAGCATTTAAAGGGTTAACAGCCACGATTAGCCTGCACAGCCAGGTGTCAGCTGTAATAAACAGCATGCACCCGTGCTGTATGAAGAGAGATAGCCGTGCAATTCCAGGTTTTAAGGAAATTTAGTAATGTGATAAACAGACCCTTGTTTCTTATATTTATAGACTCTCTAGTGACGGGGTCTGTTCCACTGCATTGGTGCATAGCCAATGTGCTGCGATATTCAAAAAGGGATGAAAAAAGAAAACCTGGAAATTACAGGCAGGTATATCTTACTACCATTGTAAAATGTTTGAAGGGTTTCTAAGAGGTGCTATCCTGGAGCACCTCAAGGAAAATGACTGTATAACTCTGTATCAGCATGGGTTTATGCCAGATCACTCCTGTCAAACCAATCTGATCAGCTTCTACGAGGAGTTAAATTCTAGACTGAACTGTAGAGTCACTGGATTGTGCAGTAAAATATCAATATTTGTAGATTACAAAAAACTCTGTAAAGATATTAACACACAGCCGGCGCTCGATAAACCAATCACAGCCATTCAGTGGTGTCATTCACTGAATGGCTGTGAATGATCGAGCACCGGCTGTGATTGCCTGGCGCTCAATCCAATCACAACGTTTACTTACAGCGGCTCAAGAAATGTACCTTAGTACGGGTGGCAGGAAGGCCTGTTTTGTCACGGTGACGCCAGTACTCCAACTGGAACCTCAGGGGTGAAATGACGATTAAATGAATGAGTTGAGTCCAGTAGTATTTTAGTAATCTGGAAGTATGCAGATTTACTGACTTTGGTATTTTGCAGTATAATTGAATTCACAATTTTCCACAAAAGTACTTTTAACAGGTACACAAAGATGAAGTACTAGGCAGGCAATTGAACTTGATAAGAAATACAGTAACCTTTAACTTGAGTAGGACCTGACTTCAACGCTCTCTCTCTCTCCTTTACTTTACTTAAAGGGGTTGTCCCGCGCCGAAACGGTTTTTCTTTTTTTTTTCAACAGCCCCCCCGTTCGGCGCGAGACAAACCCGATGCAGGGGTTTACACAAAAAACAGGATAGTGCTTACCTGAATCCCCGCGCTCCGGTGACTTCTTACTTACCTGCTGAAGATGGCCGCCGGGATCTTCTCCCTCGGTGGACCGCAGGGCTTCTGTGCGGTCCATTGCCGATTCCAGCCTCCTGATTGGCTGGAATCGGCACGTGACGGGGCGGAGCTACACGGAGCCGCTCTCCGGCACGAGCGGCCCCATTGAGAAAAGAAGAAGACCGGACTGCGCAAGCGCGTCTAATCTGGAGATTAGACGCTGACAATTAGACGGCACCATGGAGACGAGGATGCTAGCAACGGAACAGGTAAGTGAATAACTTCTTATAACTTCTGTATGGCTCATAATTAATGCACAATGTACATTACAAAGTGCATTAATATGGCCATACAGAAGTGTATAGACCCACTTGCTTTCGCGGGACAACCCCTTTAACTGAACTGACTTGACAGACCATCTCCCCACTAGTTGATCTAGCTGAAGGATTGATTTGAGTTTAGTGGAGTATAGATGAGGCAGAGGGCAATGTGGCTGTAAGGCTAATCCTGGCTTTGAGTTCACCGGGTAGCTATGACTCACTGTTAGTAGAAGGCCGACCTCAGAAAGGGTCTCCTTCACTTTGCTGTAGGATGCCAAGGGAACTGGTTCACACCACGCTTGACCTTGGGAGAAATCATATTGAACTGCTGACTTGCTTCTGTACATGTACCTCCTCCTCTCTGACATGACTGACTGCAACCTCTCCTTTCTCACACCTGGTTGAGTCTGCCTAACTGTCCACTGTCCCTCCCTTTTATCTCCTCTATTTCTTTCCTGAACTTTCTGAACTTCTCTCACTCTAGCATAGGAACTTGTGTTCTGGCTTTCCCGCCCTTGGACTCTGCACCAGTGAGATTGAAGCTGACTATCAGCCAATAGGATACTATCTGACATCAGAGCTAAGCTCTAGGCTTAGTGGAGAGAAACAGGGTCTCTCCTACAGACGGCATTTTCTATGCCCATTGTCAGGACATAGACAGGTGAGACAGGACAAGTGTTGGTGTGAATATTCTGTAGGACCCGCTGGGCCACTACAATTGCTCTGATTGTTTCAGGAATGACACCTCAGCCAATCAAAGTCGGTGCTTGAAAAACCAATCACAGCCATTCAATGATGTCATTCAATCAATGGCTGTGATTGGCTGAGGCAGCACTCTTGAACCAATCAGAGCAGGCCCTTAAGGAATCAATCATAGCAATCGCTTGCCTGGGGCAGGGAATTCAAGCCCCGTCACCAAAAAGAGATTGAGGACTGCACAGAAGCCTGCCGGAGTGCCGCAGCCTAGCGGGAGAGACCCGGACTGTACATGCTAGGTGAGTATTGTTTTTTTTTTCTTCTTTTTCTTCTTCTTTTTCATGTAGTGTAGCTAGGGATTATTTTCGGGGTAGGGCTTATATTTCAAGCCCCCCGCCCCCCTCCTTCCCGAATATCAGTGTAGAGCTTATTATCGGGGTGGGAAAACAGCACAGTATGTTACTATGTAACCTGACGGTATGTTCAGACATCGGAATCCAAATTAGCATTTTCCACATATATTTTGGGTCAGAATTTTCTGAGCTACAGTTTTTTGTTTTTTTTTTGCCATAGAAGGCAAATCTGCAAGCGGATTTAGCCCTTTTTAATGTGTGGATTTAACAACATGCATTCAGAGTGGTGTCCATGTTATGAAGTGACACTTCTTGCTCAGTGGGTTTGTTTTGATGTGGGGGCAAATTGTCTCCCTTATTTGGTGGGGTGGTGTATCTCCTTGCCTGTTGGGGTATCGTATCTTCTCACTCGGTGGGGCGGCATGTTTCCTCACTTTGGTGTTACCTGTTGGGGTGGTGCATCTTCTTGCTCGGGTGGGATACTGTAAATTATAACTTTATTACCTGGATAATCTGTACACTGCGCACCTGAGCTGAATTCGTATATACTTCTGTGCATCATCTGCAGCCAGTTGAAGTGAATGCTGTAATATGCATTTATGTACCGGACACTTTATAATGTTTCCTTATTAGCTGATGACTGTGCATATGTTTTACGGATTTGTATACTATATGTAATGACATGTATATTAACTGTATATTAACTTGTGATTGGTTGATTGATGATAATATACAACATGACATCACAATCTGCTTGACAAAACCCTATATGAGCTGAAACATTGTACATGTTCACAAGTAGTGTATAAACCGGGAGGATTCCACTTTTCCATGAAGTCTGTGCTATTGGCAGATTCTGCATTTCTCTGGATGGAAGCCGGGTGCTTGACCCTCTCCTGTGGTAACGTACATGTCAGCCCCGGGGATTGGGAGTGCACCGCATCCGGAATGGATTGCTATATACAGCACTGATGTGATTGGATTCCCCAGCCGTAAAATATATGCTGTCTGAATTTGTTAAAATAACCAAACCTCCATTATATCTGCCCCAATTCAGAGCCGAATCTCCTCTGGTTGCATCCAGTCTCCAGATATACTCATTGCAATCAGAAGCTTGGTCAAATCTGTAATAGCAGTGTGTATCTCATGGAACTGCATTGGCCTTGATGGTCTATAGTGATCACGTGTCGTACATACAAACACTATTGTAGGGAGCGATTTGGATGTAGTGGTCATATAAAGACCTGACTTCATCAAACATGGAGGAGCCGACCTGACAAGATAGTCACATACAAGAAAAGAAGAGAAAATCTACACTTTATTATCCCCCCAACTGTTTCCTTTCATTAGCTCTAGAAATTGTGTATCTTCATGTTGAATTGGGTGTTTTAACATTAGTCCATCTTCCTATTAAGGTGCCCACAATATAGGATCAAGGATGGAAAAAGACAGAAACAAGATGGCAGAAAGTTTATTAAATCTCACCCTAGAGATACACTTCCAGCTTACTGGAGAGGTGAGAGATTCTGATGATGTCACAATACATCGTTCTCATCTATGGTAATAACAGATGATGTCACTGAGATGAGAATGTCTGTAGTCATATTTATTACTGTCTCCCCATATACAGGATTACACAGTAGTGAAGAAGACCTCTAGTGATCGCTGTCAGCCTTCTGTTTGTGATGGATGGGGAAGACCCCTAGTGATGGCTGTCGGGCCCCTGTGTGTGATGGATGGGGAAGACACCTGAGCCCAATCACGGGGCCCCCACCTCACCCCCTAATACATGAGGACATCAATGTACAGAAGATTCTAGAACTCACCAACAAGATGATTGAGCTGCTGACTGGAGAGGTGACGCTGCAGGGAATGCTGGGACATTATACAGTAACAGCACTGGAGGCTTCTGGGTGATGACTATATATTGTGTTGTCAGGTTCCTATAAGGTGTCAGGATGTCGCTGTCTATTTCTCCATGAAGGAGTGGGAGTATTTAGGACATAAGGATCTGTACAAGGAGGCCATGATGGAGACCCGCCAGCCACTCCCATCACCAGGTAATAGACAGGACTAAATACACGGGGACTTTATTATCTGTATGTAAAGAATGACTTCAGTGTCCGTCTGTATTTCCTCCAGTTCCATCCAGTAAGAGAATCCCGCCAGAGAGATGTTCCCGTCCTCTTCTTCCACAGGACCACCAGGTAGATGGAGATGTCCCTCTGATCTGTAGAAGGCTGTGAAGCTCTTGTCTTCAGTCTTATTAGATGTCTTCTCCTTGTGTGATGAGGCCGGTGGAGATGGCAGGATTACCGCTGACCAGAGACATTACAAATAAAGATTATTATTATTACATGTTGTCTGGATCTTCTCCCAGTTTTCTGGCAGTGGAGACTGCTGGTGGCAATAAGGAGCCAACAGGATGGATTTATATCTATCTGCTCCTTTATGTCCCCCAAGACAAACAGCGGATGTGTCTGGTAGCCGCTGATCTTCTCCACTGAGAACGTGCAGTGTGTCTAGCCATGCCGGATATACATGTGTATAAGGGTTCCTGATGGAGTCATTGAGCCGCTATCTTCAAAAAGTTCAACCATAATTTTTTGTGCATAAACCAATAAAGTTAGAGATGCGCGGTTTGGTGCATGTACTTAGGTGACCCTAATACACACGCTTGGCTTTTCTTCCTGCCTACAGAAGCTGCCGGTCGCCGGCAGACAGCCAATGAGTGAGGAAGTGTCTGACTTTTTTTCTTTTTTGACAAAATGACAGAGAAACTTAACATTACTGCATTAAATTTTGTGTGAAGCTTGGCAATTCCCTAGTGGAAACCATCTGCAAGATTCAAAAGGCGTTTGAGGATGAAGCAATGGGCATCACACAGATAAAGGAGTGGTAAAACCGCTTCAACGATGGGCGCACATCAGTGGAGAGTCAGGCTCCATCCTCTCCCGACATGGCTCCATGTGACTTCTGGTTTTTACCCAAGGTGAAAATGCCCTTGAAAGGAACCAGATTTCAGTCTAGAGAAGACCTCATGCAGAATGAGATGGACCAGGTATGCGCCATTTCAAAAGAGGTGTTGGGAGAAGAGGCATTGAGAGAAGTGTGTGACTGCCCAAGGAGACTACTTAGAAGGAGATTAGTGTAAAGTTGCTTTATCTGAATACAATATTTTTTAGAAAATAGAGGTTGGATAGTTTTTGAACACAACTCGTATATGCACAGACCTTCTAGACCTGCAGCTATGTGGCTCAGATAACTACTCCTGTCAGGTAATTTTTGGTCATCATGATGACTAATTTTCTTTTCCGGTCATGTAAAACCTTCCATATGACTTCTCCAACTGTCCTCTGACTTTTACAATATTTGTCTCACAGCTTTTGTATCCGGATGAAGATCTGACCGATATTAATGCTACAGAGACAAATGTGAGGGGCGATCAGCGGTGTAAAGAGGAGACTCCTACAGGTAACAGCCCAGGTGAGTAGTAACCACTAAATACAGCAGAGAGGAGTCACAGATTCTCCTCAGTCAGCGGCTGCAGATATGTTATTCTGTGGTCTGTGGGATTATTGGGGATGACAGATCCTGCAGTCCGGGCCCCGTCCTCCCAGCTGGTTCATTCTGTAAGCCTTTAAGTGGAAGTAGATATATTAGACTGTAGACCCCCAGTCATCAGGGCACTAGGACTACTCGCCTGTAGTGAAGTATGAAATGTGTAAATTATAGGGCATTATTTAATTTTATTAGCTATAATAAAGTTATTACAGTCATTAGTCTGATATAACCTGCCAGGAATGGAGATATATTTGTAATATAATAACTTCATTAAGGGCAGAAAGCCTGTGCGTCCTACACACAGATAATTGAAATTTCACATTAACCCCTTAACGACCCATTACGTACCGGGTACGTCATGGAGCGTCGGGGTATGTATGAAGAGAGGTTGCGTGGCAACCTCTCTTCATACAGCGCGGGCATCAGCTGTTTATAACAGCTGACATCCGCGGGCAATAGCCGCGAGCGGCCGCGCGGCCGATCGCGGCTATTAACCATTGAAATGCCCCGAACGATGTTCGGGGGTCCCGCACGGCCCCCCGCGGTGAGATCTGGAGAGCCGTGCATGTGTCATGGCAGCCGGGGGCCTAATGAAAGGCCCCAGGGCTGCCTTAGCAGACTGCCTATCAAGCCGTCCCCGTGGGGTGGCTTCATAGGCTGCCTGTCAAAAAGCAGTATGACGTAATGCTATAGCATTACGTCATACTGCAGGAGCGATCAAAGCATCGCATCTTAAAGTCCCCCAGGGGGACTTCAAAGTAAAGTAAAAAAAAGAATCAATAAAGTTTTTTTTTATTGAAAAAAAAAAAAAAGTTGTAAAAGTTTAAATCACCCCCCTTTTGCCATATCTATTATTAAAAAATCTAAATAATAAATTAAAAATATGTATTTGGTATCACCGCGTCCGTAAAAGTCCGAACTATCAAAGTACCACATAATTTTTCCCGCACGGTGAACGTCCTCCGAAAAAAAAATGAAGAACGCCAGAAATGCATTTTTTTAGTTACCCTGTCTCCCAGAAAAAACGCAATAAAAAGCGATCAAAATGTCGTATGTATTCCAAAATGGTACTATCAGAAACTACAGGACATCCCGCAAAAAATGAGACCTTGCTCAACTACGTCGACCGAAAAATAAAAAAGCTATCGCGCGCACAAAATGACCGCAGAAAAGAATTGAAAAAAATTTTATGTCTTTAAAAAAAAAAAAGAGGAGTATAGTAAAAAAAACCTATACAAGTTTGGCATCGTAGTAATCGTACCGACCCATAGAATATAGTTATCATGTCCTTTTTGTTGCCATTTGTGCGCCGTAGAAGCAAGACGCACTAAAAGATGGCAAAATGTCGTTTTTTTTTCATTTTACTCCACTTAGAATTTTTTAAAAGTTTTTCAGGACATTATATGGTACTTTAAATAGCACCATTGAAAAATACAACTCGTCCCGCAAAAAAAAAGCCCTCATACAGCGACGTGGATGGATAAATAAAGGAGTTATGATTTTTTTAAAGGGGGGAGGAAAAAACGAAAATGGAAAAAGAAAAATGCCCGCGTCATTAAGGGGTTAAGCCATAGTCGGCTCTGCTGCACCGTTGCTAGGATCCGGCTCTGCTGCACCGTTGCTAGCATCCGACTCTGCTACAACACTAAGCCTTATCTGCTCGTCTGTGCTGCTGAACTATCCCTTCTTCACAGCTTTAAGGATTCACTAAACATCACCTACAGTAGGGGTTTATAGCCAAAAGAACACGCCAAAACCGCTGTGTATGTAGACTTACTAATTTATATTGTTATAGACCTTATAGTAACATCTGTCACCTCATATTTGAGAAAAAAGCCATCAAAAACACCAATTTCAAATCCATCTACAGCAATAATCCGCACCGATTGCTATTAAAAGTGATAGGACACAGATTGGTCACAGAGGGAGGGGAAGTCCGCACCAAAAGCATTCTGTGTAAACATATCCTAAGGCATCACACTAGTATTTGGGAGATCAGTTCTACCACAGAGGAGGAGGAGGATCCGTGGCACTGCTGGTGGATGGAAATCATTCAGTACTCCACATTTATTAGGGACAACTCATCCTGGTGTCGGATTGACATCTTCATCCGGTCACTTACAGGCAACAGGCAGAATTTAAAAGCCGCAGGTATTCCGTAGCGTGTGACATCAGCCTGTCAGCTGATCGGACTCAGGCACAATGCAACACAGTTATTCCAAATCAGATTACTCAATTAATAATATATAAAAACATATAGGAATTAGAAGAGATAAAACCAGAACAATATGAAAACCGGACCTTATGAAACTGTACGGTAGAAAAAACAGAAGAAAGATTTATTGCAGAACAGGCTCAGATTGTTCTAATGAGTTTGCATATAATTCAGTAGATGAATGAGTGGCAGAACGTTATCAGTCAAAGTTTTAGAACATCTCAATCTTCCAGTTATTTATGACATTAGCACAGTTCAGGTCCAAATAACATAAAATGGTTCAAAGGGTCAAAAATAAGTTAGACATCAAAATATTTTGCTATTTTAACCTGAAATGCAACGATAGTCGGAATTTATGATTTAAAGGACTTTTTTCCGGAAACAAATCAAAGACAGCACAGAAAGCAAATTATGGTTTGAAATTGGATGCAAACTATTCCTACAGGTGTCTTAACTTTTGTAGATGATTTTCAAACCCTTTGATTTTATATAACCAGTGTTGAAACAGACTGCATTACAACACTGTGGTATGGACAGTTTTGCCAATTCAAGACACGTGCATTGTTATCATAATGGCAAGAAACAGGCAATTAACCAAAGAAGACAGACAGACAATTATAACCCTTAGAAGTGTAGGTCTGTCCTACAGAGAATTGGCCAAGGTTGCAGGCAGTACAGTTTTCTATACCATCAAAAGACACTTGGAAACTGGAGGAAACCCTGACAGCCTCAGCCAATAAGAGCCAGAGCTGGATTAACCAATCAGAGCAATCGCTTGCTGGAGGTGGGGTATTCAAGCCCTGTCACCAACAAGAGATATTACATTGGCATTGAGGACTATACAGAAGCCTGGTCAGAGTGCCACTGCCCAGTGGGAGGGGTAGGGACGACACCTACTAAGTGAGTATTGTGTTTTTTGGGAGTTTTTTTCATGTAGTGTGACGAGGGCTTATATTTCAAGCCCCCCCCCCTCCCACCCTTTCCCCCCAAAAAATCAAGGTAAGGCTTATTATTGGGGTACGTCTTAGTTTCAAGGAAACATGGTACTTACAAATATCTTCCTGGAATGGAACCTGTTTGTAAGTAGACGACTATCTGTATTTTTATTCATCTTAACTTGTTAGTTTTATGTTTTCATTTCAAAGTATAATTGAGACATTAAACTGCATAAATGGCAATAAAAGTGGGAAAAATTGTGGTGTTGTAAAACTTTTGACCAGTAATGTATATAGGTTGCAGGAAAAAGAGGAAAACAAAAAGCAGCCGGCAGATCAGTATAGGTATCAGGGAGAACAAAAGGAAAAAAAACAGAAGGAGGAGAAGCAATATTGATAAAGCCAGTTCATCATTTACAGGATGATCTTCCCTCTTGGATAACCGTACTTCGTCTCTTGCCGGCTGCCTGGATAACAATATCCATATTCTATCACAATGGCCTGATTAGCCAGATGTTCCTTGTCTGTGAGGTTATCCATAACTTTCTCCAGATGATATAGAGTTGGAAACGCATTGTAGCTAGTAAGAAAAAAGACTCAGTGGTTGGTGCTTGGTGACAATTGGGTTGCATTTGATTGCTTCTTGTCCCCGGTTTTCTTCCACCCATCGCACCACTCTTGTCCATAGTGTTTGGTATTGCAGCTCAGATCCATTGAAGTGAATGGGAGCTGAGCTTCAATACCAAACACCATCCACAAACAAGGATGGTGCTGTCTTTGGAAGAAAGCAGCCTCGTTCTTCGAACCCTGGGCAACCCCTTTAAGTTGAGTATCTTAAAGGTGTTTTCCAGGATATTTGAAGAAGTAAAAAAAAAAGGTTAAACGGCCTTAAAATAAGGAGAAATTGAAGACTCTTCTATCCCGGGCGGTTTATAGAAGATTATCCTTGTTGAAATGATAGACTGGTGGCCCTGAGTTTTGATTGTAGCTGCATACAACTACTGTATTTAATTACATTTACTGCCTGCCTAGGATACTTGAATACTACACTGGCAGAGTCTTTTTTTCAAAGTCCCTATTTCCAACTAGGGCACATGCGCTGCATACCGGCGCTTACAGAAATGACAGCCGTATCTGCCTTTTTCCTGCTAAGTGTCAATTTCTTTTTTTCATGTGTACTGAGTTTTTACAGTGTTGGGCACAAGGGCAGAGGGGACTGCATACACCCTGTCCTGCCTGCTCATGGGCCGGCAACCGCACTCTATAGGACACACATTGTCACTATATCCTATTGGATAGATTACTTTCTCTGAGCCGTCATTCATGATAGAAGCACTCCTCATTGGTCCTGCATAGACATAGCCTCACATTGGCTAGACATCTAATCATCCCACCCTCTCTATAAAAAGCTGTCAGTTCATTGCTGCCTTAATTATAACCTACCTGAACTCTTTGATAAAGCCTGTGTGGCGAAAGAGGTTGGGAGGGCATGTGTTATATGTTTTTCAGTTTAGGTGTTGAGGCAGTTCTTTGTCGCCTGACAGAGACCTCTGTCACGACTGTGATTGCTGCATAATCAGCATAGCAGTTTACTGGGATATTATAACATGGCTGCTTATATAGCACCTCTATTAACTGACACACTGGGCATCCTACTATTGGTTGCTAACAGTTATGTAATCACCGCAAACACTACATGCTGTGTGACTATGTTAGGGGCTTAAGACAATTGCCCTCAAAGCCTGCCTAGCAATATATATTTAGCTAATTTATGCACTCAGTAAGGATTTAGTTCAACCACCTATTCTTTGTCTATTATAAGCGCATAATTCAACAAAGTATATAATTTTAGATCATTCTCTTTCGGAGGGTATAACCATTAGGCTATTCTTTTTGTCTTATATATGGCTTTTGTCTGGTATACTTGGCTAAATAAGCTTATTTAGCTCCCCATCTAGATCTTCCCTTACAGCACCATAACTTAGGATGGTTCTCTTTGTGATTCATTTGAATTTGATAAAATAATATATCCATTAAAGCTTCCCCCATTCTAGCAACAATTCTGGGATTTTGCGTGACTTTAATGTTGCCTCATATTTCTATTCAGGTGCCTACACAAGGATGGAGAAGGACAGGAACAAGATGGCGGAGAGCATTATAAATCTCACCCTAAATATACTCTTCCAGCTTACTGGAGAGGTGAGAGATTCTGATGTCACATTACATCATTCTTATCTATGGTAATAACAGTTGACCATTAACCTGTTAAGGACCAGGCACAGTAAACTTATGGTGCCTGGTCTGGGGCTTAAATCCCAGCTGTATGTAAAATTAGTGCGGGTATTTAAGCCTCCTGCTCTGCAAGAAATCAGAGACAAGATGGGTTGTCAGCTCTTAGTCATAGCTGATAACCCGTGGGAGAAGGCAGGACGGGTTTTTAACCCTATTTGTCTTCTCCTTCCCCGAGTGCACAGCGCTCAATAAGCGCGATGTACTAACAAGTGGAAGTGTAACCTTCATTACGGGAGCCCGGGGGTCACGTGACCACCGGGATTCCCTGCTACAGCAGAGCTACAGGGTCATACTAGACCCTGACCAGCTCTGCCAGTGATTAATGTCTCAACAGGGAATGTTTTTTCCTGTAATTGGGGCTCCTATGGATTCCCCAGCTACAGTGGAAAAATGTAAAAAGTAAAAACAAACCCAAAACATGTGAATGTCTTCCCAGAGGTCTTGTATGACATCATGGGGGACATATGTACCCTGTTTCCCTGAAAAGAAGACAGTGTCTTATATTAATTTTTGCTTCCAAAGATGTGCTAGGTCTTATTTTCAAAGGAATGTCTTATTTTTCCATGAAAAAGAATTTACATTTATTGTTGAACAAAAAAATTAACATTTATGAAATGCTGTACAGTAGTTGTGATCACAAACCAGCATAACCAGACAAACTGTGAATCCGATCAAGAATTTCTTGTTACTACCACTATTTCCATGTACAACAATCTATGATACATTTACCGATCCCGATATTTATGAACACAAAGCAAAATTTATTCAATGACAGTCATATCCTCATCTTCTGGAACATCATAACAATCCAAACCCTGAATTTCCTGGTGAATTTCTTGTGACTTTCAGAATCATTGATGCAAATCTGTCATGTCTAGCAATAGCACTGTCCTTAAATGAGTACTTCTTGTCTTGCCTGACCCTGACAGGGCCACAAAAATAAGGGCTGTAAAGTACTTGGCTCCCACACACTGGCTGGAGACTGTAACGATCACCCACAGCAGTTACTGGACCACTTGTACAGCAGGGACGATATTCAGCTTCTGGCCACCAGGGAGGCTCATCACAGCAGACTCGCACAGCAGGGACAGAGCTAGGTCTTACTTTTGGGGGAGGCCTTATATTTAGTACTTCAGCAAAACATCTACTTGGTCTTATTTTCAGGGATGTCTTATTTTCGGGGAACACTATATGTATTTATGTTTTTTACTATCTAAGTAAAAGAAAATTACAGAATACTTTTTTAGTATACCAATTTAAAAAACATAACTTTAATAAATATGAATTGATTTTTTTTTTAAGCTTTTTGCCCCCAATAAAACTAAAAAACGGGGGAAAAAAGTCAGTGAAAAAATATTAAAAATAGCCCTATATGTCATGGGAAAAAAATGCAACAAAAATAATGTAGGTAGCTAAAGGAAAAAATAAAGCAGTTAAACCACTACATGGGTAAAATCCCTAAAAAGACTAAACAGCATGTCCTTAAGGGGTTAAAGAGGGGAGAGATTCTGATGTCACGTCATTCTTACCTATGATAATAACAGATGATGTCACTGGAGAGGTGATGGGCTCTGGAAATGTCTGTAATGACATTTATTTATGTCTCTCCATATACAGGATTACACAGTAGTGAAGAAGACCTCTAGTGATGGCTGTCGGGCCCCTGTGTGTGATGGATGGGGGAGACCCCTGAGCCCAATCACAGGGCCCCCACCTCGCCCCCTGATGCATGAGGACATCAATGTACAGAAGATTCTAGAATTCACCAACAAGATGATTGAGCTGCTGACTGGAGAGGTGACGCTGCAGGGAATGCTGGGACATTATACAGTAACAGCACTGGAGGATTCTGGGTAATGACTGTATATTGTGTTGTCAGGTTTCTATAAGGTGTCAGGATGTTGCTGTCTATTTCTCCATGGAGGAATGGGAGTATTTAGAAGGACACAAGGATCTGTACAAGGAGGCCATGATGGAGACCCGCCAGCCGCTCCCATCACCAGGTAAAAGACATGACTAAATGGTCATAATTTCTATGTAGAGAATGACTTCAGTGTCTGTCTGTGTTTCCTCCAGTTATAACTAGTAATAGAAGAACACCAGAGAGATATCCCCGTCAGATTTTCTCAGCCATTCTAGTGGCTTACAGAGTGAACGGTCTACATTCCCTGTTAGGAGTTTGGCCCCCTCTACCCACTCAGTAGGTGCTCATGTGAAGTGCAGCACCAGGCCTAATCCACTCAGCTTTGCAGAACCGCCACATCGTCTTCTGGCCACACTTTTTTTGACAAATTGTACAAGGTGCAGATGAGTCTTGGTCTTAAGGTTTCACAGGCAACAGTGACTCAGCATTCAGCCTTTTTCATTCTGTTTCCCACCCCAGGGTCTGCTTTAAGACATCTCATGGTTTCCCCCAATGAAATGAGAGAGAAAAGAGGATTCTTATTTTACTATAAAATCCATTTCTTGTAGCCTTCATTAAGGGACAATACAACCATCCATTTTCTTCCCATCTTACTATACCCTTCTCAGTTGTACTATGTTGTTGAGTTTTATCCGTTTTTTTGGTGTTCTGATACCAGTTATCTTCAGCTTGTTTTTCTCCGGCTGCTGGCATACAAACTGATTAGTTCAGTGGCTATAGGTGGCTGTAACCTGCCTAGGAGGAGCTAACTTTTTCACTCTTAGTGCTACTCTTGGCAGCAGCCGATACCCATGGTCCTGTCTCCCCCAATAAAGACTACTAGAAAAGGATTTTACAGTTAGGCAAAAAATCTCCTCTTGAGTTCTTTGAGCTCAGAAATCTACCAGGACAAGAACCCGAGGCTTGTGGAGGGCGGTGCTGCAAAATGTATTGCATGCCCCTCAGATAAGCTAGGGGCTCCCTATTATTAAGAAGCATTTATTGTAATGAAAGCAAAAACTATAAAGAATTTTTTATAAATAATTTGGAGGCTTCACTACAAAAGTGGATATTCTGCAAAAGAACAACCTGTGGTCAAACATCATGATTTACTCAGTAAGCGGTCTACTATTAGACTGATCTGTTTTGCCTTCACTGTCTTAGTCAATTACTAATTGCATTTTGCTACATGATTTGCAATTTGTAATGACATTGTTATATAGAAATGTTTTAAAATATTATTTTAAGGCCATTTTGATTAATAAATAGTAAAATCCATTTTATTCTTGGCAGATGACTGTACCAGGAGCTCAGATAGACGTCTGATATCTGCCAAGTGTAACGCAGATGATTGTGGTCTTACACAAGATACATATGAAGAGCCTGCCATTATCCCAGTTATCCCCTCAGCTCTTCAAGATAAAGATCCATCATCTGATCCTCTTATTCAGGTCCCATCATCTGATTCATCACTGACTGATAAGGTAAATAAAGGTCACAGAAGGGGAGAAAATCAAAGAGCTCACACAGGGAAGAAACCATTTCCATGTTCAGAATGTGCAAAAAGTTTTAAAACTAAACCACAACTCACTCAACACCAGAGAGTTCATACGGAGAAGAAGCCATTTTCATGTACTGTATGTGGAAAGTGTTTTAACCATAGATCAGCTCTTACTACACATGAAATAACTCACAGAAGAGAAAAATCATTTTCATGTTCAGAGTGTGGGAAATGTTTTTTATATAAATCAGAGCTTGTAAGACATCAGAGGATTCATACAGGGGAGAAGCCATTTTCATGTCCAGAGTGTGGGAAATGTTTTACTTCAAACTCAACTTTGCATCAACATCAGATTGTTCACACAAGTGAGAAGCCATTTTCATGTATTGTTTGTGGAAGGTGTTTTAGCAGGAAGTCTGTTCTAACTACACATCAAAAGACTCACACAGGAGAGAAGCCATTTTCATGTTTAGAATGTGGGAAATGTTTCTCAACTAAAGCTTATTTTGTTGAACATCAGAGAAGTCACACAGGAAAAACATTTTCATGTCCAGAATGTGAGAAATCTTTCATCCACAAAAAACATTTTCTCAGTCATCAAAGGGCTCACACAGGAGCGAAACAATTTTCATGTTCAGAATGTGGGAAATGCTTTTTTCATAAATCAAGGCTTGCTACGCATCAGAGAATTCACACAGGGGAGAAGCCATTTCCATGTTCAGAATGTGGAAAATGTTTTCATAGAAAATCACAACTTGCAACCCACCATAGAAATCACACTGGAGATAAGCCATTTTCATGTTCAGAGTGTGGGAAGTGTTTTCTGTATAAATCACGTCTTGTTACACATGAGAGAATTCACACAGGGGACAAGCCATTTCGATGTTCAGAGTGTGGGAAGTGTTTTCTGTATAAATCAGATCTTATTGCACATCAGAGAATTCACACAGGGGCAAAGTCATTTCCATGCTCAGAATGTGGAAAATATTTTTCTACTATATCAAATCGTAATCAACATCAGAGAATTCATACCGGGGCTAAACCATTTTCATGTTCAGAATGTGCCAAATGTTTTAAAGAGAAATCAGAGCTTGTTAAGCATCAGAGAAGACACACTGGGGAAAAGCCATTTTCATGTACAGAATGTGGCAAATGTTTTATGGATAAAGCAAGTCAGGATCAACATCAGAGAACTCACACAGGAGAGAAACCATATCCTTGTTCAGAATGTGGCAAATATTTTAGGTATAATTCAGATCTACATAAACATTGGAGAATTCACACAGGGGAGAAACCATTTTCATGTTCAGAATGTGGCAAATGTTTTAAGGATGAAACAAATTTTGATCAACATCAGAGAATTCACACAGGGGAAAAGCCATTTTCCTGTTCAGAATGTGGGAAATGTTTTAGAGAGAAATCAAAGCTTGTTAGGCATCAGAGAAGTCACACAGGAGAGAAACCATTTTCCTGTTCAGAATGTGGGAAATGTTTTAGGGATAAAGGAAGTCTTGATCAACATCAGAGAATTCATACAGGAGAGAAGCCATTTTCATGTTCAGAATGTGACAAATGTTTTAGGAATAAAGCAAGTCTTGATCAACATCAGAGAATTCATACAGGAGAGAAGCCATTTTCATGTTCAGAATGTGACAAATGTTTTAGGAATAAAGCGCGTCTTGATCAACATCAGAGAATTCATACAGGAGAGAAACCTTATTCATGTTCAGAATGTGGGAAATGTTTTATGTATAATTCAGATCTACATAGACATCAGAGAATTCACACAGGGGAAAAGCCTTTTTCATGTTCAGAATGCGGCAAATGTTTTAAGGACAAAACATTGCGTGATCGACATCAGATAATTCACACAGGAGAGAAATCATATTCATGTTCAGAATGTGGCAAATGTTTTAAGGATAAAACTAATCTTGATAAACATCAGAGAATTCACACAGGAGAGAAACCGTTTTCATGTTCAGAATGTGGCAAATGTTATACAGAGAAATCAAAGCTTGTTAGACATCACAGAACTCACACGGGGGAGAATGCTTTTTCATGTTGAGAATGGGTGAAATGTTTTACCCCAAAATTAAGTCTTCTTGAATTTCAAAGAGCTATCTTGGAAAAGTAACCTTTTTTTTTTCAAAATAATTTTACTGACAGAAGGCATGAGATAGAAATTGAAACTTTGACTGTCAAAGAAAAGTTTCAAGTCAGACAAAAGAAAGGTAAAGTAATATGGAGCGCTGATGGGGAAGAGCATTTATCAATGTTCCTGCACCAGCTTTCTGTCAAAAAGCGGCAAATTTTGCCACACATCATAGCACAAAATATTGTGTCTGCCTTCCAACGTTCATAGTGCTTGTCAGTTTTCTACAAATTGGGTGGACATGGTCTCCTGTGGCCTGACAGACTTACTATAAATTAGCTTACATTACACCATCAATCTACACCAGTCGGTGGATTTGATTTTCCTAGAACATTGACTGCTAGAAGATGTGACAAATTTAAGAGACATAGATCTCTAAAACTTAGTGCATTTTACTTCAGCGGCATTCAGCTTAACAACTAGCATTTACATTACCAGTCTTAACCCCTTATTGACCCAACTTTTTTTCCCTTTTTCTTGGTTATTTTGCAAGAGCCATGAGGTTTTCATTTTTTGATAGACCTGCTAATAGGGGGGCTTGTTTATAATGGCAGCACTTTGGGCTAAACATATTGTATTGTTTTAACTATAAAAACATTTATGGGTTAGAGATGAGCGAGCATACTCGCTAAGGGCAATTGCTCGATCGAGCTGTGGCCTTAGCGAGTACCTGCCAGCTCGGGAGCAAAGATTCGGCTGCCGGTGAGGAGCTGCGGGGGAGAGCGGGAGGAACGGAGGGGAGATCTCTCTCTCCCTCTCCCCCGCCTCCCCCCCACCCCCCCCCCCCCCCCCCCCGCTCCACCCTGCTCACCGCCGCAACCTACCTGTCACCCGCAGCGGCAGCCGAACCTTAGAGACGAGCAGGGAGATACTCGACTAAGGCACTACTCGATCGAGAAGTTAGCCTTAGCGAGTATGCTCGCTCATCTCTATTATGGGTACATAAAAAACCCTAGATTTGTGTCATGTGTTTTTTTTTTTCATACAGCATTCACTGCAGAGTATCAATGACATGATCTTTATTCTGCGTGCCAATACGATTAAACTGATGACAAATTTATAAAGCCTTTTTATGTGTTATTACTTTTGCACAATAAACATTTAAAGAAAAAATTTAATTTGTGTTTGCCTCACTGCATTTTTACCCCGACAGAGCTTGTGAGATCTTGTTTATATGGGGCGAGTTGTCGTTTCCACCTTTACCATAAGGCTTTTTTAAATCACATTTTATTGCGTGTTTTTTTTAGAGGAAGATGAACCAAAAAACCAGCAATTCTGTTTGTTTTTGTTTTTTTCATTTTTATTTTTATGGCATATACCAAATAACAGCTTAACTTTGGTATTTGGATTAATAAGATTTTGATTTTTTTTTAAATTACTTTTACACAATAAAGCCTCATTCAGACATGTTTCTGTGTGCCTATGTGTGCGAAAAAAATATGCTCCTCTCTTATGTGGAAAACTGTTTGCTTGTGAAACTTTCCCCGTTCACTGGAGCAGCTGCTCCACGAAGGTCCCCTCATCACTGAACACTGTGACAGCACTGTTTTTCAAAATAGAAGCATCTTTTAAATGTCCTGCTGTAAGCAGCGAGGAATCTGTTCCATGTGCAGGAGTTTGATAAACTCCTGCAAAACGCGCACTTATGTCCTATCTTTTTTAGATGCGCGCTGTTTTGCACTTCAGATTTTGCGCGTATAAACTCTTCTATAGGAACCCATTGGTTCTTTTATGCATTATGCGCACGCAAAACACACGCTCGTCTGAGTGAGGCCTAAATGGTATAGTTAGGAAGGCGCCTCGAGAAGATATAAAGAAGAATACTTTAAATAAAACCTAGGGACTCACCTGGTGTGGACGCCTGGATCCAATAAAGGATACCCAGGTGCCACACCTGGAGTCCCAGTCTTCGTATCAGTATACATCTCTCTTATGCCTTCGGCATCCATTCCAATGATGGAGAGCTGCAAGGACTGCAGAGAACTCCGAAGGAGTTCTCAGGAGCAAAAAACAAAGTTAATAGAAAAACAATTACAAAAAATCCTGCGCTCATAAGAAGGCTATTGATTCTGTGTCCATTTATCAAGGTTAAAAATGAAGAAAGAGGAAACTTACTTTGAAGGAAGGAGTTATGGATAAACACAAAAACTCCTCCAAGTGGTGATAACCAGAGTAGTTACTGTTGGTGAACTCAGCAAACTGAGTGATGATGAAGATGATGATAATGAATATTCTTATTTAATTTAAAAACATAACATACAATAAAATACAAGGACAACACGTTTCAGTGTATACAAAACACCTCTATGAAGTATAACTAATACGTAGTATAAAGTGCACACACATATATGCATTAAACTCCGTCATAGGGCTGTTAGATGTGGCCTCAACAGGTGTAAGTGTTGTACCAATAGCCAACAAGAAAGTTTTTATAAAGAAAGACCAAACTCCCTGCAAATTAACACAATATTTGAGTTGTGCTACTGTATACGTGATTCACATGATTAAATGCCCATGTGGCCTTCGATCCGTGAACCCCTTGTGTACAAGACTTAACAAACATTAATATACTTTACGTTTTTTGGAAACCTAGTGTTTCGAAACATCTTTTGAAATACCTCAACCAAGATGTCTCGAAATTGAAAATTACGCCACTTGAAACTATCAATCTTGGACTTTTCTAATACTTAAAAAACTGAGAGCTGCTTTTGGATTTTAAAGTTTAGATACCCTTCCACCCCGGGGTCTAAATGAGGACCTAGAAAAAATGTAAATTATGTTGAAAAAAACAAACAACTTACTGTTGGTAAAATTATAGTAATACCTTTTATAGCCATACATTGTATGAAATGACCATGAATAAAGCATCCTACATTAATAATGTATTATATATAATACTAGCTGATATACGCATCTTCGCCCGAGTCTATTTGGTACTGGTGTTTATCTGGTGTTCACACAGAAAATCTTATGAAGTCGTGGTTACTTTAGAGATACTGAGGAAAAACATATGTTCACCATTTTGCATAGTTCTCTGCGTTACCCAGGAAACACCACGGGGAGGTAACAATGCGACGTTTCATTTATATGAAATGACATCGGGAAGTGAGAGAATTAGATTCCATATGTAAAATTTGGACGCTAATTCTTTTGCAATTAGAATTGAATGATCGAGTTGGGACCCATTAACTTTTACTATTTATGACATAATCAATGCTCATGCCAAATTTCCCATTTCTATGACACCAGAAAGTGAGAAAATTAGATTCCGTATGTAAAATTTGGACGCTAATTCTTTTGCGCATAGAATTGAATAATCGAGTTGGGACCCATTAGCTTTTCCTACTTATGACATAATCAATGCTCGTGCCAAATTTCACATTTCTATGACACCGGAAAGTGAGAAAATAACATTCCGTACGTAAAATTTGGACGCTAATTCTTTTGCACATAGAATTGAATAATGGAGTTGGGACCCATTAGCTTTTCCTATTTATGACATAATCAATGCTCGTGCCAAATTTCGAGTTTCTATGACACCGTGAAGTGAGAAAATTAGATTACGTACGTAAAATTTGGACGCTAATTCTTTTGCGCATAGAATTGAACAATCAAGTTGGGACCTATAAACTTTTCCTATTTATGACAATCAATGCTCGTGCCAAATTTCCTGTTTCTATGACATTGGAAAGTGTGAAAATTACATTCCGTACGTAAAATTTGGACACTAATTCTTTTGCGCATAGAATTGAATAATGGAGTTGGGACCCATTAGCTTTTCCTATTTATGACATAATCAATGCTCCTGCCAAATTTCGAGTTTCTATGACACCGGGAAGTGAGAGAATTAGATTCCGTACGTAAAATTTGGACGCTAATTCTTTTGCTCATAGAATTAAATAATCAAGTTGGGAGTCGGGACCCATTAACTTTTCCTTTTTATGACATAATCAATGCCCGTGCGAAATTTTAAGTTTCGATGACATTGGGAAGTGAGAAATTTAGATTACGTACGTAAAATTTCAACGCTAATTCTTTTGCGCTAGAATTGAATTATCGAGTTTGGACCAAATTACTTTTCCTATTTTGGAGATAGTCTATGCTTGTGCCAAATTTCATGTTTCTACGACATCGGGAAGTTGGAGAACTTTTGGCCAGTCAGTGAGTCAGTGAGGGCTTTCGTCTTTATATATATATAGACTAGCTTACCCGTCGCGCGTTGCTGCGAAGACAGACAGACATACATACATTCGTTTTTATATATCTAGATAACATCCAATCACAGCGCAGCTTTCATGTTACCTCAGTGGTATAATATATAACATCCAATCACAGCACAGCTTTTATGTTACCTCAGTAGTAAGAGAAATAACCAATCACAGCGCAACTTTTATTCTGCCTCAGCAATATCAAAAATAGCAACCAATCACAGCGCAGCATTCATTTTACCTCAGCGGTATAATATATAGCAACCAATCACAGCACAGCTTTCATTTTAACTGAGCATTCTCAATATCCAGCAATTGTCTTGCGAAATGTTCGGCAGATGCATCATTTTGTAGTTGAACACGCATCTTGTTGCTCGTAATGCCTTTTGCTTTCGTGCTTGAGATGGAAATCAAACGATCTACGTCTGGGGAGCAAACTGTCGACGACGCTCGCACGCGCTCCACCTATCGTAGGATAGATGTACTATGCCAGTCATCTTCCCAGGAGTGTACTTAACAACTTCCCAAAGATTCATGGCGATTGGATGAATGGTGTAGTAATGCATAAAGGACAGACAGACAGACATACATTCATTTTTATATATATAGATGACAACAGGAAGTGAGAGAATTAGATTCCGTACGTAAAATTTGGACGCTAATTCTTTTGCGCTTAGAATTGAATAATCGAGTTGGGACCCATTAACTTTTCTTATTTATGATATAATCAATGCTCGTGCCAAATTTCAAGTTTCTATGACATTGGAAGTGAGAGAATTAGATTCCATACGTAAAATTTGGACGCTAATTCTTTTGCGCTTAGAATTGAATAATCGAGTTGAGACCCATTAACTATTCCTATTTATGACATAATCAATGCTTGTGTTAAATTACATCGGGCAGTGAGAGAATTAGATTCCGTACGTAAAATTTGGACGCTAATTCTTTGGCGCTTAGAATTGAATAACCGAGTTGGGACCCATTAACTTTTTCTATTTATGACATAATCAATGCTCGTGCCAAATTTCAAGTTTTTATGACATCGGGAAGTGAGAGAATTAGATTCCGTACGTAAAATTTGGACGCTAATTATTTTGCACTTAGAATTAAATAATCAAGTTGGGACCCATTAGCTTTTCCTATTTATGACATAATCAATGCTCGTGCCAAATTTCAAGTTTTTATGACACCGGGAAGTGAGAGAATTAGTGGCAATGATGGAAATCGAACGATCTATGTGGGGGGGGGGGGGGCGTAACTGTCGATGACGCTCGCACGCACGCCATTTATCATAGGATAGATGTACTATGCCAGCAATCTTCTCAGGAGTGTACTCAAAGTTTCTATGACATCGGGAAGTGAGAGAATTAGATTCTACGTAAAATTTGGACGCTAATTCTTTTGTGCTTCCCAAAGTTTCATGGCGATCGGATGAATGGTGTAGTAGCGCATAAAGGACAAACAGACAGACAGAGAAACAGACAGACACGCATATATTCAATTTTATATAGAGAGAGTTCTATCACTACCCACAATCATAGTATCTGCATAAAGAACCATATTTTTATTAAATAATAGTAATTAATTGTAATTATCGAAATATGCATTTTATGAATATATAAGCACCAACGTATGCATTTTTTTATTAATATGTAATTATCAGTATATGCATTTTATCATAGTAATATAGTAACATAGTAGGTTAGGCTGAAAGGAGACAGTGTCCATCTAGTTCAGTCTGTTTCCACCCCCCTTGTTGATCCAGAGGAAGGCAAAAAAAAACAATTAGGCAAGGCTAATTATCCCCCTTGGGGGAAAAAATTCCTTCCCAACTTTGTAATGGCAGTCAGAATAATCCCTGGATCAACGTTTGAGTTCCTAACCTAACTCCAAGACCCGCATCCACAACCCCGCTGGTCACCTAATGTCTATATCCTGCAATATCATAGCGCTCTAGAAATGCATCTAGTCCCTCTTAAACTCCTCTATTGCTTTTGCCATTACCATATCCTCAGGGCTCTTTCACACGGGTGTATATCGGATGCCGTTTTCACGGACAGCCGATATATGGTACGATCTGATGCATTGGATTCCAATGCATCAGATCATATGGCCATATTCCCGTGGCATAAAAGCACCTGGCTGGGCCAATATAGTGCCGGGTGCTTTCATGCCGGGCCAAAAAGATAGTCCTGGAACTATCCTTCTGGCTGGAATACGTTATCTGCTGCATGGGCTCCTATGGGAGCCAATGATAGCGGCCACAGAAGGGAGGTGGGAGGGAGTTTAGCAGCGTGATTGCTAGACTCCCTCTTCTCTCCTCTATCCTCCCCTTCGGCTGTTTGCAATGGGAGGGGGCGAGATGGGGGTGGAGCTAAGCTTTACCCCTCCCATTGCTGGCTGCTGACAAGGGGTGGAGAGGTTCTTAGCTCTACCCCCGTCCCACTCACTCCCATTGCAAACAGCTGGAGGGAAGAAGAGAGAAGGTGAGCCTTCGAGGGTGGAGCCTTGGGGTGGTCCCCTCGTTCGGCGGTTCTTTTTCACACGTTCAGATAGGTCTCAGCATAATCATTGGGAGTCATCTTTTGCAGGAACTTCTGCACAGTCTTCCTGGGCCTAGCTGTAGTAGGGGCCCCATCCTTCCTTAAGGCAGGATGTTTGAGCAGGACATCTGTCAGCTGGTCCATCTGTGCCTGCAGCTCCTCCATAGCCAGGGTGGGCGCTTGCATCGCGGTCACAGACTTTACCCAGGACATTCACCGAGTGTCTTGCCGTTGCCCTCAGCGGTCAGGATTGCTGCCCGCATCCGAGCACCAAATGTAATAGTCCGTCAGGGGGATGGGGTTGGCACAGACACACCGGACCATAAAGAAGGATAAAACTTTCCTCAGTTTTATTTCCCAGCACAGCAAACAGAAATAGTCTTTCAAATACCACGCAGGGTGCTCAAGTCCATGTAAGAATCACTAAATGAAAGCTACACCATGCAAGGTGCTCAGAGGCTTCCTCCTCAGGCTGTCAGGCCCTGACCTCCTGGAGCTGCAGTCTTTTATGCTCCAGTACTGGGATCAGTGCCTGCAGCTGCGCTTCCTGAGAGCTAGGGTGAAGTTGTGGATTGGATCGCCACCCTGTCCAGACTTAAAGCCTGGGAAGGAGATATACTCCATCCACAACTTCACCCTTTAATTGCATACACAATATTAAAATCATAGAGGTGAGTGCAAAAAACCAAAAACCTTCATTAAAAAAGCTAAAAAAATACAATACCTAATATGCTGCAGGGCAGGCACAGTCGCCACAGGCAGAATCACCATAGGACAGGCACATGGATGATATTGAGGTGCAAATTGTTCAATGCCGACTAATGTGCAGTCACCTACTCAACCCAGCCCATAATGGGGAGGAGTGACTGCAAACAAACCTAGCCTGCACATATGACCAATACCAAAGAAGCCAGCTACAGATGGGTGTGCCCCATCATACAGGATAGCAACTCTCACTGACAAGTAGTGGGTCGCCCTGTATCTACAAAGTGGGACACACTGTCTGACATCTTGGGCTCCCCCAAAATCTCCAGCAAACTGCATACAAAAAATACTGATAAATGCTGGTGTTAGTTCTGCATTTTGGCCAAAAGGCATAGGCTGAGGGGCCACGACGAGGCCACCACACATCCGCCAGAACCTATGCTATCTCACTATTAACTACATTAAAATCACAGAGGTGAGAGCAAAAAAAACAAAAACATTCACTGAAAAAGCCAAAAAAGTTGCTATCCTGTATGGTGGGGCACACCATCTTTGGCTGGCTTAACATAGTAACATAGCTTGTAAGGCCGAATGAAGACAATGTCCATCTAGTCCAGCCTGTTTATCCTCCTGTTTTGTTGATCCAGAGGAAGGCAAAAAAACCCAAGAGCAGAAGCCAATTAGCCCTTCTGGGGAAAAACATTCCTTCTGACTCCCTAATGGCAATCAGACTAATACCTGGATCAACCCCTAATAGTTCCTACCTGCCTGTATACTCAGATTAACAATTAACCTAAGATTTATATCCTGTAATATCCTTCCGCTCCGGAAAGACATCAAGTCCCCATTTAAACTCCTCTATGGATTTTGCCATCACCACATCCTCAGGCAGAGAGTTCCACAGTCTAACTGCTCTTACAGTAAAGAACCCCTTTCTATGTTGGTGATGAAACCTGCTTTCCTCTAGACGTAGCGGATGCCGTCTTGTTACCGTCACAGTCCTGGGTATAAACAGATCATGGGAGAGATCCTTGTATTGTCCCCTCATGTATTTATACATAGTTATTTGATCGCCCTTTAGCCGTCCTTTTTCTAGAGTAAATAATCTCAATTTTGATAGCCTCTCTGGGTTTAGTCTATAATCCTTCTTTGGTATCATTCACATTGCAGGGTAGGTTGTAGTGGATATACGCAAAATCTATATTTCTGTGACAGTGGACTGGACATACATTTCATATGTAGTGGACAGTGGACCTGTACTAGACAGTTTTACGCATACTATACATTTCTTACCTTCTATATAGTGTAGGGGTGCGCTACAGAAGATGGCCTGTAGGGGGCAACAGACAATCAGTCTGATGCCTATAGTAAGAAGGAAAACTCCCACAGGTGTGGTCAGTGCTATAAAAAAGGGTTGTTCCCACTGCAGAGGAAGAGTGCAGGGCTACCAGGCCCAGTGTGTCAGCTTAGTGGAGCTATAAGGCTGCCAGGCCCTGTGTGTGGCTAAGAAGGCCAGAGGTGGACAGGGAGACGCCCCTCACCTCAACACCAGAGACAGTGTGACAGCTCAGTGGAGCTGGGGCTGCTAAGCCCAGTGTGTGACTAAGAAGGCCAGGGGGGGAGAGGGAGACGCCCCTCACCTCCACACCTAGGAGAAGTGTGTGGTTGGGAGATCCAGGCTGCGGTGATTCCCTTTGTGAGCGGAGAGGCGCTGTAGACAAGGCGCTGAGAGAGGTAGCAGGACCTCTGAAGTACGCCTGCCCTGGGACTAAGGGTCTGAAGGCACGACAGACTGAGGACCAGCTGCGCTCTGGACATTCACAGATCTGTGAGACTCTATGGACTTATATAGTCTCCTCAGCTGAGGATTTATCTGCTTGCCCTACGGACTGTAAAGGGTTAAAACTTGAACAGAGACTTTTGTTGTTGCAATTATTGATTATTGCTCTGGAGACCCAGTCATTTATGATGCTGATAAAGATTGTGTGAATAAAATGCAAGTAAAGAAGAAAAGTGGCCGTTTGGCTTGATATGTAACCCCCGTGTTGTCACAATAGCTATAACAGTATTTTTTCCATTTTGTATTTGCTTACACACATATATTTTTATATATTTCATATATCCACTTCCTCATATGTACAATGAAACTCTCCGTTTCCCTATACTCTAACAGACTTTAACATTAAGTGGAACACTCTACTTCCCGATTGCTAGCAGACTTTAGCTAAGACAAGTCAGACACACGAAATCGCAGTCTTTAACATTAACGCTTCTTAGCAGATGCGCTAGTCAACATAAGCAGTTTGTGGGAAATGTATGCAAATAATATGGAAAATTTATGCAAATAATAGTTCAAGTCATAATCTCCAATCATCATACCGGACCATCCACATGTGGTACCCAAGACAACTCACTCATCTCATCTTGCCCCCCCATCCCCGGACTGATACCACGTGACGCGCAACGCGAAGAATAACAGATGACCGGATGAAGGAAGAATCTTAAGACGATTATCCAATAATCAATCAATACGTTGTATCTATGTAATCTTTGGCATGCCCAAAAAGGGCAGATATGTTAAATTCTTTAAAAGAGGCTACGCACCCACAAATAAAGCAGAAATGAGGACGTTTTCTTATAGTGAACTTGTGTTAGTGTGATTGCTTCAGGCTGTGCGCACAGCCTCACAACATTAATTTGGAAGGATGCAAACATTCCTATTGATCACGCCATGGACCCCCAAAGGTCATCCACGACAAGATTTGTTTGCAGTCGCTCCTCCCCAATCTGGGCTGGGTTGAGTTGGTGATTGCACATTAGTCAGCAGTGAACAATTTGTTCCTCAATATCATAGTCTAGCTGACTGCATTCTATTAGAGTTTACAGCGATTGTGCCTGCCCCATGGCGAGTGTGCCTGCGGCGAGTGTGCCTGCCCTGCGGCGACTGTGCCTGCCCTTTGGCGATTGTGCCTGCCCTGCGGCGACTGTGCCTGCCCTGCGGCGACTGTGCCTGCTCTGCAGCACATCAGGTATTGCATTTTTTTGTCTTTTTCAGAGAACGTTAGTATTAAGCTACAACCTGGACAGAATCGCAGGAGTGCAGGCTGAGGAACACTTGGGAAATAGTGGTAACAATATAAAAAAGTTCCAGCTGTCATTCAATAGGAAGCCCTATTAGGGAACAAGAGAAAAAACTAAACTTTAGTAAAGAAAAATTTGATCAGCTCAGAATTACTCTTAGGGTGGATTCAGACGACCGTATATCGGCTGGGTTTTCACGCCCAGCTGATATACGGCATCTCTCTCTGCAGGGGGAGGAGGCTGGAAGAGCCGGGAGCAGTGCTCTGAGCTCCGGCCCCTTCTCTGCCTCCTCTCCACCCCCTGCACTATTTTCAATGAGGAGAGGCAGGGCGGGGGCGGGGCTAATTCCCAGGACTTAGCCCCGCCCCATCATGCCTCCTCTCATTGCAAATAGTGCAGAGGGGTGGAGATTGGTTGCTATTTCCTATATTGTTGGAGCAAAATAAAAGCTGCGCTGTGATTGGTTGCTATTTCTTATACTGCTGAGGTAACATGAAAGCTGCGCTCTAATTGGTTGTTATATATTATACTGCTGAGTTAAAATTAAAGCTGCGCTGTGATTGGTTGTTATTTATTATACTGCTGAGGTAACATGAATGCTGCGCTGTTATTGGTTGCTGTATATTATACCGCTGAGGTAAAATAAATGAGACGCTTAATTGGTTGCTATTTCTTATATTGCTGGAGCAGAATAAAAGCTGCGCTGTGATTGGTTGCTTTTTCTTATACTACTGAGGTAACATGAAAGCTGCACTGTAATTGGCTGTTATATATTATACTGCTGAGTTAAAATTAAAGCGGCACTGTAATCGGTTGTTATATATTATACTGCTGAGGTATCATGAAAGCTGCGCTGTGATTGGTTGCTATATATTATACTGTTGAGGTAACATGAAAGCTGCACTGCGATTGGTTATATATATATATATATATATATATATATATATATGAATGCATGTCTGTCTGTCTTCGCAGCAACGCGTGACAAGTAAGCTAGTTTTTTTTATATATAAAAATAATAAGACACACCCTGCTAAGTCAAGCTATTCCCCGTTAAATAATTTTTTTTCAATAAAAAAAATCCCCAACCATGAGAGGGCGGTTGAAAGCAAAACTACAATGCACTTTAAAATCTGAAATATTTTTTGTATTTTTAACCCATTCCAATCCACTGACATCTAAAGACATTCTGATTGAAGGCTGTACAGCTCCGATGTCGGATGATGTCCGGCAGGGTATTCTTATTGTGGATTACTGGCTGCTCTGTTGTCGGGGGTCTCTCAAGCATGTCACATACCGCAATACCAGCCCTAGCCAGCAGATGGCAGAAAGAGAAAGCCCCCTAGGAAACCCTGAATCCAAGATTGGATTGCAAAGGGTTAAGACTGAGTATTGAGATTCTTGTGTATTTTTTAGTTATGTTTATCTATAGTGTTAAACACAATACTGGATTCTAATGGAATAAAGAAATAGTTTTGGACAAACATAAGTAAAACACACAAGAATCTCAGAAATTATTATTACTCAGAAAAAATTCCATGACAAAAACAAAATTCCATGACAAGTTAGAAAATTCCATGACAATTCCAGGTATTCCATGACGCGTATGAAGCCCGAGTACAGACGAGAAATGGGAGAAGTTTAAAAACATCCAAATTACTTCATTTGATACTTTTTCATACCCTTTCAAAATAAAAGCACTATGAGTAGAAGGAAGCCAATGTGGCTCTACAAGAAAGCATTTAAATTACTTAAACAAGAAGTTAGTGAAGAAGCGCTAAAAACATACAAGGAAAAAACTAAATATGTGAGGAAAAGATAAAAACTGTCAAGGAGCAGGTAGAAAGACTGATTGCCAAAGAGAGCAAAAATAATCCTAAACTATTCTTCAATTATGTAAGCAGTAAAAGGATTTGTACTGAAGGCACTGGCCCCTTTACAATTAATACAGGAAAAACCATAGAAGACGATGGGGAGAAGGTAAATCTATTAAATAGCTTTTTTCAAATGTATTCACAAATAAAAAAAATGTCACACGAGATGCAGGGAAATAATACGACCCTCCCCCCCCCCACACACACACACTAAATATTGCATGTCTAACACAGGAGGAAATAGTTAAGAAGGATTAAAATCGATAAATCACCAGGCTCAGATGGAATACACCGAAGGGTTCTAAAGGAACTAAGTAATGTGATAGATAGGCCACTATTTCTTATATTTAGGGAGACTGTTGAGACCGGGGCTGTACCACTGGATTGGCGCATTGCAAGTCTAGTTCCAATAAACAAAAAGGCGTCTAAAAAAGAAACTGGTAACTACAGGCGCATTGCAAGTCTAGTTCCAATAAACAAAAAGGCGTCTAAAAAAGAAACTGGTAACTACAGGCCAGATTGGCGCATTGCAAGTCTAGTTCCAATAAACAAAAAGGCGTCTAAAAAAGAAACTGGTAACTACAGGCCAGTAAGCCTCACTTCAATAATTGGAAAAATATTCAAGGGGTTTTTGAGCGATGCCATCCTAGAGTACCTCAAGGAAAACAACAGTTAAACTCCTCACTAGCATGGGTTCATGACGGGTCGATCATGTCAGACCAATTTGATCATCTTCTAAAATGAAGTAAGTTCTAGGCTGGACCTGGGAGAGTCTATTGATCTTGTATATCTGGATTTTTGTAAAGCATTTGACACTGTGCCGCATAATAGATTGATATGTAAAATGAGACAACTCAGTCTGGGCGAGAACGTGTGTATCTGGGTAAAGAACTGTCTCAGAGATAGAAAGCGGGCGGTGGTAATAAATGGTTTGTACTCTGATTGGGCCACCGTTGCTAGTGGAGTGCCACAGAGCTCAGTATTAGGCCCCATTCAATATATTTATCAATGACTTGTTAGAGGAACTGCACAGTAAAATATCAATGTTTGCAGATAATACGAAACTATAGAAGATAATTAATACAAAGGCGGATAATATGTGGCTACAAACGGACTTCGATAAGCGGGGGGCTTGGGTAGAAAAATGGCAAATAAAGTTCAATATTGATACATGTAAGGTTATGCAGGAGAAACGGGTGTCACCAATATACTATTTCCTAGGTACTGCTAGGGAAAAGTGAGATGGAGAAAGACCTGGAGGTTCTATATGACTGTAGACTTAAAGGGGTTGTCCCGCGCCGAAACGTTTTTTGTTTTTTTTAACCCCCCCCCCCCGTTCGGCGCGAGACAACCCCGATGCAGGGGTTAAAAAAACAACCCGCACAGCGCTTACCTGAATCCCGGCGGTCCGGCGTCTTCATACTCACCTGCTGAAGATGGCCGCCGGGGTCTGCTCCCTCCGTGGACCGCAGCTCTTCTGTGCGGTCCATTGCCGATTCCAGCCTCCTGATTGGCTGGAATCGGCACGTGACGGGGCGGAGCTACACGGAGCCGGCATTCTGCACGAGCGGCCCCATAGAAGACAGCAGAAGACCCGGACTGCGCAAGCGCGGCTAATTTGGCCATCGGAGGCCGAAAATTAGTCGGCACCATGGAGACGAGGACGCCAGCAACGGAGCAGGTAAGTATAAAACTTTTGATAACTTCTGTATGGCTCATAATTAATGCACAATGTACATTACAAAGTGCATTAATATGGCCATACAGAAGTGTATAGACCCACTTGCTGCTGCGGGACAACCCCTTTAACTGGAGCAATCAATGCCAGTCAGCTGCTGCAAAAGCAAATAAAGTCTTAAGGTGCATTAAAAGAGTTATAGGGGCGAGGAACGAGAACATTATTCTTCCACTATATAAGGCACTTGTCAGGCTCCACATGGAAAACTGGGTACTGTGATCTGGCATGACTTGATATGCAATCTAAAATGGCAGCCCTTGGGGCTTTAAAAAGGCCCCAAACTGCTATGGCAACTGAACGCACCCTGCAATGTCATCATGGCGGCAGTTGGGGACCGCAAAACTCCAATCGGGGCATTCAATATGCTGCTCTCAGAATTGGCAGTGGCATTTAAAGGGTTAATAGCTGCTATCAGCGCTGCTGCTGATTGGAGCTGTTGCTGGCGGGTTTCAGCTGTAAGAAACAGCCGACACCCGCACTGTATGGAACGGGATCGACTCCCTATCCACCTCCATACAAACCCTGAACCTCCATGATGTAAATGTACGTCCTGGAGCATCAAGGGTGTTAAAAGATCAATGTTATGGAAAGAGGCTAAAAAACGTGCAGTGACTGGGGCTGTCAAGGATACGGTGGCATTCTCCCATGAAAAAGTGATGGTTGATGCTACTTACACTGTATGTGCCTAATTATAGACAGCATATATCTATAAAAAACCTTTCAATTATAAATAGACATAAGGTTGGCTTTTTTAATACTAGTAGGTGATTTTATTACAACTCTGTTGCCTTCTATAGACTCATCGAATACTAAATCCATCAACCAACCTCCATCTATCATTTGTCTTTTTGATGATAACCTATTGGCGATTCCAACAGCCAACTGAACGCCATTTATACTTTCTTCTCACATCCTCAGGGTGCATTTAGACGAATGTATATCAGCAGTGCTCTGAGCTCCCGCCCCCTCTCTGCCTCCTCTCCACCCCTCTGCACTATTTTCAATGAGAGGAGGCGGAACGAGGCGTGGCTAAGTTCTGGGAATTAGCCCCGCCCCTGTCCCACCTTTCCTCATTGAAAATAGTGCAGGGGGATGGAGAGGAGGCAGAGAGGGGGCGGGAGCTCAGAGCACTGCTCCCACCTCTTCAAGCCTCCTCCCCCTGCAGAGGGAGACGCCGTATATCGGCTGGGCGTGAAAACCCAGCCGATATACATTCGTCTGAATGCACCCTCAGGTGTATAGTAGATGGTGGTCGGATCATGCCCCTATAATGATGTCGGTTCAGGAATAGTTCAACCAATTTCCCATTAAAGTTTGTCATCTTAAGGCCTTATTCACACGGGCCAAAACCAGGAGCAGGTCCAAAATACGGAAGCCATGCAAATCTTTCCATTATACTTTCTCTCCACTCCTCGATTTGGGTAATTAAATACTGATGAAAAGTACGCCCGTGTGAAAGAGCCCTAACAATTATATTTTACAACATCCAACATATGCCCCTCAGGTACTCAATCATTATTATACTACTTGAACTTGAAGGGGTTGTCCCGCGCCGAAACGGGGGTTTTTTTTTTTCAATAGCCCCCCCGTTCGGCGCGAGACAAACCCGATGCAGGGGTTAAAAATAAAAACCGGACAGTGATTACCTGAATCCCCGCGCTCCGGTGACTTCTTACTTACCTGGTGAAGATGGCCGCCGGGATCTTCACCCTCGGTGGACCCTCAGGTCTTCTGTGCGGTCCATTGCCGATTTCAGCCTCCTGATTGGGCGATTAGACGCTGAAAATTAGACGGCACCATGGAGACGAGGACGCTAGCAACGGAACAGGTAAGTGAATAACTTCTGATAACTTCTGTATGGCTCATAATTAATGCACAATGTACATTACAAAGTGCATTAATATGGCCATACAGAAGTGTATAGACCCACTTGCTTTCGCGGGACAACCCCTTTAATGAGAATGGTGAGGTTTCTGATTCCATCCTATGGTGTGCCTGCAAGGCATTTATAAGAGGCCACTATCTAAAATTAGCGTCTTAAGCCTCATTCACACGAGCGTGTTTATGTGCGTATATAGGTGCGCAAAAAACTGCGTGCCGACGTACGTGAAAAAAGACTGGTGAATGCAGGTCCATGCACCATCGCTTTCAATGGGGCCACCACTGCTGCCGGCAACCCCTGCAGTGATTTTCGAGAAAGGGTTTAAAATATAAGCCCTTCCCTGAAAATCATCCCTGGTTTATGTAAAAGATAAAAAAAGACATATACTCACCACTCCGCCACTGTCGGGGTCAGGCGTGTGTCGCCGCTTGGGTCCCCGGCAGTGTAGTGAAGTTCTTTCAGCAGGCAGGATTTAAAATCTCCGCCTGCTGAAAGGGCTGTATCTGATTGGCTGCACTCAGCCAGTCATTGAATTCAAACGCTCACAAAAACGCTGTAAAATGCGGTGTTGAGAAATGCAATGTTTTTACAAACACTTGTGGAAGAGAGGCCAGAGGCTTCAAAATGTTGAAGGAAAATAAATGTTCAGTGTACATGCAGAAGGCTGGAAGCATATGATCCAAAGAAGTAGGAGGATCAGGAGTCAGCCAGCACCCCTACTGCTCAGGAACCGATACCAGGCTCTCCCGCAGGAGAACAGCCAAGAGGTGCATCAAGGAATGACACACACAGCTCTGCCACATGTACATGCACACACACACAGCTCTGCCAAATACACACATCTGCAGTTGGATGTAAACGGTACATTTTATTGACCCCCTATTAGGGAATTACTTTTATTATGTTTTTTTTTATGTAGTATGACGTCTTTAATGTTTCTATATTACTTTAACCCTTCAGATGTCATAGTTGAAATAGACCACAGATGCACATATACTCAATATCCAACATTGACCTGCTTTAAGGGCTCATTCACATGGGTGTACACATGCCACGTATTACACAGTGAATAGGACCCATTGTTTGTAGTGGGTTAATTTGCAGCTGCGTATTTTTCAAGTGACTTTGGTTGGCTGAGAAAATACACAGCATGTCCTATTTCGGTATGTATTACCACGCAGGCCCATTGCAGTTAATGGGCGTGTGTAAATACGCAGAGATTATAAAGGAACCTTACTGTGATGGAATGGATCGGCCCATCCTGTGGTTTATTTATCACTTAAAAATATATATGTGCAGGAAAACACCATTTTTGGGTTCATGAATCCACTCACGCCTATGTGAATGAGTCCTTATACAATCACCACTAGATGGTGCTGTAGCACTAGAAATAGAACAGTAGAACTCCCAGTGAATGAATTTGTACTGCAGACACACAAGCAGACATAGCAGTGAAGCCGCAGGACATTCCGGCTACAGAGGCAGCAGTCAGTGTGCGGATCCACAGAGCCCAGGTGAGCGGGTAATCAGATGACTTTTGGCGCTAATTCGCTATAAGTGTGGATACCATATATACTAAGGTGAGTCTGGGGGTAACATTACTAGGCCTGATGAAGTGCCAGCGCGGGTTCTCCCCCGACATGTGTAGCAGCAGCTGGGACTTCTCTTCCTGTATTTGTGGCCAGAACTCCGTGAAGTAAGTTACTTTCTACGGGTTTTACTGATTACGTCCCCCATACAATGTACATTATGTCCTGACCGAAGAGATCTAGCTTGTGGTGACCCCCTACTCCAATGCAGGGTAAAAGGTAGTAGAGCAGTGTGTGTAATCTATACAGGGTTGTAGAGCTGTGTATGTAATGTATACGGTATAGAGCCGCGTGCGTAATGTACACGGGGCGGCAGAGCCGCGTGCGCAAAGTATAGGGGCGGCAGAGCCGCGTGCGCAAAGTATAGGGGCGGCAGAGCCGCGTGCATGTTTATGTTTAATACAGAGAGAATACAACCCATTGATTTTGTTGTCCTTGTGCGCAAAAAAAACCTCGGACCTGTTCTATCTCTCTGTGCGTTTGCGCACCAAGGATCCCCATATAACGCTTTTTTCCCACAAGCGTATATACAGCGTGTTTTCACGCCCGGGCGCATATACGGTACCCATATAGGCATTGGTTTCCAATGCAGTCATTTACACGGGTGAATATACTGCGCGTAAATACGCCGGCAGCGCGCAAAATAGAACATATACGTGGCCGCCGTATATACGCTCAGCTACAACATAGTTCTGGAACTATGCTTTGGCCAATATACGCCGGCGGCTCCTATAGAATCCTATGGGAGCAGGGAAAGAGAAGGGAGGGGAGGCATTTATGCAGCATCCAATGCTGCGAAAAGCTTACAGGTGCCTGTATATAGACGAGGATTTTGGCAGAGCGCGGGTTTTCCGGGGCGCGGCGTAATATTTTGCTAATAATGACACTCATGTGAATGGACAAGAAAACGCTGGCCAAGATTGCGGAAAAACGTGCATTCAGGCGCTTATACGTAACGAGCGTGAAAACGTAAAAACGTCGTCACTGTATATGCGCTCGTGGGAAAGAGCCCTAAGAATGAAATTTGCGGACAATGCACAACAGGATGTGCAATTCTGTGATCAAAGGAAGACATTTGTACCTTAATAGGTTAAATATCCAATTAAATCGGGGCGTGTTCATCTGCGCACAAGTGAACAGGCCCTGTGTGTACAAAGTACTGTAAAATACGCTGATGCGCACGCGAAAAAGCCTTGTACACCGCACAAATACGTTGAGCTGAGGCATGTGCAAAAAAGCGTATGCCCGTGTGAAGCCGGCCTTAGGGTGCATTCAGACGACCGTATATCGGCCGGGCATTTGCGCCGGCCGATATAAGGCGTCTCTTTCTGCAGGGGGAGGAGGCTGGAAGAGCCGGGAGCAGTGCTCTGAGCTCCCACCCCCTCTCTGCCTCCTCTCCACCCCCTCTCCCCCTCTGCAGTGTTTGCAATGAGAGGAGACGGAACGGGGCGGGGGCTAGGTTTCGAGAATTAGCCCTACCCCCGTCCCGCCCCTCCTTAATGAAAATAGTGCAGGGGGGTGGAAAGAAGGCAGAGAGGGGGCGGGAGCTCAGAGCACTGCTCCCACCTCTTCCAGCCTCCTCCGCCTACAAACAGAGACGCCGTATATCGGCTGGGCGTGAAAACCCAGCCGATATACGGTCGTCTGAATGCGCCCTTACAATTATGTAAAGAAGCCGTATTTGTGCTCGTTTTTGCACATGTAAAATATACGCACAGAATAGAAGCCATTGATTTTTGCGTGTAGAAAAACATAGCTGCTGCTTTATCTTTCTGCATTTGGCAGAAGTCTATGGGAGGTGCGCAAATATGCAAGAGGATGTGCGAAACACTGCGCCAAACTGAAAAAAAACACATCTGATGCATATATTGGTCTGATTTTCAGGGCTGGCTGATATATGTTGCCCCTCTCTGCATGGAGAGGAGGCGGGACGGGTGGGAGCTAGTGTATTGAGCTTCCGCCCCTCGCAACTATTTACAATTGGAGGGGCGAGGCGGAACTCTACTCCTGTCCCACCCCTGCACTGCAAACAGTAGTAGGGGGCGGAAGCTTAATGCACTGCTCCCAGCCCGTCCCTTCCCACTCCCCCCCCCCCCCCTTGCAGAGAGGAGCAGCGTACATCGGCCAGGCGTTAAAACCCGACTGATATACGGCCGTCTGAATAAGCCCTTCGACCTACTATTTTGCTGACATAATTTGGCTTGCTACATGCTAGATGTAGTTCCTGTTTTTTGCCTTCTTGATGGATACAGATGTGCATCCTGTCTGTTATAATTTATTTTGTGGCCACAAAATGTAATCTTAATCTGTAAAAACGTAGCCGAGATCTCTTGCCTATTTACAGCCGGATATAGACAAAAGATCAAACCTAGAGCAGGGAGATACTCGGCTAAGGCACTACTCGCTCGAGTAATGTACCTTAGCGAGTATACTCGCTCATCTCTAATCAAATCCATTCACACAACCTCCCCAATGCAGAGCATCGGTCACCTTGAAAAATGTTCGAGTCTCCCATTGCCTTCAATGGGGTTCGTTACTCGAAACGAGCTCTCGAGCACTACGAAAAGTTCAACTCAAGCAACGAGCACCCAAGCTTTTTGGTGCTTGCTAGAGATGAGCGAGCACACTCGTCCGAGCTTGATGCTCGATCGAGTATTAGGCTACTCGAGATGCTCGGTACTCGAGTTGAGCACCACGCGGTGCTCCAGTAAATTTCATTTCCCCTCCTCACATGTTTAGCGCCATTTTTTAGCCACTAAACATGCAGGTAAGGCATTACCACTTCCTGCTGTGACGTGCCAATTAGGGATGAGCGAGCTTGATGCTTGTTCGAGCATTAGGGTACTTGAGATGCTCGAGACGAACACCACACGGTACTCCGGCATTACCACATCGTGCTGTGACGTGCCAGCCCTATCCCACCCCACAGTAGTGAGTGGCTGGCAGGATCAGGTGACAGCTGAGTACTTAAACTAGTCCCGCCCGCGGCTCGCCTCAGACGCATGCTGGCAGAGGTTAGGGAAAGTGCTGCTGCTTATATAGGGAAAGTGTTAGAGTAGGATCCTGTCTTCAAGAACCCCAATGGTCCTTCTTAGGGCTACATCTGACCATGTGCATTACTGTTGGCTGGATGGAAGTAGTAGTGTATCAATTTTTGCATTACGCATCTAGGCCTGTTCCCAGCCTTTCAGTAATTGCGTTCTCAGCCTGCAGTGCCGTACAACCAGCTCTCACCGTGAAATCGCTCTCTAATATCTCCTAACCTACTGCGAACGACTTCAGTTATACCGTTCTGTGTCTGCAGTGCATTAGACAGCGGTCTCACCGCTAAACAGTACTGTAATATTTCCTGGGCCACTGCAAAGTATTTCAGCTCTGCCGCTGTGCAGAGTGTCTCACAATACCTTTTCCTTGGTGGGGTTGAGATAGCCGCAGTTACCAGCACTATCCACTGGCTTTAGAGTCTTCTCCCACTCCATACAACCTCTCTTATCTGCAAGTCTCTGCGAGCGGTAAATTACCCCTAGGTATCAGCGCAAGACAGAGGGTTTTTTTTTTTAAGTCACAGCACAGAGCCTCCGCTATCTCCAAGTCTCTGTGTGCGGTGACTTAAGCCTCAGTTGTCAGTGCTGTACAGTGGGGTAATTTATTTGGGCCATGCTCTATTCTTATTCCGCCATGATGAGGAGTAGGGATAAGGGTCGAGGACGCGGACATCCAAGTGAGGGTGTGGGCACAGGCTGAGTTCCTGGGCGTGGTGAATCACAGCCGGCTGCTGCGGGATTAGGAGAGGCAAGTTTCTGTGGTCCCCAGCTTCATATCACAATTTACGGGTCAGTGTGGTAGACGTTTATTGCAAACAGAGCAGTGTGAGCAGGTCCTGTCGTGGATGGCAGAAAACGCGTCCAGCAATGTATCGACCACCCAGTCTTCTACGCAGTCCACTACTCCCGGCCTAGGGACTGCAACTCTGAATTCTCTGGCTGCTGCTCCTCCTTCCTCCCAGCCTCCTCACTCCATGAAAATGACATATTCTGAGTAGGCAGACTCCCAGGAACTGTTCTCGTGTCCCTGGCATGAGTGGGGAAAAAACGGTTCCTCTCTCACCTGAGGAGTTTGTCGTGACCGATGCTCAACCTTGGGAAAGTTCCCGGAGTCCGGGTGATGAGGCTGGGGACTTCCGGCAACTGTCTCAAGAGCTTTTTGTCAATGAGGATGATGAGACACAGTAGTCTGTCAGTGAGGTATTAGTAAGGGCAGCAAGTCTGAGGGAGGAGTGCACAGAGGATTCGGAGGAAGAGCTGCTCCACTCCATCTAGCAATGTCTCCCAGTGCAGCGTTCAGCTGTCGCTAACACAAGCGTTGGAGCTAAAGCGCAAATACGCCGCCATCCACCTGCACGCACAAGCTTTAAACGTGCACATAGCCAAATTAATCAACCTGGATATGCTGCCGTACTGGCTTGCGGAAACGGAGGCTTTCAAAAGCATGATGGCGGTGGCAGTCCCGCACTACTCGGTCCCCAGTCGCCACTATTTTTCCCGTTGTGCCGACCCAGCCCTACACCAGCACGTCTCTTGCAACATAAATCATGCCCACACCAACGCGGTTACTGGGAAGGTCCACTTAATCACGGACACATGAACAAGTACTGGCGGGCAGGGCCACTATATCTCCTTGACAGCACATTGGGTGAACTTGGTGGAGGCTGGGACTGAGTCAGAGCCTGGGACCGCTCACGTCCTATCCACACCCAGAATAACGGGTCCTAGCTCGGTGCTGGTATCTGCAGCGTTTTATGCCACCTCCTCCAAACCCTCCCCCTCCTCCTCCTCCTCTGCTACCTCTCAATTAAGAAGTGTGAGCACATCGGCAGCACAGCAGTGGGCAAGCGTCAGCAAGCTGTGCTGAAACTAATCAGCTTAGGTGACAAGAGGCACACGGCCCCCGAGCTGTTGCAGGGTCTGACAGAGAAGATTGACCTCTGGCTTTCGCCGCTGAGCCTCCAACTGGGCATGGTCGTGTGTGACAACCGCCGTAACCTGGTGGCTGCTCTACAGCTCGGCAGCCTCACACACTTGCCATGCTTGGCCCACGTCTTCAATCTGGTGGTTCAGCGGTTTCTGAAAAACTACCCCCACTTGTCTGACCTGCTTGGCAAGGTGCGCCGCGTCTGCACACGTTTCCGCAAGTCCACCACAGACACTGCCACCCTGAGGACCGTGCAACATCGGTTTCAGCTGTTACCACAGTTATCTGACACACTGGTTTGGGCTAAACAGAAGGAGCGTTACTGCATTAATGAGACGTTCACAGCTGCACTAGCATCCAAGTCCGCTTTATGCCCACGATTACTGAGGGTGTGAGCCGAGGTTGAGGTCCTTGGCAGGATGAAACTGCATTGTTTGGGCACTCTGATTTCTTTATGTGTAATACTTTCCTTGGGTTCAAGGGGCTCGCCTATGCTGTGGGTGCACAAAGACTTCCCATTGTGTTATTTTACCTGTCTGGCACAAACACACTAACTGACTAGGGCAGAAATGTGGGCTGAGGCCGAGGACCTTAGCAGGGTGAAACTCTGCCATGTTTAGGCACTCTAATTTCCTCATGTGTAATACCATGCTTGAATCCTTGGGCTCGCCTATGCTGTGAGTGCACAAAGATTTCCCATAGCGGTGTTTTACCTGTCTGGCACAAATACACTGACTGACTAGGGCAGAAATGTGGGCCGAGGCCCTTAGCAGGGTGAAACTCTGCCATGTTGGGGCACTCTGATTTCCTCATGTGTAATACCACTTTTGAGTTCCTTGGGCTCGCCTATGCTGTGGGTGCACTAAGACTGTGCACGTCTACAGCAGTGAGTGGCTGGCAAGATCAGGTGACTGCCGAGTACTTAAACTGATGCCGCCCACGGCTCGCCTCAGACACATGCTGGCAGAGGTTAGGGAAAGAGCTGCTGCTGAGATAGGGAAAGTGTTAGTGTAGGGATTAGGTTGCGGTTAGGCAGGGATCCTGACTTCAAGAACCCAACAGTCTTTCTTAGGGCTACTCCTCATTGTGTGCATTAGCATTTTGGCTGGTTGAGACCAGTAGTGCACCAATTTTTTTTTTCAAGCATCCCGGCTGTATTCTGCCCACTGGTAGAGGTTTTATGCAGTGTACTGCCAGGGGTGTACACATAGTACATAGAAATTCAATTTACCATTCTTAATTTACATTTTTTCTGGCCTTGCTCAGAGTCTATAAAAGCTACCATTCTCTGTGTTCAGTGAATTAGCCGTAGTACTCATCGCTATAGAGTGGGTTAATTTTTTTCTGGGCCTGTGCAGAGCATCTTACATCTACCATTCTCTGTGTGCGGTGAATTAGCCCCAGTTTTCAGCACTATACAGTGGGTTATTTTTTTCTTGCACTGCATACAGCCTCTCTTATCTACAAGTCTCTGTGAGCGGTAAATTACCCACGGGTATCAGTGCAATACAGTGGTTTAATTTTTTCTTTCACAGCATAGAGCCTCTGGTATCTACAAGTCTCTGTGTGCGGTGAATTAGCCCCAGTTCTCAACGTTATACAGTGGGTTAATTTATTTGGACCTTGCTCTAACCTTAATCCTACATGATGAAGAGTAGGGGTAAGGGTCGAGGTCAAGGACGTGGACGCGGACGTCGGAATGAGGGTGTGGGCAGAGGTCGAAGTCCTGAGTGGGGTGAATCAGAGCCTGCTGCTGAGGGATTAGTAGAGCGTCACATCCCCAGCTTCATCTCACATTTTGCAGGTCCGGGTGGTAGACCTTTATTACAAGCACAACAGTGCGATCAGGTGCTGACGTGGATTGCGGATAACGCGTCCAGCAATTTATCCAATAACCAGTCTTCCACGCAGTCCACTCATGCTGGCCAAGGGACTGCACCTCTGAATCCTCAGGCTGTTCCTCCTTCCTCCCAGCCTGGTCACTCCAGGAAAAGGAGAGATTCTGAATAGGTATACTCCCATGAACTGTTCTCGGGTCGAAAAAAAATGTTAATCAGCCACCTGAGGAGTTTGTTGTGACCGATGCCCAACATTTGGAACCTTCCCAGAGTCACGGTGATGAGGCTGGGGACTTCTAGGAACTGTCTCAACAGCTTGTTGCGGATGAGGATGATGAGACACAGTTATCTGTCAGTGTGGTTGTTGTACGGGCAGGAAGTCCGAGGGAGAAGCGGACAGGGGATTCAGAGGAAGAGCTGCTGGACGATGAGGTGACTGACCCCACCTGGCTTGCTAAGCCTATTGAAGACAGGGCTTCAGAGGGGAAGGCAAGTGCAGCAGAACAGGTTGGAAGAGGCAGTGGTGTGGCCAGCGGGAGAGGCAGGGCCAGCAAATAATTCCCCAACTGTTCCCCACAGCAGCCCCTCGTGGCAAGCCTCTGTGCAAAGGGCTAGGTGTTTGAAGGTCTGGAGGTTTTATACTGAGAGCGCTAACGACCGACGAATAGTGGTGTCCAACCTGTGCCACACCAAGATCAGCAGGGGAGCCACCACTACCAGCCTGACCACCACCAGCATGCGCAGGCACATGATGGCCAAGCACTCCACAAGGTGGAACAAAGGCCATTCACCACCTATGGGTCACACCACTGCCTCTTCCCCCATGCCACAACCTGGCACACAGATCCAATGCCCCTCCCAGGACGCACCCACACACTCACCTCCACTGCCTCCAGTAGTGTCTCCCAGCACAGCTTTTAGCTGTCGCTAACACAAGCGTTGGAGCGAAAGAGGAAATACGCGGCCACCCACCCGCATGCACAATCTTAAAACAGGCATATTGCAAAATTACTCAGCCTGGAGATGCTGCCATACAGGCTGATTGAAACAGAGGCTTTCCGCAACATGATGGCAGCAGAGGTCCCTCGGTACTCGGTCCCCAGTCGCCACTATTTGGGTACGCCATCCCTGCCCTACACCGGCACTTCTCACGGAACATAAACCATGCCCTCACCAACGCGGTTACTGCGAAGGTCCACTTAATGACGGACATGTGGACAAGTGCTTGTGAGGGTATATGTATATGTTGCTATGTGTTTTTGATACTTTTATACCGATATGCATATTATATGCACCGCTATAACGCAAAAGGAAAAAACTTAATATGTAGCCTTAAAAAATCATATCAGATATGCCAAGGCCTTGCAAGGCAAAGAAGAATGTGTTTTGAAAATCGCAAGGAGGAACAAGATGCAAAGGCAACATGCTTTGCTGCTTTCCCAGAAAGGACCTTGTGACTTCTTACTCAAAGACTAAGAGAAGAGCAGAATTGCCTAATATGGATAATGGACATGTGATTGTTTGTAACTGCTTATTTGAGTAACGTCGCCTTGAGGAAAATTGTGGACCTATATGATTATGCTATGGACTTGGACCAATGGAATGGTTATATGCCTTGTGATGCAACAGAAGGGTATAGAGCCCAGTGTAAACCAGTAAAGTCAGAGCCATTACTCCCATATAGGGAACTATACCAGACCTGTGCGTGGTGTCTTTCCTTCACTGCCGGTTATGGGACATTGGGGTGGGTTTGGTTGGTGCTGTATTTTGCTAATTACCCTGACATGCTGGTGGGCAGGGACACTACATCTCCCTGATGGCACATTGGGTGAACTTGGTGGAGGCTGGGACTGAGTCAGACCCTGGAACCGCTCACGTGCTACCCACACGGAGGATAGCGGCTCCTACCTCGGTGAAGGTTTCTCCAGCGTATTATGCCACCTCCTCCTCCGCCACCTCCACCTCTCAATTAAGAAGTGTGAGCACGTCGCCAGTAGTCGGTAGCGTGAGGCGCAGCAACACTGCGGTGGGAGAAGCGTCAGCAAGCCATGCTGAAACTACTCTGCTTAGGTGACAAGAGACACACTGCCCAAGAGCTGTTACAGGGTTTGACGGAGCAGACCGATATCTGGCTTTCACAACTGAGCTTCCAACCAGGCATGGTCGTGTGTGACAATGGGCGTAACCTGGTAGCGGCTCTGCATCTTGGCAGCCTCACACACGTGCCATGCCTGGCCCACGGGTTCAATTTGGTAATTCAGCGCTTTCTGAAAAACTACCTCCACTTGTCTGACCTGCTTGGCAAGAGGAGTGGGCATGGATGGCAGGTCCTAGGAAACTTTGAGGAGTCTACACAAATGGTGAGCGGCGATGCGGCCATTATCAGCATAACCATCCCGCTGCTTTGCCTGCTGAGAAGTTCCCTGCTAAGCATAAAGGACAACGCTTTGCGGTTTGAACAAGAGATGGGGGATGACAGTATGTCATTGATAGCCACAGGACCCTCATGTCTATTTCTCATCGCGTTTTGGAGGCGGAGGAGGGGGAAGAGACTGCTGCCCACACTGCAGAGGATAACCATTCTGCTTCCCTCTCATCTGTTCAGCGTGTATGGGCTGAAGAGGAGGAGAAGGAAGAGGAAGAGGATCATGACAGTCATCCTCCTAGTGAGGACAGCGATGTATTGCATACTGGGGCTTTGGCACACATGGCTGACTTCACGTTAAGCTGCCTTTCCCATAACCCTGGCATTAGATGCATTCTGGCCAACACAGATTACTGGGTGTTTACCCTTTTCGACCCACGGTATAAGGAGAACCTTTCCACTCTCATTCCTGGAGAGGAAAGGGGTACAAGAGTGATGCAATACCACAGGGCCCTGGTCGAAAAACTGATGCTAAAGTTCCCATATGACAGCGCTAACGGAAGAAGATGCAGTTCAGAGGGCCAACTACCAGGGGAAGCGCGGGTATCAGGCAGCATGTCCAGCACAGGCAGGGGAACACTCTCCAAGGCCTTTTACAGTTTTATGGATCCCCAGCCTGACCTACTCCCCAGTCTAGGCCAAGTCAGAGGGAACATTGTAAAAAGATGGTGAGGGAGTAAATAGCCGATCGTACCACCGTCCTCCGTGATCCCTCTGCTCCATACATCTATTGGGTGTCAAAGCTGCACACGTGGTACGAACATGCGCTGTACACCTTGAAGGTGCTGGCCTGCCCTGCCACTAGCGTGTTATCAGAGAGGGTGTTTAGTGCTGCTGGGGGGATCACCACAGATAAGCGTACCCGCCTGTCAACTGACAGTGCCAACAGGCTTACACTAATTAAGATGAACAAAGGCTGGATTTCCCCAAAATTCTCTTCTCCACCGGTGGAAAGCAGCGGAACATAAAGATTCTTTCAGCTGGAACAGGAGAACCATGCATCCTCTATCACCCCAAAAAAGGGGAGAAGTAGCTTGGTCTATCCCTCTCGGATCTTACTCCTCCTCCTCCTAAAACAGCATGTCATCACGCTGAACTGCCAATTTTTTCAGAGGGCTGCCTCCAGGCTCTGTTAGCAAATTAAGGAACTACTAACTACAAAATTTATCTTTAAAGAATGTTTCTGGGTTTCCACATGCACGATGGGTAACCCAATTTTTCAGGGGTACACCTGTACTCTTGGTACACACATTTTTTCCGCACTTCGCCTATACTTGGAGCAAATCAATTTTTCCGGCCTTCGTCAAAACTCATAGCAAACAAATTTTTCTGGGCTTTGCCTATACTCATAACAAACCAATATTTCCGGGCTTCGCCTATACTCTTAGTAAGAAAATTTTTCAGGTGTTTGCCTATATTCTTGGTACACCAATTTTTCAGGGAGTCGGCTCTCCTCTTGGTACAGAAATGTTTGAGGGGTTCGCCTATACTCTTGCTACAGAAATGTTTCAGGGGTTTGCCTATACACTTGCTACAGAAATGTTTAAGGGTTTCGCCTATAGTCTTGCTACAGAAAGGTTTGAGGGGTTCGCCTATACTCTTGTTACAGAAAGGTTTGAGGGATTCGCCTATACTAGTTTCAGGTGTACACCCGTACTCTTGCTACAGAAATATTTGAGGGGTTTACCTATATGCTTGCTACAGAAAGGTTTGAGGGATTCGCCTATACTCTTGCTACAGAAATGTTTGAGGGGTTCACCTATATGCTTGCTACAGAAATGTTTGAGGGGTTCGCCTATACTCTTGGTACAGAAAGGTTCCAGGGTTTCGCCTATTCTTGCTACAGAAATGTTTCAGGGGTTCGCCTATACACTTGCTACAGCAATGTTTCATTGGGTTCTCCTATACTCTTGCTACAGAAACGTTTCATGGGTTTGCCTCTAGTCTTGCTACAGAAAGGTTTCAGGGGTTCGCCTATAGTCTTGCTACAGAAAGGTTACAGGGGTTCACCTATACTATTGCTACAGAAATGTTTCAGGGGTTCACCCATACTCTTGCCACAGAAAGGTTTCAGGGGTTCGCCTATACGCTTGGTACACAAATGTTTCATGGGTTCGCCTATACACTTGCTGCAGAAAGGTTTCATCGTTTTGCTTATACTCTTGCTACAGAAAGGTTTCAGGGGTTCGCCTATACGCTTGCTACAGAAAGGTTTCAGGGGTTCGCCTATACGCTTGCTACAGAAAGGTTTCAGGGGTTCACCTATACTGTGGGTGCACAAAGGTGGTGTTCAGCTATCTGGCACATATACAGAATGAATTGTTTGGGTACACAAGGGTTTCCTATAGCGGTGTTAAGCTATCTGACACATATACAGAATTAATTGTTTGGGTACACAAGGGTTTCCCATAGCAATGTAACTGACGGCACATTGGATCACACAAGGTGGAGACTGGGACTGAGTCTGACCCTGGGCCCGCCCACGTGCTTCCCATACAGAGGATAGCTCGCCCTACCTCAGTCACGGTTTCTCGGGCTTATTATGCCACCTCCTCCTTGTGGTCTGGAGATCAGCACTGGTCGACTTGTATTCACGTTACCACAGTTATCTGAGACACTGGTTTGGACCAATCAAAAGAAGCCTAAGTGATTTAATGACACGTTCACAGCAGTACTAGCATCCGAGTCCACTTTATGCCAACGTTTGTTGTGCCTAGTAGTGCGCACTAGTCTTTCGCAAGCATCCCGGCTGTATAACAGCCCAACTCATTGTACACTGCCTGTTTTTGGATGTCCACTGACTATTAATGCCCTGAGTCGTAAACAACCGGATTGGTTTGGGTCTGATAAACGTACGCATCCCTGGGGGTCAGCGCTGGTCGCCATGTATTATCTCTCGTGTTACCATAGTTATCCGAGATACTGGATTGGAGCGTTCACAGGAAGCGTGACTGATTTCATGAAACTTTCACAGGGTCACTGTATACCTGTGGTGGCTGCTTTGGCGACACCTCCTGCTTCAAACCAATGTTTGGTTTAAGAATTTGTTGCTGTATTGTGGAGATGTGTAGAAGTCCCCTTTATGCCCACTCCTGACTTTTTTGTGACGGAGGTGGCACGGGATTGGAATTATGATCGTACGTTAATTTTTCAGCAATTCGCACCAGCTTTGTGGGCTATTGCCCAAACTTTCAAAGAGGGTCGCTGCCAGACCCTGCCAACCCTCTGCAGTGTGTGTCTTCGGTTCCTCCTCGTCCAATACGCACTTATAAATATACATGTGGGTGGTGTGGCTATCAAGTGACCGTGTGGCATGAGGGTGTGGCTGAGCGCTGCGCAAGGAAAAATTAGAGTACGGTGTGGACGCAGGCTCGTGCGAGGGATTGGACAGCAATGCCAGCATGTAACCCCAGGAGAGGAGGCAACGGTGTCACCCGCAGGCGGTGATTGGCCTCGGTTGCACCTAGTGTGGTGCTTAGCGAAGATGTGCCAGCGCGTGTACCTTGCTGATTATGGTCTGTCCCAAGTAATTTCTTAGGGTGGTGACCACCAGGCTCTTGCCCCCCTGCTCACTCCCGCAACTCACCTCTCTTCCCCAACGGCACCCGAATCTTTTGAGACGAGCGGGCAGGTACTCGCCTAAGGCACTACTTGCTCGAGTAGTTTGCCTTAGCGAGTACGCTTGCTCATCTCTAATAGTTAGGCCTTTCTCTTTTAGCATGTGAGAGATTCTGATAGTAAAAGTTTTTCTTCTGAGACAATAATCTCAGATCTGTGAAAGAGTTGCCTTCCTACATAAAAGACACAGGACATTTGGAAGAAATCCTTGAAGATGAACAGTGGGAAGATTCCCTTGTGTGGTGTACTATTGATATAGTGGCACTATACTCAAACATCTCTCACGAATTAGGATTGGGAGCAATACATCTAATACTTAATGAGGACCCTCTGATGCCACCACAACAGAGGGACTTTTTAGTGAAAGGGATTTTTTTCATTCTAAAAAACAATTTCTTTTCCTACAATCGGGAGTTCTATAGGCAAGTCCATGGAACCGCGATGGGTACGAAATGTGCACCTAGCTTCGCCAATTTAGTGATGGGAGTCTTTGAAAGAAAACATTTCTGTGATCCACGTATAGCTTTGTATAAAAGATTTATTGATGACATACTGATAATATGGCAAGGGGAGAAAAAAGAATTAAAAGATTTTGTTGTGACATTGAATAAGAATGAGTATAACTTTAGATTTACAGATACTATAGATAAACAGAGGATAGTGTTTTTTAGACCTAGAAATATCATCTGAGGGTAAAAACATAGTCACCAAGACTCATTTCAAGCCTGTTGACATGAACAGCTACTTGGATTTTCACAGCTGTCACCTAAAAAATTTGAAAATGAATGTCCCCTATGGGTAACTTCAGAGAGTGAAAAGAAATTGCTCAAAAAAATCAGACTTTGAACAACAAGCAAAAATTGTTAAACAGAGGTTTAGAGAAAAGGGTTATCCAGGGGAAATTATAGAATCAGCTTTTCGAAAAATTGGTGCAGAAAGTAATAATAGGAAAAATAAAAGTAGAACAGTTAATGAATCTGATACAGAGACTGTAAAAACATCATTTATTACAAAATACAGCATACATCATAGTAGAATCAAAACTATTATTAAAAAAAAACTGGACAATATTAAAAAATGATCCATACCTCGGAAAGAAGCTAGAAATAGGACCTAGGTTCATCTTTCGAAGAAACATCACCTTGAAAAATATGCTGGCTCCCTCGTGTCCTAGAAATGAAAAGAAATCTAAACATCTGGTGTCGTGGATTTCCTTTTGCGTCCAACGACTTCCAGATTAATTATGAATTGATTATGCGCATAAGAAGATTTCACACTGACACAGGTTCAGCATGTATAAGCTTCCTTAATTCTGCTTTATTGTTGGGCGTGCAGCCTCTTTTAAAGAGTTTAACATATCTGCCCATCTGGGCAGATCAAAGATTACATAGATACAACGTATTGTTTAATTATTGGATAAGCATCTTATAAAAGAACAGAATCAGCGCCTACTCCTTCGTGATGGATTCAAAGCTTTAAACGTGAATACTAAAAGTACTCATCTGGTGCTTGGTGTGACCCCCTGCCTAGAGGGTCCACCAGCACCCGTATCCTTGTTCGCCTGTAGTCGTTCCTTGGGATTTCCTATCGGGTATTCACCGGAGAGCGATCATCAGGGTAACAGCCCAAGCCTGGCTGTTTGCATATACACGTTTTCAAAACCAAAAAAGAAATCCCCAGCGCTCACGGTCTCCCAGGATATTAACGGACACAAATGTCCATACAATACAAATTATATTTTATTTTAATAGACTGTTTGCTACGCGTTTCGGCGGACTGGACCGCCCTCTTCAAGCATAAAGTAAACATTTAACAGACACACATTTTTATATATTTAGTTAACACTCACATGAATCCGCGGACGCCGCTTGCCGGAGCCATCTTGCGGTCACGTGGTACAATACGTAATAGTCACATGTTCAATACGTCACTCTCAACGTCATGTGATCTTCCCATTGCTACTACTAGCACTCATTCATAAAAACCGACATTTGTTTATTTTCCACCTATTTGCTATCCGTATCTAGATTATTCATTATATATTATTATTCTCTTTCGCCTATTTCATTTTAAAAACATTTAACTAACATCAATTAATAACTAGAATAATATCCGTATAAAAATTATTATATATATATAAAATTCCTTTATCTCCCATTAAATCTATTTAAAACCCCATTAGAAATTCTAAATTTAAGAAGTCGAATATAAAATTCTAAGTCCAATATAAAAATATTCATAAAGATTCATAGAAATTCATCAGACAGAACAGTAAAGCATATTAAAAAATTATCTTATAAAAATTTATACCATATAAAATTGTACCTAATACCATAAGATGTAATAATGTCATTACTAGAGATGAGCGAACGTGTTCGGCTCCGCCCCTTTTCGCCCGAGCACCGAACTTTGCGAGCAATTCCGTGCTCGGGCGAAAAAAGTTCGGGGGTCGCCGTGGCAGCGCGGGGGGGTGCGGCGGGGAGTGGGGGGGAGAGGGAGTTTATTCCTATACATTAATTTTTATCTATTCAGATTATCAAAAATAAAATGGATAAAAAGGACTATATTAAATTTTTTTCTAAAATTTCAATGAGCCCCGATGGTTGTAATGTTTGCAATCTATAGATCCAGAACATTTCTTTTCGTTTTAATTCATTCATAGATTTGCTGAATATCTGTTCTATCGGTGTAATTTTTAGGGATCGAGATTGACATTTATGCTTTTCTGAGAAATGCCTAGACACACTATGTTTATTAAACCCTCGTTTTATATTAAATTTATGATTGGCTAAACGGGCTCTAACTGCATTTTTTGTCCTACCTACGTATTTTAAGCCGCATTCACATTCAAGAAGGTATATTATATGTGTGCTATCGCAGTCAATTTTATTATTATATTGGACCGTAATGTCCTTTCCATATATATTATTACAAGTGCATCTTTCTGCTGCTGAATATGAGCACAACATTTACATCTAATTTTTCGGCATTTAAATACTCCTATTTCTAAATTCTTTATATTTATTTGATTGATAGGAAACTTTTTATTCTTTAATTCTGCTATAGATGGTGCTATTAACCCTTGAAGTGTTTTATTCTTTCTAAAAACTAATCTCGGATTTGTTTCAAAAAAAGGTTTTAAAACCGGATGTACACAAAAGATTTATCGACGATGTTTTAATTATTTGGGATGGGGAAGAAAAAGAACTTAAACAATTCACCCATGACCTCAATTTAAATAATTATAATTTAAAATTTACAGTCAACATAGAAAAGAAGAAACTAACATTTTTAGATTTAGAATTATATTATGAAAATAATGAAATTTATACTCGTACACATTTTAAGAAGGTTGACTGTAATAATTATATAGATTTTAATAGCTGCCATGCCCGCCATTGGAAAGTCAATATTCCATACGGGCAATACAAGAGAATCGGACGAAATTGCACAAAAACTATAGACTATGTTTCCCAATCAGAAATTTTAAAAAATAAATTTTTAGAGAAAAATTATCCGAAAACCCTGATTAACGCGGCCCATAATAGAGTGTTAAAAGAAAGAGAATATGCACAAAAAAACCCTATAGAGAGAAATAAAGAAGATATAGAGAGATAATAAAAATAAAAATAATTTTTTTTTTTTAAAAACATCCTTTATCACAAAATATAATAATCAAGCAAGTAAAATAAGGAATATCCTGAAAAAACATTGGCCAGTGTTAGAAAGCGATCCAGTTTTAAAACCTTTTTTAGAAACAAATCCGAGATTAGTTTTTAGAAAGAATTAAAAACTTCAAGGGTTAATAGCACCATCTAAAGCAGAATTAACCCCTTAGTAACGAAGCCTGTTTGCGCCTTAGTGACGGAGCCAAATTTTGGAAATCTGACATGTGTCACTTAACATATCATAACTCCGTGAAGGCTTTACATATCCAAGTGATTCTGACATTGTTTTCTCGCCACATGTTGTACTTCATTTAGGTGGTAAAAATAGACCCATAGAATTTGTGTATATTTATTAAAAACCCCAAAAATGGGAAAATTTTGAAAAAATTGTCATTTTTTCACGTTTTCAACTGTAATATCTCAAATATGTGCAAACATACTGTACAAATTTTTGCTCAGATATATATTTCCATCTGTTCACTTTATTCTGGCGCACGTTTGAAAAACTTTCGTGTTTTTTTAACCATTTAGGAGACGTACAAATTTAACATTACTTATAGAGATGAGCGAACGTACTCGTCCGAGCTTGATACTCGTTCGAGTATTAGCGTGTTCGAGATGCTCGTTACTCGAGACGAGTACCACGCGATTTCGAGTTACTTTCACTTTCATCTCTGAGATGTTAGCACACTTTTCTGGCCAATAGAAAGACAGGGAAGGCATTACAACTTCCCCCTGCGACGTTCAAGCCCTATACCACCCTCCTGCAGTGAGTGGCTGGCGAGATCAGGTGTCACCCGAGTATATAAATCGGCCCCTCCCGCGGCTCGCCACAGATGCGTTCTGACAGAGATCAGGGAAAGTGCTGTCTTGCTGGAGTTGCTATAGGTAGAGTGTTAGAAGTATTTTAGGCTTCAAGAACCCCAACGGTCCTTCTTAGGGCCACATCTAACCGTGTGCAGTAGTGTGGAGGCTGCTTTTTGCAGTGTTGAACTTTTTTTTTTTTTTGTATATCGGCCGTGCAGAGCATTGCGCCCTGGAGTAATTATACATAGTCCAGGGCCAGTAGTGGTGGTGAGGCAGGGACAGAAGACATATTTATTGAATATAGGCAGTGGGCCTTTCCAAAAACATTTGGGAAAAAAAATCTATTTGGGCTGCCTGTGACCGTCCTCAGTGTACTGGGTCTGTGCTGGGGGTAGTTGTCCTAATTCATACGCAGCCAGCTAAGTGTTACAGCAGGCTTGCGCAAAATTATTTCCTGGCTCTGTGTTGGCTGTTACATCACCGCTGTATTCCAGTCCACAGTGCAACAGTCTGCAGTTATTTTACATACTCCAGGGCCAGTAGTGGTGACGCAGAGAGAGAAGACATATACAGTGTATATAGGCAGTGGGCCTTTCCAAAAACATTTGGGGAAAAAAATCTATTTGGGCTGCCTGTGACTGTCCTCAGTGTACTGGGTCTGTGCTGGGGGTAGTTGTCCTAATTCATACGCAGCCAGCTAAGTGTTACAGCAGGCTGGCGCAAAATTCTTTCCTGGCTCTGTGTTGGCTGTTACATCACCGCTGTATTCCAGTCCACAGTGCAACAGTCTGCAGTTATTTTACATACTGGGCTCCTGATCCAGGTGTATCGCAGCCGACTGCTGCGGCATTAGGAGAGAGGCACGTTTCTGGCGTCCCCACATTCATCTCACAATTAATGGGTCCACGCGGTAGACCTTTATTAGAAAATGAGCAGTGTGAGCAGGTCCTGTCGTGGATGGCAGAAAGTGCATCCAGCAATCTATCGAACACCCAGAGTTCTGCGCCGTCCACTGCTGCAACTCTGAATCCTCTGGCTGCTGCTCCTCATTCTGAGGGGCAGGCAGACTCCCAGGAACTGTTCCCGGGCCCCTGCCTAGAATGGGCAGCAAGGGTTCCGGATCCTCTCCCACTAGAGGAGTTTGTCGTGACCGATGCCCAACCTTTGGAAAGTTCCCGGGGTCCGGGGGATGAGGCTAGGGACTTCCGGCAACTGTCTCAAGACCTTTCAGTGGGTGAGGAGGACGATGACGATGAGACACAGTTGTCTATCAGTGAGGTAGTAGTAAGGGCAGTAAGTTCGAGGGAGGAGCGCACAGAGGATTCGGAGGAAGAGCAGCAGGACGATGAGGTGACTGACCCCACCTGGTTTGCTACGCCTACTGAGGACAGGTCTTCAGAGGGGGAGGCAAGTGCAGCAGCAGGGCAGGTTGGAAGAGGCAGTGCGGTGGCCAACTGTTTCCCAAAGCGCCCCCTCGCGCCATGCCACCCTGCAGAGGCCGAGGTGCTCAAAGGTCTGGCAGTTTTTCACTGAGAGTGCAGACGACCGACGAACTGTGGTGTGCAAGGTTTGTCGCGCCAAGATCAGCCGGGAAGCCACCACCACCAGCCTCACCACCACCAGCATGCGCAGACATATGATGGCCAAGCACCCCACAAGGTGGGACGAAGGCTGTTCACCGCCTCCGGTTTGCACCGCTGCCTCTCCCCCTGTGCCCCAACCTGCCACTGAGATCCAATGCCCCTCTCAGGAAACAGGCACTACCGTCTCCTGGCCTGCACCCACACCCTCACCTCCGCTGTGATCGGCCCCATCCACCAATGTCTCTCAGCGCAGCGTCCAGCCGTCGCTAGCGCAAGTGTTGGAGCGCAAGCGCAAGTACGCCGCCACGCACCCGCACGCTCAAGCGTTAAACGTGCACATAGCCAAATTTATCAGCCTGGAGATGCTGCCGTATAGGGTTGTGGAAACGGAGGCTTTCAAAGGTATGATGGCGGCGGCGGCCCCGCGCTACTCAGTTCCCAGTCGCCACTACTTTTCCCGATGTGCCGTCCCAGCCCTGCACGACCACGTCTCCCGCAACATTGTACGCGCCCTCACCAACGCGGTTACTGCCAAGGTCCACTTAATAACGGACACATGGACAAGCACAGGCGGGCAGGGCCACTATATCTCCCTGACGGCACATTGGGTGAATTTAGTGGAGGCTGGGACAGAGTCAGAGCCTGGGACCGCTCATGTCCTACCCACCCCCAGAATTGCGGGCCCCAGCTCGGTGGTGGTATCTGCGGCGGTGTATGCTTCCTCCACTAAACCACCCTCCTCCTCCTCCTCCTACGCAACCTCTGTCTCGCAATCAAGATGTGTCAGCAGCACGTCAGCAGCAGTCGGTGTCGCGCGTCGTGGCAGCACAGCGGTGGGCAAGCGTCAGCAGGCCGTGCTGAAACTACTCAGTTTAGGAGAGAAGAGGCACACGGCCCAAGAACTGCTGCAGGGTCTGACAGAGCAGATCGACTGCTGGCTTGCGCCGCTGAGCCTCCAACCGGGCATGGTCGTGTGTGACAACGGCCGTAACCTGGTGGCGGCTCTGCAGCTCGGCAGCCTCACGCACGTGCCATGCCTGGCCCACATCTTTAATTTGGTGGTTCAGCGCTTTCTGAAAAGCTACCCACGCTTGTCAGACCTGCTCGGAAAGGTGCGCCGGCTCTGCGCACATTTCCACAAGTCCCACACGGACGCTGCCACCCTGCGCACCCTGCAACATCGGTTTCATCTGCCAGTGCACCGACTGCTGTGTGGCGTGCCCACACGGTGGAACTCTACGCTCCACATGTTGACCAGGCTCTATGAGCAGCGTAGAGCTATAGTGGAATACCAACTCCAACATGGGCGGCGCAGTGGGGGTCAGCCTCCTCAATTCTTTACAGAAGAGTGGGCCTGGTTGGCAGACATCTGCCAGGTCCTTGGAAACTTTGAGGAGTCTACCCAGATGGTGAGCGGCAATGCTGAAATCATTAGCGTCACCATTCCTCTGCTATGCCTCTTGAGAAGTTCCCTGCAAAGCATAAAGGCAGACGCTTTGCGCTCGGAAACAGAGCCGGGGGAAGACAGTATGTCGCTGGATAGTCAGAGCACCCTCCTGTCTATATCTCAGCGCGTTGAGGAGGAGGAGGAGGAGGGGGAGGAGGATGAGGAGGAGGGGGAAGAGACAGCTTGGCCCACTGCTGAGGGTACCCATGCTGCTTGCCTGTCATCCTTTCAGTGTGTATGGCCTGAGGAGGAGGAGGAGGAGGATCCTGAAAGTGATCTTCCTAGTGAGGACAGCCATGTGTTGCGTACAGGTACCCTGGCACACATGGCTGACTTCATGTTAGGATGCCTTTCTCGTGACCCTCGCGTTACACGCATTCTGGCCACTACAGATTACTGGGTGTACACACTGCTCGACCCACGGTATAAGGAGTACCTTTCCACTCTCATACCCGAAGAGGAAAGGGGTTTGAGAGTGATGCTATACCACAGGACCCTGGCGGACAAACTGATGGTAAAATTCCCATCCGACAGCACTAGTGGCCGAAGGCGCAGTTCCGAGGGCCAGGTAGCAGGGGAGGCGTGGAGATCAGGCAGCATGTACAGCACAGGCAGGGGAACACTTTCTAAGGCCTTTGACAGCTTTCTGGCTCCCCAGCAAGACTGTGTCACCGCTCCCCAGTCAAGGCTGAGTCGGCGGGAGCACTGTAAAACGATGGTGAGGGAGTACGTAGCCGATCGCACGACCATCCTCCGTGACGCCTCTGCCCCCTACAACTACTGGGTGTCGAAGCTGGACACGTGGCCTGAACTCGCGCTGTATGCCCTGGAGGTGCTTGCTTGTCCTGCGGCTAGCGTCTTGTCAGAGAGGGTGTTTAGTGCGGCTGGGGGAATCATCACAGATAAGCGTACCCGCCTGTCAACCGACAGTGCCGACAGGCTTACACTCATCAAGATGAACAAAGCCTGGATTTCCCCAGACTTCTCTTCTCCACCAGCGGACAGCAGTGATACCTAAACAATACGTAGGCTGCACCCGCGGATGGAAGCATTGTTCTCTATCACGATCAAAAACGTGGACCTTTTAGCTTCATCAATCTGTGTATAATATTCATCCTCCTCCTCCTGCTCCTCCTCCTGAAACCTGACGTAATCACGCCGAACGGGCAATTTTTCTTAGGCCCACAAGGCTCAGTCATATAATTTTTGTAAACAATTTTTATACGTTTCAATGCTCAATAAAGCGTTGAAACTTGCACCTGAACCAATTTTTATTTTAACTGGGCTGCCTTCAGGCCTAGTTACAAATTAAGCCACATTAACCAAAGCGATTAATGGGTTTCACCTGCCCTCTTGGTTGGGCATGGGCAATTTTTCTGAGGTACATTAGTACTGTTGGTACACCAATTTTTTGTGGCCCTCGCCTACAGTGTAATCCAATTAATTTTTTGCCCACCTGCATTAAAGCTGACGTTACATCAGCTGTGATGGGCACTGCAATGGGATACATTTATGTACAGTTGGTGGGTTCCAGGGAGCTACCCATGCTGTCGATCCACACGGAGTTGTAACTGCATGTGTCCACTTCTAAAGAACCCCAGTCTGACTGGGGCATGCAGTGTGGGCCGATGCCCACCTGCATTAAACATGACATTACCTCAGCTGTGATGGGCAATGCAATGGGATATATTTATGTACCGCCGGTGGCTTCCTGGCACCCACCCATGCTGTCGGTCCACACGGAGTTGTAACTGCATGTGTCCACTTCTAAAGAACCCCAGTCTGACTGGGGCATGCAGTGTGGGCTGAAGCCCACCTGCATTAAACATGACATTACCTCAGCTGTGCTGGGCACTGCAATGGGATATATTTATGTACCGTCGGTGGGTTCCAGGGAGCCACCCATGCTGTCGGTCCTCACGGAGTTGTAACTGCATGTGTCCACTTCTAAAGAACCCCAGTCTGACTGGGGCATGCAGTGTGGGCCGAAGCCCACCTGCATTAAACATGACATTACCTCAGCTGTGATAGGCAATATTCATGTACCGCCGGTAGCTTCCTGGCACCCACCCATGCTGTCGGTCTACAGGGACTTCACAATAGGGATTTGTATCTGCCTGTGTGTATGAATTAAAAACCCCGGTCAGGTTGGGGCATGCATTTAATCGGACGTTACCTCAGCTGTGATGGGCACTGCAAGGGGATACACTTATGTACAGCCGGTTGGTTCCAGGGAGCCACCCATGCTTTGGGTGCACACGGAATTCCCATTGCGGAGTTGTACCTGCCTGTGACTATTTATAAAAAACCGCGGTCTGACTGGGGCATGCAGACACCTTGACAGAATGAATAGTGTGTGGCACATAGGTTCCCCATTGCTACGCCCACGTGTGCCGCTCCTGATGGTGGTGGCACAGGATTATATTTCTCATTGCTTCTGTACAGCATTGTGGGCTATCGCCCCGCCCCTTTTAAAGAGGGTCGCTGCCTAGCCGTGCCAACCCTCTGCAGTGTGTGCCTGCGGTTCCTCCTCATGGCAGATGCACTTATAAATAGACATGGGGGTGGTGTGGCTATGAGGCCAGCGTGTGGCATGAGTGCAGCTGAAGGCTGCGCAGGGACACTTTGGTATGCGCTGTGGACACTGCGTCATGCGGGGGGGGGGGGGTTGGGCAGCATGTAACCCAGGAGAAGTGGCAGCGGAGTGTCATGCAGGCAGTGATTGTGCTTTGTTGGAGGTAGTGTGGTGCTTAGCTAAGGTATGCATTGCTAATGAGGGCTTTTCAGAAGTAAAAGTTGTTGGGAGGGGGGGGGGGACACTCTTGCCGCTATTGTGGCTTAATAGTGGGACCTGGGAACTTGAGATGCAGCCCAACATGTAGCCCCTCGCCTGCCCTATCCATTGCTGTGTCGTTCCCATCACTTTCTTGAATTGCCCAGATTTTCACAAATGGAAACCTTAGCGAGCATCGGCGATATACAAAAATGCTCGGGTCGCCCATTGACTTCAATGGGGTTCGTTACTCGAAACGAACCCTCGAGCATCGCGAAAATTTCATCCCGAGTAACGAGCACCCGAGCATTTTGGTGCTCGCTCATCTCTATTCCTTACGTGTAGAACGAAGTTTGTCATTTATCTTCTAGAATGCCCTTGTGGCAAGAGATATGTGGGTAGGACCATAAATGCATTATGAGTTCGAATATCAAGACACAGGAACGATATAAGTAAAGGGTTTACAAAACAGTGTTTCACGCCACTTTAGTATACATCACAATTGCGATCCTTCTTTGTTAAAAGTAACTCCATTAGAAAGCATATCCACGAGGTCTGTAAACAATTTACGAATAAAAGAAATGTACCGGATATTTAAGTTAAACACGTTGGTACCTCATGGAATGAATGAGGTACTGGAGAAATTTTAATCTTTATATATTGAGTTGGGAATCTTCTGGATGTTTTTAATATGCAATATTGGAGAATGAATAATTTTTTCCTCACACCATGGGTAGTAGGTGATTTATGTAGATAGATTATTATTGGAGATTTTCTCAGATAAATTTTTTAGATACCAAGGATATGTGGTATTTTGAATACGATTTTTTTTTTTAGAACAAAATCAATTTAACAAGCATTTTAATTATTATAATTATAGTCATTTTATATAGGGACTAATATTAGCAATAAGATTTTTATATGTCCCCTTTTCAGATTCATGTAAAAAGTTTTAAAAAATCCTAATAAGGTGAAATATGTTTAACATAATTAAAAAATATATATATTTGGTGTTGAATATTGTTGTTCTTAACAATGAGTGTATCTCTTTTTTAAATGCCTTTCAATAGGCTTTTCATATACGGGCTGCACTAACACTCCGATGTGCAATAAGCACTGTGCTGACACGGCTTCCTAAGGAAAACGGCACATGTGTCCCAGTGGAGCGCAACGTGCGTCTCAGCCGACTTGCTGGCGTGGCGTGCGTTCCATTGGGCCGGAGTGTACGGCTCATTTTACGTCTCTACGTCACACGCCTGGTCACATTACCTGGAAGTGTTACTCAGCTTCTCTGGGAGCGTCGGAATGGGAGGTGACACGTGTCTTTTAAAATGTAAGTCTTTTCAGTGTATGTATAAATTGAATGTTATTAAATGTGATATGTAGTACTTGAGAAAGTCGCAGTTGTAGAGACGAAACACGTACTAAGTTTTTATGACAGTAAAGTCAGTTACTCTGGTCGCCAGCGAGGATTGGTTTTTTCCTGCACGAGCGCCGAATCTTTTTCATCTATCCAGTATATGCACTTTGTTTCATCAGATCCCGGTTGGGAGACACGGTCGGTGAGGCTTGCTCTCCTGTGGACACAGCAGGATAGTGGGAAACTACCGGTGGAATTCATTCCTCTTATTTGATCCAACGCTATCCAGGACTGGGAGGTGTCAGTGGGGGGCTTCTCAATTCAGAAAGGTACCCCCACAACACCAGGTAAGTCCTATTATATTGGTTCTTTCTTTCATCCTTATGGCAATATGGTGATAAAGCTGGAGCGCTATCCCTGATTTGTGGTAAAGTGATGGAGCCAGAGTGGATTTCTGTGTTCAAAGTGGTCATGAACTCTCTAAAATCCTTTATGCTTCCTGACTACAAGATCAGGACGTCATCAATATATCTGATCCATAGTTCCACCGTAGATGTCCAGAGATGATTGGACTTTTTAAAAACGTGCTTTTCCTCCCACCAGCCCAGGTATAAATTAGCATAAGTGGGGGCACAAGGTCTCCCCATTGTGGTACCCCTGAGCTGGTGGAAGTACTTGCCATTGAAAAGAAAATAATTGTGTTCAAGGATGTATTATGGCATCTGGATTATTAGATTATTATGCAGACTGAATTATGTACCCCTTTGACTGAGAAAAAACCCAACAGCTTGCAAACCGCTCTGATGAGGGATAGATGTATACAATGCTTCTACATCGAGACTCTTGAGCACATCCGTCGTATCTCGGATGTATGACGGAAGTGCCTCCACGAAATACTGAAGGACTTTGTCGCGATATAGACTCATATTTTGGGTAACACTGTCTATACCCAACACTATTGGGCATCCTTTGAGATGGGAGAGTCCTTTGTGGACCTTGGGAATTGCATAAAAGGTCGCCACTTGTCGATGTTTTATATTTAGAAATTCATATTTTTGATCACTAATGAGACTCTTTTCTAAGGCAGATGTTAAAATCCCTCAAAGTTCTATTAGGAATTGATGCGTAGGGTCTTTTTCTATATTTTTATAACTTGAGAAATCCCTCAGAAGCTGTAAGCACATATCCTTATAATTGTTACTATCACTGATCACGATATTGCCTCCCTTGTCGGATGGTTTAATTGTTTGCTGTTGATCTTTTTCCAAGGATAGTAAGGCCTTTCTCTTTTAGCATGTGAGAGATTCTGATTGTAAAAATTTTTCTTCTAAAACAATAATCTCAGATCTTCTTTAAAAAAAATCACTGAGGCAGAGGGAACTTAATGAATAAAGCGCTAATCACAGACGAAGATCCATAAAATCAAATCTTTATTGATATATATTAAAATTACTGGGCCATGGACATACAATAAATGAACAAATAAACAAAAAAAGACAAGAAGACAAATATACTAATACTTGTCACAATATGTCCAATGTATCTGTATCTTTGAGTGAGGCTGTGAAGTTTTCCATCTCTACAGTCTCCTGTATCATGTTGAATAATAGGGGGTGGCGAGGTCTTTTGCCAAAGCGTTGTGATACCAGCTGCATTCACCACATAGATGGTACATCATGAAGCGTTTATAGGTGGACATTGGTATATGACTAAGATGCAGGAGAAACAATGCGGGTGATTTCTGTAGAACAAAATTTGTGAATCTACGAGATTCTTGTAGAGGCGGTGCCCAAATCTCGAACCAAAAGCATTGAATTGTCCCACATTTCCAACATGGTGGGTACACAGTAGGAATCATTGTGCGTAAGTAGGCAAGAGGGCACCCTGTACCAGCAAGAGAGAATTTTGAATACCATTTCTTGAATCTTGCTGGAAATTGAAGATTTGTATGTAAAAGTATATATCTTCTGTTTCTGCTCTATTGTGAGTGACATTGACAGGTCTCTTTTCCAGCTTACTATATAGGCATGGTCTGGTGTGTCAGGATAAAAATTTAAAGGGTTGTAGATGCATGAGTGTTTGCGCTGAGAGGTCCCTCATCACTGCAAAGTTGTTCAAAAGGTGTCTTTGTGCAGGTGAAACCTAATGGATGGGATAGGGATGTGAGAAAATGTTGAAGCTGAAGGATATGAGATGATGATAGGGGAAGTTGGGTTTTTGATGCCTACGGAGAGTCATAATCTTCTCTGGAGGAATGCTGTTCTCCACATCTGCGATAATAATCCTGATGTCAGGTCTTCTTAAAATCAGTCACTTTCTGCTCTTATTGAAAAATTATGCGAATAGGCCATTTTGCAGGGTTAATCCATCAAACAGGCGAAATTCAGATTAGTCATTGCCCAAAGCTTGTTCTTCGCTTTGATTAGATACTCTGCTGTAGCTCTGCTCCACATCAGAGGTTCTATCTGGATTTTAAAATGTTACAAGTGGGAGACCAGGATCGCATCTTGGTTATCTTTGGATGCTTAGGCTGTCACAACCCAAGAATGATTAAGAGGTGTAATACTTACACTTCTTTCTTTCTGGATGTTTTATGAACTTTGGAGAGACTAGAGTGTAACTTATCTGGAAACTTACCTGATATCCTTCTTCCTTTTTTGTCTGTGTGTTTGTCTTGTTAGTCCATAGCCCAGAGTTTTTAGTGTATATATCAATTGGAGAACCATTGGCGGAATATCTCATTCTCTAGATAAGGTGGAAAGGCCAGCTTTCCCAAGATTGGAAAAGAGGAGGTGGAGTAGGGGAAGTGTCTGGTCTAGGGAAACCCAGATCATCACCTTCAGGGTGGGACCAATTCTGAGGAGGGTTTTAGTTCTGGGAGGCTGTCACTCTGAAACCAAGGCGATTCAGCCAAAGGTATGGGCAGGGATGCCTGTTCTAATGAGGTCCAGTGTTTGAGAGCCTTATACCTATGCCAATCGACAACCCATAGTACATGAGATGCTTGGTGATATGTCATAGGGTCTGTAAGACCTAGTTCTTTCTCCAATTTAGGCATAGTGAGTGTGGAACGTGCAATACGGGTGGGTCTGTCTGACTAGATAATTTTGGTGAGTAGGGAATATAAATGTCTGAAAAATTGCCAGGGAATGGTGATAGGTAATGTCTGTAAAATGTAAAGGATTTATGGTAGGATGTTTATTTTGAAAATTGAACACCAGCTAAGCCAAGAAAAGATTACCTTCATCCAGATGTGTACATCTGATCTGACCTCACTCAAGAGACCCGGCTAATTAGCTGAATAAAGGTTATTGATGTCTTCGGTAAAGTGAATAAGTATTTTATGTGGTCCCCGACCCAACAGAAGGTAAAGGAATCCCTTAATCCCATTACTATGGGTTGTTGTTGTAGAGAGATGCTGAGTGGTACAAATTTTTGGTAATTAATTTTGAAGTTATAGAGCAGGGCATATTGCCGGAGTTCCGCTAATAAGTTGGGTAATAATATACGCAGAAGAAGAACAGTAATTCCTCTGCATATGTGACAACTTTGTGCATTGATTTCCCCTATCCGAATCCCTGATATGTCCGGATTCCAAGCAGAGGATAAAGAAGGATAAGTGGGCATCCCTGCCTTGTAGCATTTCATATGTTAAACAAGGTGGAGACAAGGGTATTGGCCTTCATCGAGGCAGAAGGGAAGGATTACAGGCTAGAGATCCACAGCAATATATTGATACCCAATTCAAGATATGGGAGGGTCTCGAGCATGAACTCCCAGTTCACTCTATCAAATGGTTATTGGTTTCTGTGGATAATAAATGAAATGATGGCATGGATATTTGTTTAGCATAATGGTTAACGTTTATGGCTCTGATGGTGCCTCACAAAGGGGTATAAATCCCACCTGATCTCTGTGTATGATATGATGGAGAAAAGGGGACAATCTGTTAGCTAAACTCTTAAAGAAAAGTTTAAAGTCCACATTTAAGAGCTGTTGCAGCAAAAGCCACTAGAGGGAAAGCTCCTCCTCTGCTTCCATAGATAAAACTGCTTCTCGTGAGAGACAGCCAATGCCCAGGATTTGAAGGAAAGATTGCATTACAGTTCTGTGTGAGAGCCATTCAGTGTCTGAAAAGGAGGGGACAGCTTATAAAGAGAATGCTTCAGTGATCTACTGACGGAAGTAATGAAAATGGCCTTGTCACGTGGCAATATTCTCGCTTCCTCTAGGGCCCTGGCCAGTGTGCAGGTAGGTTTGTTGCCAAGTTCAAAAAGAGACGTCTGCACTCAGTTGATGACACTTTACCCTGTGATGGGCAGGGAGTGCTGACCTGATTTCGCAATTGTGCCAGTTCAGCTCCCATTACTCCCTCTAAAGTAGTTTTGTATGTTGCCTCCAAAATCTGTATACGTCCTAAGAGGTCTCAAAGATGAGCACTACACTCATTTTTGATATGGGAGCCTACATTATTGAAGGAACCCTAGAAGAAAAACTTATGAGCCTCTCGCACAGTCCTAAATGGGTAGTCTGGGACTTTTACTATTGATAACCAATCCCCGCTGCTCAGCAGATCCTCTGTGCAGTGCAGAAAAGTCAGACATAGTCATCAGTGGTCAGAGCTGGACGTGTAATAGATGGCTTCCTTCCCAATGAAATCAATGAGAGTGATGTATTCTATTACACTTTCAGCTCTGACCAGAACAAGGAGCTGAAAGTGTAATGGAAGGCATCACTCCCATTAATACCGAGTGGCGGACCCCACTGATCAATTATTGATGACCAATCCTGAGAATAGGCCTGAAACACCCCTTTAACTCCTTAAGGACGTGGTGGCCTATTTTGGGCATAAGGATGCAATGATTTTCAGCTGATTTTCATCTCCATTTTTCAAAAGCCTTAACTTTTTTATTTTTCTGTCGACGCGGCCGTATAAGGGCTTGAATTTTAGCGTTGTGAACTGTAGTTTTTATTGGTACCATTTTTGGGTACATAGACTATATTGTAAACTTTTATTTTTTTTTATGATGACAGGGAGAGAAAACCTATCAATTCTGCCATAGTATTTTTTTCGGCACAGTGTTAAATGACACAATACATATCTTTTTGCAGGTTAGTACAATTACAATGATACCAAAATTCTTATATTTCTCTTGGGTTTTTCCACTTTTCCGCAATAAAAAACATTTTTTGAAGAAAATTTTTTTTCTAAATCGCTGCATTCAAAGTCCTATAACTTTGTTATTTTTCCAAGGATGGAGCTCTGTGAGGGCTTATTTTTTGCGAGATGAGCTGTAGTTTTTATTGGTACCATTTTGGGGTACATATGGCTTTTTTGATCACTTTTATTGTGTTTTTTAGGTTTTAGGTTTTGCAGTGCAGGATGAAAAGTGTGTTCAATGTATTGTATGTGTTGTTGTGGATATGATGATATTACCCCTTAAGGACATGGCCTATTTTGGCATTGAGGACCAAACGATTTTTGGTATTTTTTTCATCTCCATTTTTCAAAAGCTATAACTTTTTTATTTTTCCATCGACACGGCCGTATAAGGTCTTGTTTTTTACATGCGAACTGTAGTTTTTATTGGTAGCAAGGTGTTGGTGATGAGGCCCAGTGGCCACTCATTCCGGTGCGACTGGTTGTCTTTCATGAGCACTACATCCCCAAGTCTGATGTTAGGCTTGTCCGTTTGCCACTTCCTTCTTGATTGTAAGGTAGAGATATATTGCTTCTACCCCCTGTCCCAGAAAGTATTAGAAAGACTTTGCACCTGCCTCAATTGTCGTCTGTAGAGATCCCTATCATTGCATTCTCCTAGGGGAGCATTCGGAGTACCGGTCTTCTGTGTGAGTAACATAGCAGGGCTAGGGATGGTCAAATCCTCAGGGTCACTGAGAAGAGTAGTCAATGGTCTTGCATTCATAATAGCTGAAACTTCTGCCCAGAAGGTGATCAAGCTTTCATATGTGAGTCTTTTGCTCCCCACTTGCAAGAGGATAGAATCAAAGATATTTCTTGCTATTCCTATTATTCTTTCCCAGATGCCACCCATGTGGGAAGAATAAGTGCATCCTTGCTTATTTGGGTATCTTTCACATTGGTAGTGTCCAAGTTAGAAGGAATTTGAAGTTCTTTCACTGCCGCAACAAAATTTGTGCTTTTGCCCGAACGAATATGCTTCACTGGTCCTCCTATTGCAATACAATATTGGAGTGCATTTATGAAGCTTGATGTGTCAATGGATTCGACCACTGCTATGTGAACAGCCCTGCTGGACATACAAGTGAATATAACCGCCCAGTGTTTCGCGCTGGTGTCAATACCTCTAGTGTGCCATGTAGCCACTGACCAAGGACCAAATACATCTAGACCGACGTTAGTGAAAGGAGGATCCGTACTGAATCTCTCAGTTGGGAGGCTGGCCATCTTCTGGTTCTGGAACAGGCCACAAAGTTTGTGACAAGTAACGCAGCTGAAAATGAGCTTGCTCACACACCTCTTTGTTCCAACTATACATAGGCCCGCAGCTTGCAGATTCCCTTCGGTAAACAATCAGCCCTGATGTTTCACTTTAACATGGTAATGCAGTGCGAGCAAAGTCGTGATGTGATGATGCCCGGGAATTACCATAGGATGTCTCTCCATAAATTCCACCTTAGCTGCTTGAAGGCAACCCCCCTATTCTTAGCCCCCCATTTTGGTCAACGATGGGATCAAGCTTCTTCAAAGCGCTATCCTTGGATACTGGCCTTTGCTAAGGTAGTCCATTTCTTTAGCATAACATTTACGTTGTATAGTGTGAATTATTATGCCCTTAGTCCTGTCCAAATTAGTAACAGTAAAGGCGTGTTTGCAGTGATGCCAGCCTTTGCAAGGTATTTGGCTCATGGGTAATGATGACCTATAAGACTAAGCAATATGACTTAGACAGGCTATAGCACAAACGAGCGACATCCAAGTGGAGAATCTGTTGAAATTATGGGAATTGAGTTAGTGGTCCAAAGCGACTGTATATAGATCAGATATTTCAGATCAGATTTCTACATTGGTATTTGGGTTTACCAATTTAAATGAGTTGGATGCAATGTTTCAAGATGTTGAATGGTACAGGAAGTAAGACCCGTAAACCATGTTGTATTCTTAAGGTGACCCACTGCTACAGATCCAGTTGCGTTGTTTCACGGATTATGGCGTGTAGGAACATAGGGCCATTGTTTGGGACAAGTGACTCTCCTGATCCTTAGCACTCTATTGCTGACATAGACATAAAAGGGTCTGGTTTCGTTGCAAATATATCCCAAGACCTGTCCCAGTAAAATTTGACTTCCTTGATTCCCAGATTCAATCCTGATGTTATAAGTTCAGCCAACTCTACCACAAGCACCGAAGCACAAAGTTCCAATCTAGGTATAGTGTGCTTGTGGAGTGGCGTCAGTTTGGTCCAGCTCATAACAAGCCCTATATGGGTTCCTTGATGTGTATCGTCTTTAGGTATGCTATGGCAGCAATCGCCTTGACTGAAGCATCACAGAAGATATATAGTCCTTGCATCTTGACTTCCATTGAAGGCACAGAAGCATACCGACGTGCCACATGAGGACTGGACAAAGCTTCAAGAGACTTTCTCCAATCTGTCCACATGTCTTTTTTTTTCTCCATGGGAAGTGGATCATCCCAATCGTACGTCTCTGTGGTAAAGTCTCTTAGCATAATTTTTCCTTGGATGGTAACAGATGCTACGAATCCCAGAGGATCATATAAGCGGTTTATAGTAGACAGGACCCCTGTGCATGTGAAAGACTTTTCTTTCTTGCTGATTTGGAACATGTATGTGTCTGCCTTTAAATCCCAGAGCAGACTAAGGCTCCATTGTATGGGAATGGGGGTCTGTGCTAAAATCCAAGTCCTGTAGATCATTATGAATGATCTTGGGGTGAGAAGGCCTCCATTAACTTATGGCTGTTGGAGGTGATTTTGTGCAACCTCAGATTAGATTGGACGAGCATTTCTTGAGCTCTTTTCAGGAGACTGATCTTGTTCGTATCTTGTTCGTGGGTGTATACTTTAAGCCGTCGTCCACATAGAAATCCCTCTCCACAACGGACCTGACATGTGACCCGTACTTTGCTTCACCCTCTCGGGCTGAATGTCTGAGACCATAGATAGCAACCGCAGGGGAAGGACTGTTTCCAAAGATGTACACATCCAATGATGTCCTCATTGGGGTCGTTGTTGCGGTACCAGAAGAACCTTAAGTAGTTCCTGTGTTCTTCCTTGACAAGGCAGCAGTGGAACACTTGTTGTATGTCGGTCATGAATGCTACGGAATCTCTGCCGAAGCAGAGAAGTACCTCTAGAAGTCTGTTGTTGAGGTCCGGACCAGACAATAAGACATCATTTAGCGAGATGCCTTCACACCTGGTGCTTGAGTTGAATACTAATCTTATCTGTCCTGTTTTTTTTTAGGTGATAAACGCCGAATATGGATAGGTACCAACACTCATGGGAGTCTTGGAGCAGGGGTGCCGCTTCTGCGTGGTTGTTCTGGAATATTCTTTCCATAAAGGTAGAGAAATGTTCCTTTGTTTCTGGTGTCCTTTGATAAATCGGCTATAGACAAGTTCTTTGTTAGGTAAGCGTCGTCTCTGGGTTTTAAACAGTAAAGGTGTGATCCAGCTTTTGGACTCGTCCTTTACTATCCCTTGATCCATGATATCCAAGAACAGCTTGTCTTCTATGGAGATCGCGACCCTGTTGTCTTCTCTTATCCTGTGGAAGACTGTGCACCCTAAGTGATCTTGCTCATGGTCGCAGGCGTTGTCTTCACAGGAGGGATCTGCGAAGGGACAAGGCATGGGAGCGCTTTCTGGCAATTCTTTTATCAGGAAACTGCTATGGCATGGCTGGAATAGGGAAGGATGTCCGCTTTCAAGTGTGTTGGTGAGCATGCTGTTGACTGAGGTCAGCTTGTGTGCTCCTCCTAGATAGATGTCTCCTATGATGACCCATCTTAGGCCAAGTCTCTGGGCTCATGGAGCATTCTAGGAACCGTTAATCTGTCCCCTAGCCTTATGAACTCGTAGTATGTCTCTTCCAAGGAGTAGGACTATTGGTGCTTCTGACTCAAGTTTCAGTATCAGGTGAGCTATACGTCCCAGGTGAGGGTGGTATGCTGCTACCTCTGGTGTAGGTATCTCAGACCAGTTGTCAGGAATGTGATTGCACTCCAGTATGGTTGGCAGTGGCAAGCAGGTCTGACAATCTATGGGCCTTACCATGTATCTAGATGCCTTCCTCCCTGCTGTCTCAACGGTTCCCGCACATGTCCTTAAGGAGTAGGGAGAACTGGGCCCTACGATATTGAAGGTATCGAAGAAGGTGGATTTAGCTAAAGACATGTTGCTTTGGTCATCTAAGATTGTGTATACCTTGATCACCTTATCCCGGTGATTGACCAGATAAACCCTGACAGATCTCTGTACACTGAGAAGTGACTATTGCTGTGTCTATCTGTTCTCTGACCTTGTGTTCTGTGCTACCGCATTCCATGCATGTCGAGCTGACCTTACAGTTCCTGGCGAAGTGTGATGTTGTAGTGCAGCACATGAAACATGTTGTTTTCTTTCAGGAATTCTTTGCAGTCCTCTAAAGACTTCTATCTGAAGGCTTTGCGTTTTATCAAAGAATGTGGTTTCTTGTGCAGGGGGCATTGTTTGGTAGGATCTTTGTGTTTGTTCTCTTCTTGAGGAGGCTTAAAACGACCTGTAAGGAGACCCTGTGGAGGCAACATTAGTTTTGTGGACCACTACTGGTGTTTTATGAGGTTTGACACCAGGGGTAGTGAGACAAGACAATGCAAAGTCAAAACTGGAATCATTTCTGATCCATGCCTGTTGAGTAACAAAGCCTACAAACACCTGAAAGGGGGGGGGGGGGGAATGGTACATTATGAAGCTGTTTATAATGAGAACCATGTGTGATACACTAGCTATGGCAGATCTCCTTCTGCCTGAGCAACCTGTATCTCTGTTAACAAGTCACTAAGTTCCTTGAACTTCTGGTAACTTTTACCCATTATTTTGGGAAAATTATCAATTTGCTTATATAAGGCATTTTCTACAGCTTCTATTGACCCATAACACTCATCAAGTCTTTCCCACGTCATCTTTAGGCCTTTGCCCGGATTGTTTATGGTAATGTCTCTGATTCTTTTGGCGTGTTCAGCAGACTCTCTTACAAGCCACTTTACCATGAGATCTAACTCCTCTCTACAGGAGAGATCTAAGTCCCTTATGGCGTTCTGGGAGGAGGCTCGCCATGCTCCATAGTTCTCTGGGCAATCGGTGAACTTTATAAGTCCCTTGGTAACCAGCTCCTATTTAGCAAAGAACCTAGCGAAGTCCACGGTAGCCTGGTTAGCGCCAATACTACCCAGTGTGCCATTCTTATGCTGCGTGTGCAGTGTATCACCATAACTTTTAGGAGTTTCTGGCTTAGGGCAGTCTGTATAATACCGCTCTGACGCGAAAGTCATTTCTTTAAGCCAGAGCGAGGGTTGTAGAGTCTGGATTTCAAAATGGTATCGTTTGTGGGAGACGTTTTATCGTTTTGGCAGCTTGATGGCTCTACTAGTAAGCAATGGGGCCTGGGATTTATTTAGTTTTGTACTGAAAGCCAAATGGTGTTCTCTCTATTACAGGCCTAGCCTTGTGTCCAGTAAGCAGATTAAGGATACAATGGGTATGTTTCTGAACATGGGACAAACAGGGGTATTCATTCAGAGGTGCAAATCCTCATTTTCATGTTCACTGTAGGGAAAAAATATTTGCGGGGCAGAGCCTGACCGCGGGGAGTGATGGCTGCTTAGAGAGACCGCTCCGTCACTGAGACCCCACTATAAGCATGCTGCTGCAGCCTAACAACCTCAAAATGGGAAAGATTACTAAAGAAAAGCCCGGAGATCACCTGGGGACTCCTCGACCGGCTCGGGGACAATCGGACCTCCAGAAATACCTCAGAGAGAGGACTGCGTGATCTCCCCGCGCTCCAGGCAGATGGCGCCGGTGGACGCTGCAGCCCTGCAGACTGAGCAGGAAAGAGAATCCTCCTCAGAGGGCAAGGAAGAGGAGAGGATCTCAAGAAATTTCATGAGAAACCTCATCACCAAAGCCATGAGTCCAGTCCTAGCCGACCTGCCTGAAATAAAAGAGGAGGTGAGACACATAGGGAGAAGGTTAGAGGACTTAGAGGAAACCTCAGCAGCCATTACCACACATTCGCTAGAGATGGCACACATCCTAAAGAACTGCAGTCGCTGCAGTAATGTGCGCATTAAAGGCGTCCCTGAGTCGTGGGCGGCAGAAGCACTCCCAAAAATAGCGATGGAGATCTTCGTGTCCCTAATGGGATCAGAGAGAGCTGTACCGATGTCCATTGAAAGGGTCCATAGAGCCCTACGATCACAACCTGCAGCGGCAGACCTTCCAAGGGACATCACATATAAATTATTGGCCTTCCCCGAGGTGGTGGCCATTCTGGAGGCTGCCAGAAACCACCGCGATCTGCAATATGAGGACGCAGCGATCCAAATATTCCAGGACTTGACTTTAACTACCCTTGGCAAACGCAGGCTCCTAAAACCCCTGCTGGACGTCCTGAAGTCCAAAAATATTAAATATGCTTGGCTGTTCCCCTTTGGACTGGGGGTGTCCCACAGAGGTAAAAGACTCAATATTCGTACACCAGATGACCTAAACAATTGCTGGCAACACCTTTAAAATTGAGCCTATTGAACTCCCTAACTGGCTCCCTCTTCCAGAATTCCCTACCCTCCCACCTCTACCGACCCCCGAAAATTGGCGGGTTGTCAACCAGACAAAATCCCCTAGGATTAAACAGAAGAAAAACCCCAAGTAGGAAGATACAGCGGCCGACACCCAACTCTCCTTCTGACTCTCCCTGTTGGAGCACAGAACACCATCAAAAATGGAACCCGACTCAAGATTACAATCGTGGCGAATTGGAGCGAACAGTCTTTCCAGGAACTATAATCTTATGTCAGGTTGTGACTCGTGACAGATCTCTGGAGAGTTTCCCTTCTTTTCCACTCACCATTTTCTACTCGTCGTCTAAGTAAAGTGGCCAGCGCGTTAGGGGACCTAGATGTCGCGGACGCATGGCGGACATTAAACCCTTCAACTAGGGATTACACCTATTTCTCGTAGGTCGACTCTACATATCAAAGGCTGGACTATATTTTTGTTTCCAAAAATCTCCTACCATATGTGGAGAGAACGGAGATAGGCATGATCTCAATCTCAGACCACGTGCCCCTGCACACAGACATCCAAATTGACCACGAGGGCCCCAGAGAGTGGACGTGGCGATTGAATGACTCCCTATTAGCCAACAGGGAAGAAAACGCCAAACTTACGGATTTATTAGAGGAATATTTCCACCTTAACAACAAAAACGAGTTACGACTCCCACTCATCTGTGAAGCCCACAAGGCTTATATGAGGGGTATCCTCATCTCACTAGGTACGAAGAGTACAAGAGATAGATACGCTACTATCTCAAATAGCAAAAATTGAACGGGTGACTAAATTTTCTCAGGCTAAAACTAACTTAGATGAACTGAGAAACAAGCGACGAGAATTAGGATTGCTTCTGAGATTCAGATTCAATAAAAAACAACTCTTTCTAAAACAGACAATTTTCATACAGGGCAATAAAGTGAGTAAATTTATGACAACACTACTTAAAAAATCCCGAGTTAGGAACCAGATTAAATCAATCAAAGCTCAAACAGGAAAGAGGGTAACCTCCTCCCAAGAGATAGCTAGCGCATTCCAATCATTCTATGCTAAACTATATAATTTGAGAGAGGGATCCACACAAACGGATCAAGAACTACTAAAAGATAACATAGATTCCTTCCTAAACACCCACAAACTCCCCAAAATAGAAGAGGAGACTGCCCAATCCCTGACTATGCCAATAACAGAACAGGAGGTCGAGGAACTGATAACGTCCTGCCCCTCAGGCAAGAGCCCAGGACCTGACGGCTTCTCATCTCATTACTACAAAACTTTTAAGGAAACCTTAAGGCCTCCTTCCCACGAACGGATTTACGCCGCGTAAATCCGCGGCAAAAATCCGCTGCGTTGCACCCTGCTATTAGGTTCTATTGAACCTAATAGCACAATGCACACGATGCGTAATTCCACCGCGGAATTACGCACCGTGAAATCTCCCGTTCTCACCCGCAGCATGTTCTATTTGCTGCGGGTGTACGCGCTGACGGCTTCCATTGCAGTCAATGGAAGCCGTCCGTTCACGCTATCTCCCGCTGCAACCAGCGGAAGATAGCGTGAAAAAACGCTTCCCCGCCTACCGCCGTGCGTCATATGACGCGGCCGGCGCGTCACGTGATATGGCCGGCCGCGTCATGTGACGCGGTGGGCGTGTCACATGACGCGACGGCGGTGGGTGGGGAAGCGTCTTCACGCTATCTTCCGCTGGTAAGTATGGGGTCTCTGGGGGGCGCCGTGACGGGCTTCACTGCGTAATATTACGCGGCGGAGCCCGTCACGCTCGTGGGAAGGAGGCCTTACTCCTAGACTGACAGAATTATTTAATGCACTACTACAAGGAGAGAGCCTCCCTAAACAATCACTGGAAGCCCATGTGACTCTTATACATAAAGAAAACAAAGACCCAGAAATATGCGCCAACTATAGACCAATATCTTTAATTAACCTAGATGTGAAACTTTGGGCAAAATTACTAGCCAAGAGATTAGAGGACTTTACCCCTCAACTAATTAACAGAGAGCAAGCGGGCTTTATAAAAGGTAGAGAGGGAAAAGGCAATTGCTACAGATTACTTCACGCCATGAGACTCGCACAATTACATAAAATACCCATGGTCCTAATAGGGACGGATGCTAAAAAAAGAATTTGACCGTGTAAACTGGTTATATTTGCAGAGGGTCTTAACCTGTTTTAATTTCCCAAGGACCTTGATCTCAGCGATCTTTTCATTATATAACAACCCATACGCTAGACTGAAAGTCAATAACACTCTCTCTCCCGCCTTTGATATTTGTAATGGCACCCGCCAAGGTTGCCCTCTCTCTCTGACTCTTTTTGTACTTGCTTTAAAACCACTCTTGCAGGGAGTGAGACAACATCCAGATATAGAGGGGATCACAGTAGGTCACCAATCGCTCTCATTGGCGGCATTCGCTGACGATATCATGTTTGTGGTACCGGACCGAGCAAGGGGAATTCCAAAACTGGTCTCATTCCTGGATATCTTTGGTGAAATCTCTGACTTTAAGATTAATTTCTCCAAATCAACCATAGTAAACGTTTCTGTACCCTTAGGTACCAGCAAAACCTTGAAAACTCAATCCCCCTTTGTTTGGTCGGACACCACAATAGATTTCCTTGGGATCAAAATCACAAAGAGAGCGGAAAACCTCTACGCCACCAACTTTCAACCACTCCTAACTCACATTAAGAATCTACTCAGTGCATATGATATCCCATATCTATTGTGGTATGGGAGGAAAAATATATTAAAATCTTATGTCGTACCTATCATTACGTACAAACCTCGTATGCTCCCAATCTATATCCCGGGAGCGTTTTTTCACTCCCTCCGCTCTATGTTCTCAGGCTATATATGGAAACCGAAAAGACCACGCATGACCCACAATTTCTTGATAAGGAGGAGATTGGAGGGTGGTATTAATATGCCATGTGTTCTCGATATCTACAGGTCAGTACAGTTAAGCTACTGGTTTGAGCTGGTCAACCCAAAGAGAGACCCTCTGCTGCAACTTTTAGCCAAAACAACACACAGAGACACACCACTAGAGGACCTCTGGTACCCTACAAAAAGTCCACACAAGTCTGGGGACTCTAACCCACTGATGAAGGGCCCCTGTGAGACCTGGGAGACATTGGGTAATACACTGGCACCTGAGCCATCCCCGATAGCGTCAGTGAGCACCATATGTACTCTATTAACCCCTTCTCGCTGTAGGGCGTAAGTTTACATCCTGGCAGCGGGGTACTTCCCGCAACAGGGCGTAAACTTACATCCTGAGGATAGCGCGGGATCACATATGATCCCGCGCTATCCCGCAGCGAGAGCCGGCTGTCAGTCACAACCAGCGTCCCGCTGCAACAGCTGGGGGCATCGGAGATGCGCCCCCCGCTGTTAACCCCTTCCCTGCCGCGATCTAAGTAGATAAATGGAGAAGAAAATCCGCCAAAAATTCTTGCGTCCTTAAGCCCAAAATAGGCCATGTCATTAAGGGGTTAAAATCCCCCCAAGACACAGCAATTAGAAGCATTTTGGATAAACTCTCACATCTTAAGCTGGAAGATATTCAGACACTAACAAACAAAAAAGCCTCTGAAGTGATTCAAACCCTAAAACCACATCTAAAACTCTCCTTTCTACAAAAAGCACATACTACAAAAAGGATCGAGGATTTTCGTAAGAAATACAGATCAACCAGACCGTCTACACGCTTCGAAAAAATATTCCGAGAAGATGCCCCTAAACATAAAGGTATCAAACACTTTCTAGGGAATTTCATCTCCCCACCAAGGGTTTCAAAACCGGCATTCCTCACCTTGTGGGAAAGAGAATTTAACGTATCTCTTTCCGCGGCAGATATAAAAATCATTCTCCGAACGGCATTTGGCCTTTCACCGTGCGTCCTCCTCCAAGAAAGCAATTACAAATTACTATCAAGGTGGTACAGGACCGCTCAATGGCTATTTGCGCACAACCTGGCTATCCATGAAAGATGCTGGAGATGTGACGCAGCGCTGGGTTCATACCGACACATATGGTGGGACTGCCCGGCTCTCGCCCCCTTCTGCAAGGGAGTAGAGGATTCAATTAAGAGCATTAAACCGTGTTTCACCTTATCAGCCGAAATTATATTCCTATGGAGACCAACCGCTACTTTCCAGATAGTTTAATTGCCCTCGTTATTGATGCGGCCAAAACACTGATTCCTATCGTATGGCTACAGAAAAGCCCCCCTCTCCTAAATCAGTGAAAGGAAAAAGTTGACCTCCTCTACAACCTCGAGGAATTAACTAGCTGGAAGAGAGTAAAAAATGGGAACTGTGAAAAGGAATGCCTTGAGACCCTACTAACCTGAGTGATTAGTAGCATTCAATCGATTTGATTGAGGAGATCCTTGTAGGATACAACCCAAAGAGACAAGTGACACCGTGCTGTGGGACTCCCTCCTTAGACGATGCCTCGATGAGGACCCGGACGCAATTAATACAGATAATCAGCAATAAATAGTAAACAAATAAGAAACAGAAATCATATAGATGCTGTCAGAAATATACGAGCGCTCAAGAATGTGCGGACGAGATGGGTTGGATGTGAAGGACAAGGGAGAAGAGTATTACTACAGCACCTAACTTACAACCCCTCCCTCACCCTGGCCCAACCTACCCTACCCCCCCTCACCTTCACCCCACCCCCACCCCTTACCCAGCCCCCTGCCCCCAGATTTAGATAGTTACACTTTTGTTTGTATTATGCATGCAAAGAAAGTTAAGTCAGACATCACAACGTAGAGATGAGATCAAGACCAATAATGGGGCCTACAAAGATATCCTTTATTTAGTTATACATATTTGCCATGCCCTGTACATGTATAGGATAATCTCTACTCTATGCGCTCAATGTTAAAGGGGTTGTCCGGCCATAAACATTAGGTCTCATTACTTCTGTTTGCCCAATACAATGCACTTTGTAATATACATTGTGCATTGTAAATTAGGCAAACAGAAGTTATTCACTTACCTTTTGGACTGCCCCCCCCCCCCGTGTTGCTCCTCGGTTGCCATGGGTTCCGACAAGTCTCTTGTCCTCTTCTTGTCGGGATGACGGAGACACGCTTCTCCAGCACAGCTCTGCGCATGTGCAGAAGAACTTCAGCCGCTGGGAAGCTCAGTTCTGCCTGCAGGGGAGGCGTGGCTGCTGGCTCTTCATCTCCAAGGTAAGAATGAGTGGAGGGGCGGGCTCTCGCGGGGGAAGGGGGGGGGGTGGAGAGGGAGAGATGGATGGATGGATGGATGTGTGCAGGGGGGGGGGTGCAGTGATGTGTGTGTGTGTGCGCTAGTGGTGTCTGGAGACCTGGCTGTCAGAAGTCCCGGGGGAAGGGGGGGGGGGGGAGAGGGAGAGATGGATGGATGGATGTGTGCAAGGGGGGGGGGTGCAGTGATGTGTGTGTGTGTGTGTGTGTGCAGGGGCCGGCTGACAGAAGTCGGGAGGGGGGGGGGGTCATTGTGAGAGGGGTCGCTGTGGGAGGGGCACTATGAGGGCATGTGTGTGTGGGGAAATGTTTTGTTTTACTTTACTTTAGCAGGGTGGGGGGGGGGGCAGTAGGTAGCTTTGCAGTGGGGGGCTGCAGGAGAGTTCTCTCTTGGCTCTCCCCAGCCCCTCTCCATTCACTATACACTCATGATAGGATTTTATCATGAACCATGAGAGTATAACAGTCTCCCCTGGCCACAACCCCTCTGATTATAGTATGCAGCAGGGGGGGGGGGGGGGGCTGGGCGGGGAGAGACTGTAGATCAGTTCAATAGAGGTGGGCGTGTCGTGGGCGGGGCTAGAATGTGAGCTGAGGGAAATCCTGCCTTTTCATGTCTCTTACTACCATCGAGAGCGCGCACACAGAAGAGGGAGAGCGCAGAGCATTGTGGGAAGGCAGCACAGAGGCGCCATCTTTGAAAGCTGCAGTGAAGATCAGATTCTAAGGTAAGAAACTGACATTGCAGCTGATCTGCCTGCCGGTTTGAGCCCCTGTATGCTGTCTGTTACTATCCTTACTGAAAGGAAAGCAGCAGCATTATAAAAATTTTTACCCTGTGTGGCCGGACAACCCCTTTAATGTACTGGAAAACTACAATAAAATTTGATTTTAAAAAAATGACATATTTGCAAAAATATGAAATTTTATTTCTTCCCCTCTAAGTTCCATTAACTGCTAAAAAAAATCACTGGGGTCAAAATACACATATGGGGTATATTTTTTAAAATGCAGTTGTTTGTGGGGGCATCTATTATTCTAACATCTATGAGCCTTTGCAAACTTGGCTTAGTGTAGGAAAACAAAATGTTCCTCGAAAGTTTAATAATTAAAGGGGTTGTCCCGCGCCGAAACGTTTTATGCAGGGGTTAAAAAAACAAACCGGAGAGTGCTTACCTGAATCCCGGCGGTCCGGCGTCTTCATACTCACCTGCTGAAGATGGCCGCCGGGATCCTCTCTCTCTGTGGACCGCAGGGCTTCTGTGCGGTCCATTGCCGATTCCAGCCTCCTGATTGGCTGGAATCGGCACGTGACGGGGCGGAGCTACACGGAGCCGGCATTCTGCACGAGCGGCCCCATTGAAGACAGCAGAAGACCCGGACTGCGCAAGCGCGGCTAATTTGGCCATTAGAGGCCGAAAATTAGTCGGCACCATGGAGATGAGGACGCCAGCAACGGAGCAGGTAAGTATAAAACTTTTGATAACTTCTGTATGGCTCATAATTAATGCACAATGTACATTACAAAGTGCATTAATATGGCCATACAGAAGTGTATAGACCCACTTTGTTTCGCGGGACAACCCCTTTAATGTTAAATTCATACATCTTCTCAATTGCCTAAAGAAAATTAAAATTTTTCAAATGTGCTTCCAGAATAAAGTAAAATGATGTAAATATATATATCAAAAATTTGTACAGTATGTTTGCACATATTTAGCATATTACAGTTAAAAATGTGATAGAATGACAATTTTTCCCCCAATTTTGGTGCTTTTAATAAATAAACACAAATTCTATCAGTCTATTGTTAGCACCTAAATGTCAGAAATTACTTGGATATGCAAAACCTTTATGGAATTAAAGTGACACGTGTCACATTTCCAAAATTTGGCCTGGTCTTTAAGGAGCAAACCGGCTTGCTCACTTACATAGAGTGACAACTTCCCACACCTCTACAAGGTTAAATAATTTAAAGTCTAATAATAATAATAATAATAATCTTTATTTGTATAGCGCCAACATATTCCGCAGCGCTTACATAGACAGGGGGGAATACAGAAAGACAAAATACAAACATTACAGAACCACGGTTACATATAGTAATCAGTTGATGGAAACAATAGGGGTGAGGGTCCTGCTCCAACGAGCTTACATACTACAAGTAATGGGGTGATACAGAGGGTAAAGGGGCTGGAGATGTGCACAGTATGGCGAGGTGGAGAGTGAGCGATGCTATACACATAGACAATGGTCAGACATTTAGCCGTGTGACGGCAGAAACGGTATGAACGCAGGAGCGGTTTATGATGGCTAGCAGGGATTGCAGTCAGTAGGTCAGGGAGCATGTTATCAGGCGGAGTACAGAGAGGTTTGTTTAGGGAATGCGGTATGCCTCCCTGAAGAGGTGCGTTTTTAGAGCACGCCTAAAGTTCTGCGAGTCCTACAGCATGTGTGAATATTAATGTAAATTATGACAAGGCTGCATGCTCAGCATCTGATACCTTGTTAGTAAAACAATGCGCACACGACATTACTGAGTAAAATCTAATTCAGTATTATCACAATGTCTTATTAGAACATAACGTTTTCCACAATAGTTTTGTGGCTTACTGGAATGCTTTTTCAGAGCAAGGTTCTGTACCGGTAAATCTTCTGATTGCGCTGGCTCTGTGAGGGTCTTGCTCTCCTCTGCTTCTGCACCCTCCTGTCTCTCTGAATGCGGGGATAAAATATTTGACCTTCTGGAGGGACAGACTGGTGAAATCTTCTTCTTGTGTTTCTTTCACCTCATCAAGTAGCCTGTTGATGGCATTCAGGAGGTGCCTGCCGCTTCTGCTCTGCAGATTTCATCCTTTGTATCTTAATATAATTGACAACAGCACCCAGATCACCAAGTGTTAAATATATCAAGCATGCACCAATGTCAATCCTGCGCTCCACATCCATTGTTAGGCTCAAGCAGACTCTGCACTAAAGAGCCTTTTCCACGAAACGACCGGCTAGGCGCAGTTGATCAGCTGGTCGTCCCAGCGATAATTGTTCCTGTGCTCAGTTAATGGAGACGTAGCAAGTCGGGGATCATTCCGGACCGGCCTTCATTCATAGATGAACCACAGCCTTTTCAAACTGGCCTATACGTTCAGAAAGTGAACAGTGAATAACAAGCGTACAAGTTCTCAATCGGATTTAGTCGGGACATGCATTTACATTGAACGATATTGTTCAGATTACCAATGACTGCAAGAATCAGAACGAGTTATCTTCCCATGTAAAAGGACCCTTACTGTACAGGAGCTCACTGAGCGCTCTTGCACTATAAAAGAACATCGCTGAGGAGACACAGAACACTCACGGGCCTGAACTGAGGGGGCACTCAGCCTCTCGTACTGTAGAGGACATCACTGAGGAAACACTCAGCCTCTCACACAATACAGGACGTCACTGTGGGGACACAGCCTCTGACATTGTACAGGATGTCTCTGAGGGGACACTTGGCCTCTAATACAGTACAGGACGTCTCTGAGGGGACACTTGCTCTCTAATACAGTACAAGACATCTCTGAGGGGACAATCGGCCTCTAATACAGTACAGGACATTACTGAGGGGTCACTTGCTCTCTAATACAGTACAGGACGTCTCTGAGTCAACACTCGGCGTCTAATACAGTACAGGACGTCTCTGAGGGGACATTTGGCCTCTAATACAGTACAAGACATCACTGAGGGGACACTTGGCCTCTAATACAGTATAGTACTTGTCTGAGGGGACACACGGCCTCTCACACAATACAGGACATCACTGAGGGGACACTCGGCTTCTCACATAATACAGGACATCACTGAAGGACACTTGGCATCTAATGCAGTACAGGACATCACTAAGGGGACACTCAGCCTCTCACATTGTATAGGACGTCTCTGAGGGGACACTTGGCCTCTAATACAGTACAAGACGTCTCTGAGGGGACACTCTGCCTCTCACACAATACAGGACATCACTGAGGGGATACTTGGCCTCTAACACAGTACAGGACGTGTCTGAGCGGACACTCGTCCTCTCACACAATACAGGACATCACTGAGGGGACACGGCCTCTAATACAGTACAGGACATCTCTGAGGGGAAACTCGGCCTCTAATACAGTACAGGACATCTCTGAGGGGACACTTGGCTTCTCACATAATACAGGACATCACTGAGGGACACTTGGAATCTAATGCAGTACAGGACGTCACTGAGGGGACACTCGGCCTCTCGTACTGTACAGGACCTCTCTGAGGGGACACTTGGCCTCTAACACTGTACAGGACATCACTGAGGGGACACTTGGCCTCTAATACAGTACAGAACGTCTCTGAGGGGACACTCTGCCTCTCGTACTGTACAGGACCTCTCTGAGGGGACACTTGGCCTCTAATACAGTACAAGACGTCTCTGAGGGGACACTCGGCCTCTCGTACAGGACGTCTCTGAGGGGATACTCGGCCTCTCGTACTGTACAGGACGTCTCTCAGGGGACACTCAGGCTTTCGTACTGTACAGGACCTCTCTGAGGGACACTTGGCCTCTAATACATTACAAGACGTCTCTGAGGGGACACTCGGCCTCTCGTACAGGATGTCTCTGAGGGGACACTCGGCCTCTAATATAGTACAGGATATCTTTGAGGGGACACTCGGCCTCTCCTACTGTACTGGACGTCTCTGAGGGCACACTCGGCCTCTCGTACTGTACAGGACCTCTCTGAGGGGACTCTCGGCCTCTAATACAGTACAGGACATCTCTGAGGGGACAATTGGCCTCTCGTACTGTACAGGACGTCTCTGAGAGGATACCCAGCATCTCGTAGAGGACGTCTCTGAGGGGACACTCGGCCTCTCGTATTGTACAGGACCTCTCTGAGGGGAAACTCTGCCTCTCCTACTGTACAGGACGTCTCTGAGGGGACACGTGGCCTCTAATACAGTACAAGACGTCTCTGAGGGGACACTCGGCCTCTCGTACAGGATGTCTCTGAGGGGACACTCGGCCTCTCGTACTGTACAGGACGTCTCTCAGGGGACACTTAGGCTTTCGTACTGTACAGGACCTCTCTGAGGGGACACTTGGCCTCTAATACATTACAAGACGTCTCTGAGGGGACACTCGGCCTCTCGTACAGGATGTCTCTGAGGGGACACTCGGCCTCTAATATAGTACAGGACATCTTTGAGGGGACACTCGGCCTCTCCTACTGTTCTGGACGTCTCTGAGGGGACACTCGGCCTCTCGTACTGTACAGGACCTCTCTGTGGGGACACTCGGCCTCTAATACAGTACAGGATATCTCTGAGGGGACACTCGGCCTCTCGTACTGTACAGGACCTCTCTGAGAGGATACCCAGCATCTCGTACAGGACGTCTCTGAGGGGACACTCGGCCCCTCATTCTGTACAGGATGTCTCTGAGGGAAAACTCGGCCTCTAATACAGTACAGGACGTCTCTGAGGCGACACTCGGCCTCTCGTACTGTACAGGACATGTCTGAGGGGACACTCGGCCTCTTGTACTGTACAGGACGTCTCTGAGGGGACACTCGGCCTCTCGTATTGTACAGGACCTCTCTGAGGGGAAACTCTGCCTCTCCTACTGTACAGGACGTCTCTGAGGGGACACTCAGCCTCTCACACTTTTAGGACTACCATAGTATTACACTTGTTTTGTGGCTTTGCAATCACAGAGCACTTCATAGTGTAATTAGAAAATGGCAGTAGGCATTTTGGCTGCCCACCATAACTTGCAACTGGAATTGGTGGAATGTCACAGGTTAATCTTCACTGACTTGGAGAGGATCTAATAAAAGGTGACACCCTGCTTTCCATAGACTGCGAGTCCCTGTGTGGAAGACTCACTAACCTACAAATGGCATCATGCTACCTTCTTTCTGTCACTGCAGAAAGCCCCTGAGCCATTGTCTGTTGGAGAAGCCCCAGTGGAATGTTTACCTTGAATGACCCCTAAGCTCCTTAGTAACTGCTGTGTGAGGAGCAATTGTCACTTCTCCAGCAGTGAAAGGGTTAGAAGCTGCTTCTGCTTTCAGACAGGAAGCAACTCCCATCATTCAAAAGAAGGAAGCATCTTGTAGAGCCGCTCATTCACTAATGACCCATCAGTAAAGCACAGGGCTGCAGCGGGCTCTGCAGGTGAAGGTCTGTGTACCCCCCCCCCCCCCCCCCTCTCTATTTCCCGCTCCCCCCACCCTCATGGCAGGTTATTATTAACCCTTCACTCCCTGTGTGGGATCAGATGTCCTGGCTATGAGGTGACTGATAGCTGTGGCTTTTCTCCTCCTCTGTCCTAGTTCTGCAGCTGCATTTTTCAGTACACAGGCGGCATCTAGTGGAGAATAGCACTAACTACACCAGAGGTATATGACCTATACAAGATCGCACATTAGGTTCCCTTCACACAGGTGTATTTGTGCACACAATACACAGAGAATAAAACCCATTGATTTGTAAAGGTTCGTTCACTTGTGCATTCCAGTCGTGTCAAAAGCAAACGTAGCGTGCTCTATTTTCCTGCCCATTTGCACACCAAAACTACCCATATGGGTCAACTAGCTGATATACCCGGCTTCGCCCGAGTTAATTTGGTACTGGTGTTTATCTGGTGTTCACACGGAAAATCTTATGAAGTCGTGGTTACTTTAGAGATACCGGGGAAAAAATATGTTCACCATTTTGCATAGTTCTCTGCGTTACCCAGGAAACACCAGGTGGAGGCAACCATGCGACATTTCCTATATATAAAATGACATCAGGAAGTGAGCGAATTAGATCACGTACATAAAATTTGGACGTTAATTCTTTTGCGCTTAGAATTGAATAATCAAGTTGGGACCCATTAGCTTTTCCTATTTATGACATAATCAATGCTCGTGCCAAATTTCAACTTTCTATTACAACAAGTAGTGAGAGAATTAGATTCCGTACGTAAAATTTGGACGCTAGTTCTTTTGCGCTATGATTGAATAATCGAGTTGGGACCCAATAACGTTTCCTATTTATGACATAATCAATGCCCGTGCAAAATTTCAAATTTCTGTGACATTGGGAAGTTGGAGAATTAGATTCCGTACGTAAAATTTGGACGCTAGTTCTTTTGCGCTAGAATTGAATAATCGAGTTGGGACCCATTAACTTTTCCTATTTATGACATAATCGATGTTTGTGCCAAATTTTAAGTTTCTATGACATTGGGAAGTGAGAGATTTAGATTATGTACGTAAAATTTTGACGCTAATTCTTTTGCGCTACAATTAAATCATCGAGTTGTGACACCTTTTTATTTTTCCCATTTTTGACGTAATCTATGCTCTTACCAGATTTCATGTTTCTACGATATCGGGAAGTTGGAGAATTAGTGGCGAGTCAGTCAGTCAGTGAGTGAGTCAGTAAGGGCTTTCGTCTTTATATATAGACTAGCTGATATACCCGTTTTCACCCGAGTTAATTTGGTACTGGTGTTTATCTGGTGTTCACACGGAAAAGCTTATGAAGTCGTTGTTACTTTAGAGATACTGAGGAAAAAAAATATGTTCACCATTTTGCATAGTTCTCTGCGTTACCCAGGAAATACCACGGGGAGGTAACCATGCGATGTTTCCTTTATATAAAATGACATCAGGAAGTGGGAGAATTAGATTACATACGTAAAATTTGGACACTAATTCTTTTGCGCATAGAATTGAATAATCGAGTTGGGACCCATTAGCTTTTCCTATTTATGACATATTCAAAGCTCGTGTCAAATTTCCCGTTTCTATGACACCGGAAAGTGAAAAAATTACATTCCGCACGTAAAATTTCGACGCCAATTCTTTTGCGCATAGAATTGAATAATCGAGATGGGACCTATTAGCGTTTCCTATTTATGACATAATCAATGCTCGCGCCAAATTTCCCGTTTCTATGACACCGGAAAGTGAAAAAATTATATTCCGCACTTAAAATTTTGACGACAATTCTTTTGCGCTACTATTGAATAATCGAGTTGGGACCCATTAGCTTTTCCTATTTATGACATAATCAATGCTCGTGCCAAATTTCACGTTTCTATGACACCGGAAAGTGAGAAAATTAGATTCCGTACGTAAAATTTGGACGCTAATTCTTTTGCGCATAGAATTGAATAATCAAGTTGGGACCCATTAGCTTTTCCTATTTATGACATAATCAATGCTCGTGCCAAATTTCCTGTTTCCATGACACCGGAAAGTGAAGAAATTACATTCCGCACGTAAAATTGCGACGCTAATTCTTTTGCATAGAATTGAATAATGGAGTTGGGACCCATTAGCTTTTCCTATTTATGACATAATCAATGCTCGTGCCAAATTTCCTGTTTCTATGACACCGGAAAGTGAGAAAATTACATTCAACACGTAAAAGTTCGACGCTAATTCTTTTGCGCATAGAATTGAATAATCGAGTTGGGACCTATTAGCGTTTCCTATTTATGACATAATCAATGCTCGTGCCAAATTTCTCGTTTCTATGACACCGGAAAGTGAAAAAAATTACATTCTGCACGTAAAATTTTGACGCCAATTCTTTTGCGCTAGTATTGAATAATGGAGCTGGGACCCATTAGCTTTTCCTATTTATGACATAATCAATGCTTGTGTCAAATTTCCCGTTTCTATGACACCGGAAAGTGAGAAAATTACATTCCGTACGTAAAATTTGGACGCTAATTCTTTTGCGCATGGAATTGAATAATGGAGTTGGGATCCATTAGCTTTTCCTATTTATGACATAATCAATGCTCTTGCCAAATTTCCCGTTTCTATGACACCGGAAAGTGAGAAAATTACATTCCGCACGTAAAATTTGGACGCTAATTCATTTGCGCATGGAATTGAATAATGGAGTTGGGACCCATTAGCTTTTCCTATTTATGACATAATCAATGCTCGGGGCAAATTTCCCGTTTCTATGACACCGGAAAGTGAGAAAATTAGATTCCGCATGTAAAATTTGGATGCTGATGCTTTTGCGCATAGAATTGAATAATCGAGTTGGGACCCATTAGCTTTTCCTATTTATGACATAATCAATGCTCAGGCCAAATTTCGAGTTTCTATGACACCGGAAAGTGAAAAAATTACATTCCGTACGTAAAATTTGGACGCTAATTCTTTTGCGCATAGAATTGAATAATCGAGTTGGGACCCATTAGCTTTTCCTATTTATGACATAATCAATGCTTGTGCCAAATTTCCCATTTCTATGACACCGGAAAGTGAGAAAATTACATTCCGTACGTAAAATTTGGACGCTAATTCTTTTGCGCATAGAATTGAATAATCGAGTTGGGACCCATTAGCTTTTCCTATTTATGACATAATCAATGCTTGTGCCAAATTTCCCATTTCTATGACACCGGAAAGTGAAAAAATTACATTCCGTACGTAAAATTTGGACGCTAATTCTTTTGCGCATAGAATTGAATAATCGAGTTGGGACCCATTAGCTTTTCCTATTTATGACATAATCAATGCTCATGCCAAATTTCCCGTTTCTATGACACCGGAAAGTGAGAAAATTAGATTCCGTACGTAAACTTTGGACGCTAATTCTTATGTCATAAACAGGAAAAGCTAATGGGTCCCAACTCGATTATTCAATTCTATGCGCAAAAGAATTAGCGTCGAAATTTTACGTGTTGAATGTAATTTTCTCACTTTCCGGTGTCATAGAAACAGGAAATTTGGCACGAGCATTGATTATGTCATGAATAGGAAAAGCTAATGGGTCCCAACTCCATTATTCAATTCTATGCGCAAAAGAATTAGCGTCCAAATTTTACGTACGGAATCTAATTTTCGCACTTTCCGGTGTCATAGAAACGTGAAATTTGGCACGAGCATTGATTATGTCATAAATAGGAAACGCTAATAGGTCCCATCTCGATTATTCAATTCTATGCGCAAAAGAATTGGCGTCAAAATTTTACGTGCAGAATGTAATTTTTTCACTTTCCGGTGTCATAGAAACGGGAAATTTGGCACGAGCATTGATTATGTCATAAATAAGAAACGCTTATAGGTCCCATCTCGATTATTCAATTCTATGCGCAAAAGAATTAGCGTCGAAATTTTACGTACGGAATGTAATTTTTTCACTTTCTGGTGTCATAGAAATGTGAAATTTGGCAGGGGCATTGATTATGTCATAAATAGGAAAAGCTAATGGGTCCCAACTCGATTATTCAATACTAGCGCAAAAGAATTGGCATCAAAATTTTACGTACGGAATCTAGTTTTCTCACTTTCTGGTGTCATAGAAACATGAAATTTGGCACGAGCATTGGTTAATGCCATAAATAGTAAAAGCTAATGGGTCCCAACTCCATTATTCAATTCTATGCGCAAAAGAATTAGCGTCCAAATTTTACGTACGGAATCTAATTTTCTCACATTCCGGTGTCATAGAAACGGGAAATTTGGCACGAGCATTGATTATGTCATAAATAGGAAAAGCTAATGGGTCCCAACTCGATTATTCAATTCTATGCGCAAAAGAATTGGCGTCGAAATTTTACGTACCTAATCCAAATCTCTCACTTCCCAATGTCATAGAAACATGAAATTTGGCACAAGCATTGATTGTGTCATAAATATGAAAAGTTAATAGGTCCCAACTCGATTATTCAATTCTAAGCGCAAAAGAATTATTGTCCAAATTGTATGTACTTAATCTAATTCTCTCACTTCCTGATGTCATTTTATATGAAGGAAACGTCGCATGGTTACCTCCCGTGGTGTTTCCTGGGTAACGCAGAGAACTATGCAAAATGGTGAACTTATTTTTTCCTCAGTATCTCTAAAGTAACCACGACTTCATAAGATTTTCCGTGTGAACACCAGATAAACACCAGTACCAAATTAACTCGGGCGAAGCCGGGTATATCAGCTAGTTATATATATAGACTAGCTGATATACCCGGCTTCGCCCGAGTTAATTTGGTACTGGTGTTTATCTGGTGTTCACACGGAAAATCTTATGAAGTCGTGGGTACTTTAGAGATACTGAGGAAAAAATATGTTCACCATTTTGCATCCTTCTTTGCGTTGCCCAGGAAACACCACGTGGAGGCAACCATGTGATGTTTTCTTTATATAAAATGACATCAGGAAGTGAGAGAATTAGATTACATACATAAAATGTGGATGCTAATTCTTTTGCGCATAGAATTGAATAATTGAGTTGGGACCCATTAACCCCTTAGTGACGAAGCCTGTTTGTGCCTTAGTGACGGAGCCAAATTTTGGAAATCTGACATGCGACGTTCAACGTAGCATAACTCCGTAAAAGCTTTACATATCCAAGTGATTCTGACATTGATTTTTCGCCACATGTTGTACTTCATTTTGGTTGTAAAAAGAGACCGATAGAATTTGTGTATATTTATTAAAAGTACCAATATTGGAAAAATTTTGAAAAAATTGTCATTTTTTTCACATTTTCAACTGTAATCTCTCAAATATGTTCAAACATACTGTACAAATTTTTTATAAGATATAGATTTCCATCTGTTTACTTTATTCTGAATGCACACTTGAAAAACGTTTGTGTTTTTTTTTTAACCCTTTAGAGGACGTACAAATTTAACATTACTTTTCAGCATTTTGAGGAGCACTTTGTTTTCCTGCACCAAGCCAAGTTTGCAAAGGCTCATGAGTGTCAGAATAATAGATACCCCCACAAATGACCCCATTTTAAAAACTACACCCCTTAATGTATTCACCGAGGGGTGTCATGAGTATTTTGACCTCACCAGTTTTTTTCAGGAATTAATTCAATTTAGAGGAGAAAAAATATAATTTCATATTTTTGCAAATATGTCATTTTAAAGACATATTTTTTCCTATAGTGCCCATGAAAATGAGGATTTATACCCCAAAATGGATACCCCTGTTTCTCCCATGTTCAGAAACATAACCATTGTGGCCCTAATCTTATGTCTGGATGCACAACGGGGCCCAAAACGAAAGGAGTAGTCGGTGGTTTTCAGAACATAAATTTTCCTTGAAGGCGTTTTAGGCCCCATAGCACTTTTGTAGAGCTCTTGAGCGACCAAAACCAAAGAGAACCCCCACAAATGACCCCATTTTGAAAACTAGACCCTTTAACAAATTTATCTAGGGGTGTACTGCCCATTTTGACCCCACAGTTTTTGAATAAATTCAAGCAAAGCAAAAGGAAAAAAATGTGATTTTCGTTTTTTTGGCAATTCTGTCATTTTAAAAACTGCTTTTTTTGTACAGCACACACATGAATGAAGATTTGCACCCCAAAATAGATACCCCTGTTTGTCCCGTATTCAGAGACATACCCATTGTGGCCCTTATCTTTTGTCTGGATGCACAACGGGGCCCAAAATGAAAGGAGTAGTCGTGGCTTTCAGAACAGAAATTTAGCATGAAGGTGATTTAGGCCCCATTGCCCACTTGTAAAGCCTTGAGCGGCCAAAACGACAGAGAACCCCAACAAATGACCCCATTTTGAAAACTAGACCCCCTAACGAATTTATCTAGGGGTGTACTGTGTATTTTTATACTACAATTTTTGAACAAATCTAAGCAAAGCAGTAGGAAAAAAAATATAATTTTCATTCTTTTGGCAGTTGTATCAATTTAAAAACTGTTTTTTTTCCTACAGCACACATAGGAATGAAGACTTTCACCCCAAAATGGATACCCCTGTTTGTCCCATGTTCAGAACCATACCCCTAGTGGCCCTAATCTACCTAAAGGACACATGGCTAGGCCTATAATGGAAGGAGCACCCGATGGATTTCAGGGTACAACGGAATCAATTCCAGGCCCTATCGCCCACTTATAGAGCCATTAAGCGTCCAAAATGATAAAGAACCCCCACAAATGACCCCATTTTAAAAACTAGACCCCTTAACGAATTCATCTAGGGGTGTACTGCATATTTTGACCCCACAGTATTTGAATAAATCTAAGCAAAGCAGAAGGAAAAAATTACGATTTTCATTTTCTTGGCAATTTTGTCAATTTAAAAACTGGTTTTTTTTGTCCAGTGTACATAGGAATGAAGACGTTCACCCCAAAATGGATCCCCCCGTTTGTCCCGTGTTCAAAAACATACCCATTGTGGCCCTAATCTACTTACAGGAAACATGGCAAGGCCTATAATGGAGGGAACACCCGTTGGATTGCAGGGCACAACTGAATAAATTCCAGGCCCCATTGCCCACTTGTACGGAATAAAAATTGACACCTTAAAAAAATCCCCCCCTCCCCCTGCGCCCTTTTCGGCGTTCCCCAAATCTTAGATAAAAGTAAAAATGTGAACTGTGTAGTATTTCCAAAGACAGGGGTAATTAAGTTGGCTGGTTGGGATGGGTACATGGGGCAATAAAACCGTGTATCCCCCCTCCTCTCATGCTTTTTGGGGGTATTTAGTGACCTCGGTAGCAGGTATGGGGTGTAAAAAGTGGCGCTCTGTGAGTCTCTGTAAGCTTGATGAGGTGCGGTCGTCTCGCACAGAAGGCGCTCAACAAGCTGCTCCTGGAACTGCAGGAAGGCGAGCGTTCCCGGGGCTTCTTGTAAATTACGGATTACAGGTAGCGGTCTGAATAACGCCGGGCTCACACAGCCGTAGGCGGAATCCGCTTGCGGAGGCCCGCAGCGGATCCCTGCTGTGAGCCCGGCTGTGACCCTGCGTACGGCCGCGTAATGTACTGCGCATAACTGCCTACTCACACAGGCGGTCATGCGCAGTATATATATATTTTTTGTTTGTATTTCCCGCACTGTCGCTTAGTGATGACGCGGGTACCCGCAGCCCGTATACAAGGTAGTTGCATATGGGCTGCGGGTATATCTGCGACCACGGAGCACAATGGGCTCTATGTTGCGGATATCTGCAGTAAAATAGAACCTGCTGCGTTCTGTTTTCTGCAAGTGGATTACACAATTCCGACCCGCTAATGTGAGCGGAATTGTGTAATCCAATGCGATTGATCTGCGTATTACCGCATCGATGAAGGGAGATGAAACTTCACCTTTTTTACTTTTACGTGATCGCCATTATCCATTGGATAGTGGCGAACACGTGATCAAGAACCGCTCACCGCAGCCCCCGTGAAATCTCCAGGCTCTCGGCTAAGTTTTGTATCCAGGAGCAGGGAGATTTTAAATTACCACAGCTTTTGCGCATGCGCCTGCCATTTTGGCAACATGCGCGTGCGCAGAAGTTGGGGTAAGGTCTGCGGAGGGGGTATGATCCGTGGGGGGAGATGAAACGCAACCTTTTTTAACTTTTTTAAACTTTTTTTTTTAACTTTTTACCTCTTTTTTTTCTCTTTTTTTTTACGTTTAAACTTTTTTTTTTTTTGCTATACATGATCACTGTCATCCACTGGATGACAGTGATCATGTCCCCAGTGACATCCCTCTGCTCCTGGCTACACATGGCAGCCAGGAGCAGAGGGATTTTAAATTTCCCGGGGCTCGAGCCCCTCTGTGTACGCGCCCGATGTCAATCATCGGGCGCGCATGCGCAGAAGGGGACTCCGGTCCAAGAAGACCGGGACACCGCTGAGGACCGGGGGTGAGTATTTTCACCTCCCCTCATGGATCCAATCCATGAGGGGAGGTGAAACTTGTACTTTTAAAAAACGTTTAAAACTTTTTTGCGATCGCCGCTATCAGCGGCGATTGCGAGCCTGGGAGCCAGGAGATTTTAAATTTGCCGGGGGCTCCCGGGCTTCTGCGCATGCGCGTGACTTCATCGTCTTGCGCGCATGCGCAGAAGGCCAGCGGCGGGTCCGGGAGGACACGATCTTCGGGGAACACCGCGGACAAGCTGGGTGAGTATTTTCAGCTGCCCTGATGGATCCGATCCATCAGGGCAGCTGAATTACTACATTTTTCCACACTTTTATTTACTTTATTGCGATCGGTGCTATCCAATGGATAGCACCGATCGCAATACCGGGGGGGACTGCCCGCATCCTGGGATGACAGCTCCATGCTGTCGGCTACCTGCGGGCACCGACAGCATGGAGCTGTCACGTCCTTAGGCAAGTGGGCATTAATCCTAAGAGGATGCATAAAACTACCTTCAAGTTTCTATGACACCGGGAAGTGAAAGAATTAGATTCCGTACGTAAAATTTGGATGCTAATTGTTTTGCGTTTAGAATTGAATAATGGAGTTGGGACCCATTAGATTTTCCTATTTATGATGTAATCAATGCCCGTGCAAAATTTCACGTTTCTATGACATCAGGAAGTGAGAGAATTAGATTCCGTACGTAAAATTTGGACGCTAATTCTTTTGCACTTAGAATTGAATAATAGAGTTGGGACTCATTAGCTTTTCATATTTATGACACAATCAATGCCCGTGCCAAAGCTCAATTGTCTATTACACCAAGAAGTGAGAGAATTAGATTTCGTACGTAAAATGTGGACGCTAATTCTTTTGCGCTGAGAATCGAATAATTGAGTTGGGACCCATTAGCTTTTCCTATTTATGACATAATCAATGCTCGTCCAAATTTAACTTTTCTACGACACTGGCAAGTGAGAGAATTAGATTCCGTATGTAAAATTTCGATGCTAATTCTTTTGCGCTAGAATTAAACGTGTTGGGACCCATTAACTTTTCCTATTTATGACATAATCAATGCTCATGCCAAATTTCATGTTTCTACGACATTGGGAAGTGAGAGAATTAGATTCCGTACGTAAAATTTGGATGCTAACTCTTTTGCGCTTAGAATTGAATGATCGAGTTGGGACCCATTAACTTTTCCTATTTATGACATAATCAATGCTTGTGTGAAATTTCAAGTTTTTATGATATCGGGAAGTGAGAGAATTAGATTCTGTGCGTAAAATTTGGAAGCTAATTCTTTTGCTCCAGAATTGAATATTCGAGTTGGGACCCATTAACTTTTCCTATTTATGACATAATCAATGCTTATGCCAAATTTCATGTTTCTACGACATTGGGAAGTGAGAGAATTAGATTCCGTATGTAAAATTTGGACGCTAATTCTTTTGCGCTTAGAATTGAACAATCGAGTTGGGACCCATTAACTTTTCCTATTTATGACATAATCAATGCTTGTGCCAAAGTTCAAGTTTTTATGACATCGGGAAGTGAATTAGCTCACGTACGTAAAATTTGGACGCTAATTCTTTTGCGCCTAGAATTGGATAATCGAGTTGGAACCCATTAACTTTTCCAATATATGACCTAATCAATGCTCATGTCAAATTTCAAGTGAGAGAATTAGATTACGTATGTAAAATTTGGACGCTAATTCTTTTGCGCTTAGAATTGAATAATGGAGTTGGGACCCATTAGCTTTTCCTATGAATGACATAATCAATGATCGTGCCAAATTTTACATTTCTACGACACCGGGAAGTGAGAGAATTAGATTCCGTACGTAAAATTTGGATGCTAGTTCTTCTGCGCTAGAATTGAATAATCGAGTTGGGACCCTTTAACTTTTCCTATTTTGGACATAATCAATGCTCGCGCCAAATTTCATGTTTCTACGACAACAAGAAGTTGGAGAATTAGTGGTGAGTCAGTCAGTGAGGGCTTTCGTCTTTATATATATATAGATAGGGATGCACAAATGTGTGCACAATATGCTAGCAGATGAAACGCTGTGTGCAGGAAAAGGAACACAACTGGAATTCATTAGACTAATTGGCCATTTTAATCAGTGCATATTTTTTGCCATGTGCAAATGAACATGACTTGCAGGCGCAAAAAGTACAGTAAAATATGCCGATGCGTGCACAAGAAAGCATAGTTCATTTTGCAAAAATGCTACACTCCTGCAAATATGCATGCGCCTGTGTGAAGTATACAGTATACGCTCATACACTGGTGTACGGTGAGGGGAAACAGGGGTCGCAACGGCGACCCGGCCCTTGAGCTTAGGGGGCCCAGGGGACCGGCGCTATCGGCCGCATGATGGCTGAGAGGGTAGAAGAGAGAGGAGAGAGACGGGAGCCAATTACAGGCTGCAGTCTCCCACGGCGGCGGCCCTCCCACTGATAGGCCGCCTGCAGACGGGCTTGTCGGATCCGGCGGCGAGAATTCTCGCCGCGGGACCCGACCCCAGCGCCTGCAGGGAGGAGCGCGTACTCACCTGCGCCTGGCGGCCCCGGCTCTTTCATGTGCGCATGCGCAGACCGGAGCCGGCGGCCCGTGAGTGACGTTTCTGTGAGAGGCTCTGCAAGCCCCGCACAGAAATAGGACATGCCGCGGTTTGTTTGCGGCGCGACATTTTGCGCGCCCAAACCGCGGCTGTCTACATAGGTGTATTGTAATGCACTCCTATGCAGGCTTTCAGTGGCGGAAATCCCGCCGCGGGATTTCCGCCCGTGTGCAGGCGGCCATAGGCTGCAGCTGGGCGTGGTCACAGCTGCAGTCTATCAGTCTCTGCCGACCAGCGATTTCCAGGGGGAGGGGCTAGTGCGGCTCTACTCACCTCTGGAGGCATATATTGTATTTCAGCCGCATTTCAGTAGCGGTGAGCGATTCCAGCGGCCTGATTGGTTGTTGGGTACACACCCCCTTTGGAGATGTGCACCAGTGCTACTTCACGAGACCCGCGGGGGGTTAGGGTTTAGGGTTAGGGTTAGTGGCCGACCCTCCTACGGCCCTGCTGCTGCTTGTTTAACGGGTCGGCCACTCGTGCACATCTCCAAAGGGGTGTGTGTATCCAACAACCAATCACGTCGCTGGAATCGCTCACTGCTACTGAACTGCGGCTGAAATCCCAAATAAGCCCTCCGGAGCTCTGGATGCACAGGACCTGAGGTAGGACCTGTGGCTGCAGATCACATGACCAGGCTCTGGTCATGTGATCAGCCTGGTCATGTGATCAAAGGACTGGGGACTTTCCATTACAGGCTGCCCAGAGACTGCTGCAGAGGTGAGTAGAGAAGGAATTGTAATTATTTATGTATGGCTGGTATAAGTTATACCATCTGTATATATATATAATAATATACAGGAGATACACAGGTTACACCAGCATGGGACATACCACTATATACAGGGGGATATACATCCTGTATATAGTGATATGGAGCATGCTGGTCTAACCTGTGTATCTCCTGTATATAATTATATATGTATGGCTGGTATAAGTTATACCATCTGTAAATATATAATAATATACAGGGAATACACAGGTTACACCAGCATGGGACATACCACTATATACAGGGGGATATACATCTGTATATAGTGATATGTACCATGCTGGTGTTACCTGTGTATCTCCTGTATATAATTATATATGTGCAGCTGGTATACAGTACAGTTTTTTTTTTTTCTTTTAATCACTGACTTTCCAGCGCTGTATTGAGTTCAACGAAGGCCGTCCGTGCAGAATCTGCACTAAAATACAGCATGCCGTGATTTTTCCTCCGTGAGCGGAAAACTGCAATTGCTTTCCGCTCGTGTAGAGGAAAAAACGCTTTTCCATAACATGCTATGGGCGGTACATGCTGCGGAATCCGTAGGCGGACGCCCGCTCCATATTCCCCAATGCAGATCCAGCCGCGTGCAGCCGGCCTTAGGCTAATTTCACACGATTGAGTCAGATATTAGGGCATGAAACTATGCCCCGTATCACACTCGCCAACGTGTGCTGTGCCCACGGATGTGAGAGGTTGTTGTGGTAAAACCAGCTCCCATCACATCATCATATTCTCGTGCGATGCAGAGAAGAAAAGAAAAACATCGCTCCTGTGTATGATCGCATTCAAAAGAATGGGGTCATAGTCATGTGCGATTTGTACGTCTTGCAACGCACAAATCTCGCACAATTTTTGCAGCCGTGTGAAAGCAGCCTAAGACATTACCAACAGGTTTTTACGTAGTCAAGGAAAGGAGTCCTGATGAGAAGGCTTACGCCAAGGGGCTAGATCATGTTTGTAAATTAGCACGGTTTAGGTATAGGTACGGGTACAGATGGAGGGGGGGCCCAGCTGAACTTTTGCACCCGGGCCCCTTAGCCTTTAGGTACGCCCCTGCGCTCATACGTCTTACTTTCAAGTTTTCAACAGAGAAAAGAGGGATACGCTTTGGACCACTTACGTTTTTTGCCAAGCTCACCCATTGTGTCCCTGCTCGGCAATACTGTCCATTGGTCAAGTTGCACAGAGGCGCCCAAACTGAATTTTTGTCAGGATCCATGAGATGCCCAGATCTTATCTCCACAATGTAAAGAAAAAGAACTTGGATTAATCTAACAATAATTCATTAATTGGGTAAGGAAGGGGGAAGAGGGACTGGGGGCAAACTATCTTGGTGCAGGAAAACCTACTACATCTCTGCTCTGGGCAGATTTACTATTGAAAATGCACCAGATATTTGGTACAAATTGCACCAGAAAACTGTCTGATCGGCTTTGCTCCACATTTATGATGTGTTTTAGAGGCTTTTAGCAATTTTTTTTTTCTTTTTTTGTTGTTTCTGTAAAAAAATACATGGTTTTGTAAAAAAAAAAAAAAAAAAGGGAAGCCTAAATGTGACAATTAGAGATGAGCGAGCGTACTCGGATAAGCACTACTCGCTCGAGTAATTGGCTTTATCCGAGTATCGCTGTGCTCGGGGCTAAAGATTCGGTTGCCGCTGCGGCTGACAGGTCAGTCGCAGTGGGGAGCAGGGGAGAGCGGGCGGGAGAGAGGGAGAGAAAGATCTCCCCTGCAGCTCCCCGCTCCGTGCCAGCACCCGAATCTTCAGACCCGAGCACAGCGATACTCGGATAAAGCAAATTACTCGAGCGAGTAGTGCTTATCCGAGTACGCTCGCTCATCTCTAGTGACAATGTTTTCCAAAAATGTAGCATGTACTAAGCCAAAGAACATGTGGCATAAGGCTGGATTCACACGGGCGTATATCGGCCAGGTTTTCGCGCCCGGCCGATATACGCTGCCCCTCTGATGCATTGGTTTACACTTGGCCATATTTCTGTGGGGTTTAAGTGCTCGGCCAGCTAAGAAGGTGCATTTTGGCTGGGCGCTTTTACATTGGCAATGGCTGCATAGGATCCTATGGGAGCCTATGACAGCTGCTGGAGAAGAGAGGTGGGAGGGAGCTTAGCAGTGTAACTCCAATCCTCGCCGTCTGTTTGCAATGGGAGGGGTGGCTAAGCTCCGCCCCCTTCTATTGCTGGCGGAGAGGGGACAGGAGCTTAGCACACTAGCTCCCGCTACGTCCCGCCTCCTCTCCTAACCGAGACATGGGGAGGGAAGGGGGAGACAGTTTAGCAGAGCTGCCTCGGCGAATATGCGCTGGGCTTGGGCCGTCTGAACTGGCGCACAAACATTTTGATTTGTGCGCCCGTTTAACCGTCTTTACATCGCCAGCGGGTGAAGGTAAAAATGCTGATGCCTGTGTGAATCCAGCCTAAAGTTGGACTAAGCAGTATAAAAATTAGCTAAATGTATCATCCAGCAGAGTTTGGGCTCACAGCCACTGGCAATCCGACTTCCCTGCGATGCGAGGGTGAGTGAAAACGTATGATAATGAAACCAATGATTGACAATGGTTTCATTCTCATTTGCGATGTTTTCAATGTAATCTCGCATCACAAAGAAGAATGGGCGATGCAATTGTTATTTGTATGGCGTCAACATATTCTGCAGCACTTTTGTCTATTCAGCAGCCTATACAGGTCCTGGGAGACTCCTTTATTAGGGGGACAGAGCAGAAGATCTGTTACAAAGACCGGGATCGTCCAACGGTGTGTCATCCTGGTGCTCGAGTTCGACACATCATGGTCATGGTACATATTGGCACCAATAGTAGGTGGAGGGTCCTTAACCCCTTAATGACGCGGCCCTTTTTTTTTTCCCATTTTCGGTTTTTCCTTTCCCCTTTAAAAAAATCGTAACTCCTTTATTTATAAAGTGACGTCGCTGTATGAGGGCTTGTTTTTTGCGGGACGAGTTATATTTTCCAATGGTGCTATTTAAAGTACTATATAATGTACTGAAAAACTTTTTTAAAATTTTAAGCGGAGTAAATGAGAAAAAAACCGACATTCTGGCATCTTTCAGGGCATCTTGTTTTTATAGCTCACAAACTGCAACAAGAATGACATGATAACTATATTTTATGGGTCGGTACGATTACTGCGATACCAAACATACAGTTTTTTTTCTGCTCTACTTTTCTTTTTTTTCAAAGGCCTTTTAAATTTTTAAAATGTATTTTCTGCCACCATCTTATGCGTGCAATACCGTTTTTACTTCTGCATCGACTTAGTTGTACAAGGGTTAGTTTGGTGCAGCACATCCTGTAGTTTGTGTTTGGACCATTTTGGAAAACATATGACTTATTGATGGTTTTTTATTGCATTTTTTTCTTGTAGACAGGGTGACCAAAAAAATGCATTGCGGGTGTTCTTTATTTTTTTTTTCGGGTGACGTTCACCATGCGTGGCAAATAGTGCATCACATTGATAGATCAGACTTTTACAGATGCAGCGATACCAAATATGTAGTCTTGTTTTATTACTTAATTACTTAGATTGTTTTATTGTAAATTTGGGAAAAGAGTTTTTTTTAAAGCTTTTATTACTTTTTTTTCAATACCTAGTAAAAATAAAAACAAAGTTTTAGTTTATTTTTTAGCCCCCCCCCCCCCCCCCCCCCCTCCAGGGAACCACACCTTCGATGCTTTAATCACTCCTGCAGTAAGCTGTAATGCTATAGCATTACATTATACTGCGATCTGACGGGCTGTCTAGCCAGCCACCCCACGAGGATGGTTTGATGGGCATACTACCAGGAAAGGATCCCAGCTGCCATGACACCCGCACGGCTCCCTGCGATCATCGGGAGATTTAAATGCCACTGTCAGAATGGAAAGCAGCATTTAAAGGGTTAACAGCCGCGATTGGCCTGCACAGCCAGGTGTCAGCTGTAATAAACAGCCTGCACCCATGCTGTATGAAGAGAGATAGCCGTGCAATTCCAGGTTTTAAGTAAATTAAGTAATGTGATAAACAGACCCTTGTTTCTTATATTTATAGACTCTAGCGACGGGGTCTGTTCCACTGCATTGGTGCATAGCCAATGTGCTGCGATATTCAAAAAGGGATGAAAAAAGAAAACCTGGAAATTACAGGCAGGTACGTCTTACTACCATTGTGGGTAAAATGTTTGAAGGGTTTCTAAGAGGTGCTATCCTGGAGCACCTCAAGGAAAATGGCTGTATAACTCCATATCAGCATGGGTTTATGCCAGATCACTCCTGTCATCCAATCTGATCAGCTTCTACGAGGAGTTAAATTCTAGACTGAACTGTAGAGTCACTGGATTGTGCAGTAAAATATCAATATTTGTAGATTACAGAAAACTATGTAAAGATATTAATACACAGCCGGCGCTCAATAAGCCAATCACAGCCATTCAGTGGTGTCATTCACTGAATGGCTGTGAATGATCGAGCACCGGCTGTGATTGGCTGGCGCTTTGTAGTGCCCCAGAACCAGAGTCCGTGTTACACCCCAGTGCAAAGTTGTCGTGTGGTTTCATAAAGCATATTTTTCACAATGCATTATAATATATATTGTTTGTCTTTTGCACTGCACTGTGTTATAGTTGCAGAACCTTGCATATCTCAGGCTATGCAGAGATACAAGGGTTAAATTGTACAGATGAGATGTGATTTTGGTTATCAAGCAGCCCCTCAGCAGATGCTGCAGAGCTCCACATCCCCCAAGAAGGTGGGAGGGACCCGACAGCAAAGGGAGTCAGTCGGCTCTTGGAGGGGGAAGAGAGTAGAGTAACATGTGAGCCAAGAACAAAGGGCAGACCAAGAGAGAGCTCCTGGGACCTTAGCCCACTCTGCCATTTTTGTGCCAGTCCATGCTGTAAAGGGGATTATTGTGTGATGAGCTCTGAGGAAGGGAGACAGAGCTGGAGCTAAAGACAGAGAGGATAAGTTGTACAAGGACCTCCCTGCGTATGCTGTTTCTAACTTCTGGTGGAGAGCAGTATTGGTCAGCTAGCACGCTGATGAATTGTCCCGCATGCGTCCTTCCAGGTACCGCGTGACGGAACGGAATTGTGAGTACCAAGTGAAAATTGTAATGCAGTGTGAATGGAGCCCCACAGCAGAGGTTAATCTAAACTGGACTGTGTATGACAAGAACTAAATCTAACTGTTAGCAAAGATATTCCTGCTACAAGCGAAGTAAGAGACATTCCCAAGAGCATCATAGACTGTATCGTCAATATCTCTCGTGATAACCAAATGATCATCCATCTACTGCTTATTAGTAATACCGCATGCTATACTTTGATTGACTCGTAACCTGGAATGTACATAAGCAATTGAAGTAAAGTTAAAGCTGTTTCACGAAATCCCAGTGTCAGAAGTCCATCCTGCACTCCGTATAACTGAAGCAGCTCCCTTGACAAAAGGGTATGGTGTGGAACCCAGGACTATCAGGTTAGTGAAGCCACCCTGCCACGTGACATGAGAACAATAGCCCTTGCTAGCTTGTTGTATTAACCACCGGTGCACCACAGCTCGATCCAATCACAGCGCTTACTTATACAGAGCTGACCGCTGGGGAATTCAAAGCCGAGCAGGGAGATGACAGCAGGGATAACTCTCAAGCAGCTTACCGCACCGCCGGGGAGACCATCACGCCAGGGACACAGATGCCGGCTGGGAGGTGAGTATTGCGTTTTTTTTGTTTTTTTTTTACCTCACCCAAGTATAAGCCAAGGGGCGCTTTTTCAGCATAAAAAATGTGCTGAAAAACTCGGCTTATACTTGAGTAGTTTAGAAAAAAGATGGCTGAGCGTCTCTCTAATAACTATGTATAACTATATGAGGGGGACAATGCAGGGATCTCTTCCATCATCCGTTTATACCCAGGACTGTGACTGTAACAAAGGGGCATCCTCTATGTTTAGAGGATAAAAGGTTTCTACACCGACATAGAAGGGGGTTCTTTACCATAAGAGTAGTGAGACTATGGAACTCTTTGCAAGAGAACGTGGTGATGGTAAACTCGATAAGAGTTCAAGAGGGCCTTGGACATCTTTCTTGAGCGAAACAATATTATGTTATAATTATTAATAACTTCAAAAGGGCTGTTGAAAAAGAGATTACTTTGATTGCCAGATTGGAGTCAGGAAGGACTTAAATGGAGAAAATTTGCTTCTAACTTTTTTTTTTTTTACATCCTCTGGATCAACATTGGAGCGTAATAGGTTGAACTGGATAAATACTACAGTGCTTCTTCAAAAAGAAGAACCTGTCTTATATTGATTTTTGGCCCAAAAGAGGCACAGGGTCTTATTTTTGGGGGGTGTCTTATACTCGCATAGCAGGTGCCATCCATGTTCCTCCTGCTGTGCTGTGGCACTCCGGCAGGCTTCCGTGCAGTCCTCAATGGTGACGGAGCATTTCTTGCTGGTGACTGGGCTTGAATACTCCGCCTCCAGCAAGTGATTGTGCAACGGCGGAGAAGCGACTCAAGAAATGTACCTTAGTACGGGTGGCAGGAAGGCCTGTTTTGTCACAGTGACGCCAGTACTCCAACTGGAACCTCGGGGGTGAAATGACGATTAAATAAATGAGTCGAGTCCAGTAGTATTTTAGTAATCTGGGAGTATGCAGATTTATTGACTTTGGTATTTTGCAGTATAATTGAATTCACAATTTTCAGCAAAAGTACTTTTAACAGGTACACAAAAATGCATTACTAGGCAGACAATTGAACACGATGAGGAATACAGTAACCTTTAACTTGAGTAGGACCTGACTTCAACACTCACTCTCTCCTTTTCTTAACTGAACTGACTTGACAGACCATCTCCCCACTAGTTGATCTAGCTGAAGGATTGATTTGAGTTTAGTGGAGTATAGATGAGGCAGAGGGCAATGTGGCTGTATGCTAATCCTGGCTTTGAGTTTACCGGGTACCTATGACTCACTGTTAGTAGAAAGCCGACCTCAGAAAGGTTCTCCTTCCCTCTGCTGTGGGATGGCAAGGGAACGGGTTCACACCACGCTTGACCTTGGGAGAAACCATGCTACACTGCTGACTCACTTCTGTACGCGTACCTCCTCCTCTCCGACATGACTGACTGCAACCTCTCCTCTCTCATACCTGGCTGAGTCAGCCTAACTGCCCACTGTCTGTCCCTTTTATCTCCTCTGTTTCTTTCCCGAACTTTCTGAACTCCTCTTACTCTAGCATAGGGACTTGTGTTCTGGTTTTCCCGCCCTTGGACTCTGCACCAGTGAGATTGAAGCTGACTATCAGCCAATAGGACACCATCTGACATCAGAGCTAAGCTCTAGGCTTCGTGGAGATAAACAGAGTCTCTCCTATAGACCGCATCTTCTATGTCCATTGACAACACATAGACAGGTGAGAAAGGACAAGTGTTGGTGTGAATGTTCTGTAGGACCCGCTGGGCCACTACAATTGCCCTCATTGGCTGAGGCGTCATTCCCCAACCAATCAAAGCTGGTGCATAATAAACCAATCACAGCCATTCAATGATGTCCTTCAATCAATGGCTGTGATTGCTTCAAGAGCGCTTCCTCAGCCAATCAGAGCAGGCCCTCAAGGAATCAATCAGAGCAATCGCTTGCCTGGGGCGGGGAATTCAAGCCCCGTCACCAACAAGAGATCCACCATCAGCATTGAGGACTGCACGGAAGCCTGCCAGAGTGCCGCAGCCTAGAGGGAGAGACCCGGACCATACCTGCTAGGTGAGTATTGTTTTTTATTTTTCCTTGTTTTTCATGTAGTGTAGCTAGGGATTATTTTCGGGGTGGGGCTAATATTTCAAGCCCCCCCCCCCACTTCCCGAAAATCAGGGTAGGGCTTATTATCGGGGCAGGTCTTGTTTTTGGGAAAACAGCACAGTATGTTACTATGTAACCTGACGATATGTTCAGACAGCAGAATCTGAATTAGAGTTTTCCACATATATTTCGGGTCAGAATCTTCTGAGCTACAGTTTTTTTTTGCCATGGAAGGCAAATCTGCAAGCGGATTTAGCCCTTTTTAACGTGTGGATTTAACCACACGCATTCAGAGTGGTGTCCATGTTATGAAGTAACACGTCTTGCTTAGTGGGCTTGAACATCCCCTTGTTTTGATGTGGTGGCAAATTTTCTCCCTTATTTGGTGGGGTGGTGTATCTCCTTGCCTGTTGGGGTATCGTATCTTCTCACTCGGTGGGGCGGCATGTTTCCTCACTTTGGTGTTGCCCGTTGGGGTGGTGTGTCTCCTTGCTCGGGTGGGATACTGTAAATTATACCTTTATTACCTGGATAATCTGCATACTGCGCACCTGAGCTGAATTCGTATATACTTCTGTGCATCATCTGCAGCAAGTTGAAGTGAATGCTGTAATATGTATTTATGTACTGGACACTTTATAATGTTTCCTTATTAGCTGATGACTCTTCTAATGCTTATGTTTTACGGATTTGTATACTATATGTAATGCCATGTATATTAACTTGTGTATATTAACTTGTGATTGGTTGATTGATGATAATATACAACATGACGATATCCAAGGAGGCGGCAGCATCAACGGTGTAAAGATAGTAAAAAAAGGGGTTTTATTGCTCCATAAAATGGCGACGTTTCGACTTAATCTAAGTCTTTTTCAAGCCTGGCTTGAAAAAGACTTAGATTAAGTCGAAACGTCGCCATTTTATGGAGCAATAAAACCCTTTTTTTTACTATCTTTACACCGTTGATGCTGCCGCCTCCTTGGATACCATTGCATTTATTTGGGGTTTGGTTCAGGACCCCACAGGTGGCTTGGCATATACAGACTGGAACCTCTGCACTGAAGTGCATGTGTTAGGTGTGCTGCGGGATTTTCCTATTTCTACAATATACAACATGACATCACAATCTGCTTGACAAAACCCCATATGAGCTGAAACGTTGTACATGTTCACAATTAGGTAATAAATCGGGAGGATTCCACTTTTCCATGAAGTCTGTGCTGTTGGCAGATTCCGCATTTCTCTGGATGGAAGCCGGGTGCTTGACCCTCCCCTGTGGTATTGTACATGTCAGCCCTGGGGATTGGGAGTGCGCCGCATCCGGAATGGATTGCTGTATACAGCACTGATGTAATTGGATTCCCCAGCCGTAAAATATATGTTGTCTGAATTTGTTAAAATAACAAAACCTCCATTATATCTGCCCCCGATCCAGCACCGAATCTCCTCTGGTTCCATCCAGTCTCCAGATACACTCATTGCAATCAGAAGCTTGGTCAAATCTGTAATGGCAGTGTGTATCTCATGGAACTGCATTGGCCTTGATGGTCTATAGTGATCACGTGTCGTACATACAAACACTATTGTAGGGAGCGATTTGGATGTAGTGGTCATATAAAGACCTGATTTCATTAAACATGGAGGAGCCAACCTGACAAGATGGTCATATATTCCAATCCATACAAGAAATGAAGAGAAAATCTACACTTTATTATGTCCCTAACTGTTTCCTTTCATTAGCTCTAGAAATTGCGTATCTTCATGTTGAATTGGGTGTGGTTTTAACATTGGTCCATCTTCCTATTAAGGTGTCCACAATATAGGATCAAGGATGGAAAAAGACAGGAACAAGATGGCAGAAAGTGTATTAAATCTCACCCTAGAGATACACTTCCAGCTTACTGGAGAGGTGAGAGATTCTGATGATGTCACATTACAACATTCCTATCTATGGTAATAACAGATTATGTCACTGGAGAGGGGAGAGATTCTGATGATGTCACATCACATCATTCTTATCTATGGTAATAACAGATGATGTCACTGGAGAGGTGATGAACTCTGGAAATGTCTGTAGTAATATTTATTACTGTCTCCCCATATACAGGATTACACAGTAGTGAAGAAGACCTCTAGTGATGGCTGTCAGCCTCCTGTGTGTGATGAATGGGGAAGATCCCTGAGCCCAATCATGGGGCCCCCACCTCGCCCCCTGATACATGAGGACATCAATGTACAGAAGATTCTGGAACTCGCCAACAAGATGATTGAGCTGCTGACTGGAGAGGTGATGCTGCAGGGAATGCTGGGACATTATACAGTAACAGCACTGGAGGCTTATGGGTGATGACTGTATATTGTGTTATTAGGTTCCTAAAAGGTGTCAGGATGTCGCTGTCTATTTCTCCATGGAGGAGTGGGAGTATTTAGAAGGACACAAGGATCTGTACAAGGACGCCATGATGGAGACCCGCCAGCCGCTCCCATCACCAGGTAATAGACAGGACTAAATACACATGGACTTTATTATCTGTATGTAAAGAATGACTTCAGTGTCTGTCTGTGTTTCCTCCAGTTCCATCCAGTAAGAGAAGCCCACCAGAGAGATGTCCCCGTCCTCTTCTTCCACAGGACCACCAGGTAGATGGAGATGTCCCTCTGATCTGTAGAAGGCTGTGAAGCTCTTGTCTTCGGTCTTATTAGATGTCTTCTACTTGTGTGATGAGGCCGGTGGAGATGGCAGGATTACCGCTGACCAGAGACATTCCATGTTGTCTGGATCTTCTCCCAGTTTTCTGGCGGTGGAGACAGCTGGTGGGAATAAGGAGCCAACAGGTTGGATTTATATCTATCTGCTCCTTTATGTCCCCCGAGACAAACCGCGGATGTGTCTGGTAGACGCTGATCTCCTCCACTGAGACAACATGCAGCATGTCTAGCCATGCCGGATATACATGTGTATGAGGATCCTGAGGGGTCATTTGCCATTATCTTCAAAAAGTCCAACCATAATTTTTTGTGTATAAACCAATAAAGTTAGAGATGCGCGGTTTGGTGCATGTACTAAGGTGACCCTAATACGCAGGCTTGGCTTTTCTTCCTGCCTACTGAAGCTGCCAGTCGCCGGCAGACAGCCAATGAGTGAGGAAGTGTCTGACTTTTTTTCTTTTTTGACAAAATGACAGAGAAACATAACATTACTGCATTAAATTTTGTGTGAAGCTTGGCAATTCCCTAGTGGAAACATCCGCAAGATTCAAAAGGCGTTTGAGGATGAAGCAATAGGCATCACACAGATAAAGGAGTGGTAAAACCGCTTCAAAGATGGGCGCACATCAGTGGAGAGTCAGGCTCCATCCTCTCCCGACATGGCTCCATGTGACTTCTGGTTTTTACCCAAGGTGAAAATGTCCCTGAAAGGAACCAGATTTCAGTCTAGAGAAGACATCATGCAGAATAAGATGGACCAGGTATGCGCCATTTAAAAGAGGTGTTGGGAGAAGTGTGTGACTGCCCAAGGAGACTACTTAGAAGAAGATTAGTGTAAAATTGCTTTATCTGAATACAATATTTTTTTGGAAATAGGGGTTGGATACTTTTTAAACACACCTCGTATATGCAGAGCTTCTAGACCTGCAGCTATGTGGCTCAGATAACTACTCCTGTCAGGTCATTCTTGGTCATCATGATGATTAATGATCTTCTCTTGTCATGTAAAACCTTCCATATGACTTCTCCAACCGTCTGCTGACTTTTACAATATTTGTCTCACAGCTTTTGTATCAGGATGAAGATCTGACTGATATTAATACTACAGAGACAAATGTGAGGGGCGATCAGCGGTGTAAAGAGGAGATTCCTACAGGTAACCGCCCAGGTGAGTAGTAACCACTAAATACAGCAGAGAGGAGTCACAGATTCCCCTCAGTCAGCGGCTGCAGATATGCTATTCTATGGTCTGTGGGATTATTGGTGATGACCGATCCTGCAGTCCGGGCCCCGTCCTCCCAGCTGGTTCATCCTGTAAGCCTGTTAGTGGCAGTAAATATATGAGACTACAGGCCCCCAGTCATCAGGGCACTAGGACTACTCGCCTGTAGTAAAGCATGGAATGTGTAAGTTATGGGGCATTTTTTATTTTATTAGCTATAATAAAGTAATTACAGTCATTAGTCTGATATAACCTGCCAGGAATGGAGACTAGAGATGAGCGAACGTACTCGTCCGAGCTTGATACTCGTTCGAGTATTAGCGTGTTCGAGATGCTCGTTACTCGTAACGAGTACCACGTGATGTTCGAGTTACTTTCAGTTTCCTCTCTGAGATGTTAGCGCGCTTTTCTGGCCAATTGAAAGACAGGGAAGGCATTACAACTTCCCCCTGCGTCGTTCAAGCCCTATACCACCCCCCTGCAGTGAGTGGCTGGGGAGATCAGGTGTCACCCGAGTATAAAAATCGGCCCCTCTCGCGGCTCGCCTCAGATGCGTTGTGAGATAGCTGAGGAACAGTGCTATAGTGTTGGAGCTGCTGTAGGGAGAGCGTTAGGAGTTAGTGTAGGCTTCAAGAACCCCAACGGTCCTTCTTAGGGCCACATCTAACAGTGTGCAGTAGTGTGGAGGCTGCTTTTAGCAGTGTTGCACTTTTTTTTTTTTGGTATATCGGCCGTGCAGAGCATTGCGCCCTGCAGTAATACTACAGGGACAGAATTGTGTAGGCAGGGCCAGAAGACATATATAGATTGAATATACGCAGTGGTCCTTTTGAAAAAAATATTTGAAGAAAAACAAATATTTGGCCTGCCTGTCACTCTGCTCAGTGTTCTGGGTTTGTGTCTGCTGCGGGTTGTAGTTCTCCAAATAAATACGCAGCCAGCTAAGTGTTACAGCAGGCTTGCGCAAAATTATTTCCTGGCGTTCCGTAAGCGAAGTGAGCCTACAACCACAGGCCAATAAGCGGCACATTAAATTACAGTGTTGTGTTTCTGCATTCCTGGTAATACAGCATGCTGAGGGGTAGGGGTAGGCCTAGAGGACGTGGGCGCGGAGGCCCTAGTCCGGGTGTGGGCACAGGCCGAGCTCCTGATCCAGGTGTATCGCAGCCGACTGCTGCGGGATTAGGAGAGAGGCACGTTTCTGGCGTCCCCACATTCATAGCACATTTAATGGGTCCACGCGGTAGACCCTTATTAGAAAATGAGCAGTGTGAGCAGGTCCTGTCGTGGATGGCAGAAAGTGCTTCGAGCAACCTATCGTCCACCCAGAGTTCTGCGCCGTCCACTGCTGCAACTCAGAATCCTCTGGCTGCTGCTCCTCCTTCCTCCCAGCCTCCTCACTCCATGAAAATGAGACATTCTGAGGAGCGGGCAGACTCCCAGGAACTGTTCTCGGGCCCCTGCTCAGATTGGGCAGCAGTGGTTCCTCTCCCACCAGAGGAGTTTATCGTGACTGATGCCCAACCATTGCAAAGTTCCCGGGGTCCGGGGGATGAGGCTGGGGACTTCCGGCAACTGTCTCAAGACCTTTCAGTGGGTGAGGAGGCCGATGACGATGAGACACAGTTGTCTATCAGTGAGGTAGTAGTAAGGGCATTAAGTCCGAGGGAGGAGCGCACCGAGGATTCTGAGGAAGAGCAGCAGGACGATGAGGTGACTGACCCCACCTGGTTTGCTACACCTACTGAGGACAGGTCTTCAGAGGGGGAGGCAAGGGCAGCAGCAGGGCAGGTTGCAAGAGGCAGTGCGGTGGCCAGGGGTAGAGGCAGGGCCAGACCGAATAATCCACCAACTGTTTCCCAAAGCGCCCCCTCGCGCCATGCCACCCTGCAGAGGCCGAGGTGCTCAAAGGTCTGGCAGTTTTTCACTGAGAGTACAGACGACCGACGAACAGTGGTGTGCAACCTTTGTCGCGCCAAGATCAGCCGGGGAGCCACCACCAGCAGCCTCACCACCACCAGCATGCGCAGACATATGATGGCGAAGCACCCCACAAGGTGGGACGAAGGCCGTTCACCGCCTCCGGTTTGCACCGCTGCCTCTCCCACTGTGCCCCAACCTGCCACTGAGATCCAACCCCGCTCTGAGGACACAGGCACTACCGTCTCCTGGCCTGCACCCACACCCTCACCTCCGCTGTCCTCTGCCCCATCCACCAATGTCTCTCAGCGCACCGTCCAGCCGTCGCTAGCGCAAGTGTTTGAGCGCAAGCGCAAGTACGCCACCACGCACCGACACGCTCAAGCGTTAAACGTGCACATAGCAAAATTTATCAGCCTGGAGATGCTGCCGTATAGGGTTGTGGAAACGGAGTCCTTCAAAAGTATGATGGCGGCGGCCCCGAGCCCTGCACGACCACGTCTCCTGCAACATTGTACGTGCCCTCACCAACGCGGTTACTGCAAGGTCCACTTTACAACGGACACGTGGACAAGCACAGGCGGGCAGGGCCACTATATCTCCCTGACGGCACATTGGGTGAATTTAGTGGAGGCTGGGACAGAGTCAGAGCCTGGGACCGCTCACGTCCTACCCACCCCCAGAATTGCGGGCCCCAGCTCGGTGATGGTATCTGCGGCGGTGTATGCTTCCCCCACTAAACCACCCTCCTCCTCCTCCTCCGCAACCTCTGTCTCGCAATCAAGATGTGTCAGCAGCAGCACGTCGCCAGCAGTCGGTGTCGCGCGGCGTGGCAGCACAGCGGTGGGCAAGCGTCAGCAGGCCGTGCTGAAACTACTCAGCTTAGGAGATAAGAGGCACACGGCCCACGAACTGCTGCAGGGTCTGACAGAGCAGACCGACCGCTGGCTTGCGCCGCTGAGCCTCCAACCGGGCATGGTCGTGTGTGACAACGGCCGTAACCTGGTGGCGGCTCTGCAGCTCGGCAGCCTCACGCACGTGCCATGCCTGGCCCACGTCTTTAATTTGGTGGTTCAGCGCTTTCTGAAAAGCTACCCTCGCTTGTCAGACCTGCTCGGAAAGGTGCGCCGGCTCTGCGCACATTTCCGCAAGTTCCACACGGACGCTGCCACCCTGCGCACCCTGCAACATCGGTTTAATCTGCCAGTGCACCAACTGCTGTGCGACGTGCCCACACGGTGGAACTCTACGTTTCACATGTTGGCCAGGCTGTATGAGCAGCGTAGAGCTACAGTGGAATACCAACTGCAACATGGGCGGCGCAGTGGGAGTCAGCCTCCTCAATTCTTTACAGAAGAGTGGGCCTGGTTGGCAGACATCTGCCAGGTCCTTGGAAACTTTGAGGAGTCTACCCAGATGGTGAGCGGCAATGCTGCAATCATTAGCGTCACCATTCCTCTGTTATGCCTCTTGAGAAGTTCCCTGCAAAGCATAAAGGCAGACGCTTTGCACTCGGAAACAGAGCCGGGGGAAGACAGTATGTCGCTGGATAGTCAGAGCACCCTCTTGTCTATATCTCAGCGCGGTGAGGAGGAGGAGGAGGAGGAGGAAGATGAGGAGGAGGGGGAAGACACAGCTTGGCCCACTGGTGAGGGTACACATGCTGCTGGCCTGTCATCCTTTCAGCGTGTATGGCCTGAGGAGGAGGAGGAGGATCCTGAAAGTGATCTTCCTAGTGAGGACAGCCATGTGTTGCGTACAGGTACCCTGGCACACATGGCTGACTTCATGTTAGGATGCCTTTCTCGTGACCCTCGCGTTACACGCATTCTGGCCACTACGGATTACTGGGTGTACACACTGCTCGACCCACGGTATAAGGAGAACCTTTCCACTCTCAAACCCAAAGAGGAAAGGGGTTCGAGAGTGTTGCTATACCACAGGACCCTGGCGGACAAACTGATGGTAAAATTCCCATACGACAGCGGTAGTGGCCGAAGGCGCAGTTCCGAGGGCCAGGTAGCAGGGGAGGCGCGGAGATCAGGCAGGATGTACAGCACAGACAGGCCAACACTCTTTAAGGCCCTTGACAGCTTTATGGCTCCCCAGCAAGACTGTGTCACCGCTCCCCAGTCACGGCTGAGTCGGCGGGAGCACTGTAAAAGGATGGTGAGGGAGTACGTAGCCGATCGCACGACCGTCCTCCGTGACGCCTCTGCCCCCTACAACTACTGGGTGTCGAAGCTGGACACGTGGCCTGAAATCGCGCTGTATGCCCTGGAGGTGCTTGCTTGTCCTGCGGCTAGCGTCTTGTCAGAGAGGGTGTTTAGTGCGGCTGGGGGAATCATCACAGATAAGCGTACCCGCCTGTCAACCGACAGTGCCGACAGGCTAACACTCATCAAGATGAACAAAGCCTGGATTTCCCCAGACTTCTCTTCTCCACCAGCGGACAGCAGCGATACCTAAGCAATACGTAGGCTGCACCCGCGGATGGAAGCATCGTTCTGTATCCCCATCCAAAACGGGGACCTTTTTGCTTCATCAATCTGTGTATAATATTCCTCCTCCTCCTCCTGCTCCTCCTCCCTGAAACCTCACATAATGACGCCGAACGGGCAATTTTTCTTAGGCCCACAAGGCTCACTCATATAATTTTTCTAAACAATTTTTATACGTTTCAATGCTCATTAAAGCGTTTAAACTTTCACCTCCACCAATTTTTATTTTAACTGGGCTGCCTCCTGGCCTACTTACCAATTAAGCCACATTAACCAAAGCGATTAATGGGTTTCACCTGCCCTCTTGGTTGGCCATGGCCAATTTTTCTGATGTACATTAGTACTGTTGATACAGCAATTTTTGTGGGCCCTCGCCTACAGTGTAATCAAATGACTTTTTAGCCCACCTGCATTACAGCTGACGTTACATCCGCTGTGTTGGGCAATGCAATGGGATATATTTGTGTACCGCCGGTGGCTTCCTGGCACCCACCCATGCTGTCGGTCCACAGGGAGTTGTAAATGCATCTGTTTCCACTTCTAAAGAACCCCAGTCTGACTGGGGCATGCAGTGTGGGCCGAAGCCCACCTGCATTAAGCACGACATTACTATCTCAGCTGTGTTGGGCAATGCAATGGGATATTTTTATGTACCGCCGGTGGGTTCCAGGGAGCCACCCATGCTGTCGGTCCACAGGGACTTCACAATAGGGAGTTGTACCTGCCTGTGTCTATGAATTAAAAACCGCGGTCTGACTGGGGCATGCAGACACCTTGACAGAATGAATAGTGTGTGGCACATAGGTTCCCCATTGCTATGCCCACGTGTGCAGCTCCAGATGGAGGTGGCACAGGATTATATTTCTCATTGCTTCTGTACAGCATTGTGGGCTATCGTCCCGCCCCTTTTAAAGAGGGTCGCTGCCTAGCCGTGCCAACCCTCTGCAGTGTGTGCCTGCTTTTCCTGTGGCAGACGCACTTATAAATAGACATGAGGGTGGCGTGGCATGAGGGCAGCTGAAGGCTGCGCAGGGACAGTTTGGTGTGCGCTGTGGACACTGGGTCGTGCGGGGGGGTTGGGCAGCATGTAACCCAGGAGAAGTGGCAGCGGAGTGTCATGCAGGCAGTGATTGTGCTTTGTTGGAGGTAGTGTGGTGCTTCGCTAAGGCATGCCATGCTAATGAGGGCTTTTCAGAAGTAAAAGTTGTTGGGAGGGGGGGGGGGGGGCACTCTTGCCGCTATTGTGGCTTAATAGTGGGACCTGGGAACTTGAGATGCAGCCCAACATGTAGCCCCTCGCCTGCCCTATCCGTTTCTGTGTTGTTCCCATCACTTTCTTAAATTGCCCAGATTTTCACAAATGAAAACCTTAGCGAGCATCGGCGATATACAAAAATGCTCGGGTCGCCCATTGACTTCAATGGGGTTCGTTACTCGAAACAAACCCTCGAGCATCGCGAAAAGTTCGTCTCGAGTAACGAGCACCCGAGCATTTTGGTGCTCGCTCATCTCTAATGGAGACCTATTTGTTTACAGCAATAATTACTTCATTAAGGGCAGGAAGCCTGTGCGTCCTACAAACAGATAATTGAAATTTCATGTTAAACCTTGTCGGCTCTGCTGCACCGTCGCTAGGATCCGGCTCTGCTGCACCATCGCTAGGATCCGGCTCTTCTACAACACCAAGCCTTGTCTGCTCGTCTGTGCTGCTGAACTATCCCTTCTTCACAGCGTTAAGGATTCACTAAACATCACCTACACTAGGGGTTTATAGCCAAAAGAACACGCCAAAACCGCTGTGTATGTAGACTTACTAATTTATAGTAACATCTGTCACCTCATATTTGAGAAAAAAGCCATCAAAAACATCAATTTCAAATCCATCTACAGCAATAATCCGCACCGATTGCTATTAGAAGCGATAGGACACAGATTGGTCACAGAGGGAGGTGGAGTCCGCACCAAAAACATTCTGTGTAAACATATCCTATGGCATCACACTAGTATTTGGGAGATCAGGCCTACCACAGAGGAGGAGGAGGATCCGTGGCCCTGCTGGTGGATGGAAATCATTCAGTACTCCGCATTTATTAGGGACAACTCATCTTGGTGTCGGATTGACATCTTCATCCGGTCACTTACAGGCAACAGGCAGAATTTAAAAGCCGCAGGTATTCCGTAGCGTGTGACATCAGCCTGTCAGCTGATCGGACTCAGGCACAATGCAACACAGTTATTCCAAATCAGATTACTCAATTAATACATAAAATATATAAAAACATATAGGAATTAGAAGAGATGAAACCAGAACAATATGAAAACCGGACCTTATGAAACTGTACGGTAGAAAAAACAGAAGAAAGATTAATGGCAGAACAGGCTCAGATTGTTCTAATGAGTTTGCATATAATTCAGTAGATGAATGAGTGGCAGAACATTATCAGTCAAAGTTTTAGAACATCTCAATCTTCCAGGTATTTATGACATTAGCACAGTTCAACTCCAACTAGCATAAAATGGTTCAAAGGGTCAAAAATAAGTTAAAAACATCAAAAGCTTTTGATATTTTAACCTGAAATGCAACGATAGTCGGAATTTATGCACGCGCATTGCTATCATAATGGCAGGAAACAGGCAATTGACCAAAGAAGACAGACAGGCAATTATAACCCTTAGAAGTGTAGGTCTGTCCTACAGAGAATTGGCCAAGGTTGCAGGCAGTACAGTTTTCTATACCATCAAAAGACACTTGGAAACTGGAGGAAACCCTGACAGCCTCAGCCAATAAGAGCCGGCGCTGGATTAACCAATCAGAGCCATCGCTTGCAGGAGGCGGGGTATTCAAGCCCTGTCACCAACAGGAGATAATCCATTGGCATTGAGTACTATACAGAAGCCTGGTCAGAGTGCCACTGCCCAGTGGGAGAGACGGGGACGACGCTTGCTAAGTGAGTATTGTGTTTTTTGATTTTTTTTTTTTCATATAGTGTGGCGAGGGCTTATATTTCAAATCCCCCATCCCCGCCCTTTTCCCCCTAAAATCAAGGTAGGGCTTATTATGGGAATAGGTCTTATTCTCAGGGAAACTTGATACTTACAAATATCTTCCTGGAATGGAACCTGTTTGTAAGTAGGCGACTATCTGTATTTTTATTCATCTTAACTTGTTAGTTCTATGTTTTCATTTCAAAGTATAATTGAGACATTAAACTGCATAAATTGCAATAAAAGTGGGGAAAATTGTGGTGGTGTAGAATTTTTGACCAGTAATGTATATAGGTTGCAGAAAAAAGAGGAAAACAAAAAGCAGCCGACAGATCAGTATAGGTATCGGGGAGAACAAAAGGAAACAAAACAGAAGAAGGAGAAGCAATATTGATAAAGCCAGTTCATCATTTACAGGATGATCTTCCCTCTTGGATAACCGTACTTCGTCTCTTGCCGGCTGCCTGGATAACAATATCCATATTCTATCACAATGGCCTGATTAGCCAGATGTTCCTTGTCTGTGAGGTTATCCATAACTTTCTCCAGATGATATAGAGTTGGAAACGCATCGCTAGCTAGTAAGAAAAAAGACTCAGTGGTTGGTGCTTGGTGACAAATTGGGTTGAATTTGATTGCTTCTTGTCCCCGGTTTTCTTCCACCCATCGCACCACTCTTGTCCATAGTGATTGGTATTGCAGCTCAGATCCATTGAAGTGAATGGGAGCTGAGCTTCAATACCAAACACCATCCACAAACAAGGATGGTGCTCTCTTTGGAAGAAAGCAGCCTCGTTCTTCGAACCCTGGGCAACCCCTTTAAGGTTAGTATCTTAAAGGTGTTTTCCAGGATATTTGAAGAAGTAAAAAAAAAAGGTTAAACGGCCTTAAAATAAGGAGAAATTGAAGACTCTTCTATCCCGGGCGGTTTATAGAAGATTATCCTTGTTGAAATGATAGACTGGTGGCCCTGAGTTTTGATCGTAGCTGCATACAACTACTGTATTTAATTACATTTACTGCCTGCCTAGGATACTTGAATACTACACTGGCAGAGTCTTTTTTTCAAAGTCCCTATTTCCAACTAGGGCACATGCGCTGCATACCGGCGCTTACAGAAATGACAGCTGTATCTGCCTTTTTTCCTGCTGTCAATTTCTTTTTTTCATGTGTACTGAGTTTTTACAGCATTGGGCACAAGGGCAGAGGGGACTGCTTACACCCTGTCCTGCCTGCTCATGGGCCGGTGACTGCACTCTATAGGACACACATTGTCACTATATCCTATTGGATAGATTACTTTCTCTGAGCTGTCATTCATGATAGAACCACTCCTCATTGGTCCTACATAGACATAGCCTCACATTGGCTAGACATCTAAGCATCCCACCCTCTCTATAAAAAGCTGTCAGTTCATTGCTGCCTTAATTATAACCTACCTGAACTCTTTGATAAAGCCTGTGTGGCGAAAGAGGTTGGGAGGGCATGTGTTATATGTTTTTCAGTTTAGGTGTTGAGGCAGTTCTTTGTCGCCTGACAGAGACCTCTGTCACGACTGTGATTGCTGCATAATCAGCATAGCAGTTTACTGGGATATTATAACATGGCTGCTTATATAGCACCTCTATTAACTGACACACTGGGCATCCTACTATTGGTTGCTAACAGTTATGTAATCACCGCAAACACTACATGCTGTGTGACTATGTTAGGGGCTTAAGACAACTGCCCTCAAAGCCTGCCTAGCAATATATATTTAGCTAATTTATGCACTCAGTAAGGATTTAGTTCAACCACCTATTCTTTGTCTATTATAAGCGCATAATTCAACAAAGTATATAATTTTAGATCATTCTCTTTTGGAGGGTATAACCATTAGGCTATTCTTTTTGTCTTATATATGCCTTTTGTCTGGTATACTTGGCTAAATAAGCTTATTTAGCTCCCCTTCTAGATCTTCCCTTACAGCACAATAACTTAGGATGGTTCTCTTTGTGATTCATTTGAATTTGATAAAATAATATATCCATTAAAGCTTCCCCCATTCTAGCAACAATTCTGGGATTTTGCGTGACTTTAATGTTGCCTCATATTTCTATTCAGGTGCCTACACAAGGATGGAGAAGGACAGGAACAAGATGGCGGAGAGCATTATAAATCTCACCCTAAATATACTCTTCCAGCTTACTGGAGAGGTGAGAGATTCTGATGTCACATTACATCATTCTTATCTATGGTAATAACAGTTGACCATTAACCTGTTAAGGACAAGGCACAGTAAACTTATGGTGCCTGGTCTGGGGCTTAAATCCCAGCTGTATGTAAAATTAGTGCGGGTATTTAAGCCTCCTGCTCTGCAAGAAATCAGAGACAAGACGGGTTGTCAGCTCTTAGTCATAGCTGATAACCCGTGGGAGAAGGCAGGACGGGTTTTTAACCCTATTTGTCTTCTCCTTCCCCGAGTGCACAGCGCTCAATAAGCGCGATGTACTAACAAGTGGAAGTGTAACCTTCATTATGGGAGCCCGGGGGTCACGTGACCACCGGGATTCCCTGCTACAGCAGAGCTACAGGGTCATACTAGACCCTGACCAGCTCTGCCAGTGATTAATGTCTCAACAGGGAATGTTTTTTCCTGTAATTGGGGCTCCTATGGATTCCCCAGCTACAGTGGAAAAATGTAAAAAGTAAAAACAAACCCAAAACATGTGAATGTCTTCCCAGAGGTCTTGTATGACATCATGGGGGACATATGTACCCTGTTTCCCTGAAAAGAAGACAGTGTCTTATATTAATTTTTGCTTCCAAAGATGTGCTAGGTCTTATTTTCAAAGGAATGTCTTATTTTTCCATGAAAAAGAATTTACATTTATTGTTGAACAAAAAAATTAACATTTATGAAATGCTGTACAGTAGTGGTCATCACAAACCAGCATAACCAGACAAACTGTGAATCCGATCAAGAATTTCTTGTTACTACCACTATTTCCATGTACAACAATCTATGATACATTTACCGATCCCGATATTTATGAACACAAAGCAAAATTTATTCAATGACAGTCATATCCTCATCTTCTGGAACATCATAACAATCCAAACCCTGAATTTCCTGGTGAATTTCTTGTGACTTTCAGAATCATTGATGCAAATCTGTCATGTCTAGCAATAGCACTGTCCTTAAATGAGTACTTCTTGTCTTGCCTGACTCGCACACAGGGCCACAAAAATAAGGGCTGTAAAGTACTTGGCTCCCACACACTGGCTGGAGACTGTAACGATCACCCACAGCAGTTACTGGACCACTTGTACAGCAGGGACGATATTCAGCTTCTGGCCACCAGGGAGGCTCATCACAGCAGACTCGCACAGCAGGGACAGAGCTAGGTCTTACTTTTGGGGGAGGCCTTATATTTAGTACTTCAGCAAAGCATCTACTTTCTCTTATTTTCAGGGATGTCTTATTTTCGGGGAACACTATATGTATTTATGTTTTTTACTATCGAAGTAAAAGAAAATTACAGAATACTTTTTTAGTATACCAATTTAAAAAACATAACTTTAATAAATATGAATTGATTTTTTTTTTAAGCTTTTTGCCCCCAATAAAACTAAAAAACGGGGGGAAAAAGTCAGTGAAAAAATATTAAAAATAGCCCTATATGTCATGGAAAAAAAATGCAACAAAAATAATGTAGGTAGCTAAAGGAAAAAATAGGGCAGTTAAACCACTACATGGGTAAAATCCCTAAAAAGACTAAACAGCATGTCCTTAAGGGGTTAAAGAGGGGAGAGATTCTGATGTCACATCATTCTTATCTATGATAATAACAGATGATGTCACTGGAGAGGTGATGGGCTCTGGAAATGTCTGTAATGACATTTATTTATGTCTCTCCATATACAGGATTACACAGTAGTGAAGAAGACCTCTAGTGATGGCTGTCGGGCCCCTGTGTGTGATGGATGGGAGAGACCCCTGAGCCCAATCACTGGGCCCCTACCTCACCCCCTGATACATGAGGACATCAATGTACAGAAGATTCTAGAATTCACCAACAAGATGATTGAGCTGCTGACTGGAGAGGTGACGCTACAGGGAATGCTGGGACATTATACAGTAACAGCACTGGAGGCTTCTGGGTAATGACTGTATATTGTGTTGTCAGGTTTCTATAAGGTGTCAGGATGTTGCTGTCTATTTCTCCATGGAGGAATGGGAGTATTTAGAAGGACACAAGGATCTGTACAAGGAGGCCATGATGGAGACCCGCCAGCCGCTCCCATCACCAGGTAAAAGACATGACTAAATGGACATAATTTCTATGTAGAGAATGACTTCAGTGTCTGTCTGTGTTTCCTCCAGTTATAACTAGTAAGAGAAGAACACCAGAGAGATGTCCCCGTCAGATTTTCTCAGCCATTCTAGTGGCTTACAGAGTGAACGGTCTACATTCCCTGTTAGGAGTTTGGCCCCCTCTACCCACTCAGTAGGTGCTCATGTGAAGTGCAGCACCAGGCCTAATCCACTCAGCTTTGCAGAACCGCCACATCGTCTTCTGGCCACACTTTTTTTGACAAATTGTACAAGGTGCAGATGAGTCTTCGTCTTAAGGTTTCACAGGCAACAGTGACTCAGCATTCAGCCTTTTTCATTCTGTTTCCCACCCCAGGGTCTGCTTTAAGACATCTCATGGTTTCCCCCAATGAAATGAGAGAGAAAAGAGGATTTTTATTTTACTATAAAATCCATTTCTTGTAGCCTTCATTAAGGGACAATACAACCATCCATTTTCTTCCCATCCTACTATACCCTTCTCAGTTGTACTATGTTGTTGAGTTTTATCAGTTTTTTTGGTGTTCTGATACCAGTTATCTTCAGCTTGTTTTTCTCCGGCTGCTGGCATACAAACTGATTAGTTCAGTGGCTATAGGTGGCTGTAACCTGCCTAGAAGGAGCTAACTTTTTCACTCTTAGTGCTACTCTTGGCAGCAGCCGATACCCATGGTCCTGTCTCCCCCAATAAAGACTACTAGAAAAGGATTTTACAGTTAGGCAAAAAATCTCCTCTTGAGTTCTTTGAGCTCAGAAATCTACCAGGGCAAGAACCCGAGGCTTGTGGAGGGCGGTGCTGCAAAATGTATTGCATGCCCCTCAGATAAGCTAGGGGCTCCCTATTATTAAGAAGCATTTATTGTAATGAAAGCAAAAACTATAAAGAATTTTTTATAAATAATTTGGAGGCTTCAGTACAAAAGTGGATATTCTGCAAAAGAACAACCTGTGGTCAAACATCATGATTTACTCAGTAAGCGGTCTACTATTAGACTGATCTGTTTTGCCTTCACTGTCTTAGTCAATTACTAATTGCATTTTGCTACATGATTTGCAATTTGTAATGACATTGTTATATAGAAATGTTTTAAAATATTATTTTAAGGCCATTTTGATTAATAAATAGTAAAATCCATTTTATTCTTGGCAGATGACTGTACCAGGAGCTCAGATAGACGTCTGATATCTGCCAAGTGTAACGCAGATGATTGTGGTCTTACACAAGATACATATGAAGAACCTGCCATTATCCCAGTTATCCCCTCAGCTCTTCACAGCAAAGATCCATCATCTGATCCTCTTATACAGGTCCCATCATCTGATTCATCACTGACTGATAAGGTAAATAAAGGTCACAGAAGGGGAGAAAATCAAAGAGCTCACACAGGGAAGAAACCATTTCCATGTTCAGAATGTGCAAAAAGTTTTAAAACTAAACCACAACTCACTCAACACCAGAGAGTTCATACGGAGAAGAAGCCATTTTCATGTACTGTATGTGGAAAGTGTTTTAACCATAGATCAGCTCTTACTACACATGAAATAACTCACAGAAGAGAAAAATCATTTTCATGTTCAGAGTGTGGGAAATGTTTTTTATATAAATCAGAGCTTGTAAGACATCAGAGGATTCATACAGGGGAGAAGCCATTTTCATGTCCAGAGTGTGGGAAATGTTTTACTTCAAACTCAACTTTGCATCAACATCAGATTGTTCACACAAGTGAGAAGCCATTTTCATGTATTGTTTGTGGAAGGTGTTTTAGCAGGAAGTCTGTTCTAACTACACATCAAAAGACTCACACAGGAGAGAAGCCATTTTCATGTTTAGAATGTGGGAAATGTTTCTCAACTAAAGCTTATTTTGTTGAACATCAGAGAAGTCACACAGGAAAAACATTTTCATGTCCAGAATGTGGGAAATCTTTCATCCACAAAAAACATTTTCTCAGTCATCAAAGGGCTCACACAGGAGCGAAACAATTTTCATGTTCAGAATGTGGGAAATGCTTTTTTCATAAATCAAGGCTTGCTACGCATCAGAGAATTCACACAGGGGAGAAGCCATTTCCATGTTCAGAATGTGGAAAATGTTTTCATAGAAAATCACAACTTGCAACCCACCATAGAAATCACACTGGAGATAAGCCATTTTCATGTTCAGAGTGTGGGAAGTGTTTTCTGTATAAATCAGGTCTTGTTACACATGAGAGAATTCACACAGGGGACAAGCCATTTCGATGTTCAGAGTGTGGGAAGTGTTTTCTGTATAAATCAGATCTTATTGCACATCAGAGAATTCACACAGGGGCAAAGTCATTTCCATGCTCAGAATGTGGAAAATATTTTTCTACTATATCAAATCGTAATCAACATCAGAGAATTCATACCGGGGCTAAGCCATTTTCATGTTCAGAATGTGCCAAATGTTTTAAAGAGAAATCAGAGCTTGTTAAGCATCAGAGAAGACACACTGGGGAAAAGCCATTTTCATGTACAGAATGTGGCAAATGTTTTATGGATAAAGCAAGTCAGGATCAACATCAGAGAACTCACACAGGAGAGAAACCATATCCTTGTTCAGAATGTGGCAAATATTTTAGGTATAATTCAGATCTACATAAACATTGGAGAATTCACACAGGGGAGAAACCATTTTCATGTTCAGAATGTGGCAAATGTTTTAAGGATAAAACAAATTTTGATCAACATCAGAGAATTCACACAGGGGAAAAGCCATTTTCCTGTCCAGAATGTGGGAAATGTTTTAGAGAGAAATCAAAGCTTGTTAGGCATCAGAGAAGTCACACAGGAGAGAAGCCATTTTCCTGTTCAGAATGTGGGAAATGTTTTAGGGATAAAGGAAGTCTTGATCAACATCAGAGAATTCATACAGGAGAGAAGCCATTTTCATGTTCAGAATGTGACAAATGTTTTAGGAATAAAGCAAGTCTTGATCAACATCAGAGAATTCATACAGGAGAGAAGCCATTTTCATGTTCAGAATGTGACAAATGTTTTAGGAATAAAGCGCGTCTTGATCAACATCAGAGAATTCATACAGGAGAGAAACCTTATTCATGTTCAGAATGTGGCAAATGTTTTATGTATAATTCAGATCTACATAGACATCAGAGAATTCACACAGGGGAAAAGCCTTTTTCATGTTCAGAATGCGGCAAATGTTTTAAGGACAAAACATTGCGTGATCGACATCAGAGAATTCACACAGGAGAGAAATCATATTCATGTTCAGAATGTGGCAAATGTTTTATGTATAATTCAGATCTACATAGACATCAGAGAATTCACACAAGGGTAAAGCCATTTACATGTTCAGAATGTGGCAAATGTTTTAAGGATAAAACTAATCTTGATAAACATCAGAGAATTCACACAGGAGAGAAACCGTTTTCATGTTCAGAATGTGGCAAATGTTATACAGAGAAATCAAAGCTTGTTAGACATCACAGAACTCACACGGGGGAGAATGCTTTTTCATGTTGAGAATGGGTGAAATGTTTTACCCCAAAATTAAGTCTTCTTGAATTTCAAAGAGCTATCTTGGAAAAGTAACCTTTTTTTTTTCAAAATAATTTTACTGACAGAAGGCATGAGAGATGAGCGAGCATACTCGCTAAGGGCAATTGCTCGATCGAGCTGTGGCCTTAGCGAGTACCTGCCAGCTCGGGAGCAAAGATTCGGCTGCCGGTGAGGAGCTGCGGGGGAGAGTGGGAGGAACGGAGGGGAGATCTCTCTCTCCCTCTCCCCCGCCTCCCCCCCCCCCCCCCCACCCCCCCCGCTCCACCCTGCTCACCGCCGCAACCTACCTGTCACCCGCAGCGGCAGCCGAACCTTAGAGACGAGCAGGGAGATACTCGACTAAGGCACTACTCGATCGAGTAGTTAGCCTTAGCGAGTATGCGCGCTCATCTCTATTATGGGTGCTTTGGAAAACCCTAGATTTGTGTCATGTGTTTTTTTTTTTCATACAGCATTCACTGCAGAGTATCAATGACATGATCTTTATTCTGCGTGTCAATACGATTAAACTGATGACAAATTTATAAAGCCTTTTTATGTGTTATTACTTTTGCACAATAAACATTTAAAGAAAAAATTTAATTGGTGTTTGCCTCACTGCATTTTTACCCCGACAGAGCTTGTGAGACCTTGTTTATATGGGGCGAGTTGTCGTTTCCACCTTTACCATAAGGCTTTTTTAAATCACATTTTATTGTGTTTTTTTTTTGGAGGAAGATGAACCAAAAAACCAGCAATTCTGTTTGTTTTTGTTTTTTTCATTTTTATTTTTATGGCATATACCAAATAACAGCTTAACTTTGGTATTTGGATTAATAAGATTTTGATTTTTTTTTAAATTACTTTTACACAATAAAGCCTCATTCAGACATGTTTCTGTGTGCCTATGTGTGCGAAAAAAATATGCTCCTCTCTTATGTGGAAAACTGTTTGCTCGTGAAACTTTCCCCGTTCACTGGAGCAGCTGCTCCACGAAGGTCCCCTCATCACTGAACACCGTGACAGCACTGTTTTTCAAAATAGAAGCATCTTTTAAATGTCCTGCTGTAAGCAGCGAGGAATCTGTTCCATGTGCAGGAGTTTGATAAACTCCTGCAAAACGCGCACCTATGTCCTATCTTTTTTAGATGCGCGCTGTTTTGCACTTCAGATTTTGCGCGTATAAACTCTTCTATAGGAACCCATTGGTTCTTTTATGCATTATGCGCACGCAAAACACACGCTCGTCTGAGTGAGGCCTAAATGGTATAGTTAGGAAGGCGCCTCGAGAAGATATAAAGAAGAATACTTTAAATAAAACCTAGGGACTCACCTGGTGTGGACGCCTGGATCCAATAAAGGATATCCAGGTGCCACACCTGGAGTCCCAGTCTTCGTATCAGTATACATCTCTCTTATGCCTAAGGCATCCATTCCCATGATGGGGAGCTGCAAGGATTGCAGAGAACTCTGAAGGAGTTCTCAGGAGCAAAAAACAAAGTTAATAGAAAAACAATTACAAAAAATCCTGCGCTCATAAGAAGGCTATTGATTCTGTGTCCATTTATCAAGGTTAAAAATGAAGAAAGAGGAAACTTACTTTGAAGGAAGGAGTTATGGATAAACACAAAAAAACTCCTCCAAGTGGTGATAACCAGAGTAGTTACTGTTGGTGAACTCAGGAAACTGAGTGATGATGAAGATGATGATAATGAATATTCTTTCATACGTAAAATGTGGACGCTAATTCTTTTGCAATTAGAATTGAATAATAGAGTTGGGACCCATTAACTTTTACTATTTATGACATAATCAATGCTCATGCCAAATTTCCCATTTCTACGACACCAGAAAGTGAGAAAATTAGATTCCGTATGTAAAATTTGGACGCTAATTCTTTTGCGCATAGAATTGAATAATCGAGTTGGGACCCATTAGCTTTTCCTACTTATGACATAATCAATGCTCGTGCCAAATTTCACATTTCTATGACACCAGAAAGTGAGAAAATAACATTCCGTACGTAAAATTTGGACGCTAATTCTTTTGCACATAGAATTGAATAATGGAGTTGGGACCCATTAGCTTTTCCTATTTATGACATAATCAATGCTCGTGCCAAATTTCGAGTTTCTATGACACCGTGAAGTGAGAGAATTAGATTACGTACGTTAAATTTGGACGCTAATTCTTTTGCGCATAGAATTGAACAATCAAGTTGGGACCTATAAACTTTTCCTATTTATGACAATCAATGCTCGTGCCAAATTTCCCGTTTCTATGACATTGGAAAGTGTGAAAATTACATTCCGTACGTAAAATTTGGACACTAATTCTTTTGCACATAGAATTGAATAATGGAGTTGGGACCCATTAGCTTTTCCTATTTATGACATAATCAATGCTCCTGCCAAATTTCGAGTTTCTATGACACCGGGAAGTGAGAGAATTAGATTCCGTACGTAAAATTTGGACGCTAATTCTTTTGCTCATAGAATTAAATAATCAAGTTGGGAGTCGGGACCCATTAACTTTTCCTTTTTATGACATAATCAATGCCCGTGCGAAATTTTAAGTTTCGATGACATTGGGAAGTGAGAAATTTAGATTACGTACGTAAAATTTCAACGCTAATTCTTTTGCGCTAGAATTGAATTATCGAGTTTGGACCAAATTACTTTTCCTATTTTGGAGATAGTCTATGCTTGTGCCAAATTTCATGTTTCTACGACATCGGGAAGTTGGAGAACTTTTGGCCAGTCAGTCAGTAAGTCAGTGAGTCAGTGAGGGCTTTCGTCTTTATATATATATATATATATATATATATAGACTAGCTTACCCGTCGCGCGTTGCTGCGAAGACAGACAGACATACATACATTCGTTTTTATATATCTAGATAACATCCAATCACAGCGCAGCTTTCATGTTACCTCAGTGGTATAATATATAACATCCAATCACAGCGCAGCTTTTATGTTACCTCAGTAGTAAGAGAAATAACCAATCACAGCGCAACTTTTATTCTGCCTTAGCAATATCAAAAATAGCAACCAATCACAGCGCAGCATTCATTTTACCTCAGCGGTATAATATATAGCAACCAATCACAGCACAGCTTTCATTTTAACTGAGCATTCTCAATATCCAGCAATTGTCTTGCGAAATGTTCGGCAGATGCATTATTTTGTAGTTGAACACGCATCTTGTTGCTCGTAATGCCTTTTGCTTTCGTGCTTGAGATGGAAATCAAACGATCTACGTCTGGGGAGCAAACTGTCGACGACGCTCGCACGCGCTCCACCTATCGTAGGATAGATGCACTATGCCAGTCATCTTCCCAGGAGTGTACTTAACAACTTCCCAAAGATTCATGGCGATTGGATGAATGGTGTAGTAATGCATAAAGGACAGACAGACAGACATACATTCATTTTTATATATATAGATGACAACAGGAAGTGAGAGAATTAGATTCCGTACGTAAAATTTGGACGCTAATTCTTTTGCGCTTAGAATTGAATAATCGAGTTGGGACCCATTAACTTTTCTTATTTATGATATAATCAATGCTCGTGCCAAATTTCAAGTTTCTATGACATTGGAAGTGAGAGAATTAGATTCCATACGTAAAATTTGGACGCTAATTCTTTTGCGCTTAGAATTGAATAATCGAGTTGAGACCCATTAACTATTCCTATTTATGACATAATCAATGCTTGTGTTAAATTACATCGGGCAGTGAGAGAATTAGATTCCGTACGTAAAATTTGGACGCTAATTCTTTGGCGCTTAGAATTGAATAACCGAGTTGGGACCCATTAACTTTTTCTATTTATGACATAATCAATGCTCCCTTTCGCCTCTGTTTTGTGTGGAAAGAGCCCACCGTATTCCATCTAAAGCCCCGCCACCTGGAGGACCCCCTCGTACCTTTATAGCTAAATTACTCAACTATAGGGACAGGGACAAAGTCTTGGCGCTCAACCGCATGAAAGATCCGCTGAAGGTCGGAGGGCAAACAGTCCGTATCTTCCCAGACTTTTCCCTGGAGGTGCAGCAGAGGCGACAAAAGTTCACAGAGGCAAAGAAAGCTCTGCGCGCTAAACAGCTTGTCTACGCCATGCTGTACCCTGCTAGGCTAAAAGTGATTAAGGACAATCGCTCCCATTTCTTCGAGAGTCCTGGAGATGTCCTAAATTGGCTCGAGCAAAATTGAATCCTGTTTGTGAGACATTACGAAATTGTTGCCGTGGCTGGCCTACTATCTCTTCTGTATAGCAACAACTGAATAAGACTCCTACCCCTTTTCTTACCGCTTCCCATCCTTTCTTGTTTCCTTTCCCCTTTCTCACTTCCTCCCCCACCCACCTCCTTAGGCTCTTGGGCCAGCCACTTATGATACTGTTTTTGTTATGTGATGTGGGTTGTTGGCAACTATGCTATTCCTCTCCTCTGATTTTCCCGGGGATTTGGCGATATTACTCTCTGTGGCCCTTACCTGGTGGACCCCTCCTCGTGGCCAATGGCCTGTATCAGTAGCCTGTATTATAGCGGGGTATATGCAAGCTGTGGTGATACAGCCCACACCTACACAATTGTGTCTCATGCTCTTTCGCAGGGGGACCATATGACTATATTTACTCTCTCTGTCTTAAGTTTCTCTGTTGGTTTTCTGGGGCAGGCCTAACGCCCCTCACAAAGTTTTGTATTATGGGATCCAAAACTGTCCTAGGTTTGGGGGGATGGGTAGGGTGGTAGGGGTTTTTGTTATGGTTCATACATCTAAGATAACTATTCTGCTTTATTGTCCTTTTTTTGGCACGTCTCTTCTTTCAGTGTTATGCGGGTGTCCTGCACAAACAATGTCCAACTCTATAGCAATGGCTAGTACGCATCTCAAGTTGATCTCCTGGAATGTTAGGGGCTTGAATTCCAAATTTAAAAGAGCCTTGGCTTTCAACTTTCTGAAAGTTCATTCTCCCCACATCATACTATTCCAGGAGACGCATTTGCAGGGCTCAAAGATACTGGCTCTTAAGAGGGCCAATATAGGCTCTGCATATCACGCTACTTATTCCAACTATGCCAGAGGAGTCAGCGTCCCGGTGGCTAAATCAGCCCAATTTGTATTCCGACAAATCCACATTATTTCTGGGGGTCGATTTCTGATCCTTCAGGGCACCTTTTATGGCCGACTCCTCACGATAATCAATATTTATCTGCCACCCCCCGCTGATGTTAAAATCCTTACTGACGTAATGACCCAAGTGGCCTTGCTCGTACCCGCCCCAATAATATTTATGGGGGATTTCAATCTTATTTTAGATCCGGTGCGAGACCGTTTCACTCCAGCTGCTTTGATATCAACCAGATTGCTTACATGGGCCGACTCCTACTTGCTACAGGAAATATGGCGCCTGCGACACCCGCATGACACTGCTTATTCATGTCACTCCCTAACATATAATTCCTTTTCCCGTATCGACCTGTGTTTTGGCTCCCTGGACTGTCTCCCTATGGTGCGGGATGTGTCCTACCTGCCCAGAGGTGTATCAGACCATTCCCCACTCCAGCTGGTCCTCGACCTTGGTGTGGAGGGCTCTCGCCCTTTGTGGAGACAGGGAGAGATACATGAGTATGTTGAGCAGAAGGCAGGGATGTACTGGGAGGTCAATGAGGGGACTGCCTCAGAACTGACTGTGTGGGATGCCTTTAAGGCCTTTACTAGGGGGTCTTTTACATCCGCCATTGCTGAATATAGAAGATCTCTGCAAGCTGCCCGATTGGACCTGGAACGCCGCCTTGTTGCAGCGGAAGCCAGGCACATAGCAGATCCTTCCCCAGATGCCTACCTGGACTTAAATAACCTACGGTGGGAATACAAATTACTACTCGCTGAGTATACCAAAAAGAAGCTTCTTTACTCCCGTCACCAGGTGTTTGACCAGGGAGATAAGAACGGTCATTTGTTGGCCTATTTAACAAAAGACCTTGGTGGATAATCCCAAACTGATTAATCTAACGTTTGCCCACTTCTATAGTAATCTTTATACTTCCAAACTTAGCTGCTCGGATGAACAGCTAATAGTTTACCTTGGTAATATCCCCTTCCCAGCGCTGAGCCAAAGTAGTACCACTTATTTGGATGGGGACTTGAGAATAGAGGAGGTAATGGATGCTATCAAGTCACTCCCTAATAGGAAATCACCAGGGTTGGATGGACTCCCTGGGGAATGGTATAAAAAGAATGCGGATTTCCTAGCTCCCCAGCTTCTAACGCTATATAATTCTATTCTGCGAGATGGTGCCCTGCCGGACACCATGCGCAAGGCCATAATTGTCATGATTCCTAAAGCTGGAAAAGATCCTGCAGATTGTGGTTCCTATAGGCCCAGCTCGCTTCTTAACAACGACGTTAAAATTTTGGCAAAAATACTAGCGATGCGCATAAACTCCGTTCTTAATGAGATTATACACCCTGACCAATCTGGCTTCATGCCTGGCAAAAGTACAGACATGAATCTAAGGCGGCTTTTTGACCATCTGATATATGAACACTCTAACTGTCGGAAATGCACCCTGGTATTTATAGACCAGGCAAAGGCCTTCGACTCAGTAGAGTGGAGGTACTTGTGGGCAGTGATGCAACGGTTTGGATTTGGGCCAGTATTTATTAGGTGGGTAAAGATCCTATATGACTCCCCAGTAGCCAGTATCAAAACCAATGTCCATGTTTCTGCCCAGTTCCCCCTCAGTAGAGGCACACGACAGGGTTGCCCCCTGTCCCCTGCCCTGTTTGCCCTTGCTATCGAGCCCCTTGCAATTCGGGTCCGGACCTCACCGGTAATAAAGGGATTTAAACGTCACAATAATGAAGAGCGCATAGCACTATATGCCGATGACACCCTCCTCTTTCTCCAAGATCCAGAGTCCTCTCTTGATTCTGCACTCGCGATTTTTGACACATTTGGCCTACATTCTGGTATTCGGGTCATTCGGGACAAAACCCATTTAATTGCGATAGACTCTGCGGCAGCTGAGCTCCTTTTGCCCGCTCCACTAAGCTGGACAGCTCAGACAACCTATTTGGGTATAAGAGTATTGGTGAGGGTTTCTACCTTCTTTGACCTTAATTTAGCTCCCCTCCTTAAATGGGCTGAAGGAATGGTGACGCGTTGGGCCTCTCTCCTGCTCACCCTAGTGGGCAGAGTCAATTTGTTAAAGATGAAGCTACTACCAAAAGTTTTGTACATCCTGCATAACTCCCCTGTCCTGGTCCCAACCAGATTCTTTGACACGCTTCGTGGGATTGTACTGCGTATCCTGTGGAGAGGCTCCACCCCCAGGATTAAATTGGAGACCTTATGCCTCCCGGTGAGCTGGGGAGGATTAGCCTTACCCCACTGCTGGGTGGTGGCTGACTTTATCGGATTACAATCCGGTGGTGGGACTGGAGCGCAGGGTGGCAGGCTCCGCCCTGGGATTGAGGGGTCTGCTGATGCGTGGCCCCTCCTCTCCTATTGCCCCTTTACCTGCCCCCATGCTGGTAACACTTAAAATATGGCACAAGGCCTTGCAGCTGACCCCTGTAGTGGAAGTCACATGGTCCCCACATACTCCTTTGTGGGATAATCCACACTTGCCACACCTGCAGCACTTTACAGAGTCTGCATTCTGGAGAGCTCATGGTATTAATGTACTTTCGGACATAGTCAGTGAGGGCATCCTCTGCACTTTCCTCCAGCTGCAGATAATATACAACCTGCCTGAGCACTCCTATTTCAGGTACTACCAGCTACGACATGTGATCAGGGCTCAGTTTCAGGGCCTGTCCATACCGCTGTCCCTGACTCAGTTGGAAGGCTTGGCACAGATGTGCAACCTAGTAAGACCACTGTCCACTTTCTATGCCCACTTGGTGCAGTGTCTTGCCCCGTTAAGGGAGAGGGCGACCCAGAGGTGGGTCATTGACATTCCTGATCTGTTAGCGGAGGAGAGTGAAGACATATTGGCGGGCTCTGGTCATCCTTTGATTAGTGCTAGAGATAAGCTTATCCAGGTGAAGTTCCTACACCGTATATACTACACCCCATCCAGGCTACATGTAATGGGTCTGCTCCCCTCAGCGACCTGTCCCCGATGCTTAATTGCCGATGGGACTATCATGCACATGTTCTGGGACTGTGGGGTCATGCGAGACTACTGGGGGGGACATTCTTGTATTTATGGAATCTCACCTGGGGGCCCCGAGGATCATGCACCCTGGGGTGTGCCTCTTTGGGCTTGTTGGAGACCTACCAGTGGCAGCTGCAACCCACACCTTATATAAGCTACTGTTTTTCTATGCTAAGAAGGTGATTTTGTTAAATTGGAAGCACCCTGGTAGGCCGACCAGAAACGCATGGATCCAGGTGGTGAACTCTGTGCTTCCAATGTATAAACTGACTTATATGGCGAGGGGATGTCCTGAGAAGTTTGACAAGGTTTGGGGGCACTGGATGAACTGTCCGGCAACAACAGCAGAGATGCCTGTCTAGATATTGGGAATGGATATGGTGGGGGATACCCGCTTGAACCGATCTACTGTTTAGGCTAATTCTTTTTTTCCTTTTAAGAGTCGCGCAGGATACAATACCTCCACCCTTATCGGCCTTTTTAATTACCAAATCTGTATTTTGCATTGTTTTCTATAGCTTGATGTTGTTGTCTATTCAAGCTATATGTTAGAATGATATCATTATTACACAGCTTTGAAAAATCGTGTAGAACACTATGATAAAAAGATTCAATAAACCCTCCCCTGCTTTCCAATGGATAGAATTTATTAGCTTCAAATCTGTAGTAATGGGATCGTTTAATGAAAAACCAATATCTTCTGTTTCTTCTCTTTTTATAAGGTCTGGGTTTTTCCAGTTTTCAATAGCAAAGTGCCTACGTACTGTCAAATTTCTAAGAAAACTGTTTAAATCTACAAATAGATCAAAAAGGTTGGCCTTAGATGGAGGACTAAATGAAAGACCTTTTGATAATATTTCTGCTTCTTTCCTTTTTAACATATAGTCGGAAATATTAAAAATCCCCATACTTCGGGCTTCTTTATTTGTAACTAGCTTACCTGTCGCGCGTTGCTGCGAAGACAGACAGACATACATACATTCGTTTTTATATATCTAGATAACAACTAATCACAGCGCAGCTTTCATGTTACCTCAGTGGTATCTATATATATAAACACGAAAGCCCTCACTGACTGACTGACTGACTCACTGACTGACTCGCCAAAAGTTCTCCAACTTCCCGATGTCGTAGAAACATGAAATTTGGCACAAGCATAGATTATCTCCAAAATAGGAAAAGTAATTGGGTCCCAACTCGATTATTCAATTCAAGCGCAAAAGAATTGGCATCGAAATTTTACGTACATAATCTAAATCTGTCACTTCCCAATGTCATAGAAACTTAAAATTTGGCACGAGCATTGATTATGTCATAAATAGGAAAAGCTAATGGGTCCCAACTCGATTATTCAATTGTAGCGCGAAACAATTGGCGTCGAAATCTTATGTGCGGAATGTAATTTTTTCACTTTCCGGTGTCATAGAAACGGGAAATTTGGCACGAGCATTGATTATGTCATAAATAGGAAAAGCTAATGGGTCCCAACTCGATTATTCAATTCTAGCGCAAAACAATTGGCGTCGAAATTTTACGTGCGGAATGTAATTTTCTCACTTTCCGGTGTCATAGAAACGGGAAATTTGGCACGAGCATTGATTATGTCATAAATAGGAAAAGTTCATAGGTCCCAATTCGATTATTCAATTCTATGCGCAAAAGAATTGGCGTCAAAATTTTACGTGCGGAATGTAATTTCTTCACTTTCCGGTGTCATAGAAACAGGAAATTTGGCACGAGCACTGATTATGTCATAAATAGTAAAAGCTAATGGGTCCTAACTTGATTATTCAATTCTATGCGCAAAAGAATTAGAGTCCAAAGTTTTCGTACGGAATCTAATTTTCTCACTTTCCGGTGTCATAGAAACGTGAAATTTGGCACGAGCATTGATTATGTCATAAATAGGAAAAGTTAATAGGTCCCAACTCGATTATTCAATTCTAGCGCAAAACAATTGGCGTCGAAATTTTACGTGCGGAATGTAATTTTCTCACTTTCCGGTGTCATAGAAGCGGGAAATTTGGCACGAGCATTGATTATGTCATAAATAGGAAACGCTAATGGGTCCCAACTCGATTATTTAATTCTATGCGCAAAATAATTAGCGTCCAAATTTTACGTGTGGAATGTAATTTTCTCACTTTCCGGTGTCATAGAAACTGGAAATTTGGCACGAGCATTGATTATGTCATAAATAGGAAAAGTTCATAGGTCCCAATTCGATTATTCAATTCTATGCGCAAAAGAATTGGCGTCAAAATTTTACGTGCGGAATGTAATTTCTTCACTTTCCGGTGTCATAGAAACGGGAAATTTGGCACGAGCATTGATTATGTCATAAATAGGAAACGCTAATGGGTCCCAACTCGATTATTTAATTCTAAGCGCAAAAGAATTAGTGTCCAAAGTTTATGTACGTAATCAAATTCTCTCACTTCCTGATGTCATTTTATATAAAGGAAACGTTGCATGATTACCTCCCCGTGGTATTTCCTGGGTAACGCAGAGAACTATGCAAAATGGTGAACATATGTTTTTCCGGTATCTCTAAAGTAACCACGACTTCATAAATTTTTCCGTGTGAACACCAGATAAACACCAGTACCAAATTAACTCGGGCGAAGCCGGGTATATCAGCTAGTAATAAATAACAACCAATCACAGCGCAGCTTTCATGTAACCTCAGTAGTATAAGAAGTAGCAACCAATCACAGCACAGCTTTCATGTTGCCTCAGCAGTATAATGTATAGCAACCAATCACAGCACAGCTTTCATGTTACCTCAGCAGTATAAGAAATAGTAACCAATCACAGCACAGCTTTCATTTTACCTGAGCATTCACAATATTCCGCAAATGTCAAGCGAAACGTTCGGCGGATGCATCATTTTGTAGTTGAACACGCTTGCTCGTAATGCCTTTTGCTTTCGTGCTTGAGATGGAAATCAAACAATCTTTGTCTGGGGGACATAACTGTGGATGATGCTCGCATGCGCGCCACCTATTGTAGGATAGTTGTACTATGCCAGTAATCTTCCCAGGAGTGTACTCAACAACTTCCCAAAGTTTCATGGCGATTGGATGAATGGTGTAGTAATGCATAAAGGACAGACAGACAGACATATATATATATATATATATATATATATGACATCAGGAAGTGAGAGAATTAGATTCCGCACGTAAAATTTGGACGCTAATTCTTTTGCGCTTAGAATTGAATTATCGAGTTGGGACCCATTAACTTTTCCTATTTATGACATAATCAATGCTCGTGCCAAATTACATCGGGAAGTAAGAGAATTAGATTCCGTACGTAAAATTTGGACGCTAATTCTTTTGTGCTTAGAATTAAATAATCGAGCTCGGACTCATTAACTTTTCCTATTTATGACATAAGCAATGCTCGTGCCAAATTTCAAGTTATTATTACATTGGGAAGTGAGAGAATTAGATCCTGTACGTAAAATTTAGACGCTAATTTTTTTGCACGTAGAATTGAATACTCAAGTTGGGACCCATTAACTTTTCCTATTTATGACATAATTAATGCTCATGCCAAATGTCATGTTTCTATGACATCGCGAAGTGATGGAATTAGATTCCGTAAGTAAAATTTGGACGCTAATTCTTTTGCGCTTAGAATTGAATAATCGAGTTGGGACCCATTAGCTTTTCCTATATATGACTTAATCAATGCTCGTGCCAAATTTCAAGTTTCTATTACATTGGGAAGTGAGAGAATTAGATGCCGTGCGTAAAATTTGGACGCTAATTTTTTTGCGCTTAGAATTGAATAATCGAGTTGGGACCTATTAATTTTTCATATTTATTACATAATCAATGCTCGTGCCAAATTACATTGGGAAGTGAGAGAAATAGATGCCGTACGTAAAATTTGGACGCTAATTCTTTTGCGCTTAGAATTGAATAATAGAGTTGGGACCCATTACCTTTTCCTATTTATGACATAATCAATGCTCATGCCAAATTTCAAGTTTCTATGACATTGGGAAGTGAGAGAATTAGATTCCGTACGTACAATTTGGACGCTAATTATTTGGTGCTTAGAATTGAATAATCGAGTTGGGACCCGTGAACTTTTCCTATATATGACATTATCAATGCTCGTGCCAAATTTCAAGGTTCTATGACATTGGGAAGTGAGAGAATTAGATTCTGTACATAAAATTTGGACACTAATTCTTTGGCGCTTAGAATTAAATAATCGAGTTGGGACCCATTAGCTTTTACTATTTATGAAATAATCAATGCTCGTGCCAAATTTCAAGTTTCTATGACATTGAAAAGTGAGAGAATTATATTCCGTACGTAAAATTTGGACGCTAATTCTTTTGCGCTAGAATTGAATAATCGAGTTGGGACCCATTAACTTTTCCTATTTATGACATAGTCAATGCTCGTGCCAAATTTCATGTTTCTACGACATCGGGAAGTGAGAGAATTAGTGGCAATGATGGAAATTGAACGATCTACGTGGGGGGGGGGGGCGTAACTGTCGATGACGCTCGCATTCGCGCCATGTATCATAAGATAGTTGTGCTATGCCTATAATCTTCCCAGGAGTGTACAAAACAACTTCCTAAAGTTTCATGGCGATCGGATGAATGGTGTAGTAGCGCATAAAGGACAAACAGACAGACAGACAGACACACACGCATACATACAGACAGACAGACAGACACGCATACATTCAATTTTATATATATATATAGATTATTGAATCTTGTGTGTTACTCCTTTATTTTTTCAGGGACTTTTTTTGATTTTGTGCGTTAACACTGATAAGGGAGTGAAAGTTTATGGTCCCTGAATTACCGTTGATTGGGGTCTTATCTGTGCAATAAATGTCTCACACCTCCCATTCACGCATAAATCCTGGGAAATAATTTAACCCAGTATTCAGCGGGTCAAAAGTTATCAATTTATATTCCAAAATTCTTCTGTGGTTTTGTTACTTGAAACCACCCTTCAATATCAAAACTCTCATATCTCCTATGTCATGTCCATGGTTAGAGAAGTGCTCGGCCACAGGTAATTCTCTTTTTCTGTGTTTAATCGTGTGGCGATGAGATCTCATCCTTGCTTTCAGTCTTTGCCCTGTTTCTCCGACATAAAGGCCCCCAACAGGACATTTACTGCACATGATCAGGTACACAACATTGGACGAGGAACATGTGAATGTCCCTGGGATCTTATAGTCCTGCTGTGTGTTGGGGATCCGACACACAGCAGGGAGCTTGTACAATAGCACTGCAAGCCTAATCGTTTGTATTAGCAATCATAGGCATTGGCAATGCAGGACGTCTGTATCTAGTGTTCTGTTGCCATGGCAACCTGTCAGGCTCGCCGCGATTTTATCGCAGGAGTCCAATGATGTCACAGACGGAGCACGCTCCCGCTGTGAACCCTTTGCATGCCATAATCTACATAGATTGCATCTGGGAAGGGGTTAACAGCGGCGGTCGCTGTCCCCATGCGCCCCACTGTTGCAGCTGAAGACCAGCTATCGGTGACAGCCGGATCCCGCTGCCGGACAGCGCGGGATCTCTTCTGATCTCGCACTATCTCCAGGACAAAACTTTACATCCTGTTGTGTTAAGTGACCCACAAGCAGGACGTACATTTACGTCCTATGGCGTTAAGGGGTTAAGCTGCAGCAGTGTTAGGGAAGGGACCTTTGACACGTGCAGAATATTTCTGCAAGATGCACCTAAGGCCATCTAGATACAGACGTCCTAATATCGCACATGCCACCATGCATTTCACGGCAATGCGAGGCACTTTTCGCCAAAAAACATCTTCCATCACTTCTGTGAAGTAGCAGTCCTTTGGCGCGGCTTTCAGGCTCGTTAGAGGATCAGCAGATGTTCCCAATTGTTTTCAATCCAGCAGGAACAGGTTGGGTTCTCAGCTGTCAGAAACAGCCGAGGACCTGGAGGAGATGGAAGGAATTTTTAACCTCTTCTGCAGGCAACATAGAGCGTATTGAGGCCTGTTTCACACGGGCTACAAAAATCGCACAATTTTATAGCAATGCAACATCGCTACAAAATGCATGTATGTGAAGCCCATGGTTTCCAATGGCTTCTTTCAGGCTACAAAACATCTCATGTGAAAGAACCCATTGGAAACCATGGGCCTCACATGCATCGCTACAAGATCATGCAAAACCGTGTGAAGCAGGCCTTGGTGCTATGTAGAGAATGTCGAATTTCCTGCATGGGACCCGGCAATCACGTGATCACCGGTGACTCCCAGGATGTCAGAGCTGTAGGGCCTAAGCAGACACATCTGAAAAGCTCTTAAAGGGACTATTGTCAAACTTGGGATATCAAAACTCCTTGCATATCACCTAAAAGCCGCTGAACACTTTAACAACATCAAGTGAAAGAAAACCAGAAGGGTCCGAAAGGAAACTATTGAGAGACTTCACCACAGAAAATGCTGCCGGAAATGACAATATAGAGACTTTAACCCCTAAAGAACCAAACCTTTTTTAGCAATTTGCTGTACCGCCCATAATTTGGTTTCACTGACTGACGGGCAGCACAGCAAAGAGAAGTCAACACAGAAACACTTGGGAGTTTCTGGCATTCCTTCTACTTTATTGTTTTAACCCCTAAATGACCACTCATACGTGTTTTCATATTCTGGGTTTTATTATTCTACAGGACCATGAAAACACACAGGTCCTGTAGAATAAAGCTGCGGGGTGTGGGAGCGTGACTGTTCTGTCTTATTGCATGTTCACACAGTGTGTAGTCGTATATTCAGTATAACCATTTCTGTCTTCCAAATAAACAAACTGTTATAACTGCCTGAGTAACAACACAACTGACCACTGAACAGCTCTGGACTTTGCTAAGGTAGTCCATTTCTTTAGCATAACATTCATGTTGCATAGTGCAAATTATTATGCCCTTGGACCTGTCCAAATTAGTAGCGGTAAAGGCGTGTTTGCAGTAATGCCAGTCTTGGTGCCATTGTTTGGGACAAGTGACTCTCCTGATCCTTAGCACCCGATTGCTTACAATAGACATAAAAGGGTTTGGTTTTGTTGCAAATATATCCTAAGACTACCTTGCTGTCCGTGTAAAATTCGGTTTCCTTGATTCCCAGATTTATTCCCGTTGTTATAAGTTCAGCCAAATCTACCGCAAGCACTGCAGCACAAAGATCCGATCTGGGTATAGTGTGCTTGTGGAGTGGCGTCAGTTTGGTCCAACTCATCATAAGCCCCATATGGGTTCCTTGACGTGTATGGTCTTGAGGTATGCTATGGCAGCAATCGCCTTGACTGAAGCATTGCAGAAGATATATAGTCTTTGCATCTTGACTTCTGTTGAAGGCACAGAAGCATACGGACGTGCCACATGAAGACTGGACAAAGCTTCAAGAGACTTTCTCCAATCTGTCCACATGTCTTTTTTTCTCCATGGGAAGCGAATCATCCCAATCAGACGTCTCTGTGGTAAAGTCTCTTAGCATAATTTTTCATTGGATGGTAACAGGTGCTACGAATCCCAGAGGATCCTATAAGCTGTTTATGGTAAACAGGACCTCTGTGCATGTGAAAGGCTTTTCTTCCTTGCTGATTTGGAGCGTGGATGTGTCCGCCTTTGAATCCCAGAGCAGACCAAGGCTCTGTTGTACAGGAAGGGTGTCTGTGCTAAGATCCAAGTCTTTTAGGTCATTTGAACGGTCTTGGGGTGAGAAGGCCTCCCTTAAAGGGGTTGTCCCGAGGCAGCAAGTGGGTCTATACACTTCTGTATGGCCATATTAATGCACTTTGTAATATACATTGTGCATTAATTATGAGCCATACAGAAGTTATAAAAAGTTTTATACTTACCTGCTCCGTTGCTGGCGTCCTCGTCTCCATGGTGCCGACTAATTTTCGCCCTCCGATGGCCAAATTAGCCGCGCTTGCGCAGTCCGGGTCTTCTCCTCTTCTCTATGGGGCTCCGTGTAGCTCCGTGTAGCTCCGCCCCGTCACGTGCCGATTCCAGCCAATCAGGAGGCTGGAATCGGCAATGGACCGCACAGAAGCCCTGCGGTCCATGAAGACAGAGGATCCCGGCGGCCATCTTCAGCAGGTGAGTATGAAGACGCCGGACCGCCAGGATTCAGGTAAGCGCTGTGCGGGTGGTTTTTTTAACCCCTGCATCGGGGTTGTCTCGCGCCGAACGGGGGGGGGGGGGTTAAAAAAAAAAAAACCCGTTTCGGCGCGGGACATCTCCTTTAACTCATGGCTGTTAGAAGCGATTTTGTGCAACCTCAGATTAGATTGGATGAGCATTTCTTGAGCTCTTTTCAGGAGACTGATCACGGTCTCATTCGTAGGTGTAGACTTGAAGCAGTCGTCCACGTACTTTGCTTCAACCTCTCGGGCTGAATGTCTGAGACCATAGATAGCAACCGCAGTGGAAGGGCTGTTTCCAAAGATGTGCACATCCAACGATGTCCTCATTGGGTTCGTTGTTGCAGTACCAGAAGAACCATAAGTTGTTCCTATATTCTTCCTTGACAAGGAAGCAGTGGAACACTTGTTGTATGTCGGCCATGATTGCTACAGAATCTCCGCGGAAGCGGAGAAGTACCTCTAGAAGTTTGTTGTTGAGGTCCAGACCAGACAATAAAACATCATTTAGCGAGACGCCTTCACACCTTGCGCTCGAGTCAAATACTACTCTTATCTGTCCTGTTTTTTTTGGGTGATAAACGCCAAATATGGGTAGGTACCAACACTCCTGGGAGTCTTGGAGCAGGGGTGCCACTTCTGCGTGGTTGTTCTGGAATATTCTTTTCATGTAGGTAAAGAAATGTTCCTTTGTCTCTGGTGTCCTCTGAAGCTTGTGTTTGAGGGAGATAAATCGGCTGTAGACAAGTTCTTTGTTAGGTAAGCGTTGTCTTTGGGCTTTAAACAGTAAAGGTGTGACCCAGCTTTTTTACTATCCCTTGATACATGATATCCAAGAACAGCTTGTCTTCTATGGACATCGCAACCCTGCTGTCTTCTCTCGTCCTGTCGAAGACTGCGCACCCTAAGTGATCTTGCTCACCGTCGCAGGCGTTGTCTTCACAGGAGGGATCTGCGAAGGGACCAGGCATGGGAGCACTTTGTGGCAATTCTTTTATCAGGAAACTGCTGTGGCATGGCTGGAATAGGGAAGTACGTCTGCTTTCAAGTGTGTTGGTGAGCATGCTGTTGACTGAGGTCGTGCTTCTCCTAGACAGATGTCTCCTATGATGACCCATCCTAGGTCAAGTCTCTGGGCTCATGGAGCATTCTGGGAACCATTAATCTGTCCCCTAGCCTTATGAACTTGTAGTATGTCTCTTCCAAGGAGTAGGACTATTGGCGCTTCTGAGTCAAGTTTCGGTATCAGGTGAGCTATACGTCTCAGGTGAGGGTGGTATGCTGCTACCTCTGGTGTAGGTATCTCAGACCAGTTGTCAGGAATGTGATTGCACTCCAGTATGGTTGGCAGGGGCAAGCAGGTCTGACCATCTATGGACTCTACCATTTATCCAGGTGCCTTCCTCCCCGCTGTCTCAACTGTACCCGCACACGTCCTTAAGGAGTATAGAGAACCGGGTCCTATGATATTGAAGGTGTCGAAGAAGGTGGATTTAGCTAAAAAGCTGTTGCTGTGGTCAGCTAAGATTGCGTATACCTTGATCGCCTTATCCGGGTGACCGACCGGATAAACCCTGACAAGGCAGATTTTTGAGCACGACTTCCCTTCTGTGAGTCCTTTACAGATCTCTGTACACTGAGAAGCGACTATTGCTGTGTCTATCTGCTTTCCGTCCTGTTCCTCTGCTTGGGATGGTACCTGAGAGCATGGTCCAGGGTGTAAAGCAGTGTTGTGTTCTGTGCTACAGCATTCTGTGCATGTCGAACTGACCTTACAGTTCTTGGCAAAGTACGATGTTGTAGTGCAGCACCTGAAACAGATGTTTTCTTTCAGGAATTCTTTGCGGTCCTCTAAAGACTTCTCCCTGAAGGCTCTGTGTTTTAGCAAAGAATGAGGTTTCTTGTGCGGGGGGGGGGGGGGGGGGGGGGGGCATTGTTTGGTAGAATCTTTGTGCTTGTTCTCTTCTTGAGGATGCTTAAACGACCTGTAAGGAGTCCCTGTGGAGGCAACATTAGTTTTGTGGCCACTACTGGTGTTTTATGAGGTTTGACACCAGGGGTAGTGAGACAAGACAATGCAAAGTCAAAACTGGGATCATTTCTGATCCTTGCCTGTTGAGTGACAAAGCCTACAAACACCTGAAAGGGGGGAAATGGTACATTATGAAGGTGTTTATAATGAGAACCATGCGTGATACACTAGCCATGGCAGATCTCCTTCTGCCTGAGCAACCTGCATCTCTGTTAACAAGTCACTAAGTTCCCTGAGCTTCTGGTAACTCTTACCCATTATTTTGGGAAAATTATCAATTCGCTTATATAAGGCATTTTCTATAGCTTCTATTGACCCATAACACTCATCAAGTCTTTCCCACACCATCTTTAGGCCTTTGCCCGGATTGTTTAAGTTAATGTCTCTGATTCTTTTGGCGTGTTCAGCAGACTCGCTTCCAAGCCATTTTACCAAAAGATTGAACTCCTCTTATAGCATTCTGGAAGGAGGCTCGCCATGCTCTGTAGTTCTCTGGGCGATCGGTGAACTTTAAGTCTCTTGGTAACCAGCTCCCATTTAGCAAAGAACCTAGCGAAGTCCAAGGTAGCCTGGTTAGCTCCAATACTACCCAGTGTGCTGTTCTTATGGGTTGTAGGGTATACATTTCAAAATGGTATCATTTGTGGGAGACGTTTTATGGTTTTGGCAACTTGATGGCTCTACTAGTAAGCAATGGGGCCTGGAATTTATTCAGTTGTGCACTGAAAGCCAAAGGGTGTTCTCTCTATTACAGGCCTAGCCTTGTGTTCAGTAAGCAATTAAGGATACAATGGGTATGTTTCTGAACACAGGACAAACAGGGGTATCCTTTTGGGGATGTGAATCCTCATTTTCATGTGCACTATAGAGAAAAAATGTCCTTAAACTGATATATTTGCAAAAATATGAAATTTAATTTCTTCCCCTCTAAGTTCCATTAACTGCAAAAAAAAAAATCACTGGGGTCAAAATATACATGACATCCCCCCAGTAAATACATTGAGTGGTATTTTTTCTTAAATGCAGTTATTTGTGGGGGCATCTATTATTCTGACACCTATAAGCCTTTGCAATCTTGGCTTAGTGTAGGAAAACAAAATGTTCCTCTAAAGTTTAATAATTAATGTTAAATTCATCTTCTAAATTGCCAAAGAAAACTAAAGTTTTTCAAATGTGCTTCCAGTATAAAGTAAACCGATGTAAATATATATATCATCAAAACTTTGTACAGTATATTTGCACATATTTAGCATATTACAGTTGAAAATGTAATAGAATGATTTTTTTTGAAATTTTCCCAATGTTGGTGCTTTTAATAAATATACACAAATTCTATCAGTCTATTGTTAGCACCTAAATGTCAGAAATTACTTGGATATGCAAAACCTTTATGGAATTAAAGTGACACGTGTCAGATTTCCAAAATTTGGCCTGGTCTTTACGGAGCAAACAGGCTTGCTCACTTACATAGTGTGACAACTTCCCACACCTCCACAAGGTTAAATAATTTACAGTCTACAGCATGTGTGATTATTAATGTAAATTATGACAAGGCTGCATGCTCAACATCTGTTACTTTGTTAGTAAAACAATGCGCACACGACATTACTGAGTAAAATCTAATTCAGTATTATCACAATGTCTTATTAGAACATAAAGTTTTCCGCAATAGTTTTGTGGCTTACTGGAATGCTTTTTCAGAGCAAGGTACTGTATCGGTAAATCTTCTGATTGTGCTTGCTCTGTTAGAATACACGTACGCTGTCTTGCATAACGCCTTCATATCTTTGAAATGGTATATAAAACTGGAAGTTCTGCAAATAAAATCAGAAACTTCTTGCACACAGCCTGTTGGCGAGCCGCATTGATTTTCTCCAAGCCGGCTTGATACTTTGCTAATTTGGCAATCAGTAACATATTGGAAGAAAACCCTTAGCTTTTCGCCAACAACACTAAACGACCAACTAGGCACAGTTGCTCGACAGGTCGTCCCAGCGATAATTGTTCCTGTGCTCAGTTAATGGAGACATAGCAAGTCGGGGATCATTCCGGACCAGGCTTCATTCATAGATGAACCAAACTAGCCAATATGCTCAGAAAGTGAACAGTGAATAACAAGCGTACAAGTTCTCAATCGGATTTAGTTGGGACATGCATTTACACTGAATGATATTGTTCAGATTACCAATGACTGCAAGAATCAGAACGAGTTATCTTCCCATGTAAAAGGACCCTTACTGTACAGGAGCTCACTGAGCGCTCTTGCACTATAAAAGGACGCAGGACACTCACGGGCCAGAACTGAGGGGGCACTCAGCCTCTCGTACTGTAGAGGACATCACTGAGCGGTCACTGGTCCTCTAATACAGTACAGGACGTCTCTGAGGGAACACTCAGCCTCTCACACTGTACAGGACATCACTGAGGGGACACTTGGCCTCTAATGCAGTACAGGATGTCACTGAGGGGACACTCAGCCTCTCACACAATACAGGTCATCACTAAGGGGACACCTGGCCTCTAATACAGTACAGGACGTCTCTGAGGGGGCACTCGTCCTCTCACAAAATACAGGACATCACTGAGGGGACACTTGGCCGCTAATGCAGAACAGGACATCACTGAGGGAACACTCAGCCTCTCACACTGTACAGGACATCACTGAGGGAACACTTGGCCTCTAATACAGTACAGGACATCACGGAGGGTTCACTTGGCCTCTAATACAGTACAGGACGTCTCTGAGGGGACACTCGGCCTCTCACACTGTACAGGACATCACCGAGGGGACACTCGGCCTCTCACACTGTACAGGACATCACCGAGGGGACACTCGGCCTCTCACACTGTACAGGACATCACCGAGGGGACACTCGGCCTCTAATGCAGTACAGGACATCACTGAGGGGACACTCAGCCTCTCACATAATACAGGACATTACTGAGGGGTTACTTGTCCTCTAATACAGTACAGGATGTCTCTGAGGGGACACTCAGCCTCTCACACTGTACAGGACATCACTGAGGGGACACTCTGCCTCTCACATAATACAGAACATCACTGAGGGAACACTTGGCATCTAAGGCAGTACAGGACATCACTGAGGGGTGACGTGGCAGTACAAGACGTCACTAAATAGACACTCAGCCTCTCACACTGTACAGGACATCACTTGAGGGACACGTCCTCTAATACAGTACAGGATGTCTCTGAGGGGACACTCAGCCTCTCGTACAGGATGTCTTTGAGGGGACACCCAGCCTCTCACACTGTACAGGACATCATTAAGGGTCACTTGTCTTCTAATACAGGACAGGACATCACTGAGGGGACACTCGGCCTCGCACACTGTACAGGACATCACTGAGGGGTCACTTGTCCTCTAATGCAGTACAGGATGTCTCTGAGGGGACACTCAGCCTCTCACACAATACAGGACATCACAGAGGGGTCACTTGTCTTCTAATACAGGACATCACTGAGGGGACACTCAGCCTCTCACACAATACAGAACATCAGTGAGGGGTCACATGGCCTCTAATACAGTACAGGACGTCTCTGAGGGGACACTCAGCCTCTCACACTGTACAGGACATCACTGAGGGGACACTTGGCCTCTAATGCAGTACAGGACGTCACTGGGGGACATGTGTCCTCTATTACAGTACAGGATGTCTCTGAGGGGACACTCAGCCTCTCACACAATATAAGAAATCACTGAGGGGTCACATGGCCTCTCGTACAGTACAGGAGGTCTCTGAGTGGACACTCAGCCTCTCGTACAGGACGTCTCTGAGGGGACACTCAGCCTCTTACACTGTACAGGACATCGCTGAGGTGTCACTTGTCCTCTAATACAGTACAGGACGTCTCCGAGGGGACACTCGGCCTCTCGTACTGTACAGGACGTCTCCGAGGGGACACTCGGCCTCTCGTACTGTACAGGACGTCTCCGAGGGGACACTCGGCCTCTCGTACTGTACAGGACGTCTCCGAGGGGACACTCGGCCTCTCGTACTGTACAGGACGTCTCCGAGGGGACACTCGGCCTCTCGTACTGTACAGGACGTCTCCGAGGGGACACTCGGCCTCTCGTACTGTACAGGACGTCTCTAAGGGGACACTCGGCCTCTCGTACTGTACAGGACGTCTCTGAGGGGACACTCGGCCTCTCCAACTGTACAGGACGTCTCTGAGGGGACACTCGGCCTCTCCACCTGTACAGGACGTCTCTGAGGGGACACTCGGCCTCTCCAACTGTACAGGACGTCACAGAGGGGACACTCGGCATCTCCTACTGTACAGGACGTCTCTGAGGGGACACTCGGCCTCTCGTACTGTACAGGACGTCTCTGAGGGGACACTCGGCCTCTCCAACTGTACAGGACGTCACTGAGGGGACAATCGGCATCTCCTACTGTACAGGACGTCTCTGAGGGGACACTCGGCCTCTCGTACTGTACAGGACGTCTCTGAGGGGACACTCGGCATCTCCTACTGTACAGGACGTCACTGAGGGGACACTCGGCATCTCCTACTGTACAGGACGTCTCTGAGGGGACACTCGGCCTCTCGTACTGTACATGACGTCTCTGAGGGGACACTCGGCCTCTCCTACTGTACAGGACGTCACTGAGGGGACACTCGGCATCTCCTACTGTACAGGACGTCTCTGAGGGGACACTCGGCCTCTCGTACTGTACAGGACGTCTCTGAGGGGACACTCGGCCTCTCCAACTGTACAGGACGTCACTGAGGGGACAATCGGCATCTCCTACTGTACAGGACGTCTCTGAGGGGACACTCGGCCTCTCGTACTGTACAGGACGTCTCTGAGGGGACACTCGGCATCTCCTACTGTACAGGACGTCACTGAGGGGACACTCGGCATCTCCTACTGTACAGGACGTCTCTGAGGGGACACTCGGCCTCTCGTACTGTACATGACGTCTCTGAGGGGACACTCGGCCTCTCCTACTGTACAGGACGTCTCTGAGGGGACACTCGGCCTCTCGTACTGTACAGGACGTCTCTGAGGGGACATTCGGCCTCTAATACAGTACAGGACGTCTCTGAGGGGACACTCGGCCCCAAAAAAAGACCGCTTCCTGTTCTGCTTCGTCCGTCAGGCACTTCCGAGGTGAATGGACGGACCGCCCACAGCAAGCACGTCACAAGCAGTGCTTGCTGTGGGCCGCCCGTCCGTTCTGCTGAACTCCGGGATTGCGCGCATGCGCAGTGGAGACGCGGCCCGTCCTGACTCCCGTCAGAGGGCACCTCTCCACTGCGCATGCGCGCGATCCCGGAGCAGCGCGGCTGCTGGAGAAGAAGACTGCCTGCTGGGAGATGACCCCCCGATGTCAACAACAACAGGAGGACAGGTAAGTATAAGATTTTTATGCTTTAACAGCCATTTAACCATGGGCTCCCTGGGTCCATTAGGCAGACCAGGGAACAATGGCTGCTAAAGCATAAAAAAATTATTAGTGTCAGAACCCCTTTAACTGCTGTGTGAGGAGCAAATGTCATCTCTCCAGCAGTGAAAGGGTTAGAAGCTGCTTCTGCTTTCAGACAGGAAGCAACTTCCATCATTCAAAAGAAGGAAGCATCTTGTAGAGCCGCTCATTCACTAATGACCCATCAGTAAAGCACAGGGCTGCTGTGGGCTCTGCAGGTGGAGGTCTGCGTACCCCCCCATTGACCCCCCCCCCTCATGGCAGGTTATTACTAACCCTTCACTCCCTGTGTGGGATCAGACATCCCGGCTGTGAGGAGACTGATAGCAGTGGCCTCTCTCCCCTTCTCTCCTAGTTCAGTAGCTGTGCTGCATTCCTCAGTAGTCAGGCGCCATCTAGTGGAGAATAGCACTAACTACACCAGAGGTATATGACCTATACAAGATCGCACATTAGGTTCCCTTCACACAGATGAATTTGTGCACACAATACACAGAGAATAAAACCCATTGATTTGTAAAGGTTCGTTCACCTGTGCATTCCAGTCGTGTCAAAAACAAACGTAGCGTGCTCTATTTTCCTGGGCATTTGCACACCAAAAGGTCAATAGGGATGCACAAATGTGTGCAATATGCTAGCAGATGAAACCCTGCGTAATTGTGTAGGAAAAGGAACACAACTGAAACTTATTAGACTAATTGGCTATTTTAATCAGTGCGCATTTTTTGCAATGTGCAAATGAACATGACTTGCAGGCGCAAAAAGTGCTGTAAAATATGCTGATGTGTGCGCAAAAAAGCATAGTTCATTTTGCAAAAATGCTACACTCCTGCAAATATGCATGCGCTTGTGTGAAGGGGGCCTAGGGATACGTTTTGGACCACTCACTTTTTTGCCAAGCTCACCCATTGTGTCCCTGCTTGGCAATACTGTCCATTGGTCAAGTTGCACAGAGGCGCCCAAACTGAATTTTTGTCAGGATCCATGAGATGCCCAGATCTTATCTCCGCAACGTAAAGAAAAAGAACTTGGATTAATCTAACATTAATTCATTAATTGGCTAAGGAAAGGGGAAGAGGGACTGGGGGCAAACTATTTTGTCCCTGGTGGAGGAAAACCTACTACATCTCTGCTCTGGGCAGATTTACTATTGAAAATGCACCAGAAAACTGTCTGATCGGCTTTGCTCCACATTTATGTTGTATTTTAGAGGCTTTTGGACACTTCTTTTTTCTTTCTTCCCACCCCCTTCCCTGCTCCTCTCCAACCCTCACCAGCTGTTTGCAATGGGAGGGGGGCTAAGCTCCGCCCCCTCCCATTGCTGGCTGTGACAAGGGGCGGAGAGGGGGCAGGAGCTTGGCACACTAGCTCCCGCCTCATCCTGCCTACTCTCCCTGCCGAGAGATGGGGTGGGAAGCAGAGCTAAACTATCTGCCCCCATCAAATAGCAATGCAGCTTTGGCGTATATGCGCTGGGCTTGGGCCGTCTGAACTGGTGCACAAACATTTTGATTTGTGCGCCCGTTCGCGCGTCTTTACATCGCCAACGGGCGAAAGTAAAAATGCTGACGCCTGTGTGAATCCAGCTTAAAGTTGGACTAAACCAGTATAAAAATTAGCTAAATTTATCATCCAGCAGAGTTTGGGCTCACACCCACTGGCGATCCGACTTCCATGCGATGCGAGAGTAAGTGAAAACACATGATAATGAAGCCAATGATTTTCAATGGTTTCAGGGCTCACACCCACTGGCGTTTTTTTCTCCACTGTGCTGCGAGAGTAAAGTAAAAGTCTCGCAGCGCTGTGCGAGGAACAAAAACGGCATCACGCCGGGATATCGCCAGTCTTCTCAATGGGGCCAGCGGCAGCAACACTAGCCCCATTGAAAAGAAATGGAGAATGCCGTGGACTTCTGCCACAGCACTTCTGCCATTGAAAGCAGTGCTTTCTGGCAAGCCCTGCAGTATGATTATCGGGGAAGGGCTTGAAATATTAGCCCTTCCCGATAATCATCAATAAGTGTTAAAAAAATTTTTTTTAAATTACTCACCTCTCCGCCGCTCAGACGCATCCTCGGGCTGGCTCCCCGGCCAGCGACCTGGGACTAAGTAATTGAAATAGGAATTGAGCAGTGGGGTGGTTTAGTACAGTTAGAACTGGCAGATCAGTTAGTAGGGATACATGTAATATAAAAAAATAACTGAAACCTTCTAGACTGTATGGAGACTAATGCTAGAAGTCTGACCAATAAAGCAAATGAAATAGAAGTAATAATGTCTGATGAAAACTATGACATAATAGGAATAACGGAGACCTAGTTGGATGAAAGCTGTGACTGGGCAGTAAACCTACAGGATTGCAGTCTATTCAGAAGGGATCATAAAAAAACAGAAAGGGGTTTGTCTTTATGTAAAATCCTGTTTAAAGCCCACATAACAGGAAGATATATGGGAGGGAGTTGAACATGTAGAGTCGGTATAGGTGGAAATAGATATAGGGAAAAACAACAATAAAAATTCTCAGGTTTTCTATAGACCAACGAATATAACAGAAGCTACTAAAAATCTGTTATTGAAGCAAATAGATGAAGCAGCAAATCACAATGAGGTTAATACTATGGGGGACTTTATCTATCTGGATATAAACTGGGTAGTCAAAACCTGTCAAACGCTAAAGATGATTAGCTGACCTGACTAGGGCGGTGGCTATTTTGGCCTTAATATTAACCAACAGACCTGACAAAATAACAGGGGTGCAGATTGGGGGTCACCTGGAAAATAGTGACAAGAGATGAGCGAGCATACTCATTAAGGCGATTTACTCGAGAGAGCACCGCCTTTTTCGAGTACCTGCTGGCTCGTCCCTGAAGATTCAGGGGGGGGGGGGGGCGTGGGGGTGTGCGGGGCGTTGCGAAAGTGATCGGGGGAGAGAGCCCCCCGATCACTTTCACCTCCGCCGCCCCCCCAAATCTTCAGGGATGAGCCAGCAGGTACTCGAAAAAGGCGGTGCTCTCTCTCGAGTAAATCGCCTTAATGAGTATGCTCGCTTATCTCTAATAGTGACCATAACATAATCAACTGGTCCTTCAAGAGAGAATTTTACATGGGAGCTATGTAAATGCTAAACTTTAGGAAAGCTAAGTTCGATCACCTTAGTGATGCCTTTAACCTTATTGACTGGGATAATGTCCTCAAAAATAAGAGTATGGACAATAAATAGGAAATGTTTAACCCCTTAGTGATGAAGCCTGTTTGCTCCTTAGTGACGGAGCCAATCTGACATGTGTCACTCAACATAGCATAACTCCATAAAGGTTTCGCATATCCAAGTGATTCTGGCATTGTTTTTTCATCACATATTGTACTTCATTTAGGTTGTAAAAATAGACCAATGGAATTTGTGTATATTTATTAAAAGTACCAATATTGGAAGAATTTTGAAAAAAATTGTCATTTTTTTCATATTTTCAACTGTAATATCTCGAACATACTGTACACATTTTTGATAAGATATATATTTCCATCTGTTTACTTTATTCTGAATGCACATTTGAAAAACGTTCGTGTTTTTTTTAACCATTTAGATGACGTACAAATTTAACATTAACCTTCAGCATTTTGAGGAACACTTTGTTTTCTTACAGCAAGCCAAGTTTGCAAAGGCTCATGAGTGTCAGAATGATAGATACCCCTACAAATGACCCCATTTTAAAAACTACACCCCTTTATGAGGGGTGTCATTAGTATTTTGAACCCATATGTTTTTTTTTCAGGAATTAATTCAATTTAGAGGAGAAAAAATAAAATTTCATATTTTTGCAAATATGTCATTTTAAAGACATTTTTTCCTATAGTGCACATGAAAATGAGAATTGACACCCCAAAATGGATACCCCTGTTTCTCTCGTGTTCAGAGACATACCCATTGTGGCCCTAATCTTATGTCTCGATGCACAACGGGGTCCAAAATGAAAAGAGTAGTCGGAGTCTTTCAGAACAGAAATTTTGCTTGAAAGCGTTTTAGGCCCCATAGCACTCTTGTAGAGCCCTTGAGCGGCCAAAACGACAGAGAACCCCAACAAATGATCCCATTTTGAAAACTAGGCCCCTTAACAAATTTATCTAGGGGTGTCATTAATATTTTGACCCCACAGTTTTTGAATCAATTCAAGCAAAGTAAAAGAAAAAAAATTGTGATTTTTGTTTTTTTTGCAATTCTGTCATTTTAAAAGCAGCTTTTTTTGTACAGCACCCACATGAATGAAGACTTGCACCCCAAAATGAATACCCCTGTTTGTCCTGTGTTCAGAGACATACCCATTGTGGCCCTAGTCTTATGTCTGGATGCACAATGCGGCCCAAAATGTAAGGAGTAGTCGGCGGCTTTCAGAACAAAAATTTAGCATGAAGGTGATTTAGGCCCCATAGCACTCTTGTAGAGCCCTTGAGCGGCCAAAACGACAGAGAACCCCAACAAATGATCCCATTTTGAAAACTAGACCCCTTAACGAATTCATTTAGGGGTGTACTGTGTATTTTGACCACACAATTTTTGAATAAATCTAAGCAAAGCAGTAGGAAAAAATTACAATTTTCATTTTTTTTGGCAGTTGTATCAATTTAAAAACAGTTTTTATTGTACAGCACACAAATGAATGAAGACTTGCACCCCAAAAGCATATCCATTGGGCCCCCAATCTGCTTACAGGACACATGGCAAGGCCTATAATGGTAGAAGCACCCGTTGGATTTCAGGGTACAACTGAATAAATTCCAGGCCCCATTGCCCACTTGTAGAGCCATTGAGCGGCCAAAACGATAAAGAACCCCCACAAATGACCCCATTTTGAGAACTAGACCCCTTAATGAATTCATCTAGGGGTGTACTGCATATTGTGACCCCACAGTATTTGAATGAATCTAAGCATAGCTGATGGAAAAAAATTACGATTTTAATTTTTTTGGCAATTTTGTCAATTTAAAAACTGTTTTTTTGTACAGTGTACATAGAAATGAAGACGTTCACCCCAAAATGGATCCCCCCGTTTGTCCTGTGTTCAGAAACATTCCCGTTGTGGCTCTAATCTATTTATAGGACACATGGTTAGGCCGATAATGGAGGGAACTAATGTGAGCGGAATTCTGTAATCCAATGCGATTGATCCGCAGATTACCGTGGATCAGACGCATGCGGAATCTGTAATTTCTATTCAGTCATGTGAGACCGGCCTAAGGTAGATCACTACCTTTTTATCACGTGACCGGCGACCGCTCAACAAGGTCCCTGCTCCAGGCTCTCGGCAACCATTAATCGCCGGGAGCAAGGAGATTTTACATTTCCTGAGCTCCCTGTCTTCTGCGCATGTGTCCGGTGTTTTGCTGGTGGTCGCATGTGCAGAATCTGGGAAAATTCACAGAGGAGGGTCACGTTGGGGTTTAAATACGAAGGCTTCCAGTAAAAAGTTTCTTCTCCTCTCACCGATCGCATCGGTGAGGGGAGATGAATAGAGATGAGCGAACGTACTCGTTCGAGCTTGATGCTCGTTCGAGTATTAGCGTGTTCGAGATGCTCGTTACTCGAGGCGAGCACCACGCGATGTTCAAGTTACTTTCACTTTCATCTCTGAGACATTAGCGCACTTTTCTGGCCAATAGAAAGACAGGGAAGGCATTAAAACTTCCCCCTGTGACGTTCCAGCCCTATACCACCCCCCTGCAGCGAGTGGCTGGGGAGATCAGGTGTCACCCGAGCATTTAAATCTGCCCCGCCCGCGGCTCGCCACAGATGCATTCTGACAGAGATCAGGGAAAGTGCTGCTGATGCTGCTGCTATAGGGAGAGTGTTAGGAGTTATTTTAGGCTTGCAGAACCCCAACGGTCCTTCTTAGGGCCACATCTGACCGTGTGCAGTACTGTTGAGGCTGCTTTTAGCAGTGTTGCACATTTTTTTTTTTTGTATATCGGCCGTGCAGAGCATTGCGTCCTCAGTCTGCAGTAATTTTACATAGTATAGAGCCAGTACTGGTGAGGCAGGGACAGTGGGGAAGGTGAAAGAGATATACTGTCTATATAGGCAGTGGGCTTTTTCAAACAAATTTGGGAAAAAACTATATTTGGGCTGCCTATGACCGTCCTCAGTGTACTGCGTGTCTGCTGGGGGTAGTAGTCCCAATTAATACGCAGCTAAGCATTACAGCAGGCTTGCGCAAAATTGTTTCTTGGCTCTGCGGTGCCCGTTACATCACCGCCGTCATCCTGTCCACATTGAAACAGTATAGATATATACGCTGCCTACAGTATCTGTCTACTGTCTCAGCTCTGCCGTTCAAAAAATAGAAGCAAAATACTTAAGGCCTACTAGTGGCGTCTGGCCACTTGACTGCTTCTGCGCTGTGAATTCCACTATCTCAGTCATACGCACCCACGTCTCACTACAGGCGTGCGCAAAAGTGTTTCCTGGCTCTGCGGTGCCCGTTACATCACCGCCGTCATCCTGTCCACATTGAAACAGTATAGATATATACGCTGCCTACAGTATCTGTCTACTGTCTCAGCTCTGCCGTTCAAAAAATAGAAGCAAAATACTTAAGGCCTACTAGTGGCGTCTGGCCACTTGACTACTTCTGCGCTGTGAATTCCACTAGCTCAGTCATACGCACCTACGTCTCACTACAGGCGTGCGCAAAATTCTTTCCTGGCTCTGCTGTGCGTTCCGTAAGCGAAGTCAGCCTCCAACCACAGGCCAATAAGCGGCACATTTTATTACAGCATTCTGTTTCTGCTCTACTCGTAATACACCATGCTGAGGGGTAGGGGTAGGCCTAGAGGATGTGGACGCGGGCTAGGACGCGGAGGCCCAAGTCAGGGTGTGGGCACTGGCCGAGCTCCTGATCCAGGTGTTTCGCAGCCGACTGCTGCGGGATTAGGAGAGAGGCACGTTTCTGGCGTCCCCAGATTAATCTCACAATTAATGGGTCCACGCGGCAGACTCCCAGGAACTGTTCTCGGGCCCCTGCCCAGAATGGGAAGCAATGGTTCCTCTCCCACCGGAGGAGTTTGTCGTGACCGATGCCCAACCTTTGGAAAGTTCCTGGGGTCTGGGGGATAAGGCTGGGGACTTCCGGCAACTGTCTCAAGAGCTTTCAGTGGGTGGGGAGGATGATGACGATGAGACACAGTTGTCTATCACTCAGGTAGTAGTAATTGCAGTAATTCCGAGGGAGGAGCGCACAGAGGATTCGGAGGAAGAGCAGCAGGACGATGAGGTGACTGACCCCACCTTGTTTGCTAAGCCTACTAAGGACAGGTCTTCAGAGGGGGAGGCAAGTGCAGAAGCAGGGCAGGTTGGAAGAGGCAGTGCGGTGGCCAGGGGTAGAGGCAGGGCCAGACCGAATAATCCACCAACTGTTTCCCAAAGCGTCCCCTCGCGCCATGCCACCCTGCAGAGGCCGAGGTGCTCAAAGGTCTGGCAGTTTTTCACTGAGAGTGCAGACGACCGACGAACAGTGGTGCGCAACCTTTGTCGCGCAAAGATCAGCCGGGGAGCCACCACCACCAGCCTCACCACCACCAGCATGCACCTCCGGTTTGCACCACTGCCTCTCTCCCTGTGCCCCAACCTGCCACTGAGATCCAACCCCCCTCTCAGGACACAGGCACTACCGTCTCCTGGCTTGCACCACACCCTCACCTCCACTGTCCTTGGCCCTATCCACCAATGTCTCTCAGCGCAGCGTCCAGCCGTCGTTAGCGCAAGTGTTTGAGCGCAAGCGCAAGTACGCCGCCACGCACCCGCACGCTCAAGCATTAAACGTGCACATAGCCAAATTGATCAGCCTGGAGATGCTGCCGTACAGGCTTGTGGAAACGGAGGTTTTCAAAAGCATGATGGCGGCGGCTGCCCCGCGCTACTCGGTTCCCAGTCGCCACTAGTTTTCCCGATGTGCCGTCCCAGCCCTGCACGACCACGTCTCCCGCAACATTGTACGCGCCCTCACCAACGCGGTTACTGCCAAGGTTCACTTAACAATGGACACGTGGACAAGCACAGGCGGGCAGGGCCACTATATCTCCCTGACGGCACATTGGGTGAATTTAGTGGAGGCTGGGACCGAGTCAGAGCCTGGGACCGCTCACGTCCTACCCACTCCCAGAATTGCGGGCCCCAGCTCGGTGCTGGTATCTGCGGCGGTGTATGCTTCCTCCACTAAACCACCCTCCTCCTCCTCCAACGCAACCTCTGTCTCGCAATCAAGATGTGTCAGCAGCAGCACGTCGCCAGCAGTCGGTGTCGCGCGGCGTGGCAGCACAGCGGTGGGCAAGCGTCAGCAGGCCGTGCTGAACCTACTCAGCTTAGGAGAGAAGAGGCACACGGCCCACGAACTGCTGCAGGGTCTGACAGAGCAGACCGCTGACTTGCGCCGCTGAGCCTCCAACCGGGCATGGTCGTGTGTGACAACGGCCGTAACCTGGTGGCGGCTCTGCAGCTCGGCAGCCTCACGCACGTGCCATGCCTGGCCCACGTCTTTAATTTGGTGCTTCAGCGCTTTCTGAAAAGCTACCCACACTTGTCAGACCTGCTCGGAAAGGTGCGCCGGCTCAGCGCACATTTCCGCAAGTCCCACACGGACGCTGCCACCCTGCGCACTCTGCAACATCGGTTTAATCTGCCAGTGCACCGACTGCTGTGCGACGTGCCCACACGGTGGAACTCTACGCTCCACATGTTGGCAAGGCTCTATGAGCAGCGTAGAGCTATAGTGGAATACCAACTCCAACATGGGCGGCGCAGTGGGAGTCAGCCTCCTCAATTCTTTACAGAAGAGTCGGCCTGGTTGGCAGACATCTGCCAGGTCCTTGGAAACTTTGAGGAGTCTACCCAGATGGTGAGCGGCGATGCTGCAATCATTAGCGTCACCATTCCTCTGCTATGCCTCTTGAGAAGTTCCCTGCAAAGCATAAAGGCAGACGCTTTGCGCTCGGAAACGGAGGCGGGAAGACAGTATGTCGCTGGATAGTCAGAGCACCCTCATGTCTATATCTCAGCGCGTTAAGGAGGAGGAGGAGGAGCATGAGGAGGATGAGGAGGAGGGGGAAGAGACAGCTTGGCCCACTGCTGAGGGTACCCATGCTGCTTGCCTGTCATCCTTTCAGCGTGTATGGCCTGAGGAGGAGGATCCTGAAAGTGATCTTCCTAGTGAGGACAGCCATGTGTTGCGTACAGGCACCCTGGCACACATGGCTGACTTCATGTTAGGATGCCTTTCTCGTGACCCTCGCGTTACATGCATTCTGGCCACTACGGATTACTGGGTGTACACATTGCTCGACCCACGGTATAAGGAGAACCTTTCCACTCTCATACCCGAAGAGGAAAGGGGTTCGAGAGTGATGCTATAACACAGGACCCTGGCGGACAAGTTGATGGTAAAATTCCCATCCAACAGCGCTAGTGGCAGAAGGCGCAGTTCCAAGGGCCAGGTAGCAGGGGAGGCGCGGAGATCAGGCAGCATAAACAGCACAGGCAGGGGAACACTCTCTAAGGCCTTTGACAGCTTTCTGGCTCCCCAGCAAGACTGTGTCACCGCTCCCCAGTCATGGCTGAGTCGGCGGGAGCACTGTAAAAGGATGGTGAGGGAGTACGTAGCCGATCGCACGACCGTCCTCTGTGACGCCTCTGCCCCCTACAACTACTGGGTGTCGAAGCTGGACACGTGGCCTGAACTCGCGCTGTATGCCCTGAAGGTGCTTGCTTGTCCTGCGGCTAGCGTCTTGTCAGAGAGGGTGTTTAGTGCGGCTGGGGGAATCATCACAGATAAGCGTACCCGCCTGTCAACCGACAGTGCCGACAGGCTTACACTCATCAAGATGAACAAAGCCTGGATTTCCCCAGACTTCTCTTCTCCACCAGCGGACAGCAGCGATACCTAAGCAATACGTAGGTTGCACCCGCGGATGGAAGCATTGTTCTCTATCACCATCAAAAACGTGGACCTTTTAGCTTCATCAATCTGTGTATAATATTCATCCTCCTCCTCCTGCTCCTCCTCCTGAAACCTCACGTAATCACGCCGAACGGGCAATTTTTCTTAGGCCCACAAGGCTCAGTCATATAATTTTTGTAAACAATTTTTATACGTTTCAATGCTCATTAAAGCGTTGAAACTTTCACCTGAACCAATTTTTATTTTAACTGGGCTGCCTCCAGGCCTAGTTACAAATTAAGCCACATTAACCAAAGCGATTAATGGGTTTCACCTGCCCTCTTGGTTGGGCATGGGCAATTTTTCTGAGGTACATTAGTACTGTTGGTACACCAATTTTTTTGGGCCCTCGCCTACAGTGTAATCCAGTTAATTTTTTGCCCACCTGCATTAAAGCTGACGTTACATCAGCTGTGCTGGGCACTGCAATGGGATATATTTATGTACCGCCGGTGGGTTCCAGGGAGCCACCCATGCTGTTGGTCCACACGGAGTTGTAACTGCATGTGTCCACTTCTAAAGAACCCCAGTCTGACTGGGGCATGCAGTGTGGGCCGAAGCCCACCTGCATTAAACATGACATTACCTCAGCTGTGATGGGCAATGCAATGGGATATATTTATGTACCGCCGGTGGCTTCCTGGCACCCACCCATGCTGTCGGTCCACACGAAGTTGTAACTGCATGTGTCCACTTCTAAAGAACCCCAGTCTGACTGGGGCATGCAGTGTGGGCCCAAGCCCACCTGCATTAAACATGACATTACCTCAGCTGTGATGGGCAATGCAATGGGATATATTTATGTACCGCCGGTGACTTCCTGGCACCCACCCATGCTGTCCGTCCACAGGGACTTCACAATAGGGAGTTGTACCTGCCTGTGTCTATGAATTAAAAACCCCGGTCAGGTTGGGGCATGCAGTGTGGGCCGAAGCCCACCTGCATTTAATCTGACGTTAGCTCCGCTGTCCAGGGCACTGCAATGGGATACATTTATGTACATCGGGTGGGTTCCAGGGAGCCACCCATGCTGTGGGTGCACACGGAATTCCCATTGCGGAGTTGTACCTGCCTGTGACTATTTATAAAAAAACGCGGTCTGACTGGGGCATGCAGACACCTTGACAGAATGAATAGTGTGTGGCACATAGGTTCCCCATTGTATGCCCACGTGTGCAGCTCCTGATGGCGGTGGCACAGGATTATATTTCTCATTGCTTCTGTACAGCATTGTGGGCTATCGCCCCGCCCCTTATAAAGAGGGTCGCTGCCTAGCCGTGCCAACCCTCTGCAGTGTGTGCCTGCGGTTCCTCCTCATGGCAGACGCACTTATAAATAGACATGAGGGTTGCGTGGCATGAGGGCAGCTGAAGGCTGCGCAGGGACACTTTGGTGTGTGCTGTGGACACTGGGTCGTGCGGGGTGGGGGGTGGGCAGCATGTAACCCAGGAGAAGTGGCAGCGGAGTGTCATGCAGGCAGTGATTGTGCTTTGTTGGAGGTAGTGCGGTGCTTAGCTAAGGTATGCATTGCTAATGAGGGCTTTTCAGAAGTAAAAATTGTTGGGAGGGGGGGGTCCCACTCTTGCCGCTATTGTGGCTTAATAGTGGGACCTGGGAACTTGAGATGCAGCCCAACATGTAGCCCCTCGCCTTCCCTATCCGTTGCTGTGTCGTTCCCATCACTTTCTTGAATTGCCCAGATTTTCACAAATGGAAACCTTAGCGAGCATTGGCGATATACAGAAATGCTCGGGTCGCCTATTGACTTCAATGGGGTTCGTTATTCGAAATGAACCCTCGAGCATCGCGAAAATTTCGTCCCGAGTAACGAGCACCCGAGCATTTTGGTGCTCACTCATCTCTAGTTACCTCCATTGCAGGATGTCTGGTGGATTTGTGGTGATGGTAGGATGCGTGCAACCCTGCCCAAATTTTGGAAAGGTAAGTGTGCACCTACAAAGGTACTCCTCCCCTTTCAGCTGTTCGCAGCTGGGTGGACAGGACACACAAAGGCACCCCCACCAGGACATAAATAATCTCTGCATGGACTGCCATGTAATCTCCCTGGCAGATCTTTTGATGAAATAGGGGTACCCAGGGGAGTGCAAAATGAGTTTAAAACCAAAAACCAGATTACAGGAGGACTCTAATCTGTCTTTTGTTCTTGGTGCACGATTAATAAAAATATTGATTGGATTAATTATATAAATTATAATCAACAGAGATTTGTAAACTACACCAGAGATGCCATACAAGGATTAGTGGAACAACTAGGCTCAACATCCTCTATGGCCTTCCAGAACCTTCTTGCTTTGGACATGTTCCTAGCAGAGAAAGGAGGAGTCTGCAAGATGAATGGGGGTTCATGCTGCACCCACATCCCCAACAACACGGCTCTGGACGGATCAGTGACTAAAGCTTTGCACGGACTACTAAGTCTATCTATTGAACTTTCGGGAAAAAAATTCTGGTGTTTCTGATCCATTTACATCATGGTTGGAAGATATTTTTGGACAATGAAGTGCTTGGATCACGTCTCTTCTTACTACTTTGACTATTATAGTAATTGCTTTTATAGTAGTAGGTTGTTGTGAAGTATCTTGTATACGTCGCATATTAGCAAAATCTGCAAAAAAGGTGATACCCACTATGATAGCACAAAATGGTATGTATGCCCAGCTCTTATGTTCAGCCGGCTATGATTATTCTTGTATTGGTCAGAACAATAGTGAAATGTTATTGATAAAGGCTGGCAGACATCGCTAGAATGGACTGAAGTACCTCAAATGTTTACTGTTGTTCATGGACAAGATAAGAAACAAAAGGGGGAAATGTCATGGAATATAAAGTGTTAAGTTTCAGAATGCAATAAGTGTATGTTTCTTACCTTGTATTGGACTATTGACTATTAAATAGAAGACTAAAACCTATGCTTTGTAGTGTCAGGAACTAGGATTTTAAGATAAGAAGTCAACAGACAAATTAAATAAGGCTAAGCTATGTTAACAGAGAAGACACACAGCGATAGCAGAAATCTTGTCTAATGCAACAGCAATATCCTGACTCAGGTAATTCTGTGTCTGAGACGGGCCTTAAGAGCTTTGGGACTATTTGGTAGATGTCAATAAGCCTTGTGATCAATAAGTATTTTCACCTTTGTAACAGTAAGCTACGTAACACTAATCTTTGTACCAGGCAACATTTGGATACGCCCATTCTTTCTGTATAAAAGTTGGCAATGTTCATAATAAAGTAGAATTCATTCATTCATTCATTCACTGGAGGTGTCTGGACATAACATGGAGTGATTTCATGCTATTGATAGATAATGCTAGCAAAATCTCCTCATCACGGGCTTCCATATCTACCAATCTGGCACCTGGCAACGAGGTCATCAGATCGGTACCGGTGTGGTCCGATAACACTGATGACTCTTCTAATGCATATGTTTTACAGATTATGTATACTATATGTAATGCCATGTATATTAACTTGTGATTGGTTGATTGATAATAATATATAACATGACATCACAATCTGCTTGTGCTTTACAAAACCCCATATGAGCTGAAATGTTGTGCATGTTCACAATTAGGTAATAAACTGAAAGGATCCCACTTTTCCATGAAGTCTGTGCTGTTGGCAGATTCTGCATTTCTCTGGATGGAAGCCGGGTGCTTCACCCTCCCCTGTGGTATTGTACAATCCGGAATGGATTGCTGTATACAGCACTGATGTATTTGGATTCTCCAGGCGTAAAATATATGTTGTCTGAATTTGTTAAAATAACCAAACCTCCATTATATCTGCCCCCGATCCAGCGCCGAATCTCCTGTGGTTCCATCCAGTCTCCAGATACACTCATTGCAATCAGAAGCTTGGTCAAATTCTGTAATGGCAGTGTGTATCTCATGGAACTGCATTGGCCTTGATAGTCTATAGTGATCATGTGTCGTACATACAAACACTATTGTAGGGAGCGATTTGGATGTAGTGGTCATATAAAGACCTGACTTCATCAAAAATGGAGGAGCCGATCTGACAAGATAGTCACATGTTCCAATCCATACAAGAAATGAAGAGAAAATCTACACTTTATACGTCCCCAACTGTTTCCTCTCATTAGCTCTAGAAATTGCGTATCTTCATGTTGAATTGGGTGTGGTTTTAACATTGGTCCATCTTCCTATTCAGGTGCCCACAATATAAGATCAAGGATGGAAAAAGACAGGAACAAGATGGCAGAAAGTATATTAAATCTCACCCTAGAGATACACTTCCAGCTTACTGGAGAGGTGAGATTCTGATGATGTCACAATACATCATTCTCATCTATCGTAATAACAGATGATGTCACCGGAGAGGTAATGGACTCTGGAAACGTCTGTAGTAATATTTATTACTGTCTCCCCCAATACAGGATTACACAGTAGTGAAGAAGACCTCTAGTGATGGCAGTTGGACCCCTGTGTGATGGAGGGGGAGGACCACTGAGCCCAATCACGGGGCCCCCACCATACCCCCTGGTACATGAGGACATCAATGTGCAGAAGATTCTAGAAATTACCAACAAGATGATTGAGCTGCTGACTGGAGAGGTGACGCTGCAGGGAAGGCTGGGACATTATACAGTAACAGCACTGGAGGCTTCTGGGTAATGACTGTATATTGTGTTTTCAGGTTCCTATAAGGTGTCAGGATGTCGCTGTCTATTTCTCCATAGAGGAGTGGGAGTATTTAGAAGGACACAAGGATCTGTACAAGGAGGCCATGATGGAGACCCGCCAGCCGCTTCCATCACCAGGTAATAGACAGGACTAAATACACGGGGACTTTATTATCTGTATGTAAAGAATGACTTCAGTGTCTGTCTGTGTTTCCTCCAGTTCCATCCAGTAAGAGAAGCCCACCAGAGAGATGTCTCCGTCCTCTTCATCCACAGGACCATCAGGTAGATGGAGATGTCCCTCTGATCTGTACAAGGCTGTGAAGCTCTTGTTTTTAGTCTTATTAGATGTCTTCTCCTTGTGTGATGAGGCCGGTGGAGATGGCAGGATTACCGCTGATCAGAGACATTCCATGTTGTCTGGATCTTCTCCCAGTTTTCTGGCGGTGGAGACTGCTGGTGGGAATAAGGAGCCAACAGGTTGGATTTATATCTATCTGCTCCTTTATGTCCTCCGAGACAAACAGCTGACGTGTCTGGTAGCCGCTGATCACCTCCACTGAGACAACGTGCAGCGTGTCTAGCCATGCCGTATATACATGTGTATAAGGTTCCTGAGGTGTCATTGAGCCACCATCTAATATCTATGTCCAGCTTCTGGACCTGCAGCTACGTGGCTCAGATAACTACTCCTGTCAGGTCATTTTTTGTCATCATGATGACTATTGATCTTTTCCAGTCATGTAAAACCTTCCACACGACTTCTCCAACCGTTTGCTGACTTTTACAATATTTGTCTCACAGCTTTTGTATCAGGATGAAGATCTGACCGATATTAATACTACAGAGACAAATGCGAGGGGCGATCAGCGGTGTAAAGAGGAGATTCCTACAGGTAACCGCCCAGGTGAGTAGTAACCACTAAATACAGCAGAGAGGGGTCACAGATTCTCCTCAGTCAGCGGCTGCAGATATGTTATTCTGTGGTCTGTGGGATTATTGGGGATGACAGATCCTGCAGTCCGGGCCCCGTCCTCCCAGCTGGTTCATCCTGTAAGCCTGTTAGTGGGTGTAGATATATGAGACTACAGGCCCCCAGTCATCAGGGCACTAGGACTACTCGCCTGTAGTAAAGCATGGAATGTGTAAGTTATGGGGCATTTTTTATTTTATTAGCTATAATAAAGTAATTAGTCATTAGTCTGATATAACCTGCCAGGAATGGAGACATATTTGTTTACGGCAATAATAACTTCATTAAAGGGGTGGTCTCGCGAAACCAAGTGGGGTTATACACTTCCGTATGGCCATATTAATGCACTTTGTAATGTACATTGTGCATTAAATATGAGCCATACAGAAGTTATTCCACTTACCTGCTCCGTTGCTAGCGTCCTCGTCTCCATGGTTCCGTCTAAATTCGCTGGCAGCTTGCTTTTTTAGACGCGCTTGCGCAGTCCGGTCTTCTCCATTCAGCACGAGCCGCTTCAGTGTGCTCCCCGCTACAGCTCTTCTGCGCATGCGCAGACGAGCTGTCACTGCTCGGGAGCGCGCTGAAGCGGCCATTCTGCACCATCCTCTGTTAGAGGAAGGTGCAGAAACTGGAGCTGCCCAGCGGAGAAGACCAGCCCAGCCCAGCAGCCCCGAGAAGCCTCCCAGGTAAGTGATGGGTCGGGGGGGGGCTGCCGCTGCGCCGGGCTGCGCCGGGGGGGGCTGCCGCTGCGCCGGGCTGCGCCGGGGGGGCTGTCGCTAGGCCGGGGGGGCTGCCGCTGCGCCGGGGGAGCTAGCGCTAGGCCGGGGGGGCTGTCGCTGCGATGGGGGGGGCTGTCGCTAGGCCGGGGGGGCTGTCGCTAGGCCGGGGGAGCTAGCGCTAGGCCGGGGGGGGGCTGTCGCTGCGCCGGGGGAGCTAGCGCTAGGCCGGGGGGGCTGTCGCTGCGATGGGGGGGGGCTGTCGCTAGGCCGGGGGGGCTGTCGCTAGGCCGGGGGAGCTAGCGCTAGGCCGGGGGGGCTGTCGCTGCGCCGGGGGAGCTAGCGCTAGGCCGGGGGGGCTGTCGCTGCGATGGGGGGGCTGTCGCTAGGCCGGGGGGGCTGTCGCTGCGCCGGGGGAACTAGCGCTGGGGAGCCGGGGGCTAGCGCCGGTTACCTGCTGTCTGGTCGGCGGCTGCGGGGCGTCTGGTCGGCGGCTGCGATGCGTCCGGTTGCCATGGAGACACAGCTGGCGGCGTCTCGGGAGCGCGCACGTCGGGCTGCAGCGAGCGACGGGGAAAGAGCCGGCGGCCATCTTGAGGAAACTTTTATAACTTGCTGAAACGCTGGAACGGTAAGTACGAACCAGCTAGAAATGTCATTTACAGGGGGGCTTAGTAATGTGTGTTTAATGGGGGGGACTGGGCAAAAAAAAAAATTAACTGCTTTCTCGAGACATCTCCTTTAAGGGCAGGAAGCCTGTGCGTCCTATAGACAGATAATTGAAATTTCACGTTAAGCCATAATCTGCTCTGACACACCGTTGCTAGTATCCGGCTCTGCTACACCATTGCTAGTATCCGAATCTGCTACACCGTTGCTAGTATCCTGCTGTGCTGCACCGTTGCTAGGATTCGGCTCTGCTGCACCGTTGCTAGGATGCGGCGCTGCTGCACCGTTGCTAGGATCCGGCGCTGCTGCACCGTTGCTAGGATGCGGCTCTGCTGTGCTACAACACTAAGCCTTATCTGCTCGTCTTTGCTCCCGAACTATCTCTTGTTCACAGCTTTAAGGATTCACTAAACATCACCTACAGTAGGGGTTTATAGCCAAAACAAAATGCCATATTAGGAATATTATGCATTTAAAGAGAAAACGCCCAAACCGCTGTGTATGTAGACTTACTAATTTATATTGTTATAGACCTTATAGTAACATCTGTCACCACATATTTGAGAAAAAAGACATCAAAAACACCAATTTCAAATCCATCTACAGCAATAATCCGCACCGATTGCTATTAAAAGAGATAGGACACAGATTGGTCACAGAGGGAGGTGGAGTCCGCACCAAAAACATTCTGTGTAAACATATCCTAAGGCATCGCACTAGTATTCGGGAGATCAGGTCTACCACAGAGGAGGAGGAGGATCCGTGGCACTGCTGGTGGATGGAAATCATTCAGTACTCCGCATTTATTAGGGACAACTCATCTTGGTGTCGGATTGACATCTTCATCCGGTCACTTACAGGTAACAGACAGAATTTAAAAGCCGCAGGTATTCCGTAGAGTGTGACATCACCCTGTCAGCTGATCGGACTCAGGCACAATGCAACACAGTTATTCCAAATCAGATTACTCAATTAATACATAAAAATATATAAAAACATATAGGAATTAGAAGAGATGAAACCAGAACAATATGAAAACCGGACCTTATGAAACTGTACGGTAGAAAAAAAAACAGAAGGAAGATTAATGGCAGAACAGGCTCAGATTGTTCTAATGAGTTTGCATATAATTCAGTAGATGAATGAGTGGCAGAACATTATCAGTCAAAGTTTTAGAACATCTCAATCTTCCAGGTATTTATGACATTAGCACAGTTCAGGTCCAAATAACATAAAATGGTTCAAAGGGTCAAAAATAATAATCAAAATATTTTGATATTTTAACCTGAAATGCAACGATAGTCGGAATTTATGATTTTAACCAAAGGACTTTTTTCCGGAAATAAATCAAAGACAACACAGAAAGCAAATTATGGTTTGAAATTGGATGCAAACTGTTCCTACAGGTGTCTTAACTTTTGTAGATTATTTTCAAACCCTTTGATTTGATATAACCAGTGTTGAAACAGACTGCATTACAACACTGTAGTATGGACAGTTTTGCCAATTCAAGACACACGCATTGCTATCATAATGGCAAGAAACAGGCAATTAACCAAAGAAGACAGACAGACAATTATAACCCTTAGAAGTGTAGGTCTGTCCTACAGAGAATTGGCCAAGGTTGCAGTCAGTACAGTTTCCTATACTATCAAAAAACAATTGGAAACTGGAGGAAACCCAGACAGCCTCAGCCAATAAGAGCCAGCGCTGGATTAACCAATCAGAGCATTCGCTTTCTGGAGGTGGGGTATTCAAGCCCTGTCACCAACAAGAGATATTCCATCGGCATTGAGGACTATACAGAAGCCTGCCGGAGTGTTGCTGCCCAGTGGGAGGGACTGGGACGACGCCTGCTAGGTGAGCGTTGTGTTTTTTTTCATGTAGTGTAGCCAGAGCTTATTTTCGGGTGAGAGCTTATATGTCAAGTCCCCCCACCCCACTCTTTCCCCCAAAAAAATCAGGGTAGGGCTTATTATCGGGGTAGCATCCAATATATAGAGATCCGTCAGCACTCAAACACAGCTTTCCCAGATGGGCGAGGTAGGTATATGCACCGCCACTAGTCAGTGGGATCATGGACCTCCAATCCCATGTCAATTCATAACAGTGAAGCAGAGGCAGCAGCATCAAAGGTGTAGAATAAAGTATAAAATCCTTTTATTGCTCCATACACTAAAAGGCAACATTTCAGCAATATTGATCAAGCCCGTTCATCATTTACAGGATGATCTTCCCTCTTGGATAACCGTACTTCGTCTCTTGCCGGCTGCCTGGATAACAATATCCATATTCTATCACAATGGCCTGATTAGCCAGATGTTCCTTGTCTGTGAGGTTATCCATAACTTTCTCCAGATGATATAGAGTTGGAAACGCATCGCTAGCTAGTAAGAAAAAAGACTCAATGGTTGGTGCTTGGTGACAAATTGGGTTGAATTTGATTGCTTCTTGTCCCCGGTTTTCTTCCACCCATCGCACCACTCTTGTCCATAGTGTTTGGTATTGCAGCTCAGATCCATTGAAGTGAATGGGAGCTGAGCTTCAATACCAGACTCTATCCACAAACAAGGATGGTGCTCTCTTTGGAAGAAAGCAGCCTCGTTCTTCGAACCCTGGGCAACCCCTTTAAGGTTAGTATCTTAAAGGTGTTTTCCAGGATATTTGAAGAAGTAAAAAAAAAGGTTAAACGGCCTTAAAATAAGGAGAAATTGAAGACTCTTCTATCCCGGGCGGTTTATAAAAGATTATCCTTGTTGAAATGATAGACTGGCCCTGAGTTTTGATTGTAGCTGCATACAACTACTGTATTTAATTACATTTACTACCTGCCTAGGATACTTCAATACTACTCTGGCAGAGTCTTTTTTTCAAAGTCGTTATTTCCAACTAGGGCACATGCGCTGCATACCGGCGCTTACAGAAATGACATAGCTGTATCTGCCTTTTTCCTGCTAAGTGTCAATTTCTTTTTTCATGTGTACTGAGTTTTTACAGCGTTGGGCACAAGGGCAGAGGGAACTGCATACACCCTGTCCTGCCTGCTCATGGGCCGGCAACCGCACTCTATAGGACACACATTGTCACTATATCCTATTGTAGTGATGGCGAACCTTTTAGAGACCAAGTGCCCAAACTGCAAGCCAAAACCCACTTATTTATGGCAAAGTGCCAACACGTCAGCGGCGGGGCTTATCACGGCGTATGCTTTACCCCTGTCATTCTAAAAGGGACAGGGCCGCTTCAAAATAGACAGGGTGCAGGTTTTGACTGCTTTTTGAATGCAGAAATACTGCAGAATGTCCTCAGCGGAAATTTCTGTAAAAAATTCTGCAGCATTTCCGCATCCAGAAAACAGTCAAAATCTGCACCCTGTCCACATGTAAACATACCCCAGCGGTAACAGCAACCCTCCAGTGTAACAGCGGCCCTCCCAGCGTAACAGCACCCCCCCTCCCCCGCCTGTGTATCAGCGTCCCCCCTACAGCGGCTCCCCAGTGTAACAGCGACACCCACCACAGCGGCTCCCCAGTGTAACAATGACACCCCAACAGCGGCCCCCCAGTATCACAGAGAACCCCCAGTGGCCCTCCAGTGTCGCAGAGGCCCCCCCAATGTAACAGCGCCCCCCCCCCTCCACAGCGCCCCCCCCCCAGTGTAACAGCGACCTCAGCCACAGCGGACCCCTAGTGTAACAGCGGCACCCCCCAACCCTCACAGCAGCCCCCCAGTGTAACAGCGACCCCCCCCCGTGTAACAGCAACCCCCCCAGCAGCCCTCCAGTGTAACAGCACCCCCACCCCCCTCCACAGCGACCCCCTCAGCGTAACAGCGGCCCCCCAGTGTAACAGCTCCGCCAGCATAACAGCAAACCCCCCACAGCGGTCCCCCAGTATAACAGCAACCCCCCCCCCCCACAGTTGCCCCCAGTGAAACAGTGAACCCTTCCCCACAGCGGCCCCCCAGTATAACAGCGAACCCCCCCCACCACCACCACAGCGGAACCCCAGTAAAACAGCAACCCCCCCACACACACACAGCAGCCCCCAGTATAACAGCGAACCCCCCCCCCCAGTGTAACAGCGACACCCCACATGTTAGGGGGAGGCCTACTGCGAGCCACTATTCCTTTTAACCTTGCCTGGAGGGTCCTTCTTGCAGCGCCGTCTCTGCTGCTCCCAGGACGGATCTGCAATAGGGGCCGCCGCTGCCATTGCTGTTGCCAATGCCGAAGTTCGGCCTCTCCTCCAGGAGCAGGAAGGTACTGGATTTGGCCCTGCCGCTGCTCCTGCTTTGCTCCCCGACCAGGCCGGGAGTTGTGGGGATAAACACGCCCCCAGCTAATAAGAAGCTGGGGGCATTAACAATTGGCAATGCATACTGGTGTATTATGTCGCCACCCCTAACTTCCGGCAGCGACATAATACACAAGTACCCAGCGCAGCTGTGTGAATGCCGGCAATGGAGCCACGGCCCCTGCTGGTATTCACAAGTGGTGAGCGGCCGATGGCGGCGCGTGCCAGCGGGGAGGGCTGTGCGTGCCGCCTCTGGCATGCATGCCATAGGTTTGCCACCACTGTCCTATTGGATAGTTTACTTTCTCTGAGCCGTCATTCATGATAGAACTGTGCTGGATCATATTTTCCTCCAGCAGGTTTCCGGGTATTCTGTAGCTTCCTAATTGTGTAATACAGTATGCGCACACTGCCCCAAGTTAGACGCAAGATATCAGTCTCATGTCCAATATGGTTCTGAGCATACTACGCCCAGAAGCCTTAATTTATTGAAACACATAATACCTGCCCTTTATGGGCGTTTAACAGATTTCATCAGTAACATATATATATATTCTTATTCACTGGGTCATATAGAATTCCCTGCCTCCCTGCCCACCTTCTCTCAAGTCCAGTGTAGTGTGGACTTTGTCCCCTCAGCATGCGGTCAAGCTGAAGGAATTTCAGTGTACGTGGCAGTCTTTGTTTAAGAAGTTTCAGTATGGGGGGAGTTTCGGTGTGGGGGAAGGTAGGGCTGGGGTAACACACAATAATGAATACAGGTATACATAATATTGTGACTTTAACTCTTAGAGGCTGCTTGTGGAACTTTGTATTAGTCTAAAGTTATAAAACACACATCTTTCACCATGCCATTGTCCAGCAATTACCATAATGAAATTATGCAGCCATTAGCCTCTATAGAGTTAAAGTCACTACAGCTGCATAATACATCTAGTTTATTACAAATCAATAGACATTTTACGCTAACTAATCATCATGTCTACTACAGAACCACTGCTCATTGGTCCTGCATAGACATAGCCTCACATTGGCTAGACATCTAATGATTCCACTCTCTCTATAAAAAGCTGTCAGTGCAACTCTGCCTTCATTATAGCTTTCCTGAACTCCCTAATAAAGCCTGTGTGGCAAAACATGTTGGGAGGGCATGTGTTACATGTTTTTTTCAGTTTAGATTTAGGGATGGCTATACTGTGCAAAAAATGATTAGGTAGCTAGGTGTTGAGGCAGTTCTTGTTGCCTGACAGAGACCTCTGTCACGACTGTGATTGCTGCATAATCAGCATAGCAATTTATTTCGATATTATAATATGGCTGCTTATATAGCACCTCTAATAACTGACACACTGGGCATCCTACTATTGGTTGCTAACAGTTATGTAATCACCGAAAAACACTACATGCTGTGTGACTATGTTAGGGGCTTAAGACAATTGCCCTCATAGCCTGCCTAGCAATATATATTTAGCTAATTTATGGACTCAGTAAGGATTTAGTTTAGCCACCTATTCCTCAATTTTAACCCCTAGTGACCAAGTCTGTTTGCACCTAATGACCAGGCCAAGAGATAAACCAAGAAAAAACAGTAAAGCTCTCCAATTTTACGAAAAGCTCGGCTCGAATAATGCGGACCTAAGCATCTCTAATTATTAACATTTTGAGGAACACTTTATTTTCCTACACCAAGCCAAGATTGTAAAGGCTCATAGGTGTCAGAATGATAGAGACTCCCACAAATGACCCCATTTTGAAAACTACACCCCTCAATATATATTTACTGAGGGGGGTCATGAGTATTTTGACTCCACCGTTTCCTTTCAGGAATTAATGCAATTTAGACGAGAAAAAAAAAAATTCATATTTTTGCAAATACGTAATTTTAAACAAAGGATTTTTTTCTTTAGTGCACATAAAAATGAGGATTTGCACCCCAAAATGGATACCCCATTTGTCCTGTGTTTAGAAATATACCCATTGTGGCCCTAATCTTCTGTCTGTATGCACAACGGGGCCCTAACCGAAAGAAGCCGCGGGTGGTTTTCAAAACAGACATTTTGCTTGAAGGTGTTTCAGACCCCATTGCCTACTTGTAGACCCCTTGAGAGGCCAAAACGATAGAGAACCCCCACAAATGATCAAATTTTGAAAACTAGACCCCTTAACGAATTCATCTAGGGGTGTACTGCATATTTTGACACACCATCTTTGAATGAATCGAAGCAAAGCAGAAGGAAAAATTACGATTTTTTTTTTCTTGGCAATTGTGTCATTTTAAAAATAGTTTTTTCTGTACAGCACACATATAAATGAAGAGTTTCACCTAAAATGGATTCCCCCGTTTGTCTCATGTTCAGAGACATACCCATTGTGGCCCTAGTCTTCTGTCTGGATGCACAACGGGGCCCAAACTGAACGGCACATCAAACTTTAACTGTCCTTTGACTTTTACGTGATCGCCATTATCCATCAGGTGACCAAGGAACACTCACCGCAACCCCCGTAACATTTCAAAACTCTCGGCTACCTTTAGCAGCCAGGAGCAAGGAGATTTTACATTTCCCCTTGCCCTCCCCAGCTTCTGCGCTTGCCATTTTGGCGACAGGCACATGCGCAAAGCTGAGGAAATGTCCACGGATAAGGATCCCGTTGGGGGACATCGCCGGTGGCCTTAATTTAGTAATTTCACGTCCCCTCACGGATCGGATCCGTGACGGGAGGTGAAACTTTAGCTTTTTTTTTAACTTTTACGTGATCGCCGTAATCCAATGGATAATGGCGATCACGTGACTGGGAACCGCGTACTGTGGCCCCCCCATGAAATTTCCATGCTCTTGGCTACATTTAGTAGTTTGGTGCGGGGAGATATTAAATTACCCCGGCAATCTGCGGCTTTTGCGCCTGCGTCCGCCATTTTGGCGACGGACGCGTGCGCAGAAGCTGGGGTAAGGTCTGCAGTTAAATCTGGAGCCTTAGGTACCTAATTTCATCTCCCCTCACCGATATGATGCATTAGGGGAGATGAAACAAAGTTTTTTTCTTTTTTTTTTACACACTTTTAAAAAACGTTTAAAAACTTTTACATGATCGCTGTTATCCATTGGATAGCAGCGATCATGTGACCAGGAACCGCATACTAGTATGAGTAGCCGAGAGCAGGGAGTTTTTAAATTTCCTGGGCCTCCCGGCTCTCTGCACGTGACGTAATGCGTCTGGCGCGCCCGGGGAGGAGTAGGAAGACGCCGGACGGCGCGGAGGACAGACAGGGGATGAGTATTCTCAGCTCCCCTTACGGATCTGATCCATAAGGGGAGCTGAAACGTAACTTTTTTTTACTGCGCATAGACTTCAACGAGATTGCCAGTATCCGTTGGATACCGGCGATCGCGTGACCGGGAGTGGGGTCCTGCGGCCAGGGATGACAGCTCCATGCTGTCGCCTACCTCCGGTAACCAGCAGCATGGAGCTGTCATGTCCTGACCCTGCAGGGCTGTCATTCCCAGAGGATGCATGTTTTTATGCCCTCTGGGAATTAAGCCCAGCAGGCCAGGACGTAAAAACACTATGGGCCGGTCACTAATAGTCTTTGTCTATTTTGAGCACATAAGTCAACAAAGTATATAATTTGATATCGTTCTCTTTCGGAGGGTATAACCATTAGGCTATTCTTTTTGTCTTATATATGGCTTTTGTCTGGTATACTTGGCTAAATAAACTTATTTAGCTCCCCTTCTAGATCTTCCCTTACAGCACCATAACTTAGGATGGTTCTCTTTGTGATTCATTTGAATTTGATAAAATAATATATCCATTAAAGCTTCCCCCATTCTAGCAACAATTCTGGGATTTTGCGTGACTTTAATGTTGCCTCATATTTCTATTCAGGTGCCTACACAAGGATGGAGAAGGACAGGAACAAGATGGCGGAGAGCATATTAAATCTCACCCTAAATATACTCTTCCAGCTTACTGGAGAGGTGAGAGATTCTGATGTCACATTACATCATTCTTATCTATGGTAATAACAGTTGACCATTAACCTGTCGAGGACCAGGCACAGTAAATTTATGGCTTCTGGTCCCGGGCTTAAATCCCAGCTGTATGAAAAATTACGGTGGATATTTAAGCCTCCTGCTCTGCAATTAATGAGAGACAGGACGGGTTGTCAGCTGTTAGTCATAGCTGATAACCCGTGGGAGAAGGCAGGACAGGTTTTTAACCCTTTCTGTCCTCTCCTTCCCTGAGTGCATAGCACTCAATAGGCGTGATGTACAAGTGGAAGTGCAACCTTCACTATGGGAGCCCAGGGGTCACATGACCACTAGGATTCCCTGCTACAGCAGAGCTACAGGGTCGTACTAGACCCTGACCTGCTCTGCCAGTGACTAATGTCACTACAGTGGATGTTTTTTTTTTCTGTTACTGTGGCTCCTATGAATACCCCAGCTATAGTGGAAAAATGTCGAGTAAAAACCCCCAAAACATATGAATGTTCTCCAGAGGTCTTGTATGACATCATGGGGGACGTAAATAATAAATAAAAACACCATTACATACATAAGTGAAAGTAAATTACAGAATAAAATAAAAATATATACATAAAGAAAATAACCCAAAGCTGATGCGAACCAAAACTGTCACTATATGCACCCTATAATCCAAAACCATACATATTAAATATCAAAACGTCCAAAACAAAATGAGGAACCTGTTCCTATACTTTTTTTTAGCGTAAATATAATAATTAAAAAGAAAAAAAACTATAAATAGTAAATGATTTTTTTCTTAGCTTTTTACCCCCAATAAAACTATAAAACGGAGGAAAAAGTCAGTGAAAAAGATAAAAAAAAATAGCCCTATATGTCATGGAAAAAAATGCAACAAAAATAATTTAGGTAGCTAAAGGAAAAAATAGGGCAGTTAAACCACTACATGGGTAAAATCACTAAAACGTGTCTGGTCCTTTAGGTACTAAACAGCCTGTTCCTTAAGGGGTTAAAGAGGGGAGAGATTCTGATGTCACACCATTCTTATATATGGTAATAACAGGTGATGTCACAGGAGAGGGGAAAGATTCTGATAGCTCAACACTGCAATGGAAAGTATTTGAGTTCCTTGGGCTTGCCTATGCTGTCGGTGCACAAAGATGATATTACACAAGAAGAAATCAGAGCGCCCAAACATAGCAGACTTTCACCCCGCCAAGGACCTCGGCCCACATTTCTACCCTAGTCAGTCAGTGTATTTGTGCCAGACAGGTAAAGCAACGCAATGGAAACTCATTGTGCACTCACAGCACAGGCTAGCCCAAGAAACTAAAGCATAGTATTACACATGAGGAAATCAGAGTGCCCAAATATGGCAGAGTTTCACCCTGCACAGGGCATCGTCCTACTTTTCTGCCATAGTCAGTCAGTGGGTTTGTGTCAGACAGAAAAAACCCTGCAATGGGAAGTCTTTGTGCACCCACAGCATAGGCGAGCCCCAGGAACTTAAAGGGGTTGTCCCGCGAAACAAAGTGGGTCTATACACTTCTGTATGGCCATGTTAATGCACTTTGTAATGTACATTGTGCATTAATTATGAGCCATACAGAAGTTATCAAAAGTTTTATACTTACCTGCTCCGTTGCTGGCGTCCTCGTCTCCATGGTGCCGACTAATTTTCGGCCTCCAATGGCCAAATTAGCCGCGCTTGCGCAGTCCGGGTCTTCTGCTGTCTTCAATGGGGCCGCTCGTGCAGAATGCCGGCTCCGTGTAGCTCCACCCCGTCACGTGCCGATTCCAGCCAATCAGGAAGCTGGAATCGGCAATGGACCGCACAGAAGCTCTGCGGTCCACAGAGAGAGAGGATCCCGGCGGCCATCTTCAGCAGGTGAGTATGAAGACGCCGGACTGCCGGGATTCGGGTAAGTACTACCCGGTTTGTTTTTTTAACCCCTGCATCGGGGTTGTCTCGCGCCGAACGGGGGGGGGGGGGGGTTAAAAAAAAAAAACCCGTTTCGGCGCGGGACAACCCCTTTAAAGATGGTATTACGCATAAAGAAATCACAGCGCCCGAACATGGCAAAGTTTCACCCCGCCAAGGACCTCGGCCCACACCCTCAGCAATCGTGGGCATAAAGCGGACTTTAATGCTAGTACAGCTGTGAACGTCTCATTTAATTATTTGCAGTTGCTTTCACAGCTCCAAAGACTGCATTAACCAGGAAGAAGTTCCACAGGCCCAACCTGGCGCAGTTGCATTTCCCCCAGGACATAGGCCTCTGCCCACACCCTCAGCAATCGAGGGCATGAAGCGGACTCCGATGCTAGTACAGCTGTGAAGGTCTCATTAAATCAGTTACGTTTGCTTTCACCACTCCCAAGACTGCATTAACCAGGAAAAAGTTCCACAGGCCCAACCTGGTGCAGTTGCATTTCCCTCAGGACATAGGCCTCTGCCCATACCCTCAGCAATCGCGGGCATGAAGCGGACTCCGATGCTAGTACAGCTGTGAAGTCTCATGAATGCAGTAAGGCTCCACTTGGTTGGCCCAAACCAGTGCCGCAGATAACTGTGGTAACTCGAGAGAAAATACATGTTGCCCAGTGCTGATCCCATGACCCCAAGCAGGAGGAGGAGGTGGCCTTAGAAGGCCAAGAAAAAATGACCAGGACCCGCAGTAGCCTGTGTGGGAAGTATGTGAGCGGGCCCTTGGTCTGGCTCGGTCCCAGCAAACACCTTGTGTGACCCAAGCTGCCGCGAGTGACATAGCAATGGGAAAATCCATGTGCCCACACACTATTCATTCTGTGTAGGTGTCGGATAGCTCAATCGACACCGCAAGGGGAAAGCCATCTGCACTCTGCACCCTACCCAAGTCAGTCCGTGTCTTTGTGCCAGACAGGTAAAACACCGCTATGGGAAGTCTTTGTGCACCCACAGAATAGCCGAGCCGAAGGAACCCAAAGACAGTAATAAAAATGAAGAAATGACAGTGCCCAAACATGCCATACTTTCACTCCGCCGAGGACATAGGCCTCTGCACACACCCTCAGCAATCGTGGGCATAGAGCAGACTCCGATGCTAGTACAGCTGTGAACGTCTCATTAATGCAGTAACGCTCCTCTTCTTTGGCCCAAACCAGTGTCTCAGATAACTGTGGTAACATGGGAGAAAATATATGATGCCCAGTGCTGATCCCCTGACCCCAAGCAGGAGGAGGAGGTGGCATTACAAGGCCAAGACACCATGACCAGGACCCGCTATAGTCTGTGTGGGAAGCACGTTAGCAGGCCCAGGGTTAGGCTCGGTCCCAGCCTCCACCTTGTGTGACCCAAGGTGCCCTGAGTTACATAGCAATGGGAAATCCATGTGTCCCAACACAGATAGCTCAACACTGCAAGGGGAAGTCTTTGAGTTCCTTGGGCTCGCCTATGCTGTCAGTGCACAAAGATGGTATTACACAGGAAGAAATCAGAGTGCCCAACTATGGGAGAGTTTCACCGCGCCAAGGACCTTGGCCTCGGCCCACATTTCTGGCCTAGTCAGTCACTGTATTATTTGTGCCAGATAGGTAAAACACCGCGATGGGAAGACTTAGTGCACCCATAGTATAGACAGACCCCTGTAACATTCCTGTAGCAAAGGTATAAACAGACCCCAGTAACATTTATGTAGCAGAAGTATAGGCAGACCCCAGTAACATTTCTGTAGCAAAGGTATAAACAGACCCCAGTAACATTTCTGTAGCAGAAGTATAGGCAGACCCTTGTAACATTTCTGTAGCACAAGTATAGGCAGACCCCTGTAACATTTCTGTAGCACAAGTATAGGCAGGACCCCTGTAATATTTCTGTAGCAGGAGTATAGGCAGACCCCTGTAACATTTCTGTAGCACAAGTATAGGCAGACCCCTGTAACATTTCTGTAGCACAAGTATAGGCAGACCCCTGTAACATTTCTGTAGCACAAGTATAGGTAGACCCCTGTAACATTTTTGTAGTAGAAGTATAGGCAGACCCCTGTAACATTTCTGTACCACAAGTATAGGCAGACCCCTGTAACATTCCTGTAGCAAAGGTATAAACAGACCCCAGTAAAATTTCTGTAGCAGAAGTATAGGCAGACCCCAGTAACATTTCTGTAGCACAAGTATAGGCAGACCCCTGTAACATTTCTGTATCAGAAGTATAGACAGTCCATAGTAACATTTCTGTAGCACAAGTATAGGCAGACCCCAGTAACATTTCTGTAGCACAAGTATAGGCAGACCCGAGTAACATTTCTGTAGCACAAGTATAGGCAGACCCCTGTAACATTTCTGTAGCAGAAGTATAGGCAGACCCCAGTAACATTTCTGTAGCAAGAGTGTAGGCAAACCCCTAAAACATTGGTGTACCATTAGTGTAGGCGAAGTCCGGAAAAACTAGTTAGATAACAGTATAGGCGAGGACCAAAAAAATTAGTGTACCAAACTAATTCTGAGTCTCCCGAACTTTAGCCCACGGCTTCAGGCCCGCTCGTAGGCCGTAAATCTTTTTGTTGCGGATCCGGTCGTAAGCAGGCTCAAAATGCTCCTCTTGCTTGGGGGAAGTGAACCGCCAGGTTTTCGGGCGCCTCACGTCGGTGTGGCGCTTTTAATTCGCTGCTCTAGCTGCTGGTTGTGGAGGAGCGCTCGAGAGCGGTATTTTACTGCACACTCCAGCCAGAAAAAAATATGACGAAAGGGTACAAACAGGCCTAGCTGTGTAATACAAAAATTGAAGCACTACAACCCCCATCAGGCCCCAAGTAATATGCACACGATGAGATGTAGCCCAATGAAAAAGCTTTTGGTTTTTTGCACAGAGGATAGGGACTGTATAGTGTATATATCACTTTCCCTCTAGAAGTGGCTGTGGCCCAATGCTCTGTGTCTAATTCACTGCTGACACAGAACGGTATAACTAAGTTTCTCTGCAGCAGGCTAGGAATTATTTGCGTGCACTTTCACGGTGAGAGCGGTATTTTACTGCACACTTCAGCCAGAATAAAATATTACGAAAGGCTGCAAACAGACCTAGCTGCGTAATACAAAAATGGAAGCACTACAACTCCCAGCAGCCACCAAGTAAAATGCACACGGTGAGATGTAGCCGTAAGAAGGACCGTTGGGGTTCTTGAAGACAGGATCCTACACTAACACTTTCCCTATCTCAGCATCACTTTCCCTATCCTCTGTATAATACACTGCAGACTGAGAACGCTATAGCTGTAATGGCCTGCACAGCCCGCGATGAAAAAAAAAATTGTGCACTACTGCACAAACAGTAATGCACACGGTCAGATGTAGCCCTAAGAAGGACCGTTGGGGTTCTTGAGGACAGGATCTGACACTAACACTTTCCCTATAGCAGCAGCACTTACCCTAATCTCTGCCAGTGTGTGTCTGAGGCGAGCCGCGGGCGGGACCGCTTTAAGTATTCGGCGGTCACTTGATCTCGCCAGCCACTCACTGCAGGGGGGTGGGATAGGGCTGGCACATCACAGGAGGAAGTGGTAATGCCTTCCCTGCATTGGCTAGAAAATGGCGCTACACATGCGGGGAAGGAAATGGAATTGACTCGAGTACCGCGTGGTGCTCGTCTCGAGTATCGAGCATCTCGAGTACCCTAATGCTCGAATGAGCATCAAGCTCGGATGAGTGTGCTCGCTCATCTCTATTAGTGATATTTATTACTGTTTCCCCATATACAGGATTACACAATAGTGAAGAGGACCTCTAGTGATGGCGGTCAGACCCCTGTGTGTGATGAATGGGGAAGATCCCTGAGCCCAATCATGGGGCCCCCACCTCGCCCCCTGATACATGAGGACATCAATGCACAGAAGATTCGAGAACTCACCAACAAGATGATTGAGCTGCTGACTGGAGAGGTGATGCTCCAGGGAATGCTGGGACATTATACAGTAACAGCACTGGAGGCTTCTGGGTAATGACTGTATATTGTGTTGTCAGGTTCCTATAAGGTGTCAGGATGCCGCGGTCTATTTCTCCATGGAGGAGTGGGAGTATTTAGAAGGACACAAGGATCTGTACAAGGAGGCCATGATGGAGACCCGCCAGCCACTCCCATCACCAGGTAATAGACAGGACTGAATACACGGGGACTTTATTATCTGTATGTAAAGAATGACTTCAGTGTCTGTCTGTGTTTTCCCCAGTAATAATCAGTAAGAGAAGAACACCAGAGAGATATCCCCGTCAGATTTGCTCAGCCATTCTAGAGGCTTACAGAGTGAAGGGTCTGCATTCCCTGTTAGGAGTTTGGCGCCCTCTACCCATTCAGTAGGTGCTCATGTGAAGTGCAGCACTAGGCCGAATCCAGTCAGCTTTGCAGAACTGTCACATCGTCTTCTGGCCACACTTTTTTTGTCAAATTTTACAAGGTGCAGATGAGAGTCTTGGTCTTAAGGTTTCACAGGCAACAGTGACTCAGCATTCAGCCTTAAGTTTTTCATTCATCTTCCCACCCCAGGGTCTGCTTTAAGACATCTCATGGTTTCCCCCAATGAAATGAGCGAGAAGAGAGGATTTCTATTTTACTATAAAATCCATTTCTTGTAGCCTTCATTAAGGGACAATACAACCATCCATTTTCTTCCCATCCTACTATACCCTTCTCAGTTGTACTATGTTGTTGAGTTTTATCAGTTTTTTTGGTGTTCTGATACCAGTTATCTTCTGCTTGTTCTTCTCCGACTGCTGGCATCCAAACTGATCAGTTCAGTGGCTATAGGTGGCTGTAACCTGCCTAGGAGGAGCTAACTTTTTCACTCTTAGTACTACTCTTGGCAGCAGCCGATACCCATGGTCCTGTCTCCCCCAATAAAGACTACTAGAAAAGGATTTTACTGTTAGACAAAAATTCTCCTCTTGAGTTCTTTGAGCTCAGAAATCTACCAGGGGCAAGAACCCGAGGCTTGTGGAGGGCGGTGCTGCAAAATGTATTGCATGCCCCTCAGATAAGCTAGAGGCCCCCGACAGTCGCAATTAGTTACTTACAAGGCCAAATTAACGTGTGCAATTTTTGGTGCTCTTGTTTATGCTGATTTTTTTACCAACCTTAGAAGCATTTATTGTAATGAAATCAAAAACTATAAAGAATTTTTCCTCCTAATTTGGAGGCTTCACTACAGAAGTGGAAATCTGCAAAAGAACAACCTGTGGCCAAACATCCTGATTTACTGGTCTTCAGTGTGCGGTCTACTATTAGGGCTCCCATCACTGGTGATATTTTCTCCACTGCGATGCGATTCTAAAGTTAAAGTCTCGCATCGCAGTGCGAGAAAAAAATCGGCATGACGCTGGGATATCAGCATCACGCCGACATATCGCCAGTCTTTTCAATGGGGCCAGTGGCAGCAGCGCTAGCCCCATTGAAAAGAGATGGAGAATGCCGGGGACTTCTGCCACAACTGTAACAGCTGTCACAGCTGTGGCACGAGTTTCCTTCATCTCCACGGGTACCGCAGGGATGAAGAAATCCTCTGCCACAGCTGTCACAGCTGTGGCAGAAGTCCCCGGCATTCTATTCCATTGCTTTCAATGGGATCAGCACAGTTGCCGTTCCCATTGAAAGCACTGCTTTGAAAAGCCCCATGGAATGATTATTGGGGAAGGGCTTGAAATATAAGCCCTTCCCCGATAATCTGCCAAAAGTGTGAAAAAAAATATATCTTAGCTATTTATAAATGAGTAACTAAGAGCTATGTGTGATTGGCTGAGCGCTCAGCCAATAGCTAAGCAGTAGCTGCTATTGGCTGAGCCCTCAGCCAATCTGCACAGCCCTTTCAGGAGGCGGGGATTTTTAAATTCCCGACTGCTGAAAGAGCTCAATAGCAGTGCCGGGGAGCCAGCGGGAGGACGCGGCTGAGAGCAGAAGTGAGTATAATTTAAAAAAAAAAATTTTTCACACTTATTGATGATTATCGGGGAAGGGCTTATATTTCAAGCCTTTCCCCGATAATCATTTCGCGGGGCTTGGCTGAAACCATTGATTTCAATGGGATCGGCAGCTGTGCCGATCCCATTGAAAGCAATAGAATAGAATGCCGGGGACTTCTGCCACAGCTGTGACAGAGGATTCCTTCATCCCCGCGGTCCCCACGGTCCCCATTGAAACCATTTGCAATACGCCGGTTCTATACCGGCCTCTTTCTTGCGCTGTGATGTGAGATTTTTCTTGTGCTCTCGCAGCGCAAGAAAGAAAATATCGCCAGTGGGTGGGAGCCCTTAGACTGATCTGTTTTGCCTTCACTGTTTCAATCAGTTACTAACTGCATTTTGCTACATGATTTGCAATTTGTAATGCCATGGTTATATAGAAATGTTTTAAAAATATCATTTTAAGGCCATTTTGATTAATAAATAGTAAAATCAATTTTATTCTTGGCAGATGACTGTACCAGGAGCTCAGATAGACGTCTGAAATCTGCCAAGTGTAACGCAGATGATTGTAGTCTTACACAAGATACATATGAAGAGCCTGCCATTATCCCAGTTATCCCCTCAGCTCTTCACGGTAAAGATCCATCATCTGATCCTCTTATTCAGGTCCCACCTTCTGATTCATCACTGACTGATCAGCTAAAAAAAGGTCACAGAAGGGGAGAAAATCAAAGAGCTCACACAGAGAAGAAACCATTTTCATGTTCAGAATGTGCAAAAAGTTTTAAAACTAAACCACAACTTACTCAACACCAGAGAGTTCATACGGAGAAGAAGCCATTTCCATGTTCAGAATGTGGCAAATGTTTTATGGATAAATCAAGTCAGGATCGACATCAGAGAACTCACACAGGAGAGAAACCATATTCTTGTTCAGAATGTGGCAAATGTTTTAGGTATAATACAAATTTACAGAAACATCAGAGAATTCACACAGGGGAGAGGCCATTTTCATGTTCAGAATGTGGCAAATGTTTTAGGTATAATACAAATTTACAGAAACATCAGAGAACACACACAGGGGAGAAGCTGTTTTCATGTTCAGAATGTGGCAAATGTTTTATGGATAAATCAAGTCAGGATCGACATCAGAGAACTCACACACAGGAGAAGCTGTTTTCATGTCCAGAATGTGGCAAATGTTTTAGGAATAATACAAATTTACAGAAACATCAGAGAACACACACAGGGGAGAAGCTGTTTTCATGTTCAGAATGTGGCAAATGTTTTATGGATAAATCAAGTCAGGATCGACATCAGAGAACTCACACAGGAGAGAAACCATATTCTTGTTCAGAATGTGGCAAATGTTTTAGGTATAATACAAATTTACAGAAACATCAGAGAACACACACAGGGGAGAAGCTGTTTTCATGTTCAGAATGTGGCAAATGTTTTATGGATAAATCAAGTCAGGATCGACATCAGAGAACTCACACAGGAGAGAAACCATATTCTTGTTCAGAATGTGGCAAATGTTTTAGGTATAATACAAATTTACAGAAACATCAGAGAATTCACACAGGGGAGAGGCCGTTTTCATGTTCAGAATGTGGCAAATGTTTTAAGGCTAAAAAAAATCTTGATCAACATCAGAGAACACACACAGGGGAGAAGCTGTTTTCATGTTCAGAATGTGGCAAATGTTTTAGACAGAAAACAAATCTTGTCGAACATCAGAGAATTCACACAGGAGAGAAACCATATTCTTGTTCAGAATGTGGCAAATGTTTTAGGTATAATACAAATTTACAGAAACATCAGAGAACACACACAGGGGAGAAGCTGTTTTCATGTTCAGAATGTGGCAAATGTTTTATGGATAAATCAAGTCAGGATCGACATCAGAGAACTCACACAGGAGAGAAACCATATTCTTGTTCAGAATGTGGCAAATGTTTTAGGTATAATACAAATTTACAGAAACATCAGAGAATTCACACAGGGGAGAGGCCGTTTTCATGTTCAGAATGTGGCAAATGTTTTAAGGCTAAAAAAAATCTTGATCAACATCAGAGAACACACACAGGGGAGAAGCTGTTTTCATGTTCAGAATGTGGCAAATGTTTTAGACAGAAAACAAATCTTGTCGAACATCAGAGAATTCACACAGGAGAGAAACCATATTCTTGTTCAGAATGTGGCAAATGTTTTAGGTATAATACAAATTTACAGAAACATCAGAGAACACACACAGGGGAGAAGCTGTTTTCATGTTCAGAATGTGGCAAATGTTTTATGGATAAATCAAGTCAGGATCGACATCAGAGAACTCACACAGGAGAGAAACCATATTCTTGTTCAGAATGTGGCAAATGTTTTAGGTATAATACAAATTTACAGAAACATCAGAGAATTCACACAGGGGAGAGGCCGTTTTCATGTTCAGAATGTGGCAAATGTTTTAAGGCTAAAAAAAATCTTGATCAACATCAGAGAACACACACAGGGGAGAAGCTGTTTTCATGTTCAGAATGTGGCAAATGTTTTAGACAGAAAACAAATCTTGTCGAACATCAGAGAATTCACACAGGAGAGAAACCATATTCTTGTTCAGAATGTGGCAAATGTTTTAGGTATAATACAAATTTACAGAAACATCAGAGAACACACACAGGGGAGAAGCTGTTTTCATGTTCAGAATGTGGCAAATGTTTTATGGATAAATCAAGTCAGGATCGACATCAGAGAACTCACACAGGAGAGAAACCATATTCTTGTTCAGAATGTGGCAAATGTTTTAGGTATAATACAAATTTACAGAAACATCAGAGAATTCACACAGGGGAGAGGCCGTTTTCATGTTCAGAATGTGGCAAATGTTTTAAGGCTAAAAAAAATCTTGATCAACATCAGAGAACACACACAGGGGAGAAGCTGTTTTCATGTTCAGAATGTGGCAAATGTTTTAGACAGAAAACAAATCTTGTCGAACATCAGAGAATTCACACGGGGGAGAAGCCATTTTCATGTTCAGAATGTGGCAAATGTTTTACACAGAAATCAAAGCTCGTTAGGCATCAGAGAATTCACACAGGGGAGAAGCCGTTTTCATGTTCAGAATGTGGCAAATGTTTTATGAATAAAGCAAGTCTTGATCAACATCAGAGAATTCACACAGGAGAGAAGCCATTTTCATGTTCAGAATGTGACAAATGTTTTATGAATAAAGCAAGGCTTGATCAACATCAGAGAATTCATACAGGAGAGAAACCTTATTCATGTTTAGAATGTGGCAAATGTTTTAGACATAAAACTAGTCTTGTCGAACATCAGAGAAGTCACACAGGGGAGAAGCCGTTTTCATGTTCAGAATGTGACAAATGTTTTAGACGGAAATCAAGGCTCGTTAGGCATCAGAGAAGTCACACAGGGGAGAAGCCGTTTTCATGTTCAGAATGTGACAAATGTTTTGTGAATAAAGCAAGTCTTAATCAACATCAGAGAATTCATACAGGAGAGAAACCTTATTCATGTTTAGAATGTGGCAAATATTTTATGTGTAATTCAGATCTACATAGACATCAGAGAATTCACACAGGGGAAAAGCCGTTTTCATGTTCAGAATGCGGCAAATGTTTTACAGACAAATCAAAGCTTGTTAGACATCACAGAACTCACATAGGGGAGAAGGTTTTTCCATGTTGAGAATGGGTGAAATGTTTTACTCAAAAAATCAAGTCGTCTTGGACGTCAAAGAGCTATCTTGGAAAAGTAACCTTTTTTTTCAAAATAATTTTAGTGACAGAAGGCACGAGATAAAAATTGAAACTTTGACTGTCAAAGAAAAGTTTCAAGTCAGACAAAAGAAAGGTAAAGTAATATGGAGCTCTGATGGGGTAGAGCATTTATCAATATTCTTGCACCAGCTTTCTGTCAAAAAGCAGCAAATTTGGTCACACATTATAGCACAAAATGAGTATTTTTAACGGCAACACTTTGGGCTAAACATATTGTATTGTTTTAACTTTTATAAAAACTTTTATACGGGTGCTTTGGAAAACCCCAGATTTGTGTCATGTGTTTTTTTTCATACAGCATTCACTGCAGAGTATCAATGATGTGATCTTTATTTTGCGTATCAATACGATTACACTGATGACAAATTTATAAAGCCTTTTTATGTGTTATTACTTTTGCAAAATAAACACTCAAAAAATAAATACATTTGTGTTTGCGTCATTGCATTTCAAAACCCACAACCTTTTAGTTTTTTCCCTGACAGAGCTTGTGAGATCTTGTTTAAATGGGGCGAGTTGTCATTTTCACCTTTACCACAAGGCTTTTTTAAATCACATTTATGTTTGTTTTTTTTAAATTACTTTTACACAATAAAGCCTCATTCAGACATGTTTTGGTTCAATAAGTTTTTATTAGAACAAACAATATATTGGTATAGTCAGGGCATAGACAGGAACTACACAATAGTTCAAGTACAATTTGGCACCTGGGTTTCAGGTGGGAGAAAAGGCAAGCTGGAGGGATGGCCGAGCAGGCAACGAACCCCGAGCCACCCACTCTGACTTCGCCCGCTCTCATCTCCTCGTATCTAGCCAGTTCGTTGATGGCTTCGACCCAGTGTGCTCTGAAGGGAGCTGCCTCAGACCGCCAGAACCTTGGAATGGTCTGTCTGACAGCTTGTACAAAAAAGCGCAAGAGGCTTTTCTTCGCCCTGGATATGGAACCCGGGAACATAGGCAGCACCCCCAGCTCGAAGGTGGGTTGCACATCTCCACCACTCAGTTTGTTGTATAGGCTAACTACATCTTTCCACAAAGAAGCTATCGGGGGGCAGCTCCGCCAGATGTGAGACATACTTCCCATAGAGTTTGAGCATCTACAGCACGCCGGGTTGAGCTGTGGGAGCATTTTGTGTAGCCTGGCCGGGGTTCTGTACCAACGAGAGATTATTTTAAAGTTTAATTCTTGGAGCCTGGAGTATACCGACCCCTTGTGTGTCAGAGCCAAGGCTTTAACCCATTCGGTCGTCGCAGACGCCTTCCCAGTTCCTCCTCCCACGCGTGCACAAAGTCTGGAGGGTTGTCCCCCATCTCCCGGTCCAGCATCATCTTGTATAGCACTGAAATGGGGTGGCTGATGGGGGCCGTGGACATGCATAGATTCTTGAAATCGGTGGAGTCTCTCGCCGCCCGGGGCTCTGGAACCAGGGTGTCTATCGAGCTCCTCAGCTGGAAGTATTTCAATCATGCCCCCAGGGGGACGATTCATCTCTTAAACAGCTCTGTCAAGGGTTTCAATTTATCTCCTGTCATCACGTCTCTCAGTCGTGGCGCGGGGTTCGCTGGCATGGTCGCCAGGGTTTTACAGTGTAGGAAGGCCTCAAATTGGGGGTTGGCTAATAGAGGTGTGAAAGGGCCTGGGACCGAGATCAGCTCGGTGTCCCTTGTGAAACCCGACCAGGCTCTCATCAGTTGATTCAGTAGTGGAGATACCTCTGGGATGCACCTGGTTAGGGGCCCCCGGTATCCAGAATATTTCCTGGGTCAACCTGGCGTCTAAGTCGTGTTCCAGCTCAACCCAGAGTTTGGAACTCCGGTTTCTGAGCAGGTTTAACACGCAATTCGCTATATTAGCTTTATAGTATAATGAGAAGTCTGGGAGGTCCAAGCCTCCCTTGGGCTTGTTTCTGTTTTAAGTCTGGGGCTGCGGCCTCGCCAGATGAATTTTATGATCAGGGAGCGGATAAGCTTGAAAAAGGCTCTGTGTCATTTTATGGGGAATTCTTGGCATATGTAAAGAAACCTTGGCAGGACATCCATTTTGACCGTGTTTAACCTGCCCACCCAGGATAGGAAAAGGGGGTTCCATTTCCCCAGGTCTCTCTCCAGATTTGTTAAAAAGGGTTTGAAGTTCAGGTCATACGCGTTTGCGGGGTCGTCTGGCAGTTGTATACCTAAGTACTTAAAGGGGTTGTCCCGCGCCGAAACGGGTTTTGTTTTTTTTTTAAACCCCCCCCCCCGTTTGGCGCGAGACAACCCCGATGCAGGGGTTAAAAAAACAACCCGCACAGCGCTTACCTGAATCCCGGCGGTCCGGCGTCTTCATACTCACCTGCTGAAGATGGCCGCCGGGATCCTCTGTCTCCATGGACCGCAGGGCTTCTGTGCGGTCCATTGCCGATTCCAGCCTCCTGATTGGCTGGAATCGGCACGTGACGGGGCGGAGCTACACGGAGCTACACGGAGCCCCATTCAGAAAAGAAGACGACCCGGACTGCGCAAGCGCGGCTAATTTGGCCATCGGAGGGCGAAAATTAGTCGGCACCATGGAGACGAGGACGCCAGCAACGGAGCAGGTAAGTATAAAACTTTTTATAACTTCTGTATGGCTCATAATTAATGCACAATGTACATTACAAAGTGCATTATTATGGCCATGCAGAAGTGTATAGACCCACTTGCTGCCTCGGGACAACCCCTTTAAGGGATTTCGCTCGCCATTTAAGTGGGAATAGTTCCTGTAGGGATTGTGCTTCAGCTCGTGGGAGGGATATATTTAGCATTTCAGTTTTTTGCAGATTGATTTTGAAGTTGTTAATCGCACTAAATTTGTCAAATTCCTGCAGTAGGACTGGGATCCCCACTCTTGGGCAGGATAGGTATAGCAGGAGGTCATCTGCAAATAAGGAGAGTTTAAGCTCCTTCTGACCCAGCCTCATGCCTCTTATGGCATCGTTTTTTCTTATGGCACCGGCCAGGGACTCCACCGTCAGTATGTATAAGAAAGGGGACAACGGACAGCCCTGGCGTGTTCCGTTTCGTGTGAGGATGTTATCTGACAGGGCGCCATTGATTCTTACCCTAGCCGAGGGATCCCTGTACAGCGCAATTATCCAGTCCCTCATGCGGGGTCCCACTCCCACTCTCTTCAGTGTGCCCTCTAAAAACCTCCAACCGACTCTGTCTAAGGCCTTTTCGGCGTCGACCGCCATGAGGCATAGCGGGGACCCCTCCTGTCAGACACGCGAGATCAGTGACATGGTTTTTATTTTGTTGTCCCTTCCCTCTCTTCCCGGGACAAATCCCACCTGGTCTCTATGGATTAGTTTCGGGATGTATGGCTGAAGTCGGGTGGCGATTAGTTTGGCGAAGACTTTAACGTCCACGTTTAGGAGTGAGATAGGTCTGTAACTACCGCACTCCATGACGTCTTTTCCCGGTTTGGGTGGGGTCGGGAAGAGGCAACCTCTATTTATCGCATTGAAGGAGTTGGTCAGCAGCAGTGCTAAGTCAGTTTTAAAGAATTTGTACAATTTTGAGGACAATCCGTCCAGGACCGGACTCTTGCCCACTTTTAGCTCCTTGATTAGGGCTGAGACCTCCGGGGGAGAGAAGTCCTCTTCCATTTCTGCGGACGCCTCTGGGTCTATAGGCCCAGGAGCGTGGCTGTCCAGGTATTCCTCGACATCTCTCTCCCTCGGGGGCTGAGCGGAATCCCTCTCGATATTGTATAGGTTATTATAGTATTTGTGGAAGACCTCCAGGATTTCGGTGGTCGAGTGGGCTACACCTCCCTGTCGCTTTTGTATTTTTGGGATGTATGTCAAGGGGGATTTGGGGTGTAAAGTCTTTGAAAGCCATCTCCCACATTTATCTCCGTATTCGAACGCACATCTGCGCATCCTGTCTCTAAATCCCAATGATCTTTGGTCGAGTATCGAGAGAATTTGCTGTCGCATTATGGAGATTTCCACTTTCACGGTCTCTGTCGGTCATCCTTTGTTTAATCTCTCTTTTGTCTGTAACTCGTCTAGAAGCCTTTTTAATTTTGCTGTTCTGTCTTTTTATAAGTGGGTTCCGTGGGAGATGAAGACGCCTCGTAGGACGCACTTCAGGTTTCCCATTTAATGGGTGGGTCCGTGGTGTCCTCCGTGTGTCTCCACAAACGTCTCTATTGTTTTTTTTTACGTCCCCGATACAGACGGTGTCATTAAGTAGGTTGTTATTGAGTTTCCACTGAAATATTTTGGTGGGCCCTCCTGTTCTAGAGAATCCCCCATAGACTGGGGCATGGTCTGACCATAGAAAAGGGGGCGTGGGAAGGGCAGAACAGAAATAGATAGAACAAAGAAAACAAATATTGGGTGAGGCCCCATTAAACTTTCCTCAACGCAATCTAAGGAAAACACCTGAAGCAGCAGCGCCCAGGCTGCACCTTCTGCTGGGGAACGAACGAAGCCTGGCGCCAGTGCTGCGCCCCATTGCGGCTACGGCTGAAACAAATGAAACAATAAAACATTTTAACATTTTCAAGGCTGTGGCTTAGTAACACCTTTCCAGGTGTGTAAGTTATATCTCAGCGGGTCCCAGAGGTGGGAGAGTGAGTAGGAACATAGGCTTGCATTTATGCTAGTCTCTCAACGGTTGGTCGGCACATCAGGAGAGAAGATCCGGGCTGTCAGCGTTTGGTTTTGTCTCTGACTCTTTGCCATAAAGAGCCCACAGCCAGGGCTAGCGCCCCCTCTCGTCGGGGCCAGTCTGGTAGCTTGATCATCGGAAGTTCAAAAGTGCTCAAGAAGTTGGGCAAGTCCCCCAGAGACTTAAAGGTTGGCCTTTTGTTCCCTTGGTGTGCCTGCAGCTGGAAGGGATAGCCCCATTGATATAAGACGTCTTTGTCTTTCAGCGCCGTCAGTAGTGGTTTTAGTGCTCTTCTTTGTTGTAACGTGCGGAGGGACAGATCTTGTAAAATGAGGATAGGGGACCCCTTGTATGTCAGGTTCCCGGCCTCTCTGGCGCTTCGCATAATCTGTTCCTTCTCTTGAAAAAAAAATGCACTCTGCACACTACTTCTCGTGGCCTTGCGGGGTCTGCGGAGCGCGGGCCCAGGGTACGATGTATTCTATCAATCTCAATTAGGTCATCTGGTGGGCGTTTCAGCAAATCGTTGAAGAATTTTTGTGCCCAAGTCGCCAGCTGGTTGTGTTCGACACTTTCGTCTAGGCCTCTCATGCGTAAATTGTTCCGCCTGTGGCGGTTTTCAAGATCATCTAGGTGGAGGAAGAGCTCTGAGATTTGGGCAGACTGTGCTTGGATGAACTTTCTGTGTGAATCAACAGTGTCTATTAGCTTTTCTTGTATTTCCTCCACTTCTACTAGGCGTTGACCTATGTGTAAGATATCTTTTTGTAGGACTGTAATGTCTCTTTTATGTGATTGCTCGAGCTTATACAGAGAATTGTCCAGATCTCTTTTGGTGGGGAGTGCATGCAGGTGTGAGCGCCAATCCCATTGCTCCTCATCGAGGCATGTGGCTGTTGGGGATTGTTAGCGTGAACTCCTTATGATTGCGACAGGGGATTGTGAGTAGGGGGAGCCCGGGGGGCTACGGAGCCCTTGAGGTAGATCTAGTTCTTTTGTGGTGTTTGTGGGCCGCCCCTCCCCCGTTGCTATTATTGTGGATGGTGATGAATGGTATAGCACAGACTGGGGTGCTGTTATGCCGGGAAAGCCCCTGTCTGACCTGGTTGGCGCTCCTCCTGGAGATTGTGAGAGGCTTCTGGCTCTGGGCTCCAGATTTTGACTGCCCATGCTGTCTCCTGAGTCGTCTGACTCAGCGGCTCTCTCCTTCTGCACACTGCTGCTGCTGCTGGAGCGCACCGGACCTCCCGTTGGCACCATCTTGTTTTTTTTCCCCGCGCCGATCGCCTGTTTGCCGTCTCAGGAACGGCTCCAGACTGCCCTTACTGAGCTCCGGAATGCGCCCCGAGGTGCTCTGGGCTCTACTGCGCCCCATGGTGTCGCTCAGCGCCGCTGATTGTGCCTGTGAAGCCCTGGAATCACTGCTGCCGCCGGGGCTCTTCTCAGAAGCGTCTCACTCCTGCATCATGTAACTCCGCCCCCTCAGATATGTTTTTGTGCGCCTATGTGTGCGAGAAAAAATATGCTTCTCGCTTATGTGGAAAACATGTGAACAGACAAAGTTTGCTTGTGAAACTTTGCCCGTTCACTGGAGCAGCTGCTCCGCGAAGGTCCCCTCATCACTGAACACTGTGACAGCACAGTTTTCCAAACCAGAAGCATCTTTTAATTGTCCTGCTGTAAGCAGCGAGGAATCTGTTCCATGTGCAGGAGTTTGATTAACTCCTGCAAAACGTGCACTTATGTCCTATCTTTTTTAGATGCACGCTGTTTTGCACTTCAAATTTTGCGCATATAAACTCTTTTATAGGAACCCATCGGTTCTTTTATGCATTATATGCACGCAAAACACACGCTCGTCAGAATGAGGCCTAAATGGTCTAGTTAGATAGGCGCCTCGAGAAGATATAAAGAAGAATGCTCGAAATAAAACTTAGGGACTCACCTGGTGTGGACGCCTGGATCCAATAAAGGATACCCAGGTGCCACACCTGCAGTCCCAGCCTTCGTATCAGTATACGTCCCTCTTATGCCTTAGGCATCCATTCCCATGATGGAGAGCTGCAAGGATTGCAGAGAACTCCAAAGCAAAAAACAAAGTTAATTGAAGAACAATTACAAAAAATCCTGCGCTCATAAGAAGACTATTGATTCTGTGTCCATTTATCAAGGTTAAAAATGAAGAGGAAACTTACTTTGAAGGAAGGAGTTATGGATAAACACAAAAACTCCTCCAAGTGGTGATAACCAGAGTAGTTACTGTTGGTGAACTCAGGAAACTGAGTGATGATGAAGATGATGATAATAAATATTCTTATTTAATTTAAAAACATAACATACAATAAAATACAAGGACAACACATTTCAGTGTATACAAAGCACCTCTATGATGCATAACTAATCTATATATATAAAACTAGCTGATATACCTGGCTTCGCCCGAGTTAATTTGGTACTGGTGTTTATCTGGTGTTCACACGGAAAATCTTATGAAGTCGTGGTTACTTTAGAGATACTTAGGAAAAACATATGTTCACCATTTTGCATAGTTCTCTGCGTTACCCAGGAAACACCACGGGGAGGTAACAATGCGACGTTTCCTTTATATAAAATGACATCAGGAAGTGAGAGAATTAGATTACGTACATAAAATTTGGACACTAATTCTTTTGCGCTTAGAATTGAATAATTGAGTTGGGACCTATTAACTTTTCATATTTATGACATAATCAATGCTTGTGCCAAATTTCATGTTTCAATGACATTGGGAAGTGAGAGATTTAGATTATGTACGTAAAATTTGTACGCTAATTCTATTGCGCATAGAATTGAATAATCGAGTTGGGACCCATTAACTTTTCCTATTTATAACATAATCAATGCTCGTGCCAAACTTCCCGCTTCTATGACACCGGAAAGTGAAAAAATTACATTCCGCACGTAAAATTTTGACGCCAATTCTTTTGCGCTAGAATTGAAAAATCGAGTTGGGACCTATAAACTTTTCCTATTTATGACATAATCAATGCTCGTGCCAAATTTCCCGCTTCTATGACACCGGAAAGTGAAAAAATTACATTCCGCACGTAAAATTTTGACGCCAATTCTTTTGCGCTAGAATTGAATAATCGAGTTGGGACCTATAAACTTTTCCTATTTATGACATAATCAATGCTCGTGCCAAATTTCCCGCTTCTATAACACCGGAAAGTGAAAAAATTACATTCCGCACGTAAAATTTTGACGCCAATTCTTTTGCGCTAGAATTGAATAATCGAGTTGGGACCTATGAACTTTTCTTATTTATGACATAGTCAATGCTCGTGCCAAAGTTCACGTTTCTATGACACGGGAAAGTGAGAAAATTAGATTCCGCACGTAAAATTTGGTCGCTAATTCTTTTGCGCATAGAATTGAATAATCGAGTTGGGACCCATTCGCTTTTCCTATTTATGACATAATCAATGCCCGTGCCAAATTTCGAGTTTCTATGACACCGGGAAGTGAGAGAATTAGATTCCGTACGTAAAATTTGGACACTAATTCTTTTGCGCATAGAATTGAATAATAGAGTTGGGACCTATTAACTTTTCCTATTTATGACACAATTAATGCGCGTGCCAAATTTTAAGTTTCTATGACATTGGGAAGTGAGAGATTTAGATTATGTACGTTAAATTTCGACGTCAATACTTTTGTGCTAGAATTGAATAATCGAGTTGGGACCCAATTACTTTTCCTATTTTGGAGATAATCTATGCTTGTGCCAAAATTCATGTTTCTACGACATCGGGAAGTTGGAGAACTTTTGGCGAGTCAGTCAGTCAGTCAGTGAGTCAGTCAGTTAGTGAGTCAGTCAGTGAATGAGTCAGTGAGGGCTTTCGTCTTTATATATATAGACTAGCTGATATACCCGGCTTCACCCGAGTTAATTTGGTACTGGTGTTTATCTGGTGTTCACACGGAAAATCTTATGAAATCGTGGTTACTTTAGAGATACCGACGAAAAACATATGTTCACCATTTTGCATAGTTCTCTGCGTTACCCAGGAAACATCACGTGGAGGTAACCATGCGACGTTTCCTTTATATAAAATGACATCAGGAAGTGAGAGAATTAGATTACGTACATAAAATTTGGACACTAATTCTTTTGCGCTTAGAATTGAATAATTGAGTTGGGACCCATTAACTTTTCATACTTAGGACACAATCAATGCTTGTGCCAAATTTCATGTTTCTATGACATTGGGAAGTGAGAGATTTAGATTATGTACGTAAAATTTGGACGCTAATTCTTTTGCGCATAGAATTGAATAATGGAGTTGGGACCCATTAGCTTTTCCTATTTAAGACATAATCAATGCTCTACCAAATTTCACGTTTCTATGACACCGGAAAGTGACAAAATTACATTCCGCACGTAAAATTTTGACGCCAATTCTTTTGCGCTAGAATTGAATAATCGAGTTGGGACCTATAAACTTTTCCTATTTATGACATATTCAATGATCGTGCCAAATTTCACGTTTCTATGACACCGGAAAGTGAGAAAATTAGATTCTAGAGATGAGCGAACGTGCTCGGCCCCGCCCCTTTTTCGCCCGAGTACCGCGATTTTCGAGTACTTCCGTACTCGGGTGAAAAAATTCGGGGGGCGCCGTGGCGGCGCGGGGGGTTGCGGCGAGGAGTGGGGGGAGAGGGAGAGAGAGAGGGCTCCCCCCTGTTCCCCGCTGCTACCCCCCGCACCACCGCGCCTCTCCCCGCCCCCCGGCGCCCCCCGAATCTTTACGCGAGAGTACTGAAGTACTCGAAAATGGCGGTACTCGGGTGCGTAAGTACTCATTACGAGTACGTTCGCTCATCTCTATTAGATTCCATACATAAAATTTGGACGCTAATTCTTTTGCGCATAAAATTGAATAATCGAGTTGGACCCATTAGCTTTTCCTATTTATGACATAATCAATGCTCCTGCCAAATTTTAAGTTTCTATGACATTGGGAAGTGAGAGATTTAGATTATGTACGTTAAATTTCGACGCCAATTCTTTTGCGCTAGAATTGAATAATCGAGTTGGGACCCAATTACTTTTCCTATTTTGGAGATAATCTATGCTCGTGCCAAAATTCATGTTTCTACGACATCGGGAAGTTGGAGAACTTTTGGTGAGTCAGTCAGTGAGTGAGTGAGTGAGTCAGTGAGGGCTTTCGTCTTCTATATATATAAAATTGAATGTATGCATGTGTGTCTGCGTGCGTGTCTGTCTGTCTGTCTGTTTGTCCTTTAAAATTTTAAAAAAAATTTTTTTTGTTTTAATTTTTGTTTAAAAGTGTTTTTATTAATTTTCAATACTCCGTTGTACAATCATTTTCAAAAACATTTCAATAGCCTCTATTGCTTTCTTGCTCATTAAACTTCTTGCTTGTACTTAATAAAGGTTTTCATCCCACCCACCCCTGCTAATTACACTTGTAGTTGCTTCTAGTAAACTATTATGATCGTCTTATTCTAAAACTTTGTAACATCATGGAAGGGAAAAGGAGGGGTCTAAGGTGTGTTAGTAATGGGAGGGGGGAAATATTTGAGACATGGGGTAGGGGCTGACCCCCAGCCTTACCTCGGCATCCCCTAGGCCCCCAATAGGGGGGGGGTGGCGGGGGTGCGGAGGATAGCCGTCGTGGACCGCGCCTAATTGTATGCGCATGTTGCACAAGGGTCTATGAAGCATCCAGAGAGATGGGTGTAGGACAGGACAGGGGAGGGGGGGGGGGGGGTTCTTGGCTCCGGGGCTGTTTTGCACCCTTTCACGTTTGGTTTTCAGCTAGGTAATATTCCACTTACCAACCATTGGTCAAATCTTGGGGAACTACGAAATGTTAGCCAGGGTTCCCATGTGGCATGATATACTGGATATTTCGTGTCGTCTCACGCTTTCAGTTCTTCCATGCGGCCTATTTCATCTAGAACGGTCACCCACTGCACTTTGGTAGGAGGGTCCTGGGATCTCCACAGCCTGGGTATCACCGTGCGCATCGCTAGAAGATAGAACCTAAGAGAGCTTTTCCTATTGTTTTTTAGTGACCCCGGGAGGATCGATAAGAGGGCCATCTCAGGGGTCCACACATGGAATCCCTTGTTCAGCGCATTGTACAGGGCTTCTATTTCCCTCCAAAGTGTCCTAACCTGGGGGCATGACCACCATATGTGCGAGAGTGTACCCGCCTCTTGTAGGCATCGCCAACACCGATCAGATACCCCCCCTCCATACTTAGCCAGCTGCACTGGTGTTCGGTACCACCTCGTTAATAGCTTGTAGCTAAGTTCCTGGTGGCAGCTGGAAATCGTCATCTTATGCGTCAAGCTTATGGCTTTGTCCCATTCCTCCTCCGGTATTTCCCTCCCTAGTTCTTTCTCCCAGGCTCTCCTGTGCCCCCCTCCGAGGTCCAGTCCCTCCCCGGCAACTAAGAAGCCATAGATCGCGGAGATCTCTCCTTTGGACCTCTGAGGTTGATCACATAGTGTTTCAAATTGTGTGTTTGGTGCCATCAGACCTGATATTGGTCCTAAGGATCGTATATAATGGCCTATCTGGTAGTACTGGAGCCACACACCTGTCTCCTGGTTCCCCACCCCCAGGAGGTCTCCCAGCGGTTTTAGACCCTCTCTATCCATCACGTCTCTGACCCTAGGGAACTCCACATCCAGATCATCCAGGAGGGGTAGTCCCGAATCTCCCTGAGGGAAGTCTGGGTTCCCTCTCAGTGGTGTCCACGGCCCTGGCACTTTTATCAGCTCGTGTCGCGTCCCGAAACCATCCCATATTTTCAGCAAGGAATTTATGAAGGGAGAGACTCTGATGCCTCTCCTTCCTAACCCGCTTCGCAACCACGCAAGGCCCCTAATTCGCCCTGCCGTTGTCTCCCTTTCCAGCTCAACCCAGCGTTTAGTGGTCCCCTTGTGTACTAGGTCCAAGACTGTCTTGCATATGGCCGCTCTATAGTAGAGGAGTAAGTTTGGCAGTCCAGTCCCTCCTCTCTCCTTCCGTTGGGTTAGTAGTTTGTATTTCAGACGCGGCTTATTCCCCCCCCCCCCCCACACACACACACACAAACCTCATCACTGCTTTTTGTAGTTTGATGAAAAAGGTCCGCGGGACTCGTATGGGCAGGGTTTGATATAGGTATAGTAATTTGGGCAGGGAGTTCATTTTAACAGAGTTTATCCTGCCAAACCACGAGAGGGTTGTCGGTTTCCATCTCTCAAAGTCTTTTGTTATGGTGGAGAGCATGCGTTCGTAGTTTAAGCTGTACGTTTTTCCGGTGTCTGCAGGGAGAACCACCCCTAAGTATTTGATGTTATCTTCTTTCCAGCTCATGGGGGTCAGGTGTTTAAGTTGTGCAATTTCTGATGCCGGGAGTGTAATGCTTAAAAGATCTGATTTACTCAGGTTGATTTTAAAGTTACTAACATAACTGTATCTTTTAAATTCTTCTAAGATTGCGGGTAGGGCCTGTCTGGGATTGGTGATATATATTAGTAAATCATCTGCGAACAGGGCGGTCTTGTGCTCCTGTCTGGCTTTTGTATATCCTTTTATCTCCTTATTTTCCCTCAGCGCGTTAGCCAGCGACTCCATTACTAGGATATATAGAGTCGGTGACAGCGGGCAGCCCTGTCGTGTTCCATTTTTTATGGTTATTGGTGCGGAGAGCTTCCCATTAACCCGTATCTGAGCTGTGGGATTGTTATAAAGTGCCATTATCCAGCCAATCGTCCTATTGCCTAATCCTATTTTTTTTAATGTAGCCTCTAGGAACCTCCAGTTTACGCGATCAAAAGCTTTTTCGGCATCAACCGACAGCAGACAAAGTGGGCTTTTTTCCTCTTGTGCTCTCTCTATCAGGGAAATGGTCCGGATTGTATTATCCCTGGCTTCGCGTCCCGCCACAAACCCAACCTGATCTCTGTGGATGAGCCCAGGGACAAGGGGACGGAGGTGGGAGGCTAGTGTTTTAGCAAATATTTTAGTGTCGACGTTTAGCAGGGATATTGGCCTGTAGTTACTACATGACATGGGGTCTCTGCCCGGCTTTGGGATTACTGTAATTATTGCTTGCAGGGCTTGGGATGGGAATGGACAGTTTCCAGATACCGCATTAAAGGCTCTACTTAACATAGGGGTCAATAGGTCTCCGCATATCTTATAGAACCTGGGCGTGAAGCCATCTGGTCCCGGGCTTTTACCGATCTTTAAGCTTTTAATTTCATCCATTATCTCCTGGTCTAATATGTCATCCTCCAGCTGTTGCGCGTTTTCCGTCGGGATCTCCGTCGGGGCATATTTTTGTAGATATTGATCTATCGCCGTTATTTCCTCTACCCCCTCTATGTTATATAGCTCCCCATAGAATTCCCTAAAACATTCCAGGATGTCTTTCGTGGCATGTACTTTGCTTTTGTCAGCTTTGCTCAGTGCAAAGATGTATGACTGGTTCTCCCGGGGGTTTAATGCTTTAGCCAACCAGGAGCTGCATTTGTTTCCGAATTCGTAGTACCCCCTTTTTATTCTGTCTCTTATGTGTAGGTATTTTTGGTCCATGAACCCAAGTATTTGTTGGCGTAGAGCCGAGATCTCCGCCTTTAGTGTCGGGGAGGCGCTAGCCTTATTGGCCAGCTCCATTTTTTCCAGTCTAGATATCAGGTCAGCTAACTTTGCTACTCTATCCCGTTTTAATCTTGTCCCGTGGGATATGAAGACTCCTCTTAAGACACATTTTAGCGCCTCCCATTGGATAGTCGGTGAAGTAGTGTCTGTCCTATGGGTCTCCACAAATGTTCCTATTGTCCGCCTTATCTCCTCTAAGCAGCAAGCGTCGCCCAGGAGATTATCGTTAAGTCTCCAACTGTTTAGGCCTCTTGTTGTCTCCCCCCCGCATAGGGCCCCATAGACAGGTGCGTGGTCTGACCAGATGAAGTTTCCTATTGAGCATCTGGGGCTCCAGTCTAGAAGACTATGTGATACAAATATGTAGTCCAATCGTCCATAATTGTTATGGGCCATGGAGTGGTGACTATAGTCCTTGGTCTCTGGATGGAGTGTTCTCCAGAGATCAACGAGCTTCAGTTCAGATAGTTTTCTCCGCAATCTATGTAGGGCCGTATGGGATAGACTGGACTTACCCGTTGAGGCGTCAAGAGTGGGGTCCAGGGCCACGTTGAGGTCCCCGCCTAGTACAATGTGTGAGCCTTCCGCGAACCGTGTCAGTTCTCGTAGCATCCGGCAGGCATAGGCGACCTGACCTGTATTGGGAAGATAAATGTTAGCGATTGTAATTATGCGATTTCCCAGGTCTATTTTAAGAAAAAGGTATCTGCCCTCTGTGTCCGCCATGGAGGCTAGGACTCTGTGGGGGAGGTTCTTGTGTATTGCAATGGAAGTTCCACAGACTTTCTTGTCCGGGTGTGTGCTATGGTACCACTTTGTGTAGTATCTGTTGTTGCCCTTAGGGATGTGATCTTTCTTATAATGTGTTTCCTGGAACATGGCTATTGCAACCTTTTTTTTGTGTAAGTGCGCAAGTATTTGACCCCTTTTGGCCGGTATGTTCAGACCTCTGGTGTTGTAAGTGCAGAATGATATATTAGTCATGATCGTTTACTGGTGTGCGTGGCGGCGTCTTAGAGTACCACAGCTCCCGGAACCAAGATTGGGGTGAGGGAAATAGATTTAAGGACGCTTGGGAGGGAGGAGGATGGGGGGAGGAGGGATAGGGTGACAGAGAGTAGACCATCTGTCGACTAGGAAGTATATTCCCAGTTCAACTGGCGGGTAACCAACCTACGGTCAGTCGTAGACGACACTGTTGTGTCGCCCCCCCGAGTAGGCGGAGGTGTCGCAGGTGCCAGAGCGTCTCAGGGCTCCCTCCGCCCCAACCGGCATAACATTCAATCAGTAAACGAGTTATACTACCAGGCACATTAGTAACATTAGTAACATTAGTAACATATGCATTTGGCTATCAGTCGGCTCAAGAAAACTACATCCATCTGGTCAAATGCCAAGTGGATTTAGAGCTTTAGCCGCTACTGTCCAAAAACTTTTATCTTTAATCAGGACCATGCAGTATTTAACCACTAATACTAAGGCATCTTATCTATAAAGGGCTCCTTCGGGCGCTTCGGCCTGCCCAGGTGGTCTTAGTCAGGCCGTCTGGGTGGTGTGCATTCAGCGAGGCGGTCTGTTGGTACGGCCGCGAGCTCTCGGCCCCGGTGAGTCCACCCCGTGCCAGGTTTCTCTGGGCCCGGGGATGGGCAGGGACGGCAAATGCGGCCAGTCTGGTAATGCCACCTTTGGTAGTTCCAGGATGTCCAGGAAACTAGAGAGATCGGCAGGGGATCTAAAAGTCCCTGTCCTGCCGTTTTTCGTGGCCGTAAGCTGAAAAGGATACCCCCAGCGATACAGGATTTTGTTGGCTTTCAAGACTTCCAGAAGGGGCCTCACTGCTCTGCGCAGTTGCAAGGTGCGCCTTGCCAAGTCTGAGTATATTGCGATGGGGGTGCCGTTGTGGGTTAAAGTGTCCCGTTCTCTGGCGCTTTTCAGAATTGCCTCTTTCTCTTTGAAATAATGTAAGCGACAGGCAACATCTCGTGGCCTTTTAGGGTCTTCTGGTCTGGGCCCCAGGGTTCTATGTATACGATCTATTAAGACCGGTTGGTCCGCAGTGCGATTCAGTAGTGAGCTAAAGAAGTTACGAGCCCACTCCTCCAGTTGGGAGGGCTCCACTTCCTCTGATAGTCCCCTCAGCCGTAAGTTATTGCGCCTGTGACGATTTTCGAGGTCGTCGATGTGTACTAGGATGTCTGTTATTTGTTGGGCTTGTGCGTTTATTACTTGGCTATGATCGTCGAGTGTAGTAAGGACTTTTTCCTGGGTCTCCTCCACCGTGTCTCGTCGATGGCCTACGTGTTTAAGCTCTTGTTGCAGAAGGGATAATGCTTCTTTATGTGAGGCTTCCAACCTCTGGAAGTCCCGTTTTGTTGGGAGAGACCTTAAGTGCTCCTTCCAATTCCATTCGTCATCTGTTGAATAGCTGTCTGGGGAGGCTGCATTGGCTTGTGGGTTTCTTCCTGACGCAGTGGTGGCCTTGCGCGTTCTTTGTGGCAGGCCGCTGCCTCTGTCTGGACTAGTCGGCGCACCTCCTGCGCAGCGTGTTTGGTGTGGTGTCCGGTTTCCACCAGGAACCCCCCCCTCAGGCCATGTATGGGGAGAGCCCCTGGTGTACTCAGGACTCCCACTACCTGCAGAGCATATGGCCTGCCCCCCTGTGTTTTGTGGGGGCGCGGGCTCTTTTCTGGGATAGCCTGCTGTGTTATGCTGGGCCTCCTTTAACTGGGGGGGTGGCATAGCTGCTCCCTTTATCACTTCTGTCTGGAGGTTGGGGCCTCCACCGATCCCACCATTGCTAGATCCCCTTTTGGGGTTTATGCTGCACTTATCTGTCCCTGGTGGTGCTAGTGGTGTTGGCATTCCTGGTTCCTCCGCTCCGCTCTCCCCTCCGCTGGAGCCGCTCCTCCCCCCCTGCCACGGGCGCACAAGATCCGGCGCCATTTTGGAGGTGGCCGCCGGGGGCCCGCGGCCGCCGCTCCCGACCCCGTTGGGCTCTCTCCTGGGGGCTTCGCTGCGCTCTCCTGCCTCTGGCAGCCCCGGCGCTCTCGCATCCTCCGCGCCGGTCGCTTCCCCGCCGTTCCCGCCTGCTTCTCTCTGACGCTGGCTCACGTGATTCGGCGCCATCTTGGAGGTGGCCGGCTCGGGTCCGCGGCCGCCGCTCCCGCCGCCTCAGGGATCTCCCCTGGGGTGGTTGCTGCTTTCCGCTGCCGCCGGTGGTGCTGGTACGATCGGCGCTCCCGCCTCCTCCGCGCCGCTCTTCTCGTCCGCTGCTCCACTCGCCTCTTTCTGCCGCGGGCACATGTGGTCCGGCGTCACCTTGGAGGCGGCTGCCGCGGGACCGCGGCCACCGAAGAACTTCTCTATAGACTGCGGCTCGTCCTCCGCCGCCTCCTGCGCCCTTGCTGCGGTCTTCCTCTTCCCCATGGTCCTGCTGACTGGCTTTTCCTGGCGCTGTTTGCCCGTTAGGTGCTTTTAACCGGTCAGTGTGTCGGGAGCCCCGATGGAGTGTGTCTTACTCCGGCATCGGCTAGGCTCCGCCTGCTGTTTGTCCTTTAATGCGCTACTACACCATTCATCCGATCGCCATGAAACTTTGGGAAGTTGTTGAGTACTGGGAAGATTATAGGCATAGTATAACTATCCTACGATAAATGGCGCGCGTGCGTGCGTCGTCGACAGTTACGACCCCCCCACATAGATCGTTCGATTTCCATCATTGCCACTAATTCTCTCACTTCCCGATGTTGTAGAAACATGAAATTTGGCACGAGCATTGATTATGTCATAAATAGGAAAAGCTAATGCGTTCCAACTCGATTATTCAATTCTAAGCGCCAAAGAATTAGCGTCCAAATTTTACGTACGGAATGTAATTTTCTCACTTTCCGGTGTCATAGAAACGTGAAATTTGGCACGAGCATTGATTATGTCATAAGTAGGAAAAGTTAATGGGTCCCAACTCGATTATTCAATTCTCTGCGCAAAACAATTAGCGTCCAAATTTTGCGTACGGAATGTAATTTTCTCACATAGAAACTTGAAATTTGGCACGGGCATTGAATATGTCTTAAATAGGAAAAGCTAATGGGTCCCAACTCGATTATTGAATTATAGGCGCCAAAGAATTAGCGTCCAAATTTTACGTACGGAATGTAATTTTCTCACATAGAAACTTGAAATTTGGCACGAGCATTGATTATGTCATAAATAGGAAAAGCTAATGGGTCCCAACTCGATTATTCAATTCTATGTGCAAAACAATTAGCGTCCAAATTTTACGTACAGAATCTAATTTTCTCGCTTCCCAATGTCATAGAAACGTGAAATTTGGCACAAGCATTGATTATGTCATAAATAGGAAAAGCTAATCGGTCCCAACTCGATTATTCAATTCTATGCGTAAAAAAATTAGTGTACAAATTTTACGTACGGAATCGAATTCTCTCGCTTCCCAATGTAATACAAACTTGAAATTTGACATGAGCATTGTTTATGTTCTAAATAGGAAAAGTTAATAGGTCCCAACTCGATTATTCAACTCTAGGCGCAAAAGAATTGGCGTCCAAATTTTACGTATGGAATCTAATTTTCTCGCTTCCCGATGTCATAGAAACTTGAAATTCGGCACGAGCATTGATTATGTCATAAATAGGAAAAGTTAATGGGTCCCAACTCGATTATTTAATTCTAAGCGCCAAAGAATTAGCGTCCAAATTTTACGCTAATAGAAACATGAAATTTGGCACAAGCATTGATAATGTCATAAATAGGAAAAGTTAATGGGACGTTGCTGAGTACACTCCTGGGAAGATTACTGGCATAGTACATCTATCCTACGATAGGTGGGGTGCGTGCGAGTGTCGTCGACAGTTATGCCCCCCCAGACAAAGATCATTTGATTTCCATCTCAAGCACAAAAGCAAAAGGCATTACGAGTAACGGGATGCGTGTTCAACTACAAAATTATGCATCCGTCGAACGATTCGCAAGACAATTGCTGGATATTGAGAATGCTGAGGTAAAATAAAAGCTGCGCTGTCATTGGTTGCTATATATTATACCGCTGAGGTAAAATCAATGCTGCACTGTGATTCGTTGCTATTTTTTATATTGCTGAGGCAGAATAAAAGTTGTGCTGTGATTGGTTGTTATTTCTCTTACTGCTGACGTAACATGAAAGCTGTGCTTTGATTGGTTGTTATATATTATACCACTGAGGTAACATGAAAGCTGCACTGTGATTGGTTGTTATATTTTATACTGCTGAGGTAACATATAAGCTGCGCTGTGATTGGGTGTTATATATTATAAAGCTGGGGTAACATCAAAGCTGCGCTGTGATTGGTTATATATTATACCACTGAGGTAACCTAAAAAAACTGTGCTGTGATTGGTTGTTATCTAGATATATAAAAACGAATGTATGTCTGTCTGTCTTCGCAGCAACGCGCGATGGGTAAGCTAGTTATATATATAGATTGAATGTATGCCTGTCTGTCTGTATGCGTGTCTTTTTGTCTTTTATGCGCTACTACACCATTCATCCAATCGCCATGAAACTTTGGGAAGTTGTTGAGTACACTCCTGGGAAGATTATAGGCATAGTACATCTATCCTATGATAAATGGCGCGCGTGCGAGCGTCGTCGACAGTTACACCCCCCCACGTAGATCGTTCGATTTCCATTATTGCCACTAATTCTCTCACTTCCCAATGTCATAGAAATGTGAAATTTGGCACGAGCATTGATTATGTCATAAATAGGAAAAGCTAATTGGTCCCAACTCGATTATTCAATTCTATGCGTAAAAAAATTAGTGTACAAATTTTACGTATGGAATCGAATTCTCTCGCTTCCCAATGTAATACAAACTTGAAATTTGACATGAGCATTGTTTATGTTATAAATAGGAAAAGTTAATAGGTCCCAACTCGAATATTCAATTCTAGGCGCAAAAGAATTGGCGTCCAAATTTTACGTACGGAATCTAATTTTCTCGCTTCCCAATGTCATAGAAACTTGAAATTCGGCACGAGCATTGATTATGTCATAAATAGGAAAAGTTAATGGGTCCCAACTCGATTATTTAATTCTAAGCGCCAAAGAATTAGCGTCCAAATTTTACGCTAATAGAAGCGTGAAATTTGGCACAAGCATTGATTATGTCATAAATAGGAAAAGCTACTGGATCCCAACTCGATTATTTAATTCTAAGCGCAAAAGACAAATTTTACGTACAGAATCTAATTCTCTCACTTCCTGATGTCATCTATATATATAAAAATGAATGTATGTCTGTCTGTCTATCCTTTCTGCATTACTACACCATTCATCCAATCGCCATGAAACTTTGGGAAGTTGTTGAGTACACTCCTGGGAAGATTACTGGCATAGTACATCTATCCTATGATAGGTGGCGCGCGTGCGAGCATCATAGACAGTTATGCCCCCTAGACAAAGATCACTTGATTTCCATTTCAAGCATGAAAGCAAAAGGCATTACGAGCAACGGGATGAGTGTTCAACTACAAAATGATGCATCCGCCGAACGTTTTGCAAGACAATTGCTGCATATTGAGAATGCTGAGGTAAAATGAAAGCTGTGCTGTGATTGGTTGCTATTTCTAATACTGCTGAGGTAAAATAAAAGCTGTGCTGTGATTGGTTGTTATTTCTTATACTGCTGAGGTAAAATGAAAGCTGTGCTGTGATTGGTTGCTATTTCTAATACTGCTGAGGTAAAATGAAAGCTGTGCTGTGATTGGTTGCTATTTCTTATACTGCTAAGGTAAAATGAAAGCTGTGCTGTGATTGGTTGCTATTTCCTATACTGCTGAGGTAACATGAAAGCTGTGCTGTGATTGGTTGCTATATATTATACTGCTGAGGCAACATGAAAGCTGTGCTGTGATTGGTTGATACTTCTTATACTACTGAGGTTACATGAAAGCAGTGCTGTGATTGGTTGCTATTTTTTATATTGCTGAGGCAGAATAAAAGTTGCGCTGTGATTGGTTGTTATTTCTCTTTCTGCTGAGGTAACATGAAAGCTGCGCTGTGATTGGGTGTTATATATTATAAAGCTGAGGTAACATGTAAGCTGCGCTGTGATTGGTTGTTATCTAGATATATAAAAACGAATATATGAATGTATGTCTGTCTTCGCAGCAATGTGCGACGGGTAAGCTAGTCTATATATATAAAACTGAATATATGCGTGTCTGTCTGTCTCTCTATCTGTCTGTTTGTCCTTTATGCGCTAATACACCATTTATCCGATCGCCATGAAACTTTGGGAAGTTGTTGAGTACACTCCTGGGAAGATTATGGGCATAGTACATTTATGCTACGATAAATGGTGCGCGTGCGTTGTCGACAGTTACGACCCCTCCACGTAGATCGTTCGATTTCCATCATTGCCACTAATTCTCTCACTTCCCGATGTTGTAGAAACATGAAATTTGGCATGAGCATTGATTATGTCATAAATAGGAAAAGGTAATGGGTCCCAACTCGATTATTCAATTCTAAGCGCCAAAGAATTAGCGTCCAAATTTTACGTACGGAATCTAATTTTCTCGCTTCCCAATGTCATAGAAACTTGAAATTTGGCACGAGCATTGATTATGTCATAAATAGGAAAAGTTAATGGGTCCCAACTCAATTATTCAATTCTATGCACAAAAGAATTAGCGTCAAAATTTTACGTACGGAATGTAATTTTCTCACTTTCCGGTGTCATAGAAACGTGAAATTTGGCACGAGCATTGATTATGTCATAAATAGGAAAAGTTAATGGGTCCCAACTTGATTATTTAATTCTATGCGCAAAAGAATTAGCGTCCACATTTTACGTACGGAATGTAATTTTCTCACTTTCCGGTGTCATAGAAACGTGAAATTTGGCACGAGCATTGATTATGTCATAAATAGGAAAAGTTAATGGGTCCCAACTCGATTATTCAATTCTATGCGCAAAAAAGTTAGCGTCCAAATTGTACGTACGGAATGTAATTTTCTCACATAGAAACTTGAAATTTGGCTCGGGCATTGAATATGTCATTAACTCGATTATTCAATTCTATGCGCCAAAGAATTAGCGTCCAAATTTTACGTACGGAATGTAATTTTCTCACATAGAAACTTGAAATTTGGCAAGGCATTGAATATGTCATAAATAGGAAATGCTAATGGGTCCCAACTAGAGATGAGCGAACGTACTCGGATAAGCACTACTCGTCCGAGTAATGTGCTTTATCCGAGTACCGCTGTACTCGGGGCTAAAGATTCGGGGAGCGCCGCTGCTGACAGGTGAGTTGCGGCGGGGAGCAGGGGAGAGCGGGCGGGAGAGAAGGAGAGAAAGATCTCCCCTCCGTTCCTTCCCGCTCTCCCCTGCAGCTCCCCGCTCCACGGCGCTCCCCGAATCTTTAGCCCCGAGTACAGCGGTACTCGGATAAAGCACATTACTCGGACGAGTAGTGCTTATCCGAATACGTTCGCTCATCTCTAGTCCCAACTTGATTATTCAATTCTATGCGCAAAAGAATTAGCGTCCAAATTTTACGTACGGAATCTAATTTTCTCGCTTCCCAATGTCATAGAAACTCGAAATTTGGCACGAGCATTGAATATGTCATAAATAGGAAAAGCTAATCGGTCCCAACTCGATTATTCAATTCTATGCGTAAAAGAATTAGCGTCCAAATTTTACGTACGGAATCGAATTCTCTCGCTTCCCAATGTAATACAAACTTGAAATTTGACATGAGCATTGATTATGTTATAAATAGGAAAAGTTAATAGGTCCCAACTCGATTATTCAACTCTAGGCGCAAAAGAATTGGCGTCCAAATTTTACGTACGGAATCTAATTTTCTCGCTTCCCAATGTCATAGAAACTTGAAATTCGGCACGAGCATGGATTATGTCATAAATAGGAAAAGCTAATGGATCCCAACTTGATTATTCAATTCTAAGCGCCAAAGAATTAGCGTCCAAATTGTACGTACGGAATCTAATTCTCTCACTTTCCAATGTCATAGAAACTTAAAATTTGGCACGAGCATTGATTATGTCATAAATAGGAAAAGTTAATAGGTCCCAACTCGATTATTCAATTCTAAGCGCCAAAGAATTAGCATCCAAATTTTACGTAGGGAATCTAATTCTCTCACTTCCCGATGTAATTTGGCACGAGCATTGATTATGTCATAAATAGGAAAAGTTAATAGGTCCCAACTTGATTATTCAATTCTAAGCGCAAAAAAATTAGCGTCCAAATTTTATGTACGGAATCTAATTCTCTCACTTCCCAATGTCATAGAAACGTGAAATTTGACACGAGCATTGATTATGTCATAAATAGGAAAAGCTAATGGGTCCCAACTCGATTATTCAATTCTAAGTGCCAAAGAATTAGCGTCCAAATTTTACACACAGAATCTAATTTTCTCACTTTCCGATGTCATAGAAACATGAAATTTGGCATGGGCATTGATATATAAAAATGAATGTCTGTCTGTCTGTCTGTCTGTCCTCTATGCCTTACTACCCCATTCATCCAATCACCATCAAACTTTGGGAAGTTGTTGAGTACACTCCTGGGAAGATTACTGGCATAGTACAACTATCCATCGTTGACAATTATGCCCCCCAGACAAAGATCGTTTGATTTCCATCTGAAGCACGAAAGCAAAAGGCATTATGAGCAGCGGGATGCGTGTTCAACTACAAAATTATGCATCCGCCGAACGTTTCGCAAGACAATTGCTTGATATTGAGAATGCTGAGATAAAATGAAAGCTGTGCTGTGATTGGTTGCTATTTCTTATACTGCTGAGGTAACATGAAAGCTCTGCTGTGATTGGTTGCTATATATTAACCTGCTGAGGTAACATGAAAGCTGTGCTGTGATTGGTTGTTATTAGAGATGAGCGAGCACCAAAATGCTCGGGTGCTTGTTACTCGAGTCGAACTTTCCGCGATGCTCGAGGGTTTGTTTCAAGTAATGAACCCCATTGAAGTCAATGGGCGACTCGAGCATTTTTGTATATTGCCGATGCTCGCTAAGGTTTTCATTTGTGAAAATCTGGGAAATTCAAGAAAGTGATGGGAACGAAACAGAAACGGATAGGGCAGGCGAGAGGCTACATGTTGGGCTGCATCTCAAGTTCCCAGGTCCCACTATTAAGCCACAATAGCGGCAAGAGTGCCCCCCCCCCTGCCAACAATTTTTACTTCTGAAAAACCCTCATTAGCAATGCATACCTTAGCTAAGCACCACACTACCTCCAACAAAGCACAATCACTGCCTGCATGACACTCCGCTGCCACTTCTCCTGGGTTACATGCTGCCCAACCCCCCCGCATGAGCCAGTATCCACAGCGCACACCAAAGTGTCCCTGCGAAGCCTTCAGCTGCCCTCATGCCACACGCTGGCCTCAAAGCCACACCACCCTCATGTCTATTTATAAGTGCGTCTGCCATGAGGAGGAACCAGAGGCACACACTGCAGAGGGTTGGCAGGGCCAGGCAGCGACCCTCTTTAAAGGGGGCGGGGCGATTGCTTCTGTACAGCATTGTGGGCTATGAGAAATCCAATCCTGTGCCACTTTCATCAGGAACTGCACACATGGGCATAGCAATGGGGAACCCATGTGCCACACACTATTCATTCTGTCAAGGTGTCGCATAGCTCAATCCACACTGCAAGGGGAAAGCCGTCTGCGCTCTGCCCTCTACCCAAGTCAGTCAGTGTCTTTGTGCCAGACAGGTCAAACACCGCGATGGGAGCTAAGTTTGCACCAACAGCATAGGTGGGTCCTAGGAAACCCAAGACATGAACCAAAAATTGATCTGACTGGCCAAACATGGCAGACTTGCACCGCACCCACGACATAGGCCTCGGCCCACGGCTTCAGCAATCCTAGGCAGGAAGCGGACTTTCACTGCACCCAGGACATAGGCCTCTGCACAAACCCTCAGCAATCGCGTGCCTACAGCGGACTCCAATGCTAGCGTAGCTGTGCACATCTCATTAGCGCTGTATTGCTCCTGTAGTTTGTCCCAATGCAGTGCCATGGATAGTAGAGCTAACGTCAGATTAAATACAGGTGGGCTTTGGCCCACACTGCATGCCCCAGTCAGACCGGGGTTTTTTATAAATATTCACAGGCAGGTACAACTCCGCAATGGGAATTCCGTGTGCACCCACAGCATGGGTGGCTCCCTGGAACCCACCGGCGGTACATAAACAAATCCCATTGCAATGCCCAGCACAGCTGAGGTAACGTCAGATTAAATGCAGGTGGGCTTCGGCCCACACTGCATGCCCCAGTCTGACCGGGGTTTTTAATACATAGACACTGGCAGGTACAAATCCCTAATGTGAAGTCCCTGTGGACCCACAGCATGGGTGGCTCCCTGGAACCCATCGCCGGTACATAAATGTATCCCATTGCAGAGCCCTGCTCAGCAGAGCTAACGTCACATACAATACAGGTGGGCTTCGGGCCACAGTGCATGCCCCAGTCAGACTGGTAATATGTACGTTAACAGTAACCGCGTTGGTGGGAAATGGCCTCGCCACCATCATGTCTTTGGGAAACCTTTGTTTCCACACCACAGTGACATAGCATTAGCAGCGGTATAGTCAGAGCCCAGAATTAGTAACATTTCAGCGGTAGCATTAGGGACAGGCCCCAGTAACATATCACTAGCAGCAGTATAGAGGAACACAGTCTTAGTTCCATTTCAGTAGTAGTAGCAGTCAAAACAGGCCACAGTAACATTCCCGTTGCAGCAGTTTAGGGAGATAACAGTCTCTTTCACATTTCAGTAGTTGCAGTATAGACAAGGTCCCAGTTACATTTATGTAGCAAAAGTGTAGGCCAACCCCACACACCTTGCTGTACCATGAGTGCAGGCGAAGCCCATAAAAATTACTAGGATTACACTGTAGGCGAGGGCCCAAAAAAATTGGTGTACCAACAGTACTAATATACCTCAGAAAAATTGCCCATGCCCAACCAAGAGGGCAGGTGAAACCCATTAATAGCTTTGGTTACTGTGGCTTAATTTGTAACTAGGCCTGGAGGCAGCCCAGTTCAAATAAAAATTGGTTCAGGTGCAAGTTTCAACGCTTTAATGAGAATTGAAACGTATAAACATTGTTTACAAAAGTAATATGACTGAGCCTTGTGGGCCTAAGAAAAATTGCCCGTTCGGCGTGATTACGTGAGGTTTCAGGAGGAGGAGCAGGAGGAGGAGGATGAATATAATACACAGATTGATGAAGCTAAAAGGTCCCCGTTTTTTATGGTGATAGAGAACGATGCTTCCATCCGCGGGTGCAGCCTACGTATTGTTTAGGTACCGCTGCTGTCCGCTGGTGGAGAAGAGAAGTCTGGGGAAATCCAGGCTTTGTTCATCTTTATGAGTGTAAGCCTGTCGGCACTGTCAGTTGACAGGCAGGTACGCTTATCCGTGATGATTCCCCCAGCCGCACTAAACACCCTCTCTGACAAGACGCTAGCCGCAGGACAAGCAAGCACCTCCAGGGCATACAGTGCGAGTTCAGGCCACATGTCCAGCTTCGACACCCAGTAGTTGTAGGGTAGGGAGCAGAGGTGTCACGGAGGACGGTCGTGCGATCGGCTACGTACTCCCTCACCATCCTTTTACAGTGCTCCCGCCGACTCAGCCTTGACTGGGGAGCGGTGACACAGTCTTGCTGGGGAGCCATAAAGCTGTCAAAGGCCTTGGAGAGTGTTCCCCTGCCTGCGCTGTACATGCTGCCTGATCTCCGCGCCTCCCCTGCTACCTGGCCCTCGGAACTGCGCCTTCTGCCACTAGCGCTGTCGGATGGGAATTTTACCATCAGTTTGTCCGCCAGGGTCCTGTGGTAGAGCATCACTCTCGAACCCCTTTCCTCTTCGGGTATGAGAGTGGAAAGGTTCTCCTTATACCGTGGGTCGAGCAGTGTGTACACCCAGTAATCCGTAGTGGCCAGAATGCGTGTAACGCGAGGGTCACGAGAAAGGCATCCTAACATGAAGTCAGCCATGTGTGCCAGGGTACCTGTACGCAACACATGGCTGTCCTCACTAGGAAGATCACTTTCAGGATCCTCCTCCTCCTTCTCCTCAGGCCATACATGCTGAAAGGATGACAGGCAAGCAGCATGGGTACCCTCAGCAGTGGGCCAAGCTGTCTCTTCCCCCTCCTCCTCAGGCTCCTCCCCCTCCTCCTCCTCCTCAACGCACTGAGATATAGACATGAGGGTGCTCTGACTATCCAGCGACATACTGTCTTCCCCCGCCTCCGTTTCAGAGCGCAAAGCGTCTGCCTTTATGCTTTGCAGGGAACTTCTCAAGAGGCATAGCAGAGGAATGGTGATGCTAATGATTGCAGCATCGCCGCTCACCATCAGGGTGGACTCCTCAAAGTTTCCAAGGAGCTGGCAGCTGTCTGCCAACCAGGCCCACTCTTCTGTAAAGAATTAAGGAGGCTGACTCCCACTACCCCGCCCATGTTGGAGTTGGTATTCCACTATAGCTCTACGCTTCTCATAGAGCCTGGCCAACATGTGGAGCGTAGTGGGCACGTCGCACAGCAGTCGGTGCACTGGCAGATTAAACCGATGTTGCAGGGTCTGCAGGGTGGCAGCGTCCGTCTTGGACTTGCAGAAATGTGCGCTGAGCCGGCGCACCTTTCCGAGCAGGTCTGACAAGCGTGGGTAGCTTTTCAGAAAGCGCTGAACCACCAAATTAAAGATGTGGGCCAGGCATGGCACGTGCGTGAGGCTGCCGAGCTGCAGAGCCGCCACCAGGTTACGGCCGTTGTCACACACGTCCATGCCCGGTTGAAGGCTCAGCGGCGAAAGCCAGCGGTCGGTCTGCTCTGTCAGACCCTGCAGCAGTTCGTGGGCCGTGTGCCTCTTCTCTCCTAAGCTGAGTAGTTTCAGCACGGCCTGCTGATGCTTGCCCATCGCTGTGCTGCCACGCCGCGCGACACTGACTGCTGGCGACGTGCCGCTGCTGACACATCTTGATTGCGAGACAGAGGTTGCGTAGGAGGAGGAGGAGGGTGGTTTAGTGGAGGAAGCATACACCGCCGCAGATACCAGCACCGAGCTGGGGCCCGCAATTCTGGGGGTTGCTAGGACGTGAGCGGTCCCAGGCTCTGACTCGGTCCCAGCCTCCACTAAATTCACCCAATGTGCCGTCAGGGAGATACAGTGGCCCTACTCGCCTGTGCTTGTCCACGTGTCCGTTGTTAAGTAGACCTTGGCAGTAACCGCGTTCGTGAGGGCGCGTACAATGTTGCGCGAGACGTGGTCGTGCAGGGCTGGGACGGCACATCGGGAAAAGTAGTGGCGACTGGGAACCGAGTAGCACGGGGCCACCGCCGCCATCATGTTTTTGAAAGCCTCCGTTTCCACAAGCCTATACGGCAGCATCTCCAGGCTGATCAATTTGGCTATGTGCACGTTTAACGCTTGAGCATGCGGGTGCGTGGCGGCGTACTTGCGCTTGCGCTCAAACAGTTGCGCTAGTCATGGCTGGGCGCTGCGCTGAGAGACATTGCTGGATGGGGCCGAGGACAGCGGAGGTGATGGTGTGGGTGCAGGCCGGGAGACGGTCGTGCCTGTGTCCTGAGAGGGGGGTTGGATCTCAGTGGCAGGTTGGGGCACGGGGGGAGAGGCAGTGGTGCAAACCGGAGGCGGTGAACGGCCTTTGTCCCACCTTGTGGGGTGCTTGGCCATCATATGCCTGCGCATGCTGGTGGTGGTGAGGCTGGTGGTGGTGGCTCCCCGGCTGATCTTGGCGCGACAAACCTTGCACACCACAGTTCGTCAGTCGTCTGCATTCTCAGTGAAAAACTGCCACACCTTTGAGCACCTCGGCCTCTGCAGGGTGGCATGGCACGTAGGGGGCGCTTTGGGAAACAGTTGGTGGATTATTCAGTCTGACCCTACCTCTACCCCTGGCCACCGCACTGCCTCTTCCAACCTGCCCTGCTGCTGCACTTGCCTCCTCCTCTGAAGACCTGTCCTCAGTAGGCTTAGCAAACCAGGTGGGGTCAGTCACCTCATCGTCCAGCTGCTCTTCTTCCGAATCCTCTGTGCGCTCCTCCCTCGGACTTACTGCCCTTACTACTACCTCACTGACAGACAACTGTGTCTCATCGTCATCGTCCTCCTCACCCACTGAAAGCTCTTGAGACAGTTTCCGGAAGTCCCCAGCCTCATCCCCCGGACCCCGGGAACTTTCCAAAGGTTGGGCATCGGTCACGACAAACTCCTCCGGTGGGAGAGGAACCATTGCTGCCCATTCTGGGCAGGGGCCCGAGAACAGTTCCTGGGAGTCTGCCTGCTCCTCAGAATGTGTCATTTTCATGGAGTGAGGAGGCTGGGAGGAAGGAGGAGCAGCAGCCAGAGGATTCAGAGTTGCAGCAGTGGACGGTGTAGAAGACTGGGTGGTCGATAGATTGCTGGATGCACTTTCTGCCATCCACGACAGGACCTGCTCACACTGCTCAGTTTCTAATAAAGGTCTACCGCGTGGACCCATTAATTGTGAGATGAATCTGGGGACCCCAGAAATTTGCCTCTCTCCTAATCCCGCAGCAGTCGGCTGCAATACACCTGGACCAGGAGCTCGGCCTGTGCCCACACCCTGACTTGGGCCTCCGCGTCCTCGCCTGCGTCCACGTCCTCTAGGCCTACCCCTACCCCTCAGCATGGTGTATTAAGAGTAGAGCAGAAACAGAACGCTGTAATTAAATGTGCCGCTTATTGGCCTGTGGTTGGAGGCTGACTTCGCTTACGGAGCACACAGCAGAGCCAGGAAACAATTATGCGCAAGCCTGTCGTGAGACCTAGGTGCGAATGACTGAGCTACTGTAATTCACAGCGCAGAACCAGTCAACTGGCCAAAGGGCAGTGGTAGGCCTTAAGTAGTTTGCTACAATTTTTTAAAATGGTGAGGTGAAAAAGCAGACAGACACCTTATGCAGCGTATATATGTATACTGTTTCCCTGTGGCGGGATGACGGCAATCATGTAACGGAGCGCACAGCAGAGCCAGGAAACAATTATGCGCAAGCCTGTCGTGAGACCTAGGTGCGAATGACTGAGCTACTGTAATTCACAGCGCAGAACCAGTCAGGTGGCCAAAGGGCAGTGGTAGGCCTTAAGTATTTTGCTACAATTTTTTAAAATGGTGAGGTGAAAAAGCAGACAGACACCGTATGCAGCGTATATATGTATACTGTTTCCCTGTGGCGGGATGACGGCGATCATGTAACGGAGCGCATAGCAGAGCCAGGAAACAATTATGCGCAAGCTTGTCGTGAGACCTAGGTGCGAATGACTGAGCTACTGTAATTCACAGCGCAGAACCAGTCAGGTGGCCAAAGGACAGTGGTAGGCCTTAAGTATTTTGCTACAATTTTTTAAAATGGTGAGGTGAAAAAGCAGACAGACACCGTATGCAGCGTATATATGTATACTGTTTCCCTGTGGCGGGATGACGGCGATCCTGTAACGGACACAGTAGAGCCAGGAAACAATTATGCGCAAGCCTGTTGTGAGACCTAGATGCGAATAACTGAGCTACTGTAATTCACAGCGCAGAACCAGTCAAGTGGCCAAAGGACAGTGGTAGGCCTTAAGTATTTTGCTACAATTTTTTAAAATGGTGAGGTGAAAAAGCAGACAGACACCGTATGCAGCGTATATCTGTATACTGTTTCCCTGTGGCGGGATGACGGCGATCATGTAACGGACACAGCAGAGCCAGGAAACAATTATGCGCAAGCCTGCTGTAACGCTTAGCTGGGTATTAATTAGCGACTACTACCCCCAGCAGACACGCAGGAAACTGAAGACGGTCACAGGCAGCCCAAATATAGTATTTTTCCCCAATTTTTTTGAAAAAGCCCACTGCCTATATAGACAGTATATCTCTTTCCCTGTACCACTGTCCCTGCCTCACCAGTACTGCCCCTATACTCTGTAAAATGACTGCAGACTGAGGACACAATGGTCTGCACGCCCGATATACAAAAAAAAAAGTTGTGCAACACTGCTAAAAGCAGCCTCCACAGTACTGCACACGGTCAGATGTGGCCCTAAGAAGGACCGTTGGGGTTCTTGAAGACGAATATAACACCTAACACTCTCCCTATAGCAGCTACAGCAAGACAGCACTTTCCCTGATCTCTGTCAGCATGCATCTGTGGCGAGCCGCGGGCGGGGCAGATTTTAATACTCTGGTGTCACCTGATCTCCCCAGCCACTCACTGCAGGGGGGGTGGTATAGGGCTGGAATGTCACAGGAGGAAGTTGTAATGCCTTCCCTGTCTTTCTATTAGCCAGAAAAGCACGAACATTTCTCAGGGAAGAAAATGAAAGTGACTCGAACATCGCGTGGTGCTCGTCTCGAGTAACGAGCATCTCGAACACCCTAATACTCAAACGAACATCAAGCTCGGACGAGTATGCTCACTGATCTCTAGTTGTTATATATTATACCGCTGAGGTAACTTGAAAGCTGCACTGTGATTGGTTGTTATTAGAGATGAGCGAGCACCAAAATGCTCGGGTGCTCGTTATTCGGGACGAACTTTTCGCGATGCTCGAGGGTTCGTTTCGAGTAACGAACCCCATTGAAGTCAATGGGCGACCCGAGCATTTTTGTATTTCGCCGATGCTCGCTAAGGTTTCCTTGTGTGAAAATCTGGGCAATTCAAGAAAGTGATGGGAACGACACAGCAACGGATAGGGCAGGCGAGGGGCTACATGTTGGGCTGCATCTCAAGTTCACAGGTCCCACTATTAAGCCACAATAGCGGCAAGAGTGGGGCCCCCCCCTCCCAAAAACTTTTACTTCTGAAAAGCCCTCATTAGCATGGCATACCTTAGCTAAGCACCACACTACCTCCAACAAAGCACAATCACTGCCTGCATGACACTCCACTGCCACTTCTCCTGTGTTACATGCTGCCCAACCGCCCCCCCTCCCCCCCACAGCGCACACCAAAGTGTCCCTGCGCAGCCTTCAGCTGCCCTAATGCCTCACCACCCTCATGTCTATTTATAAGTGCGTCTGCCATGAGGAGGAACCGCAGGCACACACTGCAGAGGTTGGCACGGCTAGGCAGCGACCCTCTTTAAAAGGGGCGGGGCGATAGCCCACAATGCTGTACAGAAGCAATGAGAAATAGAATCCTGTGCCACCGCCATCAGGAGCTGCACACGTGGGCATAGCAATGGGGAACCTATGTGTCACACACTATTCATTCTGTCAAGGTGTCTCTGCATGCCCCAGTCAGACTGGGGTTCTTTACAAGTGGACACAGATGCATTTATAATTCCCTGTGGACCCACAGCATGGGTGGGTGCCAGGAAGCCACCGGCGGTACATAGAAATATCCCATTGCATTGCCCAACACAGCTGAGGTAGTAATGTTGTGCTTAATACAGGTGGGCTTCGGCCCACACTGCATGCCCCAGTCAGACTGGGGTTCTTTACAAGTGGACAGATGTAGGTTAAACTCCGTGTGCACCTACAGCATGGGTGGCTCCCTGGAACCCACCGGCGATACACAAAAATATCCCATTGCATTGCCCAACACAGCGGATGTAACGTCAGCTGTAATGCAAGTGGGCTAAAAATTCATTTGATTACACTGTAGGCGAGGGCCCACAAAAATTGCTGTATCAACAGTACTAATGTACATCCAAAAAATTGGCCATGGCCAACCAAGAGGGCAGGTGAAACCCATTAATCGCTTTGGTTAATGTGGCTTAAGTGGTAACTAGGCCTGGAGGCAGCCCAGTTTAACGAAAAATTGGTTCAAGTTAAAGTTTCAACGCTTTTCAGAGCATTGAAACATCTAAAAATTGTTTAGAAAAATTATGAGTGAGCCTTGTGGCCCTAAGAAAAATTGCCCGTTCAGCGTGATTACGTGAGGTTTCAGGAGGAGGAGCAGGAGGAGGAGGGGGAATATTAGACACAGATTGATGAAGCAGAAATGTCCCCGTTTTGGATGGTGAGAGAGAACGTAGCTTCCATCCGCGGGTGCAGCCTACGTATTGCTTACGTATCGCTGCTGTCCGCTGGTGGAGAAGAGAAGTCTGGGGAAATCCAGGCTTTGTTCATCTTGATGAGTGTAAGCCTGTCGGCACTGTCGGTTGACAGGTGGGTACGCTTATCCGTGATGATTCCCTCAGCCACACTAAACACACTCTCTGACAAGACGCTAGCCGCAGGACAAGCAAGCACCTCCAGGGCATACAGCGCGAGTTCAGGCCACGTGTCCAGCTTCGACACCCAGTAGTTGTAGGGGGCAGAGGCGTCACGGAGGACGGTCATGCGATCGGCTACGTACTCCCTCACCATCCTTTTACAGTGCTCCCGCCGACTCAGCCTTGACTGGGGAGCGGTGACACAGTCTTGCTGGGGAGCCATAAAGCTGGCAAAGGCCTTGGAGAATGTTCCCCTGCCTGCGCTGTACATGCTGCCTGATCTCTGCGCCTCCCCTGCTACCTGGCCCTCGGAACTGCGCCTTCTGCCACTAGCGCTGTCGGATGGGAAGTTTACCATCAGTTTGTCCACCAGCGCCCTGTGGTATAGCAACACTCTCGAACCCCTTTCCTCTTCGGGAATGAGAGTGGGAAGGTTCTCCTTATAGCGTGGGTCGAGCAGTGTGTACACCCAGTAATCCGTAGTGGCCAGAATGCGTGTAACGCGAGGGTCACGAGAAAGGCATCCTAACATGAAGTCAGCCATGTGTGCCAGGGTACCTGTACGCAACACATGGCTGTCCTCACTAGGAAGATCACTTTCAGGATCCTCCTCCTCCTCCTCCTCTTCCTCCTCCTCAGGCCATACACGCTGAAAGGATGACAGCCCAGCAGCATGTGTACCCTCACCAGTGGGCCAAGCTGTCTCTTCCCCCTCCTCCTCATCCTCCTCATGCTCCTCCTCCTCCTCCTCAACGCACTGAGATATAGACAGGCGGGTGCTCTGACTATCCAGCGACATACTGTCTTCCCCCGGCTCTGTTTCCGAGCGCAAAGCGTCTGCCTTTATGCTTTGCAGGGAATTTCTCAAGATGCATAGCAGAGGAATGGTGACGCTAATGATTGCAGCATCGCCGCTCACCACCTGGGTAGACTCCTCAAATTTTCCAAGGACCTGGCAGATGGCTGCCAACCAGGGCCACTCTTCTGTAAATAATTGAGGAGGCTGACTCCCACTGCGCCGCGCAAGTTGGAGTTGGTATTCCACTATAGCTCTACGCTGCTCATAGAGTCTGGCCAACATGTGGAGCGTAGAGTTCCACTGTGTGGGCACGTCGCACAGCAGTCGGTGCACTGGCAGATTAAACCTATGTTGCAGTGTCCGCAGGGTGGCAGCGTGCGTGTGGGATTTGCGGAAATGTGCGCAGAGCTGGCGCACCTTTCCGAGCACGTATGACAAGTGGGGGTAGCTTTTCAGAAAGCGCTGAACCACCAAATTAAAGACATGGGCCAGGCATGGCACGTGCGTGAGGCTGCCGAGCTGCAGAGCCGCCACCAGCTTACGGCCGTTGTCACACACGACCATGCCCGGTTGGAGGCTCAGCGGCGCAAGCCAGTGGTCGGTCTGCTCTGTCAGACCCTGCAGCAGTTCGTGGGCCGTGTGCCTCTTCTCTCCTAAGCTGAGTAGTTTCAGCACGGCCTGCTGACGCTTGCCCACCGCTGTGCTGCCACGCCGCGTGACACCGACTGCTGGCGACGTGCTGCTGACACATCTTGATTGCGAGACAGAGGTTGCGTTGGAGGAGGAGGAGGAGGAAGGTGCTTTAGTGGAGGAAGCATACACCGCCGCAGATACCACCACCGAGCTGTGGCCCGCAATTCTGGGGGTGGGTAGGACGTGAGCGGTCCCAGGCTCTGACTCTGTCCCAGCCTCCACTAAATTCACCCAATGTGCCGTCAGGGAGATATAGTGGCCCTGCCCGCCTGTGCTTGTCCACGTGTCCGTTGTTAAGTGGACCTTGGCAGTAACCACGTTGGTGAGGGCGCGTACAATGTTGCGGGAGACGTGGTCGTGCAGGGCTGGGACGGCACATCGGGAAAAGTAGTGGCGACTGGGAACCGAGTAGCGCGGGGCAGCCGCCGCCATCATGCTTTTGAAAGCCTCCGTTTCCACAAGCCTATACGGCAGCATCTCTAGGCTGATCAATTTTGCAATGTGCACGTTTAACGCTTGAGCGTGCGTGTGCGTGGCGTCGTACTTGCGCTTGCGCTCAAACAGTTGCGCTAGTCATGGCTGGGCGCTGCGCTGAGAGACATTGCTGGATGGGGCCGAGGACAGCGGAGGTGAGGGTGTGGGTGCAGGCCAGGAGACGGTAGTGCCTGTGTCCTCAGAGGGGGGTTGGATCTCAGTGGCAGGTTGGGGCACAGGGGGAGAGGCAGTGGTGCAAACCGGAGGCGGTGAACGGGCATCGTCCCACCTTGTGGGGTGCTTGGCCATCATATGCCTGCGCATGCTGTTGGTGGTGCCTCCCCAGCTGATCTTGGCGCGACAAAGGTTGCACACCACTGTTCGTCGGTCGTCAGGCGTCTCTGTGAAAAACTGCCACACCGTAGAGCACCTTGACCTGTGCAGGGTGGCATGGCGCGAGGGGGCGCTTTGGGAAACAGTTGGTGGATTATTCGGTCTGGCCCTGCCTCTACCCCTGGCCACCGCACTGGCTCGGCCTGTGCCCACACCCTCACTTGGCCCTCCGCGTCCTCGGCCGCGTCCACGTCCTCTAGGCCTACCCCTACCCCTCAGCATGCTGTATTACCAGTGATTTGATTTCCCAGGCAGGAAAGAAATTGGCGCAAGGCTGCACTCAACCGTAGCTGGTTGTGTCTGATTTTTGTACGTTGTCCACGCAGCACACACGTACACGGAGACCTTAGGACTGACACAGGCAGGCCAAATATAATTTCTTTTCCTTTTTTGCAAAGGGAAGGACCCACTGCGTATATTCAATGAACAATAACTTTTAGAACTGTAGTGTGGCCCTGAAAAAGTGACACACAACTTTAGTGTAGCAGAGTTATTAACTCTAGCAGAGCAGGTATTTGCCAGTCAGTAAAAAAGACAATGGCGCAAGCCTGCAGTAAACCGTAGCTGGTTGCGTCTGATTTTTGTACGTTGTCCACGCAGCACACACGTACACGGAGACCTTAGGACTGACACAGGCAGGCCAAATATAATTTCTTTTCCTTTTTTGCAAAGGGAAGGACCCACTGCGTATATTCAATGAACAATAACTTTTAGAACTGTAGTGTGGCCCTGAAAAAGTGACACACAACTTTAGTGTAGCAGAGTTATTAACTCTAGCAGAGCAGGTATTTGCCAGTCAGGAAAGACAATGGCGCAAGCCTGCAGTAAACCGTAGCTGGTTGCGTCTGATTTTTGTACGTTGTCCACGCAGCACACACGTACACGGAGACCTTAGGACTGACACAGGCAGGCCAAATATAATTTCTTTTCCTTTTTTGCAAAGGGAAGGACCCACTGCGTATATTCAATGAACAATAACTTTTAGAACTGTAGTGTGGCCCTGAAAAAGTGACACACAACTTTAGTGTAGCAGAGTTATTAACTCTAGCAGAGCAGGTATTTGCCAGTCAGTAAAAAAGACAATGGCGCAAGCCTGCAGTAAACCGTAGCTGGTTGCGTCTGATTTTTGTACGTTGTCCACGCAGCACACACGTACACGGAGACCTTAGGACTGACACAGGCAGGCCAAATATAATTTCTTTTCCTTTTTTGCAAAGGGAAGGACCCACTGCGTATATTCAATGAACAATAACTTTTAGAACTGTAGTGTGGCCCTGAAAAAGTGACACACAACTTTAGGCCTCCTTCCCACGAGCGTGACGGGCTCCGCCGCGTAATATTCCGCAGTGAAGCCCGTCACGGTGCCCCCCAGAGACCCCATACTTACCAGCGGAAGATCGCGTGAAGACGCTTCCCCGCCCACCGCCGTCGCGTCATGTGACACGCCCACCGCGTCACATGACGCGGCCGGCCGTGTCACGTGACGCGCCGGCCGCGTCATATGACGCGCCGACCGCGTCATATGACGCGCGGCGGTAGGCGGGGAAGCGTTTTTTCACGCTATCTTCCGCTGGTTGCAGCGGGAGATAGCGTGAACGGACGGCTTCCATTGACTGCAATGGAAGCCGTCAGCGCGTACAGCCCGTCCTCACCCGCAGCAAATAGAGCATGCTGCGGGTGAGGACGGGAGAAATCGCGGTGCGTAATTCCGTGGTGGAATTACGCATCGTGAGCATTGTGCTATTAGGTTCAATAGAACCTAATAGCATGGTGCAACGCAGCGGATTTTTGCCGCGGATTTACGCGGCGTAAATCCGTTCGTGGGAAGGAGGCCTTAGTGTAGCAGAGTTATTAACTCTAGCAGAGCAGGTATTTGCCAGTCAGGAAAGACAATGGCGCAAGCCTGCAGTAATACACAATTCTGTCCCTGTAGTATCAATGGAGGGTGCAATGCTCTGCACAGACGATTTTTAGAAAAAAAAAAAATGCAACACTGCTAACAGCAGCCAGCACAGTACTGCACACGCTTAAATTTGGCCCTAGAAAGGACCGTTGAGGTTCTTGAAGGCTACACTCACTCCTAACACTCTCCCTGCCTATACACCACTTCTGTCCCTAATGCCGGGTGCAATGCTCTGCACTGCCGATTTTCAGAAAAAAAAAAAAAAAAAACACTGCTAGCAGCAGCCTGCACACACGTAGATGTGGCCCTAAGAAGGACCTTTGGGGTTCTTGAAGCCTACACTGACTCCTAATGCTCTCCCTACAGCAGCACCAGCATGATAGTACTTTCCCTCAGCTAACTCACAAGGCATGTGTGGCGAGCCGCGGGAGGGGCCGACTTTTATACTCGGGTGACATCTGATCTTCCCAGCCACTCACAGCAGGGGGGTGGTATAGGGCTTGAACGTCACAGGGGGAAGTTGTAATGCCTTCCCTGTCTTTCAATTGGCCAGAAAAGCGCGCTAACGTCTCAGAGAGGAAACTGAAAGTAACCAGAACACCGCGTGGTGCTCGTTACGAGTAACGAGCATCCCGAACACCCTAATATTCGCACAAATATCAAGCTCGGACGAGTACGTTCGCTCATCTCTAGTTGTTATCTAGATATATAAAAACGAATGTATGTATGTATGTCTATCTTCGCAGCAACGCACGACGGGTAAGCTAGTCTACATATATAAAATTGAATGTATGCGTGTGTGTCTGTCTGTGTGTCTACCTGTCTATCTGTTTGTCCTTTATGCCCTACTACACCATTCATCCGATCGCCATGAAACTTTGGGAAGTTGTTAAGTACACTCCTGGGAAGATTACTGGCATAGTATATCTATCATATGATAAATGGCGCGCGTGCGAGCGTCGTCGACAGTTACGCTCCCCCACGTAGATTGTTCGATTTCCATCATTGCCACTAATTCTCTCACTTCCCGATGTCGTAGAAACATGAAATTTGGCACGAGCATTGATTATGTCATAAATAGGAAAAGCTAATGGGTCCCAACTCCATTTTTCAATTCTAAGCGCAAAAGAATTAGCGTCCAAATTTTACGTACGGAATCTAATTCTCTCACTTCCCAATGTCATAGAAACTTGAAATTTGGCACGAGCATTGATTATGTCATAAATAGGAAAAGTTAATGGGTCCCAACTCCATTTTTCAATTCTACGCGCAAAAGAATTAGCGTCCAAATTTTACGTACGGAATCTATTTCTCTCACTTCCCGATGTAATTTGGCACGAGCATTAATTATGTAATAAATAGGAAAAGCTAATGGGTCCCAACCCGATTATTCAATTCTAAGCGCCAAAGAATTAACGTCCAAATTTTACGTACAGAATGTAATTTTCTCACTTCCCAATGTCATAGAAACTTAAAATTTGGCACGAGCATTGATTATGTCATAAATAGGAAAAGCTAATGGGTCCCAACCTGATTATTTAATTCTAAGCGCAAAAGAATTAGCGTCCAAATTTTACGCACAGAATCTAATTTTCTCACTTCCCGATGTCATAGAAACTTGAAATTTGGCACGAGCATTGATTAGGTCATAAATAGAAAAAGCTAATGGGTCCCAACTCGATTATTCAATTCTAAGCGCCAAAGAATTAGCGTCCAAATTTTACGTACGGAATCTAATTCTCTCACTTCCCAGTGTCATAGAAACTTGAAATTTAGCATGAGCATTGATTATGTCATAAATAGGAAAAGTTAATAGAATTGAATAATTGAGTTGGGATCTATTAACTTTTCCTATTTATGACATAATCAATGCTCATGCTAAATTTCAAGTTTGTATGACATTGGGAAATGAGAAAATTAGATTCTGTACGTAAAATTTGGACGCTAATTCTTTGGCGCTTAGAATTGAATAATCGGGTTGGGACCCATTAGCTTTTCCTATTTATGACATAATCAATGCTCGTGCCAAATTACATCGGGAAGTGAGAGAAATAGATTCCGTACGTAAAATTTGGACGCTAATTCTTTTGTGCTTAGAATTGAATAATTGAGTTGGGATCTAAGCGCCAAAGAATTAGCGTCCAAATTTTGCGTACGAAATCTAATTTTCTCACTTACCAATGTCATAGAAACTTAAAATTTGGCATGAGCATTGATTATGTCATAAATAGGAAAAGCTAATGGGTCCCAACCTGATTTAATTCTAATCGCCAAAGAATTAGCGTCCAAATTTTACGTACAACATCTAATTTTCTCACTTCCCGATGTCATAGAAACTTGAAATTTGGCACGAGCATTGATTATGTCATAAATAGAAAAAGCTAATGGGTCCTAACTCGATTATTCAATTCTAAGCGCAAAAGAATTAGCGTCCAAATTTTACGTACGGAATCTAATTCTCTCATTCCCAGTGTCATAGAAACTTGAAATTTGGCACGAGCATTGATTATGTCATAAATAGGAAAAGTTAATGGGTCCCAACTCTATTTTTCAATTCTAAGCGCAAAAGAATGAGCGTCCAAATTTTATGTACGGAATCTATTTCTCTCACTTCCCGATGTAATTTGGCACGACCATTGATTATGTTATAAATTGGAAAATTTAATGAATCCCAACTCGATTATTCAATTCTAAGCACCAAAGAATTAGTGTCCAAATTTTACGTACGGAATCTAATTTTCTCACTTCCCAATGTCATAGAAACTTAAAATTTGGCACGAGCATTGATTATGTCAAAAATAGGAAAAGTTAATACGTCCAAACTCGATTATTCAATCCTAAGCACCAAAGAAAGCTAATGGGTCCCAACTCGATTATTCAATTCTAAGTGTAGAATAATTAGCGTCCAAATTTTATGTACAGAATCTTATTCTCTCACTTCCCGATGTAATTTGGCACGAGCATTGATTATGTCATAAATAGGAAAGCTAATGGGTCCCAACTAGGGATGAGCGAGCATACTCGGTAAAGCACTACTCTTCGAGTAATGTGCTTTATCCTAGTATCTCTCTGCTCGTCCTGAAAGATTCGGGGCGCGCCACTGCTGACAGGTGAGTCGCAGCGGGGAGCAGGGGAGAGCGGGCGGGAGAGAGGGAGAGAAAGATCTCCCCTCCGTTCCTCCCCGCTCTCCCCTGCAGCTCCCCGCTTCGCGGCGCTCCCCGAATCTTTCAGGACGAGCAGAGAGATACTCGGATAAAGCACATTACTCGAACGAGAAGTGCTTTACCGAGTATGCTCGCTCATCCTTAGTCCCAACCTGATTATTTAATTCTAAGCGCGAAAGAATTAGTGTCCAAATTTTACGTACGGAATCTAATTTTCTCACTTCCCAATGTCATAGAAACTTGAAATTTGGCACGAGCATTGATTATGTCAAAAATAGGAAAAGTTAATTGGTCCCAACTCGATTATTCAATTCTAAGCACCAAAGAATTAGCCTCCAAATTTTACGTACAGAATCTAATTTTCTCACTTCGCGATGTCATAGAAACATGAAATTTGTCATGAGCATTGATTGTCATAAATAGGAAACGTTAATGGGTCCCAATTCGATAATTTAATTCTAAGCGCAAAAGAATTAGCGTGGAGGCGGAGCCTGACGAGGAGCAAGATGGCCGCTTAAGCCCGGAGCTCCCTCCGCATGGCGCCCTACAGGGTCTATTTACAAGCTATCAGGAGCAAACAATGAGGAGAGCTACGAAGGAGAGGATCGGAGACCAACCCTGCACACCCCGAACAGTGAAAAATCAAGCCGGCATGCAGCGCTACCTGAAGGAGCGCGGCTCCCGCTCTCCGCACCCGTCAGTCAAGATGGCGCCGGCGGCAGAAGCTGCTGCATCAAACAGTAAGGCCGGAGGGGGAGAGCTCTCCTCAGATGAAGAGGACTCATGTGGGGTCTCGAGGGGATTTATGAGAGAGCTGCTTGCTAGTGCTCTAAACCCCATAATTGCTGACCTCACTGAAATTAAAGAGGATGTCAAGCAGATGGGGCGCAGAGTGGAGGAGCTGGAGTCAGTAACGGCTCCCGTTTCCACACATGCGATCGCTTTGGAGAAAATGTTAAGGGAACATCATGACAGTATTAACCGAGCGCTCATAGCACAAGATCTTGAGAATCGTAATAGGAGGTGTAACTTGAGGTTCAAGGGCCTGCCGGAGTCCTGGGCTACTGAGTCACTTACCAAGGTAGCCTCCGAAATCTTTCAGCAGATACTGGGTACTGAGAGAGCCACTTTAATAAAAATAGAAAGAATTCACAGGGCTCTCAGACCGACACCTGCCCCCTCTGAGCCCCCCCGTGACATTATATGTAAATTGCTTTCTTTCCAAGACACTGCTCTGATTCTAAAAACGGCAAGAACTAGCAAGGAACTTAAGTACGGGGAATCACACTTTCAAATCTTCCAGGACCTCTCCCCGACGACATTAGCGAAGCGCCGGTTGTTCCGCCCGCTCTTGGACGCTCTAAGAGCAAAGAACATCCGCTATTCTTGGCTGTTCCCTTTCGGCATCAGCATAGCCGGTAAAGAGAGAAGGTTGTTAGTTCGCTCCCCAGAGGATCTACAGAGCTGCTGGGAGAATTTAGAGCTTGAACCGATAGACTTGCCCTCCTGGATGCCTCTCCCTGAATTCCCTAAACTACCTCATCTAACACTTCCTGAGCCGTGGCAGGTCGCAAGCAACCCTAAGTCGCCGAAAGCAAAAAAGAAAAAGGCAAAAGATCCCACTGCTACTCTGGACACTTGACATCATAAGAGGTGGCTGTATCCCGATTTCAGACCAGCGGACCTGGTTTTAGAATGGTCTCGGGAGGATGCCGGAGGACTTTCCCGCTAAATGTATCCTCCCCTGTGATGCTGGTGGGTTCCCCGGCTGGGGACCCTCTCCTTCTTCTCCTTCACTTTATCTGCGGTTTATGCAAACAAGTGACGCAAGTTTGTATTTGTTATGATGTAAACTACCTTAGAGCACTTAGAATAATCATATGCATTGGCATACCCCTTGTTTGCAAAATGTTTCTCTTCTAAAAGCTGAGACGTGTATAGCTTTAAGTTTTTTCTTTTTACAGTTTTTGACTTATGGACCCGTGGGGCGCCTGACGGATCAGGCGGATTTCTTAGTTGCCTATCCCTCAGTGTTGGAGGCTTAGACAACTCGCCCCCCCTTCTTCCTTCTGTCTCCCGTGGCTGGTTTGTTCCAGGGTTGGAAACCAGGACTGCCGACCCGGGGGACAGTCTCACAACACATTGACGTATCCCCCTGATACGTATTCACTGTTCTACTTTTACTACTGTTTGTCTGTCCTACCCCCCCCCCCCCTTACACACCCCTTCCGTCTCCCTCCCCTCCTCCCCTGCGTTTTCCCTATTCACCACCTGATCTTGATACGCCTTCAATCTCTGGAATTGACAGATTGGTGTAGATTTTTGGTGTTTAACGCTTTTCTTGTCATCTTCCTTCTCTCACACCTGACTAGAGAAAGAGAAAAGGTCAGCTCTTCTTCATAGACGCAATGGATGAGATAACCCGAATCACCACACTAAACGTGAACGGCCTTAATTCCCCGGCTAAGAGACATCACATTGCAGTACTTCTGAAAAGGTATGGATCGAGGGTTGTTTTCTTGCAGGAGACCCACTTCAGGGGAGACAGGTGCCTGTCCTTACCGGGTAAACAGTTCCCCCTTGCGTACCACAATACGCACCCATCGTCTGCCTCAAAGGGTGTTACCATCTTGCTACACAAATCTCTTACCTTCACCTGTGAGGGGCGCTATGCTGACGAGGAAGGCAGGGCCCTATTCTTAAAGGGCGTTCTCAACAATAATAAAGTAACTTTAGCAAATATTTACGCCCCAAACACTAACCAGATACCATGGCTGCTGAAACAGGTAGAAGCCTTAAGGCATTTTGCCAGTGGTCAGATAATACTAGGAGGGGATCTTAACCTCACGATGTGCCCCCTATTGGACTCTTCAGAGGGTAAATCCCGAATATCTCAAAAAAATTTGAATAAACTAAAACGCTCCCTGGCGGAGACGGATGTTGTAGATGGTTGGAGAAGCTTCAATACTAATATTAAAGATTACACATTTTTCTCAGGGGTCCACTCCTCCTTCCAGCGCCTCGACTATATCTTTATATCTTCTTCCCTGTTACAACATGTAGCAAACGCGACTATTGATCCTATCTTAATCACGGATCATGCGCCGGTCCACATAAACCTCCGTCTGCCTCCCCAGCTCCCCAGAGAATGGCGCTGGAGACTCAATCCCTCCCTCTTAGATAATGAGGAAGAAAGGACACAGCTGAAAACATCATTAGAGGAATATTTCCAGTTAAACAAATCAGACAAACTGCCAGTTCCTCTGGTTTGGGAGGCCCATAAGGCGTTTGTCAGAGGCCTCCTAATTGCTGCGGGATCCAGTGCCAAAAAGAGACAGCAAAAAGAAATAGACAACAAACTCCTCCAAATTGCTAAATTAGAGCGAGTCTCTAAGCTCTCGATCAGCAAGACCTCCCTGGAAGAACCAACTGTGCTCCGGAAGGAACTTAAACTCATACTGGAGTCTAAATTCAATAAAAAACACCTATATTTAAAACACATCACGTATGCGCAGGGTAACAGAGGGAGCAGATACACGTCTGCTCTCATCAAAAAAGCAAAGGCCAGGAATCACATAAAGTACATCAAAACCTCTTGCGGGCAACGGGTTTCCTCCACAACCGATATAGCGAACGAGTTCCGAAGCTTCTACTCTTCTCTCTATAATCTCAGAGAACCTCTAACTCAAGAAGCCACTATCAATGCCAAAGAGCAGATTAACCAGTTCCTCAGAGACTTAGACCTCCCAAAAATAGAAGAGGAAGACTTAGAGGCATTCATGACACCAGTCACGGACCAAGAAATAGAGGATCTTATAGACAATGCCCCACCCGGAAAGAGCCCAGGTCCCGATGGACTTTCATTAAGCTACTTTAAAACATTTAAAAGCACTCTCATACCCCATCTAAAGGACCTCTTTAATGCATTATTGCAAGGCACCCCCCTTCCGAGACAGGCGCAGGAAGCGCACATTACTTTAGTACATAAAGAAAGCAAGGACCCGGAGTCCTGCGGCAGCTACCGCCCGATCTCCCTGATAAACCTCGATATGAAATTCTGGGCGAAAATCTTAACGAAAAGAATAGAAAAAGTTATCACTAAACTGATTAACTTAGAACAGTTGGGGTTTGTCAGGGGGAGAGAGGGGAGGGACGGTTGTCTCCGACTGCTCCATGCCGCCAGATACGCCCAAAGCAATAATATCCCATTAGCTTTTGTGGGTACAGACGCCGAAAAAGCGTTTGACCGCATAAACTGGGTCTACATGGAGCAGGTCCTTCTGCATTTCAACTTTCCCCCAAAATTCGTCACAGCGATTTTCTCCCTCTATGCCTCGCCCCATGCCAGGCTTAAAATTAACGATTCCCTCTCCTCCCCGGTCAACATAAGTAATGGTACGAGACAGGGATGTCCCCTGTCCCCCTCACTGTTCATCCTTGCCCTCGAACCCTTCCTCCAAAAAATAAGACTAGACCCCCTGATACAGGGACTGAGAGTAGGAGGAAAGACCCTCTCTGCGTCTGCATACGCGGACGACATAACATTCCTTATAACGAACCCAGAGACGGGTCTCCCCCACCTAGTACAGCTGCTGGAGGATTTTGGGTTGATATCCAATTTCAAAATTAACCTATCCAAATCAACGGCACTAAACATTTCTATCCCACCTAATAGATTTAAAGCGATCATAAGTAACTCTCCCTTTACCTGGGCCGACTCGTCAATTGAATACTTGGGGGTCAAAATTACTAAAAAAGCAGAAGACTTGTTTGCAACAAATTTTCTCCCCTTACTGGGAAAGATTAAGAATCTAGTAAGAACCTATGACCTCCCTTTTATATCCTGGTTAGGCAGAAAAAATATATTGAAGTCCTACATCATTCCTATTATACTTTATAAAATCAGATTACTCCCAGTGTTTATTCCATCGAGTTTCTTCAAGTCTCTACGTACCATTTTCACAAGATATCTGTGGATGGGAGGGCGGCCGAGGCTGGCGCATTGTCTGCTAATCAGAAGGCGCTCGGAGGGGGGAGTGGACCTACCATGCCCTAAACAGTTTTATTTGGTTGCACAACTAAATCACTGGCTGGAACTAACACACCCAGTTAAGGACCCCCTGCTCCAGTCCCTAGCTAAAGGAGCCCACGGCTCTCATCTGGTGGAGGAACTCTGGGTCCCGCAAGGGAAACATAAGAGGATACAGAATACTAATCCCCTTACAAAAGGATTAATGAATACTTGGGCTGCCCTGGGGGCTGCTGGCTCCAAGCCCTTCCCCATGCGCACCCATATCTGTCTTGCACAGATACATGGGTCTATCTCTGGACCCACATACAGCTAGAATCTGGAAACCACTGGCAGACAAAAGAATCCAAGACGTAGCGGACTTAGCATACAAATACCCTCTTCCATCGCTAGAGGATCTTCTACCTGGATATCCCCTGTCTTTCCTCACCTCGACTCACTTATTAAAAGTTATAAACAACTTCCTAAAAGACCACAAAACCACTAGGCCCCTAACAGCGTTCGAGACAACCTTGGCGGGAGACAATGCCCAAACCAGAAAGGTTTCTTATATACGGAAACACTTTGTCTCCCCGCCAGGGGACGTGAGCCCTGCCTTCCTCGTTTCATGGGAGAGGGAGCTACGGATCTCTCTGTCCCCAAAGGAGACCAAGCTTATTCTGAAGACCGCGTTTGGTCTGTCACCATGCATCACCTCACAGGAATCTCACTATAAGCTTCTGGCAAGATGGTCTAGGACCCCGCAGTGGTTGCATGATCATAAATTAAGCGCACATGATTTGTGTTGGAGGTACGAGGTTGCAGCTGGGTCCTTCCTCCACATATGGTGGGAGTGCCCGGCTCTGACTAAATTTTGGAGAGAGGTGGAGAAGGTACTGAGGCAAATCTCTTCGGGACTGATTCTCTCCCCTGAGGTGGTTCTCCTGTGGAGACCGACTCCGATTTTCCATCCACTACGGAATAAATTGACTGCCCTGCTGATAGATACCGCAAAATCCCTTATACCATTAAAGTGGAAACAGAGAGACCCACCTACACTAACTCAATGGCGCGATAAGGTTGATACCCTAGCGAATTTAGAGGAACTATCGGCCTGGTCCAGAGGGACACATGACAAATTTATAGATACTTGGACTCCCTGGAGAGCGATTTTTTTGGTAACGAATGCTCCGAACAATTAGGTAATGCCAATTCCAACAGACCTACGATACATATACAATGATCATTATGCAAATATTAGCATAGTTCATGCTCTATAAGAACCCCTCCCGTGCTAACCCCCTAGGGGTGAGCCGCTCATATCGGGATTTCTCACCAGCCTTTGACTCTCCTCTGGTTAATTCTGATTTAAGCTCATTGAAGGGTACCGAGTTCCCCCCCCCCCCTACCTCCCCCCTGCTCCCCCCCCCTTTCCCCATCCCCTCCATGTTTAAATGTTTCAAGACTCTGCTAGTGATGAGATGGGAAGAGTATTTTAGCTTATATGACATAGTAGAACCACCCTTGCTTGTTGCCAGGGGGGGTTCGGAACAGCCTTCGCGGTAGGGAGGAACATTACCTCAACCTGCTTCAAGCCAACTTTCAAGAGCCCCTGAGTGGACTTCCCAATCCGTGAGGGCTTTGTTAAAGCAGATAAGATTGTATTTAAAATGCAAATTGTAACCCATCTCAATAACTGTTGCGGAATTGTTGTTCTAATTAAAAAGCTAATGGGTCCCAACCCGATTATTTAATTCTAAGCGCAAAAGAATTAGCGTCCAAATTTTTCGGACGGAATCTAATTTTCTCACTTCCCAATGCCATAGAAACTTGAAATTTGACACGAGCATTGATTATGTCATAAATAGGAAAAGCTAATGAATCCCAACTCGATTATTCAATTCTAAGCGCCAAATAATTAGCGTCCAAATTTTACGTATAGAATCTAATTTTCTCACTTCCCGATGTCATAGAAATGTAAAATTTGGCATGAGCATTGATTATGTCATAAATAGGAAAAGTTAATGGGTCCAAACTCGATTATTTAATTCTAAGCGCTAAAGAATTAGCGTCCAAATTTTACTTACAGAATCTAATTCTCTCACTTCCCAATGTAATTTGGCACGAGCATTGATTATGTCATAAATAGGAAAAGTTAATGGGTCCCAACTCGATTATTCAATTCTAAGCGCCAAAGAATTAGCGTCCAAATTTTTCGTACGGAATCTAATTGTCTCAATTCCCAATGTCATAGAAACTTGAAATTTGGCACGAGCATTGATTATGTCATAAATAGGAAAAGCTAATGGGTCCCAACCCGATTATTTAATTCTATGCGCAAAAGAATTAGCGTCCAAATTTTTCGTACGGAATCTAATTTTCTCACTTCCCAATGCCATAGAAACTTGAAATTTGGCACGAGCATTGATTATGTCATAAATAGGAAAAGCTAATGGGTCCCAACCCGATTATTTAATTCTAAGCGCCAAAGAATTAGCGTCCAAATTTTACGTGCGGAATCTAATTTTCTCACTTCCCGATGTCATAGAAACTTAAAGGGGTTGCCTCGCGAAAGGAAGTGGGGTTAAGAACTTCTGTATGGCCATATTAATGCACTTTGTAATATACATCGTGCATTACATATGAGCCATACAGAAGTTATTCACTTACCCACTCCGTTGCTGGCGTCCCCGTCTCCATGGCTCCGTCTAATTTCAGTGTCTAATCGCCCGATTAGACGCGATTGCGCAGAAGGGTCTTCTTCCTTCTTGTTGGTCAGGACACGAGCGGCGTTCTGGCTCCGCCCCCTTTTACGCGTCATTGCGTATCTCTGCCCCGTCACGTGTGCCGATTCCAGCCAATCAGGAGGCTGGAATCGGCAATGGACCGCACAGAGCCCACGGTGCACCCTGGGAGAAGACCCGCGGTGCATCGTGGGTGAAGATCCCGGCGGCCATCTTGGAGGAAAAGAAGGAAGAAATTGCAGAGAGGGGATTCGGGTAAGTAAAATATTTTTTTTAATTTCAACACATCCCTTGGGTTTGTCCTGCGCTGAACGGGGGGCCTATGCAAAAAAAAAAAACCTGTTTCGGCGCGAGACAACCCCTTTAAAATTTGGCACGAGCATTGATTATGTTAGAAATAGGAAAAGTTGATGGGTCCCAACTTCATTATTCAATTCTAAGCGCAAAAGAATTAGCGTCCAACTTTTACGTACGGAATCTAATTTTCTCACTTCCCAATGTCATAGAAACTTGAAATTTAGCACGAGCATTGATTATGTCAGAAATAGGAAAAGTTGGGGGGCGTGGCCAAGAAGGAGAGCTAGATGGTCGCATCCTAACACAGCTCTCCTCTTAAACCTGCACAGCGACTACAAAGCAGCTAAAATATCAGCAAAAAAACTTCTCTTCCCACTCCTGAAGAAGGCGAGAAGCTACCGATATGCCCAGAAGGGTGAGGAAACTCTCCTCGAAAAAATTAACGGACTTCTACTCCACAAGAAGCCGTGGAGAGGAACCTAAAGATGGCGGACCTGCGCTCCCGCGCTCAGAGGCAAGGCGGGAATCCCTGGACGCAAGGGAAAACTCTGTCAAGGGAGACATAAGCCACGGCGGAGGAGGAACCCTGCCTGCACTCCCCACAGACAGGCAATCATCTCCCCTCGCTGCCCCGCAGCTACTACCTGGAGATCCGACTCGCAGAGAGAGCTCAGCTGACAGTTGGAGCCGAAGCCCGGAGAGACCCCCCTCTCCTTCCGACATAGTCTCCCTGCAGGATGTCCAGACTGCTGCTGCCGGAGCTCACTTAGACTGGGAAAACAGAGCCTCCACCGCCGCTCCTCGCTCTCCTGCTGGACCTCCGACAGCACTGCAGAAGGAGAACGGAGGTTGGTCTCATACACACCACAGCTCCTCTGCTTCTATGGAGCCAGCCGCGGAACTCCTGCCTGCATCGCTCATTATGAGTGCCGCTGACAAGCCGGTCCGGGCACAGGACACACAGGTGGGTGAAGCAAGCCTCCCATGCTCTGCCCTGGCTGAAAGCTTTCCTGACCAGGCAGCCACTGCATTAAATCTCCGGGGGCGCTCTCTCCCAACCTCCCTGGCTTATGCCACTAAGAAATCCCCCCACAATGCCACATCACATACAAGGCTTCACCTCCACAACAATGTCCCTCCAGAACTAGAGACTGAACCTCTAACCACTGCAGAGGGCACCCCCCAAGAGGGTAATGAAGCTACCTCCTGTGCTATGAGCCTCTGCAGGGACAAGAGGAACTGCGTGGTCCCTACAGACATACGCACTCCTATGCATAAATCGCCTTCTAACAAGTTCCCACCAAAAGGGACCCTCCTGCCCGCCAAAAACCTTCCAGACCAAGCTCCAATGGCACCTCCCCTACCGAGATAGCGTCAGCGAGCAGCAAAAGAGGCGCCCAGCACCACCCCCCCCCCCCCCCGCATCGGGAGTGAGGGAGAACAGTTCAAATTCCTCTAGCCCGCAAAAACAAAGAGCCCGCTACTCCTCAGGCCCTGATCCAACAACTGAACCGTCTCTAAAAGATATCCCAGCACACAACCACGCTGCGTCGGAAATTTTCATGAAAGAAGCAATGTTGGTGCTTCACACCTCAATACAAAAAGATATCGCCAATAGCATTGCAGGCATAAATGCGACTGTAGATGAGCTAGGAGAAAGAGTGGACCACACAGAGCGTAAAATGGGAGACTTTGCAGCAGCCCATAACTCATTAGTGGACTCTCATAACAGTTTGGAGGAGGAGGTGGAATCCCTGCGAAACAAATTGGCGGATATAGAGGACAGAAACTGCCGAAATAATATTAAATTCAGAGGTACCCCTGAATCGACACCTCCCTCTGAACTCACTGCCTTTCTGAAAAGCCTAATTCAAGCGATCATCCCACAGTGCTCAGCCTCGGACCTAACAATAGACCGGGCACACAGATTGCCAAGAGCTCAATCCGTTCCTCCGTCATACCCGCGAGACACAATCGCACGGATCCACTTTTTCCACATCAAAGACCAACTTATGCGAGCCTCAAGACAACTTCCTTCACTACCAGCTCCGTTCCAGAATATTACACTCTACGCCGACCTCTCCCAAGCTACAATAGCAGCAAGAAAGAAATTGTTCCCCATAACTTCAGCGCTACGAAACCACGAAGTAAGATACAAATGGGGCTTCCCAACTAAAATCATCGTCACAAAGAACGGGAGAACCCATGTTATTGCCACACTAGATAAAGGCCTGGAGCTACTAGAAGAATGGAACATTCCTTGCCCAGCACAAGCCGACCAAACCCTGCCCAAGAGAAACAACCAGTCCCCCAAGATCGCGCAGGAGTGGAGAGATGCAACCTAGAACTCCAACATCGCTGATTTCTGGCTCTACAAGAACAGGTTATACCACCATATTTCTGCAGACTTTCCCCAAGTTTGCGCAGTCTAACCCACTGCACGATTATGTTTCTGCTCTTACTTTTACCTATCCAAATGTTTGTTATTCCCCACAAGGTACCTAATTGTTTATTCTTTACAAACTGCATAGCTTTGTTACCGTTTAATGATATTTCTTGCTATGTGAAAAGGTTGTTGTCTATGCACGGTTTCCTTAGCGCAAAACCACCTCAACCAATATGGCATTGAAAATGATATCCCTCAATGCAAAAGGATTGAATAGCCCGTTCAAAAGATCTCTTTTGTGGAGAGAAGTTAAAAGATCAAAAGCGGAGGTGGTTTGCGTTCAGGAGTCCCACTTTCAAAAAAATGACCCCGCCAGACTAATTAATAGGGACTTTCCCCAAGTCTTCTACGCCAATGGCCCAAAGAAAAAAGCAGGCGTTTTCATTGCAATAAAAAAAACGGTTGCTTTCCAGCTACAAAAGGAAATTCTAGACGAGAGAGGAAGATATGTGGCCTTGGTTTGTAAAATTAATAACATGATCTTCACTATAGTGAACGTCTATGCCCCAAATACTGCACAACTTGCGTTTCTAAATGATCTGTGTAAACAGCTCTCGCATATAATTAAAGGCAAACTTATAATATGCGGGGACTTTAATACCATCCGTAGCCCAGACTTGGACTCAACATCAAAAAGAGACAGAGCTCCCCCTTACCTTTACGATTGGCTACGGAAAGAAGATCTGTATGATGTGTGGAGATGTAAACACGCATCAGAGAGAGACTTCACCTTGTTCTCCAATAGACACAACACTTACTCCCGCATCGACATGTTTCTAACAACAAAATGGCTCTTACCAATGGTTACAGAGTGCGAAATGGGAGACATCACCTGGTCAGACCATGCCCCGATTACCTTATCCCTCCGTCTATCCCATTCGCCCCCAAATGCGTTTATCTGGAGAAATAATACCTACGTCATGTCTCTTAAAAACAACTCCAATTCGGCAGAGAAAATGCTCACTGAATTCTTTGCTCTTAACTCCCACCCTTCCATCAGCCCTTCAACTCTATGAAACGCACACAAGGCTTTCGCAAGAGGTCTTTTCATTCAACAGACAGCTTATTACAATAAGCAACGTAACTTAACCACACTTGACTTACTAACAAAAGTCTCCACCTTGGCTGCGATACACAAGGCAGACCTGTCCCTAGGAAATTTACTTCCCTTAAAAAAAGCAAGAACAGAGCTTCAAGCGCACCTCTCAATAGATCACAAGAACCACATAAAAAGACTTAAAATGTATCACTATCATTCACACAATAAGGCGAGTAAACTAATGGCCAACAAAGTCAAAGCAACCAAAGCAAACTCAAGAATTCCTTATCTAATCTCTCAGACAACAAACAAAAAGATTTACAGCCCACAAGAAATCGCCGACATAACTACTACAATTCACTCTACCATCTAAGTCATGATAAAAATACTCCCCAACCTAATGACCTAGCAATTGATGCATTCTTATCCACACTTTCTATTCCATCTCTCTCGCAAAGCCAAATTCAAGACCTATGCCAACCTATCACGCCACAAGAAATAGAACAAACTATTCGCTCACTAAAGCGGGGCAAATCCCCTGGTCCCGATGGTTTTTCGAACGAATACCTCAAACTATTCTCTCCGGTCTTACTTCCACATATATGTAAATTTTTTAATCACATAATGTTAATGGGCGAAATCCCCCCTGAAAACTTAAAAGCAACCATAGTCACCATCCCCAAGGAGGGCAAGCCCCCCGAATCCACAAGCAACTTTCGCCCTATCTCTCTCCTAAATTCGGATACCAAGCTCTATGCGAAAATAATAGCCAACCGATTATTTCCTATCCTACCCCAGCTTGTTAAAAACGACCAGGTGGGCTTCACAAGAGGAAGACAGGCACCAGACGGAACAAGACGTCTGATCAACCTCATAGCCAAAACTGGTGCAGCATGAATGCCTTCTCTGCTCCTTGCTTTGGATGCGGAGAAGGCATTCGATAGGGTGCATTGGGGATACATGAGACGCGTTCTGGAACGATTCGGTTTTTCCGGACCAATTCTCACGGCGGTGACCGCCCTCTACACTACCCCATCAGCTTCGGTTCTAACTAACGGTGTTCTATCTAAACCATTCCAAATCACCAATGGTACGCGCCAAGGCTGTCCCCTATCGCCTCTTGTATTCTCTATGATGATGGAGCCGCTGGCGGAGGCAGTTAGGTCCAACCCACATATTGAGGGCATTCCCACAGGAACAGACACGCACAAAATAAACCTATTTGCCGACGACGTAATACTAACTCTAACAAACCCAAAAACGTCTCTTCCCCAGGTGATGTCTACCTTGCAACATTTCAGTGCCATTTCCTATTACAAAGCAAATTCCACTAAATTACAAATGATGGGCATTAACCTATCCAAAACAGATGAAAAACTGTTGAGAACAACATTCCCATTCCAATGGTGTCCTTCCTCCCTGCCTTATTTAGGCATACTCTTAACCCCCTCAGTCGCCGACCTTTTCTCAACAAACTTCTTCCCGCTAAAAAAACTACTACAAAAAGAACTAGACCGCCTGGCAAAATACGAGCCTAGCTGGATGGGCAGGGTGATTCTGTACAAAATGCTCATTCTTCCTCGCATTTTATACCTTTTCAGGACCATCCCTGTGCCCATTCCAAACTCCATATTCCTTTCATTTCACCAACAAATGAATCAATTCATATGGAGAGGAGCGAGACCCAGAGTGGCATTCTCCATCCTAAACAGACCTCTGAAATTTGGGAGTATGGGTCTTCCTAACCTACGAAACTATTACAATACTTTTCTAATTGATCAGAGCAAACACTGGTGCAACATGGAGGCGAACAAAACATGGGCTTCCACTGAATCCAATCTAACGGGCATATCCAATTGGAAGGTGTATCTTCTAGCAAACTCAATTATCCCCCAGGAAGTCCTATATCCCCCCCCCCCTCAGTAAAAGCCACACTAAAAGCATGGAATGCACTAGGCCCAGGATCAAACCTTGACCCAAGCACATCTACAAAAATCCCACTCCCACTTCTCACATTAAAGCACTTAATTCCTGATATTTGTTTAAATAACTGGCCTCACAGAGAAACCATGAAGGTCTCAGATTTGTACCTGGACAACAAGTTACTCACCTTCCCTCAACTACAAGAAAAATTCGCAGTCCCCTCCCTGGAACACTTCACCTATTTACGTGTCTGTAACTTCCTAAGAGCTCACAAAATTACTTTCTCTACGGTACCAAATCCTTTGAACAAGTTATTAAATGAAAATATAACACTACAGAAAAAACTTTCTAAATCAATTTACACTTGCTTATCTGGCACACAAACATTCAAGAAAACAATCATTTTTCTGAACTGGGAAAGAGACCTAAACAAAAAATTCTCTCAGGAAACGTGGTGCGAGGCTATGAGATGGGCTCACGAATCTACCTCCTGCGCCTCACATTGGGAGCAATATCAAAAACTCCTGACTAGATGGTACTGCTCCCCATTAAGACTGTCCCAGATGAAAAGGGAGCTGTCCCCCCTCTGCTGGAGAGGTTGCGGGGGAATCGGATCATTATTTCACATATTTTGGTCATGTCCCCTCTTGCACCACTACTGGAGTAAGGTCTCACAATACTTATCCAATCTTTTTCCTTCGTTAGGGAAACTCGAACCTGAACTAGCCCTGCTCCTACTGGGCATAGGAAACATTCCTAGAAACCACAGAGTAATAGTGTGCCACATACTCCACACCTCACGAATACTCATAGCAAGAAAATGGAGATCTAAATATATCCCCTCCATAGAGGAAATGCAAGACGCCGTTTCTCTAAATTCGTCTTGCATCATGTGTCCCAAAAGAGTCTGTCTTTTTTTAGGCGGGTAAAAGTTTATATAAGCTTTCAAATCAAGAAGTTAAGTAATTTAGGATACAGTTACATTATTTTGTGTGCTGATAGGTCATTCTCAGAGGGAGGTATTTGTGAGGTAGCTGTGAGATCATTCACCTGGGATGAGCTTCCCTTGAGCATGCTCTATTCATTCTTGACTTGTGGTCTGAAGGAAATACTTCCTGTCTCTCTCTCTCTCTGCAGTCATTTCCTGTCCCTTTACAGAAAGACATTCCAAGATAAGTTATCTGCCAGTTAGAACCAGTTTGACCAGTTTATGGACACAAAGCACTGCTCCTTCAATTCTTGTGGAGGTGAGGGGGCGATGTTCCCTTCCCCCAGAGGCTTAGATTAGAGACACAATATAGCATCTTCACAGTTGATAAAAATACAGAAAATAGACAAAATGGCTAATCTGTCATCTACCACAGTGGCCTACTGAAAACCCCTATCAGTATTTTGTTATTTTTTTCGGCCTTAAGTATGATTTAACATACAGACATACCCTTTTCCTTTCTGGTTTCTTTGGTCTATTCTAAAAAGATTGTAAGGCTGTAAATTCACTGCCCAATCGCAGTTATCATCAAGCCATGCTTCCGTTATTCCTACTATATTGTAATTTTCATCAGACATTCTCTCTTCAATATCACCCACTTTACCAATCAGACTTTTTGCATTCGTTGCCATATAATTTATATGGTTGTTGCTGTTCTTTATATTCATTACGAAACTAATGGTACTATTAGCTATTCTGTGAGTTCTAACTGTACTAACCCCACCCCCTGCTCGACCCCCATTTCAATTTCTTGGTACCAGGTCTCTATCTACACCATCTACCCCCCTGTTTCTCTTTTTTTCTTTCTCCCCAGTCCCTAGTTTAAACACTCCTCCAGGCTACGGTACTAGCCATCTTCTCCACCAGCACAGCTGCACCCTCCCCATTAAGAGGCAGCCTGTCCCAACGGAGCCACTTGTTTACCTCCCTAAGATCCTGCTGCCTTTCTAGTGTGACTTTTGGTGCAGGTAGTATTTCCGAGAAAACTACTTTGGAGGTCCTCGTCCTAAGGTTGGATCCTAGTTCCCGGAAATCGTTTTTGAGGACTCTCCATTGACCTCTAATTTGTTCATTGGTGCCATTGTGCACCATGATCATTATATCCTCACCAGCTCATCCCAGTAATCTGTCAATCCGATCCATGATGTTTTGAACTTGAGCACCAGGAAGACAACACACCGTTCAGCGATGCTGGTCTTTATGACAGATTTCCCTATCTGTCCCCCTTATAATTGAATCCCCACCACTAGAACCTGCCTAACCTGCCCTATGCTCCCAGTCCTCTTCTCACTGGAGCAGTCATGTCCCTGGCATTCAGAGGGCATGTTGTGCTGCAGCGGTGCCGGCTCTGTAATAGCATCCCCCTCATCTGCCAACTGTTACGGTGTACTACCCTTGACACGCCAGCCCCGGTGGCCTAGATCTCAACGAAGGGACAAAAGGTTTCAATAATGACTTATGAAAAACCCTATGAACCCTCCATGTAGCTAGCAAATAAAGTTCATAAGCAAGCAGATTTACTACCCGCGTGATGACAAAGGGACCCACGTAACGCGGCGCCAGTTTCAAAGACGGAACCTTCAATTTGAGATTTCTAGAAGACAAATATACCTTCTGTCCCATCCTGTAAGGTTCAGATACTGACAGACTCCTCCCACTACGCAACTGCATACGAGCCCCCGTTGCTTCCAGGTTCTTCTTTACTTCTTTCCATACCCCTTGCAGCGCATCTGTGGCGACATCAGCTGCAGGACAGGCCGACGGAGTAGAAATAGCTGTAAGGAAGTGAGGATGCTGATCATATACGCAAAAGAATGGAGATACCCCAGTGGAAGAACAAGTACGGTTGTTTAATGCAAACTCTGCCAACCGCAGGAATTCTGCCCACTGATGAGCCTTTTCGCTAGCAAACAACCGTAAATATTGCACTAAATCCTGGTACTTCCGCTTAGTCTAACCATTAGTTTGCGGGTGGAATGCTGACGAGAAGTAAAGCAACGTTCCCAGGTTTCTACAGAAGGCTCGCCAAAATTGTGCAACAAACTGAACCCCGCTATCAGATACAATGTTCTTGGGAACCCCATGTAGACGAATGATTTCTTTTACAAAAATCTTGGAAAATTCTGCTTCTTTAACGCCACGAAATGTGCCATCTTTGAGAAATGGTCTACAACCACTAGGATGGTGGTGAACTTCTGAGACTCGGGTAGATCGGTGATTAAATCTACCGATACATGTGACCACAGCCGAAAAGGCACCGGTAACGATCTCAGAGGCCCCTTTGGACGACGACGACTTTTACCGTGTGCACAGACAGCATCCCTTAACAAAGTCACGGATCTCCCGAGACATGCCTGGCACCAGTAGTGTCTAGAACAAAGATCCAGAGTCCCCTGAGCCCCCGGATTGCCTGCGAGAACAGATGAGTGAGACTCTTCAATGACTCTGAGACGCAAGGTCTCTGGCACAAACCATCTGCCCTCCGGCACCCCCAAGGGAGTGTCCCGCTGACAATTTTGTAGATGAGGAACAAGATCAGATTCTACAGTTGCCACCACCACCACAGGTGCCAAGATATTCTCGGGAGCCACTGTCTCACTTTCCGACGAACCGAAACTCCGTGAGAGGGCGTCTGCCTTCACGACGTTCTTCTCCCCTGGAATATATGTTACGACTAGGTTAAACCTGGCAAAAAACAACGCCCACCTGGCCTGATGAGCCATGATTCTCTTAGCATTGGCGAGATATACCAAGTTTTTATGATCAGTATACACGGTAATGGGATGTCTTACCCCCTCAAGATGGTGACGCCACTCTTCTAGAGACCACTTAATGGCCAATAACTCACGATTACCCACGTCGTAGTTACGCTCCGCTGAACTGAACTTCCGTGAGAAGAAAGCACGTGGACTATACCCAGGTCTCCCACTGACTTCCTTAGACAATACAGCCCCTGCCCCCACCTCAGATGCATCGACCTCAATGAAGAACGGTCGCCTCGCGTCAGGCTGTACTAGCACCAGGGCAGCAGTAAACACCCTTTTGAGATGACTAAAAGCCTCTAGGGCCTCAGGCGACCATCTTACCAAGTCGGCACCCTTCTTGGTAAGATCGGTCAGGGGTTGAGCAATAACAGAATAATTCTTAATGAATCTATAGTAGAAATTTGCGAAACCTAAAAACCGCTGGAGAGCTTTCAGGTTATCTGGTCTGACCCATTGGGAGATTGCTGCCACTTTATTAGACTCCATTTGAATCTCCGTGGGTGAAATCACATAACCAAGGAAAGATACTTGTTTAGTACAAAAAATGCATTTCTCCAACTTGACAAAAAGTTGGTACTCACGCAAACGGGTCAGAACCAGCCTCAGGTGCCGCACAAGTGAGTCCCAGTCTGGGGAGTACACCAGAATGTCATCGAGATATATGACCAAAAATACCCCCAGGAAGTCATGGAAGACCGCGTTCATAAATCCCTGAAACAACGCGGGGGCATTACAAAGTCCGAAGGGCATGACTAAACATTCAAAATGTCAGAATGAGGTGTTGAATGCAGTCTTCCACTCATCTCCCTTTCGGATGCGAATTAAATTGTAAGCCCCCCTCAAGTCCAATTTGGAAAACCAGTGGGCCCCTACCACCTGATTCAGCAAATCAGAAATCGGGGGCAAGGAGCACTGGTTCTTTACTGTAATTTTATTCAAAGCCCGATAATCCACACAAGGCCTTAATGTTCCATCCTTCTTCTCTACAAAGAAGAGACCTGCCTCGGCAGGGGAACTGGACGGCCTGATATGTCGTTTGGCCAGAGACTCTGAGATATAGGACTTAAGGGCTTTGTGCTCACGCCCAGACAATTGAAAATGGCTCCCTTAGGGATGGGACTGTCGGGGATCAAATCAATACCACAGTCCCACTCCCTATGGGGAGGCAAAGTCTCAGACAGTTTCTTGGAAAATACATCATGAAAATTGGACAAATACTCAGGAATAAGTATGGTATCTGCTGAACACATGGATATAGTAGCTAAGTGACTATGACAGGAGAACCCCCAATGTGTCAATTCCCGAGTGGACCAATCAAATCGGGGATTGTGCAGTGCCAACGAGGGCATACCAAGAACCATATCAACAGAGATCCTTTCCATTACCAAGAACAACAGATTTTCAGAATGGAGAACACCCACAGTGAACTGTAAAATGGGAGTCCTCCATTGTATACCCCTGCAAACAGAGGGGTAGAATCTATACTAGTGAAGCGTATGGGAATTTTTAACGCCGAGAATTCAGTCATCAGAAGTCTGACAAAACTTAAATTAATCAAATTGGCGGCAGCACCCGACTCAATAAAAGCTTGACCGGACCGAGTGAAATTCCAGAAGCCAATCTGACAAGGCACCAACAACTTAGGGAGTACCTGTGATCCTAGCCAATCATCCCAAAGATCGCCTAGGATCTGAAGTGTTCCGCCGGTTCAGAATGATGTTGTAGACTCTTCTGAGGACAGGTCGCTACCCGATGTCCGGCTTTCCCACAAAAGAGGCAGAGGCGATTAGTCAGAGCGGGACTTAGCTGATCCACTTCCATAGGCTCGGCCCCAGAAGTTGGCATGGGAGAAGGAGGAACGGGCCTGCCAGATTCCCAGCCTTATGGGCCTGACGCTCCTCTTTCCTAGATCTCAGCCTCCTGTCAGCCAATTTCATCACATCATTGAGTGTCACGGGAGCGGGATGAGAAATGAGTAGATCCATGACAGTGTCAGAAAGACCCAACAAGAACACATCTTTAAGGGCGATATCGTTCCAAGAGGTTTCACCTGCATACAGTCTAAATTTAGAGCAATAGTCCTCTACCCACTGCTGCCCCTGACGTAGAGACATGAGATGAGATACCGCCAACCCTGCAAGGTCCGGCTCATCAAAAACACCTCCAAGTTCCTGAAGAAACAAATCAACTGACTGCAGGCAAGCCAAACTCTCGGGCAAAAAGTAGGCCCATGTCTGGGGGGAACCCCGAAGTAAGGACATAATTAATCCAACTTTCTGAGATTATGAGCCGGAGGAGCGGAGCCACATCTGAAAATGCAATCTACAATCTAATATTTCTTAGGACACTGCAAACCATTTCAGTTATACCGTTCTCAGTCTGCAGTGCATTACGCAGAATTTAGGGACAGAGCTGCTGAGATAGGGAAAGTTTTACAGTTGGGATCCTCTCTAAAAGAACCCCAATGGTCCTTTTTAGGGCTACTCCTCACCGCGTGCATTATAGTTGGGGCTGACTGGGAGCAGTAGTGCACCCTTTTTTTTTAAAGCATCTAGCCCTGTGCAGAGCCTTTCAGTTATACCGTTCTCAGTCTACAGTGCATTAGACCGAGGTCGCACCGTGAAACAGTACTATAATATTTCCTAGGCCACTGCAAACCATTTCAAGTTTATCGTTCTGTCTGCAGTGCATTAGACAGAGGTCTCACCGTGAAACAGTGCTATAATATTTCCTAGGCCACTGCAAAGCATTTCAGCTCTGCCACTGTGCAAAGCGCCTCACAATAGCCTTTCCTTGGTGGGGTTGAGATAGCCGCAGTCACCAGCACTGTCCACTTGCTTTAGAGTCTTCTCCCACTCCATACAGCCTCTCTTATCTACAAGTCTCTGTGAGCGGTAAATTACCCCTAGGTATCAGCGCAAGACAGCGGGGGTAATTTTTTCAAGTCACAGCATAGAGCCTCTGCTATCTACATGTCTCTGTGTGTGGTGAATTAGCCACAGTTTTCAGTGCTGTACAGTGAGGTAATATATTTGGGCCCTGCTCTATCCTTAATCTGCCATGATATGGAGTAAGGGTCGAGGACGTGGGCGTCCAAGTGAGGGTGTGGGAACAGGCCGAGGTCCTGGGCGGGGTGAATCACAGCCGGTTGCTGAGGGATTAGGAGAGAGCCATGTTTTCATATCACAATTTGTAGGTCCATGTGGTAAACCTTATTACAAACACAGCAGTGCGAGCAGGTCCTGTCGTGGATGGCAGAAAACGCGTCCAGCAAAGTATCGACCACCCAGTCTTCTACGCAGTCCACTACTTCCTGCCTAGGGACTGTAACTCTGAATCCTCTGGCTGCTGCTCCCCCTTCCTCTCAGCCTCCTCACTCCATCAAAATGACATATTCTGAGCAGGCAGACTCCCAGGAACTGTTCTTGGGTCCCTACCCTGAGTTGGAAAAAATGGTTCCTCTCTCAACTGAGGAGTTAGTCGTGACCGATGCCCAACCTTTGGAAAGTTCCCAGAGTCCGGGTGATGAGGCTGGGGACTTCCGGCAACTGTCTCAAAAGCTTTTTGTGGATGAGGATGATGAGACACAGTTGTCTGTCAGTGAGGTAGTTGTATGAGGGTTAAAATTCTAAGTGCAACACCAATCGGGCCCACCCCACTTTCCCCGTTGCCGGCCGTAAGAAGAGACACCACACACAGGAGTCTGGTCTAGCTCCTCACACGGGAGAAAAAACTGCGCACTTTATTACAGATTACATGAGATCTTATACCCTCTGCCCTCTCACCACTAGGGGGTGATGGGCTTATAACCATATATGGGCAGTCCGGTTTTCTGGCCTGAGACAGTGAAAATTATGTACATGGTTGAACATCTTGATATGGGCTTCTGGGAAAACAGCCAAGTACATGCGTCCTTGCGTCTGGTTCGGTATCTTCTCTGAATTTCTAGAACATCTTCTTGCAAAGCCTTGGGATATCTGATGTAAGGTGACATTTAAGTTTTTTCTCATTTGGAATTGAATAAAACTTGCATATAGGTATAAAAGCATAAAAAACACATATGGCAATATATATATATACCCTCACAAACCCCCCTAAAAAACTTAATATGGAGATCAAGCATCAGACCTTGCACTCTTCCTCGGTCGTCTCTCCCTTGCGTCAGGGTTTCTCCACTGCCCGTAAGTCCCTACTCCTAAAAGGGAGGGATCCCTACCTCACCTCAGAAGGAGGCCATGGATTCCCTGGGCTTATTTCCAGGCCTCCATACCCTCTATCTGTACAAGTTAACACCCCACAGGGTGTGGCCTCGCCGGAACCTAAGGTCTTCTGCACTTTCCCTAGGCAAATGGGAAGTCCACTGACAGTCCATCTTATGAGACTGAGGCAGACACAGTACTAGTCCATTTCTCCATTCTTCTGGTAACGTACCTGGTTGGTATTATCGGAACTGGCTCTTCATCTTTTTCAAACAAGGGAAATTTTGGTCATATTAAAGGGATAATACACAAACAGGAAATTACATACCCCACCTCTTTCTGCTAAAATCATATCCAGGGCTACCCTATTTTGGAACGACGTGGATGCAGTGGGCCCTAACTGGTCAGCTAACCCTTGCAAAGTATGCCTGGTGTAGTTTACAAACCTCTGCTGATTGTAATAGATATAATTCATCTAATCTACATTATTATTAACAGTGACAACAGCAAATAAGGACTCAAAACCTGCTTTAACCTGATCTCTAGAATTAAATTCATCTGGCACCCCCCTTGGCACTCCTATTGCATCTAGGTATACATGTGGATTAAAGTTACCACCTGGAGCGTCAACATCTCTCTTAGCACGATGCGGTGTTGGATTCTCACCCTCAGTGTAGGCTTCATATTGCACATTTGATTGTATTAATTTGTTGTGAAACAGGGGCTAGTGTACAGTAGTCAAAGGTGTGTGTTAGAGGAATTGTACCACATTATAGCATGTAAAGGATATACAGGATCATTAGTTTTTTCAGTGCGAAGTGTGGATCCAAGTGGGCTTTCCTTCGAGCTTGACTGCAGTTGGGTGAACAACATCTGGTAGGGACATTCAAACCGGGTTTGTCTCTCAAACTTTTTCGCATAGACCCTGTCACCTGGTTTCAGATTGTGACACTCATCTGTAGGACCTGGGAGAAAAGCAGAGACTACAGAATACATTATTGACAATTCCTTGGAGAGACCTGTGACAAAATTAACAAGAAAATCATTCCCCAAACTCATCTACTGTGGCATGTATCCTCCTGGAGAAAAAGAAAAACTAATGGAAGACACTCAATTAAAAATTTACCCGTTTGCTCTATTGCCTTTTGTATCTACTTTCCTACTACTCCGTGGACGGTAGGGTGTGTGAAAAGCCTGGAATATACCCAAAACAGACATGATGTGTTGCATTATTTCACCTGTGAAGTGTGTACCTTTGTTTGACTCAATCACTTCCGGTACCCCATATCTGCGGATTACCTCATTCATGAGCTTCTGTGCGGTTACCTGCTTATTTACTTTGGTAACAGATTAGGTCTCCAACCTGAAAAGACATCAACAACAAGCACATATTCATGCTTCCCAACAAGTAGGAGCTGAGTGTAGCCAATTTGCAATCCCTGAAATGGGTAGAGTGGCCTAGGCAAGTGTAATGTGGCAAATTTACTTCTGCCCTGTTGCTTTACGGCAAAGATCATGCAAAACTGGACAAATGATGCAGCAGCTACAGAAAACCAAGGAGCCACCCGTCCTTGTTCAAGCATAGACATCATTACTGCTTTAAGAGGTGCGTCTTTCCGTGCGTCAGCTGGGCCATTATGAGGCACAGGGACTATGGTGGGCAAGTTCTGTTGACTGTTCACCATACGCCGTCCCTTTTTAGTCCATTTGTAGTTTTAGCCAAAGTTATAATCAAAGTCCAAGATTTTTATCAAAGTCCAAGTTCAAATCAAAGTCCAAGATTTTTATCAAAGTCCAAGATTTTTATCAAATTCTTCTTTTCTTCTTTCTTCCACGGCTTGAGGGCCGCTGCTTTTGCTGTGTGGCCTGTGATGGCGTTGCCTCTTGCTTCTCCGGTGTAGGAATTGGTGTGAGCTTTCCACTTTGTCAGGTAGAAGTAAGTAGGGCCTCCATGAGACTCTGCACCATTGCATCATTCTTAATTGGCTGTCCTGCTGTGGTAAAAAACTGTCTGGCCTTCCATGTTGGGCCGTAATCATGAGCTTTGCCAAATGCATACCGGGAGTCAGTGTAAATGTTTGCCGTCTTACCTTCCTCCACTCTACACGCCTCCGTGAGTGCTTTTAATTCCGCTTCTTGTACTGCGACATGCGGAGACATTCTGCTTTTTAGGACATCTTGTTGTGTAACCACCGTATATCCAGTGTGGAGTCGTCAATCACCTCTGGTACCATCTATAAAAAACAACTCAAAATATGCATTATTAACAAGGGCTTTCAGTAACTTTTTTTTAAAACTTAAATTTTCTTGTTGCATCAATGCTAGACAATCAGGCTGGTATTCTATTTCAAAAAGATCAGAACCTTGTTGCAAAAAATTTAAAAATGTAAAAATGACTTGCAAAAAAAAATTTTAAAATGGCTGATTTGCAATACCTAAAATGGCTGACTTGCAATACCTAAAATGGCTGACTTGCAATACCTAGATCACCTATGCCTTCTCCTCCCCCCCTTTAAACCAGGGTACTCAATTGGAACAATAGTAGCCGGTTTCAAGGTAGTATAACATTGTAAAAAGATTTGATGGAAGCAGATAAGGCCTGTAAGATGTTAGCACCAATAACAGACATGAGTTACATCGGGGCAGAATAACCTACAAAACATCTACCAATATTGGAAATGTGATATCCCTTTAAGTGAATTCATTATTAGTCTGTTCCTGCCTGCAGTCTTATCAAATCTGAGACAGGAGAAAAAAACAAAACAAAAATTTTTACTAGCTGCTCAAAATTCTCCCCCCTCCCTCGTGCAAGAGGAGGGATGAAACATTATTACGTACTATTTAGAGATGAGCGAACGTGTCCGTAACGGACACATCCGCACCCGGACACCGGCTTTAGCGAACACTGCAGTGTTCGCGCGCAAGTGTCCGGGTGCCGCCGGGGGGCGGGGAGATGCGCGGCGGCGCGGGCGGCAGTAGCGGGGAACAGGGGGGAGCCCTCTCTCTCTCCCTCTCCCCCCCACTCCCCGCCGCACCCCCCCGCGCTGCCACGGCGGCCCCCGAACTTTTTCGCCCGAACACCGAGGTGTTCGCAAAGTTCGGTGTTCGGGCGAAAAAGGGGCGGGGCCGAACGTGTTCGCTCATCTCTAGTACTATTACATCATCTAGCTCCACCCCCTCGATATTGGCACATTGCGTCCGTCTTCTCAACTCCATTTCAGCTTAACCGTCCAAGCATCCACATCTCAACCAAGCAAAGTCCCATGCATGGGGAGGACTTTTACCCCCAGTCAATTATCTGCATCACACATTCCACGCAGCCCGAACACGGGTCACTAACTCTCATCCATCCATGCTCTCAAGTCTGCTCCGTCACCCCCCTTGGAGGTGTACCAGTACACACAGATGCACGGACAAAAAAAGTTTGACAAACATACATACATCAGTTGAAAAACATTGAGGTGAGTGCTATTATTTTTATAAAGTACATAATTCTATTGAGATGAGATTGTGAATGAACGCTATTTATGACAAATTATGTGAAAAAGTTTGCTGAGTGACTGAAATATTCTATATTTCTTATCTATTGAAGCTATTATATGCTGTATTAAACGCTGAAGTGTTTTAGAATCTCTGGGTATTTTTCAACCCCCCTTGTGACCCTGAGCTCAGAGTGAATCTGAAAGCCCCCACCTTTTCAAAACAAATCTCTTATCTCTCCGCGACTATGAAACACATACTGAAATAAGTTTTAGCTTAAACTATTGAAAAAACATTTTGAAATCATAATTAACACATATGCTGGGACCTTGCAACATTAATTTTCAACCCCTGTATAAGTAAGAATATACATTAGAAATTACTATATTTCCCTGCCTACTAAGACAGTATAACTAATTAAATTCATTTCAATTCATTGCAAGCAAGCCAAGATATTAACCAAGGTTATTATTGCATTTTCTCTCTCGCTGTTATATTCCTGACCTTGGAGACTAAACACAAGTTAGCAGCTACATGTCAACAGACTCTTCTCCCCTACAAGCCAGCTGTTAACTATTTGCACTACAGTATATATATATATACACACATATATCCACCTAGTATGGATTATACATATTATCTATTATCTATCTTGTATTATACACATTTCCATCTCTTTGCCAAAAAAATCATATGCATTGTAACTTACTTATCGACTTTGCCTGCTCCCCTTATTTCTCTCCCCTACCTAACTGCCAATATAACCTTCAATAGACACTCTCCTGACGCCCTCTTGATCACTTACTGTACTTTTCAACATTTCACTTACGGATACTTTCTTAAACAAATAATGTGTACATACGTAACTTACTCTGACTGTCTCTCTCTCTCTCCTAGCAAACCTTGGTCTTCCAAGGCACCTCTGGGTCCTAAAGACCTCCCTCCCAGACACCATTTTGTAATCTGCCGTGCGGGTCGGTGTCACACATTTTCATTAGAGTTTTCTTACATTTTACAAATTCATCCACACGGCGGCAGCCCTTGAGGGGCTCTATCTTTAATAAGGTCTTACGCATATTACAACAACAAAAATAACACGCTCCATAGAGTGCATCCTTCTGACCCGAATTGTCAGCCCCTTATATATGGCAATACAACCGAAGGCATCTTCTTCTTATGGAACCAGTCCCAAAGAGTACATCCCTCTCCTCAGCTAAACCATTAACTACTAAACTACACTAAAACGGAGGGTTCCTTCGTCAATGGGACCTGTCTTACAGAGTGCTTCCCTCTCCTCTAAACCATTAACAACTAAACTAACCGAGGGTTCCTTCGTCTGTGAGACCAAATGAAAAGTAAGAGAAGAAAAAATTCTGCAGATACAACAAACAATCAAACAATCTCCACTATCGCTAAAACGCTACGGACTTCAAAGTACAAATAAACTACAGACTAATTTCTGGGTGAGCGATTGGTGCGCATATCACGGTCAGAGGTCCATGATGGCAAACCCGGAACCCACACGAGTTACCGTGTAGAACTCTTAACCCAACCCGTCCGGTCACAAACCACAGATAGTCCATCCCGCTGCAAGACTCCCAGTGTAAAACACAACATAAATATATGTTTGTCTTACCTGGAGTTCTTGTGAGTTGATCAGGCTCGGTTTGCAGCAGGACGGTTTCTCAGTAGCGTGGATCCGGGTGAATTGCGCTGTAAGCTCCGATTTTACCGCCCCAGTTGGTCGCGCCATTTATGAGGGTTAAAATTCTAAGTGCAACACCAATCGGGCCCACCCCACTTTCCCCGTTGCCGGCCGTAAGAAGAGACACCACACACAGGAGTCTGGTCTAGCTCCTCACACGGGAGAAAAAACTGCGCACTTTATTACAGATTACATGAGATCTTATACCCTCTGCCCTCTCACCACTAGGGGGTGATGGGCTTATAACCATATATGGGCAGTCCGGTTTTCTGGCCTGAGACAGTGAAAATTATGTACATGGTTGAACATCTTGATATGGGCTTCTGGGAAAACAGCCAAGTACATGCGTCCTTGCGTCTGGTTCGGTATCTTCTCTGAATTTCTAGAACATCTTCTTGCAAAGCCTTGGGATATCTGATGTAAGGTGACATTTAAGTTTTTTCTCATTTGGAATTGAATAAAACTTGCATATAGGTATAAAAGCATAAAAAACACATATGGCAATATATATATATATACCCTCACAGTTGTAAGGGCAGTAAGTCCGAGGGAGGAGCACACTGAGGATTTGGAGGAATAGCTGCTGGACGATGAGGTGACCGACCCCACCTGGCTTGCTAAGCCTACTGAGGACAGGGCTTCAGAGGGGGAGGCAAGAGTGGCCAGGGGTAGAGGTAGGGCCAGAGTGAAGAATCCCCCAACTGTTTCCCAAAGCACCCCCTTGCGGCAAGCCACCGTACAGAGGGCTAGGTGTTCAAAGGTGTGGATGTTTTTTAGAGAGAGCGTGGACGACCGCCAAACTGTGGTGTGCAAGCTGTTTCACACCAAGATCAGCCAGGGAGCCACCACTACCAGCCTCACCACCACCAGCATGCGCAGGCATATGATGGTCAAGCACCCCACAAGGTGGGACAAAGGCCATTCACCACCTCCGGGTCACACCACTGCCTCTTCCCCTGTGCCACAACCTGCAACACAGATCCAATCCCTCTCCCAGGACACAGGCACGAGCACCTCCCGGCCTGCACCCACACCCTCACCTCCATTGTTCTCCACTCCATCCAGCAATGTCTTTCAGTGGAGCGTTCAGCTGTCGCTAACACAAGTGTTGGAGCGAAATCAAAAATACCCCGCCACCCACCCGCATGCACAAGCTTTAAACGTGCACATTGCCAAATTAATCAGCCTGGAGATGCTGCCATACAGGCTTGTGGAAACGGAGGCTTTCAAAAACATGATGGCGGTGGCAGTCCCGCGCTTCTCGGTCCCTAGTCCCCCCTGTTTTTCCCAGTGTGCCATCCCCACCCTACACCAGCACATCTCCCGCAACATAAACTGTGCCCTTACCAACGCAGTTACTGGGACTGTCCACTTAACGACAGACACGTGGACAAGTACTGGGGAGCAGTGCCACTATATCTTCATGACAGCACATTGGGTGAGCTTGGTGGAGGCTGGGACCGAGTCAGAGCCTGAGAATGATCATGTCCTACCCACACCCAGAATAGTGGGTCCTACCTCGGTGCTGGTTTCTGCGGCATTTTATGTCACCTCCTCCAAACCATCCCCCTCCTCCTCCGCCACCTCTACCTCTCAATTAAGAAGTGTGAGCACGTCGCCAGCAGTCGGTAGCGCACGGCACGGCAGCACAGCGGTGGGCAAGCGTCAGCAAGCCGTGCTGAAACTAATCAGCTTAGGTGACAAGAGGCACACGGCCCCTGAGCTGTTGCAGCGTCTGACAGAGCAGACCGACCTCTGACTTTCGCTGCTGAGCCTCCAACCGGGCATGGTCGTGTGTGACAATGGCCATAACCTGGTGGTGGCTCTGCAGCTCGGCAGCCTCACACACGTGCCATGCCTGGCCCACATCTTCAATCTGGTGGTTCAGCGGTTTCTGAAAAACTACCCCCACTTGTCTGACCTGCTTGGCAAGGTGCGCCGCGTCTGCGCACAAAATTACACAAGTCCACCACGGATGCTGCCACCCTGAGGACCCTGCAACGTCAGTTTCAGCTGCCAGAGCACCAGCTGCTGAGCGATGTGCCCACGCGCTGGAATTCTACGCTGCACATGTTGGCCAGGCTGTAAGAGCAGCGTAGAGCAATAGTGGAATACCAACTCCAACATGGGCGGCGTATTGGTAGTCAGCCTCCCCAATTCTTTACCGAGGAGTGGGAATGGATGGCAGACATCTGCCAGGTCCTTGGAAACTTTGAGGAGTGTACCAAGATGGTGAACGGCGATGCTGCAATCATTAGCGTCACCATTCCTCTGCTATGCCTGCTGAGAAGTTCGCTGCAAAGCATAAAGGCCGACATTTTGCAGTTAGAACAGGAGAAGGGGGATTCCAAGTATGTCGCTTGATAGTCAGACCACCCTCATGTCTATATCTCAGAGCGTTTTGAAGGAGGGAGAAGGGGAGGAGAAGGAGGGGTAGGGGGAAGGCAATGCTTGCCTCTCATCTGTTCAGCGTGTATGGGCTAAAGAGGAGGAGGAGGAGGATCCTGAAAGTCATCCTCCTAGTAAGGACAGCGATGTGTTGCGTACTGGGACCCTAGCACACATGGCTGACTTCATCTTAGGCTGCCTCTCCCATGACCCTCGCATTAAACGCATTCTGGCCAACACGGATTACTGGGTGTACACTCTTTTAGACCCATGGTATAAGGAGAACCTTTCCACTCTCATTCCCAAAGAGGAAAGGGGTATGAGAGTGATGCAATACCACAGCAACTTGGTGGAAAGAGTGATGCTAAAGTTCCCATCTGACAGCGCTAGCGGCAGAAGACGCAGTTCAGAGGGCCCAGTAGCAGGGGAGGCGCGTGGATCAGGCAGGGGAACACTCTCCAAGGCTGTTTTATGGCTCCCCAGCAAGACTATGTCACCAATCCCCAGTCAAGGCTAAGTCAGAGGGAGCAATGTAAAAAGATGGTGAGGGATTACATAGCCGATCGTACCTGTCCTCGTGATACCTCTGCTCCATACAACTATTGGGTGTCAAAACTGGACACGTGGCACAAACTTGCGCTGTATGCTCTGGAGGTGCTGGCCTGCCCTGCCGCTAGCGTCTTGTCAGAGAGGGTGTTTAGTGCAGCTAGGGGAATCATCACGGATAAGCGTACCCACCTGTCAACTGCCAGCGCCGACATGCTTACACTCATAAAGATGAACAAAGGCTGGATTTCCCCAGACTTCTCTTCTCCCCCGGTGGAAAGTAGTGGATCCTAAAGATTCTTTTAACTGCAACAGGAGAAATATGCATCCTCTCTCTAACAACAAAAAAGGGGAGAAGTAGCTTGGTATATCCCTTTCAGATCTTACTCCTCCTCCCCCTCCTAAAACAGCATGTCATCACGCTGAACCGCCAATTTTTCTGTGGGCCAAAAGGCTCTGTTTAAACCAATTTTTTCGGAGGGATGCCTCCAGGCTCTGTTACAAATTAAGCTGTATTTTTAAAAAATGTTTATGGGTTTCACCTGCCCTCGGGGTTAAAGGGGTTGTCCCGCGAAAGCAAGTGGGGGTATACACTTCTGTATGGCCATATTAATGCACTTTGTAATATACATCGTGCATTAAATATGAGCCATACAGAAGTTATTCACTTACCTGTTCCGTTGCTAGCGTCCTCGTCTCCATGGTGCCGTCTAATTTCAGCGTCTAATCTCCCGATTAGACGCGCTTGCGCAGTCCGGTCTTCTCCCTTCTGAATGGGGCCGCTCGTGCTGGAGAGCTGCTCCTCGTAGCTCCGCCCCGTCACGTGTGCCGATTCCAGCCAATCAGGAGGCTGGAATCGGCAATGGAACGCACAGAGCCCACGGTGCACCATGGGAGAAGACCTGCGGTCCACCGTGGGTGAAGATCCCGGCGGCCATCTTCGCAAGGTAAGTAAGAAGTCACCGGAGTGCGGGGATTCGGGTAAGTACTATGCGTTTTTTTTTTTTAAACCCCTGCATCCAGTTTGTCTCGCGCCGAACGGGGGGGCTATTGAAAAAAAAAACCCGTTTCGGCGCGGGACAACCCCTTTAAGCAATTTTTCAGGGGTACACTTGTACTCTTGGTACACCAATTTTTCAGGCCCTCGCCTATACTCTTGGCAAACCAATTTTTTCTGGTGTTCGCCTATACTCTTGCTACTAATAGGTTTGGGGGGTCCGCCTATACACTTGCTACTGAAAGGTTAGAGGGGTCCGCCTATACACTTGCTACTGAAAGGTTAGAGGGGTCCGCCTATACACTTGCTACTGAAAGGTTTGAGGTGTTCGCCTATACACTTGCTACTTAAAGGTTTGAGGTGTTCAACTATACTCTTGCTACAGAAAAAGTTGGAGGGGTCCGCCTATACACTTGCTACTAAACGGTTTGAGGGGTTCACCTATTCTCTTGCTACAGAAATGTTTCAGGGGTTCGCCTATTCTCTTGCTACATAAATGTGTCAGGGGTCCGCCTATACACTTGCTGCTGAAAGGTTTCAGGGGTCCCCCTATATACTTGCTACTAAAAGGTTTGAGGGGTTCGCCTATACTCTTGCTACAGAAAATGTTGGAGGGGTCCGCCCATACACTTGCTACTAAACGGTTTGAGGGGTTCGCCTATTCTCTTGCTATAGAAATGTGTCAGGGGTCCGCCTATACTGTGGGTGCACAAAGGTTTCCCATAGTGGTGTTCAACTATCTGGCACAAAAACACTGAATGACTAGGGCAGAAGTGTGGGTCGAGGTCCTGGGCGGGGTGAAATTGCCATGTTTGGGCACTCTCTTTTTTTCCTGTTTAATACTGTCCCTGGGTTCCAGGGGCCCGCCTATGCAGTGGGTGCACAAAGACTTCCCATTGCATTGTTTTACCTGTCTGGCACAAATACACTGACTGACTTGGATAGGGTGCAGGCAGCTTTCCCATTGCGGTGTTTTAGCTGTCTGGCACAAATACACTGACTGACCAGGGCAGAAGTGTGGGCCAAGGTCCTTGGCGAGGTGAAACTCTGCCATGTTTGGGCACTGATTTCTTCATGTGTAATACTGTCTTTGAGTTTCATGGGCTCGCCTATGCTGTGGGTGCACAAAGATTTCCCATTGTGGTGTTTTAGCTATCTGGCACGAATGAATGACTTGGGTAGGGTGCAGAGTGCAGACCGCTTTCCCAGCATGGTGTTCAGCTATCTGACACCTACACAGAATGAAGTGTGTGGGAACACATGGATTTCCCATAGATATGTAACTCATGGCACCTTGGGTCACACAAGGTGGAGGCTGGGACCGAGCCTGACCCTGAGCCTGCTGACGTGCTTCCCACACAGGATATTGCGGGTCCTACCTTGGTCACGGTTTCTCGGGTTTATTATGCCACCTCTTCCTACTGATTGCGGTCTGGTGATCAGCGCTGGACAACATGCATTTTCTCTCGTGTTACCACAGTTATCTGAGACACTGGTGGGCGATAATCCACAATGCTGATGAGAATTGCTGATAAATTACAGACGGTCATAATTTCAATCCCATGCCACCTCAGTCACCAAATTTCATGAGCCACAGATGTGGGCATAAAGGGCACTCAGATGCCAGCACTTCTACACATCTCCACAATACAGCAACGCATCATAAACCAAAGATTGGTTTGGAGCTGGAGGTGTCACAAAAAGTAGCCACCACAGGTATACAGTGAACCTGTGAAAGTCTCAGTAAATAAGTTACACTTCCTGTGAACGCTCCAATCCAGTATCTTGGATAACTGTGGTAAAACGAGAGATAATACATGGCGACCAGCGCTGACCCCCAGGGATGCGTACGTTTATCAGGCCTAAACCAATCCAGGTGTTTACCACTCAGGGCATTATACCTCAGCGGACATCCAAAAACAGACAGTGTACAATGAGTTGTCTTGTTATACAGCCGGGATGCTTGCAAATGCTTTGTGCGCACTGCTGGTCCCAGGCAGCCAAACTGATGATGCACACAATGAGAGGAGTTGTAGTCCTAGAGAGGACTGCTGGGTTACAATTAGTCCAATCCCGTGCCACCTCCGTCACATAATTGTCAGGAGCCACAAGTGTGGCCATAAAGCGGACTCAAATGCCTGTAATTCTACACATCTCCACAATTCAACAACCCATTCTAAAACGAAAGATTAGTTTGAAGCAGGAGGTGTCACAAAAGTAGCCACTACAGGTATACCTCGAACCTGTGAAAGTCTCATTAAATCAGTTACGCTTCCTTTGATCGCTATGAGGACCAAGTGTTCCATGCATACATTTGAATGGCCAAAGCAGGACCCCACGCTGGGCAGCAGATATGGAGCAGATTCTACATACCGACCAGCGCTGACCCCCAGGGATGCGTGCGTTTATCAGGCCTAAACCAATCCGGCTGTTTACCACTCAGGGCATTGTACGTCCGCGAACTTCCAAAAACAGACAGTGTACAATGAGTTGTCTTGTTATACAAACGGAATGTTTGCGAATGCTTTGTGCGCACTACTGGTCCCAAGCAGCCAAACTGCTGATGCACACAATGAGAGGAGTTGTAGTCCTAGAAAGGACTGTTGGGTTACAATTATTCCAATCCCGTGCCACCTCCGTAAAGCGGACTCGGATGCTAGTACTTCTAAGCATCTGCACAATTCAACAACCCTTTCTAAAATAAAACATTTCTTTTAAGCAGGAGGTGTCGCAAAAGTTGCCACCACAGGTATACAGTGAACCTGTGAAAGTCTCATTAAGTCAGTTACGGTTCCTTCGATCACTCCAAGGACAGCATGAACCATGAAGAAATTGGAGTGGCCAAACCTAGCACAGTTGCACCCCGCCCAGGACCTTGGCCTCTTCCCACTCCCTCATCTGGGTGCCCACGTCCATGTCCTCATCCTCAAGCCTTACCTCTAGTCTTCATCATGGTGTATAAAGCACTGTGTCAAAAGCTACGCAAACTGCGAGGCATTTTGCATATGCTTTAAGCCGAAAATAGACAGTGTAAAATGTGTACAGTCTTGCTATATGGTGTGAATCTACAGGACACACACTTGGGCCTAGTATGCTAATGATTTCAGCCAAACACAGTGAAAAACATGAAAAATTAGGAGTTTTTTTAGTTCCTATATAGTCTGTGTACACCAGTAGCAGTACATACTGCTACTCTGTATAGAGCCGGTAACAGTATGCAGTATACAGCTGGGATGCTTGCGAATGCTTTGTGTGCACTACTGGTCCCAGGCAGCCAGACTGATGATGCACACAATGAGAGAAGTTGTAGTCCTAGAAAGGATTGTTGTGTTACAATTGTTCCAATCTTATGCCACCTCCGTCACAAAATTGTTAGTGACCATAAAGTGGACTTGGATGCTAGTACTTCTAAGCATCTGCACAATTCAACAACCCTTTCTAAAACAAAAGATTGGTTTGAAGCAGGAGGTGTCACAAAAGTTGCCACCAAAGGTATACAGTGAACCTGTGAAAGTCACATTAAATTATTTACACTTCCTTTGATTGGTCCCATCTAGTATCTCGAAGAACTGTGGTAAATTGAGAGCTAATACATGGCGACAAGCACTGACCCCCAAGGATGCGTGTGTCTATCAGACCCAAACCAAACCGGATGTTTACCACTCAGGGTATTTTATGCCCACTTTAATCCAAAAATACGCAGTGCACAATAAGTTCTGTCTTAATGCTTAGCAGCCACCTTCTCAGCAGGCAAAGCAGTGGGATGGTTACGCTGATAATGGCCGCAATGCCACTCACCATTTGTGTAGACTCCTCAAAGTTTCCTAGGACCTGACAGATGTCTGCCATCCATGCCTACTCCTCTGTGAAGAACTGCAGAGGCTGACTATCACTTCGACGGCCATGTTGCAGCTGGTATTCTACAATGGATCTATGCTGCTCGTAAACCCTGACCAACATGTGGAATGTTGAATTCCAGCGCGTAGGCACGTCGCACAACAGTCGGTGCACTAGCAGCTGGAAGCGATGTTGCAGTGTCCTGAGGGTGGCAGTATCTGTGGTTGACTTTCTGAAATGTGTGCACACGGAATGCACGTTGCTGAGCAGGTCAGACAAATGGGGGTAGTTTTTTTTAAAAAAAGCGCTTAACCACCAGATTGAACACGAGGGCCAGGCATGTGTTAGTCTGCCAAGCTGCAGAGCCGCCACCAGGTTACGCCCATTGTCACACATGACCATGCCTAGTTGGAGGTTCAAACAGATCTGTCTGCTCCGTCAAACCCTGTAACAGCTCTTGGGTGGTGTGCCTCTTGTCACCTAAGCTCAGGAATTTCAGCACGGCCTGCTGACGCTTCCCCAGGGCAATAAATTAAAACAGTATATACTGTTGTTAGATTGCGGAGATTGACAGCACGCAGACCCGGTTATATACCGTACACTATCAGCAGGCCCGAAAAAAATTTGGTGTGTATACTGTTGTTAGATTGCATAGATTCACAGCACCAACACACGGGTATATAGCGTATGCTTTCAGCAGGCAAAAAAACTAAATAAATGAAAAATCATAGGAGTTTTGTTACTTCCTATTTACTCTGTGTACACCACTAGCAGTATACTGCATAAAACCGGTAACAGTATGCAGTATGCAGCCAGGATGCTTGAGAAAATATTTGTGCGCACTACTGGTCCCAGCCAGCCAAACTACTTATGCACACAATGAGAGGAGTAGTAGTCCTAGAAAGGACTGTTGGGTTCTTGGAGCATGCATCCCTGTCTAACCACAACCTGCACCCTACACTAATGCTTTCCCTATAGATGCAGCTCTATCCCTCAGCTCATGCAGCATGCGTCTGAGGCGAGCCGCGGGTGACCAGAGTTTTAATACTTGGAGGTCACCTGATCAGCCCAGCCAGTCACTGCTGTAGATGTGCACAGGGTTGGCACGTCACAGCTGGAAGTGGTAAAGCCTTCCCTGCATGTTTATTGGCTAAAAAATGGCGCTAAACCTGCGGGGAAGGAGAGGATGAAATTTTCTCGAGCACGGTGTGTTGCTCGCTTGAGTAACGAGCACCTTCGAGTATGCTGCTGCTCGAACGAGCATCAAGCTTGGATGAGCATGCTCGCTCATCTCTACTGGCTACCCTTCAGGTGAGAGACAGTAGAGCCACCGTTATGAGGTCCAAACTCTACCCCGCTGTCTCCCATGCCGGGGCCCGCTCCTCAGACGCTGCATAAATATCTCAAATAATATATTAGAATATTCCAAATTGTACCTGGATCTGCTGATAACTTGTTTTCAACAAAAACTAGAAGTGTGGTGTAAACTTCCTATTTCAGTTATAGGCAGCACAAATGTAATTAAGATGTTCGGGATGCCACAATTACTCTATCTACTACATAATTCTCCTCAATGGATACCTCAGCGTATCTTCTATTAAATTAACAGGCTATTCAGGTATCTTATTTGGCGTAAGAAAACTTTGTGTATAAAACTAGAGACATTATTCAACTCTAACGAGAGGGGAGGCCTGGCTTTACCTAATCCTAAAGGGTAGTTTCTTGCATCGCAAATACTGCATTTAAAGGGATGGGAGAGGCAAGAAAATCAGGATGCTAATTTTCAGGCTGGAGGGGGGATAAAGTTGGTTAAGTTGTTAAAAAATTGAAAACTTTAAGGCTTTCCTCTATGATGTTTCTGAGTTTAACCTGAAAGTCTCTCAAGGTTTTAACAGCTAGTTTCCTACACATATTCACATCTTCCAAAATCTGACTACCAGCATATTCCCTTCATCCTTTAGCATGCATCTACCATGCCCATCCTCACACAGCCATCCTTCGATCCTTCCTCTCTGTCCAGCTACGACCGTATCCCAACTGCTTCTACTTGCTTCCCGACTCATGGAATAAGACATTCGCCTTGAACCATTGTTCTACCTCTCCTCCAACTTACTATTCGACCAACTGCACTTTGGCTTTCAATCCCACCACTCTATTAAAACAACATAGCTAACGATTTGCTAACCAGAAAAGGCTTAAAACCTTTACGCCATGTTCCTCCTCCTAAGCCTGTCCTCTGCCTCCAACATAATGGATCACTCCCTCTTGTTACAAACTCTCTGCTCCCTTAGCATCACAAACTTGGTCCTCATCTGAGTTTCTTTGTACCGCACACTTTTTGAGTGCTCTGCTTAAGGAGACATGACACCCCTCCCGACTCACGTCACTGGCCTCTCACCAGCTAAGCCAGAAACCTACTGTACACTGATGAGGGGCAAACACCCCGAAACGGCTGTCTGTACATGGTTTTCTGGCTTGGCTTCCTATTCCCAATCATTGTTATAAAGACCTGTAGAAAGAGTCTGACATTGATATGAAGGAACGTTGCCATCCAATAGGTGTGGCTGCAGAGGTAGTAATTCCGTCTTTATTTGTATAAATTACCCAGAGAAGCTTGCATGGCCTTATAGGTCTCCTCACTCACCTTCTAGGTATCCCCACACCCCTTTTGGGTGCCCTCCTTGGGGAGAGACTATACCAAACCCCCGACTCACTCACCCACCTAGGTGTCTCCACATAGTTTTTGGGTGCTCTCAAGGAGACACGACACCCCTCCTGACCCGTATCTCCCACTTACACACCACAGCAGGACCAGTCATTCTCCTGGCATCAGCACCCACATCATGATTGCCATGATGCCAGGAGCTCAGGAATGTGATGCTGCAGCAGTCACCTGATCTCATATCTTCATCATCTTTCACAGCAATCACTGGGACCACAGGGGGGCTACAGTGCTGGATCCTGACAACCATAAGTATAGTTCTTTTAATTAGGGGGTCCTATTAATGTGGGGATGTCCAGTAACCAGACAACCACTTTAACCCTGGAATACAAACCATCAAATCATCAAACTGGTGTCAACAAAGTGCTATTAATTGCATTTTTTAATTACAACATAACTATTGAGCTCTTATATCTCTGCTGACAATTGTTGTACGACTACATTGGCAAAACAAATTAATAAATAAATACAAGCAATCAATTCCCTGTCCAAGGTGTAGTATTGCAGGGTTAATATGCAGCAGCTGTACCTAACTTACCAATAGGGGGCGTGAGCACTAAAAGGGGTAACGGCAGCATAAACCCTAAATGTGACCCTTTTGCGAGGATATAACATGCGCATACATGGTGATCCCAACACATCATCTAGCAGGGATCACAACTCCTCCATGTGATCCCTGACTCCTCCCATACAGGTGACTGATCACATGACGGTGACATCATCACAGGTCCTGGTAGCACACTGCTGCTGTCCTGCAGGTGGAGGTATGTGTGTCCTCTCATACCAGGACCACTGGGGGAGGGGACTATTAACCTCTTCAAGACTGACTGTATTTGCATCTGATGGCTAGGTCTACACAGTGATCGGAGGTCACATGGTTTGGCCAATGTCGCTGAGCAGCCCTAGGGCTTATTTACATGGGTAAGAAAATCAGAGGAGTTTTGCACAATACATTTGTACAATGTGTTAACCCATTATTTCCAATGCGTTAATTTACATGGATGCTATTTCTGTAGAATCGATGCTGCAAGGCAGACAAACGCAGGATGTTCCAATTTTCAGCAATGTCACAGAAAACTCGTAATTTTTAACCTGCTGGTGGCAAGTAATGGGCATCTAAGGTTATGCCTCATAGGGCAAATCTGATATTCGTACGTAACTGTGTCATTTTAAAAAAAACGTTTTTTTCTGTACAGTGAAAACAAAGATCTGGTACCGTGTTTGCCAGTAGAGCAAAATGTGATTGTTCTCAGCAAGAGAAACGACGTAATCTTGTAGATATGATACCTTTTAATGGCTAACAAAATACATGATGTAATAATAGCGAGCTTGCGAACCAACGCAGGGTTCTTCTTCAGGCTTATGGATTGGATCTGAAGAGGCATGCATATTTATACACACTTATAACATACATACTTATGACAAGGCACAGATATGGATGGGATTGGTTCGCACTTAAAAGGAATTCTGCAACAGCAAACAAACTTTTTTTGTCTAGGCACTGATAGCAGAGTGAAAGTTTTATGGTCCCTAAATTACTGTTGGAGGGGGGAAAAGTCAGCAGGCTTGAATTGCTACAAGATATACACAAACATTTTTAGCTAAACACTGATAAGGGAGTGAAAGTTTATGGTCCCTGAATTACTGTTGATGGGGGTCTTATCTGTATAATAAATGTCTCACACTTCCCATTCACGCATAAATCCTGGGGAATAATTTAACCCAGTATTCAGCGTGTCAAAGGTTGTTATCAATTTATATTCCCAAATTCTTCTGTGGTTTTGTGACTTGAAACCACCCTTCAATATCAAAACTCTCATATCTCCTATGTCATGTCCACGGTCAGAGAAGTGTTCGGCCACAGGTAATTCTCTTTTTCTGTGTTCAATCGTGTGGCGATGGGATCTCATCCTTGCTTTCAGTTTCTGTCCTGTTTCTCCAACATAAAGACCCCCAACAGGACATTTACTGCACATGATCAGGTACACAACATTGGACGAGGAACATGTGAATGTCCCCTGGATCTTATAGTCCTGCTGTGTGTTGGGGATCCGTATCCTGTCCGCAGTCAGTATATGTGAGCAGGTCTTGCAGCTCCTTACCTTACAGGGATAAGTTCCTTTTTGTGTGTCAGAGGGTAATGCACTCCTGATTATAAAGTTCCTCAAGTTAGGAGGTTGCCTGTAACACAGAAGGGGAGGGTTCGGGAATATGGTTTTCAGACGGTCATCCTTGTGCAGGGTATGGTGGAGTTTTCTTGCGGTTTTCCTTAGTACCTCTAGTTGCGGATTGTAGGTCACTACTAGAGGCACACGATTGTTTCTTTCCTTCTCCTTGTATTGGAGTAGTTGATTTCTGGGTATCCTGGTGGATCTGGTGATTTGGTCATCAATTGAGGTGGGATGGTAGCCCTGGTTTATAAATGTTCTTTTAAGATGGTACAAATGTTCCTCTCTGTCCGTTGGGTTGAAGCAGATCCGGTTGTATCTGATGGCCTGGCTGTAGACAATGGACTTTTTGATGTGTTTAGGATGGAAACTGTCCCATCTGCGGTATGTGGGCCGATCAATCGGTTTTCGGTATAGGGATGTCTGTATTGAGTTGTTTGAAATCTTTATGGTGGTGTCCAAAAAGTTGATTTCTGTATCTGAGTAGCTTAATGTCAGTTTTATGGTGGGGTGGAATGCATTGAATCTTTCATGGAATTTTATTAATTCTTGTTCGGTGTTGGTCCAGATGATCATGATGTCATCAATGTAGCGGAAGTAGGCCAATGGTTTGCTGGGGCAAGAGGCCAGAAAGTCACTCTCCAGTTTTGCCATTAAAAGGTTGGCATATTGCGGTGCCATTTTACTGCCCATGGCAGTCCCTGTGAGTTGCAGGAATTTCTCTTTGCCAAAGGAGAAATAATTGTGTGTGAGAATGAATCTTGTGAGTTGTAGCACTGCATCAGAGGCGACCCCATTGGCCTCAAGGTGCGTCTGGCAGGCAGTCAGTCCATCCTCGTGTGGGATGTTGGAATACAAGGATTCCACATCCATAGTGGCCAGGATGGTGCCATTGGGGAGGGGACCTACGGTTGACAGTTTGTTCAGTAGGTCCGTGGTGTCTTGCAGGTAGCTGGTTGTGTTTCTCACCAGTGGTTTGAGGATGCCTTTCACCCATCCTGAGATTCCTTCAGTGAGGGTTCCCACACCTGAGATAATCGGCCTTCCTGGGTTGCCAGCTTTGTGTAGTTTTGGAAGCATGTAGAATGTTCCCACCTTGGGGTTCTCCGGTATCAAGTCCAGAAGTTTCCTGGAGCCCACAGACAGGCTTCTGATGACCCTTCTCAATTCCCTCACATATTTCTGAGTCGGGTCTTGATTCAGTTTGGTGTAGTATCTGGTGTCCAGCACACACACATGAAGACTTGCACCCCAAACCTAATACCTCTGTTTGTTCTGGTTTTGGGGTATCTTTCTAATCTGCTTACTGGACACATGGCTGGGCCAATAACTTAGGGAAAATCCTTTGACTTTCAGGACACAACTGAATAAATTCAAGGCCCTATTGCTCACTTGTAAAGCAATCAAGCTGCCAAAAGGATATAACCCCACCCCCACACACACACAAAAAAAAGACTCCATTTATCTAGGTGTGCACTGAGAATTCTAAACCCGCCGTTGTTTGCAAAAATTATTATAAAGCATGTGAAAAATAAAATGTAATTTTTTTCATAAATGTCCCTTTTATTACAGTTTCCTTTGTTTCAAACTGGGAAGACGCACCCAAATGTTATAGCACTAGTTCTTCTATGTTCAGCAATACCCCCATTGTAGCCCCAATCTTCTTATGGGACTCACGGCTAGGCCTATGATGGAGGGAACACCCATTGGATTTCAGGGCACAACTGTGTAGGGAAAAAAATGACTCCTTAAAAATGACCCCCCCCCCCCCCCCCCCCACACGCCCCACGCTTTTTTGGCATTCCCTAAATCTTAGATAAAAGTAATAATGTAAACTGGTTGGTATGTCTGAAAACAGGGGTAATTACGGAGGCCTTGTAAGCAGTGTACGGGGGTGGGTTCCGCAGGATACAGTGAAGTCTTGAACAAAAGAGGCGACTCCAACTCACTTGTAAAAATGAGATTTTACTTAGTTTAGTAAAACCCTTTACCAAAAAGAGCCCCCCCCCCCCCGATATTTACATACACTCAGCTGGGCACCCGAGACCCTTATTCCATGCAGCGCACTGCTTTATAATGTGGGCTTCCACTACACTCCAAGCTTTTGCCTATCTGCTGGCCGTCTCTAAACAGTCGCTATTACCTTCTATCACTCTAGGAACAGGAACAATTAGTGAGGATGCCAGGGAAGCACTGGTGGCACAACACTAGAGCTTACAATCTTACCAACATACCCCTATCCTCCCCAACCACAGTACCACCAAACAGATATCACAGTATATAGCATACAAGCCAAGGAAATGTATATAACTTGTAACTTTTAGACCTTTGTAGAAAGCTCTCTTTCCCAATCTGGGAATTACAGCTCTATAGAGCTCTCTGTGTTTGAGGGTTATTAAATATACAGATCAGTCACCAGTAGTGCGGCCTGTGACAGACAGGATGCCTAACTAAACTAACTAACTACAGGCCTTGTTATTAGCCTTGAGCAGTTTGGCACCAAACATACAATGCGGTGCGTACACGGTTACATCAGAGGCCTTGGTACTCTGGCTGACCTGGGTCTGTTGGATACCTCTATGCTTCATCCGAGAACCATGTGAACTCACTAACTCTGCAACTTCTGAGCCCGGTCCTTGCAGCAATCTTCTCCATTAAGATGGGGGGTCTGACAAATTCTGGAACAGTCTCTAGTTCAGCTCGCCTTCACTGTAACTCCGGTTCTTTGCGGGTCCTTTTCCATGTGGATCACATTGTCTCACTCTCTCCAGTCCTCCAAAACACACTTTACAAGATGGCTGACACACACGCGTCTCTCTTTTCTTCTGAGCTCTATCCTGTCTGGGCAGTGATGATGCACTTCCTCTCCCCTGTTGCATTGTTTGTGGTCAAACAACAAAATGTCAGTTATAACAGCATAAACTTACTTACAGAAACAGGGACATCCACAACAGGAGGGCTGTTTCACCATCTTACAGCCTGGTTTGGATGGTCACATGGGGCAATAAAATCGGGTATTCCTCCTCCTCCCATGCTTGCTACAAACCCAACACTTTTTGGGGGGTATTTCTTGACCTCAGTGGCAGGGCTAGGGTGTAAAAGGTGGTGCTCTGTGAGGGTTTGTAAGCTTGATGAGGTGCGGCGGTCTCACACAGAAGGCGCTCAACGAGCTGCTCCTGGAACTGCAGGAAGGCGAGCGTTCCCGGGGCTTCTCGTAAATTACTTCTTGTGAATTCTGTAGACATTACAGGAAGTAATCTGAATAATGCCGGGCTCACATGGCCGTTTGTGGAATCCACTTGCGGAGACCTGCAGAAGATCCCAGCTGTGAGCCCGGCGGTGTGATGTAATGTACTGCGCAGAACTGCGTACTCACACAGGCGCTCATGTGCAGTACTCCTTTTATTGTTTGTTTATATTTCCCGTGTCATCACTTAGTGATGATACGAGTACCAGCAGCCCCTACACAATGTATGGGCTGCGGGTATATCCGTGACCATTGAGCACAATGTCACGAATATCCACGGTAAAATAGAACATGCTGCGTTCTGTTTTCTGCGAGTGGATTATGTAATTCTGAGCGGAATTGTGTAATCCAATGTATATGATTGATCCACGTATTGCTACGGATCAAATGCATGCAGAATCCGCAATTCCTATCTGGCCTAAGGTAGATCGTTACCTTTATATACCATTGTATAATGGCAAACACGTGACCGGGATCCACTTAATGAGCCCTCTGGTCACTGTTCCAGGCTATCCACTACCTGTAGTAGCCTGGAGCAAGGAGATTTTCAATTTCCCAGGCCTTCTCCAGCTTATGTGCTTGCGTCTGCCATTTTACCAATGGGCAAGGACAAGTCCGCGGATAAAGATCCCATCGGGGGACAAATCCTGGGGGCCTAAGTAAGTAATTTTATCTCCCCTCATAGATGTTTGATCCAACTTTTTTATTTATCCAATGGATAACGGTGATCATGTGACCAGAAACCACATACCGCAGCCCTCCGTGACACCTTCGGGCTCTTGGCTACCTTTGGAAGCCAGGAGTAGGAAGATTTTAAATTTTTCAAGCAAACCTCGGTTTTTGCGCACGTGCTCGCCGTTTTGCTGCCAGGCGCATGCATAGTGAAAGGTCCGCGGATAAAGATCTTGTTGGGGGACAAATCTGGGGGCCTTAGGTAGGTAATTTCATCTTCCCTCACAGATACAATCCATAAGAGATGAAACTTTAACTTTTTAAACACCTTTATGAGAACGCCGTGATCGCGTGACTGGGGGTCGCACACCGCGGCCCCCGGTGACATCTAGGGCTATAGCAGCCAATAGCAGACAGCTGTCACACATGTTTTTACGGCCCTGTAGATTAAAGCCCAGACACACAGGATGTGAAAACACGTATGAGTCGTCGCTAAAGGATTAATATCTTTTCAAATGTTTCCCCTTATTATCTCCAGTAATTTGTATTTTTTTTATGGGATATTATGTGGTTTTTACATGTTTTATCTTTTTTTCCATTTAGGTCTCTACAATATAGGATCCTCTGTTAATATCTTCTATATTAGAATTTTTTTCTGACCTACACGTCAAGGATGGAGAAGAACAGGACCAAGATGGCAGAGAGTATATTAAATCTCACCCTAGAGATAATCTTTCAGCTTACTGGAGAGGTGAGAGATTCTGATGATGACACAATACATCATTCTAATCTATGGTAATAACAGATGATGTCACTGGAGAGGAGAAAGATTTTGATGATGTCACATTACATTATTCTTATCTATGGTAAGAGCAGATGATGTCACTGGAGGGCGGAGAGACTCTGATGATGTCACATTACATCATTTTATCTATGTTAACCCTTTGCAATCCAATTTTGGTTTCAGGGTTTCTTAGGGGGTTTTCTCTTTCTGTCATCATACAATGGTACCACCTGCTGGCTAGAGCTAGTACTGCAGTATTGGACATGCTGGAGAGGCCTCTGACAAGAGAGCGGACAGTAATATACAGTAAGAATACCCTGCTGGACGTTTTCTGACATCGGAAGCTGTACAGCCTTCGATCAGAATGTCTTCAGACGTCAGACAGTGGATTGGAAAGGGTTAATAACAGATTATATAATTTCCCAAAAAATTGCCAAATTTAGCCTAATGGTTATACTTTCCCAAAAGTGAATAATATAAGATTATATACTTTATTGATATATAAGCACTCAAAACAGATACTTTAAACAGATACTTTAAAGATACTTTAAAATTAACCCCTTAAGGACATGGCTCTTTTTTTATTATTTGCGTTTTTTCCTCCCCCCTTTTAACCCTTTCCAATCCAATTTTGTATTCAGGGTTTCCTAAAAGGCTTTCTTTTTTTGCTGTTATAGAACAGTGCCCCTGCAGGCTAAAGCCAGTGTGTGTGCACCAGAGAGGCTCCAACAGCAGAGAGGCTGGCAATAGACGGTAAGAATACCCTGTCGGACGTCTTCTGACATTGGAGCTGTACAAGCTTCAATCAGAATGTAGGAAAACATCAGACAGTGGATTGGAAAGGGTTAAAAAATCATAACAGTTTTATTTATACATCGCTGTTGTTGTCTAAGGGCTTGTTTTTTGCAGGATGCCATTTTCTGACCTCAATAACATTATTCCACAGTCTGACAGGCATTCTATCAAGCTATGCCATAGAACCACTACTCTAATGCTGCATAGTCATAGTCTCACATTGACTAGAAATCTAATGATCACACGCTCTCTCTATAAAAAAGCTGTCAGCGCAGCGCTGCCTTCACTATAGCCTACCTGAACTCCCTTGTTAAAGCCTGCGTGGTGAAAAATATTTGGAGGGCATGTGTTACATATCTTTTAGACTAGATTTAGGGATGGCTTAACTATGCAAAAAATTATTATAGATAGCTAAGCATTGAGGTAGTCTTCTGTGGTCTGACGGAGACCTCTCTCATATCTCTGGCCTCTGTCACTACTGTGATTGATACATAATCAGCATAGGAGTTTATTGGGAAAATTGAATATGGCTGCTTATACAGCACCTCTATTAACTGACACCCTATGCATCCCATTATTGGTTGCCAACAGTAACATCATTTCCCCCAAATACTCTATGCTGTGTGAATATCTTAGTGGCCAAAGACAATTGCCCTCACAGTCTGCCTTGCAATATATATTTAATTCTTACATGGACTCAGTCAAGATTTAGTTCAGCCAGCTATTCCTCAATTTTAAAGTGTCTTTGTCTGTTTTGAGGACATATATGTCAAAAAAGTATATAACATCATATTCTCTTTTGGGAGGGTATAACCAAAAGATAATTATTTTTGCCTTTGGCAATTTTGGGGGAATTAGGCTTATATAGCCAGGTATAACCTAGGGCTGCTCTCTTTCTATACAATAACAGATGATATGACTGGATAGGGTAGAAATTCAGATGATGACACATTACATCATTCTTATCTATGGTAATAACAGATGATGTCACTGGAGAGGGGAGAGATTTTGATGATGTCACATTACATTATTCTTATCTATGGTAATAACAGATGATGACACTGCAGAGGTGATGGACTCTAGAAATGTATGTAGTGATATTTATTACTGTCTCCCCATATACAGGATTACAAAGTAGTGAAGAAGACCTCTAGTTTTGACTGCCGGGCCCCTGTATTTGAAGGAGGGGGAAGAAACCTGAACACAATTACGGTGCCCCCACCTCCCCCCCTGATACATGAGGACATCAATGTACAGAAGATTCTAGAACTCGCCAACAAGATGATTGAGCTGCTGACTGGAGAGGTGACGCTGCAGGGAATGCTGGGACATTATACAGTAACAGCACTGGAGGCTTCTGGGTACTGACTGTATATTGTGTTGTCAGGTTCTTATAAGGTGTCAGGATGTCGCTGTCTATTTCTCCATGGAGGAGTGGGAGTATTTAGAAGGACACAAGGATCTGTACAAGGACGCCATGATTGATAGCCACCAGCCGCTCCCATCACCAGGTAATAGACAGGACTAAATACACGGGGACTTTATTATCTGTATGTAAAGAATGACTTCAGTGTCTGTCTGTGTTTCCTGCAGTTCCATCCAGTAAGAGAAGCCCACCAGAGAGATGTCCCCGTCCTCTTCTTCCACAGGACCATCAGGTAGATGGAGATGTCCCTCTGATCTGTAGAAGGCTGTGAAGCTCTTGTCTTCAGTCTTATTAGATGTCTTCTACTTGTGTGATGAGGCCGGTGGAGATGGCGGGATTACCGCTGACCAGAGACATTACATGTTTTTGGTATCTTCTCCCAGTTTTCTGGCGGTGGAGACTAATGGTGGGAATAAGGAGTCAACGGGTTGGATTTATATCTATCTGCTCCTTTATTTCCCCCGAGACAAACAGCGGATGTGTCTGGTAGACGCTGATCTCCTCCACTGAGACAACGTACAGCGTGTCTAGCCATGCCGGGTATACATGTGTATGAGGATCCTAAGGGGTCATTGAGCCACCATCTGATATCTAAGTCGAGCTTGTAGACCTGCAGCTATGGGGCTCAAATAACTACTTCTGTCAGATCATTTTTGGTCATCATAATGATTAATGATGTTTTCTGGTCATGTAAAACCTTCCACACGACTTCTCCAACCATCTGCTGACTTTTACAATATTTGTCTTTCAGCTTTTTTATCAGGATAAAGATATGACCAATATTTATACTAAAGATACACATGTGAGGGGTGATCAGCAGTGTAAAGAGGATATTTCTACAGGTAACCGCCCAGGTGAGTAGTAACCACTAAATACAGCAGAGAGGAGTCACAGATTCTTCTCAGTCAGCGGCTGCAGATATTTTATTTAGATTTATAAGCTCCGAGCTCTGAAAGATTTTCTGTTGTATTTTATCCCATTCAGCCAAAATACAAACTAAATATGGATAAAATCTGATACCATTTTAGGTGATAACATGATGAGCATCTATAAATATGTCTGTGAAATCCAGCTGGGATATTCTTATGATGAAGAAATATCTTACATCAGCCGATTTGTTATTCATCTGCTATCAGTGCCAATAAGGAAAAGTATTTGTCTAATTTTAAGACTAAGGAATTATTAGCTACTATTAGACTTTGATCAAGTTACTATGTGCTAAAAGACACAGACCCAGATAAGAAAATACAGAATGTGGAGACACAGACCCAGATAACAGAATGTGGAGACACAGACCCAGATAACAGAATGTGGAGACACAGACCCAGAAAACAGAATGTGGAGACACAGATGCAGAAAACAGAATGGAGAGACACAGACCCAGATAACAGAACTTGGAGACATAGACCCAGATAGCAGAATGTAAAGACATAGACCCAGATAGCAGAAAGTAGAGACATAGACCCAGATAGCAGAATGCGGAGACATAGGCCAAGATAAGAGAATACAGAATGTGGAGACATAGGCCAAGATAAGAGAATACTGAATGTGGAGACATAGGCCAAGATAACAGAATGGGGAGACAGAGGCCAAGATAAGAGAATAGAGAGTATGGAGACATAGACCCAGATAACAGAATACAGAATGTAGAGACATAGACCAGATAACAGATTACTGAATGCGGCGACATTGGCCAAGATAACAGAATGTGGGGACATAAACCCAGATAACAGAACGTGAAGACATAGACCCAGACAACAGAATACAGAATGTGGAGACATAGACCCAGATAACAGAATACAGAATGTGGAGACATAGACCCAGATAACAGAATGTGGAGACATAGACCCAGATAACAGAATGTGGAAACATAGACCAGATAACAGATTACAGAATGCGGTGACATAGGACAAGATAACAGAACATGGAGACATAGACCCAGACAACAGAATACTGAATATGGAGACATAGACCCAGATAACAGAATACTGAATGTGGAGACATAGACCCAGATAACGGAATACAGAATGTGAAGACATAGACCCAGATATCAGAATGTGGAGACATAGACCCAGATAACAGAATACAGAATGTGGAGACATAGACCCGGATAACAGAATGTGGAAACATAGACCAGATAACAGATTACAGAATGCGGTGACATAGGACAAGATAACAGAACGTGGAGACATAGACCCAGACAACAGAATACTGAATATGGAGACATAGACCCAGATAACAGAATACTGAATGTGGAGACATAGACCCAGATAACGGAATACAGAATGTGGAGACATAGGCCCAGATAATGAAATACAGAATGTGGAGACATAGACCCTGATGACGGAATACAGAATGTGGAGACATAGACCCAGATAACAGAATGTGGAGACATAGACCCAGATAACAGAATACAGAATGTGGATACATAGACCCAAATAACAGAATATAGAACGTGGAGACATAGACCCAGATAACAGAACACAGAAGGTGGAGACATAGACGCAGATAACGGAATATAGAATGTGAAGACATTAGATCGAGATAATGGAATACAGAACGTGGAGACATAGACCCAGATAATGGAATACAGAATGTAAAGATATAGACGCAGATAATGGAATACAGAATGTGAAGACATAGACCCAGATAATGGAATACAGAATGTGAAGACATAGACCCAGATAACAGAATGTGGAGACATAGACCAGACAACAAAATACAGAATGTGAAGACATAGACCCAGATAACGGAATGCAGAATGTGGAGACATAGACCCAGATAAAAGAATACAGAATGTAGAGACATAGACCCAGATGACGGAATACAGAATGTGAAGACATAGACCCAGATGACGGAATACAGAATGTGAAGACATAGACCCAGATATCAGAATGTGGAGACATAGACACAGAATACAGAAGGTGAAGACGTAGACCCAGATAGTAGAATGTAGAGACATAGACCCAGATAGCAGAATGTAGAGACATAGACGCAGATAGCAGAATGTAGAGACATAGACGCAGATAGCAGAATGCGGAGACATAGACCCAGATAGCAGAATGCGGAGACATAGGCCAAGATAAGAGAATACAGAATGTGGAGACATAGGCCAAGATAACAGAATGGGGAGACATAGGCCAAGATAACAGAATAGAAAGTATGAAGACCTAGACCCAGATAACAGAATACAGAATGTGGAGACATAGATCCAGAAAACAGAATGTGGAGGCATAGACCAGATAACAGATTACTGAATGCGGCGACATAGGACAAGATAACAGAACGTGGAGACATAGACCCAGACAACAGAATACTGAATATGGAGACATAGACCCAGATAACAGAATACTGAATGTGGAGACATAGACCCAGATAACGGAATACAGAATGTGGAGACATAGGCCCAGATAATGAAATACAGAATGTGGAGACATAGACCCTGATGACGGAATACAGAATGTGGAGACATAGACCCAGATAACAGAATGTGGAGACATAGACCCAGATAACAGAATACAGAATGTGGATACATAGACCCAAATAACAGAATATAGAACGTGGAGACATAGACCCAGATAACAGAACACAGAAGGTGGAGACATAGACGCAGATAACGGAATATAGAATGTGAAGACATTAGATCGAGATAATGGAATACAGAACGTGGAGACATAGACCCAGATAATGGAATACAGAATGTAAAGATATAGACGCAGATAATGGAATACAGAATGTGAAGACATAGACCCAGATAATGGAATACAGAATGTGAAGACATAGACCCAGATAACAGAATGTGGAGACATAGACCAGACAACAAAATACAGAATGTGAAGACATAGACCCAGATAACGGAATGCAGAATGTGGAGACATAGACCCAGATAAAAGAATACAGAATGTAGAGACATAGACCCAGATGACGGAATACAGAATGTGAAGACATAGACCCAGATATCAGAATGTGGAGACATAGACCCAGATAACAGAATACAGAAGGTGAAGACGTAGACCCAGATAGTAGAATGTAGAGACATAAACCCAGATAGCAGAATGTAGAGACATAGACGCAGATAGCAGAATGCGGAGACATAGACCCAGATAGCAGAATGCGGAGACATAGGCCAAGATAAGAGAATACAGAATGTGGAGACATAGGCCAAGATAACAGAATGGGGAGACATAGGCCAAGATAACAGAATAGAAAGTATGAAGACCTAGACCCAGATAACAGAATACAGAATGTGGAGACATAGTTCCAGAAAACAGAATGTGGAGGCATAGACCAGATAACAGATTACTGAATGCGGCGACATAGGCCAAGATAACAGAATGTGGGGACATAAACCCAGATAACAGAACGTGGAGACATAGACCCAGACAACAGAATACAGAATGTGGAGACATAGACCCAGATAACAGAATGTGAAGACATAGACCGAGATAACGGAATACAGAATGTGGAGACATAGACCCAGATAACAGAACGTGGAGACATAGACCAGACTACAAAATACAGAATGTGAAGACATAGACCAGACAACAAAATACAGAATGTGAAGACATAGACCCAGATAACGGAATACAGAATGTGGAGACATAGACCCAGATAACAGAATACAGAATGTGGAGACATAGACCCAGATAACGGAATACAGAATGTGGAGACATAGATCCAGATGACGGCATACAGAATGTGAAGATATAGACCCAGATAACAGAATGTGGAGACATAGACCCAGATAGCAGAATACAGAATGTGGAGACATAGACCCAGATAGCAGAATACAGAATGTGGAGACATAGACCCAGATAACAGAATACAGAATGTGGAGACATAGACCCAAATAACAGAATATAGAACGTGGAGACATAGGCCCAGATAACAGAACACAGAAGGTGGAGACATTAGATCGAGATAATGGAATACAGAATGTGAAGACATAGACCAGATAACAGAATGTGGAGACATAGCCCAGACAACAAAATACAGAATGTGGAGACATAGACCCAGATAACGGAATACAGAATGTAGAGACATAGACCCAGATAACGGAATACAGAATGTGGAGACATAGACCCAGGTAACAGAATACAGAATGTGGAGACATAGACCCAGATAACAGAATACAGAATGTGGAGACATAGACCCAGATAACGGAATATAGAATGTGGAGACATAGACCCAGATAACAGAATACAGAATGTGGAGACATAGACCCAGATAACGGAATACAGAATGTGGGGCCATAGACCCAGATAACGGAATACAGAATGTGGGGACATAGACCCAGATAACAGAATACAGAATGTGGAGACATAGACCCAGATAACAGAATACAGAATGTGGGGACATAGACCCAGATAACGGAATACAGAATGTGGGGACATAGACCCAGATAACGGAATACAGAATGTGGGGACATAGACCCAGATAACGGAATACAGAATGTGGAGACATAGACCCAGATAACGGAATACAGAATGTGGGGACATAGACCCAGATAACGGAATACAGAATGTGGGGACATACACCCAGATAACAGAATATAGAATGTGGAGACAGCATTATGCGTGCTATCAGTGTGCGGAGGGGGCACCTGAGTTATGCTGGATCATTCGTGCTCTCTAAGTCTGTAGTGTGCCCTTATTGACAGTGCGCTGTAAAAGAACTGATGGCTGCTGGTGGGTGCTACCTTCTGCATCACCACTTCCCCCTTCTCAGGCCGCAACAGTGGGGACACGGGGGCAATAGTAGGACCAACGGGGGTTGACTTTGGGTGCTTTCACACACAAAAATGCAGTATTCCACAATACAATATGCTGTCTAATCCGTTTGCCTAAATAGGAAATCTGCTGTGGAATTGATGGCAGATTTCAACATTTCACATTTTCGCAGGGGAGATGAGAAGATCAGTAGGGATCACTTAAAGACAGAGGTTTGCTTTTTTGCATCAGGATCTGGCAGATGGCCACCTGACCAAGCACATTCATGTTTCATTTTGTGCCGCCGACAAGTGGCTCTATTTGCCAGGGTCTTGTCTGTGATTGGCTGCTGCCAGTATGTGGCTAGCACCAGCCAGTCACAAGGCTTTTAGGTTAACTTGGCAATGGAGGGACCAAATAGAATGTCTCAACATAGTTTTCACACATTCTATCCAGTTTTAATAATCATATTTAAATTACCGAAAGTCACAGTGCATTGGACTGTGGGCTCCTGTGACAGCCTAGGCCACGCACAGCATTTCACCACCAATCAAGTTGCAGCAAACTTTATTTTAAATGAGCTGTGGTTTCTAGAGTATTCACAATGAACGGCTGAATACTCTTCATTGTGACTAATGTACAAGCTACGTGACAGTGGGGGATAAGGAGGGTTTGTGGGGTTTACTTACTGACAGTGGAGCCCTGACTGCCCTCCCCTTCACTAAGGGGTTGGATGCCTACTCAAGGGCGCCCCCTTCTCCAGCATTGCTCTCCCAATCTTGTGCTACCACACAGGAGACACAGAGGGGAAGACAAGAGGACCCATGGGGAATGGGAGCTTAATGATTAGGCAGCTATTCAGCCACCTCTCTCAGTAAAGGATGGGGCAGTTGCTGGTAGTGCACAGCTCCAACCCTTTCCGGAGGAGAAACAAGAGGACCAGCGGGGTCGCTTAATCAGTGGGCACCTCCAGCAGCAGACTCCTATAGCTAAATGCCCGGGCAACTGCTGATGGGTGCCCCTTTCTGCAGTGTTGCTCCCCACTGATATTGCTCTTCAAATGGAAATGGGTCCTCTGTTGAAGACAAGTCTAAATTCACTAACACTTGATGAAACTGATATGCCTGAAGATTTCCCAATTCAATAGCTAAAATATATTTTCAACTACCATCACAAATAAGAATGGACTCTATTTCACCACGTCTTCCATTGTGACTCACTCAGATCCACGTAATGGATGCAACTGTGGGGCACAGAAGATGATAAAGAGTTTGGAAAAGGAAGTGAAACAAATGATGGCCAACGTGTCTTGTGGCTTACGAACAATGGTACAAGATGTTGTCCAAGAGGCGCTTTCCTCCCTAAACCAAGTAATAAAAGATGTAATGAACACAACTCTTTCTTCTTTTACCCAAATAGTAGAGGACAGTGTAAAAAATGGACTTTCCTCTGCAAGCAAAGTGCTGGAAGATGCAGTTAAAAAAAGACTCCTTAAAACAAGGAGCTATTGATCAAACAGAGGTGGTGCTTGTTGACAATGATATACCTTCATCATCTTCAGTATTATACACGTACAGCATTGATAAAATCCCCAGCATCAGTGAGGAGCCCCCAGAATATGTCAACCAACCGGACACAAGCACCACCATTCCCAGCGAACACAGTGATACCCTAAAAAGAATTGTCAGCACTGTCCCACTTACTATTCCAACCCCCATTTCTGACTATATATTTCCTGTCCTAGGCCCAAGAAAGATCAATCGTATTCGCAAAGCTACTAAAAATGAACAGCACTGCTTTGCTTAATTACTGTTCCAAGACCTTGTTCCATTCGAGGTGTACAAGTCGTGGATGCATAACAATAACTTTGATGGCTCGAGAGGAAAGCAGGCATTGCCAGAAAATTTAAGGAATGTAATTGTACATGAAAGGCAGCAGCGTTATTTAATCACAACAGAACTAGTGAAAAAAATAAAGCACACAATCAACGCCTTGGTTCGGACACCTAGAGACAGTGGATGGTGATGGAAAGAAATGGAATGGTCACCGGCATGTAAACCCTCAGTACTGTTCAATATTTTACTACTTTTACAAGAATGCATATAGAACAATAGTGGGAAACCACTTTACATGTGTAAGGGGATAATAAATACTGCTCTATGTTTATAATGGAGTAATGTTATGGAAATGATACTGTTTCTTTAAGAGCAAAGTGTTGAGAGAAGTGACATTGTTGTAATCACTGTGAGGTACTGAGGGGCGTGATAGTGGATGATTGCTACATTGCCCCTAGGTTCCGCTATTATGCCTAGTAGGCCTGGAGGAAGTGCATGTCCCGCGGTTCGAGACATGAAAAGCCAGGAGTGCAATGTAATCTCCAGCAATTACTTGCTGGAGGTCTTTTCTTTAAAAGTATCTGGGCCTGGTTTTTTGGAATGGATGTCAGGTTGGTAGTGGGGCCATCCATTCCACTTCCTCCACTCCAGGTTGTGTGCGAGGCCAATCAGCACAGATGCTGAGCCAGGCTAGGGGTAGATATAAATTGCAGTGTGCACAGACACGGGGGGGGGGGGGGGGGGGGAATGAGATGGCTGCTGGACCCTGGCAGCCTGTGATACCTGGTAGAGCTGGAAGCCCTGCTGTGTGGTGCACCTGCGGAGCGTGACCTGGTCAGGCAGGGACTGCCTATTGTTATTGCTGGACTGTTATTTTTGTGCCCGAAGCTAAGGCTGCATTTGTGTTAACTATTCTGGACTGAAATAAACGCAGGTCACACCTGCTCTTGGACTTTATCCACTGGTTTCCACCTTTGACTGGCTCCCAGAATTTGTTTAGCTGAGAGAGAAATGAAGGACATGAGAATAACTGTAGATCTGGCAACCCTGGTCTACGGCTCAAAAAATTGCTTTTGACACCGGATTCTAGCCTGAAAGAAACAAAATATGATGAGTCACACCTGGAGGATGCTAAACCCTAGAACTTGCAGTCATGGCACCTTGCTTCTCCATGTCAGAGCTGCTCCAAGAGATGTGGAACCAGAGGATTACCCTGAAGCAATTAAAGGCCACCTATTATCACCTCATGCTATTTACACACCATACCCCCACAATACCTATGGAATAAACAGCAGGCACCCCCAAAAAGCAGGAGCAGTCAGGTAACATATTACGGCACCTGGGCAGGCTACGATTTCAAGAGACTTCAAGGAGAGCAACTCTTTGTGCATTGCCTATGTGTTGCCTGTAAAGGGCTACCTCTAGACCAACATGACCTGAAAGTCAGACCACGGATATTTTATGCCCACATGTTTGGGCTGTGAGGTGTTTGAACAGTGGAAGTACACCATCCTGGAAGTGGATTGGGATTTAGAGGCTGAATTAGAACTAGGCACTGTGCACCCAGAAATGTATGCTCCTCAACCTCCAGATCAGCCACCAGATTGAGACTGACTGCGTTGGTCATAATCAAGAAACAGGCTGCTGAGCAGTTAACACCTGTCGCAGAGTCGCATCACACTCCCTCTGCTTCAACTGCAAGAGACCTGCCATTAAAGTGGTCTCTTGTGGATTTTTCTATAGTTCCCGGAAATGGTTCAGCTGAGAGAGAAGTGAAGGACATGAGAACAGCTAAGGACCTGGCAACCCAGGGCTACACCTTAGAAAATTGCTTTTGACGCCAGATTCCAGCCTGAAAGGAATCAAAGACGCTGATTAACTCCGCTAGGCACACCTAGAGGGTGCTGATCTCTAAAACTTGCCACCATGCCAGCTTGCGTCTTCATCTCAGCGCTGCCTGACTGGTGTTCAAGTTGACAGCGAGTAATTCTGTTGTCTGATCAATAACGACTGTTTGATTTGGGTTTGGAGCAACTATTCACATATAATGTGGTCAGTACCAGTCTGCTGACCTCCGCACTCCATGTGCCTTTTTGTGGAGAAGGACGGGACCAGATAGCTCCCTCAGGGCAACCCATGCTGTACCCGTATCCTACTACCAGTTGTCCTCGCTTTCACCCCTACCCACAGAGTCCATAAAGTACCCTAACAATTAGTAACCGACCTGCACTGTTCTTTATCTGTCAGAAAACATTTTCAACATATACAGTAATGTTCTGTACTGTGTAAAACAGCATCATGTCTAATAATATCGGAGCACTGGGATCCCTCGGTGCCCCCATATTATTGATTGCAGCGACAATTTGTTACTTAGAAGACCAGATTCGCACCAGCAGTTTTTGGGGCTGTTTGCACAATTTTTTTTAAATTAGAGGATGAATATAAAGGTAGAAAAAGTATAAAGAACGTGTCCTCATTTTTTACACCCACTTATAATGTCTAACTAAATAAATAGCAAAAATAGAAAACTGCATATGACCATACATGATTATATTGCTCCTCTCTTTTACCCTACTCTGTGATAAAAGGAATGTAACTGTCAGGGAGTATGGGGGATGGACACCACCTAATAGCACTCACAAGAAGCTTTATGATTCTCCACTAATCATTTACTAGAAGAGTGGTGACAGGTTCACTGATACATGAACCTATGAAGATGGAAGCTTCACCACAGAAGGGGAAAACTGGAAAAGAACAGCCTGGTGGTGGAACATCATGATCTACAGGTCCTCACTCTGAGGTCTACTGGTACATTGTGATCTGTTTTACTACCACTGTCTTAGACTCTGTTCAGACTTCCATGGTTTCTGTCATAAATATTGCAGAAAAGAGGTTTTTTTTTAAGTAAAATAACTAAATTCCGAGGGAACCCATTATGGTCAAAGGGTTCCATCAAGCACTGTTTCTGTCCATTATGTGATGGATCCCACATGCCATTATTTTTGTGTTCCTATGACAAAGTTTTAGTTAATAATTGCAGTTTGCGAATTGACTTTTGCATAGAAATGTTTCAATAGAAGTGTAAAATATCAATTAGAAGGGGTTGTCCCGCGAAAGCAAGTGGGGGTATACACTTCTGTATGGCCATATTAATGCACTTTGTAATGTACATTGTGCATTAATTATGAGCCATACAGAAGTTATTCACTTACCTGTTCCGTTGCTAGCGTCCTCGTCTCCATGGTGCCGTCTAATTTTCAGCTTCTAATCGCCGGATTAGACGCGCTTGCGCAGTCCGGTCTTCTTCTTTTCTGAATGGGGCCGCTCGTGCCGGAGAGCGGCTCCTCGTATACTCCGCCCCGTCACGTGCCGATTCCAGCCAATCAGGAGGCTGGAATCGGCAATGGACCGCACAGAAGACCTGCGGTCCACCGAGGGTGAAGATCCCGGCGGCCATCTTCACCAGGTAAGTAAGAAGTCACCGGAGCGCGGGGATTCAGGTAAGCACTATCCGGTTTTCTTTTTTAACCCCTGCATCGGGTTTGTCTCGCGCCGAACGGGGGGGGCTATTGAAAAAAAAAAAAAAAGTTTCGGCGCGGGACAACCCCTTTAAATTTTAAAGTTATATATAATAAAAAATAATCAGTTTTATGCTTTTTAGATGATGATACCGGGGGCTTAGAGGAATATCTGATATCCTCAGATTGTAGAGCAGCTGACTGTGGCATCACACAAAATAGATCTGAAAAACCTGCCGTTATCAGAGATATCCCCCCAGCCCTTCACAGCAAAGATCCATCATCTGATCCTCTTATACAGATCCCATCTTTTGATTCATCACAGACCAATAAGCAGAAGAAAAGTCACAGAAGGAGGGAATATCAAAGAATTCAAACAAGGGAAAAGCAGCATTCATGTTCAGAATGTGGAAAATGTTATACTACAAAATTAAATTTAGTTTTGCATCAAAGAATTCACACAGGACAGAAGCCATTTTCACGTATTGTACACGGAAAGTGTTATGGCAAAAAGTCATCCTTATTTGCAAATCAACAAACTCGCAAAGAAAAAATATTTTCATGTTCAGAATGTGGGAAATGTTTTACCTTTAAATCATATCTTATTAGACATCAAAGAAATCACACGGGAGAGAAGCCATATTCATGTTCAGAATGTGAGAAATGTTTTAATGCAAAATCGGAGCTTACTATACATCAAAGAAGTCATACGGGAGAGAAACCATTTTCATGTTCAGAATGTGGGAAGTGTTTTACTCTTAAATCAAATCTTGTTAGACATGAAAAAAATCACATGCAAGAGAAGCCGTATTCATGTACTGAATGTGAGAAATGTTTTACTACTAAATCGGAGCTTGTTGCACATCAGAGAAGTCATACGGGGGAGAAGCCATTTCCATGTTCAGAATGTGGGAAATCTTTTACTCTTAAATCAAATCTTGTTAGACATAACAAAAATCATATGCAAGAGAAGCCTTATTCATGTTCTGAATGCGAGAAAAGTTTTATTGGTAAATCAGAGCTTGTTAAACATCAAAGATGTCATACGGGAGAGAAACCATTTTCATGTTCAGAATGTGGGAAATGTTATAATCTAAAAGAAAATCTTGTTAGACATCAAAAAAATCACATAGAAGAGAAGCCGTATTCATGTACAGAATGTGGGAAAAGATTTCGATTCAATTCATTTCTAGTTAGACATCAGAGAATACACACAGCGAATAAGCAATTTGCTTGTTCAGAATGTGAGAAATGTTTTACCATTAAATGGGAGCTTGTTAGACATCAAAGAATTCACACGGGAGAAAAGCCATTCTTATGTTCACAATGTGGAAAATGTTTTTCTTACAAACCATATCTTGTTAAACATCAGAGAATTCACACAGGAGCGAAGCCATATGTATGTTCAGAATGTGGGAAATGTTGTACTTACAAAACAAATCTTGTTGTACATCAGAGAATTCACACAGGAGAGAAGCCATTTTCGTGTTCAGAATGTGGAAAAAGATTTAATGTGAAATCAAGTCTAGTTACACATCAGAAAATTCACACAAGGAAGAAGCAATGAGGGAAATGTTTTACTGCTAAATTGGAGCCTGTTAGCCCTTTAATGACTAACCTATTTTTCACTTTAGGACCAAGCGATTATTATTGTTGCATTGCAAGAGTTATAATTCGTTGACATAGCTGTATGAGGGCTTGTTTTTTGGAGGGGGGACAAATTGTACTTTTTAATGGCAGCAAGCTGAGGTACATATGATGCATTGTACATATTTTATTAAATGTTTTTTGGGGGAGAGATGGAAAAAACCCTCAGAAATTCCACCATTGTTTTTATGTTTCGAGGTTTTGTTTTCATGGCGTTCACCATTCAGAAAAATAATATGACAACTTTCTTATCTGGATCAGCATGTTTACTACGATACCAAGTTTATATTGATTTTTTTTTTACTACTTTTGCACAATAAAAAACACATTTTTATAGAAAAACAATTGCCATATCTAAGATTGATAGTATTCTTAAAAAGTTGTATTTTATCCATTTAAAAAGGGTTGTTGTTGGCAAAAATGCGTGTTTTTTTTAACTGGATTGTTTCCCTTAAAGTATACTTTATTGAACTTTTTTTGACACAATTTTTTAGTCCGATGAGATAGTCCCATGTGTGTGCATTTAATTTTCTTACGTGCGGACTGTCAAAAAATGTGCCAAACATATTAAGAGGCATGTATACCTTTTAAAAAATTGGCACAATTTACTCCGGCACAATATAACTTAACTGTGGGCTATAAACAAAAAGTTTTAATAAACCAGGACTTAAATCAACATTCCTCATATGGCCTCCCATCCAACACTTTTCTGCCCTTTCAGTCCATCTTCATCTGCTGCCTGGCTAATCCACCTCTCCTCTCATTACTCCTCTATTTTCTTCTTGTCAATTTCTCCACTGACTGCTCATCATCAAGCGACTTGACTGCATCGTCCAAACAGTGAAATTTGGAGGAGGTTCTGTTTTGGTGTGGGAATGTTTCTGCTGGGAAGGATAAGGGAAATTGGTTATAGTTAGAGATGAGCGAGGACGCTGGGATACAGCAGTTACTCGAGCGAGCATCGCTCTTCTCAAGTAACTGCTTACTGGTCCGAGTGTGCTCGGGGGGGGGGGGGAGGGTAGCAGGAGGGGAAAAAGAGAGAGATCTCTCACTCTCTCCCCCCGCTCACCCCCGCCCCCCCGAGCATGCTCGGACCAGTAGGCAGTTACTCGAGAAGAGCGATGCTCGCTCGAGTAACTGCTGTATCCGAGCGTGCTCGCTCATCTCTAGTTATAGTGAAGTACACCCTCAATGCCAATGGGTACAGAGACATTCCACACAAGGTGGCATTACCTACCCAGTGGCAATTCTTTGTTACAGCTCTGTGTCTCTACTAACATGACCGAGCACCATGTCATAACAGCATGAGGCTTGGTTTGAGGAGCAGAATGTCTACAAACTTTTTCTCTCTCCCTGACAGCATGTAATATTGGAACGTACAAGTATGATGTCCATACCCCTCTTGAACTATTTTATCGAGTTTGCCATCACCATGACCTCAGGCAGAGAGTTTCATAGTCTCAATGCACTTATAGCAAAGAACACGTTACTATGTTAGTGTGGAAATCTTCCTTCCTCCAGATGTGGAGGGTGCTCCCTTGTTACTGTCACAGTCCTGGCTACAAATAGATGATGGGAAAGATCACTGTATTGTCCCCTGATATATCTATACATAGTAATTAGGTCGCCCTTAGCCGTCTTTTTTCTAAAGTAAATAACCCAAATTTTGATAACTTCTCTGGGTATTGTAGTCTGACTTCTTGAATATCAGTGCCCAAAATTGTAGACAAGGAAAACAAAATCAGCAGGAAAGCGCCTTATGTGTAGTAGAAATGATGATTATTTAGTGTAAAATGTCTATTGATTTGTATAAACTAGATGTATTACACAGCTGTAGTGATTTGACTCTGCAGAGGCTGATAGCAGCATCGTTTTATTATGGTAATTGCTGGACAATGGCATGATGAGCGATGTGTGCTATAACATTAGCCCAATGTAAAGTCCCAATGCAGTCTCTCTAGGGTTAACTTATATAGGTATGCCGTTAAACTGGAAAGTATATCTTGGGCATCTCTCCTAGCCCTTCTCCCCCAAGAAAAGTCGCTAGATAAAATCTATATTGCTTGGACAGATCAGTGGCAAAAGAAGACATGTCCACCAGATCTCCCTCCCCCCCCCCGCCCCCGCTCCCCTTGCGTACTCTCGCAACCCCCCACCAGCACCCGAATCTTTTCTGACGAGCAGGCAGGTACTCGAAAAGGATGATATTGCTGAATGTATCTTTTCTACTGTGTCATGTGGTTCAAATGAGGTTATAAAAGTGAGTGTCTGAAAGTGGGAAAAGGTCTATCTTCTTCAATCTGTGTTAGGATGGGTTTTCATCTTGCCTGCAACTGACAGCTAACAGAGAGCCGCATGAAAGCACCTTTAGCTTCCATGTTGGTGAAGATGGAGGAAAAGTAACGACCACCTGTAGCGTCTGGAGACTGGATGTGAGAGGAGTGAGTCCCTTCCAGAGAGAGAGCATGCAACACCCAGTTTACTAAAGCAGGTACCCAGGTCTATTTTTCCTGTGTGGCCATCCGTCATTAGGATCACCACACAGAGGTACTTAATTGTGACACCTGTGCGGATGTTGTGTGTGGTGCATTTAGGCTAATCCGTCTTCTGAGTAATTTTGTCTGCTAGAGTGTATGTGGAATGACCCCTACCCTTATCCTCCTCTGGAGTGTTCCAAATTCCAGGACCAGTGACATATAGATACATGTACTATAGGGCCGTATTGTTCCTGTGTATCCTCCCAACCTCTGAGCTCCCGCCTGTAATTGCTTCAAGTAAATGTTACCTGTAACTACCTTTTTTTTCTTCAAGTTTATGTAAGTAAAGTTTTACCAGGCCTTAACCGTTCCTGAGGACCCGAGGTACTATACACAAGTCTCTGTGTTATCACTCCGCTGCTTAGATTAACGGTGTGTGGAAACAGTAGCGTCACGACATGATATATATATTTCTACAACAACTCCCCCTTGTGTTACCAGACTTCGTGGCACTGTGACAAGGACCGGGCCTCTGGCCATACGCACAGTAAGTGTATATATCTTCAGGGTGTTACAATACAAAGATGGTGAACGGTCTACAAGTCATGTCCTATGAGGAACGGTTAAAGGATCTGGGAGTGTTTAGGTGGCAAAAAAGAAGTCTGAGAGGAGATTTAATAGTGGTCTACAAATATCTGAAGGGCTGTCACACTGCAGAGGGATCAGCCCTATTCGCATCTGCACAAGCAAAGACTAGAAGCAATGGGATAAAACTGAAAGGGAGGAGGCACAAATTAGATATTAGAAGACACTTTCTGACAGTGAGGGTGATCAATGAGTGGAAGAAGTTGCCACGGGAGGTGGTGAGCTCTCCTTCAATGGAACTCTTCAAATAGAGGCCGGATAGACATCTGTCTGGGATGATTTAGTAAATCCTGCACTAAGCAGGGGGTTGGACCCGATGACCTTGGAGGTCCCTTCCAACTCTACCATTCTAGGATTCTATTCACTGCGTATTTATACATGAAATCAATAAGAACTTTTTTTGCGCATGTTAAAAAAGCAATGAATACACATGCCAAAGAAATAGCAAAAATGCAGGGAATACAAATAGTTTGGGCCCATGATTACACCTGTGTGAATAAACCCAAAGGGCAAGCTCCCCCGAGTATAATTTAATAGTATATTACACGCGCAATGTACGCGCACATAATATGCGGTGAATGGAGTCAATGAAAGTCCATTGATTTTCATTAACCATTCACACTTGCGTATATCCATTGCATATAATACTCACATAAAAAAGAATGCAGCATGTTTTATTTCACTGCGTATTATGCGCAATGGTTCTCTATTGCTCTCTATGGGTGTGTATTAAACGCTGAACATATGCAATAACTAAGGAAGAGTAGAGAAGATTTACCTCTAGTTATCTAGACTCTATGCTTCTCTTAATACATCCCAAAATTGTGTTTGCCTTTTTGGCTGCTGCATCACATTGTTGACTCATGTTCAGTCTATGATCTATTAGTATAGGTAAGTTTTTTTTCACATGTGCTGCTTAGCCTAATTGCTTCCGTTCTGTATGTGCTTTTTTCATTTTCCTTTCCCAGATGTAGGACTTTGCAGTTCTCCTTGTTAAATACTATTCTGTTAGTCGCTGCCCACTGTGCAAGCTTGTTGTCACATATAAGCTGGACGCGCTGGATCTATGTCCCTGAGATACGCAAATGCACACATGCTAAGCACCAAAAGAAAATAAACTAGTGATCTGCGAATGAGACTCGAACAGACATGACACAACGACTGACACACACCCAAAACACTCACCGAACATACCTGCACGCATAAACAGATGTCCTTGCTATAGTACGAGGTATTAGTTAGTATTTTGCCCCATATACTTAAGTCCATGACAAGGGTCCTTGTTGTCTCGTGGGTCCCCACTCTCACCAGACAACTACCCCATGAGTGCTGCCTGCAAGGGGTGGTCGTCCCAACAGGGAAGGCCCCGCGCTGGAACCTAAGGGCCTGGCTCGTCCTAGGTGGAAAATGATCCAAGCAGAACAGGACACCATTCACACCAACACACAACTGAATGCAAACCACAAGGAACAGGAGTGTTCATATCATGTCCGACCACCTGTACAGACAGGTTGCTGTTCACATCTACATAAAACCATGCATTAATGCCAACACAAGGGTGCTAGGAGGGAACTGAGAAAACCAAAACGCAGCCAGCTTACACATCCCACACCTGTGGAAGTGTGCTCCTGGAAATCCATAAAACTGCAGGTCCCACGAGCACAATATGACACGTGTCCAGATCTTTTTGAATATTCTCACTCTTCCCTAGTGTTAGCTATCCCTCTTAGTTTTGTGTCATCGTCATATTTGACCAGTTTCCCATCAATTCCCTCCTCCAGATCATTTATAATAATGTTGAACAACACTGGGCCTAGGACAGAGCCTTGTGGTACCCCACTTGATACATTCTTCCACTTGGATGTGCAGCCATTTATGACCACTCTGTGAGTACGATCACTCAGCCAGTTGTGAATCCACCTAAGGGCTTATTCAGACGACCGTATATCGGCCGCGTATTCACGCCGGCCGATATATATGGCGCCCCTCTCTGCAGGGGGAGGAGGCTGGAAGAGCCGGGAGCAGTGCTCTGTGCTCCCACCCCCTCTCTGCCCCTCTCCACCCCCTATCCGCCCCCCTGCACTATTTGCAATGTGGGGAGGCGGGACAGGGGTGGGGCTAATACCCCCCTGCACTTAGCCCCACCCACCCCGCCTCCTCTTATTGCAAATAGTGCAGAGGGGGTGGAGGGGAGGCAGAGAGGGGGTGGGAGCTCAGAGCACTGCTCCCGGCTCTTCCAGCCTCCTCCCCCTGCAGAGAGGGATGCCGTATATCGGCCGGTGTGAATATGCAGCCGATATACGGTCGTCTGAATAAGCCCTTAAGCTAATTCCACACGGATGTTCGTGATTTTGCCAAAAGAGAGATTTTTGAGGGTCAGTGATACTTTCTAATGTTAGAATCACATGCGTTGCGATAAAATGCGGGCTCCATAGAGATACATGAGAAATTTAAAAAACATTTTAAAAAATAATAAGCGCAAAACGAAGAAAGATCGAACATGCCAGAAATCACTGGAAATCATTGGTTTCCTAATCTGCTTTTTTCCTGACTAACTCGGGTGATTTTCTCGCCCGTGTGACAGCGCCCTCACAGCTGCCTCATTGATCCCATATTTGGTCATGTTTTTTAATAAGGACGGTATAAGATACTTTATGAAATGCTACAGAATGGATATAGAATAGATGCGCAGCGTCGTTATTTACACAATCCAATTGACTTTAATGGGTTATTTCCGTATTACGGACCAAAATAGGACATTCTGTGGGTTTTTTCCATGCGTTAAAAGTCCATGTTTGTATATCCTGATGCACATAAACGGGGCTTCAGCGCTCCATACTGTGCAGGGAAAATGCAGCTCAAGCACATATGTGTGAATGAGGCTGTACTGGGGGGAGGAAGATCCGAAGGGCTGCAGGAAGCCAGTTATCTGTAGCTCATAGCTGTCACCTGGTCATGTGATCCCTGACTCCTCCCACACAGGTGACTGATCACATGACGGTGACATCATCACAGGTCCTGGAAGGTGCTGTCCAGCTCTGCAGGTGGAGGTATGTGTGGCCCCTCATGTTAGGACCACCTTATATTAACCCCCTCAGGACTGCTCCAGTTTGGGCTTTATGGGCTAATTTTCGTCACGTTCCCAGAGCCATAGCATCAGTTCATCATTATGATTTTTTGACGTGGGGTTTGTGGGAGTCGCGCTGCCCCACGGATGTCCGCGAATTACAGGTTTTTACTCAAAAAACTTGCGAAAAAAAGTTTGGAAACATATGCTTTATTTTCCTAGTCAATGGAAAAGGTATGGCGCCGCGTGCGCAGCATGTCCATACGGGAAATATAGGTTTGGGGATAAAATGCCTGAAAGAAAAATGGAAGTTTAAAGCTTTATTAAAGAAGTTTTCTGGGACATGACATAAAGAAAAAGGTTATACGGGCCTAAAAAATTAAAGAAAATGGAATAGTCACTGCTCCGTCTTCAGCGCTGCAGCCTCGGTGCCCACCGCACGGAACCTGGAAGAAGCGGCGGCTTGTTACCCTGTTTCCCTGAAAATAAGACATACCCTGAAAATAAGACATAGCATGATTTTCCAGAATTTTTGAGGATGCTTGAAATATAAGCCCTACTCCAAAATTAAGCCCTACTAACAGTTAATTAAAAAAGTCAATTTACATAGTGTCCAGGCAGCTATACATGTAAAAAAGTTAAACCTTTTTGAACAAAAATTAATATAAGACACTGTCTTATTTTCGGGGAAACACGGTATGTGCCATACGTGTTCGAGCGGTCATGTGTACAATGAACGGCACACAACCACTTCCCGCTACTGGGGGGTTCTGTACGGCGGTAAGTATTCATGAGGTAAGTATTCAATAGTTCTTTATTATAAGACCGTATAACCTTTATTTTTATGTCCCAGAAAACCCCTTTAAGAAAAAAGTTTACAGTGAAAAACGTGTACATTTTACCAAAAAGTAGAGCGCGCATCAGACTCAGAAATGTAAATGTCTGCTTAGACATGCCCGTGTTTGCAACAAACCGTTACTCGTATTAATGAGTCAGAAACGCCATCTTTTCTCCTTAGGGAGAGCAGCAAGTGGTGAGTGAGGAGACTCAAATGGCCATGCAGGCTCCTCTGGGTAATATGCAAATAAGGGAGATGGAATAATACCTCCACAGTGCCACCAATTGGAAGTCATTGTTACAAGGCTTGCATAGAGTCTAACTTTGGCTTGAAGGAATGCTGCCTTCCAATAGGTGGCGCTGTGGATGATTTATTCCATCTCCTTTATTTGCATACGTGAAACATGCAACAAGATGTCAGTGTGGATGGACCGTGCGTGGCATGTTTCATTACATTAGGCGGCCTCACACAACCAGATTCCGCAAGCGTATGCTCTGCGGTAATACGCGGCTCAGTCAAATGCACCAAATTACGCAGTTCTGCTTGTGAAAAATAGAATGCAGCATGTTCTATTTCATCACAGGTATCTGCAACATAGAGCCCATTCTCTATGGTTGCGGATATACTCGCAGCCATATGCAATGACATCACATATGGGCTGCAGGCATCCGCGTCACCGCTAATCGATGACATGGGAAATATAAACAAACATGACCGCCCGCGTGAGTGCCCTACTAGAGCCTCGTTTGCGCAGAGAGTTAGGGCAGCAGAATGCAGTCCTAAGCTCTCACTCACGACATGAAGGTTGCAGCTTCAATCTCCACGTGGTTCAGGTAGCCGGCTCAAGGTTGACTCAGCCTTCGGTAAAATGACTACCCAGCTTGGTGGGGGTAATAAATTACCTTGAAGCGCCGCGGAATAAGTTGGCAATATACACATAACAAGATTTATGTATTTAGACCCAGTACATAGCTGGAATCCGCTGCAGATTCCGCTTACGGCTGTGTGAGCCCGGCCTCAGAGTAGAGCTGTATTCACACGGGCGAATGCAGTATTGGTGCGAGAAACTCCGATGGATATCACATTTGTAAACCTGCGATGTTTGCCTATTATTGCATCACATCACGTGATCGTGTGACTAGGCAGATTTAAAGGGATACGCCCTTTTACTGTGCGAGGTCCATCCGTATCGCGATCAGAAGAAACTTGTGCGTGAAAGACGCCCATGTACATGCACCTTCATTGTGCCAGCGGGGCTCATTCACACGGGCGGATTTAGTTTTGATCTGTGTATACGCGTTGTCTTCACGGACTGGAGCTCTGCATGTTCCCTGCGTATCTGGAAAGGTTGCGTTTTTTTTAGTGCGTATTCTCTTTTTTTGTTTTTTTTTTACTCGAGCAAAAAAAAATGCAACCTTTTCCCTCAGATTTTATGCGTAAATACACGGTGAATATTACGTGTCATGCGTATGTACGCAATCCCATTGACTTTAATACAAACCAAAATAGGACATGCTGCACTTTTTTTCACAAGCGTGGTCCATACTTATGGACAAAATAGAAAATAATGCCCTTTTTTTTTTTTTTTTTTTTTTTTTTTACACCGAAATACGCGTACAAAAATATAGTTTTCTGAAAAATCCCATAGAAAACTATGGGTTTTAATCTGTGTGTATTACGCTCATGAGATACTGCGCAAATACAACCGTGTGAATGAGCCCCGTGTTTGTGCGACCGCCTATTTTGCCCGCTCTGGTGTGTTTTTGTGTGCGTATTTGTGCATACAAAGAAATACACCGAAAATCGCATTGACTGTGTGTGTATATGCACAGAAAATCCGCAGGTTTTCTGCTATGTCGTGAACATTTACGGGAGCCCATTGATTTCATTCAGTAGCCGGACGGAGCGGGCGATATCCCTGAAAGCTCGCTGTAACATCATGTATTTTTGTTAGCCATTAAAAGGTATTATATCTACAAAACCAATACAGGACACACTAAGGTATATATGTGTGTGTATATAGATAGATAACATGATATGTTTACATTTCTTCACGTTGGTTGTTCAGTGGAGGCTGGAAGGCTTTGATACAAACATATCTGACTTCATTTTGGATCCCTGCTTTTCAACTCATCCTGCTATATCAGGCATTCCTCATATCTCCAGTGATGACATAACCATGTCATAGAGTAATTGCTTCCTTATCAATGATGCAGTACTGCCGACCCCGCACATTGAGTGTGATAGAACTATGAAACGCCAGTCTGGGCGAAGGAAAATGAGTATCATAGAATTGTACAGTTGGAAAGGACCTCCAGTTTTCTCAGGTCCAACCTCCTGCTCAATTCAGGATCACTAAACCATCTCAGACAGATGTCTGTCCAGCCTTTGTTTGAACATTTCCATTGAAGAACTCACCACCTCCTGTGGTAACCTGTTCCACTCATCGATCACCCTCACTGTCATAAAAGTGTCTTCTAATATCTAATCTGTGTCTCCTCCCTTTCATTTTCATCCCATTGCTTCTAGTCTTTCCTTGTGCAAATGAGAATAGGGCTGATCCCTCTGCACTGTGACAGCCCTTCAGATATTTGTAGACAGCTATGAAGACTCATCTCAGCCTTCTTTTTTGCAAGCTAAACCTTCCCAGATCCTTTAACCTTTCCTCATAGGGCATGCATTGCAGACCACTCGCCATCCTGGCAGCACTTTCCTAAACTTGTGCCAGTTTTTTTTTTTTTTTTAAATTGGGGTGCCAAAAGTTGAATATAGTATTCTAGATAAGGTCTAAGCAAGAAAGGGTAGAGAGGAATATTTACTTCACATGATCTAGTCTATGTTTCTCTTAATACATCACAGAATTGTGTTAACCTTTTTGGCTGCTGCATCACATTGTTGACTCATGTTCAGTCTATGATCTATTAGTATACCCAAGTATTTTTCACATGTGCTGCTGCTCCTTAGCCCAATTCCTCCCATTCTGTATATGATTTTTATTGCCCAGATGTAGGAATTTTCATTTCTCCCTGTTAAATACCATTGTTAGTCGACGCCCACTGCTCTAGCTTGTCCAAATCTTTTTGAATCCTTTCTCTTCTTTATGGTTAGCTCTCCCTCCTAGTTTTTCTCACTTGCCTGCTCTTGATCATTAATACAAATGTTGAACAACACTGGGCCTAGGACATAGCCTTGTGGTACCCCACTTGATACATTCTTCCACTTGGATGTGCAGCCATTTATGACCACTCCTTGAGTATGATCACTCAGCCAGTTGTGAATCCACCTAACAGTTGCCTTTTTGATCCCATAATTGGTTATTTTTTCAAAAGAATGATATGAGATATTTAGTCAAATGCTTTCCTGAAGTCAAGATATACCATACTAGCCCGAGTACACGATACAGAACGTGTGCAATACAAAATGTTGGTTCTCGAGTTGGGCGTTAGTTTGCTCCGGCGCTGCAGCTGCTTGAACAGCTGCTGCTTTAAGTGCAGCGGGACGCGACCCATGCTCCTGCAGGGACCAATGCGGGTCTCCCCCTTCTCCCACGGCTCCTGCTCTCTGATGTGCCGGCTGCTGGTCAGCTGGCACAAGCGCAGAGCAGAGCCGGTGGCCCGGGAGTGACATTTCTGTGCAGGCCTCTGCGAGACGCGCACAGATATAGAGCATGCTGCGATTTGTCTTCCGCGTCAGATTTCACGCAGACAAATTGCAGCCGTCTGCCTAGGATTGCGTTTTTTAATGCAATCCTATGGCAGCTTCCACGGGCGGAAATTCTGCAGGAAATGCGCACTGTCATACCATCATTAATCACACCACCAGCGGCAGGTCACATTCAAAGATGCCTTGTCAGCACGAATTCTGAGCCGTGGTTGCATTCATCTGGGTGAATTGCGGTATCTTAATTGGGGTTTTAACAAGTGAGTATAGATAAGGGACCTTAAGAGTTAATAGAAATCAGGTGTGTTTTTTGCTGTGAACTTTGGACTCCCTACAATTATTTGTCCTGCCCCTCCCCCTATTGTATGTGGGCTTTTATGAATGAAGGGGTGGAGTTTCATGCATGCTCTGGGTGCTGGGAATGAATCCAGGTGTGTTTCTAGACTCTGCCCTTTGAACTCTGGTGTTACTTTCAGTGCATCCCCATGTGATTAACAGCACATGACACACGGGAATATCTGACGCTTAGGGTGAGTATTTAAAGGGGTTATAGCAGCACAAGTTTTCTGTATTAATTAAAATAGATGGAGAAACATATTCCATTTTTCTAATTATTATTCATTTTCTGATAGTGATTTTTTTTTATTCTGCCCTCTATACATGACAACGGAGGCTGCCATCTGTCCTAAACTACATTTAACAGTATTCAGAGAGATGATCTACAGCAGCTTCATAGGCCATCCCCACAATGGGCAGGAAGGGACACATTCACCTGTATGGAGACTGTTCTAGACATGCTCTGTGACTTGTGCAAGGGTCGTTTGGCAGGGAGGGGAGTAGATAGTCACAGTTTATACCTCTTGTGAATAGTGGATCCTGTGTTATTGCTGATATGCTGGTTGTTCAGTCAGTTTTGTCCATTATGTCTAGAAAGTGATTGCTTCATTGTTTCTTTCAGTTGAGGTCAGCTATTATAATATGAGTATATACTGGGTTAGCTGCCATTGAACCCATGATATATGGGGGAAGAATATTGTAACTAAATGTCACATAAGGGGAAACATACTAAGCCCAGCAATTCCTGCCCCAGGTTTATTACAATTTTGTCCGGCGCACGTGCCTCCTCATGTATTAAGCGCAGCTCTGTGCGCCTCCACAGACCTATATGCTTGGTTCCAACCAAGCGTACATTTCTATTATAATTTATGCTAGTTTCTGGTGAAAATAATACATAAATCTGTCAACCTGGGTGGTCACGCCCCCTCCAGACAAGCTCCACCTACTTTTCAGAAAAGTGCTGTGTCGACACAAGATGAAGAAAAGTCTCACCTTTTGTGCAAGTGGGTCTGGTGTAACATTTTCTACACCAATGTTCTGGTGTAACCTACTTGTTAATGTCCCTAATGGTGTTTTGGACATATGCCAGTTGCTGTGGGACCTGAATATTACATGGTGTCCTGTGCATCATGTAATACTTATGTTTTTCATGGAACTGACCTTTTTTTACTATGTAGAATTGTTCATCTCCTTTATATGGCATTTCTGTCGTATTTGGTGGTTAATTTGTCCTTTGGATGTTTGCCAGGGAGTTTGACCTGGTAGTTGGACAAATTGGATCATAAAAGGGGGTTTCTGCCTATTTTTCAATTGATGACCCATCATCTAGATAAGTCATCAGTAATTGTTGGACGGTATTCAGCTCCTCGGGGCCCTTATCCATCAGCTGATTGTCCAGCCCTCTGTCCAGTACAGCGGGTCGGATATTGTAATTTGCAATGGGGGGAAGTGGGAGCGGCGACTTCATTCCCGTTAAAATCAGTGAGAGTCTCTCGCTACTATGGCTCTTCCTACTCTGGAAAGGATGTCAGTAAGAGGAGCAGGAAGTGGAGTAGCAGTGCGGTGCTCCCATTAATTTCAGTCGGAGGGAAGCCACCGCTCTCACTTCATCTTCTGTCCACTGATGACAACGTCTGGCCTGCTGTACAACCAAACGACAGATGGCCGGGGGTCCCTAGTGGTGTACTCCCATCAACTACTGATGGCAGGCCAGAAAACCTTCCCTTTATCTAGTTTATCATATATTTTGAAATATTACCTCTTTGATTCTATTTGACTTTAGGATTTTCTCGGGAGAGGCCAGAGTGTGGGGTCGCCCTTGTCAGGACGGCTGCCCCGCTTTGGTATCAGCATAATACTTTCATAATAGGGTCCCTATTTTTTTTACTTCATTATTAAAAGTTTTATCTCTAAAGCGGTGTCCACTTTTCAGTTTCGCACTGAAGTAAAATTTGCGCTTTGAGTCAATTTCCACTGTAGATTTCCTTTGCAGCATGTGGATAAGGCTGCTTTCGCACAACTCAGAAAATCTTGCATGAATATGAACCCCTTTCTTTTGAATAGGGTCATATATATGATAAAATTTTACCGCATCGCAGTGCAGGAAAAAATTGCGGCATGTCCTATCTTTGGGTGTTCGCTTGGAACGCCTCACCCACGGTTTTCAATAAGGATGGAAAACACATTGCACAGAGTGTGATGCGAGGTTTCCCATTGAAAACAGTGGGAAACGCTTGGCGATCCTACTTCCCTGTGATGGGAGTCATTTTTGACGCAAAAAAGTCTTGCATCCGTGGGGATATATCGCGCTCGGCAGCCTGTTATCGGGCAGAGTTTCACTGCCCATTATTGCGCTCGCCTTTGTGAAATTAGCCTAAGACTTTGCAGGTTTGACCAGGAATTGTTTGTATGCTGCAGCTGTGACGTTCCCATATACACACGTAGCTACTGCAATCACAGGACACTGATGTACATGTTGAGACCACGGAGGCCAGCAATTGGCTGCAGTGGTTTTGTGTCATCACTGCTGCAGCATGTAAATAATTCCCTGCAGAGAGGACTGGAGCAGCAGCGCAGGGGAGGTGAGCGAATACAACCTATATTGTTATTTTTCAACATTAACAGCCCTCTGATGTTTTAAGATTAATTAATTATTTTAAGCAGCAACCTCCTTATTATCACCAGTTGTGTATCTTTTACATAGGATTTTGTGTATCTTTTACATTTCTCATCTTCTTTCCAATCAGGTCCCCACAATATAGGATCCACTGTTGATATTGTCAATATAAGGGAATGTTCCTGATTGGTTCGTCGGGGATGGAGAGAAACAGGAACACGATGGCAGACAGTGTATTAAATCTCACCATAGAAATACTCTTCCAGCTTACTGGAGAGGTGAGAGATTCTGATGATGTCACCTTATATCATTATCATCTGTGGTAATAACAGATGATGTCACTGGAGAGGTGATGGACTCTGGAAATGTCTGTAGTGATATTTATTACTGTCTCCCTATATACAGGATTACACAGTAATGAAGACCTCTAGTGATGGCTGTCGGGCCCCTGTGTGTGATAGATGGGGAAGACCCCTGAGTCCAATCATGGGGCCCCCACATTACCCCCTAATACATGAGGACATCGATGTACAGAAGATTCTAGAACTCACCAACAAGATGATTGAGTTGCTGACTGGAGAGGTGACGCTGCAGGGAATGCTGGGACATTATACAGTACTGTCACTGGTGGCTTCTGGGTAATGACTGTATATTGTGTTGTCAGGTTCCTATAAGGTGTCAGGATGTCGCTGTCTATTTCTCCATGGAGGAGTGGGAGTATTTAGAAGGACACAAGGATCTGTACAAGGAGGCCATGATGGAGACCCGCCAGCTGCTCCCATCACCAGGTAATAGATAGGACTAAATACACAGGGACTTTATTATCTGTATGTAAGAATGACTTCAGTGTCTGTCTGTTTCCTGCAGTTCCATCCAGTAAGAGAAGCCCACCAGAGAGATGTCCCCGTCCTCTTCTTCCACAGGACCATCAGGTAGATGGAGATGTCCCTCTGATCTGTAGAAGGCTGTGAAGCTCTTGTCTTCAGTCTTATTAGATGTCTTCTACTTGTGTCATGAGGCCGGTGGAAATGGCAGGATTACTGCTGACCAGAGACATTACATGTTGTCTGGATCTTCTCCCAGTTTTCTGGCGGTGGAGACTGCTGGTGGGAATAAGGAGCCAAGAGGTTGGATTTATATCTATCTGCTCCTTTATTTTCCCCGAGACAAGCAGTGGATGTGTCTGGTAGACGCTGATCTCCTCCACTGAGACAGCGTGCAGCGTGTCTAGCCATGCCAGATATACATGTGGGGTCATTGAGCCGCCATCTAATATATATGTCTGGCTTCCAGACATGACTTTTACAATATTTCTCTCACAGCTTTTGTATCAGGATGAAGATCTGACCGATATTAATACTACAGATACAAATGTGAGGGGCGATCAGCGGTGTAAAGAGGAGACTCCTACAGGTAACAGCCCAGGTGAGTAGTAACCACTAAATACAGCAGAGAGGAGTCACAGATTCTCCTCAGTCAGCGGCTGCAGATATGTTATGTAGATTTATAAGCCATGTGATCTGTGAGATTTTCCACTGTATTTTCCCCATTCAGCAAAAATACAAACTAACTATGAATAAAATTGATACCGTTATAGGCAATAACACGTGATGAGCATCTATAAATATGGATGTGAAATACAGCTGGAATATTGTCATGATGATTAAATATATTTATGTGAGCCGATTTCTTCATCCTCTGCTGTCAGTACTGATGAGGGAAAGTATTTGTCCAATTTCGAAACTATGGAACCATTAGCTGCTCCTAGATTCGTATTAAGTTACTGTGTGGTAACACAAAGACCCAGGTAAGAGAACACAGAAGATGGAGACATAGACCCACATAACAGAATGCAGATTGTAAAGGTATAAATCCAAATAAGAGAATGTTGAGACATAGAGCTAGATAGCAGAATCCAGAACATGCAGACACAGATAATAGAAAATAAAACATTGAGCCATAGACCCAGGCAGCAGAACGTGGAGAACTTAGACCCAGGCAGCAGAACGTGGAGAACTTTTCCCAGGCAGCAGAACGTGGAGAACTTAGACCCAGGCAGCAGACCGTGGAGAACTTAGACCCAGACAGCAGACCGTGGAGAACTTAGACCCAGGCAGCAGACCGTGGAGAACTTAGACCCAGGCAGCAGACCGTGGAGAACTTAGACCCAGGCAGCAGAACGTGGAGAACTTAGACCCAGGCAGCAGAACGTGGAGAACTTAGACCCAGGCAGCAGAACGTGAAGAACTTAGACCCAGGCAGCAGAACGTGGAGAACTTAGACCCAGGCAGCAGAACGTGGAGAACTTAGACCCAGGCAGCAGAACGTGGAGAACTTAGACCCAGGCAGCAGAACGTGGAGAACTTAGACCCAGGCAGCAGAACGTGGAGAACTTAGACCCAGGCAGCAGAACGTGGAGAACTTAGACCCAGGCAGCAGAACGTGGAGAACTTAGACCCAGGCAGCAGAACGTGGAGACGTTGACCCAGGCAGCAGAACGTGGAGACGTTGACCCAGGCAGCAGAACGTGGAGACGTTGACCCAGGAAACACAATATAGGACAAAGAAGACCTAGCCTTAGATAACAGAATCCAGAACATGGAGACCTAGGCCCAGATATAAGCATGTCTCCCAGTGGCTCGTGAAGCTTCACTTATCAATCCACTCCAGAGAGGTGTTCCTGCAATATTTGTTTTGACCAGCAGGTGGCAGTGGAATTAAAGCAATTACAGCATCAAAGAAGTCAGGAGCAATACAATAATTGTGATATTAGGGCTGTATTCATTAGGACAGAGGTTTTGAAGTTGACTAATCAGCCATTGCAATAGGGTGCAATGTGCACATTAAACTTGAGGATTTCGGTGTGGATTTTTCCCCTTTTGCCAGGAGACTAGGCGGCAGCTGGTGGGCTCCCCTTTCTACAGTGCCACTGTATCGTTCTAAGGCCACCAAAGAAGTGTGGACATAGAGAGGAGACAGAAGGATCCTATGGAGGATGGTGGCTTATTAACAGGGCATCTCTCTCAGTGGCTTCTTTCAATAAGGGATGGGATAGCCGATGGTGGTGGACACCCTTCCCCAGCGTGGCTTCAACCCTTCTCGGGAGGGGACACTGGAGGACCAGTAGGGATTGCTTAATCAGCAGGCAGCTCTGGCTCCAAAACCTTTTGCTAGGGGGCCACACCAGTCAGTGATATTGCCCCCCAAATAAAAATGGGCATTCTACTAAAGATGAGTCTGAATTTACTAACACTTGCTTGACCCCCTTCCCACTCCAGGATGTAAGCTGGTAAAATTTAACGTAAATTTAAAAAAAAAAAAAACTGTAGAAAATAGTAAAACAGAACTTTTTTTTTACACTTTCTCCTCTTTGCTTGAAAAAAATATATACTGAAGACCAACATATTTGGTATAGTCTTATCTGTAACGATCCGTACAATTAATTGAACTCACTTTTGATACTGTATGGAAAACGCTATAAAAAAATAAAGAAAATTGAGCCAAAGTGCTTTTTTTGTTCATTTCACCTGCCAAAAAAATGCAATAAAAATGATAAGCCATATTTACTACAAAATGGTACCAATAAAACCTTCACACAAAAAGCAAGTTTTCACAGAACTCTGATCATGGACAAATAAAAAAGTAATGGGTTTTTGATAGCAACTATGCAAACAAAAATTTGTATTGTGCAGAGGTGGAAAGAACTAATATATATATATATATATATATATATATATATATATATATATATTTGTTTTTATATATAAAGATAAAAATCCCGGCACAGCTTTCATGTTACCTCAGCAGTATAATATATAACAACCAATCACAGCGCAGCTTTCATGTTACCTCAGCGATATAATATATAACAACCAATCGCAGTGCAGCTTTCATGTTACCTCAGTGATATAATATATATAACAACCAATCGCAGTGCAGCTTTCATGTTACCTCAGCGATATAATATATAACAACCAATCGCAGTGCAGCTTTCATGTTACCTCAGCGATATAATATATAACAACCAATCGCAGTGCAGCTTTCATGTTACCTCAGCGGTATAATATATAACAACCAATCACTGCGCAGCTTTCATGTTACTTCAGCAGTATAATATATAACGCCCAATCACAGCGCAGCTTTCATGTTACCTCAGCAGTATAAGAAATGGCAACCAATCACGGCGCAGCTTTTATTCTGCCTCAGCAATATAAGAAATAGCAACCAATCACAGTGCAGCATTGATTTTACCTCAGCAGTATAAGAAATAGCAATCAATCACAGTACAGCTTTCATGTAACCTCAGCGGTATAAGAAGTAGCAACCAATCACATTGCAGCTTTCATGTTACCTCAGCAGTATAAGGAATAGCAACTAATCACAGCACAGCTTTTATTTTACCTCAGTGGTATAAGAAATAGTAACCAATCACAGGGCAGTCTTCATTTTACCTCAGCAGTATAAGAAATAGCAACCAATTGCAGCACAGCTTTTATATTCCCTCAGCAGTATAATATATAACAGCCAATCACAGTGCAGTTTTCATGTAACCTTAGTAGTATAAGATAAAACAACCAATCACAGCGCAGCTTTCATGTTAACTTAGCAGTATAAGAAATAACAACCAATCAAAGCACAGCTTTCATGCAACCTCATTAGTATAAGTAGCAACCAATCACAGTGCAGCTTTCATTATACCTCAGCAGTATAAGGATTAGCAACCAATCACAGCACAGCTTTCATGTTACCTCAGCAGTATAAGAAATAGCAACCAATCTCAGCACAGCTTTCATGTTACCTCAGCAGTATAAGGGATAGCAACCAATCTCAGCACAGCTTTCATGTTACCTCAGCAGTATAAGAAATAGCAACCAATCACAGCACAGCTTTCATTTTACCTCAGCATTCTCAATATCCAGCAATTGTCTTGCGAAACGTTCGGCGGATGCATCATTTTGTAGTTGAACACTCATCCCGTTGCTCGTAACGCCTTTTGCTTTCATGCTTGAGATGGAAATCGAACGATCCACGTCTGGGGGGCATAACTGTCGACGATGCTCGCACGCGCGGCACCTATCGTAGGATAGTTGTACTATGCCAGTAATCTTCCCAGGAGTGTACTCAGCAACTTCCCAAAGTTTCATGGCTTTCGGATGAATGGTGCAGTAATTAGAGATGAGTGAGTGTACTCAGTAAGGACAGATACTTGAGCGAGTATCGTCCTTACCGAGTACCTGCCTGCTCACCCACAAAGATTCGGGTGCCAGCGGAGGTGAGCGCTGTGTTTCGGGAGCGTGCATGGGGGAGCTAGAGAGATAACCCTCCCATTACTCACCCCCCGCCACTCCCTGCCCCCTGCCGACACCCGAATCTTTGTGGTCGAGCAGGCAGGTACTCGATAAGGACGATGCTCGGTCGAGTGAGCAGGAGGGAGCGGGAGGGGGGGAGAGAGAGAGATCACCCTCTCGTTACCCCCCTGCCCCCCGCCGACACCCGAATCTTTGAGGTTGAGCAGGCAGGTACTCGGTAAGGACAATGCTCGCTCGAGGGAGCGGGAGAGAGAGAGAGATCACCCTCCCGTTACCCCCCTGCCCCCCGCCAACACCTGAATTTTTGTTTTCGAGCAGGCAGGTACTCGGTAAGGACGATGTTTGCTCGAGTATCTGTCCTTACCGAGTACGCTCGCTCATCTCTAGTAGTAATGCATAAAGGACAAACAGACAGACAGACACGCATACATTCATTTTTATATATATAGATAACACCCAATCACAGCGCAGCTTTCATATTACTTTAGCAGTATAATATATAACAACCAGTCACAGCGCAGCTTTCATGTTACCTCAGCAGTATAATATATAACAACCAATCACAGTGCAGCTTTCATATAACCTCAGCAGTATACTAAATAACAACCAATCACAGCGCAGCTTTCATGTTACCTCAGCAGTATAAGAAATAGCAACCAATCACATCGCAGCTTTCATGTTACCTCAGCAGTATAAGAAATAGCAACCAATCACATCGCAGCTTTCATGCTTCCTCAGCAGTATAAGGAATAGCAACCAATCACAGCGCAGCTTTCATGTTACCTCAGCAGTATAAGAAATAGCAACCAATCACATCGCAGCTTTCATGCTACCTCAGCAGTATAATATATAACAACCAATCGCAGTGCAGCTTTTATTTTACCTCAGCAGTATAAGTAATAGCAACCAATCACAGCACAGCTTTCATGTTACCTCAGCACTATAAGAAATTGCAACCAATCACAGTGCAGCTTTCATGTTACCTCAGCAGTATAAGAAATAGCAACCAATCACAGCGCAGCTTTCATGTGACCTGAGCAGTATAAGAAATAGCAACCAATCAAAGCACAGCTTTCATGTAACCTCATTAGTATAAGTAGCAACCAATCACAGTGCAGCTTTCATTATACCTCAGCAGTATAAGGATTAGCAATCAATCACAGCACAGCTTTCATGTTACCTCAGCAGTATAAGAAATAATAACCAATCACAGCCCAGCTGTCATGTTATCTTAGCAGTATAAGGGATAGCAACCAATCACAGCACAGCTTTCATGTTACCTCAGCAGTATAAGAAATAGCAACCAATCTCAGCACAGCTTTCATGTTACCTCAGCAGTATAAGGGATAGAAACCAATCTCAGCACAGCTTTCATGTTACCTCAGCAGTATAAGAAATAGCAACCAATCACAGTGCAGCTTTCATGTTACCTCAGCATTCCCAATATCCAGCAATTGTCTTGCGAAACGTTCAGCGGATGCATCATTTTGTAGTTGAACACGCTTGCTCGTAATGCCTTTTGCTTTTGTGCTTGAGATGGAAATCGAACGATCTACGTCTGGGGGGCATAACTGTCGACGATGCTCGCACGCGCGCCACCTATCGTAGGATAGTTGTACTATGCCAGTAATCTTCCCAGGAGTGTACTCAACAACTACCCAAAGTTTCATGGCTTTCGGATGAATGGTGCAGTAATTAGAGATGAGTGAGTGTACTCAGTAAGGACAGATACTTGAGCGAGTATCGTCCTTACCGAGTACCTGCCTGCTCGCCCACAAAGATTCGGGTGCCGGCGGAGGTGAGCGCTGTGTTTCGGGAGCGTGCATGGGGGAGCTAGAGAGATAACCCTCCCATTACTCACCCCCCGCCACTCCCTGCCCCCTGCCGACACCCGAATCTTTGCGGTCGAGCAGGCAGGTACTCGATAAGGACGATGCTCGGTCGAGTGAGCAGGAGGGAGCGGGAGGGGGGGAGAGAGAGAGATCACCCTCCCGTTACCCCCCTGCCCCCCACCGACACCTGAATCTTTGAGGTTGAGCAGGCAGGTACTCGGTAAGGACAATGCTCGCTCGAGCGGGAGAGAGAGAGAGATCACCCTCCCGTTACCCCCCCCCCCCCCCCTGCCCCCCGCCAACACCCGAATTTTTGTTTTCGAGCAGGCAGGTACTCGGTAAGGACGATGTTTGCTCGAGTATCTGTCCTTACCGAGTACGCTCGCTCATCTCTAGTAGTAATGCATAAAGGACAAACAGACAGACAGACACGCATACATTCATTTTTATATATATATAGATAACACCCAATCACAGCGCAGCTTTCATATTACTTTAGCAGTATAATATATAACAACCAATCACAGCGCAGCTTTCATGTTACCTCAGCAGTATAATATATAACAACCAATCACAGTGCAGCTTTCATATAACCTCAGCAGTATACTAAATAACAACCAATCACAGCGCAGCTTTCATGTTACCTCAGCAGTATAAGAAATAGCAACCAATCACATCGCAGCTTTCATGTTACCTCAGCAGTATAAGAAATAGCAACCAATCACATTGCAGCTTTCATGCTACCTCAGCAGTATAAGGAATAGCAACCAATCACAGCGCAGCTTTCATGTTACCTCAGCAGTATAAGAAATAGCAACCAATCACAGCGCAGCTTTCATGTTACCTCAGCAGTATAAGAAATCGCAACCAATCTCAGCACAGCTTTCATGTTACCTCAGCAGTATAAGGGATAGCAACCAATCTCAGCACAGCTTTCATGTTACCTCAGCAGTATAAGAAATAGCAACCAATCACAGCACAGCTTTCATTTTACCTCAGCAGTATAAGAAATAGCAGCCAATCACAGCGCAGCTTTCATTTTACCTCAGCATTCTCAATATCCAGCAATTGTCTTGCGAAACGTTCGGCGGATGCATCATTTTGTAGTTGAACACTCATCCCGTTGCTCGTAATGCCTTTTGCTTTCATGCTTGAGATGGAAATCGAACGATCTACGTCTGGGGGGCATAACTGTCGACGATGCTCGCACGCGCGGCACCTATCGTAGGATAGTTGTACTATGCCAGTAATCTTCCCAGGAGTGTACTCAGCAACTTCCCAAAGTTTCATGGCTTTCGGATGAATGGTGCAGTAATTAGAGATGAGTGAGTGTACTCAGTAAGGACAGATACTTGAGCGAGTATCGTCCTTACCGAGTACCTGCCTGCTCGCCCACAAAGATTCGGGTGCCAGCGGAGGTGAGCGCTGTGTTTCGGGAGCGTGCATGGGGGAGCTAGAGAGATAACCCTCCCATTACTCACGCCCCGCCACTCCCTGCCCCCTGCCGACACCCGAATCTTTGTGGTCGAGCAGGCAGGTACTCGATAAGGACGATGCTCGGTCGAGTGAGCAGGAGGGAGCGGGAGGGGGGGAGAGAGAGAGATCACCCTCTCGTTACCCCCCTGCCCCCCGCCGACACCCGAATCTTTGAGGTTGAGCAGGCAGGTACTCGGTAAGGACAATGCTCGCTCGAGGGAGCGGGAGAGAGAGAGAGATCACCCTCCCGTTACCCCCCCTGCCCCCCGCCAACACCTGAATTTTTGTTTTCGAGCAGGCAGGTACTCGGTAAGGACGATGTTTGCTCGAGTATCTGTCCTTACCGAGTACGCTCGCTCATCTCTAGTAGTAATGCATAAAGGACAAACAGACAGACAGACACGCATACATTCATTTTTATATATATAGATAACACCCAATCACAGCGCAGCTTTCATATTACTTTAGCAGTATAATATATAACAACCAGCCACAGCGCAGCTTTCATGTTACCTCAGCAGTATAATATATAACAACCAATCACAGTGCAGCTTTCATATAACCTCAGCAGTATACTAAATAACAACCAATCACAGCGCAGCTTTCATGTTACCTCAGCAGTATAAGAAATAGCAACCAATCACATCGCAGCTTTCATGTTACCTCAGCAGTATAAGGAATAGCAACCAATCACAGCGCAGCTTTCATGTTACCTCAGCAGTATAAGAAATAGCAACCAATCACATCGCAGCTTTCATGCTACCTCAGCAGTATAATATATAACAACCAATCGCAGTGCAGCTTTTATTTTACCTCAGCAGTATAAGTAATAGCAACCAATCACAGCACAGCTTTTATGTTACCTCAGCACTATAAGAAATTGCAACCAATCACAGTGCAGCTTTCATGTTACCTCAGCAGTATAAGAAATAGCAACCAATCACAGCGCAGCTTTCATGTGACCTGAGCAGTATAAGAAATAGCAACCAATCAAAGCACAGCTTTCATGTAACCTCATTAGTATAAGTAGCAACCAATCACAGTGCAGCTTTCATTATACCTCAGCAGTATAAGGATTAGCAATCAATCACAGCACAGCTTTCATGTTACCTCAGCAGTATAAGAAATAATAACCAATCACAGCCCAGCTGTCATGTTATCTTAGCAGTATAAGGGATAGCAACCAATCACAGCACAGCTTTCATGTTACCTCAGCAGTATAAGAAATAGCAACCAATCTCAGCACAGCTTTCATGTTACCTCAGCAGTATAAGGGATAGCAACCAATCTCAGCACAGCTTTCATGTTACCTCAGCAGTATAAGAAATAGCAACCAATCACAGTGCAGCTTTCATGTTACCTCAGCATTCCCAATATCCAGCAATTGTCTTGCGAAACGTTCAGCGGATGCATCATTTTGTAGTTGAACACGCTTGCTCGTAATGCCTTTTGCTTTTGTGCTTGAGATGGAAATCGAACGATCTACGTCTGGGGGGCATAACTGTCGACGATGCTCGCACGCGCGCCACCTATCGTAGGATAGTTGTACTATGCCAGTAATCTTCCCAGGAGTGTACTCAACAACTACCCAAAGTTTCATGGCTTTCGGATGAATGGTGCAGTAATTAGAGATGAGTGAGTGTACTCAGTAAGGACAGATACTTGAGCGAGTATCGTCCTTACCGAGTACCTGCCTGCTCGCCCACAAAGATTCGGGTGCCGGCGGAGGTGAGCGCTGTGTTTCGGGAGTGTGCATGGGGGAGCTAGAGAGATAACCCTCCCATTACTCACCCCCCGCCACTCCCTGCCCCCTGCCGACACCCGAATCTTTGCGGTCGAGCAGGCAGGTACTCGATAAGGACGATGCTCGGTCGAGTGAGCAGGAGGGAGCGGGAGGGGGGGAGAGAGAGAGATCACCCTCCCGTTACCCCCCTGCCCCCCACCGACACCCGAATCTTTGAGGTTGAGCAGGCAGGTACTCGGTAAGGACAATGCTCGCTTGAGGGAGCGGGAGAGAGAGAGAGATCACCCTCCCGTTACCCCCCCCCCCCCCTGCCCCCCGCCAACACCTGAATTTTTGTTTTCGAGCAGGCAGGTACTCGGTAAGGACGATGTTTGCTCGAGTATCTGTCCTTACCGAGTACGCTCGCTCATCTCTAGTAGTAATGCATAAAGGACAAACAGACAGACAGACACGCATACATTCATTTTTATATATATAGATAACACCCAATCACAGCGCAGCTTTCATATTACTTTAGCAGTATAATATATAACAACCAGCCACAGCGCAGCTTTCATGTTACCTCAGCAGTATAATATATAACAACCAATCACAGTGCAGCTTTCATATAACCTCAGCAGTATACTAAATAACAACCAATCACAGCGCAGCTTTCATGTTACCTCAGCAGTATAAGAAATAGCAACCAATCACATCGCAGCTTTCATGTTACCTCAGCAGTATAAGGAATAGCAACCAATCACAGCGCAGCTTTCATGTTACCTCAGCAGTATAAGAAATAGCAACCAATCACATCGCAGCTTTCATGCTACCTCAGCAGTATAATATATAACAACCAATCGCAGTGCAGCTTTTATTTTACCTCAGCAGTATAAGTAATAGCAACCAATCACAGCACAGCTTTTATGTTACCTCAGCACTATAAGAAATTGCAACCAATCACAGTGCAGCTTTCATGTTACCTCAGCAGTATAAGAAATAGCAACCAATCACAGCGCAGCTTTCATGTGACCTGAGCAGTATAAGAAATAGCAACCAATCAAAGCACAGCTTTCATGTAACCTCATTAGTATAAGTAGCAACCAATCACAGTGCAGCTTTCATTATACCTCAGCAGTATAAGGATTAGCAATCAATCACAGCACAGCTTTCATGTTACCTCAGCAGTATAAGAAATAATAACCAATCACAGCCCAGCTGTCATGTTATCTTAGCAGTATAAGGGATAGCAACCAATCACAGCACAGCTTTCATGTTACCTCAGCAGTATAAGAAATAGCAACCAATCTCAGCACAGCTTTCATGTTACCTCAGCAGTATAAGGGATAGAAACCAATCTCAGCACAGCTTTCATGTTACCTCAGCAGTATAAGAAATAGCAACCAATCACAGTGCAGCTTTCATGTTACCTCAGCATTCCCAATATCCAGCAATTGTCTTGCGAAACGTTCGGCGGATGCATCATTTTGTAGTTGAACACTCATCCCGTTGCTCGTAATGCCTTTTGCTTTTGTGCTTGAGATGGAAATCGAACGATCTACATCTGGGGGGCATAACTGTCGACGATGCTCGCACGCGCGCCACCTATCGTAGGATAGTTGTACTATGCCAGTAATCTTCCCAGGAGTGTACTCAACAACTACCCAAAGTTTCATGGCTTTCGGATGAATGGTGCAGTAATTAGAGATGAGTGAGTGTACTCAGTAAGGACAGATACTTGAGCGAGTATCGTCCTTACCGAGTACCTGCCTGCTCGCCCACAAAGATTCGGGTGCCGGCGGAGGTGAGCGCTGTGTTTCGGGAGTGTGCATGGGGGAGCTAGAGAGATAACCCTCCCATTACTCACCCCCCGCCACTCCCTGCCCCCTGCCGACACCCGAATCTTTGCGGTCGAGCAGGCAGGTACTCGATAAGGACGATGCTCGGTCGAGTGAGCAGGAGGGAGCGGGAGGGGGGGAGAGAGAGAGATCACCCTCCCGTTACCCCCCTGCCCCCCACCGACACCCGAATCTTTGAGGTTGAGCAGGCAGGTACTCGGTAAGGACAATGCTCGCTTGAGGGAGCGGGAGAGAGAGAGAGATCACCCTCCCGTTACCCCCCCCCCCCCCCCCCCCTGCCCCCCGCCAACACCTGAATTTTTGTTTTCGAGCAGGCAGGTACTCGGTAAGGACGATGTTTGCTCGAGTATCTGTCCTTACCGAGTACGCTCGCTCATCTCTAGTAGTAATGCATAAAGGACAAACAGACAGACAGACACGCATACATTCATTTTTATATATATAGATAACACCCAATCACAGCGCAGCTTTCATATTACTTTAGCAGTATAATATATAACAACCAGTCACAGCGCAGCTTTCATGTTACCTCAGCAGTATAATATATAACAACCAATCACAGTGCAGCTTTTATATAACCTCAGCAGTATACTAAATAACAACCAATCACAGCGCAGCTTTCATGTTACCTCAGCAGTATAAGAAATAGCAACCAATCACAGCGCAGCTTTCATGTTACCTCAGCAGTATAAGAAATAGCAACCAATCACATCGCAGCTTTCATGCTACCTCAGCAGTATAATATATAACAACCAATCGCAGTGCAGCTTTTATTTTACCTCAGCAGTATAAGTAATAGCAACCAATCACAGCACAGCTTTCATGTTACCTCAGCACTATAAGAAATTGCAACCAATCACAGTGCAGCTTTCATGTTACCTCAGCAGTATAAGAAATAGCAACCAATCACAGCGCAGCTTTCATGTGACCTGAGCAGTATAAGAAATAGCAACCAATCAAAGCACAGCTTTCATGTAACCTCATTAGTATAAGTAGCAACCAATCACAGTGCAGCTTTCATTATACCTCAGCAGTATAAGGATTAGCAATCAATCACAGCACAGCTTTCATGTTACCTCAGCAGTATAAGAAATAATAACCAATCACAGCCCAGCTGTCATGTTATCTTAGCAGTATAAGGGATAGCAACCAATCACAGCACAGCTTTCATGTTACCTCAGCAGTATAAGAAATAGCAACCAATCTCAGCACAGCTTTCATGTTACCTCAGCAGTATAAGGGATAGAAACCAATCTCAGCACAGCTTTCATGTTACCTCAGCAGTATAAGAAATAGCAACCAATCACAGTGCAGCTTTCATGTTACCTCAGCATTCCCAATATCCAGCAATTGTCTTGCGAAACGTTCAGCGGATGCATCATTTTGTAGTTGAACACGCTTGCTCGTAATGCCTTTTGCTTTTGTGCTTGAGATGGAAATCGAACGATCTACGTCTGGGGGGCATAACTGTCGACGATGCTCGCACGCGCGCCACCTATCGTAGGATAGTTGTACTATGCCAGTAATCTTCCCAGGAGTGTACTCAACAACTACCCAAAGTTTCATGGCTTTCGGATGAATGGTGCAGTAATTAGAGATGAGTGAGTGTACTCAGTAAGGACAGATACTTGAGCGAGTATCGTCCTTACCGAGTACCTGCCTGCTCGCCCACAAAGATTCGGGTGCCGGCGGAGGTGAGCGCTGTGTTTCGGGAGTGTGCATGGGGGAGCTAGAGAGATAACCCTCCCATTACTCACCCCCCGCCACTCCCTGCCCCCTGCCGACACCCGAATCTTTGCGGTCGAGCAGGCAGGTACTCGATAAGGACGATGCTCGGTCGAGTGAGCAGGAGGGAGCGCGAGGGGGGGAAAGAGGGAGATCACCCTCCCGTTACCCCCCTGCCCCCCACCGACACCCGAATCTTTGAGGTTGAGCAGGCAGGTACTCGGTAAGGACAATGCTCGCTCGAGCGGGAGAGAGAGAGATCACCCTCCCGTTACACCCCCCCCCCCCCTGCCCCCCGCCAACACCCGAATTTTTGTTTTCGAGCAGGCAGGTACTCGGTAAGGACGATGTTTGCTCGAGTATCTGTCCTTACCGAGTACGCTCGCTCATCTCTAGTAGTAATGCATAAAGGACAAACAGACAGACAGACACGCATACATTCATTTTTATATATATATATAGATAACACCCAATAACAGCGCAGCTTTCATATTACTTTAGCAGTATAATATATAACAACCAATCACAGCGCAGCTTTCATGTTACCTCAGCAGTATAATATATAACAACCAATCACAGTGCAGCTTTCATATAACCTCAGCAGTATACTAAATAACAACCAATCACAGCGCAGCTTTCATGTTACCTCAGCAGTATAAGAAATAGCAACCAATCACATCGCAGCTTTCATGTTACCTCAGCAGTATAAGAAATAGCAACCAATCACATCGCAGCTTTCATGCTACCTCAGCAGTATAAGGAATAGCAACCAATCACAGCGCAGCTTTCATGTTACCTCAGCAGTATAATAAATAGCAACCAATCACATCGCAGCTTTCATGTTACCTCAGCAGTATAAGAAATAGCAACCAATCACAGCGCAGCTTTCATGTTACCTCAGCAGTATAAGAAATAGCAACCAATCACATCGCAGCTTTCATGCTACCTTAGCAGTATAATATATAACAACCAATTGCAGTGCAGCTTTTATTTTACCTCAGCAGTATAAGTAATAGCAACCAATCACAGCACAGCTTTCATGTTACCTCAGCACTATAAGAAATTGCAACCAATCACAGCGCAGCTTTCATGTGACCTGAGCAGTATAAGAAATAGCAACCAATCGCAGCGCAGCTTTCATTTTACCTCAGCATTCCCAATATCCAGCAATTGTCTTGCGAAATGTTCGGCGGATGCATCATTTTGTAGTTGAACACGCATCCCGTTGCTCGTAATGCCTTTTTCTTTCGTGCTTGAGATGGAAATCGAACGATCTTTGTCTGGGGGGCATAACGGTCGACGATGTTCGCATGCGTGCCATTTATCATAGGATAGATGTACTATGCCAGTAATCTTCCCAGGAGTGTACTCAGCAACTTCCCAAAGTTTCATGGCGATCGGATGAATGGTGTAGTAGCGCATAAAGGACAGACAGACAGACATTTACATATATATATAGATATATTGGTATTGTTGTGATCCTACCGACCCGTTAGAAATAATTATCATATCATTTATACTGCATCATTAACGCTGTGAAAAAAATGGCACATTTGAGGTGTTTTTCTCCCTGCCCTTCAAAAAAAATGTAATAGAAGTTATATATATGCACCCAAAGAATGGTACCATTAAAAACTACAACTTGCCATGCAAAAAAAACAAGCCCTCCTACGGCCATATTGAGAGAAAAATAAAAAGTTGTGGGTTTTGAAGTGGAGATGAAAATTCCCCAAAAATCATCATGTGCAAAATAGGCCGCATCACTAAGGTTAATAAGCTAAGCATGAAGGAAAGTACATGTTCTACCCCCATCACAAGTAAGCATGGACTCCATTTCACCAGTTCTCCCATTGTTTCTCCCTCAGATCCATGTAATAGATGCACCTGTGGAGCACAGCAGAGAATGGAGAGTTTGGAGAAAGAGGTGAAACAAATGATGGCCAACGTGTCTTGTGGCTTACGAACAATGGTACAAGATGTTGTCCAAGAGGCACTTTCCTCCCTAAACCAAGTGATGAAAGATGTAATGAACACAACTCTTTCTTCCTTCACCCAAATGGTAGAGGACAGTGTAAAAAATGGACTTTCTTCTGCAAGCAAAGTGCTGGAAGATACAGTTAAACATGGCCTTTCTTCCGTAAACCAAGACACTATTGATCAACTGGAGGTGGTGACTGTTGACTATGATATACCTTCATCACCTCCAGTATCAGAAACGTACAGCATGGATGAAATCCCCAGCATCAGTAAGGAACCCCCGGAATATGTCAACCAACCAGGCACCAGCACCACCATTCCCAGCGAACACAGTGATACCCCAAATGGAAATGATGGGACCGTTCCCCTTACTGTCTCAGCCCCCATTTCAGACTTTATACTTCCTACCCTGACCCCAAGAAAGATTGAACATATTTATGAAGCTGCTAGAGATGAACCGCACCGCTTCGCACAATTACTGTTCCAAGAACTTGTTCCATTCGAGGTGTACAAGTCGTGGACGCATAACGTTAACTATGATGGCTCGAGAGGAAAGCAGGCATTGCCAGAAAATTTAAGGAATGTAATTGTACATGAAACACAGCAGCGTTATGTAATCACAACAGAACTAGCCAAAAAAATAAAGCACACACTCAACGCCTTGCTTCGGACGCCCCGAGCCGGTGGATGGTGATGGAAAGAAATGGAATGGCCACCGGCATGTAAACTTACAGTACTGTGAATTATTCTACGGACTTTACAGGAATGCGTATGACAGGGTGCTGAGGGAGTACTATAAATCTGCCAAGCCCATCCTCCCTCCTTCTCTGGAGGAATGTCTTTTAAGGTGCTTTTAAACTTGAACATTTGGATTCCTGTGACCCAGCGATAATCGGAACGATTTATCATTCAGTGTAAATGGATGAACCGACTAAGAAACAAGTCAGAAGTCTTTCACTTCTCATTTATCGTTTCATTTCTGCAGAAAACTGAACGACGTATCATTCCGAGTAAACAGGCAGTTGTCTACTTATGAAAGACTGCCTGTTAACTGTGAATGGAGGCGGATGGGCCGAAATGCTCCCCGGAGCACTCCGTTTCCATTCAATAGTGATGTTTGTTACTGTGTAAAAGCACAGGAACGATTATCGCTGGGACAACCTGTCGGGCATACGTTGCCCGACAGGTCATCCCGTGTAAAAGAATCCTCACTGGCCCACTGTGTGTTTCCTTTTTAACCACTGCTTGTCCAAGGATAAAAGGGGAAGGGCTCAGCAAACTGTCCTACTGCCTCCCCACTGTTGCAGCTGAGCAGCTGCTTGTACAGCTGGCTAATAGAGATGAGTGAACGTACTCGTAATGAGTACTTACGCACCCGAGTACCGCCATTTTCGAGTACTTCTGTACTCGCGCGTAAAGATTCGGGGGGCGGGGAGAGGCACGGCGGTGCGGGGGGTAGCAGCAGGGAACAGGGGGGAGCCCTCTCTCTCTCCCTCTCCCCCCCACTCCCCGCCGCAACCCCCCGCGCCGCCACGACGCCCCCCGAATTTTTTCGCCCGAGTACGGAAGTACTCGAAAATCGCGGTACTCGGGCGAAAAAGGGGCGGGGCCGAGCACGTTCGCTCATCTCTACTGGCTAAGCCTTTCTGTTTTTTACGATCTCCTACTGGTCCTTCTGTCTCCCCCTCTCTGGCCCTACTATGGCAGTGCTGCCGAAGGAGGTACCCACCAGCAGCTGACTGGGCCTCTATTGAAGGGGTCTACGGCCAGAGATGCCCACTGATTAAATAACCCCTACTGGTCCTCCTATGTCCCTTCCTAGAATGGTTGGTTGGAGCCACACTGCAAAAGAAGGGTCTACACCAGCGGCCATCCCATCATCTACTGAAGGAAACTGCTGCCGAAGTTGTCTGCTAATTAAGCAACCCATGCTCTTTCTCCTGGTCCCCTCCCAAGAAAGGTTGGAGCTGTGCTACACAAACGGGGCCTTCAGTATTGGCCCTCCTGTTTCCTAATGAAAGAGGTAGCTGTCAGAGTTGTCTGGAGATTAAGCCACCCCCTTTGGGTCTCCACTTGTGTTGCAGCTCAAGAAGGGGAGCGCAGTGCTAGAGAAGGAAGTGCCATGGAGCAGATGTCCAGTCCCCTAGTGAAGGAAAGCCTTGAAAGGGCTCCCCTCACTTTAAGTAAACCCCACAAACCTTCCTTGTCCCCCACTGTCACGGTCAATCATTGGCTTTTACAGTAGTCACAATATAGGGCAGTAGGCAGTTCACTGTGAATACCATATAAGCTGTGGTCCATTCAAAGTAAAACGTGCTGCAATGTGATTGGTGTCCTGTACTGTCACATGGTTCTCGCCAGGCAATCCACCATGTCTTTCAAATTTGATTTTTGAGAGTGGATAGAATGTGTCAGAACTATATTAACACATTCTGTCCAATCCCTTCATTACCAAATTAGCTACAGTGCCTTGTGATTGGCTGGCGTTAGCAAATTGATTCTGAATGTTTTTTTTTTTTTTAATCTAACGACTGATTGTAAAGTTAATGGAAATACTAATACAAGGGTGAGCCAAAACTTCTCCACACTTTGCCTGTGGAATTAATTTTAATTAATCATCAGAAAAGACAGATTCATTATTTTTCAACATAATCTCCCTCCTTTTCAATACACTTTGTCCATCTGTCAACAAGTTTTCGTATTACCTCATTTAAAAATGTTTTAGGCTGATCTGTGAGCCACAAATGCCCCACTGTCCATCATCTCGACATCAGGCACGAATCTTCATCCTCTTAGGGCTTCTTTCAGGGGACTAAACAGGTGACAGACCGATTGGGCAAGATAAGGACTATAGGGAGGAGGCTTTGACACTTCAAATAAAGTTTTTGGAGCCGGTGGGCAGTATGAACACGTGCATAGTCATACAACAACACAACACCCTTGGATAGCCGTCCCTTGTGTTTTGTTTAAATTTTAGGCTTCAGCTCTTCAGTGAGCATCTTATTGTAATGAGCACTGTTGATTGTTGATCCTTTTTCCTGATAATGTTTCAATACTGCCCATCAAAATTCCAGCGACAAAACACTTTCTCCATATTGTGCACAAAATCTTTGCTAAATATTGGCACCAGACACGCCCTCAGACCGCAAAAAAAAACTAAAATCACTGCACGCTGCTCTTATTTTGAGCCAATCACAAGTGGGACAGTTGTTTTTATCTTAGATTGTAGTCACAAGTTAATTATGTAACATATTCACACCTGCACAGCAGTCACTGGGGAGATGGCGGCCTACAATGGAAAAAGGTGATAAGACCGTGCAGGCAGCAGAAGCTTTAATATATTTGGAGTGTGGATAATTTTTGACTCGCCCTCGTAATTTCAAAGAAATGTAAGGGTGTGCCAGCTTAACTAGAATGCTCCTTTTTAAACCTTATGAGAAATGCCTGATTCTCATTTGCATCATCACCAGCTCGTTCGCTCTTGGGCAGCCTGCGCAGACTTCATGATTACCATTGAGAATCGTGCAGTTCTCGTTCACGTTTTCACATTCCTGTGTGAACCACTAAATGATCAGTGCTTAAACTGCACGAGAAGTGGATGAGCTGGCAATGATTTTCATATGGGCTAAAACTGGATGACAAATGAGAAGTGCACCATTCTCATTCGTCCAGCTGTCGGCTCACATTTAAACTGAACGATTATCATTGATTTTTGCTCATTTGACCGATTTTCTGAACAATAATCGTTCCATCTAAATGCAGCTTTAGGAAATGCCTTTACACATAATGGTTACCACTACGTGACATCTCACACAGGGAAAAGTGTCATCCACGCTTGCTTGCAGAGTAAAATTTGTAATCTTCCTTTTTTTAGTCAGATTTTAAATTGCCAGGTATACATCTCTCTAACCAGACTCGTATCAGCTGCATAGAGCCTTCGTAAGTGGTATGAGACATCTCACAGTGTTTATTGGTGTTTGGGTTTGTCAGCTATTCTACCTTCTATGAACACTCATTCAGCATTCCTAAAGGATTTATTTAACTTCTGACTTATTGGGAATCAAGGATAGTTTTATGGCACAGACACCATTGGGCAGGCGAAACAGGTAAAAAATGGAAAAATAAAACATCCCCAACTGACTGCTGGCTGCTTCCTGCCTCTCAATAATGATATGAATATATACTGGTTTAAGTAGTTAATCACCAGCACTCTATATAGGAGTAATGCTAAACCTTTAAAGGGCTTCTCCAGGGCTTCCCCCTGGCCATTCTGCTTACCATTCTGTTCTTGCTGAAGAGTCTAACACTACTCCGTCCCCTGGAGCTGTTAAGGACCATGCCCAGTCACATAACCTTTTAGGTCAAGAGGTCCAAATTAGAACCGTATCTGGATGCATCCCAGAAACCAAGAACTAGACACTGAGACAGTTGTCAGTTTCCTCAGATACGTAGGGAAGAACCACGGCAAGCAACAAGTAGTTCTCTTTGTAGGAGGGTGATATGTACTGAACATTTATTCTCCTTTTTATGGATTTCTATACAGGAAAGGAGAATGTCTAACATGTCTTGTTAGTCACAGCATAAATCTCATTGGGTAAGACACAGATTATGAGTTATGCATTGTTCAGCAACCGCATAGCGTGAGAGTCTATGAAATGTCCTTCAAGTTTCTGTTTATCCGGCGTAATCTGGTCCTCTCTTGTGATTTAGATGGTCGTAGTGTCTTATCAGTACAGTCAGTTCCTTGTCCAAATCTCAAGGCGTGGGGGAGCTTCTACTGATAATAGCTGCACATCAGGCATCCAGATATGCTTCTCGGAAAAAACAGAAAAATCATGAGACATTGTACCGCATCATCCTGCCTTAAGCTTATCTCTGCTTTGTATTATTGTTCTACTACACACAAGCCTATTCACATCTTATAATGCTCCATTTTGTATCTAGCGTCCATTTTGAGACAGATTCTTTATTTTAATGCACACGTACTTCATCAGAGCTCTAGCCAATCCCACTGTATGGGGCACCAATATAGATCTCATGGCAGCTCTGTGTAATGGTCCTCGATGACCTATCGGGGGCACATTAGTGGCATAGCCCTGGACTGACATGACATCATATAGAATTCTTGTATGTACTATGTTGTCTTGTAGATGAGCAGTTCTATATCTGCTGTACACCGTCTATTACTGACATCCTGTTCTTGGGAGGTTTTCTATGAATTCTTTTGGGGAAAAACGGAAACTAATCTTGGTCCAGAAAACTTCTTGTTTCCTCAACTTCTGAGATGTTTTACTGAAGGAATTGAAAGTAGAAACTATTTTATACTCCAAAAATCTTAATCTATCGAAGGCACTACCTCAAAGTCAGGTTTCTTTCAGATTTTGTTTTAAAGAGCACCACCAGTAAATGAATCTCACATTACTTGATGTGTTACCCCTTTATGACCATCATAATTCAAGAGTCATATCTCGTTGATATATCCATAAGAAGGTTTTTGTTTTTTTTTAGTGGGACAAGTTGTATTTCTTTAATGGCCGCACTCTGGGGTGCTGTATAACGTTTAGTACATTTCCTGGGGGGGGCGGAGGGGAGATGGAAAAAATGTGCAGAAAGTCTGCCATTGTTTGGGGGTTTTGTTTTTACAGTGTTCACTATTTGGTAGAATGTCATAATGATTTTCTCTTATGGATCAGCACGATTTCTGAGATACCAAATTTATATAGATTTTTTTTTTACTACTTTTGTAGAATAAAAACATGTTTTCAAAGGAAAACAATTGAATCTGCATCACCGGGTTCTAAGACCCAGAACATTTTTTTTCTGGCAGCAGAGCTCTGTGAGACCCTGTGTTTTTTGCAGGGTGATTTGTAGTTTTTATTGATACCATTTTGAGGCACATTTGGCTTTTGAATTGCATTTTTTGGGAGGCGAAGAAAAGAAAAATAAATCTAGCATTACTTTTAAACTATTTTTCACCATGTGATATAAAAAAAAATATTTTCATTGCCTGCGTCATTACGAATGCGACAATCCCTATTTTGGGATTTTATCCATTTAAAATGTTTTTTTTGTGCAGAAAATTGCAGATATTTTTTTAAACGGGATTTCTTTCCTCAAAATTAAACTTTGCTGAATTTTTTTACACTATTTTAGTTACTGAAGGGTTTTGAAGATGCATTGTGTTCAATCGCTAAAATAGTAATTGCACTGCTTATATAGTGCATTTAACTATTAGACTCCATATGAGGCATTGCCTGATAGGCTGACTTACATGGCAGCAATGGAGGCCATGGGGAGTTGGGTGATCAGACCGATCAGTAGAACATTTTTTTTAGTTTTCAACTTTACTTGCCCACTGCGATTTTTTTTTTTTTTAATTATTTTTTACCCCCCTTATCTTCAGTTATTTTATGTTTTTACATAGGATTTTGTGTGTTTTTTTTACATTGGCTCATTTTGATTTCCTTCAGGTTCCTAAAATTTAGCTTTCTCTGTTGATATCTTCTATATGAAAGAATGTTCTGGATTGATGCATCAAGAATGGAGAAGGACAGGAATGCAATGGCAGAGTGTATCAAATCTCACCCTAGAGATACTCTCCCAACTTACTGGAGAAGTGAGAGACTTTGATAATATCACATTACATCATTCTTATCTATGGTAATAACTGATGTAACATGACATCATCAGTCATATCATCAACTGATCTTCCCTGTGCTATTAGGGGAATAAAAGAATGCAGGCTATCTATAAGCAGAGAGATGGTGAGGGAACACTTAGCTAACTTAAATGAAATCAAATCCAACTTAGAAAGGGGGTAAACATCATTCACTAATTGACGATCACCGCTGACCCCAACTCTGTATGTTAATTCAAAGGCACTTCAGCGTGAATGAGAGCATATCAAATATCGAAAAGGGAAGATGAAAAGGCGGCACTCCTTGGTATCCAGAATCAAAAGCAGCACTTTATCTATATATATATAAAATTGAATGTATGCGTGTGTGTCTGTGTATGTGTGTCTGTTTGTCCTTTATGCGCTACTACACCATTCATCCGATCGCCATAAAACTTTGGGAGTTGTTGAGTGCACTCCTGGGAAGATTATAGGCATAGTACAACTAACCTATGATAAATGGCGTGCGTGAGAGCGTCGACAGTTATGACCACCCCCCACGTAGATCGTTCGATTTCCATTATTGCCACCAATTCTCTCACTTCCCAATGTCATAGAAACTTGAAATTTGGCATGAGCATTGATTGTCATAAATAGGAAAAGCTAATGGGTCCCAACTCGATTATTTAATTCTAAGCGCAACAGAATTAGCATCCAAATTTTACATACGGAATCTAATTCACTTTTCAACATCAGAGAAACTTGAAATTTGGCACGAGCATTGATTATGTCATAAATAGGAAAAGCTAATGGGTCCCAACTTGATTATTCAATTCTAAGCGCAAAAGAATTACCGTCCAAATTTTACGTACAGAATTTAATTCTCTCACTTCCCAATGTAATAGAAACTTGAAATTCTGCACGAGCATTGAATATGTCATAAATAGGAAAAGCTAATAGGTCCCAACTCGATTATTCAATTCTAAGTGCAAAAAAAATTGCGTCTAAATTTTACGTACGGTATCTAATTCTCTCACTTCCCAATGTAATAGAAACTTGAAATTTGGCACGAGCATTGATTATGTCATAAATAGGAAAAGCTAATGGGTCCCAACTCGATTATTTAATTCTAAGCGCAAAAGAATTAGCGTCCAAATTTTACGTACGGAATCTAATTCTCTCACTTTCCAATGTCATAGAAACTTAAAATTTGGCACGAGCATTGATTATGTCAGAAATAGGAAAAGTTAATAGGTCCCAACTCGATTATTTAATTCTAAGCGCAAAAGAATTAGCGTCCAAATTTTACGTCCGGAATTTCTCTCCCTTCCCGATGTAATTTGGCATGAACATTGATTATGTCATAAATAGGAAAAGTTAATAGTAACATAGTATGTAAGGCTGAATGAAGACAATGTCCATCTAGTCCAGCCTGTCTATCCTCCTGTGTTGATCCAGAGGAAGGCAAAAAACCCCAGGGGCAGAAACCAATTTAGCCCTTTTGGGGGAAAAATTCCTTCCCGACTCCCTAATGGCAATCAGACTGTTCCCTGGATCAACCCCTAATAGTTCCTACCTGCCTGTATACCCGGATTGACAATTAACCTAAGACTTGTATCCTGTAATGTCCTTCCTCTCCAGAAAGATATCAAGTCCCCTTTTAAACTCCTCTATGGATTTTGCCATCACCACTTCCTCCGGCAGAGAGTTCCACAGTCTAACTGCTCTTACAGTAAAGAATCCCCTTCTATGTTGGTGATGAAACCTACATTCCTCTAATTGTAGCGGATGTCCTCTTGTTACCGTTGCGGTCCTGGGTGTAAACAGATCTTGGGAGAGATCCTTGTATTGTCCCCTCATGTACTTATACATGGTTATTTGATCACCTCTTAGCCGTCTTTTTTCCAGGGTGAATAATCCCAATTTGGATAGCCTCTCTGGGTATTCCAGTCCCTTCATTCCATGTATTAGTTTAGTTGCCCTTCTTTTAATCCCCTCAAGCACTGTGACATCTTTCCTGAGCACCGGTGACCAGAACTGTACGCAGTATTCCATGTGAGGCCTGACAAGTGCCTTATACAGTGGGAGGATAATGTTCTCGTCCTTCGCCCCTATACCTCTTTTAATGCACCCCAAGACTTTATTTGCCTTTGCAGCAGCTGACTGGCATTGGTCACTCCAGTCTATAATCCACTAGTACCCCCAGATCCTTTTCCATATCACTCTTCCCTAGTGGTACCCCATTAAGTGAATATTGGTGACATCCATTTCTCCTGCCCATGTGCATAGTCTTACATTTTTCAACATTGAACTTCATTTGCCATTTTCCTGCCCAAGCCCCCAGCTTATCTAGGTCCGTTTGTAGCCGCACATTGTCCTCCGCTGCATTAATTATATTGTATAATTTTGTGTCATCTGCAAATATTGATATTTTGCTGTGCAGCCCCTCTATCAGGTCATATAATATATATATATTAGATATAGCGGCCTAGCTACCTCGTCACTCGATTATTCAATTCTATGCGCAAAAGAATTACCGTCCAAATTTTACGTACGGAATCTAATTCTCTCACTTTCCAACATCATAGAAACTTGAAATTTGGCAGGAGCATTGATTATGTCCTAAATAAGAAAAGCTAATGGGTCCCAACTCGATTATTCAATTCTAAGCGCCAAAGAATTAGCATCCAAATTTTTATGTACTGAATCTAATTCACTTCCCGGTGTCATAGAAACATGCAATTTGGCACGAGCATTGATTATGTCCTAAATAGGAAAAGCTAATGGGTCCCAACTCGATTATTCAATTCTAAGCGCCAAAGAATTAGCGTCCAAATTTTACACACTGAATCTAATTTTCTCACTTCCCGATGTCATAGAAACATGAAATTTGGCACGAGCACTGATTATGTCATAAATAGGAAAAGCTAATTGGTCCCAACTCGATTATTTAATTCTAAGCGCTAAAGAATTAGCATCCAAATTTTACGTAGTACAGAATCTAATTCTCTCACTTCCCAATGTAATTTGGCACGAGCATTGATTATGTCATAAATAGGAAAAGTTAATGGGTCCCAACTCGATTATTCAATTCTATGCGCAAAAGAATTAGCGTCCAAATTTTACGTACGGAATCTAATTCTCTCACTTCCTGATATATATAAATGAATGTATGTCTGTCTGTCTGTCCTTTATGCATTACTACACGATTCATCCAATCGCCATGAAACTTTGGGAAGTTGTTGAGTACACTCCTGGGAAGATTACTGGCATAGTACAACTATCCTACGATAGGTGGCGAGCGTGCGAGCATCGTCGACAGTTATGCCCCCTAGACAAAGATCGTTTGATTTCCATCTCAAGCACGAAAGCAAAAGGCATCACGAGCAACGGGATGCGTGTTCAACTACAAAATGATGCATCCACCGAACGTTTCGCTTGACAATTGCTGAATATTGAGAATGCTGAGGTAAAATGAAAGCTGTGCTGTGATTGGTTGCTATTTCTTATACTGCTGAGGCAACATGAAAGCTGTGCTGTGATTGGTTGCTATTTCTTATACTGCTGAGGTAACATGAAAGCTGTGCTGTGATTGGTTGCTATATATTATACTGCTGAGGCAACATGAACGCTGTGCTGTGATTGGTTGCTACTTATACTACTGAGGTTACATGAATGCTGCGCTGCGATTGGTTGTTATATATCATACCGCTAAGGTAACTTGAAAGCTGTGCTGTGATTGGTTGTTATCTAGATATATAAAAAACGAATGTATGCATGTCTCTCTTCGCAGCAACGCGCGACGGGTAAGCTAGTTTCATATAAAAAAATGGCTGGTGTAAAAACAGGACACATTGAACAAATTACAGCTGTTTCACTGAGTACCAAGGAGTGATGCCTTTTCATCTTCCCTTTTGGATATTAAATGAATTTAAGTGCCCAGGTTCAGATGAATGACATCCTAGGATACTAAAAAAAAGCAGCAGAGGTAATTGCTGAACCACTCGCTGGAATCTTTGAAAATTCATGGAGAACAGAAGTCCCAGGAGATGGGAAAAGGGCAAATGCTGTCCCTTCAAAAAAGGGAAGAAAGTAGACCCAGGAAACTACCAGCCTGTGAGCCTGACTTCTATACCAGGAAAGATCTTTGAACAGATTATGGAACAGCATGTATACAAGCACTTGGGTGAGAATGAAGTAACTAACCAGAGCCAGCATGGGTTTGTAACAAACAACTCCTGCCAAACAAATCTAATTTCCTTCGATGACAGAATCACCAAATTGATTGCAGCCGATTTATCATGTGGCAAAACCTGCAGTAATTTCTTCTGTACTGTCTGAGAAGGTGCATGCCAAAATGCTTATGATAGGTAGTAACTAGAGATGAGCGAACGTACTCGGTAAGGCTGATTTCGCAATCGAGCACCGCGATTTTCGAGTACTTCACTACTCGGGTGAAAAGTACTCGGGGGCGCTGTGGGTGAGCGGGGGGTTGCAGAGGGGAGTGGGGGGAGAGAGAGAGCTCCCCCCTGTTCCACGCTGCTACCCCCCGCTCCACCATGCCACGCCCTGCCACACAGCGCCCCGAGTACTTTTCACCCGAGTAGTGAAGTACTCGAAAATCGCGTTGCTCGATTGCGAAATCAGCCTTACCGAGTACGTTCGCTCATCTCTAGTAGTAACCTGTCCCAAAGGGAGAGCTACAGCTAGGAGAAATACAAGAAAATACACAACCATGCCCAGGTTAAGCAGAGGAAACTGACAGAGAAAAGAAACTCCTGCGCTCAAGGTACACCTGCGTGGGAATAACCGAGAATAAATAAAATGACCAGCATCCTCTGGCAAGAGGAGCTGGTATTTATGTGCAGCAGACCAAGGGGATTGGCTGGCTCGAGATCCCCACACCCAGCCAGCTTATGCCACAGCTGAGAAGAGGTGCTCCTGGAACTTCAAAGAACTACAGATCCCAGGATCACAACCTAACACCTGTACTTCCTAAACCATTTCCTCCCTGTTGGTAAGATTTAGGTCCAAGATAGCGGATCCCCTTGTTTTCTCTTCTACCTTTTGGAAGATAAAAGTTGTTGGACTCATAACTTTTGCCTGAGAGAGATTCCCAACAAATGTCTGGATAGTTAAAATCTCCCATAATCACCATGTTGTGCTCCTTTGAGAGCTTGGCCATCTGATGTAGAGAGTTCCTCCATATCTTCTGCTTGTCCAGGTGGCCTATAGTAAATGCTTACAATGGTGTCCTTTCTGTTGTTCTCTCCTTGTATTCTTACCCTACAGTTTCTACAGAACTCCCATGCTCTGAAGCTTAAGTCTGTGGAGATGAATGTTTTCCTAACATACAACACAACACTTCCTCCCCTTGCAGTATAAAAAACCTCTGGGCTCCTCTTTAATATTAATTAAGTATTTATTTTCCAAAAAGCAGACAAAACAGAAAAAAGATAATATGCCAGAGCGTGGATACAGGGGTGCAACTCCTACCTACTAACTCTGGCTATTAAGGGTAAAAGACAACGTGTTCTGCGCTCAAGGCACCTTTCTTAAGAGGTCAGTCCCTGTCATTAGGGTCCCGTTCGGCTCCAGGTGAGTCACAATCCTCCTGAAAGGAGTTTTTGTAATTGAACATTTTTAAACATCCATTAGGCGCTTTTCTATTTATTTTTTACACATTTTTTCCCTCTCATCTCCATGACAACACCAGCTGAGATTATCTTCCCCGGATAGGGCAGGAAGCATAACGAGAAGTTTAACCCCTTCCCTCCATATGACATAAGGGTACGTCTTGGATGTGGGGTACTTCCCACAACTGGAGGTACCCTTACGTCATGTGGAGTCGGCTGTCACTGAAAGTAACAAAAAGTAAAAAAAGTCCTCTCTCGGGAAGTGTCAGCAAAAAAATACCCCTACACAACTATATTGATGAAAAAATTAGTTAGGGTAGTTTTACACGGGCAATCGCGATATTGATGCGAGAAAATCGCGTCTTCGTTCCCGAAATTTGAAGGGTCTGCGCTGCTTTTTCTCACAAAAACTTTGCTGCGATTTACCATTTTTTTCACGCAATTGTGCTAAAAATTTTTTCAATAGGACGTTCTAATGTTAAAAACGCATCACACCAAAATCCCAAGTTTGTCTGTTGCGATGCCGTAAAAGGAGGCTCAATAGGAAAACGTGGGTGATTTAAAAAAAAGATAGGGCATTCTGCTATTTTTTTTATCTTATCATCGCATGAGGAAAATCATTGGTTTCATAATTCAGCATTTTTACTCCTGATTTCCTCGCCCTTAGGGCGCCCATCCACTGGCGTTTTTTTTTTCCCTGCGAAATTCGCAGCATTTTTTTTCTGCAAGGGTCTATGGGACTTGTAATGTTAAAATCGCGATCGCGCAAAATCGCAATTTACCGCGATTCGCGAAATTCGCAGCATTTTTTTTTCTGCAAGGGTCTATGGGACTTGTAATGTTAAAATTGCGATCGCGCAAAATCGCAATTTACCGCGATTCGCGAAATTCGCAGCATTTTTTTTCTGCAAGGGTCTATGGGACTTGTAATGTTAAAATCGCGATCGCGCAAAATCGCAATTTACCGCGATTCACGGTAAATTGCGATTTTGCCATTTTGCGCGATCGCGATTTTAACATTACAAGTCCCATAGACCCTTGCAGAAAAAAAATGCTGCGAATTTCGCAGGGAAAAAAAAACGCCAGTGGGTGGGCGCCCTTAGGCTCAGAAGATGGCGGCAGAAAGTAATTTCATTTTTTTTCAAAGATATTTTATTTTTTAAAAGTAGTACAGCAAAAAAACAAAAAAAACAATAGCAACTTAGAACCATCATAATCCCGCTGACTCCCAGAATAAGGCTGCTCTCACTCGGGCGACAGTCGTGTGAGATTTCTGTGTTGCGAGACGCTCTAATATGAACCCCATTCCTTTGAATGGCATCATACACATGAGCGATGACTTCCTGCACGGCACCGCGATGTGGGAAACACATGAGCCGTGTTCTATCTTTCTGTGTGCTCTCACAACGCAGTGCCAGTTGTTTTAAGTGGGGCCGGCGGCATCACACCGCATGCTAAGTGTGCAGGATGCGAGGTCTCCCATTGAAAACAATGGCTGAAACTCCACTACCCTCCACCGCTCCTGTCAGGATCCCTTCTTCCCCGAAGTGATGCAAGTCTGTTTGGGGGAGCGTGATATGGGGGGGCGGGATTCATGGTCTCATATTGCGCTCTACCGTGTGAAGTTAGCCTGAAGTTCTTGTGCCATTTTTGTGGCAGTATGCGCACTATAGACCCCTCCTAAATATGGGGGTGCACTTTCTTTCTATTTGACTCCAATTAGAATTTTTTTAAATGTCTCCCCGCACATTATACATTAAATAGTAGCATTGAAAAATACAACTCGTCCTGCCAAAAATCAGCCCTCACACCGCCGAGCTGACGGGAAAATAAAAAGGTGATTGTCAAAAGATGGCGGCCGAAAATACATTTAAAGAAATTACATATCTTTGAAAAATATCTAAGTAGTGCAGCACAAAAAAATCTCCATATATTTAGTATCATAGTAATCGTACCGACCCACAGAAAAGGAGGTATCAGGTCTTTTTTGCTGCGACTGCATTACGTGACGTTACACACACAGCCAACCACAGTACTACACAGCTGCATCACACAGCTCAGCTTCATGCATCCTCATCCCTTCAGTCATCACTACCAGCACAGCAGTCCTGACCACCTGGTCATGTGATCCATGACTCCTCCCACAAATGTGACTGATCACATGATGGTGACATCATCACAGGTCCTGGAAGCTGCTGTGGGCTCTGCAGGTGGAGGTCTGTGTGTCCCTCATGGCAGGGCCCCTGGGGGAGGTGAGGATTAACCTCTTCACAACCACTGTTAACTCCTTCAGGACTGGCTAAGCTTTAGCCTTTTTGTTGAGAAAGCCTTATTTTTCTTCATTACATTCCAAGAAGCACAACATCTCCTCCCCGGGGGCCTCCTGCGGGACGTGTTGTACTTGTCCCCGGGGGCTCCCATGGGACGTGTTGTACTTGTCCCCGGGGGGCTCCCGCGGGACGTGTTGTACTTGTCCCCGGGGGGCTCCTGCGGGACGTGTTGCACTTGTCCCCGGGGGGCTCCTGCGGGACGTGTTGCACTTGTCCCCGGGGGGCTCCTGCGGGACGTGTTGTACTTCTCCCCGGGGGTCTCCCGCGGAACTTGTTGTACTTGTCCCCGGGGGCTCCCGTGGGACGTGTTGTACTTGTCCCCGGGGGCTCCCGTGGGACGTGTTGTACTTGTCCCCAGGGGTCTCCCGCGGGACGTGTTGCACTTCTCCCCAGGGGGCTCCCGCGGGACGTGTTGTACTTCTCCCCGGGGGGCTCCTGCGGGACATGTTGTACTTGTCCCCGGGTGGCTCCTGCGGGACGTGTTGCACTTCTCCCCAGGGGGCTCCCGCGGGACGTGTTGCACTTCTCCCCGGGGGGCTCCCGCGGGACGTGTTGCACTTCTCCCCGGGGGGCTCCCGCGGGACGTGTTGCACTTCTCCCCGGGGGGCTCCCGCGGGACGTGTTGTACTTCTCCCCGGGGGGCTCCCGCGGGACGTGTTGCACTTCTCCCCGGGGGGCTCCCGCGGGACGTGTTGTACTTCTCCCCGGGGGGCTCCCGCGGGACGTGTTGTACTTGGCGCCGGGGGGCTCCCGCGGGACGTGTTGTACTTGGCGCCGGGGGGCTCCCGCGGGACGTGTTGTACTTGGCGCCGGGGGGCTCCTGCGGGACGTGTTGTACTTCTCCCCGGGGGGCTCCCGCGGGACGTGTTGTACTTGGCGCCGGGGGGCTCCTGCGGGACGTGTTGTACTTGGCGCCGGGGGGCTCCTGCGGGACGTGTTGTACTTGGCGCCGGGGGGCTCCTGCGGGACGTGTTGTACTTGGCCCCGGGGGGCTTCCGCGGGACGTGTTGTACTTGTCCCCAGGGGTCTCCTGTGGGACGTGTTGTACTTGGCCCCGGGGGGCTCCTGCGGGACGTGTTGTACTTGGCCCCGGGGGGCTCCCGTGGGACGTGTTGTGGAGTACTGATTATTTAAGGTGACCAGATTTTCCCTGAGTCAAAGTGGGACAAAGAGGTGTGGTCAGGGGCGGGGCTTACCACAAGGGATGATTTTACCTCCATCACTGGCGTAACTATAGGAGATGCAGGAGATGCAGTTGCACCCGGGCCCAGGAGTCTTAGGGGGCCCATAAGGCCTCTCTTCTCTATATAGAGAGCCCAGTACTATGAATAAAGCATTATAGTTGGGGGCCCTGTTACAGGTGTTGCATTGGGGCCCAGCAGCTGATGTCATACTATGCGGCCCATCAGCCTGTAGTGGTCGCACCTGACCAGGCTGCTGGGAACCAATAGGCTATGATTAAGGGCGACATGCTTGCCTGAAACATGTAAGCCGGCACCTGTCCGCTGTTCCTCCATGTCTGCCTGTCTGGATCATTTAAAAGGATTGAAAGCTTTTAACTAGAGATGAGCGAACGTACTCGGATAGGCACTACTCGTCCGAGTAATGTGCCTTATCCGAGTACCGCTGTACTCGTGCTCAAAGATTCCAGGCGCTCCGCTGCTGACAGGTGAGTCGCAGCGGGGAGCGGGGCAGAGCGGCCGGGAGAGAAGGAGAGAAAGATCTCCCCTCCGTTCCTCCCCGCTCTCCCCTGCAGCTCCCCGCTCCGCAGCGCGTCCCGAATCTTTGAGCACGAGCACAGCGGTACTCGGATAAGGCACATTACTCGGACGAGTAGTGCCTATCCGAGTACGTTCGCTCATCTCTACTTTTAACCCAACGCTGGGCTTTCTCCATTTTCCTGTACCGCAGCCCCTCCACCACAGCCCCTCTGCCACATTCCATTTCCTCACCAGCCCCTCCACCACGTTTTGTCCTACCGCAGTCCCTCCAACACGTTCCATTCCACCCCAGCCTCTCCGCTGCATTACGTTACACTGCAGCCCCTGCACCGCGTTCTATCCACCCTATCCCCTCCACCACATTCCATTCCATTCCAGTCCCTCCATCGCGTTTTGTCCTACCGCAGTCGCTCCACCACGTTCCATTCCACACCAGCCCCTCTGCCGCATTCTGTCCTACCACAGCCCCTCCGCCACGTGGCGATCCACTGCAGACCCTGCACCACGTAATGTTCTGTCCTACCGCACTCCCTCTGCCACGTTCTGTCCTACCACAGCCCCTCCGCCTTGTGCTGATCCACTGCAGACCCTGCGCCACGTAAAGTTCTGTTCTACCACAGCCCCTCCGCCACGTGGCGATCCACTGCAGACCCTGCGCATGTAAAGTTCTGTCCTACCGCAGCCCCTCCGCCACGTGTTGATCTACTGCAGCCCCTCTGCCGCATAATGTTCTACCACAGACCCTCTGCCATGTTACGTATCACACAGCCCCTCTGCAGAATTCTATCCTACTGCAGCCCTTCCGCTGTGTTCCGTTCCACCGCAGCCCTCTTTTTGGGCACAATGATGGCTTGCTTCCACGGGAAAATCGAGTGTGCTATCAGGCCGAGTTTCGCGGCCCAATATCTTTTATATGGAGTACACATGACTTTTTGATCGCTTTTTATTTCATTTTTTTATCTTGCAGACGGGGGAACTAAAAAAGCGCAAATCAGGCGTTTTTGAAAATTTTATTCTAACAATATTGACCCTGCTTGGACCATTTTGTCTTGGCTGACAGCTTTTTGTGTAGCATCATGTTTGAGGTTCTTGCGATAATTGAGCTAAGACCTGTTTCACGTGGGCGGCGCAGTGTCACCGCAAGAAAATCACAGCAATATCGCGATTTTGTGTCATGTGACTTTGTAGCACCACGTGTCCAGCTGTGTCCCTCATCCCCTGCTAGGCTGTATAACAGCCGGGCTCTCAGAGCAGAGAACAGCTGGATGCAGAAGGCAAATGGGGCCCCACTTGTATTCTTCATCCCCCGCTCAGAGCACTTGGCTGTAAAACAGCCAAGCGCTCCGAGAGGGGAACCGCTGGATACAGAAGACAAGCCGCCCCACTTGCCTTCTGCATCCCCCGCTCGGAGCACAAGGTGATCGCTCAAGATTTTTTTGAGCAATCATCGTTGAGTCTAAACCAGGCTAAAGGCCTAATTCCCACGGGCGGATTTCGCCACATATCACGCGGCGGAATTCTGCGGCGTTGCGCCGTAGCTATTAGGTTCTATTGAACCTAATAGCGCAATGCTCATGGTGCAGAATTCCACTGTGGAATTCCACCCTGCGAAATCACTCGTAATCACCCGCGGCATGTTCTATTTGCCGCGGGCGTACACACGGACGGCTTCCATTGCAGTCAATGGAAGCCGTCCGTAACGCTATGTTCCGCTGTAGCATATGACACCGGCGCGTCATGCGCTGTACTGCGCATGCGCGCTGGCACGGGATGCGGGACATCGGGCAGCGGATCCGGAGGGGAGTATGAGGTCTCTGGGGGGGCGCCGTGATGGACTCCGCTGCAGATTTCCGCTGGCGGAGCCCGTCACGGCCGTGGGCACTACGCCTAAGAGTGGGTAAAATTGATTGGGATGCAATGTAAATTCTGGAAGCCATGCAAATATGTTGGGAGAATTTATGCTGATGGTTGTTAAAGCCAAGGGGTTTGTCAGCCAGAAGGCAAGTCAACGGGGAGAGGGGGAACGGTTTACATGGGACCTTAGATACCCCACCACCGAACACATCCACCATGTAGGGGATGTCATTCCCAAAGGGTCGCATCTTCTGAGGGGACTGGGTAGGATCTAGGTAGTATCTCAAGCCATGATTCGCCGAGCGTCACTTGGTGGCTGCCTTTTGAAATAAAAGTACAGCAATGTTGAAATCGGGGTAAGGAGAGCGAGTTACTTGGTCCGACTCCCTGCCTAGAGCTGTCATTAGGGGGCATAGCGTGCGACTCCTGGTCACGTGATCATTGCTATACAATGGATAAGGCGATCGCATACAAGTAAAAAAAAAGTTAAAGTATCTCGTCCCCTCATGGATCGGATCCATGAGGGGAGCTGAAAGTACTCACCGCCGTCATCCATGATGTCCCACAGCGTTCTGGTCCTGCAAGGATCTGATGCCGTCTTCTGCGCATGCGCGCAAGATGTAAAGTGACAGCACATGCGCAGAAGGCTGGGGAGCCCGGGAAATTTAAAATCTCCCCGCTCCCGGCTAGAATAAGTAGACGTCACCACGGGCCGCGGTATGCTGTCCCCAGTCACATGGATAATGGCGATCATGTAAAATACAAAACGTTTACGTTTCATCTCCCCTCATGGCCATATGTGCACCTGAGCATTCTATTCATCACCATGGGACGGCCAGATGGGTGCGTGCCTGTACTCCACTATCTCCAGCAGTCCAATAGGGATGGATGGAGTAGTAGCATAGTGTGCTTGTGATTGCAGCGCCATTCTTTCAGGGTCACTTAGGACACCCTCTCGCATGATTCTTACGTTTCTGTGCTTTGTTTTCATACCATTTACTGTGTGGTTTAAATAAAAGTTAGCTTCATTATAAAGGTCACACAATACTATATAAATTACATGGAAATGTTTTTTAACCCCCTAGAGTTCTGGCCTTTTTTTTTGGACATAAGAATGCAATGATATTTTTGGATTTTCATCCTCACTTTTTCAAAAGCCATACCTTTTCCATCAACATGGCCGTACGAGGGCTTGGTTTTTTTTTTGCGTAGCCAGCTGTAGTTTTTATTGGTATCATTTTGAGTTACATATAATGTATAAATTTGAACGCAGTAATGCAAAAACATTGCATAAACATGTATAGACGTTCTTTATTTATGCATCGACAGCCCTCTTATGATCTCCAATAATGGTTGATTTTTACATGAGATTTTGCATGATTTTTTACAGTGTCTCATTTTGTTTCTATTCAGCTCCCTCCTATGTAGGATCCTCTGTTGATATCTTCTATACACAAGTATTTTCATGAGTAATCGGTTAAGCATGAAGAGAAACAGAGACAAGATGGCTGAGAGTGTATTAAATCTCACCCTAGAGATACTATTCCAACTTACTGGACAGGTGAGAGATTCTGATGATGTCACATTACATCATTCTCATCTATGGTAATAACAGATGATGTCACTGGAGAGGTGATGCACTCTGGAAATGTCTGTAGTGATATTTATTACTATCTCACCATACAGGATTACACAGTAGTGAAGAAGACCTCTAGTGATGGCTGTCGGGCCCCTGTGTGTGATAGATGGGGAAGACCCCTGAGCCCAATCACGGGGCCCCCACCTCACTCCCTGATACATGAGGACATCAACGTACAGAAGATTCTAGAACTCACCAACCAGATGATTGAGCTGCTGACTGGAGAGGTGACGCTGCAGGGAATGCTGGGACATTATACAGCAACAGCACTGGAGGCTTCTGGGTAATGACTGTATATTGTGTTGTCAGGTTCCTATAAGGTGTCAGGATGTCGCTGTCTATTTCTCCATGGAGGAGTGGGAGTATTTAGAAGGACACAAGGATCTGTACAAGGAGGCCATGATGGAGACCCCCCAGCCGCTCCCATCACCAGGTAATAGACAGGACTAAATGTGTACTATATATAACAATGTTCTGTTTTTACGGTTACAGCAATACCAGCTGTGTGTTGTTTTTTTAAAAATAATTTTGCATGTTCAGCTATGACCCAAATAACGGAATACAGACTGTAGAGACATGGACCAAGATAATATAGAATACAGAACATGGAGACATAGACCCAGGTAACAGAATACAGAACGTGGAGACATAGACCCAGATAACAGAATACAGAATGTAGAGACATAGACCCAGATAACAGAATACAGAACATGGAGACACAGACCAAGATGACAGAATACAGAATGTGGAGACATAGGCCCATATAACAGAATACAGAATGTGGAGACATAGACCCAGATAACGGAATACAGAATGTGGAGACATAGACCCAGATAACAGAATACAGAATGTGGAGACATAGACCCAGATAACAGAATACAGAATGTGGAGACAGAGACCCAGATAACGGAATACAGAATGTAGAGACATAGACCCAGATAACGGAATACAGAATGTAGAGACATAGACCCAGATAACAGAATACAGAATGTGAGAGACATAGACCCAGGTAACAGAATACAGAATGTGGAGACATAGACTCAGATAACAGAATACAGAATGTGGAGACATAGACCCAGATAACGGAATACAGAATGTGGAGACATAGACCCAGATAACAGAATACAGAATGTGGAGACATAGACCCAGATAACAGAATACAGAATATGGAGACATAGACCCAGATAACAGAATACAGAATGTGGAGACATAGACCCAGATAACGGAATACAGAATGTGGGGACATAGACCCAGATAATGGAATACAGAATGTGGAGACATAGACCCAGATAACAGAATACAGAATGTGGAGACATAGACCCAGATAACAGAATACAGAATGCGGAGACATAGACCAAGGTAACAGAATACAGAATGTGGAGACATAGACCCAGATAACAGAATACAGAATGTGGAGACATAGACCCAGATAACAGAATACAGAATGTAGAGACAAAGACCCAGATAACGGAATACAAATCGTGGAGACAAAGACCCAGATAACAAAATACAGATTGTGGAGACGTAGACCCAGATAACAAAATACAGATTGTGGAGACGTAGACCCAGATAACAAAATACAGATTGTGGAGACGTAGACCCAGATAACAGAATACAGAATGTAGAGACATAGACCCAGATAACGGAATACAAATCGTGGAGACGTAGACCCAGATAACAAAATACAGATTGTGGAGACGTAGACCCAGATAACGGAATACAGAGCATTGACACATAGACCCAGATAGCAGAATACAGAACATGGACACATGGATCCAGATAACAAAATGTAGATCGTAGAGACTTAGACCCAGATAACGGAATACAGATCGTGGAGACGTAGATGCAGATAACAAAATATAGATCGTGGAGACGCAGAGCCAGACAGCGGAATACACAACGGGGAGACGCAGAGTCAGATAGCGGAATGCACAACGGGGAGGCGCAGAGCCAGACAGCGGAATGCACAACGGGGAGGCGCAGAGCCAAATAGCGGAATGCACAACGGGGAGGCGCAGAGCCAGATAGCGGAATGCACAACGGGGAGGCGCAGAGCCAGATAGCGGAATGCACAACGGGGAGGCGCAGAGCCAGATAGCGGAATGCACAACGGGGAGGCGCAGAGCCAGATAGCGGAATGCACAACGGGGAGGCGCAGAGCCAGATAGCGGAATGCACAACGGGGAGGCGCAGAGCCAGAGAACAGAAAACGTAAGTAAGAGTTCAGTATACAGGATGGCCTGCAGCGGGTGAGAGACAGGTATTCTGATACCTGCAGGAAGAGACAACACCTCTGCATGTGGCAGACTGTGATGTAAAAGGATCAGTTCTTACCACACTCAGCGGGAAAAAGCTGGCTGCTAGCCAGAGTGAGGGACAGGCTGTAGAAGCAGCCATCAGGAACTCTGAGCCTGAGGTCCTGTGTGGACCAGCTTGGGCCCGTGACCAATCTGAAAGAGGTGGGCGCCCTCTGGATGCTCCGAGCGGGTTAGTGATGGGGAACTTGTAGGTTTTGAACTCTGGACATTATATGAACATTTGTGTATGTTGCACATTTGCTGTGTTCTGAAATAAAACTGGCAGGTGCCAGACTTAAAGAAACACGAGTATCTGGAAAATCTTTCCAGACGTGTGGTGCCCATTCCTAGTAGCACTCCATTCAGTCTTCTCACTATGGGGGCTGCAGTGATCCTGCAGTGGGTAAAAAGGGGGCACACTAGACTTTCCCTCTGAGATTGATAGGGGTCTCAGCAGTGAGACCATTACCAATCTGCAAGTTATCCCCTATCCTATGTATAGGGGATAACTTGAAATTTGGTTCAACCCCTTTAAAGTTCATCATACAGACAAGCATACTTATTTGCATATGAAATTTTTCCACTTGACTTGAAATTTGTATATAAATTGTATAAAATATCTATAGAATTAAGATTATTTTACTCAAAATGGTTAAACCCAATATGCAATTTTGAAATGTGTGTATATATAAATGTTATAAAATATTAATATAATGTAAAAGAGACTGTCGCCTACTTTTAGTTCTATGAGCTAAGGTTATGGGTTGAAAGTAGGTGACTCACTGATTCCAGGGATGTAACTGTTATACGTACCTCCCCTGGTGTGAATACTGAAAGCCGGCGCCATGCTGCAAAGTAGTCGTCCCATTATAAAATTAGATTGGGTGGACCAGTTAGTGGTAGCTTTCAGCGCTGACACTGGTGAAGTAACTATAACACTCAGGTGACCCTGAGCGGGTCACGTATTTTCAGCCCAAAAGCTTAGCTCATAGGGTTAAGACTAGGTGACAGATTCCCTTTAAGGTTTTTTCAATTACTATTAGTAAAATCCGCTTTATTTTTTTGGCAGATGATGGTATCAGGATCTCAGAGGGACATCTAATATTTGCAGATTGTAAAACAGAAGATTGTGGTATCGCACAAGATACATATGAAGAACCCACTATTATCCCATATATCTTTTCAGCTCATCATAGCAAAGATCCATCATCTGATCCTTTTACACAGGTCCCATCTTTTAATTTATCACAGATTTACAAACAGAAGAAAAGTCACAGATTGGGAGAATATCAAGGGCCTCACACAGGAGAGAAGCCATATTCATGTTCAGAATGTGGCAAAAGTTTTAGCTATAACTCAGTGCTCATTAGACATCAGAGAAGTCACACAGGGGAGAAGCCATTTTGTTGTTCAGAATGTGGGAAATGTTATACTCTGAAATCACATCTTGTTGTACATCATAGAATTCACACAGGAGAGAAGCCATTTTCATGTCTACAGTGTGGGAAAGGTTTTACTGCTAACTCAAATCTTGTTAAACATCAGAGAAGTCACACAGGGGAGAAGCCATTTTCATGTCCAGAATGTGGGAAATGTTTCGCAACGAAAGCTCATATTGTTGAACATCAGAGAATTCACACGGGGGAGAAGCCATATTCATGTACTGTATGTGGAAAGCGTTTTATCCATAAGTCATCTCATATTGCACATCAAAAAACTCACAAGGAAAAAACATTTTCATGTCCATAATGTGGGAAATGTTTTTCTTGGCTATCGGATGTTGTTAACATAAGAGAATTCACACAGGAGAGAAGGGGTTTTCATGCCCAGAATTTTTCTCAAAAAACTCTTGCTATACATCAGAGAATTCATACAGGAGAGAAACTATTTTTATGCTTCGAATGTCTAAAATGTTTCGCAACAAAAGCTCATATTGTTGACCCATTTTATATTCACAAATCACAGCCTAAACTTTTGTTCAGAGTTGTTTTGTTAACAAATTGTGTAAGCTACATGTTATACTTGAGACAGGCAAATCAATTTAGTGTCCTGAGGGATCCTTCACACTGGCGAAGGTGATAACGGGCTGTAAATCACGGCCTGATATCGCACTTGCCAACATGTGAAAGCCCTGTGGATACGAGGCGTTTTTATGTGAAAACAGCCCCGTATCACTGCGGGGGTGAAGGGAATCCCCTGCTGTGGCAATCACAGCTGCGGCAGAAGATTGCAAAGATCCCCATTGCAAACTAACCAATCTTGCAGAAAAATAGGACATGCTGCGATGTGTTTCCCGCATCGCATCAAGGTGGCATGGGTGAAAACAATGCTAATGTGCATGAAAACATCCAAAAAAATGGGTTTCATATTTTTGTGAGATTTGTGCTTCTCGCACTGCATAAATCTCACGCTATTTTCTTGCCAGTGTGAAGGCAGCCTAAGAGGGAGAATCTAACGAAGCACTTGTGGCAGTTTTCTGTCATAAAAAAAGTTCACAAACTCTTTAAAAAAAATTTTTAAAAAAGCTAATCTTTTTTTAACTTTGATACTTTTTAAAAAAATCTGTGAAGTCTCGCTGAAGTAGACTTGACCTAACATGGCTGGACAGATGTACTTTAAAAGTTTTAAATATATCAGGGGGCAATAAAGAGATCTCTGCAATGGAAAGATACCTAGGTCTGTAACAAGTGGGCGCTCTAATAGCTATATATACAGTAGATATATCAGAGGTTCGTACAGAGATCTCTCCCATCATCTATTTATACCTAGGACTGTGACTATAACAAGAGGGTGCCCTCTACATAGAGGAAAAAAGATTTCTGCACCAATATAGAAAAGGGTTCTTTACTGTAAGATCAGTAAGACTATAGAACTCTCTGCCTGAGGCTTCATTCACACGGGCGTATATCGGCTGTGTTTTCACGGCAGGCCGATATACGCTGCCCATCTGAGGCATTGGTTTCCAATGCCTCATTTCAGATGGGCATATTCCCGATGTATAAAAATTAGAGATGAGCGAGTGTACTCGCTAAGGCACATTACTCGAGCGAGTAGTGCCTTAGCCGAGTATCTCCCCGCTCGTCCCTGCTCTCCACCGTAACTCACCTGTCAGCCGTGGCGGCCCCGGAATCTTTAGAGACGAGTAATGTGCCTTACCGAGTATACTCGCTCATCCCTAATAAGAATAAATGGCCGGCAAAGGTGGTGCATATGGTGTGCATACCTGCCGGCCGTTATTACGCCGGTTGTGAAAGATAGTTCTGGACCTATCTTTCCCGGCCGGAATACGTAATACCACTGCTGAACTTCTTTCCCTCCCCCTCTCGTCCCCTTGCTGGCTGTTGGCAGTGGGATGGGGCGGGAGATTAGACTAGCTCCCACCCCCTCCCATTGCCGTGAGAGAGGGAGGTTGTTTAGCTCACCCTTCGCTCAACAGTTTCTCAGGTGCAGCGTATACACGCCGTATCCTGGGCCATCTGAACCATTACATGAACGGGAGATGCAGCCGTGCCTTGGCTCACACGATTTTTTTGCCACGGTGTGGCCGTGACGCGGCCAGCCGGAAATTGTCGCGCCCGTGTGAAAGAGGCCTGAGGATGTGGTGATGACGAACTCACTGAAGGAGTACAAGACGGGTCTGGACACCTTTAATTGATTGTAATAATACCATATGTTATATATGAGATTACTTCACAAGGGTTGGTGGTCCAGAGAGTATTCTGACTGCCAATTTGTTGTCGAGAATACATTTTTTTTCCCCTAAAATGAGGCTTCTACCTCATTGCGGTTTTTTGCTTTCCTCTGGATCAACATTGCAGAATAATAGGCTGAACTGGACAGACAGAGTTTTTTTTCATCCTTACACACTATTACTATGTTAATTATAGCAAGACCTGGCGTAAATTATGATGCAGATCCTCCAGAAGGAAGGTGATTAAGATCTGTTGTAGACCGAAACGCGTCCTTCTGTGTGACTAATGTTTTGACACTTCAACAAATAAAGGCTTTGATTCTTCATACACAAGAACCTTTTTGTAAACTTTTTGGATGAATAGCCATGACGGACCGCACACCCGCGCTGCCTCTGGATAAGAAGATCAAGCCGGACTCTGGAGCGGGGTTGGATGGAGTGAGGTGGTGAGCACATTTATTTTTCTATGCAAATCATCATCAGTTGATGTAGATTTAATCTGCTGGTAATCAAAAATCTGCCAAATTGATTGAGAAACTAGAACATGTGACCCGTCGGCTCCCCCCTTACAAAAGCTGTATTCTCTTTTAAGGTGCAGAATGAAATATTTCAAAACTATGGACATGTATAAATTAAAGTTTACCGTTACCTTCATGTAAACAGCTTTAGTGCTACGCATGCAATTATCAATAAACCTATTAAGCATTGCCTACTAAAAGCAAATAGAATTCACATAACAGACCTTTATGCCTGTATAGAATATTCCTAGCATCCGTGTTCATGAGGATCAGAGGGCTGGAATAAGAGTCAATCCTCCCTTCCCTGAAGTCTCCTTCGGTTGGTTGTGTGCAGTCGGGCAGCCCTCCCAGGCCGGTTACCTTCCCACCGCGGTCCCTCCGCGTGGGGATAAGTGTGGGGCTGTACTTGGCCTGCGGTGCCTGCTTGACGTTTTTTGCTCCCTGCCCTGCAGCGGTGTGTGGTGGCCTGCTCAGGGCTTCCGGGTTGCGTCATCACACGTGCGTTTGGTGTCGGCGGGCAGGTGGTGGAGGCCATTTGGCAGCGGATTCAAAAGGAACTGAGAGAAGTACAGAAGCTGGATTGGGACAGTGTTTTCTGTCTGTACAAACAAGCCTTCAGTGCTACCTAACATAGGATGAGTACTCAAGGATCTGAAACCCCCGTACTGGCTGGTACCTACGGTGTTGTAAGTAGCCAGTGGGGCACATCACACACAGCATACATTTACTGCCTTGTGTCTTGCCAAGCCTACAGCACTACCTAACATAGGATGAGTGCTCCAGGATCTGAAACTCCCGTACTTGCTAGTACCTGGGCTTTATGGATGATATTCAGATGCTGGTGAGGGATGAAGTCTGCTCTGCCCCGCCCTGCCTTTCATGGGGTGACACCCTCCTCTAAACCTGCTACTCAGGCGGCTGAGAGACCTTGTAGCAGGGGAGCAGATTCTGACTCTGAGAGAAGGTTCTTCACTGTCAGAAGTCAATCAGAAGGACATGACTAAGGATTTCTCAGGACGAGGAATATAGGAGGGACGGCAGAGATCCACCTTTTCTGTTCATAGTTTAAAAAAAAGCAGAAAGGAGTGGTAAAAGCCTGATGTTGGAGCCAGCTATAGGGGCATTAAGAGGCGTTATCCCTTTACTGATGAGCTATGTACAGTTTGGGATGCCATTTCAAAGATTGCTATGCAGGCTGAGCGTGCCTGCTTTCCATTGAGGATGCTGCTCATCTAAAAGATCTGTGGATCTTAAGGAAGGCCGAAAGTCTTTTTAAAAAGGTTTACTGCGCAATCCTCATGAGCCTGGAGTATTACCTTAGCAGGATGAGTGCTCCAGTGTCTACACCCCCATCCAGGTGGGGAGCGGCTTCAGGTCCGCTTAGACCCGATGTTGCAGCCACAGGTGTAGCCAGAACCCTGCATGTTTGGTCGGGTCAGTTGGAGATGCATGTTCAAAACAGGATACCAAGTAAATGGACTTTAGATTCTGAAAATGGCAACTAGTTTCTGGTAGACTCCGCCTCTGACACTGACTAAAGACATGATCTGGTGACACGGTCTCTAGGGGCAGATGATGCTCTCTGCCTTTTTATGTTGGCGTAGGTAAGGACGCCATCCAGTGGGGGTGAGATTATAGGCATTTTAAAGAATGGGGCTTGCTGTGTGGAAAATGCCTGGATCTCAAGAATTGTAAGAGATGGATACCACATAGTTGGATGTCTCAACCCCCCACAGATTTTTTTGGACCACTACAGGCACTCCTCTTTAGATGTCTCTTCTACATCAGGGAGTCAGGAATTTAATAAAGCTCAATACAATAATACCAGTACCCAGGATCAGCAAAGAGGGTGAGGTTGATCAAGGGGGGTGCTGAAGGATGTATATTTGCATATTTCCATTTTCCCAGAAGCTCAGAAGAGTCTCAAATTTGTGGTCATTATGGGAGGTAAAGTAAAGCACTTTTCAATACAGGTGCCCTCCTTTCAGTATATCTTTGGCTCCTTAGTTTTCACAAAAGAGTTGCTATTTTAGGGAAAAGGTCTATTACAATCATCCCTTATTTAGACCACATCCTCATGGTAGCAGAGAACAGGGACCTACTATTATCCCATTTCACTATTGCCATCCAACTGCTGCAGCATCTAGGGTGGTCAATAAATGGGAGAAGTCTCACACAGAACCCAATCAGCAGGAAAGGTTCCTAGTCATCATACTGGATTCAGTACGACAGCGTTCACTTCTCCCTGCAGTATGGAGACAGGATCTCATCCTACAAGTCTTGCAGTTTCTGAGGAAACAGTTGTACTATCGGGACAGTCATGTCACTGTTGGAAAAACTGACAGCTTGTTTTCCAGAGGTGGCTTGGGCCTAACACCTTTCAAGGACGCTCCAAAGATTTGTGCTGTCCATGTGCAACCATGGACAGTCCTCTTTGGATAAAAAGGGAGTGAATTTCTTACCGAAAATTCCTTTTTTCCGAGTCATCCTGACGGCAGACATGGAGGTTGCACCTTGACCTTGTAGGGACAGGAAGCAAGAGACTTCAAAAGGCTCTTCCTGCCTCCCATTCACCAGTGTCTTCTAAATTACTTACATGGACATGTCGTGGTTAACCAAGGAAGATTTTTATTGCTCCGAGACAAAATTAACATGGTTAGTTCTATTTGAACATAAACAATAAGAGGGTTGCTTACCCGATTAACCAAAGGAAATATGCACAAATCTACCGCATAAACAGAAAATGTCCACCATAGGAGCCTCTGGGCTACTGGTTCGTGCCCGCATAGACGTAGATATAATCGTGTGAATTTTTGGGAGGGAAATACGTGCCGTCAGGATGACTCGGAAAAAAGGAATTTTCGGTAAGAAATTCACTCCCTTTTCCCGGCGTCATCCTGACGGCAGACATGGAGTATACCAGATTAACTCTTTAGGGAGGGACCACAGCTTGCAGGACCTTTCTCCCGAAAGAGAGATCGGAGGAGAGGTCCGTATTCAGCCTGTAGTGTTTTGCGAAGGTGTGCAGGTCGGACCATGTGGCTGCCTTACAAATTTGGTCCGGCGTCGCCATAGCCCTCTCTGCCCAGGAGCAGGATACTGCCCTGGTTGAATGGGCCTTGAGTCCTTCCGGGATAGTTCTGTTGCAGGAAGAGTAGGCCTGCTGGATGGTGGATTTTATCCAGCGGCTAATGGATCTTCTAGAAGCCGCTCTTCCTCTGCCCGGCCCCTGGAATTGGACAAAAAGACAATCAGCCTTCCTGAAGGATGAGGTCTGCTCTAAGTAGCATAAAATGGCCCTCCTTACATCCAGGGTATGGTAGTCTCTTTCCCTCTCGTTTTGGGGATTTTGACAGGAGGATGGGAGAATAATTTTTTGCTGTCTATGGAATTTTGAGACTACCTTTGGGAGAAAGAAGGGGTCTGTTTTTAGTATGACCCTATCGTCCTGGATTAATAGGTAAAGTGTCTTACAAGATAGGGCCTGGAGCTCGCTCACGCGCCTTGCCGTTGTGATAGCTACCAAGAACACAGTTTTAAACGTGAGGAACCTAATTGGTATCTGCTCGATAGGCTCAAAGGGATCTTTGCACAGGTTTTGGAGGACTAAGTTTAGGTCCCATGGGGGGACCATACTACGGCTAACTGGCCTCATTCTCTCTGCCGCTTTCATAAACCTGCGGATTAGTCTATGATCCGCTAGGGGCTGATCTAGAATGGCCGAGAGTGCTGATACCTGCACTTTCAGGGTTCCCGGTCTCAGGTTTTTGTATAGACCCTCCTGGAGGAAATCCAAAATCTCTGCCACTGAAGTGTCGAGATTGGAGACTTCCAGCCCCCTCCAGGAGGAGAATCTTTTCCAGATTTTATTATAGATAGCTGAGGTCACGGGTTTTCGGGACTGGCGTAACGTCGCGATGACCCTAGAGGACAGAATTTGTCTTAGTAGCGTCTGTTCCTCAATATCCAGACCGTGAGGTTCAGTCTCTCTAAGTTGGGGCATAGAACTGGGCCCTGCGTTAGACGATCCTTCCTGGATGGAAGGCGGATTGGTTCCGTGATGGCGAGTTTTAAGAGTACCGGAAACCATGCCCTTTTTTCCCAGTGTGGAGCGATTAGGATCAGCGTGATGTTGCTCTGCTGGACCTTCTGAAGAACCCTCGGGATCAGGGGTATGGGGGGAAAGGCGTATGCCAGACTGAAATCCCAACTCTGGGAAAAGGCGTCTAACCCCTCGGCCCTGTCCCTCGGATCTAGGGAAAAGTAGGCGGGGCACTTTGAGTTTTTTCTGGTCGCGAACAGGTCCACCTGTGGACTGCCCCAGGGTTCCGTAATAAGACGGAACTCCTCTTGACTCAGCGACCATTCTCCAGGGTCCAGGCGTCTTCGACTGAGGAAGTCGGCTGTCTGGTTCTGGGACCCTTTGAGGTGGACCGCTGTCAGGGATTGTACCGTGGTCTCGGCCCATCTGAAGATCCGGGCTGTTAGTTTCAGCAGATGAACGTTTCTGGTGCCCCCCTGGTGGCGAATAAGTGAAACGGCGGTCACATCAGAGAAGACTTTTATGTGTCTCTTCTTTAGGATATCCTGGGATCTGTGAAGCGCTTCCCAGATGGCCCTAAGTTCTCTGAAATTCGATGTCTGGGCACGCAGCGTTGGTCCCCACTCGCCCTGGAGCAGGCGCTGCCCCACTTGCACTCCCCAGCCAGACTGGCTCGCATCGGTTACTACAGAGATGAAGGGTTCTGCCACCCATGGGGACTCAGCTTCTAGAGTGTCGGTTGACCGCCACCAGCGGAGGGACCTTAAGACAGATGATGACATGGGCATCCTCCTATCCAGAGAGATGGGTGTCCCATCCCAGTTACCCAGGATGGCTCTCTGTAGTGTTCTGGAGTGCGCCTGGGCCCAAGGGATAATGCCAATGCAGGAGGTCATGAGGCCCAGGAGCCTCATTGCGTCCCTAATTGCCATTTGCTTCTTCTGGCCGCCCTCCTGTGCTGCCAGTCTAAGACTTTCCTGTCTGAGTGGAGGCAAAGACAAGGTCTGTGATACTGAGTCTATCTGCACCCCTCAGGAAGGTTTTCCGTGTCTCAGGGAGAAGACTAGACTTGGGGAAGTTGACTATCCACCCCAATCTCTGAAACAGAGAGATGACTCTGCTAGTATTGTCTCTGAGGATCTTGGATGAGGAGGCGATCACCAGGAAGTCGTCCAGGTACGGGATGATATTTATACCTGCTACATGGAGATGCGGCACCATCTCTGCCACTATTTTAGAGAATATTCGGGGTGCTGTAGAGATGCCAAAGGGTAGGCACTGAAACTGAAAATGGCGTACCCGGCTCCCTATTCTGATGGCAAACCTCAGGTATTTATGATGTTCTGGCAGGACTGGGACGTGGTAGTACGCGTCTTTTAGGTCGACGGTACTCATAAAGTCCCCTCTTCCGATCAGAGTTACCGCTGACCGGACTGTCTCCATTTTAAACCTTTTGTAGGTAATAAATTTATTCAGACCCTTCAGATTAAGAATCATCCGAAAACTGCCGTTTGGCTTTTTTATCAAAAATAGAGGCGAGTAGAATCCCTGGCCCTGCTCTACTGTGGGGACCCGAACTACCGCCCCCATTTGCAGCAGCTTAGAGATTTCATCTTTAAAGATGTCCTGCATGGCAGGGGATTGTGTGGGGGTGATTCTGAAGAAATTGGGGGGCCGGGTGAAGAATTCTATCCTGTACCCCTGGGCTATGAGCTGCAGGACCCACGGGTTATCTGTAATCTCTTGCCATTCTTGGGAAAAGTTCAATAGTCTGCCCCCCACCTGGTACTCTTCTATAGGGGTAGGGGTTGTTTTTATCTTACCCCTGCCTCCTTTGGGGTAGGACCAGCGCCCCGTCTTTCCTTTGCCCTGGTATGGCTTGAAGGATGGTTGGCGTTTATAGGGAAATCCCGTTCTGGCTTGATCCGGGAAACTGTGGGTTTTGTCTGTAGCTCTTTTTAGGATCTCCTCCAAATCTGCGCCAAAAATGTGCTGGCCTTGAAAGGGGATGGAACACAATCTTCCTTTGGAGGCCGTATCTGCCTTCCACGTTTTTAGCCAGACTGCCCGCCTGGCCATGTTGGACAATGCGGCGCTTCTGGCCGCCAGACTCATGGATTCGGCGGATGCGTCTGCCAGGAAGCCTGTTGCTGATTTTAGTAAAGGCATGCATTCCAGTAATGCCTCTCTGGGGGCCTTCTGCTTAATTTGGTCCCTAACCAGAGGAACATCGACCTCGCCACGGAAGTCGCTGCAATGTTGGACTCCAGCGTATAGGCCGTTGTTTGCCAGGCCCGTTTCATCAACGCATCAACCCTGTTGTCCATTGGGTCTTTAAGATGAGAGGAGTCCTCAAATGGCAGGGCTATCTTTTTGGCCATTCTGGCCACTTGTGCGTCCACCTTGGGTCTTTCTTTGTACTCGCGGGACAAGTAGAGATGTCTGTCCGCACAAGCCCATTCATGCATGATTACTTTTTTCAAAGTATCATTGACTGGAAACACAATGCGATTCCTTGGTCTGAGCCCGCCGAACATGTCGTCCTGTACGGACCTCGGCTCGACCACATCCTCTAGCTTCATTGTATCCCTGACGGCTCTGATTAGGTCATCCAGGTCCCCGGATGAGAAATAATACTTCCTATTCTCATCCTTGGTGTCAGAGGGATGGTCCAAGAGTTCGCCGTCTGACAGGTTGCCCAGGGATTGCTCAGAGTCTGAGCTTGACAGCTGTATGTGGCTCGCTCTTTTAGTGGCCCTTCTTTCCCACTGGGCTGGGGGGAGACTGGAGATCGATGCCCGAACTTCCTCCCTGACTAGGGATCTAATATCATCCCTAAATGCGGCCTGTTCATCCGTAAGGATCTTGGAAGTACAGTCCTGGCATAGCGGTTTTTTATACTCCTCATCTAATTTTTTGAGGCACAGGGCGCATTTCTTGTATTTTTTCCTAAGGTCCTGCTTAGACCGGGTGGATTCCCTGTCCTGCAAAAGACACATGCATGCACATAAGGGAAAACCCCCACACAATGCTAAATCCCTGGGCATAACATTCCTGCAGCAAGTCACACTTACAGTTTGCAGGGCTTCCATCTCTGATTCCTTTGCAGTCATACTTGCCAGAAGTGTAGACAGGATCAGGCAGACAGATAAATCCTTTTCTGAAGGTATGCTGCCAGTGGAAGCCTGCTGATGGCGTCTGACGTCACCACGTCACGCTGCGTCATTGGCTCCGCCCCCTGACGCTGCGCGCGGCCGCGCCAGCATGCCTGGAGGAGAGAGGCATCTGAGCCTATGGCCCGCCGCTCTCCCCAGCTGGAAACGCTGCACGGAAGCCCCGTGTACGATGCAGGAGTGGACTCGGGGACCTCTGGTCCGCCGCTCTGCGGTGGTGATCCCCGGGCAGTGAGACCTGTGGCCCGCCGTGGTCCCGGACCACGCTGACTCTCCGGAGGGGAGGTGAGCGGGGAAGCAGCCCTGTGGACCGTCAACCCCGCTGTCAGCAAGATTCCTTTTGGAAGAAGGTGAGAGGGGAAGCGGCCCCGTGGACCGTCAATCCCGGTGTTATCCTGTAGCTCCCTGGAGGGAGCACCTCTTGCATGTCCCTGTAGGGACAGGAAGCACTGGTGAATGGGAGGCTTTTGAAGTCTCTTGCTTCCTGTCCCTACGAGGTCAAAGTGCAACCTCCATGTCTGCCGTCAGGATGACGCCGGGAAAAAAACAGTAATAACAAGCATAGTAAAAAGTTCACTCCGCTGGTGGTTGTCAGAGACCAACTTAGCAGGGGGTATAGACTGGTTCCCGAACCCAGTGATGCTGATCATGACAGATGGCGCTCAGGGTTAGGGGGCCCAAGTAGATGGTGCATACATCCAGAGAACCTGGTCTCAGGAAATCGGTAACAATTGTCAGATTTCAGAGTCAGGATGGTTGATAGGTCTAAGGCACTAGACTCAAGGGCAAGTTCTTCCCCAAAACAGGTGGCAAGCGGGAAGACCCTGAAAAGATCTCAGAGTTTAACCAAAGGGAAAGGTGTTTTCAGACAATGTCGCAGTGTGGCATATGTTCGGCACCAAGGAGCAGACAGGCATCCCTGCAGACCCACTTGGGGATGTTCAAAAGGTGACGGCGGATTTCCTTAGTCACCAATGTGGATCAGAAGAACAGTCACTTTCACAAAAGGCCTTCTAGGATATAGTATGCAGGGGGCTTCTTGAGAAAGACATGTTCGAGGTGGAGAGAAGCTCAGTGCTGAGCCTCCATGCAGAGTACTGTAGTTACCCTTCAGCTAGCCTTGGGTAAGGTCTCAGTTGAGAGCTATATACTCCTTTCACAAAGCGTTGTTTAAACAAAGCATGTGAGTTCCCATCAACCTTGGTCAGCTTGCAACTTGAAAGAACAAGAAGCAGTTAGCACTCAGAATGCAGTACTGCTACAGATTCAAAGTTGTCCAAGTTTGGAATTGACTCACAGTTGCTGAGTTGAGCTCCATGACTGAGAGGAGAGTGCAGACTTTCCCAACTCAATTCAGACTACTATCTCCCAAAAAAAAAAAAGGGTGGGGGACATTTTTCCCCTTTACCCCATAGATCATCCAAGGGGTATAGATGCGCTAGTTCAACATGGGGGGCAGGGTTTGGTTTATACCTTTCCTCCTGTTCCCTTAATCCCCAGGGTGTCGCAAAGCTTCAAGCATGCAAGAACTAAGTTATCAGAGGTGAGTGGGTCACTAGGTTTTTTTTTAAAGCAACATAATTACAAAAGCGTTTCTCAGAACTTGAACGGGATTTTTTAGGCACTGTCAGTGCCTCCATTTAACCTAGAGTCTATATCGATTAGGTGTGAATTAAATCTTTCTGGAATAATCTGAAGAATGATAAGGAACAAGCTTGCAATTGCCTGGGTGTCAGAAGAGCCGTTCTGTAGTATATTCAGTCCACAAAATAGTGGAGGAAGGATAACAAGTTGTTTTCTGCAGTTCCTGGGAAATAACAAAGATAGAAAAGTGGCTATGAGTTCCGTATCTAGGTGGATCCATTCTGCCATTGCGGAGGCTTACAAAACGCTTAACAAGCCAGCCCCGGGGGGCTCAGAGACCACTCCACCACGGCAATGTCTGTTTCTTGAGCAGAGCAAACTTCCACATCCATAGACCAAATATGCAGGGCGACAGTGTAAAAGGCCACATATCTTTATCAACCATTGAAAGTTGGATGTTCAGGCTAATGAGGATTTAACCTTTGACTCAAAGTCTTTTCCACAAGGGTCCCGCCTTAAATTTTGTTTCTCTGGTATTTCTCAGCTGGGTGCTGTCGTGGAGACGATAGGGACAGGTAGATTAGATTTACCGGTAATACTTTTTTCTGGGAAATCTCCGGTATATTCCCTCCTTTATTTTTCTTTTTTCATTTTTTGATTTCGTGATTGAGGAAAGCTTATTTTTTAGTTAGTGTCCTACCTCCTAAAAGGGTTTTGTTATAAATACTGGGAAAGGGGGGGAGCTTTAAACCTCCTGGTGTGCTTCCTATCCTATCAGGGGAAGATAATCTGAGCTGGGTGCTGTCGTGTAGACTTCCCGAAAAAAGGATTACTGGTAAGTCTAATCTACCTTTTGTACCCTAATAAAGCAACCCTCCAGAGCTGGAGAAACAAAGGTTGCCATACCAGATTCTCTGCCTGATGTACGCTGTGTAGAGATGAGCGAGCATGCTCGTTCGAGCAGTAGCATACTCAAAGGTGCTCGTTACGCGAGCGAGCACCACGCGGTGCTCAAGAAAATTTCATCTCCCCATGCCACATGTTTAGTGCCATTTTTTTTATCCAATACACATGCAGGGAAGACTTTGGCACCTCCTGCTGTGACGTGCCAACCCTGTGCACATCTATATCAGTCACTGGCTGGGCTGATCAGGTTACCTCCGAGTATAAAAACTTTGGTCACCTGAGGCTCGCCTCACATGCATGCTGCATTAGCTGAGGGACAGACCTGCTGCTATTCAGGGAAAGCGATAGTGTAGGGTAGAGGTTGCGGTTAGGCAGGGCTCCTTGTTCCAAGAACCCAACAGTCTTTTCTAGGACTACAACTCCTCTCATTGTGTGCATCAGCAGTTTGGCTGGCTGGGAGCAGTAGTGCGCACAAAGTATTGTCAAGCATCCCGGCTGTATACTGCATACTGTTACCGGTTTTATGCTATACTGCTAGTGGTGTACAGAGACTAGATAGGAACTAACAAAACTTCTATCATTTTTTAAAATTTTGGCCGCTCAAAGCGTACGCTATGTACCCATGTGTGGGTGCCGTCAATCCACGCTATCTAACAACAGTATACACTGTTTATTGTGTCTATCGAACTCTGATTTTGTGTAGCATTTTGTCCAAGTGCATTATCCAACATGATGAAGACTAGGGGTAAGGGACGTGGACATGGGCATCCAAATGAGGGTGTGGGCAGAGGCTGAGGTCCTGGGCGGGGTGAAACAGTGCCTGCTGCTGAAGGATTAGTAGAGCGCTGCGTATCTATGCTCCCCAGCTTCATCTCACATTTTGCAGGTCCGTGTGGTAGACCATTATTAAAAGCACGACAGTGCGATCAGGTGATGACGTGGATAGCGGATAACGCCTCCACTACTTTATCCAACACCCTTTCACTATATTATGTTAGTAAGTGGTGCTACCAGAAACACTGGTACTATAATTTCCTAATTACTAGTATGTATATATATATTGTCCCAGCTAGTATAAAGCAGCTCTCTTGCCTGCAGGAGAATATCTGTCTACCTGCCAGGGACCACTCTCACTGATATCCCAATGTGCTGCAGGCTCCTGTTCTGAAGACCAACCCCCACCCCCACCCCTTTTTATATCATATGGTATCCACACATATAGCGAATTAGTGCCAAAGACGTCAGTTGATTTCCCGCTCACTTGCCCTCTGAGGATCCACACACTGACTGCTGGCTCAGTAGCCGGGAGGTCCTGCGGCTTTGCTGCTATTTCTTTGTTGCAAGTACAACTACATTTACTGGGAGTTCTACTGTTTTATTTCTTGTGTTATACCACCATCTAGTGGTGAATTCATGGAGGCTCATTCACATGTATATTCACTGACCAAAAACGCTGCTTCTCTGCATTTGTTTTCTGCGTGTAAATAAACCACAAGCAATGCCATTGTTTGCCAGCATGAGGGCAGATTCACGCACACATATTTTTTCCCAAAGATATTTTATTTTTTAAAGTAGTGGAGCAAAAAAACTCTATAAATTTAATATCGTACCAACCCTTAGAATAAAGTTATCATGTAATTTTAAAAAATGTACCAAACCTATTGGTAAATAAAAAAAAAAAAAACATGAAAATTGATGTTTCCTCGTTTAGACCTCAGACGGGCATTTTTATGTGTGAATTTTTGTGCGCAAAGCGAATGCGTAAAAAAATTTCCGTGATGGAAGCGTGCATTACACAGAAAAAAAACGCACTTGTGATGCGCAGCTAAATGCGCAATAATCTTTGAGCATCTATTCGTGGTCCAGCCCACTACAAGGTGTCATAAATTGGGTGTAATCAGGCCTCTGCTTCATTCTGCTTCTGGTTCGACCTGGATGTGCAAGACATTACTGGACTTGGAGACGTCGTCGCGAGATTATATTTTCTTTGGCTGGTTCGTGTTGCGTGTATGTAGCCTTTCGTGTTGCACGCCAGTGGATGTGTTTTTGACTACCTTGGTTGGGACCAACCTAGTGCTAGCAATAGTCCTGGGCCGGTCAGGAGGAGGAGGACTAGGAGGTACTGGGTGCATCCGATGGTGTCGCAGCATAAACGTATTGGGCAGTTTTACTCCCTGCACACAGACCTGACGTGTTACCCGGTTCATCACCTGTCGTTTGTCGGTCATCATGTTTGATGAACTTCTGGAGGTGGTGCATTCTGGGATTACCCACAGAGATACCTACATGCGTGAGTGTGTCTACGTTTATTAAATGGGTACGGATCCTGTAGGACTGTCCAGTGGCCAATGTTAGAAGCAATGTCCATGTTTCTGCCCAATTCCCCCTGCGTAGAGGCACGCGACTGGGCTGCCCTCACTATAGAGCCCCTTGCAATTCAGGTTCGGACATCGCCGATTATAAAGGGGTTCGGACTGTGCAACTGTGAAGAGCGCATAGCGCTGTATGCGGATGACACCCTTCTCTTTCTCCAGGATCTGGGGTTGTCTCTTGACTCTGCACTCACTTTTTTTGATGGATTTGGCCTAGTCTCTTGGCATTAACCCTTTCCAATCGAATTTGTATCCTGGTTTTCCTAGGTGGCTTACTCTTTTTCTGTCGTTATACAACGGCGCTATATGCTGGCTAAAGCCAGTACTGCATGAGGTGACATGTTGGTTAGGCTCCGACAGCAGAGAGGCTGACAATATACAGTAAGAGAACCCCGTCGGACGTCTTCCAACATCGGAGCTGTACAGCCTTAAATCATGATGTCTTCAGACGTCAGACAGTGGATTGGAAAGGGTTAAGGTTAATTAGGATAAAACTCACCTTGTCGCAGCTGGACAGCTCAGACAACGTATCTGGGTGTAAGGCTGGGTTCACACAGGGCGTATTCCCGGAGGAAATTTTGCGGTTTGGCTGTAGCGAAAAAAACGCGAGATTTCCGCTCAAAAGCGCTTCAAAAGCAACAGATTTTGAAGTGGCTTGGCTGCACGCTTTTCTGCTGCCGCCGGCGTTCCCATAGAGGAGAGCGCGGCCTCAGCAGAATAAAAATAATTGACATGCTGTGGCTGGCGAATCCTCACTGCAATGGCGGCTTATACCGGCTTTGCCACGACGGATTCACCGTTCCGTGTGGACGAGATTTCTGAGAAATCTCGTCCACATGGCTGGCTAATCCTGGGCTAATCCCGTGGCAAATCCGCCCTGTGTGAGCCCAGCCTTAGGGTGTCATCGGATGTCTCTGCCTTTAGTGACCTTAATTTAACCCCCCTTCTGGACTGGGCGGAGGGAACGGTGGCACGCTGGGCCTCTATCCTACTTACCCTGGTAGGCAGAATTAATTTGCTTAAAATGAAACTGCTGCCGAAAATTCCGTATGTCTTGCATAACTTCCCTGTCCTTGTTCCAAATAGTTTTTATCCCACGCTAGGTAGGGTTGTTCTCCGCATCCTGTGGAGAGGTGTCCTCCCCAAGTTTAAAATAGAGACCCTGTGCCTCCCAGTGAGCTGGGGAGGTCTAGCCTTACCCCACTTCTACTACTATCTGGCCAGTGAATTGGTATATGCTGGGTGGTGGCTGTCTTCATCAGATTACAACCCGGTGGTGAGCCTGGAGCGCAGGGGGGCGGGCCCTGATCAAAGTCTGAGAGCTTTGCTGATGCGTGGCCCCTTCTCTTCTGCTGTATCTCTGCCCGTTCCTATGCTGGTAACACTCAAGGCGTGGCAGAGGGCCTTGCAGCTGGTGCCTGTAGAGAAAGTTACATGGTGCCCGCATACTCCCTTTGTGGAACAATCCACACCTGTGATGCTTCACCGAGTCTACATTCTGGAGACTTTATGGGGTGAGTGTCCTGTCTGACATAGTCAGCGAGGGCACCTTCTGCACTTTCCTACAACTGCACATAAGCCATAACTTGCCTGAACTTTCGTACTTTTGATACTACCAGCTAAGACATATGATCGGGGCTCAGTTTGACGGTTTGTCCATACCACTGTCCTTGTCTCGGTTGGAGGGTCTGGTGCAGATATGTAACCTCATTAAGCCACTGTCTAGTTTCTATGCCCAGCTCATACAGCATGCGGCCCTGATGAAGGAGAGGGTCACCCGAAAGTGGGTCACTGATATTCCTGATCTGTTGTCGGGGGAGGATTGGCACATACTGGAGGGTTTGCCCCCCCCCCCCCCCCCCCCCCCGATTAGCGCTAGGGACAGACTTATTCATGTCAAGTTCTTGCATCGGATATATTACACTCCCTCCAGACTGCACATTATGGGTTTGCTTCCCCCAGCAATGTGCTACAATGCTTTGCTTGATGGCTGATGGGACCGTTATGCATATGTTCTGGGACTGCAGTGTCCTACGAGATTATTGGAGGGACATTCTCATATTCATGGAGTCTCACCTGGAGGCCCCAAAGATCCTGCACCCTGGGGTGTGCCTATTCGGGCTTGTTGGAGACCTCCCTGTGGCTAGGGGAACCCGCACCTTATATATGTTGCTGTTCTTTTACGCTAAAAAGGTGATATTGCTGAACTGGAGGCACCCGGAGAGGCCGACCAGGAGGGCATGGATCCAGGTAGTAAATTCTGTGATTCCTATGTATAAACTGACATATATGACATATATGGCCAGGGGATGCCCGGAGAAGTTTGATAAGATCTGGGATGCAACGGTGGGAGAGGGATCTGCCTGAGTGTTGTGAGGTGAAAGAGTGAAGAGTACCTGCTTGACCTATACTGTTGTCTATTTTTGTTGTTTGGGGGAAAAGTGGTTATAGTTTTTTTTAATTTTTGTTGTTATTTTCAGACCTAAGGTTTGGGAGTTTTTTTTCTGAGATTCTTCTCATTATCAATAGTTAATTGAAAGTTAAAATAAAAATACATAGCCAAATGTTATGATTTATGAGGAAAATATGCATATGTACAAATAATTACGCTTTTTCTGTTTTTATGTATTATATGGTGCTATTATGATGTGCACTGTCTGTGACCACTGTTTGTTTATTTGTCTATTTTATACTGACTTAGGCCGGCTGCACACGGCCGTGACAGGCTCTGCCGCGGAATTCTGCGGCGGAGCCCATCACGGCGCCCCCCCCCAGGAGACCCCAAACTTACCAGTGAATCCGGCGTCCTCGCTCCCGCATGATGCTTCCCCGGCCACCGCTGACGCATCACGTGACACGCCGGCCACGTCACATGACGCTGCCGGCCGTGTCATGTGAGGCGTTGGCTGCATCATAGGACGCGGCAGCGGTAGGCGGGGAAGCGTTTTCACGCTATCTTCCGCTGTGCTACAGCGGAAGCTAGCGTGAACGGACGGCTTCCATTGACTGCAATGGAAGCCGTCCGTGCGTGCGTACACCCGCGGCAAATAGAGCATGCCGCAGGTGAGGACGGGAGATTTCACGGTGCGGAATTCCGCACCGTGAGCCCTCAGCTATTAGGTTCAATAGAACCTAATAGCTGCGGGCAACGCAGCGGATTTTCGCCACGAATTACGTGGCGGAAATCCGTCCGTGGGAACGAGGCCTAAATAAAGTTCCTTTTAAAAAATGGCATCACCAAGTTTTTGTAGTGTCCGTCCCAAGTATCGAAGGCTGTCTTCCACTCATCTTCCTCGTGGTTGTGGATAAAGTTATCAGCACCACACAGGTCCATCTTAGTGAAAATCTGAGTGCCACACAGGCGATCAAATAGCTCAGAGATCAAGGATAAAGGATATTTATTCTTAACCGTGACCGAATTCAGACCATGATAGTCAATACAGGGCCGTAGCGACCCGTCCTTTTTAACTATGAAAAACCAAGCCCCAGCAGGAGCCAAGGATTTACGGCTGAACCCTTTGGACAGGTTAGCCTTAACGTATTCGGCTGTGGCCTGGATCTCGAGTAGAGAAAGAGGGTATACTCTACCTCAGGGAGGCACAGCACCAGGCATGAGCTCTATAGGACAATTGTAGGGGCAATGGGGTGGCAGGCATTCAGCCTCTTTCTTGTCAAAGACGTCTGCAAACCCATGATAAGGCTCTGATTGACCGTAGAGGTTAGATGATAAAGTGACCCGTTGAAGAGAACGCACAGGACGCAAGCACTTGGTATAGCAGGTGGTACCCCAACTCATTTAATTGGAGCCATAGTAAACCTAGAAGAAGAGAACTGGTCACCCCAGACAGCACTGTGGGAAATCTTCTCAGAATGGAGGGTGCCAATTCTCAACTCCAACGGCTCCGTGACAAACTGAATTGTTTAAGAGAGGGTACTACCATTAACTGTGGTTGCCACGAGTAGTCTCTCGAGGCAATAGACAGGAATCTGGAAGCGGTCCACAAAAGCTTGCTGGAGGAAATTGCCGGCAGAGCCAGAATCCAAGAGGGCTGCCGTGGAAACTTGGACCCCGGAAAGGACCATGGTTACAGGTTAGTTCAGCCTGGGAGAGGAGCAATCCTCACCTAGGCTAGGCTCTCCAACTAGCCCTAAGCAGAGGAGTTTCCCTGTGTGAGGGGACAAGTGCGAACAAGGTGACCCGAAGACCCACAGACCCACAATACATGCAAAGGTTCTTGTTACATCTATGTGTGCGCTCCGCTTTGCAAAGTCTAAGCTGATCCACTTGCATAGGCTCAGGATAGCTAGATTGAGTAGCCGTCGGTGGGGAGAGAAGTGGTGTCTGAAACCGAAGAGCCAGACTGATAGATCTCTCTTGCATAACCTCCCTAGATCTTTCTTGGAACCGCAGATTAATCCTTGCACCCAGAGAAATCAGGGCGTCCAGAGATGACCGAACAACCTGCCAACTCGTCTTTGATGCACCCTGCTAGTCCCTTCCAAAATGCTGCTTCGTTTTTCCACCCTAGCTCTGTTTGGAACTGTAAAGCATATTGGCCCACAGTGAGGTTATTTTGATGGAAACGTAACAGGGCGGAGGCAGCTGAAGATCTACTGGGCTGGTCAAACATCTTCTAAAAAAAACTCTGTGAACAGACCGAGATTATTAACTGCGTTCCCAGAGAGGATTGATCCACGCCAAAGCCTGGCCAGAAAGGTGAGACATTATGAATGCGATTTTGGTGCAGTCTGACGGGAAAAAAAATGTGGCAAAAGCTTAAAGTGCATTGGTTAACAAAACTGCAACATTGTCTGGGATCTCCATCACAACAAGGGGGTGCCACCAGGCGAGGACCAAAACCAGAAACGGAGGCTGCCAGTGGTGACGGTGCAGCAGTTGCCGCAAAACCGTAGGACTTCGGTGCCGCTATGGCAGGGGAAATATTACTAAGATGGGTACTCACATTGTGAAGATACACCAGGACTTGCTCTTGCCTCTCACGTTGATGTATCATCTCCTGGAATAATTCAGGGAGACCTCAGTGGTTGGAACCAGAGAGTTCCATGGCTATAATGTACTGTAGTGGCTGTGGATTCACTGTGTAAACCTACCGGGTAGGTGATGATCCAGTCCAGCACGGTTGACAGCCGATCCCAGCGTGAAAGGTAAGATACTGGATGTACAAACCCTGTATACAGATGGAAACTAGGGAAAGTACTTGACCTGACCTAATAACCAGAAGAGGGAAACCCCTGCCTATAAGGGGAGCACTCGTCCTGATAGGGACAACCCCACGGTCTTCCTCTAGGTGATGACTGACCCTGATGGGACAGAACAACTATAAAACAAATGACAGAACAATACCGGGGCGTACAGGAACAAAGGAGGTACAGGCTGACAAGGATAAACAGAGAGGCAGAGTCATGAGAGTGACAGATAGCTGGATACATGAACAGAGGACACAGAACATGAGCAGGTAGCAAGGAAACTGCTGTAGCAGCAGCTAAACATGGAGATATGAACCCGAATCACACAACAACTCTACAGCACTGTCTGATAAGCCCAGGGCTGCTATATAGGGAGATGATTAGAAAAGGTGCATCAGCTGAGCAGGAGGCTCAGAAACTATTAACCACAGGAGTGCTGGAAGAGAATAAATGAAAGTTTAGTGAACAGAGAGAGCAGGACGATGCCCATGCCTGCCAAACACAGAAGCAGAGGACTGTGTTTGAACAATGCACAACAGTGTGTTACTATTGTACCTTGTCACCACTGGAAGCTAAGGGTTTGACAGGGCTTGCATGGAAAAACACCCCTGTCATGCCCCTAGCTCCTGATTGGCTGAATTGCTGAAGGTCCTAGCAGTGTCTGCATTGATTTTTGGCCGGGCTGGAGGGTTAGACTTCATTTTCCTGTTAGGCTTACATTATTAGCTCTAAATGCTTCCACATTACGGCTGTAACATGGAAGCATTGACAGCTAGTAATGTAAGCCTCACAGGAACACTAACCCTAATCCTAACCCTCCAGCTCAGGCAAGAATCGCTACAGACACTGTACGGTGTAGTAGAGCTATGTATATAATGTGTACGGTGTAGTAGAGCTGTGTATATAATGTGTACGGTGTAGCAGAACTGTGTATATAATGTGTACGGTGTAGCAGAGCTGTGTATATAATGTGTACGGTGTAGCAGAGCTGTGTATATAATGTGTACGGTGTAGCAGAGCTGTGTATATAATGTGTACGGTGTAGTAGAGCTGTGTATATAATGTGTACGGTGTAGTAGAGCTGTGTATATAATGTGTACGGTGTAGTAGAGCTGTGTATATAATGTGTACGGTGTAGTAGAGCTGTGTATATAATGTGTACGGTGTAGTAGAGCTGTGTATATAATGTGTACGGTGTAGCAGAGCTGTGTATATAATGTGTACGGTGTAGCAGAGCTGTGTATATAATGTGTACGGTGTAGCAGAGCTGTGTATATAATGTGTACGGTGTAGCAGAGCTGTGTATATAATGTGTACGGTGTAGTAGAGCTGTGTATATAATGTGTACGGTGTAGTAGAGCTGTGTATATAATGTGTACGGTGTAGCAGAGCTGTGTATATAATGTGCACGGTGTAGCAGAGCTGTGTATATAATGTGTACGGTGTAGCAGAGCTGTGTATATAATGTGTACGGTGTAGCAGAGCTGTGTATATAATGTGTACGGTGTAGCAGAGCTGTGTATATAATGTGTACGGTGTAGCAGAGCTGTGTATATAATGTGTACGGTGTAGCAGAGCTGTGTATATAATGTGTACGGTGTAGTAGAGCTGTGTATATAATGTGTACGGTGTAGCAGAGCTGTGTATATAATGTGTACGGTGTAGCAGAGCTGTGTATATAATGTGTACGGTGTAGCAGAGCTGTGTATGTAATGTGTACGGTGTAGCAGAGCTGTGTATGTAATGTGTACGGTGTAGCAGAGCTGTGTATGTAATGTGTACGGTGTAGCAGAGCTGTGTATATGTGTACGGTGTAGCAGAGCTGTGTATGTAATGTGTAGTCCGGTAAGTTGTATACAGCAGGCAGCAGAGGGTTTTCCTACCATGAAGGCTGACATCTGTATTAGCAGCTCAGCAGAGTCCTGTGAACACTGCTCACCCCCTGGTCATGTGATCCCGGACTCCTCCCACACATGTGACTGATCACATGACGGTGACATCATCACAGGTCCTGGAAGCTGCTGTGGGCTCTGCAGGTGGAGGTATTGTGGGGCCCCTCATGTCAGGACTGTTGAGGGGAGGATTAACCCCTTCAGGACTGCATTAGTTGCACCACCTTCACTGCCCTTTATCCTCTGGTTCCCCTTTATGCCCCCTGCGGTCGGTACAGCACTGATCCTTGGACCTCTGGCTTTTGTTTCTTTGTCCTGAAGTTTGGCACGTTCCAGGTAAAATAAGTAACAATTAGTTTTTGTTTTCTGCTCAGTGAGTCATATTTATGTTTTCCAATGTTCTATTAATCCCAGCTCCCCAGTCCTGCCCGCCCTCCGGCTCACACAGATGGGGTATAGACCCGCTGGGCGGACTTCCATCCAGCAGTGTTTCCAGCTTCGGTGGATGTAAAGTTGGCGTCGGTGTACATGCGACAGATGTAAGGCGCCCAAGACTCCTAATATCGGTCGCCCCTGGCCGCCCCTCCGTGTGCCGGACTGAACTCTACGTCCGCTGCAGCTTCACCTGTCATTGTGTTTCAGGCATAAATGACAGTAAATGTGATAGGCCACGCCCACTTCAAAAAGAGGAAGCGCTCCTGAAAATGTAAAAAAAAAAAAGTCCAATTTTTGGCACTTATGCATCAGGTGAAAGTAACACAAGACAGCATGCTGCGATTTCCACGATTCTCCACGGTCAGCCTGTCAGATAGGCTGACCGCGGAGATCCGCCTGCCGGCTCCTGCTCCCTGGCGGCAGCTCCTGCAGCAGAGATCCGCTGCGGATAACCTCAACGCCCATGGACAGGCAACCTTAATCTGCATTATAATTAGAAAGGGGCCTGGGAAGTGGGGTGCGAATTTAAAGAAGGGTAATCTGAGACAAACGTTTCTGAGGGAAATCCACACTCTGTCCCTTGAAGAGAACTTGGTGGGATTCTCCTCTTCTTGCCCACAGCCTTCTTTATTTGTTCTTGTCCAGACAGGCTGCTGTATAAATGGCGGCATTTCCTATTTCTGTTCAAGGCTTGCAGAGGCTCCGATGATTTCCAATGTTTTGCAATAACTGTCTTTGCCATCATGAAATCATGACCAATTGGAGATTTTCATTTTGAGTATCATGTGGAGAAGATCAAATATTACCCCCACCAGAATGTAAGTAACTTTGGACATGTCCAAAACATGTGTGCTAGAGAGCCATTGTGCCCACATTCTCTCCAGGAGAGGCCATCTCCTCTTCTTATGTGATTAGCGATATATTGAGGGGAGTAATACCACCTGACCTGGATTTTTAATTGTGTCTCCAGAACAACTGCCCCTTTTGGCGATTGTATTGACCCTTTATCAATGTAGCTTTAGACAATTTTCCCCCAATTTCCTTTTCCCAATTAAGCAGATGAGATTTTTTCGTTAGTTCATAATTGCCAATCAGTATATCATAAGATTTTCTCGTCTCACATTTATTAGATTTTATTGTGTTTTTAACTTTGTTTATAATATCCGTATGTATTCCTATTGCATATATGGGGATTCTCCTAAGAAAGGAGCTGATCCTAATATATTTAAACTTGTCTGTTATCGGCAGGTGGCACCCCACTTGGAGCCTCTCAAAGAGTAATACCCTGTGTGTTCCTACAAGATCCCTTACTTTTTGTATCCCTCCTGCCTTCCAATTCCATACATCCAAGTTTGGTATTAGGTGGCTTAGGGTTTCTACTGGAATTGGGGGTTTGCTTAAACAGTTGTGAGACACGAGGCTACGGGTTAGAGATTGCCATGCCTCTACTGTAGCGCTCATAGGAGGAGACCGTTCCCGAGTCACCAATTTCATCTCTGCAGACTCGAGCTTGACTGTCATGGCTGTCAAAGATGCTGCATAAAAGAATGAGACATGTGAAACTCAGGTTAAAAATCCCCTTTTCCATGCCCCTCCGACAGAGATTGTTCTTATCTATCCAGAATTTTACTTGATTTAAAAGATTAGACTTACATAAGCTTCGATGTTGGGAACATCTCACCGTCCATGCTTGTGGTGTAAAGCTAGTATCGATAAGGCTAAGTGTATTTTTTTCCCCTTCCCCAGATAAGCCAGACACCTGCCTTTGTAGTTTAGCCAAGGTAGATTTAGATATAGGTACTGGTAAGGCCCAAAAAGTATCCAATAGCTTAGGTAAAATGTTCATTTCCCAGGACATCTCCACGACAGCACCACCTGAGATCGCCTCCTCCTGATAGGGCAGGAACACACCGAGAGGTTAAAATCCCCCCCCCCCCCCATCCTCCCCTCCTCAGTGTATTATAACGAAACTAAAATTTCCCCCCTTTCTCAGTGTTTTCCTGGATCACCGAGAGGGGCTGGTGGAGACGCCAGCCCGAAGAACGTACTGGCAGATCGGAGGGCAGTGGTCCAGCCTGTCCTCCCTTCTTGCAGAGCGGCTCCCGGGACGCCACATGGGGTGGTTCCCCTGGGCCAGGTTCCTCCCGCGGCGGCCCATGGGGGGTTCAATGCGGGGCTCCAGCTCTCCTCTGCGCCGGCTTAGGAACGTGCGCGATGCTTCCGGCTTCCCCTTAACGAGCAGAGGGGGGGCGGGGCGCCGCGTCATGTGACGAGCGCGATGTCACCGCGCAGGGCACGGCCGGTGCTCGGAGGGGGCGGGGCTAAAAATTAAAGGCGCCAAAATAAAAAAAAAAAAAAGAGGATTTAAAAAGGAACCTGAGAAAAGATGGCGCTGAGCGAAGAAGCCATTCAGTGAGTATTGGCTTACTGCCCCAGGAGTGTCTGCAGCACCAGTGACAAAGCAATGAGTGCTCCAGCACCAGAGGTCGCGGAATGTTCAACCGCGGCGGCAACCGTAAGTAGCCAGTGGGGCAAAACAAGGCATGCATATTCGTATACGTTACTAATGAATGTTGCATCCTTACACGCAAAATTTTGTTTATCTGCCAGGGCGATAAAAGAGATGCCCCTCCCAGAGCCAAAGCTAAAAAGTGCGCAGAATGCGGCGCAAGACTACCGGCTTCGCATGTGAGACCATTATGCAAAACATGCATAGCCAAGCTGGTCAAGGAGGAATCGGGCGGATTCCTCAAGGATGTCAGGAAGCTCGTCCGAGAGGAAGTGCGGTCAGCACTGACTACTCCTAAAACGCCACCCAGGGGGGCATCGGGGGCAAAACGCCGAAGGAAGGCGCATAGCCCAGAGGAGCACTCAGACTCTGAGGAGAGTTCGGGATCGGAACCAGAAGAGCTGGTGCTCGAGGAGTCCTCAGAGGAAGAGGAATACCAAAAATACCTCTTCCATAGAGAAGACCTAACGGAACTGATCAAATCCGTTAGAGCCACACTAAAAATGGAAGAACCCAGGGAACCCCGTTCAATGCAGGACGAGGTCTTTGGGGGGTTAGGAGAGAGGAGGAAGCATACATTCCCGGTCCACAGCAACATAGCCAAATTAATACTCAAGGAGTGGAAGAAACCCGACACGGGCTCCTTCTCTTCTAAGGGGGTTAAGAGGCGCTACCCGTTTGAGGAGGGGGTATGTGCGAATTGGGAGGAAGTACCCAAGGTGGACGTCCCAGTGGCTAAGGTGGCTAGGAGGACAACATTGCCCTTTGAAGATGCCACACAGCTTAGAGACCCAATGGATCGGAAGGCGGAGGGCCTATTAAGAAGATCCTGGGAGGCAGCTGCCAGTACGTTCAGGCCAGGGGTGGCAGCCACGTGTGTCGCCAGATCCCTGGGAGTGTGGCTAGAGCAACTGGAGCTGCATATCTCGAGCAAAACACAGAGGGAACAAATTATAGATTCCCTCCCTATGCTAAAAATGGCCACCAACTTCCTGCCAGATGCAGCAGCTGAGTCAGTGAAGCTTTCGGCAAAAGCAACGGCCCTAACCAACTCAGCCAGAAGAGTCCTGTGGCTGAAGTCATGGTCGGGTGACCTAGCATCAAAGAATAAACTGTGCTCACTCCCCTTTCACGACCAGTTCCTCTTTGGTCCGGATCTGGACAAAATCCTAGAAAAAGCGTCAGACAAGAAGAAGGGATTCCCGGAAGAAAAACAGCCTAAAGGGAGGACCGTCTTCCGGGCCCCAGCACAACAGCCGGAACCATATAGAGGCAAAGGCAAGACTGGCCGCTGGAGTTACTCCAAGGGAGGCAGAGGGAGGAGCTTCCTCTTCAACCCACACCAGGGGGAGCCAGCCAAGCAGAAGCCCTGACGCCATCCCAGTGGGGGCGAGGCTGCAGAGCTTCGCGGATCGGTGGGCCTCGCTTTGCAGGAGCCCGTGGATCCCGGAGATCCTGCAGCAGGGATACCAAATCAAACTGGTATCCCTCCCCAGGAGAAGATACATTACCATGCAAGGTCCAGTACAACAATTGCACCCACTCCAGCAGGCGGTACAGGACCTACAACGCCTAAGAGCAGTGTCCCTCGTGCCACAGGAAGAGGAAACCTGGGGGCATTACTCAGTCTCTTCCCAATAAAAAAAACCCGGTGGAGGTTCACGCATGATAATAAATTTAAAACCCCTGAACGTCTTCGTCAAGTATCGAAAGTTCAGGATGGAATCCATCACATCAGCAGTAAGGTTGATCCCCAAGGGTGCCTACATGGCATTGATCGACCTGAAAAACGCCTATTTCCATGTACCTATCCACAGGGACTCAAGGAAGTAAGTACCTAAGGTTCGCGCTGGAGATGGGCAAGAAGACAAGACATCTCCAATTCAGATGCCTGCCCTTTGGAATCTCCTCAGCACCCCGCATCTTCATGAAAATCATGGCGGAGATTGCAGCATACCTAAGGCAGAGGTCGATTCTGATAGTCCCCTACCTATACGACATACTAATTATAGCCGAGTCCAGGGAACGCCTAGCAGAAAACTTGGCAACAGTGCTCAACCTATTACAGTTCCTAGGTTGGATAATAAATTGGGAGAAGTCCAGCCTAAACCCCAGCACGGAGAAGGTGTTTTTAGGCATAACACTCGACTCAGAGGCCCAATGCTCCTTCCTCCCCGAGTCAAAAGGGCAGAAAATCTGACACATGGTGGAATCCTTCATGCGGAGACGGTCATGCACAATCCGGGAGGCTATGTCCCCCCTGGGAAGTCTAACGTCATGCATCCCGGGGGTAGCATGGGCACAGGCACATACCAGACCTCTGCAAGCAGCAGTCCTCGCTAGAAAGCAAAATGCAAATCAGGAACTCGGTAAAAATATCCTTGCGATGGTGGACGTCCCTGAGAAACCTAGGAAAAGGAGTCCACTGGATACTGAACCCGGCGGTGCAGGTCACGACAGACGCAAGCTCCTGGGGGTGGGGGGCGCACGTCGGAGACCAGCTCCTACAGGGCCCATGGCCACTGGAGACGAAGCACCAATCCTCGAACTACAGGGAGCTACAAGCGATCTGGAAGGCCCTACAGCACCTGGGGGACACGGTAAAAAACCAACACATACGAGTACTATCGGACAATACCACGGCAGTGGCCCATATCCGACACCAGGGGGCACGAGGTCGCCAGCTTTACAAAGTATCACACAAAGAATATTTCGCTGGGCGGAGGGCCGCATCATCTCACTGTCGGCAGTACACTTGAAGGGATCTCTGAATCAAAGAGCAGACTTCCTCAGCCGGGGGCGTTTAGATCCAGGGGAATGGTCTTTATCCCAGGAGGCATTCCGGATGGTGACGGACAAATGGGGTCTCTCACAACTGGACCTATTCGCGTCAAAACAAAACACCAAGGTGAAGAACTTCTTCTCCCTCAGGCGGGAGGACCGACCGACAGCGGTGGACGCCCTGAGCCAGGACTGGGGAGGAGTCCCGATCCCACTAATCCCAAGGGTACTGCAGCACTTCAGGTCACAACCGTGCACCCTGATCCTGGTGGCTCCCTTTTGGCCAAGAAGGAACTGGTTCAGCCTCCTAAGGAACCTGAGCATCCAGGAGCCAGTCACCCTTCCGGCTCAAGAGAATCTCCTAACGCAGGGACCCCTGAACTACCCCGACATAAGCAGACTCCATTTAACAGCTTGGTTACTGAAGAATCCATACTAAGGGGCAGGGGAGTCTTGGACAGGGTAGTCAGAACGCTAATGGCAAGCAGGAAAGATACTACCAACCGCATATACCAGAATCTGGAAGAGGTTTACCTCTTGGAAACAGGAGAGAGGCTCCTCGAGCAACAGGGCGGACGTTCCTTTGATCCTGGACTTTCTACAGGACGGCCTGGATATGGGCCTCGCCCCAAGCACCCTAAGAGTCCAAACGGCAGCCCTTAGCACCCTATTTGACACTAAATTAGCCGGGGACAGGTGGATCAGTAGGTTCCTAACAGTGGCAGATAGGCTACGACCCAGGTCCACCAACATATGCCCAGACTGGAATCTTAATTTAGTCTTGAGGGCCATGACAGGGGAACCCTTCGAACCAATTGAGGGGCTCTCAATAAAAATGCTTACAGTGAAAACTATCTTCCTAGTGGCAATTTCCTCAGCCAGACGGGTCAGCGAGCTACAAGCCCTATCCATACGCCACCCGCTCCTCAAGATTACAGACACCAAATTAGTCTTTAAAGCAGACCCGACCTTCTTACCTAAAGTAGTATCCCCATTCCATAGGGCCCAGAACATCGTAATCCCCTCGTTCTATAATCACCCAAAAGACGAGAGCGAGCGAGCCCTAAATTGCTTAGACGTCAGAAGAGCGGTCCTGACGTACATCAAGGCTACAAGCCCAGGAGGCAGGACGACAACCTGTTTGTCCAATTCTCAGGCCCTAACAAGGGAAAGAAAGCAGCTAAAAGCTCTATAGCCAGGTGGATCCGCCTGGCCATTAGCGAGTCATATAAGGCTTCGGGGAAGGAGGCCCCCTCGGCTCTTAAAGCCCATTCCACGAGGGCAATAGCGACCTCATGGGCCGAGCATGGCTCGGCATCAGTAGAGCAGATATGCAAAGCAGCAGTATGGAAAAAGCCCCATACTTTCGTCAAACGTTACAGGGTAAAGGTGCAGCTTGATGAGGACATGTCCTTCGGTCGTAAGGTCCTCTCAGCGGCAATCCCACCCTAGAATAAATTTAGTTGATATGTCTCAGGTGGTGCTGTCGTGGAGACGTCCTAGGAAAAGTAGGATTATACCTACCCGATAATCGGGTTTCCAGGAGTCTCCACGACAGCACCCGTACATTCCCTCCCTAAAAATAATGTGTATATAAAAAAAAAATAAGAAAAAAAAGAAAAAAAGTACCAGATAGGTAAAAAGTTTAAGTTAGCTCCTACCCCGGCAGTTTCATTATAATACACTGAGGAGGGGGGGGGGGGCAATTTTAACTTCTCGGTGTGTTCCTGTCCTATCAGGAGGAGGCGATCTCAGGTGGTGCTGTCGTGGAGGCTCCTGGAAACCCGATTATCGGGTAGGTATAATCCTACTTTTTTAGAGATGAGCGAATATACTCGTTTCGAGTAATTACTTGATCGAGCACCGCGATTTTCGAGTACTTCCGTACTCGGGTGAAAAGATTCGGGGGAGGCGTGGCGGAGCGGGGGGTAGCAGCGGGGAACAGGGGGGAGCCCTCTCTTCCCCCCCCCCCCCCCACTCCCTGCTGCAACCCCCCCCCCCCCCCCCCCACTCACCCACGGCGCCCCCCGAATCTTTTCGCCCGAGTACGGAAGTGCTCGGGCGAAAAAGGGGCGTGGCCGAGTACGCTCGCTCATCTCTATTCATTTTGTACGTCATTATTCTGCCATACCCGGACAGGCGCACTTTGGAGAGACGCCCCATCCCCCTCTGTAAGGATGCCATCGTTGGAGGGAAGTTTTCTCTCTATATTCCCAAGTGGTGTGGTTAAGTTTACTCCCAGGTATGGGAGGCTTTCTTCTTAATAGCTGAAAGGGAATTCTGATAGGATGATCTTCTTAGATAAATTCATGCCTAGCATCTGTGTTTTCCCCACATTAAGTTTATAGTAGGATACCTGACTGAATTGATCAAGTATCCGTTGGGAGGCTCTCATTGATTCCAGAGATCTTGACAACATTAGGATTATATCATCAGCAAATAAGCTTATTCTGTGTTACCTGGATCCCAAAGGAATACCCCTTATCTCCATTTCGGATCTCATGATGTCAGCTAATGGCTCGGTCGTTAGAACAAGCAGTAGCGGAGACAGTGGGCACCCCTGTCTTGTTCCATTAGTTATTGCGAAGGGTTTGGATATGGTGCCATCAACCAACACCCTCGCAGAGCGGTTGGAGTACAGGTCCCGGATGGCACAAATCGCTCCCTCCTCAAGGCCAAAGCGCCTCAGAGTTTCAAAAACACAACCCCAATGGATTCTATCAAAGGCTTGCTCTGCGTCGAGGGCCAACATTGTTGAAGGTAGCCTGGAGGATTCCACTGAGTGCATAAGGTTTAGGATTCTTCTCGTGCCATCTAAGGCCTGCCTGCCTTTAACGAAGCCGATCTGATCTGAATGGATAATGCCAGTGAATATTTTCAAGAGTCTGCCCGCCAGCACTCCAGGGTAAATTTTTATGTCCATGTTAAGCAGTGAGATTGGTCTAACATTTGCCGTCTCATTATGTTCCTTTCCAGGCTTAGGTGGCGCAACTATCGTAGCCTCAAGCATTTCCTCAGGGAAATTCCCCTAATTTATTGCCGTGCTAAAAGTTGTCACCATATATGGGGATAGTACCGCCAAGAAAGTCTTATAATATCCGGCTGAGATGCCATCGGGACCAGAAGCCTTTTAAATTTTTTTAGGGAAACTATCATCTCTACCACTTTTGCATGCGCTAACGGCTCATCCATAGTCTCGGCCTGTAAGGCATATTATTTGGGGAGGTTTGCTTTTTGATGAAAATTGTCTATCTTCCCGTAGCTAGGTTGTCCTATCTGGTCATTGTCTTTTAAATTTAGAGGTTACTATAGCACGCTTGGAAAGAGTCTGCTATCTGGTTTGGGTGTGTCAATTTAACTCTCTTGTCTTTCGAAGCCCATATATATGGAACCCCTATTTTAGTGGCTTTTTTATTAACCAAATTGGCCATCCATCGGGAGGGTTTGATCAGGGAAGAATACATTGAAGCTCACTGGGCATTCACAGTTCTATCAAAGTTTTCCATTGAGGCTTCCCCTAGTTCCGGTCTCAGTCTGAAAATACATGGCCTTGGTCTCTGTCAACAATAAGGGGTAAACCCAGAACCCTGTGCAGGTGTGGAAGACCTAGGCAGAGGTGTAGACTGAGTTGCTAGCTGTGTGGACAACTAGTTGGTGAACTGTATGACAAATTGTGTAGTAACTTGAGTAGCGACTTGGAGTGCAGCCTGTGCAGACGAGTTGCAACATTCTGGAGGATTTGGGAGGCTTTATCTAGAAATGTTGGATCTGGCGCAGCTGATCCGTTGTGGTTGGGGAGCCAGCGACAGTTTCAGTGTTGTGGCTGCTACACAAGGACAAGGCATCGTACCTGTTGGTGTGAACATAATTACGTCCAGAAGACTAGCAAAGGTTAGGGCTGCCAGCAGACACTTTGGCATACACTGATCAGGCAATGGGTCAGGACAGGTGGAAGACAGTGTGGTGCAATCACATAGCTGTGGTGAGGAGTACAGAAGTAACAGTGCGGGTCAGGACAGGCAACAAGAGGAGAGGAGAGTCCAGTAGTGTAGCCAAGGTCAGGAAAACAGAAGTAAAATCACAGTCAAAAGCAAGCAAAGGTGTTAAGAGTAATTTATTATTTGGGGATTGGTCACAATGGAATGGAACTAATAGCTTAGCAAGGTTTATAGGTAGAGAATGCCTCATATAACCATGTGTGTCTTGTAATGTCGGGGCTCGAACCTGGGAACTCCTGTGCTTCAGGCGGAGGCTCTTACGGCTGAGCTATCCAGCCCTTTGGACAGCTCCCCTGCATGACCTGTCCCTTGATTAGCTGCTAGACCATATAAACCTGGCCTAGCACTTCCCATCCTTGTGAGATTATTGTGCCGCCAGACAGTAGTCAAGCTCTTCTCACTTGCTACCTCCATACTGCTACCTGATATACCTACCTGTGTATCGACCTCTGTCTTCCTTGACTATGCTAGCCCCCTGCCCCTCTCTACCACAAACTGATACCAATCTGTGTACCGACCTCTGGCTTCCCTGACCACAATACCGATCCACACCAGTTACAACAAAGGACTCCAAACCTGAACATAATCATTACAGGTGATTGGAAAGGGACGCTTTAGAAGAGCTTGCACTTGCTCTTTGGGTCAGGGGAAGAGAGGATGTAAGTCTTATGGGTAGAAACCAAAGACCACTTGCAGCATGACCTCAAAAACTGCAACTGACCACAGCCCCAAGGATAGATACACAGATGGCGATGGCAGTGCGTTATAACACATGTATGACTCGCATGGGAAAATTGTGGCCAGTGATTGCCCGAATCAGTCGTGTGGAAGTACTATATCCTTTGACACTATTTTGATCTTAAAGATGAAGAAATTACCTAGATAAGAGATTCAATGTGTTTCAAACCATAAAAGAGAATACAAAATGTAAATTTCATCCTATTAGCTCCAGTAACTATAATTTTTTTATTCACATGGGATTTTGTCTGATTTTTACATTGTCTGTCTCATTTTATTTTCGTTAAGATATCTACAATATAAGATCTTCAATTGATATCTTCTATATAAGAGAATTTTCCTGATTGACCCATCAAGGATGGAGAAGGACAGGAACAAGATGGCAGAGAGTGCATTAAATCTCACCCTGGAGATCATCTTCCAGCTTACTGGACAGGTGAGAGATTCTGATGTCATCACATTACATCATTTTATGGTAATAACAGATGATGTCACTGGAGGGAGGAAAGATTCTGGTGATGTCATATTACGTCATTCTTATCTATGGTAATAACAGATGATGACACTGAAGAAGTGATGGACGTTGAAAATGTCTGTAGTGATATTTATTACTGTCTCCCCCCTATACAGGATTACACAGTAGTGCAGAAGACCTCTAGTGATGGCTGTCGGGTCCCTGTGTGTGATGGATGGGGAAGACCCTTGAGCCCAATCACGAGGCCCCCACCTCACCCCCTGATACATGAGGACATCAATGTACAGAGGATTCTAGAACTTACCAACAAGATGATTGAGCTGCTAACTGGAGAGGTGATGCTGCAGGGAATGCTGGGACATTATACAGTAACAGCACTGGAGGATTCTGGGTAATGACTGTATATTGTGTTGTCAGGTTCCTATAAGGTGTCAGGATGTCGCTGTCTATTTCTCCATGGAGGAGTGGGAGTATTTAGAAGGACACAAGGATCTGTACAAGGAGGCCATGATGGAGGACCACCAACTACTGATATCAGCAGGTAATAGGCAGGACTAAATATACATTAACCCTTTCAAGACTGAAACTATGATTGTATTTAAGACTGCTGGGATTTGTTTACTTTTGTGTCGCCAAATTCAAAGACTCAGAATTATTTTATTTGTCCATCAATGTATAAGGCTTGTGTTTTTTTTTCTGGATTAGTTGACTTCTTTAAAATAACACCATTTTGGGATACATATAACTCATGCATTAACTATTTTGGGGGGAAATTTGAAAAAAAACAGCACTTCCTCCAGTGTTGTTTTGCCATTTACATGTATTCTATTGGTCGCGCTGCATAAATATGTCACCAACTTTCTATGTGTGGGAACAATTATGATGATATCATGGACATCATTATGTCAGGACTGAAAACAGAGTGGCAGGGTCTAGCAAAATTCCGGCTCGCCGAATTGAGAACCAACACACCCCATTATAGTCGGTGGTGTCCATTCAGTTCCACCATATGATGGGTCCATTTTGCCAGGTGTTGCCGTTTTCTTGCTCTCGAAGCATAGCAGGAAAATTGAAATCCATAACGCTGATGTGAACCATCTCTTGCTTTAGCCCCAATTTAGTTATATCTGAGACAACTCCTTGATCTTTTCTTGATATGGTTTACAATTGAATTCACTGTACAACACCAGGTATGTGTTTTTTATTTGTTTTGTCGCTTTTTAAAAACAAAACTACTTTTTATAAAAATGTAAAAAATGAGGTTTCTTTAAACACCCTCCAGATGTTTCAGATATGCATATCTAGCTGCTACACTGCTCTGAAGATCACGTGAACGTCAAGTGAATTTGACTGCATGACTTGTAATTTGTATAGAAAAGTTATAAAATATCTTTCAAAGTTTTATTCAAAAATGGTAAAATCTGTTTTATTCTTGGCAGATGATGATATTGGAAGCTCAGAGGAATGTCTGATATCTGTAGATTGTAAAGCAGAAGATTATGGTATCACACTAGATACATATGAAGACCACCCCATTATCCCCGATATCCCCTCAGCCTTTCACACCATGGATCTCTCTTCTGATCCTTTTATATTTGTGCTATCTTCTGATTCATCACAGGCTGTTAAGCAGGAGAAAGGTTACAGCAGGGAAGAACATGAAAAAGCTCTCATAGTGGAGAAGCCATATCCATGTGCAGAGTGTTGCAAATGTTTTACTCTTAAATCAAATCTTGTTAAGCATGAGAGAATTCACACAGGAGAGAAGCCGTATTCATGTTCCAAATGCGGGAAATATTTTAGAAATAAATCAAATCTTAATCGACATCAGAGAACCCATACAGGTGAGAGACCATTTTCATGTTCAGAATGTGGGAAATGTTTCTCAAGGAAAGCATATCTTGTTCAACATCAAAGAGCTCACACAAGAGAGAAGACATTCTTATGTTCAGAATGTGGGAAATGTTTTATTGTCAAGTCAGATCTTGTTATGCATCAGAAAACTCACACAGGAGAGAAGCCATTTTCATGTTCGGAATGTGGGAAGTGTTTCTCAAGGAAAGCACATCTTGTTGAACATCAAAGAGCTCACACGGGAGAGCAGCCATTTTTATGTTTACAATGTGGGAAATGTTTTACTCTGAAATCAAATTTTGTTAAACATCAGAGAATTCACACAGGAAAAAAGCCATTTTCATGTCTAGAATGTGGAAAATCTTTTAATGTCAAGTTAGATCTTATTAAACATCAGAGAATTCACACAGGGGATAAGCCATTTTCATGTCCAGAATGTGGGAAATGTTTCTCAAGGAAACCACAGCTTGTTATACATCAGAGAATTCATACAGGGGAGAAACCGTATTCATGTTCAATATGTAGTAAAAGATTTTCTGAGCAATCACATCTTAGGCGTCATCAAAGCTGTCACACAGGAAAGAAACCATTTTCATGTCCGCAATGTGGGAAATGTTTCTCTCAGAAATCACATCTTACTGTACATCAGACAATTCACTCGGGAGAGAAGCTATTTTCGACTCTATTTGTGGAAAGCATTTTAACTAATCCTCAGCTGTAATTGAACATCAACGAACTCACAAGGAGAAAAAGCATTTTTAAGAACTCATTTTATTGACAATTAACACAAGAATATAAAACAATTTTAGTTAAAGTTAAGTTACCAGAGAAAGGAACCATAATTTATAATTCACCGTGACGTGTAAAGCATCGCGAACAGTATTTGGGTCTGATCAAGAGTATGAAGTTCAACTGAGAGCAACTTGATATCCACTCATGCTCTTAAGACATTGCAGCAACGGTTTTAAGGACCTGCACCTTTGAATCATGCCTAGAAAAATGTACAAATTTGGCCTCTAAAAGGTCCTCTATTTTTATTTTGGCTACTTCAACATGCTCCTATAAACCTACCACCATCCTAGCATTCTGATTCACTTATCCAAGGAGTCTAGACACCTCACAATGTCTGAAAAGTCCTATTTAATCCTTTAACGTCACAGGATATACGTTTATGTCCTGGATCCATATTACTTAACGCAACAGGACGTAAACTTACGTCAGAAGTAATCCTGTGCCATCCTGCAGTGGGAGACAGCTGTGACTATCATAGCAATCATAGCTTTTCTGGTTCAAACTTTTTTGAGCACTTTCCCATCTTTGTAGATTTCTGCATTGATTGCTGATAAAATAAGTCACAATTATAGGCAAACTCCCCCAGTCTCCCCCCCCCCCCACTCTCCCCCTCTCTCCCTAACAGAGCGTGCTCGCTCATCTCTAATAATGATGACAGACATCCTATCCTATAGTTGCAAATAAGACTTTCACAATGTTGAAAGATGACTTTGAACAATTCCGCCCTTTAAATGTATTTTTAGTCATTCATAATTTCTGGGATGCTTTGTGTACACAGCCCTTTTCAGGTCACAACACAATATGTTGTTAAATATGTGTGGCAATGTTAATGTGAATGGAATTAAAAATACAAAATTAACTACAGAATGCTGATATGTTTATTTTAGGCCACAAGAGGGTGGATGTATGTTACCCCTTGAGGACACCTAAAAACTACAGCTCATCATGCAAAAAACAAGCTCTCACAGAGCTCCGTCAATGGAAAAATAAAAAAGTTACAGGTTTTAAAGTTTTTTTTTATTGTGCTAAAGTGGAAAAATCCCCCCAAAACCCAACTTGGGTATCCTCGTAATTGTAGCAACCCGCAGAAAAATGTGTCATGGTATTTATGCTGTATTATTAATGCTGTGTCCTAAAGGGGTTAAGAGTGTTTGTGATTGTTGCTGTAATTTGTGAAAACTAACTAGCTAATAAGTTGATAAAAAAATGCATTGTAAATACTGGGCTTTTCCAGTCACTGTGGTCTCGTGAAATGATGAGAGGCTAGCCTGACTGGGCTGGGCTTGTGGTGGTACATTGAACCCTCCTGGGAATAAAGGCTCTTAACAAGATAGATCTCCCCTGGGTTAAAGCATGTTGAGGAGGGGGCCTAAGACCGCTAAGCGACTTGCTGGGGACGAGGAACCAGATGACAGGTGCGTGGTTCCAACACTACCAGATAGGCCATTTTGTACGTTCCTTAGGACCAACGTCAGACCTGACGGCGCCAAACACACAATTTGAAGAGCTATGTGAGAAACCTCAGAGGACTAGAGGAGAGATCTCCGCGATCTATGACTTTCTGATAGCCGGGGAGGAACTGGACTCTGGAGAGGGGCACAGGAGGTCTTGGGAAAGAGAACTAGGGAGGGAGATATCAGAGGAGGAATGGGGCAAAGCCATATGCATGACCCACAAAATGACGGTCTCAAGCAGCCACCAAGAACTTAATTATAAACTATTAACTAGGTGGTATTGAACACCGGTGCGCCTGGCCAAATATGGCAGGGGGGCATCTGACCTGTGTTGGCGTTGTTTAAAGGAGGCTGGCGCACACTCACATATATGGTGGTCATGCCCCCAGGTCAGGGCGCTCTGGAAGGAAATAGAAACACTGTATAATGCGCTGAATAAAGGATCATCTACGTGGACTCCAGAGATGGCCCTCTTGTCGATTCTCCCGGGACCAATAAAAAGTAATAGGAAAAGCTCACTTAGGTTCTACTTCCTAGCAATGAGAACGGTGATACCCAGGCTGTGGAGGTCCCAAGACTCCCCCACTAAAGTGGGTGACCGCCTTAGATGAAATAGGCCGTATGGAAGAATTGAAAGCAAAAGATGACACGAAATACACCGCATATCACACCGCATGGGAACCCTGGCTCTCATTCCGTAGATCCCCAGGATTTGACCAATGGTTGGTAAGTGGAATTCTTCCCAATTAGCACCAAACATAGGAAAAAATGAGACGGCCCCGGAGCCAAGAACCCCCCCCCCCCTCCCCCTCTATCTCCTTCCTATCTCTTCCACCCCTACCACAGACCCTTAAGCATCACAAGCATATAAGCATACGCGACATATAATCACCCCCCCCCCCTCCTTTCCTGTGCCACCGGCCTCCTATGGACCCAGGGGATGCCGAGGCAAGACCGGAAACTCCGACCCCTTCCCCCTGCCTTAAATACTACCCCCCCCCATCTCTTACCCATTTTAGCCCCCTCTCTCGCCCCCCTACCTCTTCTACTGTGACAAAGCCTTAGCATTGTTGATTATAAAAGTCTACTGGAAGCAATTATGAGCGCAAAAAAGCAGGGGTGGGTGGGATAAAAAGTTTTATTAGTTTAACTAAAAAGTTCACAAAGCAAGAAATTGATAGACAATAGTAACGGTATGGAAACCAATAGTAGCTATGTTAACTGTTGAAATGTCTTTAAAACTGATTGTATCACTGAGAATTGAAAATTTATAAAATGTAGTTTGTTCTAAAAGGGCAAATTACAAAAATATTCAGTAAAAAATGCATGATGGTCACACATTTACACACCATGATTATCGCTCAAAAGATGGCTTTTGAGAGAATTTTGAGCGATATTCGTTGTGTGTAAAAGGGCCTTTAGTGACGAGTTAGTCAGTGAGGGCGTGTGTGTGTGTGTGTATGTATGTATGTATGTGTGTATATATATATATATATATATATATATATATATATATATTAGTGAGACGGTGACCGGCAAGGTGCTGGAGGGCAGGTATGTGTCGCCTAGGATGCTCTCCTATGCTGCCTTGGGGAGCGCTTGGGCAGATACGTGCCACCGAGCAGCCTGGGCTCGGTGGAGGAAGCCGGCAGTATGGTGTCAGTAACATTAAGTTACTGACACGTTGTAGCAAGTAGGTGGCTCCAAGCCGCATAATCCGGGCCGGCTTTTCCTGGAGTGACCAAAGCGAAGGGTGGGATGCTCACGCCCACGTACCAGGTGGGGCTGGTACCAGGCCTTATAAAGCGTGGGCCTACAGGGCCAGGAGGAGAGCTGAGACCTTTGCAGGTCTGAGAGTCCTGGCTGGCTGTCAGCAGGAGTCATTTGGTTACCAGTGTGTAGACAGGAACGCTACCTGTTTAGTAAGTGCTCAGACGAGCAGGATTTACTTTGTGTTGGCCTGAAGTTAAGGCCTGTATTTTGCTTTATTTGCTTGGAAATAAACCCAGGCAACGCCTGGACTAAAGACTTTATCCCATGTGTCACTGTCTCTGACTGCTTATGCCCAGGTTGCTACCGATCCTAAACGCTAATCCCTCACATATGGTGTTTGGATGCGGGCAGCGGTCTTAAAGAGACATACACCAATTAATGGACATTTTGATAAAGCAGCTGGTGCAAGTTACCGTGCAACAACAAGCGTTTGCTGAGCAACAGCGGGTTAACCAGCAGCTGCAAGAGCAACTCCTGGCGGTGGCACAAAGTGTGCAGAGATCGGCTGGTTCGCCCCCCACTACCCATACCGCGGTACAGGCAGCCTTACAAAAGATGACACCCACCAAAGACATCGAGGCCTATTTCGCGGTCTTTGAGAGAGTGGCCGAGAGGGAGAAGTTACCGGCGCCTCAGTGGGCTGAGGTAGTAGCGCCTTTCTTGACGGGAGAACCCCAAAAGGCCTATTTTGACCTCGGTGAGCAGGATGCCAAGGACTATGTTAAGCTCAAAGGTGAGATCCTGGCACGCTTGGGCGTGGACACCCATGTGCGGGCCCGACGAGTACACGCCTGGACTTTCGTGGACGACCTACCAGCTCGCTCCCAGATGTACGACCTGTTCCACCTGGTGAGAAAGTGGCTGCAACCGGAGGAGTCGTCCCCGGCAGAGATCGTACAGAAAGTGGTTCTGGATAAGTTTATACACTCGCTGCCCCCCGCAATCCAGCGCTGGGTGGGACAAGGAGGTCCCCAGGACGTGGACCAACTCGTGAGCCTCGTCGAGAGGTATAAAGCCACGGAGGACTTACTGCAAGCCGTGCCTCCTCGACGTTCCAACCCCGGGAACAGCAAGTCGGCCGGAGCACCGGGTAAGACTGTTCCGTATGTAAGGGGTGTCAAAAATGTCCCAAAGGGAGGCGGCTCAGAGGGGGATCATGTGGGGCAGAAGAGGAGTCCCAACTGGACAGTCCGGTCCCGCGTAGAACCCCAAGGGGACCGGGGCCCCATACTATGTTGGCACTGTCGTGAGCCCGGGCATATTGCCGCCAACTGTCCACTTACCGTGGAACCCATGGACTGTGACCCTGCCCGGCGGAGGTCGATGTTCGCACGGCCAGTATGTTCTGCAGAGACTGTGTCAGAGACTGATCGACCATTATGTCACCTAAAGGTGAATGACTTTGCGGTGACAGCTCTACTGGACTCAGGGAGCTTGGTTACGCTGGTGCACTCCAGCCTGGTTGATCCCACAACCGTCACCGGCCGTCGCATGGGGGTTGTTTGTGTGCATGGGGACACCAAGGAGTATCCTATTGCCCATGTAAGACTTGATACTCCGTGTGGACTTGCCACCCATGAGGTGGGCGTCGTAAAATACTTAATGCACACCGTGATCCTCGGGAGAGACTTTCCCCTATTTTGGGACTTGTGGTGACACCGAGGGTCGTCTGCAAATAAGGTTCATGATAATGCAAATGTGTACGATGTGTGTCCAGAACCGTTTGACCCTGAGGGTACGGTTCCAGCAGTAGGGGTGACCCAAGAGAATGGGGATAACTTTCCCTTAACAGTACTAGCGGGTGAGACGGAGGTACAGGACGAAGTGGTTGCTATGCCTGACTTAGAGGTCTCACGTGCCAATTTCGGAACTGAGCAGCTCCGAGACCCCACCTTAGTAAAGGCCAGGGAAAATGTTAAAGTACTGAATGGGGAGCCTCAATTTCCAGGGGCTGATACTGTGTTTCCACACCTTGCAGTCAACCAAGAATTGTTGTATCAGGTTGACAAGGTCCGTGGGGAGGTGGTGGAACAGCTGGTGGTACCTCAGTCTTATCGCAGGATGGTCTTAGGCCTGGCGCAAAAGCATGTGCTGGGAGGTCATCTCGGGAGCGAAAAGACTAGGGAACGCATCCTTCAGCGGTTTTTCTGGCCGGGGGTACATGGTGATGTAAAACGTTACTGTGAGTCGTGCCCGGAGTGTCAAATAATAGCTCCTATGCCCCATTACCGGAGCCCCTTAGTGCCCTTGCCCATCATAGAGGTGCCGTTTGAGCGGATCGCTATGGACCTAGTTGGGCCCTTGGTAAAGTCTGCCCGGGGTCACCAACATATATTAGTGGTTGTAGACTATGCCACCCGTTACCCCGAAGCCGTTCCTTTACGCAATACGTCATCCAAGGGTATTGCAAAGGAACTACTTCACATGTTCTCCCGCATGGGCATACCAAAAGAGATCCTGACGGACCAAGGAACCCCCTTTATGTCAAAGGTCATGAAGGAATTGCGTAAGCTGCTGAATATTAAGCACTTACGGATGTCTGTGTACCACCCACAGACGGATGGTCTGGTTGAGAGATTTAATAAGACCCTAAAAAGCATGCTAAAAAAGGTAGTCAATAAGGATGGGAAGGACTGGGACTGTCTGCTGCCATATTTAATGTTTTCAATCCGTGAAGTCCCACAATCCTCCACTGGGTTCTCTCCCTTTGAATTAGTTTATGGTAGACATCCCCGAGGGCTCCTTGATGTAGCTAAGGAGACCTGGGAGCACAAGTCCACCCCCTACAGGAGTGTTATTGAACACATTTCCCTCATGCAAGATCGAATTGCGGCGGTCATGCCCATTGTTAGAGAACATTTACAGCAGGCTCAAGAAGCCCAAAGCCGGGTATATAACAGGTCCGCCAAGGTGAGAACCTTCAACCCTGGGGATCGGGTACTAGTGTTGGTGCCCACCCTAGAAAGTAAATTCCTAGCAAAATGGCAAGGGCCCTATGAAATAATTGAGAAAGTCGGAGAGGTAAATTATAAGGTATACCAGCCAGGTAGGCGTAAACCAGAACAATTATACCATGTAAACCTAATTAAGCCATGGATGGACAGAGAAGCCCTGACTGCAGTGAGCACCCCCCATGGTGGGGTCCCAGAGGTGTGTGTATCAGGGTCCCTGTCCAAATCCCAACAACAAGAGTCGAGGGAATTCATACAACGTAATTCAGATGTGTTCTCTGATATACCAGGGCGTACTGGTGTCATAAAACACGACATTATAACTGAACCAGGGGTAAAGGTTCAGTTGAAACCGTACAGGGTTCCAGAAGCCCGCAGACGAGCCATCTCAGAGGAGGTCAAGAAAATGCTAGACCTCGGAGTAATTGAGGAGTCCAAAAGCGAATGGTCCAGCCCTATCGTGCTGATACCAAAACCTGATGGCTCTCTGCGCTTCTGTAACGACTTCCGGAAGCTAAATGACGTGTCAAAATTTGACGCATACCCAATGCCGAGAGTGGACGAGTTAATTGAGAGACTGGGTCATGCCAGGTACTTTTCCACTCTCGACCTTACTAAAGGCTACTGGCAGGTTCCCCTTACAGAGAGCGCGAAAGAAAAGACTCCGTTTGCCACACCAGAAGGGTTGTTTCAGTACATCTGCCTACCCTTCGGTTTGCATGGAGCCCCAGCAACCTTCCAAAGATTGATGGATATCATACTCAAACCCCATCGTCAATATGCGTCAGCATATTTAGATGATATCATCATCTTTAGCGAAGACTGGGACAGCCATCTACCCAAGGTACAGGCAGTACTGAACTCCCTTAGAAAAGCAGGGCTCACAGCAAACCCAAAGAAGTGCGCCCTGGGTCTTGAAAAAGCACGATACCTGGGGTATATAGTAGGTAGGGGTATTATAAAACCCCAGGTCAATAAAGTTGAAGCCGTTCAGAACTGGCCACAACCCACAACTAAAAAGCAGGTGAGAGCCTTTTTAGGCATTGTAGGGTACTATAGGCGGTTCGTGCAAAACTTTGCTAGCATAGCAGCGCCCCTAACAGACTTGACCAAGAACAGTAAGTCAGTCATGGTCAAGTGGAACCCTGACGCAGAAAAGGCGTTCCAAGAGTTAAAACGGGCCCTCTGTAGACGTCCAGTGTTAGTCACACCCAATTTCAAAAGAGCATTTATTGTCCAAACAGACGCGTCCGATGTGGGACTGGGAGCAGTTCTGTCCCAGGAAGTAGAGGGAGAGGAACATCCCGTGATATATCTGAGCAGGAAGCTCACGCCACCAGAACAAAATTATAGTATCGTTGAGCGGGAGTGCCTAGCCATCAAGTGGGCCCTGGAATCCCTAAAATACTACCTGCTAGGTCGGCACTTCAGGCTGATTACAGACCACTCCCCCTTAACCTGGATGTCACAGGCAAAAGAGAGAAACGCCAGAGTCACTAGATGGTTCCTGACACTACAAAACTTCAGTTTTTCGGTAGAACACAGGGCCGGAAAGCTACAGGGCAATGCCGATGCCTTATCAAGGACGCATTGCACGGCGGCTAAAGGTGTCCGACCCCACAGGCTCGAACAGAGGGGGAGGGTATGTGAGACGGTGACCGGCAAGGTGCTGGAGGGCAGGTATGTGTCGCCTAGGATGCTCTCGTATGCTGCCTTGGGGAGCGCTTGGGCAGATACGTGCCACCGAGCAGCCTGGGCTCGGTGGAGGAAGCCGGCAGTATGGTGTAAGTAACATTAAGTTACTGACACATTGTAGCAAGTAGGTGGCTCCAAGCCGCATAATCCGGGCCGGCTTTTCCTGGAGTGACCAAAGCGAAGGGTGGGATGGTCACTCCCACGTACCAGGTGGGGCTGGTACCAGGCCTTATAAAGCCTGGGCCTACAGGGCCAGGAGGAGAGCTGAGACCTTTGCAGGTCTGAGAGTCCTGGCTGGCTGTGAGCAGGATCATTTGGTTACCAGTGTGTAGACAGGAACGCTACCTGTTTAGTAAGTGCTCAGACGAGCAGGATTTACTTTGTGTTGGCCTGAAGTTAAGGCCTGTATTTTGCTTTATTTGCTTGGAAATAAACCCAGGCAACGCCTGGACTAAAGACTTTATCCCATGTGTCACTGTCTCTGACTGCTTATGCTCAGGTTGCTACCGATCCTAAACGCTAATCCCTCACTATATATATATATATATATATATATATATATATATATAGCATGTTGAGGAGAACTCTGGGGATTTGAGCCTTGTAGAGTGGAGGCTATCGTGCAATGAGAATGCTGTCCATCTGCCTGTGGACGTTGCTTATCTTACTGTAAACATGCCGGAACCATTTCAAAGAGCGCCCTCACAAAACGTCCTCCATACCTAAGGTCGTCTATGGCTCTCTTACAGCTTCCCTTGGCCATCGACCATGATTAGTAGCGGCTGCAGTGTCAAGTTGTTCAGTGGCAGGGTGGATCAGCTGAAGGTAGCCTCTGTAGAAGGGTTAGGAATTGTAGATCTTGGCAACTTTTTGTCCACTGTACTGAGCTACACACATATGCCCAAAGTAGAGGTTGTGGGTGATCTAGACTCCTTTTACAGGGGACCCATAAAAATGAGAGCAAGGATCTTTAAGAATACTGTTTTAACATTTGCCAGGTCTTTAATAAAACAGCAGTCTGAGTGATAGAGCAGCAGTGTTGAATGGCAAAATAGAGTGCCCCTTAGGCTGGGTTCCCACAGGACGGAATCCCGCCGGAAATCTCGCGGTTTGGCCGCAGTGAGAAAATATGAGATTTCTGCCGGGAAAGTGCTGCTTCAAAAAACGCGGCACTAAGTCGTGGGTTTTGGAGTGGCTTGGCCGCAAAAAATATCGGTACACATGAGGGTGGATGTATGTTACCTAGAGATGAGCGAGCACCAAAATGCTCAGGTGCTCGTTACTCGGGACAAACTTTTCGCGATGCTCGAGGGTTCGTTTCGAGTAACGAACCCCATTGAAGTCAATGGGCGACCCGAGCATTTTTGTATTTCGCCGATGCTCGCTAAGGTTTTCATGTGTGAAAATCTGGGCAATTCAAGAAAGTGATGGGAACGACACAGCAACGGATAGGGCAGGCGAGGGGCTACGTGTTGGGCTGCATCTCAAGTTCACAGGTCCCACTATTAAGCCACAATAGCGGCAAGAGTGGGGCCCCCCCCCCTCCCAAAAACTTTTACTTCTGAATAGCCCTCATTAGCATGGCATACCTTTGCTAAGCACCACACTAGCTACAACAAAGCACAATCACTGCCTGGATGACACTCCGCTGCCACTTCTCCTGGGTTACATGCTGACCAACTGCCCCTCCCTCCCCCCCACAGCGCACACCAAAGTGTCCCTGCGCAGCCTTCAGCTGCCCTCATGCCACACCACCCTCATGTCTATTTAGAAGTGCGTCTGCCATGAGGAGGAACTGCAGGCACACACTGCAGAGGGGTTGGCACAGCTAGGCAGCGACCCTCTTTAAAAGCGGCGGGGCGATAGCCTACAATGCTGTACAGAAGCAATGAGAAATAGAATCATGTGCCACCGCCATCAGGAGCTGCACACGTGGGCATAGCAATGGGGAACCTATGTGCCACACACTATTCATTTTGTCAAGGTGTCTGCATGCCCCAGTCAGACTGGTAATATGTACCTTAACAGTAACCGCGTTGGTGGTAATGTGGTGGTGACTGCGGACCTAGTAGCGCGGTTTTATTTTGTTGGTTTTCGGAATGTGGCCAGGATTAAGTGGGCCGTGGCGGGGGGATGTTTTTGAGGCACTACGTGTCCTCTCCACGTGTCCGTGGTTATATGCACCTTAACAGTAACCGCGTTGGTGGTAATGTGGTGGTGACTGCGGACCTAGTAGCGCGGTTTTATTTTGTTGGTTTTCGGAATGTGGCCAGGATTAAGTGGGCCGTGGCGGGGGGATGTTTTTGAGGCACTACGTGTCCTCTCCACGTGTCCGTGGTTATATGCACCTTAACAGTAACCGCGTTGGTGGGAAATGGCCTCGCCGCCATCATGTCTTTGGGAAGCCTCTGTTTCCACACCCCAGAGACATACCATTAGCAGCGGTATAGGCAGAGCCCAGAATTCGTAACATTTCAGCCGTAGCATTAGGACAGGCCCCACTAACATATATCACTAGCAGCAATATAGCGGGAGCGCAGTCTTCGTTCCATGTCAGCAATAGTAGCACTCAAGACAGGCCCCAGTAACAATTCCGAAGCAGCAGTATAGCGGGAGCGCAGTCTTCGTTCCATGTCAGCAATAGTAGCACTCAAGACAGGCCCCAGTAACAATTCCGAAGCAGCAGTATAGTGGGAGCGCAGTCTTAGTTCCATTTCAGTAGCTGCAGTATAACCAAGGCCCAAGTTACGTTTATGTAGCTAAAGTGTAGGCCAACCCCACACACACTTCTGTACCATGAGTGCAGGCGAAGAACATACAAATTGCTATGATTACACTGTAGGTGAGGGCCCCAAAAAATTGGTGTACCAACAGTACTAATGTACCTCAGTAAAAATTGGCCATGCCCAACCAAGATGGCAGGTGAAACCCATTAATCGCTTTGGTTAATGTGGCTTAAGTGATAACTAGGCCTGGAGGCAGCCCAGTTTAACGAAAAATTGGTTCAAGTTAAAGTTTCAACGCTTTTAAGAGCATTGAAACATATAAAAATTGTTTAGAAAAATTAGATGAGTGAGCCTTGTGGCCCTAAGAAAAATTGCCCGTTCAGCGTGATTACGTGAGGTTTCAGGAGGAGGAGCAGGAGGAGGAGGAGGAATATTAGACACAGATTGATGAAGCAGAAATGTCCCCGTTTTGGATGGTGAGAGAGAACGTAGCTTCCATCCGCGGGTGCAGCCTACGTATTGCTTAGGTATCGCTGCTGTCCGCTGGTGGAGAAGAGAAGTCTGGGGAAATCCAGGCTTTGTTCATCTTGATGAGTGTAAGCCTGTCGGCACTGTCGGTTGACAGGCGGGTACGCTTATCTGTGATGATTCCCCCAGCCGCACTAAACACCCTCTCCGACAAGACGCTAGCCGCAGGACAAGCAAGCACCTCCAGGGCATACAGCGCGAGTTCAGGCCACGTGTCCAGCTTCGACACCCAGTAGTTGTAGGGGGCAGAGGCGTCACAGAGGACGGTCGTGCGATCCGCTACGTACTCCCTCCCCATCCTTTTACAGTGCTCCTGCCGACTCAGCCTTGACTGGGGAGCGGTGACACAGTCTTGGTGGGGAGCCATAAAGCTGTCCAGGCCCTTAAAGACTGTTGCACTGCCTGGGCTGTACATGCTGTTCGATCTCCGCACCTCCCCTGCTACCTGGCCCTCGGAACTGCGCCTTCTGCCACTAGCGCTGTCGGATGGGAATTTTACCATCAGCTTGTCCGCCAGGGTCCTGTGGTATAGCAACACTCTCGAACCCCTTTCCTCTTCGGGAATGAGACTGGGAAGGTTCTCCTTATAGCGTGGGTCGAGCAGTGTGTACACCCAGTAATCCGTAGTGGCCAGAATGCGTGCAACGCGAGGGTCACGAGAAAGGCATCCTAACATGAAGTCAGCCATGTGTGCCAGGGTACCCGTACGCAACACATGGCTGTCTTCACTAGGAAGATCACTTTCAGGATCCTCCTCCTCCTCCTCCTCATCCTCCTCAGGCCATACACGCTGAAAGGATGACAGGCAAGCAGCAAGGGCACCGTCAGCAGTGGGCCAAGCTGTCTCTTCCCCCTCCTCCTCATCCTCCTCATGCTCCTCCTCCTCCTGAATGCGCTGAGATATAGACAGGAGGGTGCTCTGACTATCCAGCGACATACTGTCTTCCCCCGCCTCCGTTTCCGAGCGCAAAGCGGCTGCCTTTATGGTTTGCAGGGAACTTCTCAAGATGCATAGCAGAGGAATGGTGACGCTAATGATTGCAGCATCGCCGCTCACCACCTGGGTAGACTGCTCAAAGTTTCCAAGGACCTGGCAGATGTCTGCCAACCAGGCCCACTCTTCTGAAAAGAATTGAGGAGGCTGACAGCCAATGCGCCGCCCATGTTTGAGTTGGTATTCCACGATAGCTCTACGCTGCTCATAGAGCCTGGCCAACATGTGGAGCATAGAGTTCCACCGTGTGGGCACGTCGCACAGCAGTCGGTGCACTGGCAGATTAAAGCGATGTTGCAGGGTGCGCAGGGTGGCAGCGTCCGTGTGGGACTTGCGGAAATGTGCGCAGAGCCGGCGCACCTTTCCGAGCAGGTCTGACAAGCGTGGGTAGCTTTTCAGAAAGCGCTGAACCACCAAATTAAAGACGTGGGCCATGCATGGCACGTGCGTGAGGCTGCCGAGCTGCAGAGCCGCCACCAGGTTACGGCCGTTGTCACACACGACCATGCCCGGTTGGAGGCTCAGCTGCGCAAGCCAGCGGTCGGTCTGCTCTGTCAGACCCTGCAGCAGTTCGTGGGCCGTGTGCCTCCTATCTCCTAAGCTGAGTAGTTTCAGCACGGCCTGCTGACGCTTGCCCACCGCTGTGCTGCCACGCTGCGCGACACCGACTGCTGGCGACGTCCTGCTGCTGCTGACACATCTAGATTGCGAGACAGAGGTTGAGGAGGAGGAGGAGGGTGCTTTAGTGGAGGAAGCATACACCACCGAACATACCACCACCGAGCTGTGGCCCGCAATTCTGGGGGTGGATAGGACGTGAGCGGTCCCAGGCTCTGACTCTGTCCCAGCCTCCACTAAATTCACCCAATGTGCCGTCAGGGAGATGTAGTGGCCCTGCCCGCCTGTGCTTGTCCACGTGTCCGTAGTTAAGTGGACCTTGCCACTAACCGGATTGGTGAGGGCGCGTGCAATGTTGCGGGAGACGTGGTCGTGCAGGGCTGGGACGGCACATCGGGAAAAGTAGTGGCGACTGGGAACTGAGTAGCGCGGGGCAGCCGCCGCCATCATAGCTTTGAAAGCCTCCGTTTCCACAACCCTATACGGCAGCATTTCAAGGCTGATAAATTTGGCTATGTGGACGGTTAACGATTGAGCGTGCGGGTGCGTGGCGGCGTACTTGCGCTTGCGCTCCAACACTTGCGCTAGCGACGGCTGGACTGTGCGGTGCGAGACATTGGTGGATGGGGCCAAGGACAGCGGAGGTGAGGGTGTGGGTGCAGGCCATGAGACGGTAGTGCCTGTGTCCTGAGAGGGGGGTTGGATCTCAGTGGCAGGTTGGGGCACAGGGGGAGAGGCAGCGGTGCAAACCGGAGGCGGTGAACGGCCTTCGTCCCACCTTGTGGGGTGCTTGGCCATCATATGTCTGCGCATGCTGGTGGTGGTGAGGCTGTTGGTGGTGGCTCCCCGGCTGATCTTGGCACGACAAAGGTTGCACACCACTGTTCGTCGGTCGTCAGGCGTCTCGGTGAAAAACTGCCAGACCTTAGAGCACCTCGGCCTCTGCAGGGTGGCATGGCGCGAGGGTGCGCTTTGGGAAACAGTTGGTGGATTAATCGGTCTGGCCCTGCCTCTACCCCTGGCCACCGCACTGCCTCTTGCAACCTGCCCTGCTGCTGCCCGTGCCTCCCCCTCTGAAGACCTGTCCTGTGTAGGCGTTGCACACCAGGTGGGGTTAGTCACCTCATCGTCCTGCTACTCTTCCTCCGAATCCTCTGTGCGCTCCTCCCTCGGACTTACTGCCCTTACTACTACCTCACTGCAAGACAACTGTGTCTCATCGTCATCGTCCTCCTCACCCACAGAAAGTTCTTGAGCCAGTTGGCGGAAGTCCCCAGCCTCATCCCCCGGACCCCGGGAACTTTCCAATGGTTGTGCATCAGTGATGATAAACTCCTCTGGTGGGAGAACCACCACTGCTGCCCAATCTGAGCAGGGGCCCGAGAACAGTTCCTGGGAGTGTTCCCGCTCCTGAGCATGTGTCATTGTAGTGGAGTGAGGAGGCTGGGAGGAAGGAGGAGCAGCAGACAGAGGATTCGGATTTGCAGCAGTGGACGGCGCAGAACTGTGGCTGGACGATAGGTTGCTCGAAGCACTTTCTGCCATCCAGGACAGGACCTGCTCACACTGCTCATTTTCTAATAAAGGTCTCCCGCGTGGACCCATTAATTGGGCGATGAATGTGGGGACGCCAGAAACGTGCCTCTCTCCTAATCGCGCAGCAGTCGGCTGCGACACACCTGGATCAGGAGCTCGGCCTGTGCCCACACCATCACTTGAGCCTACGCGTCCTCGGCCGCGTCCACGTCCTCTAGGCCTACCCCTACCCCTCAGCATGCTGTATTACCAGTGATTTGATTTCACAGGCAGGAAAGAAATTGGCGCAAGCCTGCAGGCCAAATATAATTTTTTAACTTTTTTTAAAAAGGAAAGGCCCACTGCCTCTAGTGAATGAATAATAAGTTTAATAACTGTGTTGCGGCCCTGCAAAAGTGTCACAGAACTTTACTGTTGCAGAGTTATTAACTGTGGCAGAGCAGGTATTTCCCAGGCAGGAAAGAAATTGGCGCAAGGCTGCACTCAACCGTAGCTGGTTGCGTCTGATTTTTTTAGGTTCTCCACGCAGCACACACGTACCCAGAGCCCTTAGGACTGACAGAGGCAGGGCAAATATACTTTTTTCCCTTTTGTTTAAAAGGATAGGCCCACTGCGTCTATTCACTGAATAATAAGTTTAATAACTGACACTGTGTTGCGGCCCTGCAAAAGTGTCACAGAACTTTACTGTTGCAGAGTTATTAACTGTGGCAGAGCAGGTATTTCCCAGGCAGGAAAGAAATTGGCGCAAGGCTGCACTCAACCGTAGCTGGTTGCGTCTGATTTTTTTACGTTCTCCACGCAGCACACACGTACCCAGAGCCCTTAGGACTGACAGAGGCAGGGCAAATATACTTTTTTCCCTTTTGTTAAAAAAGAAAAGGCCCACTGCGTCTATTCAATGACTAATAACTGTGTTGTGGCCCTGCCTACACAATTCTGTGCCTGTAGTATCAATGCAGGGTGCAATGCTGTGCACCGCCGATTTTGAGAAGAAAAAAAAAAAGCAACACAGCTAACAGCAGCCTGCGCAGTACTCCACACAGTTAAATGTGGCCCTAGAAAGGACCGTTGAGGTTCTTGAAGGCTACACTCACTCCTAACACTCTCCCTGCCTAAGCACCACTTCTGTCCCTAATACCGGGTGCAATGCTCTGCACTGCCGATTTTGAGAAAAAAAAATTTCTCCACTGCTAACAGCAGCCTGCACACACGTAGATGTGGCCCTAAGAAGGACCGTTGGGGTTCTTGAAGCCTACACTCACTACAAACACTCTCCCTACAGCAACTCCAATAGAACAGCACTTTCCCTCACTAACTCACACGGCATATGAGGCGAGCTGCGGGAGGGGCCGACTTTTATACTCGGGTGACATCTGATCGCCCCAGCCACTCACAGCAGGGGGGGTGGTATAGGGCTTGAACGTCACAGGGGGAAGTTGTAATGCCTTCCCTGTCTTTCAATTGGCCAGAAAAGCGCGCTAACGTCTCAGAGAGGAAACTGAAAGTAACCGGAACATCGCGTGGTACTCGTTACGAGTAACGAGCATCCCGAACACCCTAATATTCGCACGAATATCAAGCTCGGACGAGTACGTTCGCTCATCTCTATTAATGGTCATTATAATTTACAACAAAAGTTCTTAATTTAAGTCTTATAAGGTTCATATACAGTTAGGGCCAGAAATATTTGGACAGTAACACAATTTAACACAGAGTTGGGCTCTGCATGCCACTGCATTGGATTTGAAATGAAGCCTCTACAACAGAATTCAAGTGCAGATTGTAACGTTTAATTTAAAGGGTTGAACAAAAATATCTGATAGAAAATGTAGGAATTGTACACATCTCTTTACAAACACTCCACATTTTAGGAGCTCAAAAGTAATTGGACAAATAAACATAACCCAAACAAAATATATTTTTTTCAATATTTTGTTGCGAATCCTTTGGAGGCAATCACTGCCTTAAGTCTGGAACCCATGGACATCACCAAATGCTGGGTTTCCTCCTTCTTAATGCTTTGCCAGGCCTTTACAGCCGCAGCTTTCAGGTCTTGCTTGTTTGTGGGTCTTTCCGTCTGAAGTCTGGATTTGAGCAAGTGAAATGCATGCTCAATTGGGTTAAGATCTGGTGATTGACTTGGCCATTGCAGAATGTTCCACTTTTTTGCACTCATGAACTCCTGGGTAGCTTTGGCTATATGCTTGGGGTCATTGTCCATCTGTACTGTGAAGCGCCGTCCGATCAACTTTGCAGCATTTGGCTGAATCTGGGTTGAAAGTATATCCCGGTACACTTCAGAATTCATCCGGCTACTCTTGTCTGCTGTTATGTCATCAATAAACACAAGTGACCCAGTGCTATTGAAAGCCATGCATGCCCATGCCATCACGTTGCCTCCACCATCTTTTACAGAGGATGTGGTGTGCCTTGGATCATGTGCCGTTCCCTTTCTTCTCCAAACTTTTTTCTTCCCATCATTCTGGTACAGGTTGATCTTTGTCTCATCTGTCCATAGAATACTTTTCCAGAACTGGGCTGGCTTCTTGAGGTGTTGTTCAGCAAATTTAACTCTGGCCTGTCTATTTTTGGAATTGATGAATGGTTTGCATCTAGATGTGAACCCTTTGTATTTACTTTCATGGAGTCTTCTCTTTACTGTTGACTTAGAGACAGATACACCTACTTCCCTGAGAGTGTTCTGGACTTCAGTTGATGTTGTGAACGGGTTCTTCTTCACCAAAGAAAGTATGCGGCGATCATCCACCACCGTTGTCTTCCGTGGACGCCCAGGCCTTTTTGAGTTCCCAAGCTCACCAGTGAATTCCTTTTTTCTCAGAATGTACCCGACTGTTGATATTGCTACTCCAAGCATGTCTGCTATCTCTGATGGATTTTTTCTTTTTTTTCAGCCTCAGGATGTTCTGCTTCACCTCAATTGAGAGTTCCTTTGACCGCATGTTGTCTTGTCACAGCAACAGCTTCCAAATCCAAAACCACACACCTGGAATCAACCCCAGACCTTTCAACTACTTAATTGATTACAGGTTAACGAGGGAGACGCCTTCTGAGTTAATTGCAGCCCTTAGAGTCCATTGTCCAATTACTTTTGGTCCCTTGAAAAAGAGGAGGCTATGCATTACAGAGCTATGATTCCTAAACCCTTTCTCCGATTTGGATGTGGAAACTCTCATATTGCAGCTGGGAGTGTGCACTTTCAGCCCATATTATATATATAATTGTATTTCTGAACATGTTTTTGTAAACAGCTAAAATAACAAAACTTGTGTCACTGTCCAAATATTTCTGGCCCTAACTGTATATTGCAGTTACCTCTTACTGAATAAAACATCTAAAAAAATGATTATTCTTATTTTTAGTAAGTTTACATTCAAACATGTCCTGTCTGTTACCCGTACGTCCTGTCTGTTACCATATGAAAAAATAAATTAATAAATTAAATAACAGATTAGAACAAGTACAAAACAGACCATCTTTTAAGAGTATACTGAAAATAATGCGAAAGAGTCTTGATTATATATTAACCCCTTAATGACCAATGACGTACCTGGTACGTCATGGAGCGTCGGGGTATGTATGAAGAGAGGTTGCGTGGCAACCTCTCTCTATATACAGTGCGGGCATCAGCTGTTTATAACAGCTGACACCCGTGTGCAATAGCCGCGAGCGGCCGCGCGGCCGTTCGCGGCTATTAACCATTTAAACGCCGCTGTCAATTCTGACAGCGGCATTTAAATCCCCCGAACGATGTTCGGGGGTCCCGCGCGGCCCCCCCGCGGTGAGATCGGGGGAGCCATGCACGTATCATGGCAGCCGGGGGCCTAATGAAAGGCCCCAGGGCTGCCTTAACAGACTGCCTATATAGCAATCCCCGTGGGGTGGCTTCATAGGCTGCCTGTCAAAAAGCAGTATGACGTAATGCTATAGCATTACGTCATACTGCAGGAGCGATCAAAGCATCGCATCTTAAAGTCCCCCAGGGGGACTTCAAAGTAAAGTAAAAAAAAGAATCAATAAAGTTTTTGTTTAATTGAATAAAAAAAAAGTTGTAAAAGTTTAAATCACCCCCCTTTTGCCATATCTATTATTAAAAAATCTAAATAATAAATTAAAAATATGTATTTGATATCGCCGCGTCTGTAAAAGTCCGATCTATCAAAGTAGCACATAATTTTTCCCGCACGGTGAACGTCGTCCGAAACAAAAAATGAAGAACGCCAGAAATGCACTTTTTTAGTTACCCTGTCTCCAAGAAAAAACGCAATAAAAAGCGATCAAAAAGTCATATGTATTCCAAAATGGGACTATCAGAAACTACAGGACATCCCGCAAAAAATGAGACCTTGCTCAACTACGTCGACGGAAAAATAAAAAAGTTATCGCGCGCACAAAATGACGACAGAAAATAATTGAAAAAAATTTTATGTCTTTTTAAAAAAAAAAGAGGAGTATAGTAAAAAAAAACCTGTACAAGTTTGGCATCGTAGTAATCGTACCGACCCATAAAATATAGTTATCATGTCGTTTTTGTTGCCATTTGTGCGCCGTAGAAGCAAGACGTACTAAAAGATGGCAAAATGTCGTTTTTTTTCCATTTTACTCCACTTAGAATTTTTTAAAAGTTTTTCAGTACATTATATGGTACTTTAAATAGCACCATTGAAAAATACAACTCATCCCGCAAAAAACAAGCCCTCATACAGTGACGTGGATGGATAAATAAAGGAGTTATGATTTTTTTAAAGGGGGGAGGAAAAAACGAAAATGGAAAAAGAAAAATGGCCGCGTCATTAAGGGGTTAACTAGGCGAACAGAAATTTTGGAAAAAACAAGCATTCTGCAATTGCTATTCATTTGCGTGTCCTGTCTATTACTAGAAGTCACATGTCATTTACTAAGAGTTGATAGAAAGTTAGGAGGTAGGTATGACATAGATACATTTGTCACAGTGCATAGTTTAACTACCTATACTTTTTAAATAGAGATGAGCGAACGTGCTCGGCCACACCCCTTTTTGGCCCGAATACCGCGATTTCCGAGTACTCCAGTAGTCGGGCGAAAAAATTCGGGGGGCGCCGTGGCGGCACGGGGGGTAGCAGTGGGGAGTGGGGGGGAGAGGGAGAGAGAGAGGGCTCCCCCCTGTTCCCCGCTGCTACCCCCCGCACCACCACGCCTCTCCCCGCCCCCCGGCGCCCCCCGAATCTTTTCACCCGAGTACTGAAGTACTCGAAAATGGCAGTACTCGGGTGCGTAAGTACTCGAAACGAGTACATTCGCTCATCCTTATTTTTAAAGTTTCAGACAAAAATATATTTAAAAAAATAACAAATGTGAAAAAATTTGCTTGTGCGTGTCCTGTCCGTTACCATGGAATGCACCCTATACGGGGTAGTAGAGCTGTGAGTGTAATGTATGCGGATAGTAGAGCTGTGTGTGTAATGTATACGGGATAGTAGAGCCGTTTGTAATGTAAGCTCTACTACGCCATTTACATTACACACACGGCTCTACTACTCTGTTGTGTGTGTAATGTATACGGGGTAGTAGAGTCGTGTGTGTAATGTTTATCCCTGACTCCTCCCACACAGGTGACTGCTCACCTCTAGCGGTATAATATATAGCAACCAATCACAGCGCAGCTTTCATTTTACCTCAGCAGTATAATATATAGCAACCAATCACAGCGCAGCTTTCATTTTACCTCAGCAGTATAATATATGGCTAATACAGTCATACAGCATTAATCAGCATCGGTGCCTCCACGTATTTATGCGTACATTCTGGTCTATTCTGGTATAATCTCTTCTTACATAAAATGTCTTGTTTTGTATTGCAGTGCTCTGCATCAGATACTCAGGCTATATATATTATATATATATATATAATCACACAATCTGTCTGTTTGTGCCGTATACACATCTACAGTTCTGGTCCGATTTGAGTGATATTTCACATGATTGTTCTTCAGCACACGGCGACAAATAATGGCGGAAATAAAAATCGAAAACTCAGGGGGCGTGGCCAAGCAGCCGAGCTGACCGGCCGCATGTAAGGAGAGCTCCTCCGTTCACCGGCAAACTAACCATCCTGCAATTATCCTGAGGGCCCCCAGACCCAGTACAACACCACCTGAGAGAGAGGAGAGAGGGCTAAACCACTGACAGCGCTCCCGGACAGCCACAGTGGAGGTAACACCAGCGGTGGGAACGGAGACCCGCAACCGCCGCCCCCTAAGACAAACAGATAAGCGCGTGGGGGGAGAAACAAGAGGGCTAAATGCTACACAGCCCAGAGATCAAGAACATAGGATTTCCCCCCCCCCCCCGCCATAGCCAGCAAGGGGCCCCCCCGAGGAGGCTGCAAAACAGTCTTGGTGGGAAGAGAGAAGGGTAAACCCTAGAGCTGAGTGCTGGCTGGTGTGAAGGTCACACACTGAAGCAAAAGTATTGAGGCATCTGAGGCACAGAGTCACAGAGAAAAGCACTACAAAAGAACATAGAAAATATATAACAAAACCGGAGCACTTGCGAACTCCCCGCAGGGAACTCAACTCCCACAGTGAAAAACCAAACAACCGCAACATGGGCCCCACTAGGCAAAGCTCATCTGTAGACAAACTTAAAGTGTTCGCAAGAGGAGAAACCCGGAAAGAGTCCAGCCCTGAGCCCACTATACCCGCTGTGGCGGGATCGTCAGCGACAAAAAACAACAGCCCAGATCCAACCGAGGGCACTGTCCAAACTTTACAACAACTATCTGAACAGCTTCTATCCGCAATACAAACATCCACGACTACCTTTACCAGCAAAATCGACGAAGTAAAAGTGGATGTAAGCCTACTAAGGCAAGATCTTTAAAACCTAAGAGAACGTGTTGCAAACACAGAAAACAGAATCTCCACTCTAGATGATACTGTCGCTCCAATGACAGACACAATACGAGAGCTCACACAGAGAGCGGAGTATTGGAGACAAAAAGCGGATGATCTTGAAAACCGTTCACGAAGGAATAATTTGCGCATAGTGGGACTACCAGAGCGAGCTGAAGGGCAAAGGCCTGAAGAATTTATAGAACGCTGGCTCCGTGAACTCTTTCCTAACGCTGGACTATCACAAGTCTTTGTAATTGAACGAGCCCACCGAGTGCCCATGAAGAGGCCAATACCAGGAGCCCCACCCAGACCCCTGCTAGCAAAATTGCTCAACTCCCGCGATAGGGACATAATCCTACAAGCTGCCAGAAAGGGAGGACCCTTGCGATATGACAACGCTACCGTATCCATCTTCCCGGATTTCTCAGCAGACCTCCAAAAACAGCGAGCAACATTCTTTGGAATCAAGAAGCAACTAAGAGACCTGCAGCTCCCGTACTCCATGGTATATCCGGCACGACTACGAGTGATAGACGGAGATCGCACCAGTTTCTTCTCTTCACCAACTGAAGCAGGAAATTGGCTGGCCACCAGACGACGACCAGAAGGGCTGTAATGTATACATAACCACTTCTCTCTCTCCCTTTAGGTACCGAGATTCCTGTGTAAGCGTGAACATTCCCCTTAAAGCTACCAACAGCACACTAGAGACTATGCTCTAAACATGCCACAAGCATACCTGAGCCTAAGGCACAGAACTGAGACTTTTACAAACTGTGGCAGACACGCGGTGTACTTTCTCTGGGAGAAGGCGACAAGTCCTCCTCTCTTATGGTACCAACAGACCTTCTCCCCCCCCCCCCTCCCCTACCAAATCCCCCCCCCCCCCCACCGCCACCCTGTAACGCAATCCAAAACCCATACGAAGAAAGGTAATCCAGAAGCGCCTGAAGGAGGAAAATTCCCCCCCCCCCCCCCCTCAAGGGGGCCCACCCAACAAATACTTGCCAGGCTAATGCCGGTCTATACAATTGATCCAATAATACAACAATACCTCAAGTATAGCCCAGAGTTAAGCTATACTATGTAGGTTCCCCCTAATATATGTTTGCCACGAATGCTATCTCGACAGAGAAGATATTTAAAAATCTGTCTAACTATAAGTTGTTTAAGATTTAAGTTGGTAGTAGACTACCGTAATGTTTACGAGTTGTACACATCAAGTGTTCCATGATGACCTTAAAAATGTATTGAAGTACTGTTGCATGGCATATTGTAAAAATGTAATTGAGTGTCAGGGAGGGACTTCTGACAGGCAAAATGACTCAAGAAAATACATCCAGACCCAATTAGCTTCTCTTGGCCCATGACGGAGATAATCTTTGCGTCCTGGAACGTCAGGGGCATGGGATCAGCCAGAAAGCGAACAGCAATAAACGCTCCTGGCGACCACATGTCCTATGCCTGCAGGAGACCCACCTCACGCCAGAAACCACAAAAGTGTTGTTGAAACCATGGGTTCAATGGTCTGCTCATATATGTCACACATCCTACTCCAGAGGGGTGTCCCTGCTAATAGGAAGAACACTCAGATGGGAAGTGGAACAGCTTAAAAGAGACCCAAAAGGCAGGTACACTTTTGTGAGAGCTAAAATTAATAATGACCCATACGGCCTTCTGTGCTGCTACAATCCGCCGCCGGCGACAACAACCATCCTGGCAGACGGCATCCAATTCGCATCATTCTCACCAGACGCAACAGTCATCTGCCTGGGAGACATGAACATGGTGATGGATCCCGTCATGGATAGATTTGGAGGTGGTGCTCGGAGGGAGGGAGACACGAGTAAGACCCGCCTGGCCTCTATTATCTCGGTGACGGGATGGCTGGATCTATGGCGAATATTTCACCCTCAACAAAAGGAATACACCTGCCATGCAGCCCACAATCACGCACTTAGTCGAATAGACTACATATTTGTGTCCCCCTCACTATTCCCTAAAATCGACTCTATAGAGTTCCTCCCTCGAGGGCTCTTGGATCACTCGCCAATACGTATGGCCCTCAAAAACCCAGGCCCAACTACAATTAAGAGACCAAGGGTACACCCATTCTGGCTCTCGCTATTTGGCCCCAACGACCGCACACCTGATCAGATCAAAATATACTACGAGGCACATGAGACACACACAGATACAATACTAGTATGGGAGGCATTTAAACCCTATCTCAGAGGTTGTTTTAGATCCTCAATCTCCTTTGTTAAAAGAGCCATGGCACGAGAAGGTGAACTTTTAGCAGAGCAATGCCAACAATTAGAAAGAGAATTTGTAGCCGACCCTACAGACACAAAAAGAGACAAATGGCTCCAGATAGGCAGAGACTACTTACTATATTTAAAAGAGAAAGCCCAGAGGAACCTTTTCTTTACCCGACAATCCTTTTTTGAACTGGGAAACCAGTCCAGCAAATTACTTGCTTATATGGCGCGACAGGAGACCGCCCCCCCCCCCCCCTCCATACTGAGAATTAAATCAATTGGGGGAATAATGCTCACGGACCCGAAAGAAATCCTAGATAGATTTCAACAATTCTACGACGACTTATATCAATTGCGAGCCAACTACTCACTTGCAGAACTGGAGGACTACCTAACCGACATAACATTCCCAGAAATGCAAGATGGTTATAAGTCCTTATTAGTCTCTCCCATTACAAAGGAAGAGATTGAAGACGCAATAAATGAAATGGCAAAAAATAAAACTCCGGGCCCGGACGGGCTGCCGGTGGAAATCTACCAACACTACAAAAAAGAAATAATTCCACACTTGTTCTCCCTATATAAACACATATTCGATAAAAGTCATCTCCCAGAATTGATGCTAGAGGCCAACATAGTTCTTATCCTAAAACCAGACAAAAACCCAGAGGAATGCGGCTCGTATAGGCCTATTTCCTTATTAAATACTGATTACAAAATCCTCACTAAAATACTGGCCTCCCGTCTAAACCAAATCATAGAGCAAATCATACACCCCGACCAATCAGGCTTTATCCCTGGAAAATCAACATCGGACAATATTAGAAGAACACAGGTAATCACACAGGTGGGGTGGAGGTGGAGGTCAGACTGGGCCCTGGCCTCATTAGATGCAGCTAAGACATTCGACTCAGTCGAGTGGCTATATCTGATAGAAGTTCTACGGAAATTTGGGTTCGGAGACACATTTATAAAATGGATCTCTATTCTATATAAAGCACCGACCGCTAGGGTAACGGTAAATGGCCTGGCCTCCGCCTCCTCCCCACTTCACAGGGGGACCCGACAGGGATGCCCACTTTCCCCCCTTCTATTTGTAATTGCAATTGAACCCCTAGCCCTGCGATCCCACAGCACATCTCATACAAAGGCGTCCAGATAGGGCCCAGAGAGGACAGAATAGGCCTGTACGCAGACGACATAATATTATATATGTCAGACCCTAGAGATACCCTACCACTAGCCATTTCTCTAATAGATAAATTTGTAAATTTCTCAGGCCTATGCATCAACTGGCAGAAATCCGCTTTTATGCCTCTAAGACCAGAGGGATGGCGGATGGGGGACGTATACTGTAAGCTACAAATCACCCCCAGATTTAAATATCTTGGAATACACATCACCAGGGACCATACCCAGAGCCTCGAGTTAAACATTACCCCCCTACTGACAACCCTGCAGCAAAAATTGAAAGGCTGGAGCTCCCTGCCACTATCTATAGCGGGCAGAATAAACCTCATAAAAATGATAATACTCCCCAAATATCTATATTGCCTAGAGCACGCAGAAATAACTATACCACAGAAATTCTTCAAAAAAACTAACTCCTTAATAACATCATTCATATGGGGAAACTCTGGAGCCAAGCTCCGTTTAGACACCCTACAGCGCCCCAAGGAGATGGCGGGAATGGCACTACCAGATTTTAAACTTTACTACTTGGCGGGACAGGTTAGGTATCTCTGCCATTGGTTATCGGGCGCGCCTCTCCCTAACTCCGAGCACCACCTGATGTATTTCCTCATGGAAACATTGCTCTGGATCCTCCTGGAAAAACCAGGATTAATGACTAAACAAATGCTACCCATTCACAGACTCGCAGTAAATGTGTGGCAGACATGCAAATCACTAACTGGACAGGATGACACCCCTCTGGAGACTCCCCTGTGGGACAACAGAGCACTACCACACTTGTTGAAACTACCGGGCAAGCAATTCTGGATAAACTCAAGAATCACCACACTAGAGCACGTATACGTTGACCAAACACTGCTCTCCTTTGAACAACTACAGCGACTATACCAAATCCCAAGAGCGGGCTTCTTTAGATATTTACAACTCTGACACGCGTTGACTGCACAATTCCCAGGGCCTAGACAAACATTCTCCCAATATCCACTAATAGGCATACTGCGAACTCAAGGACCTAAAGGCCTGATATCGGTGCTGTACACCCATCTACTCCAAGCTAAAATCCCCGATACGCCAATGACAGTAGTGCAGAGATGGAGAGAACTCATTCCCACCATCACTTATGAGGACTGGGAAACCGCGATGTCCACATACACCACGGTATCACCGGCCACAAACAACAAACTAACACAACTATACATCCTACACCAGTGCTACCTAACACCGACCAGACTCCACAAAATGAACCGGATAGCCACCAACCATTGTCACCGGTGCAGAGCACCTAATGCAAACTTTAACCACCTAATATGGAACTGTGCAGACATTCAGGCATACTGGAGAGAGGTCATAGAGTTCCTAACGCAAATACTGGGAATACCAGTACCACACGACCCCGCAGTGTGCCTGTTAGGTGTCCTAGACGAAGAACAATGGCAGTATCATGACAAGATATTCCTTACTAAAGTATTATTTTATGCCCGCAAAGCAATAGCCCTGCGTTGGATGGATAGACGCCCCCGACACTTTCAAAATGGCAGAATATCATTAATGCCGTTTTACCATATGAAAAAATTGTATACAAAAACAGAAAATGCCCTGAAAAATTTAACAAGGTGTGGGAAAGATGGTGTGGGTCGACGAGTACAGTGTTCACACAAGACCAGTTTCATAACTTGCTGAGGACAGCTACACCTAGAAACGCCCAGTAAAACCAACAAAGAACCATACCCTCTACTGGCACTGCGAGGAAACTACATTGTCATAAAGAATTTAACAACCGTATGTGTTAATGTAACGTACTAAAGTATTATTAACATGATTGTAATGAGCCTATGATGTAACCAAAGTTCTTTATTCAGTTAATGTACAAAATACAGAGTTTTCAATAAAACGAGTTTAAAAAAAAAATCGAAAACTCACCCACCTCCCCTGTAATTTGTATTGCCAACAGCAACCAATCACAGCGCAGCTTTAGTTTCTTATACTGCTGAGCTAAAATAAAAGCTGCGCTGTGATTGGTTGCTATGGGCAACAGCTTTTTAGTTTGGACAGCTTTCATAAGAGTGCGGTGCGCGGCTCATTGTTGTGGCTCACTTCGTATATTCCAGGACCGCTATTCATAAAATCTCAGTGCCAAGAAAGGTGTATAATATATATATATATATATATATATATATATATATATATATATACACACACAATGCACCGGTATACCTTCTAGTACTGTATAATGGAATATTACATTATACAGCATTTTGATAGGCTTTCATTTATGGCAGCCCTTGGGGCCTTCAGAAGGCCCACAGCCATCATGACAATTGAATAGCATCTCGGGATTTCATCGTAGGAGGGTGTTCGGGACCCCAGAGAGCTGATTGGGGCATTTAAATGCCACTGTCAGAATTGATAGCATCATTTTAAGGGTTAACAGCTGCAATTACCGTGGCTGTTGCTGGGAAGTGTCGGCTGTCAGAACCCGATCCAGCACAGGGGGGATACTAGCCAGCATAAGAAGAAACAGAGACCATCTTCTTTGTTTCAAAGAAATATGCAACAGACTGTCCGTGGGCAATGTCTGTAAATGAGGGAGATCTGCACGTTGACAGACTAGGGGTCTCCTGCTCCCGTCCATCTGTACACAGCAGTGATGCCTAGTCTGCTTGGTCTCCTGGTTTACTCGGCCGTGGACTCCGTGCATTCACCTCTATAATCAGACTAGACACTCTATCAGCAATCCAGTTCTAGATTTATGAGGGACTAGAATGTGACAGGAGACACCTCTCCCCGTTAGGGCTAGGGTGGTTCCTGATGAACTGCTTCATACCATAGGGAAACGCGTCAAACCTAACCCTAAGAACATTAAAATCAATGGAGGATTGCGCATATAGCCCAAGTAGATCGCTTCTGTTGGGATTATGAGTCCTGTTCCGCAGTTTTATCGGCTTATTATCTACTAACTGCACGCGGATTTCATATAGTATCACTATTAGGTAACCACCATGATAGGTTGTACCTTAGGTGGTATGTAAGTGATGTGTGTGTCCGAGTCTGAATTGTGAGGCTGTGCCGTGTCCCTGTGCCCTTCTATGATTAGTAAGGGGTACGGGGCTTCTTTGTGCCCAGAGTTTTAATCATCGAGATAATAAAGTTTTATTTTAAATCATCTGCTCTGTGACAGGGATACAATATAATACGTAAACGTTTCTGCCTCTGTGAATTAAGTCGGGGGAAAGGAGCATGTGAGTCAAAGTGTGGACAAAGAAACCAAAGGCCACGCTGCAGAGAGGGTGTGGTGTGCAGCATAGCCCCAATGACCGACTGACCGCAGCCCCAGGGACAGGTAAGCAGAGGTGGCTGTGGCAGCGCACCATAACACATTTATGACTTGCATGGGCAACATGTGTTCCAATCCATGCAAAAAGAGAGAATTCAAAATGTACACTTTGTTATCTCCACAAATGTTTCATCTTATTTCCAGTTATTGTATATTTTTACATGATATTTTCTCTGGTTTTTCTATTGTTTCATTTTGTTTTTATTATGGTCTCTACAATACAAGCTCTACATTTTTTATAGAAGAGACACATTATATCATTCTTATCTATGGTAATAACAGATGATGTCACTGGGGAGGTGATGGACTCTGGTGATGTCTGTAGTGATATTTATTATTGTCTCCCCATATACAGGATTACACAGCAATGAAGAGGACCTCTAGTGATGGCTGTCGGGCCCCTGTGTGTGATGGATGGGGGAGTCCCCTGAGCCCAATTACGGGGCCCCTACCTCAACCCCTGATACATAAGGACATCAATGTACAGAAGATTCTAGAACTCTCCAACAAGATGATTGAGCTGCTGACTGTAGAGGTGATGCTGCAGGGAATGCTGGGACATTATACAGTAACAGCACTGAAGGCTTCTGGGTAACGACTGTATATTGTGTTGTCCGGTTCCTATAAGGTGTCAGGATGTCGCTGTCTACTTCTCCATGGAGGAGTGGGAGTATTTAGAAGGACACAAGGATCTGTACAAGGAGGCCATGATGGAGACCCACCAGCCGCTCCCATCACCAGGTAATAGACAGGACTAAATACACGGGGACTTTATTATCTGTATGTAAAGAATGACTTCAGTGTCTGTCTGTGTTTCCTCCAGTTCCATCCCGTAAGAGAAGCCCACCAGAGAGATGTCCCCGTCCTCTTCTTCCACAGGACCACCAGGTAGATGGAGATGTCCCTCTGATCTGTAGAAGGCTGTGAAGCTCTTGTCTTCAGTCTTATTAGATGTCTTCTCCTTCTGTGATGAGGCCGGTGGGGATGGCAGGATTACCGCTGACCAGAGACATTACATGTTGTCTGGATCTTCTCCCAGTTTTCTGGCGGTGGAGACTGCTGGTGGGAATAAGGAGCCAACAGGTTGGATTTATATCTATCTGCTCCTTTATTTCCCCCGAGACAAACAGCGGATGTGTCTGGTAGACGCTGATCTCCTCCACTTAGACAACGTGCCATGCCATATAGTTGCTCATCATGATTGATTAGATTGTAAAATCGCCTTGATTTTAGCAACATTGAATCGGGTTTGTCCAAAGCAATTTTTGGTTAAAGTCGCAGTAAAATCGAATTTCCTATAATATTTAGTACAGAGGCCAGTGTGCAGCCAATAAGCATCCAGGGCAACTTGATGATGTCACCAAATGTATACTCCATCTTGCGTATAGGTAGCACTTTTATTGGACACCTTCATCAAATTACCCATATGGCTTTGAGAGAGATGCTCTGCACAGCGTATAGTTCTGCTGGATTCACCTTATATAGCAGTAGATAAGCAAGCTACGCATGGGGAATATTGCAGTTCTCTGGACTCAGACATTATACAAAGTCGGGAGTCTGCCCAATAGAAATTACTTGAATATGTTGTGCAGCTTCTAGTGGTTCTCTGCAAACTAAAAAGTTAATTGGAAAGTTAAGTAAAACATTAAGAAAAAATAAACCAAAACAAAATAATTTAAAAATAATTACCAAATAAAAAATTGAAAACATGAAGAAAGCAAAGGGGTATGGGATGTTTTGGTAGTTGTAGTGAGGGTGGAGGATGAAGCAAGTTAACACTTCAAGTGACTCCCACTGAAGCAACAGCTCCACATTCTGCAGGAGGCGAGGCAAGTCCACTGCCATTCCTTAGAAGTGGTTCTACCTCCACATTACATCTGCAGCACTCAAAACAGGTTGTAGAGTGGATGACCCAACATGATTCAAATACCACCACCTCCTCTTCTAGTCACAGCCACAAGGCAGTCAGTCTGCACCAGTCAGCCATGAGCATCCCCTCTCTCCTTCATCCCACGCATATGGATCAGTCTGAGGAGCTGTTTGATTATTCAGTGTTATGGATGTCAACATGGCAGCCCAAACAACCAGAGCGAGAAAACCAAGACAGTGTATGCACAGATGTCCAACCATTGTTGCTTAGAAGAGGAAGGTGAGGATGGGTCAGCGCACATGGTCATTCCTCCACAGCCAATTTGTACTTGTGGATTCAAACACTGAGGTTACAGTTCCCGGTGCTCACTGTGATGTAGGAGAAGAACGATGAAAGATGATGAGGTACTTGACCCAACATGGACAGGCGGGGGGAAAAGATAGAGGCGGACGTTGTGGGGCAGGACCCTGCCAAGACAGGGTGTAGGGTGTTGCAGAAAAACATAAGGGCTGTACCACCACCATCAGCTACTTCAAGTCACAGCAGAAGTAACATCAGGCTCACAGCTAGGTCTGCTCACAGGATTTGTGTTGCCTGGGCATGCTTTGAAATCGCTCGTTATGACATAAGAGCGGTCCTCTGTAAGATTTGCGGTAAGTGTTTAAACGAGGCAAGAATGTAAACAACCTCAACACAACATATGTGAACAGCCAATGAACTCCCACCAACCGCTGCTTTGAAGAGCCCACCTGGGCCAGAGGGAAGAGAGTCAGCCTCACCCTGCTCCCTCTTCCTCCATCTCCATCTCCCTCTGTGCACAGAGGGGCAGTTTTATATAGGGGCAGTAGAACGACTACTTCATGCCTCTCCTCTGGCACTGATGACCAGGCTGGAGGTTTCAGAGCCAGGAGTGGGAAATGGAGAGCAGACATGGAGCCGCCAGCAGCACCTTCACTGACATTGACATTTACTCTATACTCCAGCGTGTCCAAGCTCTTCCTAAACAATTACCCAGGATAACATCCAATGATGGAAAAGGCCAGGAAACCTGAACTTTTGGTGTTCATACCCAGACGCTTCTCGTCTGGTGGAGGTGCAGTGACAGTCGGCCTACATGGTGGAATTCCTCATTACATATGTTGCAGTGGCTAAGTCGGCTTCAGAGAACATCCATAAATGAAAAAGAGAACATCAATATAATGTTATAAGTTGCACGTGATGGAATTGATACTGAATGTGATCGGTCTGCCTGGAGGATTAATGAGGTACTTGTGGATTTTTGATAAATGGTAAAAAATCAGAAGGAGGGGATGTTCGATAATAAGGAGGTCTCTGGTAGAAATTCTTTTCTGGTGGATTTTGTGGTATCCGATTAAGATACGTAAAGCTTCTCTGATGTAGGTCGGTCTATCCTGTACAACTGTACCACCTACTTTGTCCACATTTCGAATCTCGGTTTCCTGATTGTCTATCAGACTGTATAAGGCCAGATTATCATAGCAATTCATAATGATTATTAGTATTATTATTTTTGGTGCTCACTTCCCTAAACGAATATCTCCAGGCACCTCTTTTGGGTTTGTTCCATCCGGTCTTCACCTAGTTGTTTCTCAGATGTGTAGCTGTATGCCCATGCAATTTGGGGAAACTCTGGCTGCATTGGAAACCTTCTAATTAGACTGTAAATTAGAGAATCCATTTGTTTTACTCCCATTGACTGTAATGGAAGTCGGAATCAGCCATCTCGATTAATGATGATTTTAGTGAAATCAGCCCGTTTCCGACCTGATCACGAATGCCAAGTATACAAGTGTATGAGATTCCTGAAGTTGTTATTCACCTGTCATCTAATTTCTATGTCCAACTTCTAGACCTGCAGCTATGTGGCTCAGATGACTACTTCTGTCAGGTCATTTTTGGTTGTTATGATAATTATTGATTTCTTCTAGTCTTGTAAAAGGTTTCATGTGACTTCTCCAACCATATTTGTCTCACAGTGTTTGTATCAGGATGAAGATGTGACCAATATAAATGCTATGGTGACAAATGTGACAATCAAACAGGAATTTGAAGAGGAGTTTCCTACAGGTAACCGCCCAAGTGATAGTAACCACTAAATACAGCAGAGAAGAGTCACTGATTCTCCTCAGTCAGCGGCTGCAGATATTTTGTGTAGATTTTAAAAGGGTTGTCTGGTTGCTGGATGATTTTTCAAGTATGCCCACCCTCATCCACAGTAAATGGGCAGTCATTCATAGATGAGCAACTGCCTATTTACATGGATCAATCTGTGGTTCATTTGTTAAAAATGCAGAAACTGATCAACGACCTAATTTATTGTTCATCGTTCAATCGTGCATGCTGATGGCGGGAAGCTGAACGATTTCCCTGCCTGTGTAAAAGGGCCTTTAGGCATCAAATATTCCCAGGCAGCATAGCTGGAGTGACAGGACCCTAGGGAGATTAAAACTTGTATTTAAAAATAAGAAAACCGATGACTAGAAATGTGATATCTGTGGGAATAAAGGAACCTTGCTTAGTTTGGCATCAGAAACTTGTATCATTGTCTGAGATATTCAATGCTTTAAGAGGGGCAGAGGTAAAATATGTCCTGTTAAGCCGATAAACCGTTGAAATTGAAAGGCGAGAAGAATGCTGGTGATGTCAGCAGCAGTGGACTGGTGGCAGGAGAGCTCCAGTTAGAGTAATCCCTAAACCAGGGCCATCAGGACTCCTGCCACATCTCACACTGCCACAAGTGGAAGGCGTGTAGGCCTGAGGCCCTCTGTGGCCTAGCGGAACAGAGAAACCGCGACCTACATTTGCCGGGACGCCCGTGTGGCTAAGCTGCAACTGAAGCCAGGATCACCTAGAGCCCCTGAGCCACCAGCAGGAGCCCTGACAGAGAGGTCGTCCACCCCATTGAAGCACCACTGGACCTGGCAGTGGGTGGCCCACAGGACCGCAGCCCTGACCGTCAAGACGGCCCAGGAATGCGCCGACACCATACCCCCCCCAACTGCAAGCTGTGACACCCGTAGGAGAGGCCAGTAGCTTCACACTAGCAAGCGCTAACCCCCCCATCTGAGCAGGGGGAAGAGAGGAGCCCCTGAACCCAAGATGGGAGTCCGATGCCTAGCGAAGCCCCCAAGACCATGGCCTGGAGTAGGGGGGACCCAAGTGGCAGCCAGCAGCCACAGATGCCATACAGAAAGGACTCACCAGGTCAGTGAAGGCGGAGTGAAGAGCCCCTGACCAGCCAGCAGCAGCTCCCTGCTAATCATATACCCCATAGTGATTGATTGTAACAATAAGTATATTACTCTTTCGTGGATACCATATATAATTGTTGCTAACCAAATCCTGTATTTAGATGGGGTGTAATAGAGGAAGTTAGTGGTTAGGTTCTGAAATAGGGTCGCCCTTTTCAGGGTGGGTGCTCTGTAAATTATCTGGGATTAGTGTTTAGGGTCTATTAGGATTTAATATTGTTCCTGGCTGTAATATAATAAATAAAGCTTACATTTTAATGGCTTAAGAAGCAGTCATTTTTTTGTCAAACTTGTCTTTCTTGTTAAACCTCTGAGACATAGATATAGGAACTGGTCAGAGAGCTGTTATACCCTGGTATGTCTGTGAAATATGTACTGTAAAGGAACTTTGGTGCAGTTAAAGTATCATGGGCACTAAGCAATGTTAGAAAGAAGCCATCTACTGCCTCCTCCCAATCCTCTGCTGGAAGTTTGGAAACCTCTATTAGCTACTTAGGTAAGGTCTTGTCAAAATTAGTTGCACCAAAGGACTGAAGAAGAGCTAAAATACTAGTAAGGGGATTGGCCAGATCTGCCGTATGACTCAAGTCTTCCCAACTGGAACTAACTGTAGAAATTTCAACCTGAATGTGGAATGTTAAGAGTATTTGATTCAATTTGGATAATACACAAAGGGTACCACAGCCTTATCAATCAGGTATGTCTAATTATCTGAACTGGACACTGGAGAAGAACTTGGACACAATGCAGAAGTGGTTGAGTCACAGCTCAGAGCTCTTCTGAAACTAATTTCCCTCTTTTTATTAATAGACAAATGAAGTAGTACATTAACCCATTAGTGTCAGACAGCACTCTATAGTTATCCAATCAATAATTGACAACATGTATAAGATTTTTGTCAGCAAATCATCTTAAAGGATAATATGATACACAAATTTACTAATCTTATGATTAGTATGCTTTAAACCTGAACATTTTGTACCCAGCACCTAGCCTTAGACAGACCAATTATGGTTTTGTCTACAGGCAGCACCTCTTTTTGACTGATTTTATGAGTCATAAGCAATTTTGCAATAACCCAAAAATTGAGATCGTTTACAATGACAAGTTCGCAAATATCAAAAAAGCCTGAATCAAGTATTTTGGTATAGGCTCTCAAATAGATCTTGCTGGAAGAACACTGGGAATGTGCCATCTTCATTGCACAGCGACAGGAACACCTCATCACACAATAACCTCAAATACTTGGCAGCATATGGTTACCGTTGATGAAGAATTGACCCACTATCTTCTTACAACATAACACCATGTCTTTCTGTGCTCCGCCCATTTTGGAGGGATCTGTCCAGTGCGGGATGATGTCGGACTAGTAACGAAGGTTTTGTTTATTCACCAAGAAGTTGGCTTCATTACTGAACACTACCATCTCTATGAAATGTGAGTCCCACTGCAATTGCTGTGTCATCCATTCCACAAATTCAACAAGGCGATCGGGATCATCCTTATTGAGATGATGTAGCAACTGGATCTTGTACGGCTGCCATTTGTGCGTAACCAGTATCCATCCCACGATGGTTTGACTCATCTTGCTCTTCTGTGACAGACCCTGGGTGCTACAATATGGGCTCTTGTAAAAGGATGACAGTTCCCAAAGATCTAAATTGTCCAAAAGGATGAAATAACCAGGAGTCAGATTTAGAGCAACATAATTCTGCATAATATTCCCTAAATACCCTCTTTATGTTTTGTGGATTGGTGTATTAGGTAACAGGCAACATAATGCCGTGGATGGATGTGTATGATTTTTCAGTGTGCTAAATAAGCAAGGAATTTGCCATTTTTGTAATTCATTGCAAATACTGACGCATCTCTGAAGTTTTTTTTTTTGTATTATCTTGATGTAAAAGTAGGTATTGTCCCTGCCAATGTAACCATTGCCTCTTATTAACATCTCATAGTTCATTAATGTATAGTCTCTCTGCTTCTGCCATCCCATCACAGTCAGTTATTAATTGAATTTTAGTACATGACTTTGTGCAAAAAATGTATAAAATATCATAATCAAAGTTATAGTATTCAAAAATAGTAAAATCTGTTTTATTCTTGGCAGATGACAGTAGCGGGAGCTCAGAGGAACGTTGGATATCTGCAGATCAGAAAGAAAAACATTGGCATATCACGCAAGATACATATGAAAATGCCGTTATCCCAGATATCACCTCAGCCCTTCACAGCAAAAATCCATCATCTGATCCTCATATACAGGTCCCATATTCTGATTCATCACAGACTGATAAGCAGACGAAAAGTCACAGAAAGGGAAACATCAAAGATTTCACACAGAGGAGCATACATATTCATGTTCACAATATGAAAAATATTATATAGCTAAATCATTTTTTGTTCTACATCAAAGAAATTACACAGACGAGATGACATTTCCATGTTCAAAATGTGGGAAATGTTTTACTAGAAAATCAGAACTTGCTCTGCATGAGAGAACTCACATAAGAGAGAAGCCATTTCCATGTTCAGAATGTGGGAAATGTTTCTTAAGGAAAGCACATCTTGATGAACATCAAAGAGCTCACACAGGGGAAAAACCATATTCATGTTCACAATGTGGAAAGTGCTATACAGCTAAATCATCACTTGTTAAACATCAGAAAAGTCACACAGGAGAGAAACCATTTTCATGTTCAGAATGTGGGAAATGTTTTACCACAAAATCAGATCTTGCTGAACATCAAAGAGCTCACACAGGAGAGAAGCCATTTGCATGTTCAGAATGTAAGAAATGTTTCTTAAGGAAAGCACATCTTGTTGAATATCAGTGAGCTCACACAGGAGAGCAGCCATTTTTATGTTCAGAATGTGGGAAATGTTTTACTTTGAAATAAAATTTTATTAAGCATCAGAGAATTCACACAGGGGAAAAGCCATTTTCATGTCTAGAATGTGGGAAATCTTTTAATATCAAGTTAGACCTTGTTAAACATCAAAGAATACACACAAGGAAGAAGCCATTTTTTATGTCCAGAATGTGGGAAATGTTTCACAAGGAAGCAACATCTTGTTGCTCATAAGAGAATTCACACAGGGGAGAAACCATTTTCTTGTTCAATATGTGGCAAATAATTTTCTGCAAAATCGCATCTTAATCGACATCAAAAGAAACCATTTTCATGTCGAGATTGTGGAAAATGTTTCTCTCAGAAATCACATCTTGCTGTACATCAAGCAATTCACATGTGAGGGAAGCCATTTTCATGTTCAGAATGTGGGAAATGTTTTACTCTGAAATAAATTTTGTTAAACATCAGAGAATTCACACAGGGGAAAGCCATTTTCATTTTTGTTTGTGCAAAGTGTTTTTACCAAACCTCAGCTGTAATCGAATAGCAAAGCACTCCTAGAGGAGATGGAATTTTTGGTTTTAACTCATTTCATTGACAAATTGCAGAAGAATATAAAATTAACAATTACAGTCAAAAGAAGTTACAAGCGAAAGGAGCCATAATTTATTATTCACAATAGTTTTATTTGATTTTTCTTTGAAACATCCAATACCAAAACCTTAACAAGGTGATGAGGTGTTTCTACCAAAATATACTTTATTCCAGCTTTTTATTCATAGGTATGGTCCCAAAGTCATAACTGGCAGGAAATAAATAATATATAAGCATGAAGCGTCCTGAGATGTTCAACACCTGGAAATATTCCAGCAGTCATAAGAGTGCATGTTAAAGAAGTTGAGATAACATTTAGAATTAAACTAAAACTTGACAGACAAAGGAGTGCTAGGTGGGGTAAAAGAAGGCATTTGAGAACAGAGGGAGAGTGGGGAAGGAGGCATGAGAGAGAGCTGACCTATACCTGTGGTGAAATATTCATTCCACCTTTACTCGGATTAAAGTGAGTGGGAGAGAGGTACTAGTCAGTTGACTAGCAAGTGCTGGCAGAGTCTTGGCTGTGGCAGAACAACTACATATCCTAGTGTTGAGGACCAGATTCTCAAAAAATATATTCTACAAGAATGGCCACAGACTTGTCATTAACCATTCAATCGTCAAAGTCGCGGCAGCACTCCGCTTGATCCAACCACCAAGGTGGGAGATGGCAAAGAAGAAAATGCGCAAAAAGCTCACACAGGAGGACTCGACTCCCTTGAGTCCTCAAAGATCATCAATTCAAAAGAATAAAGTAGCGAGCAGCGCCAGAGATGGTTACTTGTTATTTAAAAATGCATCAATGGATGCCTCTTTATTGCATTAAGAAAATCCAGTAGCGCACAACGTTTCAACCCGGCAAGGGTCTTTCTCAAGTGCACTTGAGAAAGACCCTTGCCGGGTTGAAACGTTGTGCGCTACTGGATTTTCTTAATGCAATAAAGAGGCATCCATTGATGCATTTTTAAATAACAAGTAACCATCTCTGGCGCTGCTCGCTACTTTATTCTTTTGAATTGTCATTAACCATTATCTATGTCAATTTAATCTTTATGAGATCTAGAGATGAGCGAGCATACTCGCTAAGGACAATTACTCGAGCGAGCATTGTCCTTAGTGAGTACCTGCCCACTCGGAAGAAAAGCTTCGGCTGCCGGCAGCGGGCGGGGAGGAACGGAGGGGAGATCTCTCTCTCCCTCTCTCCCCCACCCTCCTGCTCCCCCCTGCTCACTGCCGCAACTCACCTCTCACCCGCGCCGGCAGCCGAACCTTTTCTTCCGAGCGGCCAGGTACTCGCTAAGGACAATGCTCGATCGAGTAATTGTCCTTGGCGAGTATGCTCGCTCATCTCTAATGAGATCACAACAAACTGACTTTTTCCTGCAAGAGTGTATGATTATGTTTCCTATTGGCCAGAATCACAATCAGTGGTAGGTTGTGCTTCTAGGACCTGTAGTACTATAGGTTTCCAGGAGCACATTTCCATAGAGGTGGCATAATTGAGCTGGCTGGGTGTGATGTTCTCCAGCCAGCTAATCATCACTGGTCTGTTGCATATAAATATCAATCACCTTGGTTTAAATCATTCCCCCTTGTGTTTGCATTCATGCTTGTTCTGTGGGGTATGAGCTGCGAGGTGTTCTGTGTCTCTGTGCTGGTTGCCAGACGTGGTGAGAACAGTCCTTTTTCGTTTGCAGCGCCGCCATTATCTGCCGTAGTGCCATTTCCAGATGTAAAAATAAATTGGTGATTACCGTTTTGGTAGGGATGGCTTTCAAATGAGCCTTCCAGTCCCAGGAATCAGCATTCTAGGAAGCTGGTGAATTGTATGGCTCTCATCTGTGTGCATACAAGATGGCGACCTGCTCATAGGAAGAGTTGGGGGCAGAGATTCCTGCGGAGTCCCCACATGTTCAATGGCGTCTCCCATTAATGCCTACTGCCTCTCTCCTCTTTTCCCTCCCTTTGTGTGGGTTTGAGGGGAGATTTGTAAAGAGAAGAGGGTATCTCTTTGCTTGTGAGGGGGCTGTATAGGTGTGATGCATGATGCCTCCCCTATTTCTGAATAGGAGGATGAGGGTGATGATGCCTGAAACAAGAGTCTTTTTCAATGGACATGTGCTTCAGGGTATGATGTCAGGGTGGGTGACTCATTCAACTCAACTTTCTTCTCCCTCTGTACATTCAGCCTCCATTCTGGGGATCTCCTCTGTCCTGCAAATAGTGTCTCCTCCTCCCCTTCTAGGGACTCCTGGCGTGGAGCCTCTGCTGTCTCTGGTCTCCTGCTCTTTGGAGTAGCAGAGTGAGCTCCTGCCTCTGACTCCAGGTGCAGCAGCGGCTCTCCTGTCTTTTCAGAGCACTTCATTTGGCTCTGTCCTCTCTCCCCACATTGCTAAGTGGATGTTTCAAGTTGCCGGCGGCACCTTCCGACGACTTTGCTCTCTCTTCCGAACACTTCAGAGGGAAAAGCGCTCTCAGCCAGCTCCTTCCTCTCTGCCCGCATCAACAAGGTGGTATCTGAAAGTGCCAACAGCGCCATCTTTGAGCCTGCTGGGGCAACTGTGCTGCTGGGTTGGAGCGCTGAAATATAGCGCTATATTGCTTTGTTCTTCCTCCTGCTGCCCAGCGGCCACCAAGGGTCTTCTTCACATATTTTGTTATACAGGTCAGCGGTTGTTCTTTTTTATGTTTTCTGGGCAAGGATTTACAGGAGCTTCTCTCTCTTGCGTCCTATTTCACCACTAGTTAGACCATGCCCCCTCCCCCCCCCCTTTACTTAATTTTTTTAAGTCCCCAGAGGGGACAACAACTTTCACTGATGGGCACGGCTTGAAAGGCAATTTGCAATGATAGCCCTGGAGCCTTTCAGAAGGACCTCGGCTGCCATGACAACCGCACAGCAACCTGTAATCTTATCACAATGGGCAGTGCGGGACCTCAAACATCAAAATACTGCTGTTAGAATTGATGGCAGCATTTAAAGGGTTAACAGCTCAGGCAAGCGGCGTGGCTTATCAGAGCTGTTGCGGGTGGGTGTCAGCTGTAAGAAACAGCCAGGTCAGGCATTGTATAGAGTGAGATTGTGCCGTGATCTCCCTTCATACATACTCTGAAGCTGCAGGACGTTACTGTATATTCTGAAGCATTAGGGGTTAGAGCTGTATCTGAACTTGTTGCCTTTCAATTTGGGAAAATATATCTGTAGTTCTTAAGAAAAATAGCTCTCTCTGTTACCTAATAGGCTCCATATTCTACCTCAGACAATGACTTTATAGCTATATTGTTTTCTGTAACTGTGATCACAGTCTGAAAAGAGATGAATACAGATGAGGACATTCTCACATCAGCCCACATTTTGGTAGTTGGATGAAGTTCACTTGCAGTCTCTGAAATAGGCAAGATGGTCATACAAGTTTCAGCTTGACCATGCATTTGGTCTTTGACTTTGATGGGTGTGGCAGCTGTTGGTGTACACCTGGGGGCGATTAGGAAGGGTTTTTATTTCCCTCCTGGCCTGGGTTCTGGGCTGGTCAATTTCAGTGCAGTCTCTGGTTTCTGTGATTCTTTCAGTGGCTCTTCAGATAAGTTCTGAGATTTATTCTTTGAGCCTTTGGTTTACTCTTATGGTGGTTTTTCCATTTTTTATCAGGGTTTGTGAGTGGCATAGGCACAAGGGAAGAGTGGGCCATCTACTAGTAGGCAGGGGTTGTCACCCTCTAGCTCTCCTTGGGGAAAATTTCCCTTTTATTTTTTTCTTGCACTGGAGGGGGTTCCTGGTAGTGTGGTGTGAACATTGTCTAAGAGAATATATTTTGGTTTGCAATTATTGCACGCACAGAGCTAACATGATAGATTGACCAGTCTATATTGTGGATCCTATAGATGCCTTGTCCAAACAGCTCATGGGATTGGCGATTGAGGTCACCAAAGTTAAGCGTCAGCAACCGGTTTAGTTGGGCTCGGTGAAAGAAATGAAGCTGGATTTACTGGGCCGGTTTTCAGGTTATTGACAAAGGTTTATTACATTTAGGGAATCCTGCAGACTGTGACAAGTCACCCTCAATTTGGTGTAATAGGAATGATAGCAACTTTATTTTATCATACAGCAACTTTTATTGTTTTAAATCAAAGGGTGCGCGTATCTTCCTAGCCAATAAACAGGTGTGCATTAGAACATTATTTCTGCTTTATCTGGTTTTCGACATAAGAGCACATGCTATGACGTCAATTATTTTTTAGCAAGGGTTTTTTTTGGCTGTCCTATGGATAAATGCCTAAAGAGTTTTTGCTAGACTACGCCCTAAAGCTAAAAAGCCTCTTAATACATATCTATTTTCTTAAAGCTACACATACAATTTTGATCACAACAAGGAAAATAATCATATGAAATGAATATAAAGTTGGCTGTGTTACACAATTATGAATATATTCTCTTTCACAGAAAGACCGATAGACTTGGGCCTTTATCCTTCACATTCAACGGGAAGTTTCAGTATGCAATACAATGGATGAGGCGGGTAACGTAATCAGGAGGGAAGCCAGAAGTCGGTAATGGACACCTGGTATTTCTCATAGATATCACGCAACCTGGGTGTAATTTCCTAGTCATGCTTTGTATCGCTGCATAAATAAAATCATGACCAGAAATATGCCATGCATATATTCCCGATCGGAGAATCTACTGCAGAAATATGGATGAAATATTAAATAAGGGTTTCCTACAGATCTTCCACGCATATAGTCAACCAGCTCTCGATGACGTAAAAAAAAAGGCCGGTGGGGGTGTGGTTCTGCGGAGTCTTTAAAAAAAAGTGGGTTCCTTATCCAAGGTATCAGACCTTCAGATATACATTTTGGTGTAACTACTTTTCCATTTTCACTTCCTGTGGCTCCACACAAATCTTAACCTTGGGCAGATCGTCACAAATCTGTAATCTTTTTGATATTTTCTTCCCTGTTTATTTTTAAATACTGACTGTCGTGTATACCTGCAAAAGCTTACATCCATTGTAACATCTTTTCCTGTATACTTTTGTACATGTATAGATATTTAGCACTGCTAGTCTTTTTCTAGAATAAATCTGTAATTTATTAGTTGAGCCTTGTCCGTTTTAAAACTAACCATAACTCTGAAGTTTGTGTTCATGATTTCTAAGTCTGGGTTCCAGCTTACCTGTGATATAAAAACTGGTGGTGGCAGCAAGTGTGTGTGAGTATTGTAGAGTGTGGGAGTCATTAGACCAGATCAGGTGAGGATTTGAGCTTTTGCTTTGCATGCGTGCAGAATCCTGGGAAGGCTGGGTACAAATCCGCCTGTATTCTAATGACTCTGCACTTGCAATCGCACTAGAGTGATCGACGCAGGCTCTGTGGTGACACATGGCCAGGCAGGAGTGCCTGGAACAGTCGATCTGTGATTAATCAGGGACAGAGGCAGGATCGATCAGTATTGCCCTCTCTCTCCCCCTGACATAGGTGAAAAAATAAAGTTACGGGTTTGAAAATTGGAGATGAAAATCTCCAAAAAAACCATTGCATTCTTATGGCCAATATAGGCGATATCCTAAAGGTGTTAAAAGTATAACACAGACCATAAGTTTGGGGGTGATAGGGACTGGCTACCAAATGTTGCACTTGCATTCTCGTACAGAGGCACCACATGAGGCTGGACATAAACTGGGGCCCCTGATCTGTAAGCATCTCCCTGGGAAATCGTATACATGAAAATATGACTTTTAGGGCATCGTCCACCTTCGCGGCCCATATGGAGGACAGGGCTATGGCCTCAAGGTATCGGATGGAACAGTCAACCACAATCAGGATGAAGTATTTTCCAGAGCTGCTGGGAAGGGCCAGGGGCCAATCAGATCCACAGCAACCCTCTGGAAAGGCTCGTCGTTGACTGGCATAGGGACTAGGGGGACCTTGGGGCTAGACCCAGACTTCCCCACCCTTTGACACGTCTCACACGACTAACAGTAGTTGGCTATGTCAGTACTCATCTTGGGCCAGTAGTAAAGGTGAGCTGGCCAGGCTTTTTTTTTTATCTCACCGACTCCTAGGTGTCCAGGCAATGGTATTTTGTGGGCGATCCGTAGCAACTCTGCCTTAAACTAGGTGGTTTTCCTGGCGAGATCCTTCAACCCCCTTCCCCCCCACCCCAGGGTGGCATCCTAATGCACAGCAGCCTGGAACTCCTGACTTGGCACATCCAAAAGTGACGCTATGGTTGATACCCCAGTGGGTTCCTCCAGGGAGCGGCTCAGGGCTATCCTCTCTTCCGCCAGATAGGGAGGCAGAGTGTCTGAAAGGCAGTGGAGTCCCTACATTCTGGGCACTCTGGCTACAGGTGATAGCAAATATGCCAGCCGGGCCTTGGGGGAGTCACACCCACTGTCCTTCCTGACTGGCACACCTCTGTACCCGAGTGTTACTTACTACCCGTCGCACCGCACCCAGAGGTGGGGCATACAGGCCTCACAGGGATGGTACCCACAATTGCATCACATGCTTCTCTATTGTTGGCACTCACTGTTCTAGGGATTGTCAGATCCTCAGTGACACCACAATTGGGTGTGACATAACTGACCTCAGCCGTATTACAGGTGTGTGTTCATATTAGCATTGCACGTTAATACCCCAGTGAGCTCAAAAAGGGTGCATACTGTATCAAAAATCATGTTTCTACACCCATTTAGCACATCACTGATCTCCACAGGGTCATGCATTGCAGTGATCTAATTACCCACACTGACATTGTAATGGGGGTCGCAGCTTGAGGGATATTGTGGCACGTACTGAGCTGTTATTTCCCCAAGGTCTGCCCCAATAAAACATTGACATTTTATTGACACCCCAACTTCCTTCACCTTCCTCCCGACATCCTAATCGAGATACACACGGGTCATCGGCAGGGTAGGGTGTATGTCAAATAGTGAATCCAAAAATCGGATTGAAAAGCGCTCACCGTTCTGAAGCATGACAATTCCACTGAGATGTGTTGGGGAGATCTGATGTGGAGACTTGGTGAGCTGCTAGCTCATGCAGCTGACAAACAAAAAGAGGAGGTAACCAGCTTCAACACATCGATCTCCAATTAATGATACTATATTTACTATTCATATAGTGAAATATAAAGTTTTAAAAAGCATTCCGTTAAGGCACCTATGCGTTTCAGCAAACTTAACCTTGCTTTCTTCAGGGTCACCCTGAATTATAGTAGTGTATTAGAAGAATAATAAAATATGGTGATATTCTAGTCCCTTAGTGGGACAAAAATAAAAAGGTAAAATTAAAAAAAAGTATAAAAAAAATAAATAAAAACATCAAAACCCCACTTTTTCCCCTTTACTATGTAATTTAAATGACCCAGAAGAAGAATTAGCACATTATTTAACCAGCACAGTACACATCCTGAAAAAAATGCAAAAAACATGGCGAAAATATCTAACTTTGCCTAAAAACAGAATGTAAAGAGAGAAATGTCGCATGGATCAACAAATCTCCCGCAAAAAATCCCCTTTCACAACACCATTGACAAAAAAAATAAAAGGGGTCTTTAAAATGTATTTTTTGTTTTAAGTGTGAGAATGTTGCAAAAAAACTTTATATAAATTTGGTATTCACCTAATTGTATCAGCCAGCAGAATTAATTTAACATATTATTTATAGTGCTTGGTGGATGCTGGTAAAAATTATGATCAAAAACAGAATTGCCTTTTTGTCAATCTATATATTTAAAATAGAATGTATGCGTGTGTGTCGGTCTGTCTGTCTGTTTGTTTGTCCTTTATGCATTACTACACCGTTCATCCGATCGCCATGAAACTTTGGGAAATTGTTGAGTACACTCCTGGGAAGATTATAGTCATAGTACAACTATCCTATGATAAATGGCGCGCGTGCGAGCATCGTCAACAGTAACGCCCCACCTACGTAGATCGTTCGATTTCCATCATTGCCACTAATTCTCACTTCCCGATGTCGTAGAAACATGAAATTTGGCACGAACATTGATTGTCATAAATAGGAAAAGCTAATGGGTCCCAACTCGATTATTCAATTTTAGCGCAAAAGAACTAGCGCCCAAATTTTACGTACGGAATCTAATTCTCTCACTTTCCAATGTCATAGAAACTTGAAATTTGGCATGAGCATTGATTGTCATAAATAGGAAAACTTAATAGGTCCCAACTTGATTATTCAATTCTAAGCGCAAAAGAATTAGCGTCCAAATTTTACTTACGGAATCTAATTCTCTCACTTCCTGATATAATTTGGCACAAGCATTGATTATGTCATAAATAGGAAAAGTTAATGGGCCCCAACTTGATTATTCAATTCTAAGCGCCAAAGAATTAGCGTCCAAATTTTATGTACGGAATCTAATTCTCTCACTTCCTGATGTCATCTATCTATCTATATTATATATATATATATATATATATATATGAATGTCTGTCTGTCCTTTATGCATTACTACACCATTCATCCAATCGCCATGAAACTTTGGGAAGTTGTTGAGTACACTCCTGGAAAGATTACTTGCATAGTACATCTATCCTACAATAGGTGGCGCACTTGCGAGCATCGTCAACAGTTATGCCCCCCAGACAAAGATAGCTTGATTTCCATCTCAAGCACGAAAGCAAAAGGCATTACGAGCAACGGGATGAGTGTTCAACTACAAAATGATGCATCCGCCGAACGTTTCGCAAGTCAATTGCTGGATATTGAGAATGCTGAGGTAAAATGAAAGCTGTGCTGTGATTGGTTGCTATTTCTTATACTGCTGAGGTAAAATGAAACCTGTGCTGTGATTGGTTGCTATATATTATACCGCTGAGGTAACATGAAAGCTGTGCTCTGATTGGTTGCTATATATTATACTGCTGAGGTAACTTGAAAGCTGCGCTGTGATTGGTTGTTATCTAGATATATAAAAACGAATGTATGTCTGTCTGTCTTTGCAGCAACGCGCGACGGGTAAGCTAGTTTTGGATAAAAAGCAATCAAAATGTTATATGTTCCCAAAATTGAATAACTGAAGATTAGAGTACATCCTGCAAAAAATGCTCCCACACCGCCACACACACACACACACACACACACACACACACACACACACCCCCCCCCCCCCCCCCCCGTCCGATAGGGCTGCATTGATGGAAAAATAAAAATGCTATGGCTCCTGGAATGAGCATCATAAGCAAATCTTAAAAAAAAAAACACATGAAAAAAATCTGTATAAACTTGGTATGGCCAGAATCGTGCTGGCCAAGAGTGTTATCCCATTATTTATTTTTTTAACACTGAATGCCGTAAAAATTATATCCAAAAAAACAAATGACAATTTTTTTCCCACTCCCCCTACAAAAAAATTGTATAAAAGTTATACAGTACATTTTATGCACCAAAAAATGAAGCCATTAAAATATACAACTTGTCCTGCAAAAAACAAGCCCTATGTTGACAGAAAAATTAAAAAGTTATGGCTTCTGGAATGTGATGATGAAAAAAACTGAAAAATCAGTTGGTCATTAAGGCACAGACAAAGGGGTTAAACAATACTCATCTTCTTATGCTCCTTCCAAGCTACCTCCTTGACAGCTATCCATTTCTCATTCTTTTACTCATAAGTATCAATTTAATTCTCTTGGCACAATCCGGTCATCCTTGAGAGTCCTTATGACTTTCCAAAAAATACTGGAAAGTTGGGCCATATTCTGGAGTCTGCTCTCTACATCCTGACTTCTGTTCTCTTGTCTGCTGCCAGCCATGACCTTTGCTAGTCTTCCGGATACGGCTGTGTTCACACCATCGGGTACTACATGTTGGCCTTGTGGAGCAGCCACATCACAGAGACTATGGTGCTGAGGCTCCATCTACCACACCAGATCAGCAGCACAAAATCATTTTAACATCAAGTCTCCCAGATCCTTCAAAATGTCTCAACTCGTCTGGACTGCATAGATGACATGCAAGCTGCTATCCAAGTTGTTACACAGGTAGCAGCTCAGTTTACGCCTCTGCTAGGTCTTCCACACCTGCATATGGTTCTGGTCCTCAGCTCCTATTATGCTTTGATGGACAACAAAAGTCTTACCAAGTTTTTCTGAATCAATGTTATATAATTCTCCCTGGTCTTAAGGATTGACAGTAAACCTCGCCATGAGATTACCCCTGACAAGAAGAGGATTTGCCTAGCTCCTAGTTCTTTAAGACCATTTTCTCACACACTGCTTTTGTGCTGAAGAGCACATGGAGATATAGAGAAATAAGCTCTCCTTTGAGGAACATCAGAAAAGACTTACACAAAATTTGTGTTTCTATTGTAGTGGTTCTGAACACGATCTGTAATCTTGCCCAGGCAATTCTGGAAACTCCACCACTTAGTGCCAGTAGGAGACACAGCATGCTTCCAGCATCTCTGACATGATTACTGCCAAATCCTGTGGCCATTGGCCACTGTGGATGGCTATGGACCGAGTTGTAGATTCCATTGGTACCATTTTAGACTACATGTCGCTTTTTATTGTGTTTCTTGGTATGCAAATGACCAAGCAGCAATTCTGGCATTGTTTTTTTTTTCTTTTTACAATGTGGTATAAATATGTTAATTTTATTCATTGGATCAATATGATTATGGCAATACAGAGTTTAGATATTTTTCACTTTTCTTTATTCTAGTTTTGCACAATACAGCCCTTTTTTTAATTAAAGAATTATATTTACATCATCGCATTCAATGACCCATAATATTTATATTTTTCCATCAACTCAGCTGTAAATGTGACTTTTTGATAAACTTTTTATTGTGTTTTTTGGGAGGCATGTGAATAGCAATTCTGGCATTTTGTTTGTTGTACTATTCACCATGCGGTATGTGGTAACATCCAGTTTTCTATGGAGACATACCTGAAATCCTGCTCAGTCAGGAACTTGGTCCACAAGGGAAAAGACTTCTACCCAGGTCTATCAACTCTGTGTTGTTGGGACGTTCTAACAACTTTATGTCGTTGGGACTCCAGCTGCATTCACCAGTTATCAACTGGAATACTGTTCACATCTTACATTGGGGCATAAATTGCCATATTCACTGTGGTCAGCAGCTCCTACCTTGAAGTCACTAATTCCTCTAGAGCTTCCAGGCCTATCACCTCAATATGCCACTTATGCACATGCAATTAGTAAGAAGGAGGCCAAAACTCTACCTCCCCAAAGACCATGTGATTGTCCTATTAATCTCATTGCAGCCTCTTCCCCGAGAAGTTGGGTTTACCCATTATCGTTGTCCAAGACTGAGTCCGTATCACAGTGCAAAGAGAATTTTGAGTGGGGTTTCACCCGTCTACATCACCAGCTGGCATCAAGCTTTTTTTCCTGAAAAAGAAAGATGGCTCCTTCCATCCATGCATTACTTACAGAAGCTTCAACTCCGTGACTGTAAAGAATAAATACCGACTACCTTTTATTTCTGAACCATTTGACAGAATTCAAAGTATTAAGGTCTTTACTAAATTAGCTCTCCGAGGTGCTTACAATCTCATCATGATACATGAAGACGACAAATGGAAAATTTCACTTAACATTAGGGATAGACAATACAAGCACTTGTTTATGTCATTTGGTCTGCACAATGCTCCTCGGAATTCAAAAAGTTAAAAATTATTTGTTCTGTGATCTGCTATATTCTTTAGTTATAGTAAACCTGGCTGATTTATTGATTTTTACATCAGATCTCATTTCCCATCGAAAACATGAAAAAAAAATGAGTCCTGCAGCAATAGCGTCTCATTCACCTTCATGCCAAGCTTGAAAGAAGGTCTATTTGATCAATTCAGTTTCCCATTTCTGGTTTACATAATCTCCACCCATCGCTAAAGTGCGGACCTAGGAAACCTATCATCAGCTAGTATTTTTTAAGTCCATTCAGCGGTTCTTGTGGTTCAATAACTATTATCAACAGTTCATACCATATTTTTTCTTATAGCTCCAATTTCCATTACGACCCATGGGGGTGCCAACCCCAAGAATTGGCCAGAGGAGGTCTTTACTAAGCTAAAATGGTTATTTGCTAGTGCACCCATTTACCTTCAACCAGACACCTCGAAACTGGTTAATGTGGAGGTGGACATATCCTTCGTAAGGGCTGGGCCCTCCTGTATCAGAACGCAAAGGGCAAAAATGCAGCCTGCGGCTTCTCCTCTATGAAACTTACATCTGCTGAGAGGAATTACTGTATTGGAGATCACAAGCTATTGGCTATTAAACTTGTCCTCTTACACTGTGTTACTGCATCCTGTCTTCTGTACCCCATTATCAGTCTACCACCTGCCCTCATCCATTGCTTGGTCACCATACCGGTGTCTCCTGCCAGCCCTGACCTTTGTTAGTCTTGCATATACAAATGTATTCACACTCTAAGGTACCACACCTTGGCCTTGTGTAGCAGCAGTAGCCACACCACCGAGATTGGATGTACGAGTACCAGCTCGGGGGCACCGCAGCTGAGACCAAATTCAATTTGGAGGGGTGAAGGGTGAATACTGGGGTTCCCCAAGTGCTGCCTCTAGATATAACCCTTATTTAAATCGGTGAGTGGCAAGGTGGATCCACATCCATTTGCTGACAATAGGGAGTGTTAACACAGGCCAACATTTCAATATGCAGCAAACATTGCACATGTGAATCAGGCCTGAGGATGGTCCAATACTGTTCTTGACCAGATGAGCTTACGCAGCAGTCAGAACCTCCTAAATTTAATACTTATTTTAAGTTTAATAAAATAAAAACAGTCCATACCTCCTCCGCTGTTGCTCCTCGGCAGCTGTAGTCGGCACCACTGACCCTTGCTGTCTGACTTCCGTGTTATGCAATCATGTAACACACACGATCACTGCAGATGTTAATGGCCGCAGTAATGCTGAAACCAAAGATTGACTGAAGCGATCATGGGTGTGTCACATGATCGCATAACTCAGATGACAGACAGCTGTCGGGGAGCGCAGTGGAGGAGAGTATAAATTGTATGCAAAAGAGGTAAAAATGAGGCATCTATATGCAAAAATGGCATTTATATGTAAATGGAGCATCTGTATGTAAAAGGGCGCAGAAGGCGGCATCTATATGAAAAGCTGGCATATATATATATATATATACACACACACACACACATTTACATATATATATATATATATATATATATATATGTAAAAGTGGCAAGAGGTGATATCTATATGCAAAAGGTGTCATCTATATGTAAAGGGGTGCAAAAGGTTTTACTATATCTAAAATGGGCAAAAGCGGAGAAGGTATTATTATTGTTGGAAGCATAAGGGGGCATTATTATTGACTGGGGCAAAAAGGGGTACTATTGCGTGGGAACATAAAGAAGGCATTATTACTAAATTGTGGCACTTTTACTCTGTTGGAGTCACTATTACTATCTGGGAAACTGCAGATGGGAAAATTGTGTACAGTGGATATAAAAAGTCTGCACAGCCCTGCTAAAATGCCATGTTTTTGTCGTGTTAAAAAAAATCTGATGAATCATTTCAATTTATTTCCACAGAAAACAGCCATATACTTACTGAGTAAGGAGTGCATATAGATGCATCCTCTCACCATGCAGGTAGCAGACCACCAAATGAGGGAGCTAATCGCACCTGTGTGGGACACCGATGAGACAGCCACTCACACTGCCTCTTGATATAGAGTGGGATGGCTGCTTGGCGTATACTCCCAGAGTGGCAGACCATTCTGATATGTAGTTCACCATGAAGTCCAGCAAACTATTAATGACACCATAATAATTTGGCGGGTTGCCCTGCACTTCAAATAGTGAAATAGTGAACCACATTGGTACTGCCACCCTGGGCTCCCCCTGGAGTCTTAAAGCCACACTGCATGTGAATGATAGATAATAAATGCAAGGCATTAGTTGGATTTTGGCCAAGACACATCAGCTCACTAACCACGTCATGGTTCCTTGCTTATAGTGGGTCCCTACACTAATATAAATGCATCACAGAAGGGGAAATATAGAAACATAAAAACAAATCACAGAAAACGGCCATATACTTACTAACTAAGGAATGCATATAGATGCATCCTCTCACCATGCAGGTAGCGGACTACCAAATGAGGGAGTGGGGCCACGCTCGGACGAAAAGTCAGTTACTGGAGAAGAGCGATGCTTGTTCGAGTAATTGACCTTACCGAGCGTGCTCGCTCATCTCTAATCACCACATCTAGCACTTGTAGTGTTTTAAATTCTAGGTTTCTTTAACCTGAAGGATACAGTTATGGATGGCCCACCAAATGTTAGGTGTGATTAGAAGATAAAGTCTTGGATTATAAATGGAGAATTCACGTTATTCTCTTGTAAATTCTTTAGCTTTATTGAAGATAGAATTATTAAATAGAATTTATTGATTTCATGAAGATTGAAGAAATGACAGAAGAAAATATTGAATAGTTGTATCAGCTAACAGTGTTGTCAAGCAGACAGATGTGAATCCACCTTGCCAAACACCGGTTTGACTTTGGGCTAACTAAGGTGACAACACCAGGAAAATCCCGCGTTACACACCGAAGCCCTCCAAGTGGGATTCCAGCTTTGCTTTGGGGTTCCCAGGCCATTACACACACAGATTGCCCCGGAGTGTGGCTGCTGTCTACCAGACTTACAAGTAGTAAATGGAAAGGCTTTAGTCAGGGCTGACAGCACAAGTGCATAAACGAGGTCCAGGCTAATAGGGCAGGCGGCAGACAAAGCAGAGTCCAATATACAGAGCCGAGGTCAGGGGGCTCAGAAGTCAGGACAACCAATGAACAGAAAACAAAATCTCTGCCAGTACCCATACTTACTGGTACAAAATATAATGGCAGTTATAGACAGCACATTCCTAGAAAGGAGGATGGACACATTAAAATATGGAGGAGCATTACACAAAAGCAAATTACTGATGTACAACCACTCACGTACCTACCGCATATTTAGTGAATTGATATGTCTTCTTTCTGTGATTTGCTAGTCAATAAACAGGCAAGGATCACAACCAGGTCTACACACAAACTGGGGCTTTATCACAAAGACTACTGGTACTTGATTCCCCAGAGATGTTTCTGGGTGTGTCAGGACTCTGCTTTGGCGGTTGTAAGGAGGGAGTAAACCTTTCTGCACATTTGGTAGGATTTCCCTAGGCTTCTCCACTTCTGGATCTAGGCATTTTATTAAATATTCAGTATTTTGAAGGTGAGATTATGCAAATCACCTGCGTAGGCTTTTCTTGAGCGATGGACACCCAACATACACGGATGGATTTCATCATGTTTTCCGGTGACAAAATCACAATTGCATGCTCGTGGAGGAAAACATCAGTTCTTAGTCATCTCATCAAGATTAAATTGTCATGAATGATGGTTAATGAGAGGTCGGCAGCCATTCTCGTTGAGCACAAGGAACTTTTCAGAGAACCTGGCCCTGGTAGCACCAATAATCTTTCAGAATAAGTAGTGCAGTTCTGTAAAAGCCAAGACTCTAGCAACACTTACTAGGCAATCCACTAGTGATTTCCCCCTCACTTTAATGCAAGTACCATGAAGAATAAATATTTCACCTCAGGCATAGGTCAGCTCTCTCTCAGGCCTCCTCCCAATCTTTCCTGTTCTCATTTGCCTTCTTTTACCCTACCTAACGCTCCTTTGGCTGTCTAGTTTTCATGTTTCAGGAATAACAATGTTATCTCCACTTCAACATGCACACTTGACTATTGCTAGAATATTTTCAGGTGTTGAAAATCTCAGACCACGTCATGCTTATAGACTAGTTTACTTTATTTCCCAAGTTATGACTTTGTAGCAAAATATGTATACTTTATTCCAGCTTTGTATTCTTAGATATGGTCCCAAACACCTTGGTATCTTGTTGACTGTTAAGGTCATAATATGGTTTGTAAATCGTAAATTATGATCTCCTTCTCTTGTAACTTTAAAATCAGTCATTAAAAATTGCTATTCTCCTTCATGAGTTCTTTGATGTTCAATTGCAGCTGAGTTTTGGTTAAAACGCTTTCCACAGATAGAGCATGAAAATGGTTTCTCCCCGGTGTGAATTCTCTGATGTTTAACAAAATTTGATTTCAGAGTGAAACGTTTCCCACAATCTAAACATGAAAATGGCTTTTCTCCCAAGTGAATTGCCTTATGTACAGCAAGATGTGACTTCTGAGAGAAACATTTCCCACATTCTGGACATGCAAATGGTTTATTTCCTGTGTGAATTCTTTGATGTCGATTAAGATGTGATTTCTCAGAAAAACCTTTGCCACATTCTGAACATGAAAATGGTTTCTCCCCTGTGTGAATTCTCTTATGTCCAATAAGATGTGGTTTCCTTGCAAAACATTTTCCACATTCTGGACATGAAAATGGCTTCTCTCCTGTGTGAATTCTCTCATGCTTAACAAGATCTAACTTGATATTAAAAGATTTCCCACATTCTAAACATGAAAATGGCATATCTCCTGTGTGAATTCTCTGATGTTTAACAAAATTTGATTTCAAAGTAAAACATTTCCCACAATCTGAACATAAAAATGGCTTCTCTCCTGTGTGAGCTCTTTGATGTTCAACAAGATGCGCTTTCCTTAAGAAACATTTCTCACATTCTGAACATGCAAATGGCTTCTCTCCTGTGTGAGCTCTTTGATGTTCAGCAAGATCCGATTTCGTAGTAAAACATTTCCCACATTCTGAACAGGAAAATGGCTTCTGTCCTGTGTGACTTCTCTGATGTTTAACAAGAGATGATTTGGCAGTATAAACTTTTGCACATTGTGAACATGAATACGGCTTCCCTCCTTTATGAGCTTTTTGATGTTCTACAAGATGTGCTTTCCTTAAGAAACATTTCCCACATTCTAAACATGAAAATGGCTTTTCCCCTGTGTGAGTTCTCTCATGTATAACAAGTTCTGATTTCCTAGTAAAACATTTCCCACATTCTGAACATGGAAATGGCATCTCGCCTGTGTGAGCTCTCTGGTGCTGAATAAGAGATGATTTAGCAGTATAACATTTTCCACATTCTGAACATGAATACGGCTTCTCTCCTGTGTGAAATCTTTGATTTTCTCCACTTCTGTGACGTTTATTCTGCTTATCAGTCTGTGTAGATGGGATCAGTGATTCTGCACATGTATCTTGTGTGATATCACAATCTTCTGCTTTAGATATGAGATGTTCTTCTGAGCTCCCGCTATCATCATCTGGCAAGAATAAAACAGATTTTACTATTTGTGGATAATATAACTTTGAATATGAAATTTTATAATTTTTCCATACAAATTACAAGTCATGTTGTCAAATTCAATTAATAACTGACCATGGTGGGATAGCGAAGGAACAGAGAATATACATTAATAACAAGTTAAATGTTAATAAGTGGCAACAGTTGCACTGCAAGGGACAATACCTGCTTTTACAAAAAGATAATACCAAGTAAAGTTCTTCAGAGATGCAGCAATATTTGTAATAAGTGACAAAAATGGCAAATTCCGTGTTTATACAGCACACCTTGAAACACCCCATCTGTATCTATCCACAGCATTATGTGGCTGCATGGTATTTCCTCCACCAATCCACAAGACATGAATAGTGCATTTAGGGAACACTATGTAGAATTAGATCACTCTAAATCTGGCTCTAACACTCTGGATACTTCATAATTTCTAGACAATTTAGGACCATTACACACTAAATGGGAAACCACTGGGAAACACTGACATGGAAAAGCACTTGGGGATTTTAGTTAACTATAAAACTAATTGAAGGAACCAGTGTCAGGCAGTTGCTGCCAAGGCAAATAGGATTATGGGGGAGGGGAAACAAAGGAGTCTAGGGGCACATGATGAGAACATTGTTCTTCCTCTCTAAAAATCACCGGCCAGACCACACATGGAATATTGTGGACAGTTTTGGGCACAGGTACTCAAGGAGGAAATATCAGAGCTTGAGCGGGTTAAAATGCAGGCAACTAAAGTAATAAATGGAATGGGCGGACTACAATACCCAGAGAGGCTATCAAAAGTGGGATTATTTAGTTTAGAAAAATATGGCTGAGCAGCGACCTAATAACTATGTATAAATATATTGGGACAATACAGATATCTTTCCCATCATTACTTCTACCCAGGACTGTAACAACGCGGCATTCTCTATGTCTACAAGAAAGCAGGTTTCTACACCAATACAAAAGGAGGTTCTTTACTGTAAGAGCAGTGAGACTGTGGAACTCTCTGCCTGAGGGTATGGTGGTGGTGAAGAACAGGTACAAGAGGGGCCTGGACACCTCTAGAGTGCAACAATATTACATATTAGACCACTGATTATTTCAGAAGGGTCAGTGATCCAAGCTTATTCAGATTGCTATACTTGGAGTCAGAAAGAAAATTTTTTCCCCTGAAATTGTGAAAATTGGCTCCTACCTCATAGGAGTTTTTCCTCCGAGTCAACATTGGGAAGGGGTAAGAGGCTGAACTAGATGGACATATGGCTTTTTTCAACTTAACATACTATGTTACTATGTGTTGGTCCAACACTTTTTCTTTAGACCAAGTTAAACAGCTAATCACAGTTAAACTAATTCGGAATTAACAGCATTGTTAGTGCAACCAGCACCAGCTAAATCCCGCAGTGGTATCCATGCGTGCCTGTGGCCATAGAGAGGAAAATAATGTTTCTTACCTCTCTGGGTCCAGCGCTGATGATCTTGGAGCTGGCCGGATCTTTTTTCTTCAGGACAGCAAATGTGTCTGGGAGCATTGGGCGACGCGCACAGCTCAGTGCTCTTTTTTGTTTTTGAATCTTCTGCTTTCCCATGACAGCTGCGAGTGTGCCGCGGCAGGGACTGCTTCCATTGACTTCAATGGGAGCCATCTCTGCGGATGAGCAGGAAAATGGAGCATGCAGCGATTTTTTTCCCACGCATGTGATCCAAACGCCTGGGGAAAAAAAAACATCTGCATGCTTTAAATTGCCCTGCAGATGCTAACGTATCCCTATGGGCTTCTAAAGCTGTGGATCCTCTCTGGGGGCCACGCATGGATTTTATACTTAAAATCCGCACATGGACATTGGGCTTAAGGCTTAATAAACATTGATGAAATATTGTGAAGGGGTTTCTAAACCATAGTGTCTCAAGACATTTTTCAATTTACCATAATAAGGACACCCCTCTTATGCACCTTTGGAAAAAGTCTAAGTCTCCTGGCACTGCTTCGCTTTCCATATTTAATGGACTGAGAGTGACTCCACGAGGTGCTGGTAGGTTGTCTCAGGTATCTGGAGCCATGCTGAATACAGATTCTCAGCTTGGTTCAAGTCTGGGGTATTAAAGAGCTCGGGAAGTACATTGGATTTATACTCTTCCAAGCACTGTGGTACATTTGTAGCCATGTGATATGTCGCATTGCCTTGCTGTAAGATCCCATCTGACCCCACCACCACCGGGAAAGATAGACAGTATGTAAGGATAGATTCATAACCAAATTGGTTCACAGTGCCTTTTGCATGGATTAGTGGACCCAGAAAATGCCACAAAAATTTCCCTAGACCATAACATTGCCAACACCAGCTTGTGTTCTTCCAGCAATGATTGCAGAGTTTTTGTTCTCTGATGTTTCTTGCCAATGTCCACCCATTCGATGAAGCAGAAAACATGAATCATTGGAGAAAGCAACCCTTTGTCAATCAGTGGTGGTCCAATTTTCGATACTACCGTGCAAATTGAAACCTTATCTTCCGATGCACCTTTGTTAGCATAAGAGCAGTGACCATCCATCTGCTTCGGAGCCCTATATGCAATAGGGTTCGCTGAACTGTTTTAGGCACACATCTCGTAACCCCAAGGTTTTCATGGTGAGCTGCTCCATTGTAGCTTATCGCTTGGCCCTAGAGCACCTTCATAGCCGATGTTCACCTCTTACATCAATGGCATGTGCTGTTCCGCAGTTTGCACGTCGGTTAATCCTAATGGCGACATTTGTCCACTTACAATACTTTCACTGCAGCAGCACGCGAACTGTTCACAAACTACACTTTTTGAGAAATACTGCTACCCTTGGCATCCAAAAGCCAATAATCATCCTTTTTGCAACTCCAATAAATCGTCCCTTTTACTCATGACAACAACGAGCGATATGTGAGCAGACAGCCTATCATACACCTTATATAACCCACCAACCTGCCCATGACACATCACACCCTTCATTCGCTACATACTGCTGACATCGAAAGTAAGAGATGGCCACAATAATGTAAATAATGTGTATTTAGATATATATTTATTCTTTTTCCCCTTTGTTAATTCCAATATCATGTCTTGACCTTTTAACCCCAATTTTTATGTATATACTCTTTTATATACCTTTTATTTGTCAATTACCCACTTTTAAAATGATACATATTTTTATTAAAACTTTTTTGATAGGAATATTGATTTTAGAACAAATTATTGTATTTTCATCTTGCCTCTCGGAATAGGTGTTACTATGAACATTGCACTTAAGTTTTATATCAATATATTTCATCCCTCAGCCCATTTTTTTAACGCCATGTTTTGTTATATTTATTCGCACTAACACTTTGTCCACCACTCGGGTATTTGAACAACTGCTCGCCTGCAGGTGAGTTTCTGCACGGACTTCGGTAATGCCCACTGCTGGTTGCCTTGGTGCCAAACTGATGTCGATCTCAAGGCGGCGTTCGACTTGGTCGACAAAGAAGCCCTCTGGAAGGCCTTGCGTGGCATTGGCATCCCCAGATCCCTTCTTTTCAAATAGTTTTTATTGGGTATTTGTGAGCAATGTGACAATGGTTCGATCAGAGATTATTTTATCACTTTTGTATACAAACTATAAGATTATATTCTCATATGGAATATTATTCGCGTATAATATTCAAGAAAAACAAACTAATAAGTCATTTTAACACAAAGCGCAGCCAGGGACTCCACATTTCTCTACATTTGATTTGATTATCATTTACTCTTGCTATAAGTGTTTCATATGTGTAATGTTCAGCAATCATCTCATATACGAGTACATCTTTGAAGCTGGGAGGGTATTTTGATTACCATTTTCACAAGTAGACAGTGACAAATCATTTTCTGTATCTTACTGGAATTAGATTACATTCTAATAATAATAGAGCACATTTGGGGTTTACTGATATTCTAAGGCCCGTTACTTCATGAATGAGTTGGAAGACCTCTTTCCGGAATGGTTGTATCAAAGGACACTCCCAGAAAACATGAAAAATTGTTCCCTCTTGTCCGCATTCTCTCCAGCATTGATTGCTTACATCCTTAAAACTTTTACCTAGTTTAAATGGAGTATAGTATCATCTTGTTTATGGTGAGTTTGCAAAAGATTCGCACTTAAAGTAGATCTATTCGTCCACTCAAAGGAAGATATCCACAGTGGTATTGTTACGAATTCTCTCAAATCTCTTTCCCAATTAAGTAGGTGAACTTTCTTATTTTCTCCCACATCTCCTGAAAAAATGTTGTAACATTTCCTAGTGAGAGATTTTTGGGATACATGAGCTCTAGTTAAGAAAGGGATCAATATACTCGGGAGTGCACAGTCCAAAAATATAGATTTATTCAGGAAAGAGTAGATCTGACACCATAGATAGAAATCCCTGGCAGGGAGGTTGAAATTCTCTTAAAGAGTTTGGAAGGGGGGATGATCTTTTGGTCTGCTATTAAATCAGAGATCGATTTGATAACTTGTCTACCCCAGTTTTTTAGATATAAAATCAGGGATAAAATAGGAGAGTATCTCCAAAGGTAATGCCACAGATCCCCTCATAAGTGCATTTTTACACTTGTATGCAAGAAGGTTCCAAGCTTGAAGGGTTGTCAACATGGGAGGTGATATATGATGTATGTCGAAAGACATAAGTTTGGATATATACTGCTGAGAATATAAGCCTTGAGGAAGGCATCTAGGGATTTGGTCTCCACTAATTGTTCCTCCATATAGCTCCATGGAGGTTTTTGGGGCCCTTCCATTCACAAAGTTGCTTGATTTATATTTATTGCTTGGTAATAGTACCACAGATTGGGGACTACCAAGCTTCCCGGTCTACGGTGGAGATACAGGATATTTGCTGTGACTCTAGGTCTCTTCCCTCCCCACACAAACTGTAACAATTGTTTTTGGAATTCATCTATGACATTGCACGGGATTGGACAAACCAGGGCATGGAAAAGATATAGAATCTTAGGCAGCATTATCATTTTGTACCAAACTATTCTTCCAAACCATGAAGGTTTCTGTTTTTCCCTCTGTATGTCTGTCTTTAGGGATAGGAATCTGGGATTTATTTATATTTAGATGGTAGTATGAAGCTTTCCCAGATGATCTCACAATGCTTTCCACTGCTCTCAGGGAACTCAAGGGGTTCGTTTGAGTCAAAAGTACATCATCGGCGAAAAGTCCAATTTTGTGTTGCCTGTTTCCCATTGAATATCCCTGAACCTCTGGAGAGATTCTTATCAGTTCCGCCATGGGTTCCATAATTAATAAAAAATATCAATGGAGACAGAGGGCAACCTTGGCGAGTGCCATTGGGTATTTGGAGAGGCAATGATAAGACTCCAATCAATCAAAACTCTAGCAGATGGAGTCGTGTATAATGCTTGGATTGCTTTCAGGAAATCTCCCTCTATACCAAACTTCTGGAGAGTGGCAAAAGCAAATTCCTAATGGAGTCTATCGAACGTCTTCTCTGCATCCAGGGCAAGGAGGAGACAATGCGCGCGACTCAACCCCATATTTGTAATTAAATTCAATGCTCTTCTGGTGCCGTCTGCAGCTTGTCTGCCTCTGACAAAATCCCACCTGGCCACTATGTATGATGTTAGGTAAAATCTCTAAAATCCTCATAGTAAGAAGTTTCGAGTAGATTTTTGTGTCCGTGTTTAGTAGTGCGATTGGTCTGAAGTTAGCCGGGGAGTCTGTTGTTTTGCCCGGTTTAGGAATGGCTACTATAGTAGCTTGTAGCATTTCTTGGGGTAAACTACTTGTGGACATAGCCTCATTGAAAGTCATGGTAAGATGTGGAGAGAATATTTTCGTGAAAGACTTATAATATTCATTTGAGAACCCATGCGGTCCCGGAGATTCCCCACATCCCTTCTAAACCTACTAAAAGACATGCATCAGGGCACAACCGCGAAAGTCCATATTAATGTTTCAACCTCTGCCAGTTTTGAGACCTCGTCTGGTGTTCGACAAGGTTGCGCCTTGGCTCCCGCACTCTTCTGCAGGACCATGGACTGGATCCTTCAGCGTATTGTCCAATGTAATGGGGTCACTCTACCAGAGTACCACTTCACCAACCTGGACTACGCCGACGATGTTGCACTTCTGGACGTCGCATCCAATAATCTGAGACACTCATTGGAACAGTTCGATTTTGAGGTGTCCTGTCTTGGGCTTCCCATCTCCTGGCAAAAAAACAAGCTGCAGAATCTAGGAGTCGGCGCAATCCCTCCGGACCTAGACATAAATGGCCAGAGAGTCGACGATGTCAGTGAGTTCGTGTACCTCAGCACACAGATGGGAGGGCGCTTCCAGACACCCTGTAGAGAATAGTGCTGGCAGCCTCAGCGATGAGGTCCCTGGAAAAACTCTGGCAGAGGCAGAACATAACACTCAGGACTTAGATTTGATTTTATCAGACCTGCGTAATGACAATATTATTGTACAGCTCAGAGACCTGGACCTTGCTGTCGTAAACCACTGAGCGTCTAGAGTCCTTTCACATGTGATGCCAACACCAGATTCTCTGTGTCCCTTGGCTTGACTTAATCAGAAACAGCGAGATACAGGCTTGCACGGGGCTTGAGTCAATCACAGAAACAATAACAAGGGGACGACTTGCACTTTTTGGTCATGTTGCACGCTTGTCAGAAGCTGTCTCGGCCCACGGTGCTATAACCGCAGCAATTGTTAGGAAAATTGGGAAACGACCCCCCTTCCGGATGGCGGAAGCCTCCTGGTCATCCGCGGAGCTCCTGGGTGCAACAGGTAGGCACTTCCTCTGACATCAACACTGAATGAAACAATGCTCTTGGTCGTGGTCATTCTAGATCGGCGCTACGGACCCTCATCATCCAAGCGAGATAACTAACCTACGAACTGAGGCAAAGCATGTCCATTGGCAGTAATGCACTAGCAATTAATTTATTTATAGCAGTGTGTATTGGTCATGTGTTATGGTTTGAAAAATGAGGCATTGTTCTTGTTAAGCCCTCTAAAATGCATTGATGTCCTTCCTGACCATGTCCGAATCAAGTACAAGCTTCTTCATCCTTCTTATATTCCACTCTAGGATATCAATAGATATATGTTGAGCAATCTTGGATTTAGGGAGATGAGTGTACCATCACCCCTCACGAATTAAGTGATAATCACTTGCCTCTTATTTGGCTTTTCTAACTATTACTGTGAGATAGCTCAGCAACTGGAAAACCATTTCAAAAATCCACACAAAATATCTGCAGTCAGTGACCAAGGAGAGTGTGTGACTCTTCTCTGCTGGACTCACCTGAGCAGTTATCTGTAGGAATCTCCTCCTCAAACTCCTGTTTGACCGTCACAATTGTCACTTCATCACTAAAAATGGTGAGATCTTCATCCTGAAACAAAATCTGAGAGACAAATATTGAAAAGTCAGCAGACAGTTGGAGAAATTGTGTGGAAGGTTTTACATGACAAGATTAATAATCATGATGACCAAATATGACCTGACCTGAAGAGTAGTTATCTGAGCCACATAGCTGCAGGGCTAAAAACCAGACATAAATATTAGATGGCAGCTCAATGACCCCTCAGGAACCCCGTACACATGTATATCCGACATGGCTAGACACGCTGCACTTTGTCTCAGTGGAGGAGATCAGCGTCTACCAGACACATCCGCTGTTTGTCTCGGGGAAAATAAAGGAGCAGATAGATATAAATCCAACCTGTTGGCTCCTTATTCCCACCAGCAGTCTCCACCGCCAGAAAACTGGGGGAAGATCCAGACAATATGTAATGTCTCTGGTCAGCGGTAACCTGCCATCTCCACCGGCCTCATCACACAAGTAGAAGACTTCTAATAAGACTGAAGACAAGAGCTTCACAGCCTTCTACAGATGAGAGGGACATCTCCATGTACCTGGTGGTCCTGTGGAAGAAGAGGAGGGGGACATCTCTCTGGTGGGCTTCTCTTACTGGATGGAACTGGAGGAAACACAGACAGACACCAAAGTCATTCTTTATATACAGACTAGTAATTATTAGGAAATTATAATACCAGTATTTTTGGTGGCAGAAGGCACCACACATCTCTGCTACATGCATGTCACACACAGCTCTGCTATGTTGCTTTCGCATATGAGCTGCACGTGATTTATGAACTTCAGCTGCTCGCTGAGGAGACATGTTCTCTCATAGCTTTTGCATGTCTGCTGCATAAACTTCAGCTGGTGGCTGAGGTGATATTGTGGCTTGTCACTGTATCATGTAAGCTGCATTAGCTTCACGGCGGCGTTGAACCCTTTGTGGTGACATGTTTGCATGACAGCATTGGTTTGTTTTAAAACTGGACAACGGTTCACAATTAGATGAGGGCTGGACTGGTGTTGGCGGCATTAGCACTTGAGATGACGGGATATCACGTTCAGGAGATGTGAAGATAGCGATGAACGACTATGATTTAATGTTATTGCTCATTATGCACTGCCAGCTATGTATGTGTACATTTGTGAGGTGTCATTTATTGGAGTCTCTACACAGGTGTCTAGCTGTCTCACAACCAGCTACAAACTGCCACACTGAGTACTGCTGTGTCCATAGCAACTGAAGCTGTGGGGAATGTAGTCCGCCCATAATCCTTCATTTAGCTCAGTGACCATGTGACTGATCACATGATGGTGACATCATCACAGGTCCTGTCAGCACATGAGATTTGCATGTGTAAATTTGTGAGGTGTCATTAATTAGAGTCTTACAACCAGGTACAAACTTCCAGACGGAGTACTGCTGCATCCATAACAACTGAGACCACAGGGTTTTTTTGGGGTGATGTAGTCTGCCCATAAGCCCTAATTCAGTGCACAAGGAGGATAAAGGACCTGTGATGATGTCACCGTCATGTGATCGGGGGTGGAGCTAAGAGCCTGTAACTGACATCACAGGTGCTGTCAGGCTCTGCATGTAATGCACATATGACACACAGAATGACAGACAAGTGGTCATTAGCACTTTGATAAGACTCCCCGTGTATTTAGTCCTGTCTATTACCTGGTGATGGGAGCGGCTGGTGGGTCTCCATCATTGCGTCCTTGTACAGATCCTTGTGTCCTTCTAAATACTCCCACTCCTTCATGGAGAAATAGACAGCGACATCCTGACACCTTATAGGAACCTGACAACACAATATACAGTCATTACCCAGAAGCCTCCAGTGCTGTTACTGTATAATGTCCCAGCATTCCCTGCAGCGTCACCTCTCCAGTTAGCAGCTCAACCATCTTCTGGGTGAGTTCTAGAATCTTCTGTACATTGATGTCCTCATGTATCAGGGGGTGTGGTGGGGGCCCCGTGATTGGGCTCAAGGTTCTTCCCCATCCAACACACGCAGGGGCCCGACAGCAATCACTAGGGGTCTTCTTCACTACTGTGTAATCCTATATATGGGGAGACATTAATAAATATCCCTACAGACATTTTCTTCACCTCTCCAGTGACTTCATCTATTCATCATGTTATTAACATCGATAAGAATGATGTAATGTGACATCATCAGAATCTCTCCCCTCTCCAATCACATCATCTATTACCATAGATAGAATGATGCAATGTAAAATCATCAGAATCTCTCCTCTCTCCAGTCATGTCATCTGGTATTACCATAGATACGAATGATGAAATGTGACATCATCAGAATCTGCCCCTTCTCCAGTGACATCATCTGTTAATGCCAGGGAGGGCATGTTTTACATTTTGTATACTAGGTTTAGGGATGGTTCTACAATACAAAAAACAAATATAGATAGCTAGGCTTTGAGGTAATCTTTTTGTGGTTTGACCGTGCACCCTCCCTAACTCCTTATATGGTATGAAAGTGTTCATTGGACTTCACTGCATACAGGAGAGCTGACAATTCAATCTGACAGAGACCTCTCAGACATCTCCAGCCTCTGTCACAACTGCGTTTGATGCATAGTCAGCATAGTACTTCACTGGAAGCTTATAATTCGGCTGCTTACACAGCACCCCTATTAAATGACACCCTGTGCATCCCATTATTGACTGCCAACAGTTACATAATTTCTCCAAACAATACATGCTGTGTAAATATATTAGTGGCAAAAGACAATTGCCCTCACAGCCAGCCTAACAATACATATTTAATTCTTTTATGGACTCAGTAAGGATTTAGTTCAGCCACCTATTCCTTAATTTAAAGTGTCTTTGTCTGTTTTGTCTGTTTTGAGCGCATATATGTCAATAAAGTATATAATTTATTATTCTCTTCTGGGAGGGTATAACCATTAGGCTATCTTTTTGTGTTTGGCAATTTCTTTGGAAAAAATTTAATACCAGAGATAAAAATAACGTAATGTGACATCATCAGAATCTCTCTCATTTCCAGTCATATCATGTTATTACCATAGATAAGAATGATGTAATTTGACATTATCAAAATAATCTCTCACCTCTCCGGTAAGCTGGTAGAGCATTTCTAGGGTGAGATTTAAAACATCCTCTGCCATCTTGTTCCTGTCCTTTTCCATCCTTGATGGATCAATCAGAAAAATCTTCTTATATGGAAGGTATCTTATATTGTAGAGATCCTAATGGAAAGATAATCAAACAATGCAAAAAACAGACAAAATACCATTTAAAAAAAATTATACAATTACTGGAGATGAAACATTTGAGGAAATAAAGTGTAAACTTTGTAGGCTCTCTTTTTTATTTATTGGAACATCAATTAAATATCTTATTTAGGCCGGCTGTGCATGACAGGGTTGGATTCCGTATGCGGGAGCCTGCAGCGGAATCCAACCCTGTGTCTAGCCGGCGTCCGTGCGTACCTGGCATTTTGGCCGACTCTTCTGTACAGATTTTTTTTTAATCCCCTGCTTTTCCCGCGTCATCGCTAGGGAATGATGTGGAATCTGTGACCTTTGAAGTCAATTGACATTGCGCAATGGAAGCTGTCCGCACGGAATCCGCTCAAAAATAAAGCATGTTGTGGCTTTTCCTTCTTGAGCAGAACATCGCAATTGATTTCCACTCGTGTGTAGGAAATAACGTTTTCCTACACACTATGTTATTGCACCATGCTACCTGCAACCTGCCCTGACCCATTGCCTAATTACCGTATGAAAATGTGTGTAACTAGCCCTGACCTTTGTTAGTCTTCTTTACTGTGTTCACACCATCAGGTACCACGCCATGGCCTTGTGTGGCAGCCACAGCAGCGAAACTATGTTGCTGGTGCTCCAAACACCACTTATTGCCAAACTGTTTGACAGAAATTATAATGCTAAAAGTCTTCACCAAATTAGATCTCAGGGGCACTTACAATCTCATCAGCATACTTGAAGGAGCACTACTTCTGGTTCTCTTTAGAAATAATATATTTCTGCCTATTAAACCTGTGCCCAAAATAAACCCTCTGGAATGTCCTACATAGAATCACAGAATGGTAGAGCTGGAAGGGACCTTCAGGGTCATCAGGTACAACCCCCTGCTCTGTGCAGGATCACTAAATCATCCCACACAGATATTTGTCCAGCCTTTGTTTGAACACTTCCATTGAAGAATTCACCACCTCCCATGGCAACCTGTTCCACTCATTGATCGCCCTCACTGTCAAAAAGTTTTTTCTAATCTCTAATTTGTGACTCCTCCCTTTCAGTCTCATCCCATTGTTTCTAGTCTTTCCTTGTGCAAATGAGAATAGGGTTGATCCCTCTGCACTGTGACAACTCTTCAGATATTTGTAGACTGCTATTAAGTCTCTTCTCAGTCTTCTTTTTTGCAAGCTAAACATTCCCAAATCCTTTAACCGTTCCTCATAGGACATGATTTGCAGATTGCTCACCATCCTGGTAACTCTTCTCTGAACTTGCTCCTGTTTGTCTATGTCTTTTTTTAAAGTGGGGTGCCCAAAACTTCATACAGTATTCCAGATGAGGAAGAGGAGAGGGTGGTAATTATCTCACATGATCCAGACTCTAGGCTTCTCTTAATACATCCCAGAATTGTGTTTGCCTTTTTGGCTGTTGAATCACATTGTTGACTCATGTTCAGTCTATAATCTATTAGTATATCAAAATCTTTTTCACATGTGCTGCGTAACCCAATTCCTCCCATTCAGTATGTGCTTTTTTCATTTTTCTTGCCCAGATGTAGGACTTTGCATTTCTCCTGGTTAAATACCATTCTATCAGTTGCCACCCACTGTGCAAGCTTTTCTAGATCTTTTTGAATACGCTCCCTCTCTCTTCCCTAGTGTTAGCTATCCCTCCTAGCTTTGTTTTGTCGGCACATTTCATCAGTTTCCCATAGATTCCCTCCTCAAAATCATTTATAAAAATGATGTACAACACTGGGCCCAAGACAGAGCCTTGTGGTACCCCACTTGATACATTCTTCCACTTGGATGTGCAGCCATTTATGACCACTCTTTGAGTATGATCACTCAGCCAGTTGTGAATCCACGTAACAGTTGCCTTGTCAATCCCATATTTGATCATTTTTTCAATAAGCATGGTAAGAGATACTTTGTAGAACTGAGTGAACACTAATGCTTGGGTGCTTGTTGCTGAAGTCAAACTTTTCGTAATGCTCGAGAGCTCGTTTCGAGTAACGAACCCCATTGAAGTCTATGGTGGACTAGAGCATTTTTGTATGGGACCGATGCTCCGCATAGGTGATGACTTGTGGAGCACCAGAAAACATCATAAAGTCATGGAAACACCACAGAAACGGATAGGGAAGGGCAGGGGCAGCATGCAGGGCTGCATCTGAGGCTCCCTGGTCCCACTATTAAGCCAAAATGGGGGCAAAAGTCTGTCGTCACCCCCCTAACAGTTTACTTGGGACAAACCCTCATTAGCAAGGCACACATGCTGACAACATCTTAGCTAAGCACCACACTGCCTGCAACCATGGACAATCACTGCCTAAGGAGGAACCGGAGACACACACTGCAGAGGGCTGACAGGGCTAGGCAGCGAACTTCTTTGAAAGTGTGGGCGATAGCCCACAATGCTGTTGAGAATTAAAGATAGACTGACCAACGATCATCATACCAACGATCATCATTCCAATCCCGTGCCACCTCCGTCACAAAATTTCAGGAGCCGCAAACGTGGGCATAAAGGGGACTCCGGTACCAGCACTTCTACACATCTCCACAATGCAGCAATACTCTGTGGGAAGCACGTGAGCGGGCCCAGGGTCAGGCTTGGTCCCAGCCTCCACCTTGTGTGACCCAAGGTGTCGCGAGTTAAATAGCAATGGGAAATCCATGTGTCCCCACATAATTCATTCTGTGTAGGTGTCAGATAGCTCAACACCGCAATGGAAAGTCTTTGAGTTCCTTGGGCTCGCCTATGCTGTGGGTGCACAAAGATGGTATTACACAGGAAGAAATCAGAGTGCCCAAACATGGCAGAGTTTCACCCCGCCAAGGAACTCGGCCTCGGCCCACATTTCTGCCCAAGTCAGTCAGTGTATTTGTGCCAGATAGGTAAAACACCGTGATGGGAAGTTTTTGTGCACCCACAGCATAGGCAGACCTCTGTAACATTTCTGTAGCAAAAGTATAGGTGAACCCCTGTAACATTTCTGTAGCAAAAGTATAGGCGAACCCTTCAAACCATTCAGTAGAAAAGGTATAGGCAGACCCCAGTAAAATTTCTATTGCCAGAGTATAGGCGCACCCCAGTAACATTTCTGTAGAAAAATTATAGGGGAACCCCCATAACATTTCTGTAGCAAAAGTATAGGTGAACCCCTGTAACATTGGTGTACCAATAGTATAGGCGAACACCTGTAAAAATTTGTTTACCAAGAGTATAGGCGAAGCCTGGAAAAATTAGTTTGCTAACAGTATTGGCAATGGCCTGAAAAATTGGAGTACCAAGAGTACAAGTGTACCCCTGAAAAATTGCTCAACCGCGAGGGCAGGTGAAACCCCCAAACATTTTTGGAAGATACAGCTCGTTATTGGTTAATTTGTAACAGAGCCTGGAGGCAGCCCTTCGCAAAAATTGGTTTAAGTTTAACTTTAAAAGTTTTAAACAGAACATTTTGGGTTGCATAGAAATTGGCAGTTCAGTGTGATGACATACTGTTTTAGGAGTAATAATGTCCGAGAGGGATACACAAAGCTAATTCTCCCCCCTTTTCTGGGGGTGATAGAGGATGCTTTTTTCTCCTGTTGCAGCGAAAAGATTTTTTAGGATCCGCTGCTTTCCACCGGTGGAGAAGAGAAGTCTGGGGAAATCCAGCCTTTGTTCATCTTTATGAGGGTAAGCATGTCGGCACTGGCAGTTGACAGGCAGGTACGCTTATCCGTGATGATTCCCCCAGCTGCATTAAACACCTTCTCTGACAAGACGCTAGCGGCAGGGCAGGCCAGCACCTCCAGTGCGTACAGCGTAAGTTTGTGCCACGTGTCCAGCTTTGACACCCAATACTTGTATGGAGCAGAGGCATCACAGAGGATGGCTGTACGATCAGCTACGTACTCCCTCACCATCTTTTTACAGTGCTCCCTCCAACTCAGCCTTGACTGGGGAGTGCTGACACAGTCTTGCTGGGGAGCCATTAAGCTGGCAAAGGCCTTGGAGAGTGTTCCCCTGCCTGCGCTGGACATGCTGCCTGATCCCCGCAACTCCCCTTCTAGTTGGCCCTCGGAACTGCGTCCTCTGCCACTAGCGCTGTCAGATGGGAACTTTAGCATCACTTTTTCCACCAGGGCCCTGTGGTATTGCATCACTCTCATACCCCTTTCCTTTTCGAGAATGAAAGTGGAAAGGTTCTCCTTATATCGTGGGTCTAGAAGGGTGTACACCCAATAATCCGTGTTGGCCAGAATGCGTCTAACGCGAGGGTCACGGGAAAGGCAGCCTAACATGAAGTCAGCCATGTGTGCCATGGTCCCAGTATGCAACACATTGCTGTCCTCGCTAGGAAAATGACTTTCAGGATCCTCCTCCTCCTCCTCTTTAGCCCATACACGCTGAACAGATGAGAGGCAAGCAGCATGGGTACCCTCTGCAGTGTAGCCAGCTGTCTCTTCCCCCTCCTCCTCATCCCCCCACCTTCTCCTCCTCCTCCTCCCACCCCTCCCCCTCTCCCTTCTCCCTTCTCCTCCTCCAAAACACGCTGAGATATAGACATGAGGGTGGTCTGGCTATCAAGTGATATACTGTCATCCCCCGTCTCCTGTTCCAACCGCAAAGCATCGGCCTTTATGCTTAGCAGCGAACTTCTCAGCAGGCAAAGCAGCGGGATGGTAACGCTAATGATGGCCTCATCGCCGCTCACCATCTGGGTAAACTCCTCAAAGTTTGGGAGGTCCTGGCAGATATCTGCCATCGATGCCCACTCCTCAGTAAAGAATTGTGGAGGCTGACTACCAATCCGCCGCCCATGTTGCAGCTGGTATTCCACTATTGCTCTACACTGCTCATACAGCCTGGCCAACATGTGCAGCGTAGAATTCCAGCATGTGGGCATGTCGCACAGCAGTTAGTGCTCTGGCAGCTGAAACAGTCATTGCATGGTCCTCAGGGTGGCAGCGTCTGTGTGGACTTGCAGAAATGTGCGCAGACGCGGCGCACCTTGCCGAGCAGGTCAGACAAGTGGGGGTAGTTTTTCAGAAACCGCTGAACCACCAGATTGAAGATGTGGGACAGGCAGGGCACGTGTGTGAGGCTGTCGAGCTGCAGAGCAGCCACCAGGTTACGGCCGTTGTCACACACGACCATGCCATGTTGGATGCTCAGCAGCGAAAGCCAGAGGTCAATCTGCTCTGTCAGACCCTCCAACAGCTTGGGGGCCGTGTGCTTCTTGTCACCCAAGCTAATTAGTTTCAGCACGGCTTGCTGACGCTTGCCCACTGCTGTGCTGCCGTGCGCTACCGACTGTTGGCGACGTGCTCACACGTCTTAATTGAGAGGTAGAGGTGGCGGAGAAGGGTTTGGAGGAGGGGGCATAAAATGCTGCAGATACCAGCACCGAGGTAGGACCTGCTATTCTGGGTGTGGGTAGGACGTGAGCGATCCCAGGCTCTTACTTGGTCCCAGCCTCCACCAAGTTCACCCAATGTGCCGTCAGGGAGATATAGTGGTCCTGCCCGCCAGTACTTGTCCACGTGTCTGTGGTTAAGTGGACCTTCCCAGTAACCGCGTTGGTGAGGGCACGATTTATGTTGCGGGAGATGTGCTGGTGTAGGGTGGGAGCGGCACACAGGGAAAAATAATGACGACTGGGGACCGAGTAGCACGGGACCGCTGCCATCATGTTTATGAAAGCCTCCGTTTCCACAAGCCTGTACGGCAGCATCTCCAGGCTGATTAATTTGGCAATGTGCACGTTTAAAGCTTGTTCATGCGGGTGGGTGGCGGCATATTTCCGCTTTCGCTCCAACGCTTGTGTTAGCGACAGCGAGAGACTTTACTTGATGGAGTCGAGGACGGTGGAGGTGAGGGTGTGGGTGCAGGCTGGGAGGCGCTCGTGCCTTTGTCCTGGGAGGGGGATTGGATCTGTGTGGCAGGTTGGGGCACAGGGGAAGAGGCAGTAGTGTGACCCGGAGGCGGTGAATGGCCTTCGTCACACCTTGTGGGGTGCTCGGCCATCATATGCCTGGGCATGCTGATGGTGGTGAGGCTGGTAGTGGTGGCTCCCCGGCTGATCTTGGTGCGACACAGGTTGCACACCACTGTTCGTCGGTCGCCCGCGCTCTCACTAAAAAGCATCCACACCTTTGAACACCTAGCCCTCTGCATGAAGGCTTGCCGCGAGGGGGTGCTTTGGGAAACAGTTCAGGGATTCTTTGCTCTGGCCCTGCCTCTACCCCTGGCCACTCCAATGCCTCTTCCAACCTGTTCCTGCTGCTGCACTTGCCTCCCCCTCTGAAGCCCTGTCCTCAGTAGGCTTAACAAACCAGGTGGGGTCCGTCACCTCATTGTCCAGCTGCTCTTCCTCCGAATCCTCTGTGCGCTCCCCCCTCGGACTTACTGCCCTTACTACTACCTCACTGACAGACAACTGTCTCATCATCCTCATCCACAAAAAGCTCTTGAGACAGTTGCCGGAAGTCCCCAGCCTCATTACCAGGACTCCGGGAACTTTCCAAAGGTTGGGCATCGGTCACGATAAACTCCTCAGGTGAGAGAGGAACAGTTTTTTCCCCACTCATGGCAGAGACCCGAGAACAGTTCCTGGGAGTCTGCCTGCTCAGAATATGTCATTTTCATGGAGTGAGGAGGCTGGGAGGAAGGAGGAGCAGCCAGAGGATTCAAGAGTTGCAGTCCCGGGAGTAGTAGACTGCGTAGAAGACTGGGTGGTCGATACATTGCTGGACGCGTTTTCTGCCATCCACGACAGGACCTGCTCACACTGCTCTGTTTGCAATAAAGGTCTACCACGCGAACCCGTAAATTGGGAGATGAAGCTGAGGAGCCCAGAAACTTGCCTCTCTCCTAATCCCTTAGCAGCCGACTGTGATTCACCACGCCCAGGAACTCGGCCTGTGCCCACCCTCACTTGGTGGCTCGCGTCCTCGACCCTTACCCTACTCCTCATCATGGCGGATTAAGAATAGAGCAGGGCCCAAATAAATTACCCCACTGTACAGCACTGACAACTGTGGCTTAATTCACCGGACACAGAGACTTGTAGATAGTGGAGGCTCTATCCTCTGACTTGAAAAAATTAACCTGCTGTCTTGCGCTGATACCTAGGGGTAATTTACCGCTCACAGAGACTTGTAGCTAAGAGAAGCTGTATTGAGTGGGAGAAGACTCTAAAGCCAGTCGATAGTGCTGGTAACTGTGGCTATCTCAACCCCACTAAGGAAAGTGTATTGTGAGATGCTCTGCACAGCGGAAGAGCTGAAATACTTTGCAGTGGTCCAGGAAATATTACAGTACTGTTTAGCGGTGAGACCTCTGTCTAATGCACTGCAGACACAGAACGGTATAACTGAAGTCATTTGCAGTAGGTTAGGAAATATTAGAGAGCAATTTCACGGTGAGAGCTGGTTGTACGGCACTGCCGGCCAAGAATGGTATTACTGAAAGGCTGGGAACAGGCCTAGATGCGCAATACAAAAGTTGGTGCACTACTACTCCCAGCCAGCCACAACCGTAAAGCACACGGTCAGATGTAGCCCTAAGAAGGACCGTTGGGGTTCTTGCACAGAGGATCGGGAGTCCTGTAAAACTTTCCCTACATAGGCAGCTCTGTCCCTAATCTCTGCGTAATACACTGCAGACAGAGAACGCCATCGTTGAAATGGCCTGCACAGCCCGAGATGCTTAAAAAAAAAATTGTGCACTACTGCTCCCAGCCAGCAATAAAAGTAATGCACACGATGTGGAGTAGCCCTAAGAAGGACCGTTGGGGTTCTTGACGACAGGAGCTTACTCTAACACTGTCCCTATATCAGCAGCAGCACTATGCCTAACCTCTACCAGCATGCGTCTAAGGCGAGCTGCGAGTGGGACCAGTTTAAGTACTTGGCAGTCACCTGAGCGGCCCAGCCACTCACTACTGTGGAGGGGGAGAGGGCTGGCACGTCACAGCAGGAAGTGGTAATGCCTTCCCGCATGTTTATTGGCTAGAAAATGGCGCTAAAACACTTCAGATATATGGAAGGTCTCCGGGACTCGAGTACAGCGTGGTGTTCATCTCGAGGAACGAGCATGAGTACCCTAATACTCGAACGAGCATCAAGCTCTGACGAGTGTGCTCGCTCATCTCTAGTCATGATACAAGACCATGAACAAATATCTAAAGAAGTCTGATGCATATAATATATTCCAGCCTACTTTGCAATCTCCTTGTCTACCTCCTTCAGGAAACAAAGCCTATGAAACAGGACATTAACCAAAATAAAAAAAGACAAATAATTCCCCCCCCCCCCCCCCCCGTAAGTAGCAAGAACTTTGTCTCAGGACCTTATTGAAGATAATGACTCTACCTCTCCATATATATATCTCCAAATCATAGCCCTGCCCACTCACTAGCCCCTGAGGCTTTGCAGGCTACCTCAGGAACACAGGAGATATTATGACTCTTAATGCCAATGCTCGATAGAAGACTGGAGGTGCTTCACACCTCAATCAACTCCGCTTTATCTCTTTTCACCACAAATATCTTAAATAATAACAGACTTAGAAAATAAAGTGGGCTCCTACAAAATAACACAGTCTGTAATCTAGAACAAAAGATAACCACAGGTCAAAAAAATGAACACATGTTGAGAGAGAAACTTGAAGACCAAGAGAACCGTGATTGCAGGAACAATCTATGTTTTGTTGGCATCTAAGAAAACATCATGGGGAATTAACTACTTACTCTACTAAAGGAAGAGCTCTCTAAAGCCCTATCTTCAGAAGTGCCACTTTATAACGCCAGCAAAGAGCGACCTCATAGAATACGGGCCCCCAGATCATCAGATGCCAATAATCAATGTCCTAGGCAAGTAATTGCAAACTATCTGAATTGGGTAGCAAAAGAATGCATTCTGAAGGACTACTGTGGTCAACGAGTCTTAAAAATAAGAGACTTCAAAGTTTTGATATTTCAGGACTTTTCTGCTTCAGTTTCCTAAAAACGAAAATTTTTCACTCCAATCTGCCATTATCCCAATGTAAAGGCCATAAGGTTCCAATTATGTTTTTCAACAAAACTAAAAGTGCAAGATAATGGCTGACAACTGATCTTTGATGACCCTCGATCAGCACAGCAAAACTTCTGCCTCCAAGAGGATGGTTAACCACAGTAAATCATAATTTGAAGATTGTGTGCTTCCTATTCAGATGCAAATTCAAAATGTGCAAACTGCAATGTGAATTGTTGTTGTTGTTTAAGTAACAAGGTTTAGACCTCGCTTTAGATTGAAGGTTAACTGACTGAACAGGTCTTTCAGTATTTTTATTGGGTATTATGTTTTGACACCAAACTGTTTCTCTCTCGTTGTCTCCAGATCTGACTCGTTGGTGCATGGATCCCTGACCATATCCCAATCAGCCTTCTGTTGCTTGATGGGATGACAGGGCATAAGGTAGACCACAATGGCACAATACACAACCCAAATTTCTCATTATGGTGACAAATATTTGGAACACAACAGAACAGGAATATTTAACTTCCATGAGCATTAAGCTCGTGTCATGGAAAGTGGCGGGCCTCAAAACACCAATCGAAAAGGAAGAAGGTTCTTAATCACCTGACATGCCTTCAACCGGATGTTATTTACCTTCAGAAAACACACTGGAGACTCAACTCAGGGGCCTCTTTAAAAGCCCTCTGATTAGACTCTTGCTACACCGCTTATCATGCATCTCGATGAGTGGCTGCTCTCTTTTGTATGGGCCTGCTATATACCAAAGAGGAGGAACAGATGGGGAAGTTAGATATCTATTGTTAAAAGTATGCATATATGATAAACATTAGACTTTCCCTAATATATACGCTCCAGAGACCTGCTTCACCACGTACAATGAACACTACCTCAAAAGAATACACATTCTATTCTTCAGCCCACCACAGTTTCTCTAGAATAGACTTTTTTTCTCCTATCACTTCCTTTATTCAAAAAATTCTCAGATGCCGCTATACTTCCTACAGTAATATTGGATCACGGTTCGGTCCTTTTTGTCCTTCTGTGTTAGAGACTTAAAGAAAACAAAAATCGCTGCCGGATTAATGAAGTCCAGTGCAGGTTTTAGATTTGGTTCTTCACCTTCTAGCTCAGTAGTTGTGATGTAATGTAGTCACACCTGGGGGTGATTAGCTTGCTATTTAGCTGGGCTGGATACTGAGCTATGGTGCTGTGAATTGCCAGTTGCTAAGTTGTAGTAAGTGGCTCCCATGGACAGGGTGGTCTCCTCTGTGACGTGAACAGAGGACGGCTCCGTGTGCTGTGGCTTCACCACTCACTAAGTGTGGCATTTCATTTGATTTTTCTTTTGGGATTTTGCTTTGTCCTTTATTTTGTTGGCCAAGTAGGGTTACTTAGGTCACAGGAATGGATGCAGGCCTGCATCTATCGAAGCGATCAGTATGCCGTGTTAGGCAGTGTCCTCTCCCTTGTCATCACGTATTTAGGGAAAGACTTCCCTGTTTACTTATTTTGTGTTGCTTGGGTCTGCTGCTGTTTGGGCTACTTTTTGTGCATATCCGCAGGTGCAGGTCCAGCACGTCATTTGCGGACATAACACTACCCTTCATACTTCTATAATTCAGAAGATTTTGAGGACTGATTGTACACTGGGCTAATAACCTTTGTAACAACATCGAACATATAGATAACATCTCTTTTTTGGGGGCTGCATTGAAAATGGTAATGCAGGGACACATAATAAAGTATGTTTCCTTCAAATTTAAACAAACCCAACTACAATTCTCTAAGCTACAACACTCTCAACTATCTGCACAGCAACAATATGCCTGCTCACCATCCCAACATAATAAAGTATCTTATGAGCAAACAAAACAAGTATTGGAATCTTTTGTCCAAAGCCAAGCAGTCTGGCTTACTAAACTAGATCAAAATAAATTTTAACGGCAAGCCAACAAACCAAGTTGGACGTTAGCCCACACAGCAAACTCACAATGAAAATACAAACCAATTGTATCTCTAATAGATCCCACAACAGTTGCTAAATGCTTCCAACACACAGACATAGAAGTGGTCTTATAGAATTACTTTGAGGATCTACACAGGGCACCCCCTACAAACTTGGAGGACATTGACTCCTGGTAATAATCTCTTATACTGCCCAAACTCACATTTAACCCCTTCCCTCTCCATGACGTATAGGTACGTCATCGAGCGGCGGGGTATGTATGATGAGAGGTTGCGGGGCAACCTCTCTTCATACAGTGCGGGCATCAGCTGTTTATAACAGCTGGCGCCCGCGGGCAATAGCCGCTATCGGCCGATCACAGCTATTAACCATTTAAATGCTGCTGTCAATTCTGACAGCGGCATTTAAATCCCCTGAACGATGCTCAGGGGACCCGCACGGCCCTCCCGCGGTGAGATCAGGGGAGCCATGCAGGTGTCACGGCAGCCGGGGGCCCTTAGAAAGGCCCCAGGGCTGCCTTAGCAGACTGCCTATCAAGTCATCCTTGGGAGTGGCTTGATAGACTGCCTATTAAATGGCAGTATGACGTAATGCTATAGCATTACGTCATGCTGCAGGAGCGATCAAAGCATCGCTGGTTAAAGTCCCCCTGGGGGACTACAAAGTAAAGTAAAAAAAAAAAAAAAAAAATCAATAAAGTTTTTTTAATTGTGTAAAAAAGTTATAAAACTTTAAATCACCCCCCCCTTTTGCCATATTATAAAAAAATCTAAATCATAAAATAAAAATATGTATTTGGTATCACCGCGTCTGTAAAAGTCCGATCTATAGCATAGATAGCAAAGTATAGCATTATTTTTCCCGCACGGTGAACGTCGTTTTTGTTGCCGTTTGTGCGCCGTAGAAACAAAACGCACTGAGATTGCGAAATGTCGGGGTTTTTTTCATTTTACTCCACTTAGAATTTTTTTAAAGTTTTTCAGTACATTATATGGTTCTTTAAATAGCACCTTTGAAAAATACAACTCGTCCCACAAAAAACAAGCCCTCATACAGCGACATCGATGGATAAATAAAAGGAATTACGATTTTTTTGAAGGGGGAGGAAAAAACGAAAATGGAAAAGGAAAAAGGGGGCTGCATCATTAAGGGGTTAAACAAAAAGCTTCCTTGGGAGGTGTCATTTTCTGAGGAGGAACTACGAGCAGTAATTGTGACTTCATCAAATAATAAAACTCCAGGCCTGATGGCTATAGTAATTTATTTTATAAGATCCTACAAACAGAAATAATACTCACATTAAAGAGATTATATAATGACATCTATGCCCAAAATATCCAGGTAGATACTCTCAAAACCATAGAACCGTCCTCATACCCAAACCCGACAAAAACCGTAATTAGTATAATCCTACCAATCAATCTCTCTATTGAATTGTGACTATACATTTTTAGCAAAATTATTAACCAATCACCTCAAAAACATATTTCCATCCATTATTCATCCCTCCCGAAGAGTTTGCAGACAATTCACCAAAAACATTTAATGAGAAACCGTGCATTGCCCTAGTGTGCACATCACACGCTAGGCGATGTGTTTTACTGTCCCATTAAAAACAATGGGCAATGTGTATATGACTCCATTCAAAAGAATGGGGTTCATATTCGCATGAGATTTGTGTGCCTAACAAACAAGTCTTACATGATTTTCTCGGTTGTGTGAAACCGGCCCTACTTTTCAACCTCTCACTAGATCCCCTACTACATCATTTGCAATCATTGGCCCAGCAACAACTAACCTATCTACACCATTTCAGCATCACTGTAGCAGCTATCGCAGATGATGTGCTCCCAATTATTAAAAACACGACTATTATCCTCTTGACAATTCTCCAAGGTCTCCAAAAGTTGGGTTCACTATCGGAATATGCCCATAATTTGGGAAAAATAGAAACTCTACTAATAAATGGCCTACCAAGACAGCGATGGACTCAATACCCTTTCCAAAGGCGGATAAGTTTTATTACATATCTCGGTGTTGACATACCTAAATCACATCACAAACTTTATGAGATTAATATTAAACCTTATATTACATCACTGGAACAAATTCTGCTAAAATGGCACAAACTCCTATTATCGTACCTAGGTACCTTTAAATATTGCTGCTGCAGTTCTGGTATTGTCCCCTTTTTTAAGTTATCTGGTACAAAACTTGTATGTATTTCTCCATCTTCTGGCTCTGCTGCGAGTGGCATTAGGTGTGACATGCTTGGTCTCACCTGTGAGTAATTTGTCAGGACTATCTAACCTGGCCTTGTGCTTGGCTTCAGTGCTGTTTAATTTTCAGTCCTCCTCTGGCTGTGGTGGAAGTCAGAACTTGGTCCTGGATTCTCCTGTTTGCCTTAGTTTTCTTTAAGCTAAGTACAGTGCTTATTATCTTTTACATCTTGTTTGCTGTGGTATTCTCCTATCCCACGTAGGGTCAGCTAGTGGCCTAGGTACGCAGTCAGGTTCACCCTTCGCAGGGTGAATTCCTTGTTGCGGTTGTCTTTATTGTTTGCATTTGTGTATTTCAGTTTATGGATCCAGAGTGTCCTGCTGTTTGTGACAAATATTTTGAGACCACCAAAACTTAAATGGTGGGATCAACCTTCCCAACATAAATATGTACAACATAGCGGCACTAACAAGAATAATATTTGATTGGATACAACAAACCTGTTTTCATAGACACAGATATTGAAAAAAAACTTACACCTTGGATTGCTCTCCTTGATTTCTTACATCTCCCTTATTCGATGAACCCAGAAGAATGTAGAGCTCACCCCTTACTAATATCCACATGCAAAGCATGGTAAAAGTTGCAGAAATCAATCTCCTTGCACCTCAATTTTTAAATATATTTGTAACGTCTTACCGGCGCTTGGTAGGAGCTATGGGTGAAGTAGCCATGTGGGACTGGAGAGTAGTCACAAGGAAGCTGGAGGTCATCAGTAGGTAGTCACAGTTGCAGTGCAATGGATGAGGCGGAAAACGTAATCAGATGGAAGCCAGGAGTAATTATTGGGTAGTCCCAGTTGCAGTACAATAAATTAGGCAGAAAGCATAGTCAGATGGAAGCCAGGAGTTATAGGGTAACCACAGTTGCAGTGCAATGGCTGAGGTGGAAAGCATAGTCAGATGGAAGCCAGTAGTTATGCAGGAATAGTAGAGGAGCAGGTAACGTGGAGCTTGACGAAACAGTGCTATGAAGCAAAATAATTACACAATGAGGGAGTGGCAAGGCCAGGTTTATATAGAGGGCTAATTGGGGAAGGAACAAGATACAGGGTGTACTAGACAGGGAAGCCATGGAATCAGGAACAAGGAATGAGTCTAAGAATCAGAGAGAGCTATCCAGCATGCTGAATAGCTTAGTATTAGGGTTGCCACTTGGGGTGCAGGAGGTTGCAGTTTCAAATCCTCTCTTCCAGGACAGCCTCCAGATGTCCAAGGAGCTAGCTTTCCAGGGTACCTTTGGTGAAACTCCTTTGTGAGCCTCAGAGCATGTACGTTTTTCTCCGGCTTCTGCTTCGGCCCATAAGTTCTCCTTTGGCCCATATCCCTGCCACTTCACGAGGTACTGTAGTTTACCCCTCTATGGTCTAGAGTCCAGAAATTTCTGCACAACGAACACGTCCTGGCCCTGAACCTTCATGAGAGGGGGAGGTGGCTGAGGTCTTCCCACAAAAGGTATTTCCATGCAATGGCTTTAGCAGGTCTGCGTAAAAAACAACAAAAAAAAAAAAACGGGGAAATCCTCAGGTTGCCCAGGAGCTTCAGACAGAATGCCACCTGGCTGGCCCTCACTGCTATTGAGAAGGGTCCCATTAATTTTTTCCCAAGTTTGGGAGAGGGTACATCCGCTTTCAGGTTCTTAATAGCTAACCACACCTTTTCTCCAGCCTGGAAGGTAGAAGCTGCTTGGTGGTGACGGTCAGCCGCTTTTTTATAGGTATCCTGCGCTTCCCATAAGGCTTCTTTTAATTGCTTCTGCATTTTTGCTAACACCATCATGATTAACTGTCGGGACCAGAGTGTTGATGGGGAGGCCAGGAATGAAGACAGGAGTAGTTGGAGTAGAATGGGCTCTGGGCAGGTGAACTGTGTTGAGCATTGTTGAATATGAACTCTGCTGCCGGTAAATAAGTCATACTGCTCCAGAGTCTAGTTTGTTCTCTCGGTGTGGCTGTTAGAGAATGAAAAGGCAGGAGGAGAGATTCACGATAGTTCCCAGGGCTGTGCAGAAGTGTCTCCAGAACATTGAGGTGAACTTGACCCCTCTGTCAGAGACCACATAATCCAGAATTCCATGTAAATTGAAAAACTTCCTGAATCATAAACTTTGCAGTGTGTTCGGCAGTGGAAATCTTTTCTATGGGGATTAAGTGAGCCATCTTTATAAGTCGGTCCATGACCACAAGGGCAGTAGTCATCCCTTTCGAGGGAGATAGATCCACTATAAAGTCCATGGATATAGTTTCCCATGGTCTGGATGGGACTGGAAGGGGCTGTAGCAAATTCAGAGGGCGAGCTCGTGGTGTCTTGTTCCGAGCACATACTTTGCAAGAGGTGACATATTTCTTCACATCCCTCCTGCAGACGGGCCACCAGAAGGAACAAAGTAAAAAGTCTGTGTGACCCCAAGTTGACTGGCAAGCTTGGAATTGAGGACAAGTTTAAGAGCTTCAAGGTCAACCAGCCTACGGCATATATAGTTACCGTTCTCGCCACCAAACCCACCATTCTTGAAGGAGAGCTTCACATCTTTAGAAGAATGACTAAGGAAAGGGTCACATTTGTAGAATCCTTCTAGCTTTGTTAAGAGGTCCTCAGAATTCAGGATACCCAAAAAATTATTTGGGGATAGAATTGTGTGGTCTGTATTTTACTTCTCTTCAGGCTCTGAAAATATCCTGGATAAGGCATCTGCCTTGCTATTTCGAGAACGCGAGCAGTAGGACACAATGAAATTAAGCCTGGAAAAGAACAAGGCCCATCTTGCTTGTCTAGCAGATAACCTCTTGGCAGTACAGAGAAATTCTAGGTTTCTGGATAGTGGGCTCCTTCCAAGAGGTGCCTCCATTCTGTGAAAGCCACTTTGATGGCCAAAAGTTCCTTGTTCCCGACATCATACTTTTTCTCTGTGGGTGATAGGGTGCAGGACAAGGATGTAGTTAAATTCATCTCCAAATCACTATGATAGGATAGCTGCCACAGCGGAGTCAGAGGCATCTACCTCCATGACAAAAGGCAATTCTGGTCTTGGGTGGATTAGTACTAGTGCTGAAGTAAACAGAGCCTTTAGTGTCTCCAAAATGACTTGTGCTTCAGGGGGACCAGGAAAACGTGTGTGCTTTCTTTGTGAGGGAGGTGATGCGAGAGATGACTTTTGAGAAGTCCTTGATAAATTTTCTGTAGAAGTTTGCAAAACCGATCAGATGCTGTACTTCCTTCAAACTTCTTGGAATGGGCCAGTCCAGGATGGCTTTAAAACATGCTGGGGTCCATACTTAGGCTGTCTGGGAAGATATTGTAACACAGGAATTGAATTTGGGTCTGTTCAAATTTACACTTTTCTTGCTTCATGTAGGTTGTTCTTTCAGGTGGTCTTGGAATGACTAAAAGTGCTTGCAATGTTCCTCTAAATTGTCAGAGAAGATGAGGATGTCGTTGAGATATGCCACTACAAAGTGATCTAACATGCCTCGAAATATGTCATTGATAAAGAGTAGGAAGGTAGCAGGAGCATTGCAGAGACCGAATGGCATCACTAGAGATTAGAAATGTCCATATCTTGTTTTGAAAGCTGTTTTCCATTCATCTCCAGGGTGGATCCATACCAGATTATATGCTCCTCGGAGGTCCAGTTTAGTAAAGGCCTTGGCTGCCGAAGCCTCTTCAGCAGTTCTGAAATGAACGGGGAAGGATAGCGATTCTTAACAGTAATCTCATTTAGTTCCCGGAAGTCAATGCACGGTTGAAGAGTAGAATCTGTTTGTTTAACAAAGAAAATGGGGGCTCCCGCAGTTGAAGCCCTACTTTAGATTTTCATTCAAATGTTCTTGAAGAGACCCTAACTCTGGTTGTGCAAGGTTGTAGATACACCTTAATGGAATAGAAGATCCAGGGAGCAGCTCAATAGGACAGTCATATTGCCGATGAGGTGGCAGCTGGTCAGCTTTCTTCTTGCTGCAGAAATTCCTGAACATCTGGTAGTGAACTAGTAATTTCTCAAAGTCCTGTTGACCATCCTAGAGGTCTTGCACTGATTTAGGGGTGGATGGTGCCATCTGACAATTCTCTTTACAGTATTCTGAAAGGAAAGCAATGGTCCTTGATTCCCAATTGATACAGGGATTTTGGGTAGAGAACAGGGGGATCCCGAGAATCACTGGAAATTTAGGGGATGAGCTGAGCTGGAAGCTGATCGTTTCTTGATGTTCAAGTTTCACGCAGAGCTCCAGTTCGACAGTCGCCTGTGTAACAGTTCCAGAGGACAAGGGTGACCCATCCACGGTTTCCATATCAATTGGTATGGGCTTAAGTCTGGGGGCAATGTATTTGTCACAAGCAAATTTTAAATCCATACTTTCCAATTGCTCCTGAATGCAACATAGTTAAACACTGCCTCTTCGGATTACCTGTTAAAATCTCTATTGAAAGGACAAATGCTGGAGCGGGGGCAGGGTTTTTTACTCTCTGTCTTGAATTACCAGTGCAAAGGTTGCTTCATGCCAGCTATATTGGTAGTGGCCTGGATGTTGGCTAGGGTAAGAGTTCTTTAGAACTTGTTTGGACAGCTTAAAGCACAATGTCCCAAGTTTCCACAATAAAACCACAGATTATCAGCACGGCGTCTTGCTTTTTCAGTGGTGGGAAGGGGTTTGTGGAGGTCATTGACTTGCATTGGTTCTGGCGCGGCTTCAGTTCTTGACGGAGGACTCAATGTGGATAACTGAAGGAATTTGGGGTGCGAGTGCCCCAACCCCACAGTCTCTCTTTTCGCAGCTCAGAAAGTCTCTGGTCAATCTGGATGCACAGCAGAATGAAGTCTTCCAGGTTATCAGGACTCTCTACTCTGGCAATGTCATCCTTTACCCATTTAGATGATCCCTGGCAGAATTGGCTCTGTTGTGCAGCTGGGTTCCACGTGGTATTATTCTCCCAGCAACGAAATTCCACCGTATACTCTGCAACCGAATGCCACCCTTGTCATTGGTTATGTAACCTGCCTTCAGCTGTGACACAGCGGATCGGATCATCAAAGATTTGATCCATAGCAGTCATGAAGGCATCAAGGCCATTGAGCAGATTACTGTTGGTCTCTATGTATGGCGAGCGCCATGTGAGCGCCTCATCAGTGAGGAGGTTAATAATGAAAACACCACCTTCCGATCGCTGGTAAACAAGGTAGGCTGCATCTGGAAAAAAATCCGGCATCGATTTAGGAAACCTCGGTATTGGCGACGATCTCTTGCAAATTTCAGGGGCAGTGACGTGCGGATGTCTGGCACTGAATTGAACATCTCCAAGAGTTGCCTCTCAAACCCCTCAATCTCTTGTTGCAAAGCCGCAACACTTTCCTGGTAGGAGGCACAAAACTCTTGGAGCTCTGTGACCTGTTTCCTAAGCGTGGTCACTATGAACTCCATTTTGGGGTGTGATTATTTTGTAACATCTTACCGGCGCTAGATAGGAGCCACAGGTGTAGTGATCGTGTGGGACCAGAGAGTAGTCAGGAGGAAGCTGGAGGTCGTCAGCGGGTAGTCACAGTTGCAGTACAATGGATAAGGGGGAAGCTTAGGGAAGACATGGAACTAGGAACAAGGAAAAGGAGACAAGGACAAGAAACATGAGACTTAAGGCCAATTTAGACACAAGGATTATCACTCAAAATTTTGAGCGATAATCTTTGTCTGATATCCATGCCAGTATCAGCTCTGACAGTATCAGCCATCGTGTCCTCTGGCGGCCGGGTCTTCTTTTGCTACTGATCTGTCCAAGCATTATATTTTTTTCTAGCGACTCTGCTTGCACTACATGGCCAAAATACTCGAGTCTGGTCATCTTGCCCTCCAGTGATATATCGGGTCTTCTCTGTTTGTTACTCTCGCCATCCAGGGCATAAACAGCAGCTTTAGCCAGCAGCTCAAACGCACCAGTCCTGCTATCAGCTTTTTTCATAGTCCAGCGTACACCTCCATACATGGCTCTGGGGAATACGGGGGTTTGCACTATCCTGCGTTTAGTTGCTATGTCGATATCCTTACTTTTCCAGATTTTGTCCATGTTTGGTATTGCGCTTCGCCCCAATACTATCCAATGTTTTATCTCTGGCATAGATTCTGGCCAATTTTTGAACCAAGGAAGATGAAGTCTCGCACGCATTCTATGACCTCATTGTCTTCTTTAAATTCAGGTAGAGGCCCATATTTTCACTTTCAGTTTTAATCTTCCATATAAGCTGTTTCTGCAAGCAGAGTTGTGCCATTGGCATAATAGAGATTGTTGATGTTTCTGCCACCTATTCTCACCCCGGTTTCCAATTCTAGGTTCATTTTCCCCATGATCACTTCTGCATACAGGTTAAACAAGACGGGTGAGAGGATGCAGCCCTGTCGGACACCTTTGCCGATCCCAACTAGATACATACAACAAGATTTTCCCAATTCCTGTATACTCCGATACGCAACACAATATGGTTTTCACAGAGCGCTTCTTGAAGTGGGTGTGGCCTAGTGTTAGAAGGCGTGTCCAATCAGTTATTCTAATTTATGCAAGAAACACAAATTATAGGTGAAACGTCCTGCATAGAGCTGACTCTGCTACATGGAGGTGATCCGTATATTAAGAGTCTTGTGCACGGTAATACATTGTCACATTCACACCGACACAAACAACACAGCTGTAAGAAATCCGCCCACCGGCTCCTTACAACCAATTCCATCAGTGTGTGCGAGGCCGGAGGGCGGGCAGTACCAACCGCAGGAGGCACAGTGTGAGAGGGGCATACAGGGCAACCCAGGAGATAAAGGTAACAGCTACCTTATAACAAGGGGTTAATGCTTCCCTCCCCTAGCGGTCCTGAAGGGGTTAATCCTCCCAATCTCCAGCGCTCCTGAAGGGGTTAATCCCACCCCCCAAAAGGGTCCTGATAGGGTTACTCATACCCCCCTCCAGCAGTCCTGAGAATGAGGGGTCACACACATACCTCACCAGCAGAGCCGGACAGCAGCCGTGTGCCTACAGGACCTGTGGTGATGTCACTGTCATGTGATCAGTCACGTGTGTGGGAGGAGTCAGGGATCACATGACCAGGTGGTCATTAGTATACACAGGACTCTGCTGAGCCCCTCATGAGCCACTAATAGAGATGTGACCCTTCATGAGGGGAAAACCCTCTGCTGCCTGCTGTATACAACTTACAGGACTACACATTACACACACAGCTCTGCTACACCGTACATATTACATACACAGCTCTGCTACACCGTATACATTATATACACAGCTCTGCTACACCATACACATTATATACACAGCTCTGCTACACCGTACACATTATATACACAGCTCTGCTACACCGTACACATTATATACACAGCTCTACTACACCGTGCACATTATATACACAGCTCTACTACACCGTACACATTATATACACAGCTCTGCTACACCGTACAGATTACATACACAGCTCTACTACACCGTACACATTATATACACAGCTTTGCTACACCGTATACATTATATACACAGCTCTACTACACCGTACACATTATATACACAGCTCTACTACACCGTACACATTATATACACAGCTCTACCACACCGTACACATTATATACACAGCTCTACTACACCGTACACATTATATACACAGCTCTACTACACCGTACACATTATATACACAGCTCTGCTACACCATACACATTATACACAGCTCTACTACACCGTACACATTATATTCACAGCTCTGCTACACCGTACACATTATATACACAGCTCTGCTACACCGTACACATTATATACACAGCTCCAGTACACCGTACACATTATATACACAGCTCTACTACACCGTATACATTATATTCACAGCTCTGCTACACCGTACACATTATATACACAGCTCTGCTACACCGTATACATTATATACACAGCATACATTATATACACAGCTCTACTACACCGTACACATTATATACACAGCTCTACCACACCGTACGCATTATATACACAGCTCTACTACACCATACACATTATACACAGCTCTACTACACCGTACACATTATATACACAGCTCTGCTACACCGTACACATTATACACAGCTCTGCTACACCGTACACATTATATACACAGCTCTACTACACCGTACACATTATATTCACAGCTCTGCTACACCGTACACATTATATACACAGCTCTGCTACACCGTATACATTATATACACAGCATACATTATATACACAGCTCTACTACACCGTACACATTATATACACAGCTCTACCACACCGTACGCATTATATACACAGCTCTACTACACCATACACATTATACACAGCTCTACTACACCGTACACATTATATACACAGCTCTGCTACACCGTACACATTATACACAGCTCTGCTACACCGTACACATTATATACACAGCTCTGCTACACCGTACACATTATATACACAGCTCTGCTACACCATACACATTATATACACAGCTCTACTACACCGTACACATTATATACACAGCTGTGCTACACCATACACATTATATACACAGCTCTACTACACCGTACACATTATATACACAGCTCTACTACACCGTACACATGATATACACAGCTCTACTACACCGTACACATTATATACACAGCTCTACTACACCGTATACATTATATACACAGCTCTGCTACACCGTACACATTATATACGCAGCTCTGCTACACCGTACACATTACATACACAGCTCTGCTACACCGAACACATTACATACACAGCTCTGCTACACCGTACACATTATATACACAGCTCTGCTACACCGTACACATTATATACACAGCTCTGCTACACCGTACACATTACATACACAGCTCTGCTACACCGTACACATTACATACACAGCTCTGCTACACCGTACACATTATATACACAGCTCTGCTACACCGTACACATTATATACACAGCTCTACTACACCGTACACATTATATACACAGCTCTGCTACACCGTACACATTATATACACAGCTCCGCTACACCGTATACATTATATACACAGCTCTACTACACCGTACACATTATATACACAGCTCTACTACACCGTACACATTATATACACAGCTCTACTACACCGTATACATTATATACACAGCTCTACTACACCGTACACATTATATACACAGCTCTACTACACCGCACACATTATATACACAGCTCTACTACACCGCACACATTATATACACAGCTCTACTACACCGCACACATTATATACACAGCTCTGCTACACCGTACACATTATATACACAGCTCTGCTACACCGTACACATTATATACACTGCTCTACTACACCGTACACATTATATACACAGCTCTACTACACCGTACACAATATATACACAGCTCTGCTACACCGTACACATTATATACACAGCTCTACTACACCGTACACATTATATACACAGCTCTACTACACCATATACATTATATACACAGCTCTAATACACAGTACACATTATATACACAGCTCTGCTACACCGTACACATTATATACACAGCTCCGCTACACCGTATACATTATATACACAGCTCTACTACACCGTACACATTATATACACAGCTCTGCTACACCGTACACATTATATACACAGCTCTACTACACCGTACACATTATATACACAGCTCTGCTACACCGTACACATTATATACACAGCTCTACTACACCGCACACATTATATACACAGCTCTACTACACCGCACACATTATATACACAGCTCTGCTACACCGTACACATTATATACACAGCTCTGCTACACCGTACACATTATATACACTGCTCTACTACACCGTACACATTATATACACAGCTCTACTACACCGTATACATCATATACACGGCTCTGCTACACCGTATACATCATATACACGGCTCTGCTACACCGTACACATTATATACACGGCTCTGCTACACCGTACACATTATATACACAGCTCTGCTACACCGTACACATTATATACACAGCTCTACTACATCATACACAATATATACATAGCTCTGCTACACCGTACACATTATATACACAGCTCTACTACACCGTACACATTATATACACAGCTCTACTACACCGTACACATTATATACACAGCTCTACTACACCGTACACATTATATACACAGCTCTACTACATCATACACAATATATACACAGCTCTACTACACCGTACACATTATATACACAGCTCTGCTACACCGTACACATTACATACACAGCTCTAATACACCATACACATTATATACACAGCTCTGCTACACCGTACACACTATATACACAGCTCTGCTACACCGTACACACTATATACACAGCTCTGCTACACCGTACACATTATATACACAGCTCTACTACACCGTACACATTATATACACAGCTCTACTGCACTGTACACATTATATACACAGCTCTACTACACCGTACACATTATATATACACAGCTCTACTACACCGTACACATTATATACACAGCTCTACTACATCATACACATTATATACACAGCTCTGCTACACCCTACACACTATATACACAGCTCTACTACACCGTATACATTATGTACACAGCTCTGCTACACCGTACACATTATATACACAGCTCTACTACACCGTACACATTATATACACAGCTCTGCTACACCGTACACATTATATACACAGCTCTGCTACACCGTACACATTATATACACAGCTCTGCTACGCCGTACACATTATATACACAGCTCTACTACACCGTACACATTACATGCACAGCTCTGATACACCGTACACATTACATACACAGCTCTGCTACACCGTACACATTATATACACAGCTCTACTGCACCGTACACATTATATACACAGCTCTGCTACACCGTACACATTATATACACCGCTCTGCTACACCGTACACATTATATACACAGCTCTGCTACACCGTACACATTATATACACAGCTCTACTACACCGTACACATTATATACACAGCTCTATTACACCGTACACATTATATACACAGCTCTGCTACACCGTACACATTATATACACAGCTCTGCTACACCGTACACATTATATACACAGCTCTACTACACCGTACACATTACATACACTGCTCTACTACACCGTACACATTATATACACAGCTCTCCTACACCGTACACATTATATACACAGCTCTCCTACACCGTACACATTATATACACAGCTCTGCTACACCGTACACATTATATACACAGCTCTGCTACACCGTACACATTATATACACAGCTCTACTACACCGTACACATTACATACACTGCTCTACTACACCGTACACATTATATACACAGCTCTGCTACACCGTACACATTATATACACAGCTCTGCTACACCGTACACATTATATACACAGCTCTGCTACACCGTACACATTATATACACAGCTTTGCTACACCGTACACATAGTATACAGAGCTCTACCCCACTAAATGAATTCCACACACGGCTCTACTACCCCGTATACATTACACACACGGCTCTACTACCCCGTATACATTACACACACGGCTCCACTACCCCGTATACATTACACAAACGGCTCTACTACCCTGTATACATTACACACACGGCTCTACTACACCGTATACATTACACACACAGCTCTACTACACCGTATACATTACACACACGGCTCTACTACCCTGTATACATTACACACACAGCTCTACTACCCCATATACATTACACACACAGCTTTACTACCCCGTATACGTTACACAGACAACTCTACTACCCTGTATACATTACACACACAGCTCTAATACCCCGTATACATTACACACACGGCTCTACTACTCCGTATACATTACACACACAGCTCTACTACCCCGTATACATTACACACACGGCTCTACTACCCCGTATACGTTACACACAGCTCTACTACCCTGTATACATTACACACACAGCTCTACTACCCCATATACATTACACACACAGCTCTACTACCCCGTATACATTACACACAGCTCTACTACCCTGTATACATTACACACACAGCTCTACTACCCCCTATACATTACTCACACAGCTCTACTACCCTGTATACATTACACACACGGCTCTACTACCCCGTATACATTACACACAGGGTTCTACTACCCTGTATACATTACACACACAGCTCTACTACCCCGTATACATTACACACACGGCTCTACTACCCCGTACATATTACACACACGGCTCTACTACCCCGTATACATTACATACACGGCTCTACTACACCGTATACATTACACACACAGCTCTACTACCCTGTATACATTACACACACGGCTCTACTACCCCGTATACATTACACACACAGCTCTACTACACCGTATACCTTACACACACGGCTCTACTACCCCGTATACATTATACACACGGCTCTACTACCCCGTATACATTACACACACGGCTCTACTACCCCGTATACATTACACACATGGCTCTACTACCCCGTATACATTACACAAACGGCTCTACTACCCTGTATACATTACACACACGGCTCTACTACACCGTATACATTACACACACAGCTCTACTACACCGTATACATTACACACACGGCTCTACTACCCTGTATACATTACACACACAGCTCTACTACCCCATATACATTACACACACAGCTTTACTACCCCGTATACGTTACACAGACAACTCTACTACCCCGTATACATTACACACACAGCTCTAATACCCCGTATACATTACACACACGGCTCTACTACCCCGTATACATTACACACACAGCTCTACTACCCCGTATACATTACACACACGGCTCTACTACCCCGTATACGTTACACACAGCTCTACTACCCTGTATACATTACACACACAGCTCTACTACCCCATATACATTACACACACAGCTCTACTACCCCGTATACATTACACACAGCTCTACTACCCTGTATACATTACACACACGGCTCTACTACCCCCTATACATTACACACACAGCTCTACTACCCTGTATACATTACACACACGGCTCTACTACCCCGTATACATTACACACACAGCTCTACCCTGTATACATTACACACACAGCTCTACTACCCCGTATACATTACACACACAGCTCTACTACCCCGTATACATTACACACACAGCTCTACTACCCCGTATACATTACACACACGGCTCTACTACCCCGTATACATTACACACACGGCTCTACTGCCCCGTATACATTACACACAGCTCTACTACCCCGTATACATTACACACACGGCTCTACTACCCCGTATACATTACACACACAGCTCTACTACCCCGTATACATTACACACACACAGCTTTACAACTGGATGTGGAGATAATGTACAGCTCATGTCTACAATTCTGCTTGTGTGTTTGTCCATAATTGGGACTTAGAGAACAATCAGACCATATCCAATTAATAGTTCCTGAGGGTCGATGTACTTTTCCCATAAAAAGGTTTTCTGTAAAAGCAAATAGACGAACAAATAGAATTGCAAGTAAAAGTAAGTGAACCTTTGGAGTTCCTTTGATTTCTCCATTTATTTCTAATAAAGTATGATCTGATGGTATCCAGATCACAATGTGAGAAAGGATCCAATGAAGCCAATGATACACCAACAGCCGTCCCAGGAATATATCTGAGTGACATCCACCGTGCAGGGAGGGGAGGCCTTGAGACTGATAACCTGTAGCAATCACCTTCACCAAATGTGCTGTAGCAGATATTGTTTATTCATCAATATTTCTGGGATGCCATGCTTGCAGAGCCCTCTTCCGGTCGTGCCACAGCATCTCCATAGGGATGAAGTAAGGACTCTTCTGATCGAATTTTACTATGGGTAGTCTATATTGATGAGATCTTTTGGACATGGGGCCTCTTTTTAAAGCTTTGTTGCATCCCTAAATAACATTATTGGTATCAAATCTACATGTCAGGAGACACGAGTCTCATATTCAACTTCTTGATGTCAATATCAGATTGGATAGCGAAGGAAGAGTCCAGACTGACATTTTCCGCAAGGAGACTGCTGCCAACTGGCATCCGTCAACATTGAAAAAAAGGCATGCCGACTAGTCAGTATTTGAGAGCGAGGAGAAATTGTTCAGACTTGTCCTCTTTTATATCCCAGCGTGGTATTCCATATCAAACATGTAGATGGATATCCTCTAAGTAAAGCTTACAATAGGAGTGAACATACAGAACATTATATCTTCCTATACCCTGGCAGGAGTAATACTGACCCCACCAGGACGGACAGGATTAGGTGTATTATATATTATATTCCGCAGGGGTATTGGCCTATTCTATTATCTGACTCCGATATATCTGAAGTTATCAATAGCTATTAGAGATGAGCGAGTGCGCTCAGTTAAGGCAGTTACTCGAGCGAGCATCGGTCTTTTCGAGTAACTGCATACTCGTCCAAGAAAATTCGGGGGGGGGGGGGGGGGGCGGCGGGGGGAGAGTGAGAAAGATCTCTCTTCCCCCCCCCCCCCCCCGAATTTTCTTGGACGAGTATGCAGTTACTCGAAAAGACCGATGCTCGCTCGAGTAACTGCCTTAACTGAGCGCACTCGCTCATCTCTAATAGCTATCCAATTATCACTTTCCGCCGGGGTCGCAATTTAAAGGACATGCTTGTTCATAGTTATTTTTCAGGGTCCCCCCAGTCTCGTAATCTGGGAGGGATGAGACATCACTAGGTTGCCAACTATGTGGGAATTGTGGCGATGAATGCAACATTTTTTAGAAATCCCAATGATAACAAGACATACGCCATAAAAACTTCCATAAACTGCAGGAGTAGAGCTGCAGTGTACATGGTGATCTGGCCATGCCTGGAAATATATGTAGGTAAGACTATTCAGGAGTTCAGACACAGGATTTACAAGCATCAGAGTTGTATTAGAACCGGAACAGAAACACCCGTATCTAGGCAAAAAGATTGGTAGTTTGAGGTTTGGAGGTATATATCAGGTCCACTTGGGCCCGAGGAAGGGCAATCAAGATGCGGTTCTTTTGAAAGAAAAGGCAAGATGGATCTTTCGCCTGAAGAGCAAAATACCCTTGGGATCAAACAGTTTTTCTTTTGGGGCATGTATTTAAATGTCTATTTTGATATTTGATACTATTGAGTTAATACGCTGAGGCTTGTTTTTTCTTTATTTAGACGCATGGAAGTATATATTGTAAGGTACTGAGGGGCGTAGTGGTGGACGGTCGCTACGTCGCCCCTAGATTCCGGTACAATGCATTAGGGGACTGGAGGAAGGTCATGTCCCGCTCTCGGAGACGTAAGAAACCAGGAGCGTAATGTGGTCTCCAGCAAGCAGTTGCTAGAGATCTGTTCTTTAAAAATATCCGGGCCCTGTTTTATTGGAATGGATGGCAGGTTGGTAGTGGGGCTGTCCATTCCACCTCCTCCACTCCAGGGTGTGGGCGAGCTTAGTCAGCCCAGGTGCTGAGGCTGAGCCAGATCAAGTGTGCACATAAATAGTAGGTGCACGGACACAGGGGAGCTAAGATGGCTGCTGGACCCTGGCAGCCTGTGTGACCGGCTGGAGATAGAAGCCCTGCTGTGCGCTGCACCTGCTAAGTGCGACCGGATCAGGCCGGGAGCTGCATTTTAGACTATTATTTGTTTGCCTGAAGTGAAGGTTGGACTTTTATGTTGCTGTTATAAAAATAAACGCAGGTCATGCCTGCTTTTGGACTGCATCCGCTGGTGTTCCGTCTCTGAATATCGCTAAACCCGCACGCTACCGAGCTATCCTCCAACAATATCTAATTTGCAGATTTCATTCGTCTTGTGTTTTCACGTAATCATATATCTGACTGTCGGCTTTATGAACCAATAAGTATTAGGGAGGGCTATTATTTATGAGCGTGCACGCTCTGAGACGCCGCGCCAGTATTGAAGCTTGGCTATCATAGCACAAACTATACTGATATCCAGGCCTTGCGAAGACCTTTCTTTATTCTATCAGCCCATTTTGCTATACGGAGCATGTTCTGGCTGATGAACATTGGGAATGCCTCTGCATTGTGGAGATTGTTATCCCCTCAGCCCATTTTGATCCACAGAGCATGCGTAGGATGACCCACACAGAGAATGCCTCGGTCTTGTGGAGATTTTTATTCTATCAGCAGGTTTTGATCGGGTTGATTAGCCCAGGTGTTATGTGTTCCTCTATTGGCTGCGGCACACGGTTTCTCCTATTGGTCTTTGCATTGGTGTCTGTGTATTACGCCCAGAGCCATTATTGGTTGATCCCTCTGTCTCTCATACAGCTGAAGGTTGGCGGGGAGGATACTGATCCCATCTCTTACTGTTATATATATATATATGTCTGTTACAGCCGGGTGCTGCATCTATACCTCCATGTACCCCTGAAGATGCCAGCTGTCTGGCGAAACACATCAGGGGAGCTCTAGTGTTATGTTTTAGTTTCAGATCTTTGCTGTAGGCATTTTTTGGCTCACTACTCATTGTGGTGCTTTCAGTATATTAGTACCACTGATACCAGTCAGTGGCTAGTGTCATATATGCAGTTCATTGGTTTCTATGGCTCAATGTGAAGAAACCATCATGTTGGAGTCGGTGGAGTGAGCGCTAGCTCCATGTTTCCTAATAAAGTATATATACACCTAATGTATTTAATGAGGCAGGTAGTTTATATTTTCAGATTATTTGAGTCCGTATAATCTTTTTTTGCCGCTACAGCAGATCTGTTTTTTTAATATTTCTTTGAGGTGAAATTTTTTATGTTTGATTAATAAGAGTTTATTCTTAAGGGCATCCAATGTTTAAAGTCAACTAGCAATTTGTATAGGAGCAACACAATTAGTCTGCTTTTGCAGTGTGTTTAACGCACCACCACACCGTCGCAACTGACAAGCCGCGACAGTACTTTCCCTCTGAGGGGCGGCCATAGGACCTTGTCTACTAGGATTCTGTCTATGAAAAGGTTTTAACTATCTGATCCATGTTGACATCAGAAGCTGGAGCCCACATACTCTCCTCAGGATCGTACCCTCGCCAATACACCAAGTACTGTAATGAGTTCCTGGCTTGATGAGAATCAATGATGCAGCTGATCTCAAACTGAGAACTCCCATCCACCATGACTGGAGAAACCTCCACCACAAAAGGTTTGGGCAAATCCGGCTGTATAAGGATAGAAGCTGCGTCAATGGTTTAACCATTTCTGAAACTCCCCATACAAATTTTTGGTAATAGTTATTAAACGCCAAGAATCTTTGGAGGACCTTCAGATTCTATGGCTAAACCCAGTCCAAAACAGTTCAGACTTTATCTGGATCCATCTTGAAACCACCCGGTGTTACAACATTCCCCTAGAAAAGTAATCTCCTGTACGGTAAAAATACAGTTTTTCCTTTTAGCAAACAAATCGTTTTCGCAAAGTGCTGGAAACACCCGATGAACAGGCAAAATATGTCATTGCAGAACAAATAAGAGTATCATCTAGCGCAGGGGTCCCCAACTCCAGTCCTCAGGGCCCCCAACAGGTCATGTTTTCAGGATATCCTATGGTAGGAACCCCTGTGGCAATGTCTGAGGCACCGACAATAATTACATCACCTGTGCAACACTGAGGAGATCCTGAAAACATGACCTGTTGGCGGTCCCTGAGGACTGGAATTGGGGAATACTGGTCTAGACAAACTAGCACAAAACAACTAATAAACTTCTGATGGATTTTTTTTTTTTTTGAAGGCATGAAACACAGAGAGACCATTTGTCAAACCGAAAGGCATCACCAGATTCTCAAAATGCCCTTCGGGAATGTTGAAGAATGTTTTCCATTTATCTCATTTTCTGATCCGTATTACGTTGTATGCCCCGGCGCAAGTCAAACCTAGAGAACCAGCTGAGTGGTAATGGATAAGGGTTGCGCTTAATGATCTTAAGTTCTCTAAAATCCAGACACGTTGAAGACCCCCATCTTTCTTCTTTACAAAGACGAATCCGCCAGCCACCTGGAAATTAAATGCAAGCATGTGCCCCTTCCTCAGGCTTAGGCAATATATTCCTTGAGACACTGTCTTTCCAGACCAGACATGCTATACATACGACTCTTGGGTAACCTGCAATCGGGAATAATATTAATAATACCATCTACTTCTCTATGAGATGGTAACTTATCTGTTCCTTCTTTAGAAAAACATTAGCAAACTGCCTGATAAACTCTATTAATTCTGCCACTTGAACTGCGGTTACAGTTATGCCTACAAGAAGTATCCCACTTAACAATGTCCCCTTTTTCGCAATCCATCATCGGGTTGTGCAACCTCAACCACGGTAATCCCAACATGACCTGTGTAGGGTGAGACTCCATGAGAAAAAAAAATTATCTTTTCAGTAAGAAACAATCCAATCTTTAAAAAAAACCCATTAGTAATAAAAAATTTTAAACACCTTTGAGTCGGAGGCAGAATCAATGGCTAACACTGGTATCAGCCAGTCAAAGGTTTTAATATACAGTCCCAGATGTTTGGCCACCTCATGGTGAATTAAATTGATTCTGGCTCCACTATCGAAAAAAAAGGTCACAGAAAAATACGCTTAGCAAGTAGTATTTCAGCAGGAAGGACCAGGTTGGAGGATAACGGCCAGGGGAAAGGAAACTTCCCCTTAACCTACAGGCCAACTAATTTCCTGACATACCAACTAAATGTCCAGTTTGACTGCAGAAGAAGCAGCAACCTCTATCCCCTAATTTTCCCCTTCTCTCGGGTTCCCTGGATAATGAACCCAATTGCATAGGTTCTTTTAAACCAGCGGACTCCACAAATATGGCCAAAAATTGCTCCCCAGTACACTCTTTAACTCGCTGACCAATCTGTATGGCTATTGACATAGCTTAGTCCAGACTTCTAGGGGTGGGATATGAAAGCATTAGATCTTTAACCTTATTACATAATGGAAAACAAAATTGGTTCCATAGCGCTGGGTCATTCCATTGAAACTCAGTTGCCCACCCTCAAGACTCATCGCAAAAATCCTTAATGGACAACTTCCCCTGTCGCAAACCTCTAACTTTACTCTCAGCCAGAGATATCCTGTAAGGGTCATTATAAATTAACCCCAAAGCAGAAAAACAATTCTTCACGAATGATAAAGTGTCAGAAGGGAGTTGCAAGAAAAAGGCCCAGGCCTGAGGGTCTCTCTGCAACCTAAAGATAACAATCCCCACCCTCTGAGACTCATCACCCAAGGAGATATGGCACAATTCAAAGTACAACTTCCAGGATTCGCTGAAAGCAATGAACTCCTGCCCTTTACCAGAAAACTGATCTGTCAAGTCCAGCTTAGGCTCCTTCTCAGAGACAATACTGCCCAGACATTGTTGTTCTACTTCTGCAACTTCAATAACCAGAGGTCTAAGCTGGTTAGATAACTCAATAGTATCCATAGGAAAAGCAAGGCAATAAAAAAACTCACTGAGAACATATAAATAAGGTGACCAGATGTCCCGATTTAGGCAGGACAGTCCCGCTTTCCCAGACTCGCTGAGCGGGTCAGACTTTTGTCCCGCTTTTGGGTCACGGGGTCACCATGAGGGCGATTACCAGCTGGGGTGCCTGGCTAGTAATTACTCAGTCTTACTGCGGCGCGATGCACATACTGACGTCAGTGTGTGCCCCCGGGAATCTCCTCTTCTCCTTGGTTTTGCAGGAGGAGAGGAGAAGGGATGTGGTGACCAGGCATACACACTTCGGCCTGCAACAGCGCTGCACACAGGGGCAGCGGCGCTTTGAATACGAGGAGGAGGTAAATATATCCATCTCAGGGGGGCTACTATTACTACAGGGGCTGATACTATTAGTAATAGTAATAGTGTTCTCTATATCAGCCCCAGTGGTAATAGTATTACTACTGGAGCCACTGTGGGGATCACTATTACTACTGAGGCTGACAGAGGGGACACTATAACTACTGGGGCCACTCTGGGGGTTACTATTACTACTGGGGCCAATAATAGGGACATTTACTACTGGGGCCACTGTGGGGTCACTATTACTACTGGGGCCTATATATAGGGGGTCACTATTACTAATGAGGCCACTCTGCACGTGGCAGCATACCTCAAACTGACTTGGGGTAGGTTTACACATGGCAGAAATGCAGCAGAATGGCCACAGTGGAAATTTCTGCACCTAAAAATCAGTCAAAATCTATACCATTGGTGCAGATTTTGACTGGAAATGAGCTGCGTACCCACAATCAGCGCTCCCCGGCTTCCGGTTCCCAGTGGCCTGGTCTGGTGCAACACCTGATCAGGTGATCAGGTGAGTCCACTACAGGCCACTGGGAACTGTAAGCCAGGGAGTACTGACGCGGAAAGCCTTCAGAAAAGGTGAGAGGGTACACAGCTGATTTCCAGTCAAAATGCGCCCCATGGTATGGATTTTGACTGCTTTTTGGGTATGTAAATGTTGCGGAATTTGCTCCCTGCATTTTTTTTAATAACCCTGTACTTTATATAACGATGAAGGTAAAATCATAGGTCGTGATAAGCCCACCCCTGACCACACCCCTTTGTTCAGCTTTGACCCTGGGAAAATCTGGTCACCTTAATATAAAGTCTATTTATGTCAATTTCGATCTGAGCACAATGCACCCCTCACCCAGGACAGATGCAAGACTGTGTCAACACCGGACAAATGGGAAGTACAATGAAAAACACAAAATAAGAGGGAAAGCTGACCCTGCTCCTTACTGAGAAAGGTCCCTACCTAAAAGCAGATTGGCTGCTCTGATAAATGCGAACCTGCTGAACACCTCTTGGCCTGCTACCCGACCATAACAGGGAGCATGGGAGAAGGCCGAACCACAGTACAAATTTCTGTGAGGGCAATAAACTGCAACTTAACTGTAAGATGTCCAGCTAACTCTAAGAGAACATGGACACCACTCCAACCACCACGACCAACTGAACTGCAATAAACAGCAATAAGCTAAGATAGGGATAGGATCTCTGGATCTACCAGACCCCCCTTCCCCTTACATCTGCACGGTAAGATGCAGAAGATTTTCAGCAAGATTTTGTCTTGCTGAAAACTGCGTGTTCTAGTCAAAAAAATATACAGTACATTCATTGTTTATCTGTTGGCATTTCCTTGCAATGTGATGTAGGTAGAACTAGAAATGCACTTTGAGCAAGAGTGAACAAGCGCCATCATAACATCCCTAACGGTTATTGTCTACAAGTGTCTAAAGACATTTTTCCTCTCACCATAACAAGGACCCCATTGCAAAACATTCAAGGGCATATTCAAAAACTGAAGACTAAAGAAATGTGCTGGATTTTTAGGTTAAATATATTATTCCTGAGGGGGTTTAGATGACGAACATACTCATGCCTTGATGAAGGACCCTGTGTGGTCCAAAAGCTGGCATTAACATCATGTATTTTTGTTAGCCATTAAAAGGTATCATACCTACAAGATGACTTGGTTTCTCTTACTGAGAACAATCTCACAATGAAGAATTAGAAGCAGTTTAGTTTGAGATTGCCTTAGCATTTTTTTATTTTTGTTTTTACTTTTTTTATCCTCCCCTTTTTATTAAGTCATGTAGGCTTTATGTTTCATTGTTTTCAATCTTTCCTTTTTTAACTAGTGTACTCGCTTGGTTTTTAGCATGCAGCTTCTAATGAATGAACATCCAGCAATTGACCTTTAATGAACATTTTATTAGAAAATTCCATATGTAAGTATAGAACTCTTTATATTTGTGATTGCTTTTTAGGATACTGGCTTTATGTAATGTTTTCATTACATCCTCTGTGGCTTTGTAGTAGTGTGCTTCCTCCTGCGTCATTTTGCAGTTGGAACGCAGACTGGAGCTGGGTGCTAACCTTCCCCTTTGCCGTCTGTGGAACGTACCAACACTTCTGGTCTTTGGAACGCATCTAGCAATCCACGGCCAGAATCACATGTCCTTTCTTGTAAGTGCTGTTTCCAGACTGTCTTGGGAGTCGTGAAGAACATTCAAAACTTCCTTTTGACATCGTTTATGGTGAGCTAGTACCAGAGCACTCATTGAAGGCCGTGATGGCATTGTTGCCTCCGCACATGAATGCAAGTATATTTATGGCTTTAATTTATGTACATTGATACTTACCCCTTAAGAAAAGGGTATATACCCCACAACACATTGTACAGACCTCCCTTTGTCTGTATACCATGTCTGACCCTCGATTTACCATATGTGGTGTTTGCTGAGTATCATGATTATACACCTATTTGCACATTAGATGGATGACTTTGCAGTTTCTACAATTTGCTTTTCTAGATTAAGGGGTGGTTTGGGTTGAACGGAAGCCCCTACCCAAATAAGTGCTATTTAACACATTATGCAGTTATTATTTAGCCTTCTGGCCTTGTTGTCTGAGAACTGGTTCCTTTTTGCCTTTTTTCCCCCTTGTATTGATACTGGTCCTGGTGTAGACTATTGGAGCTCTCCTTTACTGGATGTCCCTTCTGGACAGAGAAGATTTAGTTCCTTTCTCTATATACACATTTTTGGCTTTTTAGTGTTTGGATACTCTGTTGGTGTGCATACACACCAGGTGAGTTTACCATAACATATTCCAATTCCATCTGTCCCTCTGAGTCTGGGGCGCTGTTCCTATAATTTCCAGTTATGCTTTTTGACCATTCAGGTCATTATTGCATTTTTTATTTCAAAGAAAAATCCAATAAAACTATTGTGAATCAGAAATTACAGTCCCTTTCTCCTGTAACTGTACTTTGACTTTAACTCGTATTTTTAAAAAAATGCTATTTTTCTTTGCGAGTTCTATTATGTACAATTACAGCTGAGGTTTAGGTAAAATGCTTTTGTCAAACAGTACACAAAAATGGCTTCTCTCCCATGTGAATTCTCTGATGCACCACAAGATATGATTTCTGAGAGAAACGTTTACCGCATTCTGGACATGGAAATGCTTTTCTTCCTGTGTGACTTCTTTCATGTACAACAAGATATCGTTTCTGAGAGAAACATTTCCCACATTCTGGACATGAAAATGTTTTTGCCCCTATGTGACACTTTTGATGTCGATTAAGGCTTGTTTTCTCAGAAAAACCTTTATCACATATTGAACATGAGTATGGTTTCTCCCCTGTGTGGATTCTCTGATGTCCAATAAGACGTCGTTTCATTGCAAAGCATTTCCCACATTCTGGACATGAAAATGGCTTCTCTCCTGTGTGAGTTCTCTCATGTTTAACAAGATCTGATTTGATATTAAAAAATTTCCCACAATGTACACAAGAAAATGGCATCTCTCCTGTGTGAAGTCGCTGATGTTTAACAAAATTTGATTTGAGAGTGAAACATTTTCCACATTCTGAACATAAAAATGGCTTCTCTCCTGTGTGAGCTCTTTGATGTTCAACAAGATGTGCTTTCCTTAAGAAACATTTCTCACATTCTGAACATGCAAATGGCTTCTCTCCTGTGTGAGCTCTTTGATGTTCAACAAGATCTGATTTTCTAGTAAAAAATTTACCACATTCTGAACATGAAAATCTCTTCTCTCCTGTGTGACTTCTCTGATGTTTAGCAAAAGCTGATTTCTTAGTAAAACATTTCCCACATTCTTTACATGAATACAACTTCTCTGCTGTATGAGTTCCTTGATGTTCTCCCCTTCTGTGACTTTTCTTCCGCTTATTACTCTGTAATGAATCAGAAGGGTCCTGTATAAAAGGATCAAATGCTGGATATTTGGTGTGAAGGGATGAAGGAATATCTGGAAAAATGGCCAGTTCCTCATATGTATCTTGTGCGATATCACAATCCTCTGTTTTAACTTCTAAAGATATAAATTGTTCCTCTGAGCTCCCGCTATCATCATCTGCAAAGAATAAACAGATTTTACTACTTTTGAATAATATAATTTTGAATATGAGATTTTATACTTTTCCATACAAGTTACAAGTCATGCAGTAAAATTCAATTAATAAAAGACTATGATGGGATGGCAAAGGCAGAGAATGTACACTAATGACTCATAGAGACAATACCTACTTTTACAAAGAGATAAATCTAAGAAAAAAAACATCCCAAAAGATAATGTAGTATGAAAGGCTGAAAAAAGTCATATCATTCCAGTTCAGCCCATTACAACCCAATGTTAATCCAGAGGAAGGCAAAATAAAAAAAACAATAAGGGTAGAAGCCAATTTCCCCCATTTAAGGGAAAAAAATTCCTTCCTTACTCCAATCTGGCAATCGGAATAATACCTTGATTAACAACCTTTTATTAAATGATTATAATATAAAATATTGTATCGCTCAAGAAAGGTGTCCAGGCCCCTCTTGAACTCTTATCGAATTTGTCATCACTACATCCTCTGGCAGAGAGATGCATCAGTATTTATGATGGATGACAAAAATGGAACACACTTAATCTAATCAGCACACTTTGAAAAACAATGAGCATCCATCCCCATCATTGTGTTGCCATGTGATACATAATGCATCAATCCAAAATAGATAAAAAAAGGTATTTAAAGGATGGATTAATAAATAACTGATATAATCTACTGTGGCAACCTGGATCCCAGTTCCTGATGCTGCTACCATAGCTTCTCTTTTTGGCTTTCAGCCAACTTACACTTAAGTGTGGCAGGAACGGATGCTTTTATCTTACTTCCTGCCACACCCACAGGCGTTCCTCTCGAGCTCCTCCTCATTCTGTTGGGTTCAATGGGCCCGCAATGAAGCAGAGAGCGGAACATGGAACCCCCATCCTTGGGATTTGTATCCGCATTATTGAGACCCTCCCCCATAGGTGGATAGGTGATAAAAGTCTATAATGGACCAATTCAGCTACTTTTCTCGGTTGATAGTCAATGAGATTAAATCCATCTTTCTCTCTCTATCTGTAATGTGTCTGTGTGCACCCTATTTTTCCTTCTAATCACCCTTCCATGTATCCCAATTTAGATACCCTGGTGTTCAGGTCACCATAGATGTTAAACATTATCATCAGCTTAACCTAGAGCATAAGGATTAATAGTTTCACTTTACAGGTCCTTAAGTACAACCATATCCTGCGTCCTTCGTATGTCTGGTCTGTGGGGTAGTGTGGCAAGACAGAAGCCTTTTTTAACAAAGAAAAACATCAAAGCTCAGCTATGTTTTGCTAAAATCTACATCAAGTCTGCCAGAATAGTGTGGGAGAACATGTTAAGGTCTCATGAGACCAATGTTAAACTTTCTGGCCATAATTCCAAAAGGTATGTTTGGCGCAAAGAAGATCACACCCGCAGTGAAGATAGTAGAGGCAGCATTATGCTTTGGGGCAGTTGTCCTGCTGCTGAAAATGGGGCTTTAGTCAAGATGGAGGGTATTATGAACAACTCCAAATATCAGTCCATTTGGGCACCAAACCTTAAGGCCTCATGTCCACGGGGAAAATAAGATCCGCTGCAGATTCTCCATGTAGAATCTGCAGCGGGTCCCTCCTGCCCCGCGGACATGAGCGCCGAAAATAAGAATTTAAAAGCATTTACCTATCCGGTGCGGGCGGGGAAGGTCAGCTATTCCTCACGGCCGGATCTGCTTTTTCGGCCGGCGGATGAATTCCTCACGCCGGCGGCACGTCGCCGGCACGTCGTCGACATGCCGCGCGCATGCGCCGGGCACATCCGCCGAGCCGAAGCAAGGAAGATGCGGCCGTGAGGAAGAGGAGACCTTCCCGGTCCGCTACGGATGGTAAATACTTTAAATTCCTATTTTAGGTCTCCCGCGGATCCGGACGGCTTCCATAGGCTTCAATAGAAGCCCGCGGGAGCCGTCCCCGCGGGAGACCCGCACGAAAATGGAGCATGGTCCAGATTTTTCCATGCTCCATTTTTTTAAAAATCCCTTTTATTGACGATCCGCGGGTATTTATCTACCCGCGGGTGGTCAATGCATCCCTATGGGATGCGGATCCGCATGCGGGAGATCCGCTGCGGATCTTAAATCATATTTTGCCCGTGGACATGAGCCCTATAAATTCCACCTTTCAGCTTGACAAAGACCCAAAGGTTACCTCTAAATCAACAAATGAATGGCTTCGCTAAAAGATCAAGGTTTTTAAATGGCTCAGCCAGAGCCCATTAAAAAACCATGTGTTGACCTGAAGAAGACGTTACGCACGAGATGCCCTCACAATCTGACAGATTTAGAGTACTTTTGCAAAGAAGGGTGGGCAAAGATTGCCAAGTCAAGATGTGCAATGCTGATAGATACCTACCCAAAAAAACTTTATGCTATCCTAAAGTCATAGGGTACAGAAAGAGATGATATGACTAGAGAGGGTATAGATACTGATGATGTCACATTACATCATTCTTATCTCTGGTGAAAACAGATGATGTCACTGGAGAGGTGTGAGATTCTGATGATGTCATGTTACATCATTCTTATCTATGGTAATAACAGATGATGTCACTGGATTGTGGGAGAGATTCTGATATCACATTACATCATTCTTATTTATGGTAATAACAGATGATGTCACTGGGGAGGGGAGAGATTCTGATGATGTCACCTTATATCATTATCATCTGTGGTAATAACAGATGATGTCACCGGAGAGCTAATGGACTCTGGAAATGTCTGTCATGATATTTATTACTATCTACCCATATACAGGATTACACAGTAGTGAAGAAGACCTCTAGTGATGGCTGTCAAGGCCCATGTGTTTGATGTATGAGGGAGACCCGAGTCCAATCACGGGGCCCCCACCTCACCCCGATACATGAGGACATTGATGTACAGAAGATGTATGCATATGGAATTGTATAGATAATGGGTCGCATTGATGATAAAAAATAAATCTGAAATTATTCATATTTGTTGTCTTTTTTTAACACAACAAAAACCTGGCAATCTGACATGGGTGTATAGAATTTTTATATCTACTATATGTTTCCGATGGCAAACTGAACAAAGTTCCCTTATTCATACAGATTGGCAATGTGGCAAAGTATCAGCTTTCTGGTCAGCAGTTTTCTTATTCATAAATACAAGCACTTTCCCAGGGCTTCCTGTTCTTCTGTGCTCAGAAAATCGATATGTCATGGAAACCTTCTATTCTCTCATTTTTAAACCATTGGCTTAAACTAGTGAATTCCTGTATTCTATTCAAAAATATCCTCCATATGAACCGTAAGCGCCCACAGAAGTTTGCATAAAATTGGCCCAACAGGCTGGACACTCCAGGTTCCATATGCGGGAATTTACTAATGAGATGTTTAACCTAGGGGATGGAGCCAGACTAAAGGCCCATTTAGACCGGATGAATGTCAGGCAAATACTGCCCGACACTCCACCTCGCATACATTTGACCCTGGGCTGTTGCATGGGAGCAACCAGTAGGGGGGTGGGGTGGCTGCAGGAGATTTCTCTCCTCGCTCTCCCCCGCCCCTCTCTATTGACTTCACATAGCGGCTGTTCATTACTGAACGGCTGCTATCTACACTGAACGATCAGCATTCAGCAAATCATCCATCGTTTATGCAGCATGTTGTTAGCCAGCGATACGAGCTCCAACATTCCTGTCTAAATGGGCCTTAACGTGTTTCTTAATTCAGGCAATGACCACTTTCACAATGCTGCTTCATCATTCTGTTACATTGTACTAGTGTTTACAACATTTGCATGCAGCCATTGACTTGGGCTGTGCCACTGTAGTAGGTTCCTGTTTATTGTCGCCTGTTGTTAATTTTTAAATAGCAAAAATAAAACCTTTAAAAAATTGCTAAGAACAGTGGTGAGAGCCTCTCCCCTGGCAATCCAGCGATGCAGCCCTGTAGCTCTTCTGGTCCTCGATTAGGAATAGATACCACCTGACAGCTACAACAAATCAGAGGCCACAGTGATCACATGCCATTCTCCTGACATCACCGCTCAAATGCCAAGAGGCAGGATGCCAGCCCTGGTGGTGTGGTCTCTGATTAGCTGCAGCAGTCGATTTGTATCCATTCCATCATCTGACTAATTCCATCCCTATAGTGAAGCCTGGTGGTAGAAGCACCATGCTGGGGGATAGGTAGACCGGTCAGGGTTGATGGAAAGCTGAATGTAACAAAGTACAGAGATAACGAAAACCTTATCAAGAGTGCAGGGTACCTCAGACTGAATAGAAGGTTCCCCTTCCAACATGACAATGACCTTGAGCACACAACCAAGACAACACAGGAGGGGCTTAGGGACAACTCTGAGTGTCTTTGAGTGGCCCAGCTAGAGCCCTGACTTCAACTCAATCAAACATCTCTGGAGAGACCTGAAAATGGCTGTCCATAGACGGCCCCCAACCAACCTGTCAGAGCTTGAGAGGGTTTGCAGGGAAGAATGGCCAAAAATCCCCAAATCTAGGTGTGTGTATACCTTGTGGCATCATACCCAAGAGGACTGGAGGCTGGAATCGCTACCAAAGAAGTTTCAACTAAGTACTGAGTAGTGTGTGAATACTTATATCAATGCAAGTGTACAGCTATTTCTAACATTCTGTTGTCACTTTGTCATTATGGGGTACTGAGTGCGGAATGATGGGGAAAAACTTGAAATGTTTCTTAATTTGCACAAGTCCATAAAATAACAAAATACAAGCTTTTTATGAAAGGAATATTTCTGAACGTATACCTTTAATCCATGAACAGATATTACGAGATATTCAACATATAAGCCCCTATCTTACACCTAGCAAAGGCTGATGCTTAAAAACAATCCTAAATCTTGACGTAATGGACATGTACAATGCACACACACACAGTATCCATGTGTTTCCAGTGTAGTTGAAGATGGCTTGAATTCCTTAAGGAACGTAAGATATTATGAACTGTGCAGTGCCTTGCTAAGAGGCAAGAAGAAAGCTTTGCTTTACAACAGTTGATAGACTGGCTATCACATGTCTCATTGGATAATTTAGTAGAAATATCATGCATCATCCATAAAATTAATTACCATATATACTCGAGTATAAGCCTAGTTTTTCAGCACATATTTTTGTGCTGAAAAAGCCCCCCTTGGCTTATACTCAAGTCAGGGAAGGGTTAATAAAAAACCCCTCCCAGCCGACGTCTGTGTCCCCGGTGGGGTGCGGCAAAATGCTTGAATTCCTGTGTTCCCAGCTGTGATGCGGCAAGCTACTTGAATTCTCCCGGCTGTCCTCCCACACCGTCCTGTCTGCTCGGCTTTTCCATCCCCCGCCATCAATGCTGTGATTGGATCGAGCGCCACCAATCACAGCAGGCGCTCGATCATTCTCAGCCAATCAGTGAATGACTGGCTCTCGATCCAATCACAGCGCTTACTTACACAGCGCTGATGGCGGGGAATTTGAAAGCCGAGCAGGGGGATGACAGCAGGGAGAATTCTAAAGCAGCTTGCCACACAGACGCCGGATGGGAGGTGAGTATGGAGGGCTTTTTTTTTTTTTACCCAGTATATACTCGAGTATAGCTAGGCTTACACTCGAGTCACTAAGTTTTACCAGTTTTTTGTGGTAAAACTTATTGACTCTGCCTATACTCGGGTCGGCTAATACTCGAGTATATACGGTAAATGAGATGTCAGATGAGATGAAAAGTGATAAAGTAAACTCTCATCTTAAAAGGCACCAGTATAACCTAGGAAGAAATGCAGAGCCCCCTTAGAAAGATTAAAATAAACAAATTGATGGGTCCCGATGGCATACACGCTTAGGGTTTTAATGGAATTAATTAATTAACGTGATATATAAAAATAAAGCCCAGTCTTATATTAATTTAACAGACTTGTCATATGGCAGAACCGAATGACACTCAATGGACTCCAGTGATTTTATTGGAATCGGTTTGGTCTCCAGCCGACTGGCATATTGTTGGATTTAAAGGGATGAAAAAGCGCACCATGCTGTGCTATTTTGTTCTAGTTTTTTTCGTGAAAATTAGTGACAAAGGCTCCTAACGGAACCTCCAATGCGAATGCGAATGAGTCCTAAATGTTACTTACTATGGTAATCTCCTGCAGTTCTAGCACTACTCCCCTCTACTCTTCCTTTACAGCCCTAACATAGTGATGCCAGTGATGCTATAACTGTCCCCACACATAGAATAAAGTTGAGAACATATTTATGCAGCATGATAAACAAAATAAAATTATACAGCAAAAAACAATAGAATTGTTTTTTTCCCCCAAAAGCCTGCAAAAAAGTAGTTAATGCAAACGTTATATGGACCCCAAAATGGTGTCATTCATAAAGTAAACTCACCCTGCAAAAATACAAACCTCATATTTATGCATTGCTAGAAAAAATAGTTCTTGGACTTTAAATCTGACACAAAATCAAACAAATCCCAGCAGTCCTAAATGCAAGCATAGTCTCAGCCTTAAAAGGGTTAATGTACCTATGTATTTAGTCCTGTCTATTACCTGGTGATGCAAGTGGCTGGTGGTCCTCCATCATGGCCTCCTTGTACAGATCCTTGTGTCCTTCTAAATACTCCCACTCCTCCATGGAGAAATAGACAGCGACATCCTGACACCTTATAAGAACCTGACAACACAATATACAGTCATTACCCAGAAGCCCCCAGTGCTGTTACTGTATAATGTCCTAGCATTCCCTGCAGCATCACCTCTCCAGTCAGCAGCTCAATCATCTTGTTGGTGAGTTCTAGAATCCTCTGTACATTGATGTCCTCATGTATCAGGGGATGAGGTGGGGGCCCCGTGATTGGGCTCTGGGGTCTTCCCCATCCATCACACACAGGGGCCCGACAGCCATCACTAGAGGTCTTCTTCACTACTGTGTAATCCTGTATATGGGGAGACAGTAATAAATATTACTACAGACATTTCCAGAGTCCATCACCTCTCCAGTCATATCATCTGTAATTATCATAGATAACAATGTGATGGGACATCATCAGAATCTCTTCCCTCTCCAATGACATCATCTATTACCATAGATAAGAATGATACATCGTGACATCATCAAATTATCTCCCCTCTCTATCATATCATCCGATGATGTCACATTACATCACCTCTCTCCAGTGACATCACCTGTTATTAGCATAGATAAGAATGATGTAATGTGTCATCATCAGAATCTCTCTCCCTCCAGTGACATCATCTGTTATTACCCTAGATAAGAATGATGTCATGTCACATCATCACAATCTCTCACCTCTCTAGTAAACTGGAAGATTATCTCTAGTGCATCACCTCTCCCGTCATATCATCTGTTATTACCACAGAAATGAATAGTGTAATGTGACATCATCAGAATCTCTCCCCTCTCAAGTGACATCATCTGTTATTACCATGAATAAGAATGATGTAATGTGACATCATCAACATTTCTCACCTCTCCAGTAAGCTGGAAGATTATCTCTAGGGTGAGATTTAATACACTCTTTGCCATCTTGTTCCTGCCCTTCTCCATCCTTGATGGGGCAATCAGGAAAATTCTCATATAGAAGATATCAACTGAAGATCCTATATTGTAGAAACCTTAATTAAAAGAAATAAGACAATGGAAAACAAAACAGACAAAATCCCATGTAATAAAATTAATAATGGAATTGGATCACTGGAACATTTTTTGGCATCAAAAACATTTATATTGGAAGGAATTTGTTTTATTTTGACTGATAATGACTTTTCTTTTCAGAATAAACTTTATAAGCAAACTCAGGGAACCGCAATGGGCACGTGATTTGCCCTGAGTTTTTCAAACTGTTAAGCGCTGCGGAATATGTTGGCACTATACAAATAAAGTTTATTATTATTATTATATTATGTAGGTCATTTTGAAGAAATGTATATACATAATACACATAAATGGAGAGATAATATTTTACTGTTACCAGAGATACATAGACAACCTCATTAATATGGAAGAGAAATGGAGAAATCCTGTTGGAATTTGTTGACTTTTTCAATACAAATCATTGAGTTTTACATTTTACTGTGAGGCATTCCAATATCCATTTAGTCAGTTTAAAAGATTACATTAAACATGGGATTTATTCTCACAAAGGAGAATACTTAAAGAGACGGTCACCTACTTTTAGCCCTATGAGCTAAGCTAGTGTGCTTAAAGTAGGTGACCCGCCGAGTCCAGGGATGTAAGTGTTATACTCACCTTCCCCATTGTTCCCTTGATGTGAACACTGGTAGCCACTGCTGTTAACTAGTCCACCCATTTTAAAATTAGGATGGGCGACTACTTAGAGCTACACTCAATGCGTTAAGTGGCAGCTTCCAGCAGTAACACTGGGGAAACAACGGGGTAGGTAACTATAACAGTTACATCCCTGAACTCTGTGTGTTATCTACTTCTAGCTCATAAGTTTAGCTTTAATCAAACTTTTGCGGTAGTGTATTTTTTTGTTGTGACAGAGTTAATCATGTGGGGTTAATAATGTGATATTTTAATAAACTGGACCATTACGGATGCAGTAATACAAAAAAATGTTAAAAATTCAAATTGATATGCGGTGACTTGGAAAGGCTTTTTTTTAACTTTCAATATTTATAAGACATTAAACCTATTAACCCCTTCCCACAACAAGGCGTAAACTTACATCCTAGAGAGAGCACGAGATCGTAAAAGATCTCGTGCTATCCGGCAGCGGGAGCCAGCTGTCTGTGATAGCCGGCCTCCCGCTGCAACCGTGGGGTTGCATCAGAGATGCGTCCCCCGCTGTTCACCCCTTCCCTGCCGCGATCTATGTAGATTGCGGCATGGGAAGGGTTCACAGAGGGAGCATGCTCCCTCTGTGACTTCAGATGGCTCTCGTGATATAATCGCAGAGAGCCCAGCTGGTTGCCATGGCAACAGAATGCCAGATACTGGCGTCCTGTATTGCCAGTGCCTGGGATCGCTGTAATAAGCGATAAGGCATTGCAGGACAGTAGTCCTGCAATGCCTTATAACACCGATCATCAGTGCTGTGCTGTAAGTCCCCCAGAGGGACACAAATTGTGTAAAAAAATAGACAATAAAAATGTACAAAAAAGAAAAATGTAAAAAAAGAATTTAAAAAAACAACTTTTTTGTGCTTTTTCTCATTTTAGCATAAAAAAGGAAAAAAAAATAAATTAAAATCCCACATATTTGGTTTTGTCGCATCCATAATGACGTGTACAATAAGTTGCACATGCTTTTTATTCTGCACGGAAAAAAGCTTTAAGAAAGGTAAAAAACTGAGGCAAAATGCTAATTTTTAGCATTTTGCCTCCCTAAAAACTCAGTAAAAGTGATCAAAAAAGCTGTATTTACCTTAAAATGGTACCAAGAAAAACTACAACTCGTCTTGCAGAAAACAAACAAGCCCTTATTGAAAAATAAAAAAGTTACAGGACTTTGAATGCAGCGATTTAGAAAAAAAAAAAAGATTTAAACAAAAAAAAACGGTTTTTATTGCAGAAAAGTGGAAAAACCTGAAAAAATGTAAGAATTTTGCCATTGTTGTAATCGTACCGACCCGCAGAAAAAAGATACTGTGTCATTTATGCTGCATGTTTAACGCTGTAAAAAAAGAAAAAACAACAAAAAACATATGGCAGAATTGATGTTTTCTCTACCTGTTATAATTTAAAAAAATAATAATAAAAGCTTTACAATATAGTCCATTTACCCAAAAATGGCCCCGATAAAAACTACAGTTCACCACGCAAAAAACAAGCCCTTATACGGCAGCGTCGTCGGAAAAATAAAAAAGTTATGACTTTTGAAAAATGGAGATAAAAATCCGCCAAAAATCGTTGCATCCTTAAGCCCAAAATAGGCCATGTCCTTAAGGGGTTAAAGATATGTCACAGGCAAATCCGTAAGGCTATGCTCTCTCCATGTGGACAGCACCTAGTAGGTGAGTGAGGAGACTTATAAGACCATGCTTGCTCCTCTGGGTAATATGCAAATAAGAAAGACGGAACAATACTTCTGCAGCGCCACCTATTGGTTTGACCCTTTATACCGGTCCTAACAAAGATTGAAAATTGAAAACCAAGCCAGAATTCATACACAGACAGCTGTTTCGGGGGTTTTGCAGTAGAATTCTAGCTTTAATAGGCAAACAGTTATGGCAGCCCTGAGGACCTTCAGACAGCACCCCGGCGATCTTATTATGAGGGGGCCATTATGGACACTTAAATGGCTCTGACAGAACTGAGAGCAGCATTTAAAGTGTTAACAGCCAAGATCTCTATAGTCGTAGTTATTGCTGGCGCATGTCGGCTGTCAAAGACACACGATACGTCCCGAGCCAACACAGTCATGTTACCTGCACCTGGTATGTGTGATGCAGAGGGGTAAGTCATTAGATTGAGGGTTTGCCATATTTTAGATACTTAACCCTTTCAAATCCACTGTCTGACGTCTGAAGACATTCTGATTGAAGGCTGTACAGCTCCGATGTCAGAAGATGATCAGCAGGGTATTCTTACTGTTTATTACTGGCCGCTCTGTTGTCGGGGGCCTCTCTCCAGCATGTCACATACCACAGTACTGGCTCTAGCCAGCAGATGGTGCCATTGTGAAATGGCAGAAAGAGAAAGCCCCCTAGGAGACCCTGAATCCAAAATTGGATTGCAAAGGGTTAAGGGGAGTTTCTATTATGTTAAGTATGCTTGAAGAAAGGGGTTCCAGTTCCCAATAATATTTGCATCCTGTGTGGTACTGATTTGTCGCCTTTTCTTTGTGAGCCACAATATTGGAAACTCAGGCTATCATAGGCATTCTCCCCCTATGGAGCATCCCTAAAAAGGGTTGGGCTCAACTGCATTGTGACCAAGCTGCAGTTAGTGTGTTCTTCTGGGTAAGACCTCTGCTTGCTTTAGACTACGATTTGACTTCTGTACTGCTGACCTCAGCTACTTTACTGGACCACGGTATCTGCTCTGACCCATTGCCTGATCATTGTAGTGAAGTGTCTGCCTGCTACATTTGATAGTCTTCCAGATAGAACGGTGTTCACACCCTCAGCTCCGGCGCCTCGGCTTTTGTAGCAGCTACACCGCCAAGATTATTTCTGCGAGTAACAAATCGGGGGCCCCACAGCCAAGACTAAATCCCAAAGGTGAACAGTGGGTTTCCCCAAGTGTTGTCTCCAGATATAGCGACTTAAAGAGACTTACCTTATATTAGCTACACCTATGGGCTAAAAGTAGGTGATCTGCTGAGCGAGCCCAGGGATGTAAGTGTTTTACTTACTTTCCCCGTCGTGCCCCCGATGTGAGCTCTGGAAGCAACTGCTGCAGTGCACTGAGCGGGGCTGCAGTGTATGGACCATTATACAATTATAACCTGCCTGCAATTCCGCAGTCAGACCTGTAGGTTCAGGTGTGGAACTCTGCAGCTGCGGATTCGGCTGCGTCATGTGGTGTAATTCTGTCCCTGTGTGAAAGGTCCCTACTAGAGATGAGCGAACCTACTTGTTTCGAGTAATTACTCGATCGAGCACCGCGATTTTTGAGTACTTCAGTACTCGGGTGAAAGATTCGGGGGGGCGCCGGGCGGGCGGGTGGAGGCGTGGCGGCGCGGGGGGGGTAGCAGTGGGGAACAGGGGGGAGCCCTCTCTCTCTCCCTCTCCCCGCTGCAACCCCCCGCTCACCCACAGCGCCCCCCGAATCTTTTCGCCCGAGTACGGAAGTACTCGAAAATCGCGGCGCTCGGGCGAAAAAGGGGCGTGGCCGAGTACGCTCGCTCATCTCTAGTCCCTACATTAGATCAGTGTGGCTAGGGGGATACACATCTTTTGGCTGACAGCCCTGAGTATTAGCATCGGACCCCTATAGGAACGTTTCCCATCCCCTCCCCTGCGGTGGATCTGCTCCTCGGGTAGAACTGATCCCCAAATATCGGTGAAAGAGCAGCGCGAAGTTCTGCTCAATATGTTCCATCCGTATTCGGACAGCAGAACCAGGAATGTGGCCTACAAAGAAAAGCATCATGGGAAGATTTACATGTCCCCTGTATTTTGGCCCCGCCCCCGATTGTGGCTTCCAAATACTGATGGAAATTACGGACCACAATTCCGCCGTTAGAACGGCGCCGCGGGATGATCCACGCTCAGCGCTCCACGGATAATTGGAGCAATCATCTGGCAGATGGGACCTTAAAGTCTATGCAGCGGATTACTGAAGAGTCTACTGGATGTACAGTACAAGGCGGCTTCCGGATTGTTCTGGGATGAAGGTTTTTCTAGAGGATTTTAAGGATGTCGGATTAAAGGGCAGGTTTTAAATTGTAACTAATTTTTTTTTTAAATTACCAAAAACTTTTGTAAGGAAATAAAAAAAAATAAACACAAAACATTTGAAATGGTGTGACCCCCCCCCCCCCCCCCCCAGGCAGATACAATACCCAATTACACTGGAACCCTTATGCCCTAGTGCCAAAATTGCAACTTTTTCTGAATTTTCATGGAACTTTTCCACTTTTTGAAGCGGTCGTAGAGTGCAGTCCGGCACACGGTGGAGCGGCCAGAGGCAACATATATTCAGAGTCTTGGGCAACTTCCATCTAATGCATTTACACCGACACCAACTTTACATCCAGGAAACACCGCTGAACGCAAATCTGCCCAGCGGGTCTATATAACCATTTCCATCTGTGTATGTGAGGCCGGAGGACGGGCAGTACCAACCGCAGGAGGCACAGTGTGAGAGGGGGCATACAGGGGAACCCAGAGCATAAAGGGCAATGAATGAGGAGCAACACATGCAGTCCTGAAGGGGTTAATCCTCCCCTCCCCAGAAGTCCTGACATGAGGGGCCACACACATACCTCCACCTGCAGAGTCGGACAGCAACCTTGTACTTCCAGGACCTGTGATGATGTCACCATCATGTGATCAGTCGCATGTGTAGGAGGAGTCAGGGATCACATGACCAGGTGATCATCGGTATCAGGACTCTGCTGAGCTCCTCCCAGACGACTAATAGATATGTGACCCTTCATAAGGGGGAAACCCTCTGCTGCCTGTTGTATACAACTTACCGGACTACTAGATATACACACCGCCACACTACACGTGCACAGCTCTACCCCACCAAATGAATTCCACACACGGCTCTACTACCCCGTATACATTACACACACGGCTCTACTACCCCGTATACATTACACACACGGAACTAGTACCCCGTATAAATTACACACTCTTAGGTCTGGCAGACGTGGGGGTCGTTCTCTGATTCTGTGATTGCCTTTTTTCCAGCACTGCCATGGTTAAATTGGTTCTTCCTCTTCCACCCAGCTGCACATTGTTGATCACCTCTTCACTACTATATAGAGGCCTCAGACCTGACAGCACCTGCTGCAGTGTTGTTGTGTGAGCGCTCATATATGCACGTGGTGCAGCTGCTCCTTTGTTTGCAGTTTATGCTCAAATTCTCTGCTGTTGTTAGGCCTGGACTTTCCATCTCCTGCTTCCAGCACAGGGCTAGATCCCCTGGTCACTTTGGATTCCAAGTCACACCTTCTAGCAGTGAGCATCCGGGTTTCCAGAGTCGTCTGTCTGGCCTGCTGGTCTGTTCTATTTACTGGTTGGGCAACACAGTGGATCCACATCTAATCCCTAAGAGTACACTGCAGCCATGGATCCTGCTGGCTCTAAAACCGCTGGGATTCCGGAACTTTTTCAAGAGTTGTCGCAACAACAACAAAGGCAAGATCAGATCCTGTCCTACTTACACAATGCAAGTACGCGTCTCAGCAGTAACTCCACTGCCGTAACATTGCTGCATATTCACGTAATTGCGGTTGCCACTGCATCAGGTCTGCGATTGGCAGCATCATCTCATTATGAGGGAGACCCAGGGCAATGTTAGGGTTTCATAAATCAGTGCACCCTGCATTTTGAATTACTTCCACACCTCTCTGCATCCAATTGCGCCAAGGTGGCATTTGTTGTGTCCCACCTCTCGTGCCAAGCTCTGGCTTGGATTAACTCTCTCTTGGAGAGGGCTGATCCACTGGTAGACTAAATCACTCTATTGATTGAGACCTTTTGTTGAGTTTTTGACGAGCCCAGTTGTCCGTCCTCAGCCACGTCTGCCTGGCTGTGGCTTGGTCTAAATAACCTCACGGTGGGTCAATACGAGGTCCAGTTTCACGCCTTGGTTTCTGAATTAAGGTGGAATAACGAGGCTTTAGACGCCGTGTTCTGGGAGGGGCTGAATGGGCAGATCAAGGATGAGTTGGAAGGACGCGAGGTCTCCACTTCTCTAGATGCTCTTATCTCATTAGGCATGAGGATAGATCTACATTTTCAGCAGAGAGCTAGGGAGGTTAAGCAGCAAAAGAGTTCTGTCTGTCCAGCTCCCCAATCCTAATGGGCCCCCTTAGCATCACCTCCGGCCATTCAGCCTAGCAATTCGGAACCCATGCAAGTGGATTGGCTAGGGCTGTCTAGGAGGGAGCATGAGCGGAGACTAGAGAGAGGGCTATACTTATATTGCGGGTCTTCCAGCCATTTAGAGCGTGAATGCCCCAGCAAACCGGGAAACTCCTCCACATAGGATGAGTTTGAGAGGCTGGCCTAGGTGAGGATCATTCCTCTTCTCAATTAAATCTTGCTAGTGCTTTGGTTTTGTCCAGCACCCAAGTATCAGTGGGAGCCTTCATCGATTCCGGCGCCACCAGGAATTCTGTCCAACAAGCCATTGTTGATCTCCATCAGATTTCCGTTCGGCGTCTCGATAGACCTCTGATGGTCACCACCATCAATGGTAGCATCCTCCCCGAGGCCATCCAATTGATCACAGAGCCACTACAGTTAAAGATAGGCGCTTTGCATTCAGAGAAGATATCTCTGTTAGTACTTCCTGGGGCCACTAGTCCACTGCTCTTAGGTCTGCTGTGGCTCCGTGATCATAACCCAGTTCTGGACTGGAAAATGGGCGTGGTGCTAAGTTAGGGTGAAGCATGTCACACCAGATGTATGCATTCCCTTCGTCTCATGCATCTGGCTTTCATAACTCTTTGTCTCTAGGGCCTGCCAAAGGCCCGTTTTAGAGACGTATTTGTCAAAAAAGAGGCTGAGAGCCTCTCACCACATCGTCCCTATGATTGTCCCATAAAACTCATGCTTGGTACCGTACCTCCTTGGGAAAGGGTTTATTCCTTGTCTCTTTCAGAGATGCAGGCCATGGCCAAGTATGTGAAAGATAATATAGCTAAATGGTTCATTCAAAAGTCCTCCTCCCCAGCCGGGGCTGGGTTTTTCTTCATAAAGAAGAAAGATGGTTCCTCGCTTCCCTGCTGACTACAGAGGGCTCAATTCTATCACCGTGAAAAACAAATATTCACTGCCATTGATTTTTAAGCTGTTCGATCATCTGTGGGCCACTCAGATTTTTACTAAAATCGACTTGAGGTGTGCGTATAATCTGATTCACATTTGCCAGGGGAGTGAGTGGAAGACTCCCTCAATACTTGAGATGGTCACTATGAATATCTGCTAATGCCATTTGGGCTAGTCAATGACCTGGCCATCTTCCAGGACTTTGTCAACGAGATTTTCCGCAACCTTCTCTATGTATACGTCATGGGGTATTTGGACTACACATTGATATTCTCTACAGATACAGAATCGCATCGGAGGCAGGTGTGCACAGTTTTGCAGCTATTAAGAGAGAATCACTTATTTGCTAAGATTGATAATTGTGAGTTCAAGCGCGACTCATTTCCCTTTTTGCGATATATTGTCTCTAAACAGGGTTTTTGAGATGGATCCTGAGAAGGTCCCAGCCGTGTTGAATTGGCCCTGCCCTTCGGGAATCCACGTGATCCAGCGATTCTTAGTTTTCACAAATAATTACAGGCAACTTATTCCGCACTTTTCCTCCCTGGCGGCTCCTACTTCCGATCTCACATAGAAGGGAGCAGATGCCAAACAATGGCCTCACGAGGTAGAATCCGACTTTCAGGCCCTTAAGTTAGCCTTCTCCTCTGCTTCTGTATGGCACTGACCAGATGGCGAGAGGCAGTTTTTTCTGGAGGTCAATGCCTCTTCCACTGGAGCAGGAGCGGTTCTTTTGCAAAAAGGTGCATCTGGTCACAAGAGAGCATGTGGATTCTTTTCCGAAGCCTTTTCCACAACCGGGCGGAATTACTCACTAGGAGACCAAACGTTGCTGGCCATCAAGATGGCCTTGGAATTTTAATGATATCTGCTGGAGGGAGCCTTTCATCCCATTGTGATTTATACCTACCACAAGAATCTCACATACCTCCAGACCGCTCAGCGGCTTAATTCTTACCAGGCTCGGTGGTCTTTGTTTTTTTGCACAATTCGATTTTGTTTTGTATTTTTGCCTTGCCAACTGAAATATTAATATTATTGCTCCAAGTTTGGGGGCCAGCCATTGGGAGGGATATCCATGAGTTTGTGTCATCTTGTACCTCATGCCCTCAGAATAAAGCCCAAAAGTTAAGACCCGCAGGTCCCCTGTGTCCACTACCCATACCAGAGTCTCCATGGCAGGATATTGCGATGGACATTAGCACAGATCTGCCCACATCCCATGGGTGTTCCTTCATTTGGATGGTAGTGGACTGTTTTTCTAAAATGGCTCATTTTGTGCCTCTGCCTGGCTTGCTAACACCGGTCAGCTGGCCGATAGATTTACCGAATATATATTTTGCCTTCATGGTTTCCCTGAGCACATTGTGTCGGATCGGGGGGGGGGGGGGGGGGTACAATTTACCTCTAAGTTTCGGTGAGCTCTCTGTAAACTGGAAAGCACAACGCTAGACTTCTCTTTGGCGTACCATCCACATTCTAATGGGCAGGTGGAACGGGTCAATCAAATTCTCAAAGGGTATGTTCGCCACTTTACTAACGCCAATCAGGACTATTGGGTGAGCATTTTGTCTTGGGCTGAGTTTTCATACAACCAGTACGTCAAAGACTCCACCAAAACCTATCCCTTTTTTATTGTCTATGGGCAACAACTCAGGATTCCCTTACCAATCTCCACCATTTCGGAAGTGCTAGCCGTGGCGGCAGCGGCAGAGAGTTTTGCCAGAATATGGCAGGAGACCAAGGTGAATCGTGTGTTCTTCCAAACACATCACATTGAGGAAACCGTCTTATAAGCTTGCTCCTCGCTTTTTGGGAGGGGGGGGGGTACTTATAGGTCTAGCAAACGTGGGTGTCGTGCTCTGAATCTGTCATTGCCTTTTTCCCAGCACTATCATGGTTAAATTGGTTCTTCCTCTTCCACCCAGCTGCAGATTGTTGATCATCTCTTCACTACTATATAGAGGCCTCAGACCTGACAGCCCCTGCTGCAGTGTTGGTGTGTGAGCCCTCATATATGCATGTGTTGCAGCTGCTCCTGTTTGTTCCTGTGTTTGCAGTTTATTCTTGGTCTTCAGCTTGCTCAACTACTTTCAGCTTGGTCCTGAACTTGCTCACTCCTCAGTTCTGCAGACGGCGTGGTGTTATCCAACTTTCTGGCTTCCTGGTGATCAGTGCCTAGGTTCCCGCACAGGTCCGCCTTTGTGAAGGCAAATTCTCTTCTGTTGATAGACATGGACTTTCCATCTCCTGCTTCCAGCATAGAGCTAGAACCCCTGGTCACCTTGTATTCCAAGTCACTCCTTCCAGAGCTGAGCATCCAGGTTTCCTGAGTCGGCTGTCTGCCCTGCTGGTCTGTTCCATCTACTGGTTGGGCAACACAGCAGACCCACATCAAATCCCTAACACACACACAGCTCTTCTACCCCATATACATGACACACACAGCTCTACTACCCCGTATACATGACACACACAGCTCTACTACCCCGTATACATGACACACACAGCTCTACTACCCCGTATACATGACACACACAGCTCTACTACCCCGTATACATGACACACACAGCTCTACTACCCCGTATACATGACACACACAGCTCTACTACCCCGTATACATGACACACACAGCTCTACTACCCCGTATACATGACACACACAGCTCTACTACCCCGTATACATGACACACACAGCTCTACTACCCCGTATACATGACACACACAGCTCTTCTACCCCGTATACATTACACACACACAGCTCTACTATCCCGTATACATTATAGACACAGCTCTATGCCTGAAGCGTCTTACCAGCACTGGATAGGAGCCACAAGTATAGTAGCCGAGCGGGACAGGAGAGTAGTTAGGAGGAAGCTGGAGGTCATCAGCACGTAGTCAGGTTTGCGGTAGAATTGATGATGCAGAAAGCGTAGTATCGTGGAAGCCAGGAGTCATTATCAAGTAGTCTTTGCAGGAATAGTGGAGGAGCAGGTAACATGGAGCTTGACTAAACGGTGCTGTGGAGCAGAATAGTCATGCAAGGAGGGAGTGGCAAGGTAGCCAGGCTTTTATAGAGAGTCCCAATTAGCGGCAGGGTGGGTCCAGGACAGAGAGGCAGGAACTAGATCAGGAGAAATACAGAAAAAGTCTCAGGTCCAGCAAAGGAACTGTTCCAAGTCCTGAATGGTCTAGTGGAAAGAGCTGCCGACTGGAATGCGGTGAAAGATATACAAAGATGATTTTATTAAGAAAAAGACATAAGAAAACAGATTATACATGACTAGGTACAACGGAGTCGTCGCTGTGACCTCTTACCCCCCTTTACCCCTTTTAAGCTAGCTTATCTAAAATAAACACCGACAACTTCTTTTTGGATTAAATTTGGCCACAGCAGCCAATTTATTATAACATACAACAATAAATCCTGAATAACACTTTTTAACCCTGATCCTAACTACTATGGAGAGATCCTTGGAGTTCCCAACAACACTATCTGTCGCCTCAACAACCAAGGAAAAAATAGGTGTAACTGTCTCCCGTCTCCTACCACTCCTGACTCGGGAGACCCTATTTTTTCCAACCACGCCTCCCGTCTCCAATCACCTGACTCAGGAGACTCGCCATTTACCTCGAGTCACCAACCTCTCGACCCCAAGGCTATCTAGCCATACCACGGCTATCAACAACTACAACTTTAGCAGATAACCCCCTGCCAAAAACAAGAGGCGACAGACCCACCTACAATTTAAAACTAACCAGAAGGGGGGAGGAGGTAACTCTACTAACCCCTGCCTCCCCCCTTACCCCCTCGTATATTGACTCCAACGACCCCTCCCTAACCGCCACAGCCAGCACGGCTTGAAACCTCAAGCCTGCGCCGCCCTCCACAACACCAAGGCGCGCTCCACTCCCTCCTGAACTGCCTCTAACCACAAATCCAAACCTATCTCATTTAAATGCACACCATCTTGTCTCCAATAATTCCCCCTGCCAGACTCCAGATCTATATGTCGCACCGCGACCCCCCCATTCCTTCCCACAAAGCGAGATACTTCTCTATTAAGCTTTATTCTCGCTTTGTCTAATCCTCTTGCAGTCCGCACAAACTTCCATATCTGCCTAGGCACAATCTCCGACCACACCACCACCATCTTCTTGTGCGCCGCTAACAATCTCAGGATATCATACCTGATATCCCTCGATAAATCCCTAAACGGCCTTTTTCCCAAATCATTCCCCCCTGCATGAATAACAACTATGTCCGGGGCCCTGTCTAAACTCACCATCCTCTCGAACTCCTGCAACACCTTGCACCAAGACATCCCCCTAATTCCCATCCATCTCAAGACCGCCTCCGACCTAGGAAACCTCAACTGTCTCCCATCCTGCCTTACGCTGGCCCTCTCTGCCCCCCAATAAACATATGAGTGGCCCATAACCCACACTAACGCCTATTGTGGACCTGAAACAAAAAAGGGAAAAAACAAAATTGACCAACACCCTTTATTATAAATAGACCCCCCCTTTTTCCAACACTTTTACAGCAACTGGGGGCGAACATACAATTTATATCTCCCAGATTGCCACCTGCCGATTTTTTTGATCGACTCGCCCGACAAACCTTGCGCCTTGCCTCTGTAGCCGCCCCCACCCTAAATGAGTGTGTCCCAAATTGCGACTCATCTAAACCGAGCTCCCTCAGCGCCTTCTTAAAGATCGCTGAAAACTGGAAGCGCAACAAAAACTGGCCCCCCTCATGCTGCAATAAAGGACCTAATCTCTTGCCCGCTACCCCAATATAGTCAACCCATGCCGTCACGGGGCACATTACTGACCCGCGAACCCTACCCAATCTAAACAACTGTCCCCGCCCAGCCTGATCAGTTTTAGATCGGCGAATGACCAATTCTAATTGGTCATCATCAACTTTCCTTACATCCCCCACCTGCAAACCTCCCCCAACTGATTTACTAGGTGAAACCAACTCCCCCACCCTAAATGCCCCAAAAAATGCCAGTGAAAAAGCAAGCCTGAATAACGATCTTTCGAACAACGCATCGCAGAGAACTTCCAATACCCCCCCAATCTTTTCTAACAACTCAAACGAGACTGGCCTACGCAAATCCCCACTCCCTTTTCCTCGCTTAAAACCCTTCAACACTTTTCTCACTACAAAATTCTTCGTTATATCCCCCACCCCCCTTAACTTGCACCCAAACGCTACCCCTGCCATAAATCGGTTAACTCGAGACACCGAAACATAATCCTGATCTACCTTTCCCAACCAACTTAACAACGCCCCCACTCTATCCTCCTCCCTCTCTCCTACCCTAAGCTGTGCTACTCAGCCTTCCCACTCTTCCCACGCCGCGATATACGCAGCTCTGGTACCCCGAGCCAGTGACCTGTCGATTAGGTGCCCCACTGCTCTCTTACCACACTCCAAAGATGAGACGGGCACGTCCTCCCTCGGTCCTCCGCCTGGGGGGCCAGGGTCCTGAATCGCTCCCACTGAAACCGAGAAAGAGCATCCGTGATTGAATTCTCAATCCCCGGCACATGCACCGCCACTATCCAAATATTCAACTTCAATGTTTCCAATACCAGGTGGCGCATCAAATTCACCACCGGGGGTGATGAGGCAGTCAAAGAATTAATCACCTGCACCACCCCCATATTGTCGCAATGGAACCTCACCTTCCTGTTCTGAAGGCGATCGCCCCAAAGCGCCACCGCCACCACTATTGGAAACAGTTCCAACAATACCAGATTCTTTGTCCAACCTTCCTCCCTCCATGCGTCCGGCCATTCCCCGCTACACCATTGCCCTTGGCAACATGCCCCGAATCCTGCACTCCCTGCCGCGTCCGTGAATAGCTCATAGTCCACGTTCTCACTTACTTCGGAGATTATCATGGACCTCCCATTGTATGCATTTAAAAAGGATGCCCAGACTCCTAGGTCCCCTTTTAAACTCCTCCCCACTCTGATGTAGTGATGCGGGGCTTGAATCCCCGCCGTGGCCGACGCCATTCTACGACAAAAAATTCGCCCCATAGGCATTATTCTGCAAGCGAAATTCAACTTGCCCAATAATGACTGAAGCCCCTTTAGCGTGACCTTCTTAACGCTCCGTGTCTTTTCCACCTCGCATTTCAGGTCCCGCAACTTATCTTCCGGTAGCTGACATATCATAGCCTCCGTATCAATCCAGATACCCAAAAACTGAAGGGAAGTTGCGGGACCCTCTGTCTTATCGGGAGCCAAAGGCACCCCGAACCGGTCAGCCACCCACTGTAACGTTCCCAGCAGAGTCGCACATGTCGGCGACTCTGCTGGGCCAATACACAAAAAGTCATCAAGGTAGTGAATTACTGACTGCAGCTTTGCAGTGTCTTTCACTACCCATTCCAAAAAGGTGCTAAAGGCTTCAAAGTATGCACATGAGATTGAACATCCCATGGGCAGACACCTGTCGGCGAAATACTTACCTCCCCAAAAACAACCAAGTAAGCGAATGCTATCCGGAGAAACGGGCAAAAGACGAAATGCCGACTCAATGTCAGCTTTCGCTAACAGCGCCCCCCTCCCGTACCGTCTTACCCATCTTAGTGCTGCACCGAACGATGTATAAACCACCGAACAGAGCTCAGGATCTATACCATCGTTCACTGATGCCCCTTTCGGGTAAGACAGGTGGTGTATTAACCGAAACTTATTCGGTTCCCTCTTAGGTACTACTCCAAGAGGGGACACCACGAAGTTCCGGAAGGGAGGCTCCTGAAAGGGGCCTGCCATCCTTCCTAAACTAATCTCTTTTGCGAGTTTCTCCGAAACAACTTCTGGATTCCTCAGGGCCGAAAGTAAATTCTTTTTTGAGAAAGGAACTTCGTGCATCGGGGGGGGGGGATATGAAAGTATTTTGTGTGGTAAACTCACCGGGCTGCGCAGGTGCTGTGGGCCCACCAGCCGCCGCTCCGTCTTCCTGGCGTCTCATCCTAGGATCCGTCCATGTCCCGCTCGGTCCATCTGATTCCTCTGCCGACTGCCGCCTCTCTGCTGCGCGCGCAGCCGCCCCGCTGGAACTCAAAAAACCGGCATTAGTAACATCCTCCGGACCAGCCTGCTGCTGTCCCCCTCTTTCTCCGAACACCTGCTCCGACTCCATCCCCCTGGTCCCCCGGCTAACCCTCCCGCTGAGTCCACACTGCTCACCTCCAGCAGCTCTGGACCCTCTGCTCTGTCCTGCCCCGGATCCTCTCGACGAACTGGGACAAGGGCGCTCCTCTCTGCTACCCTCACCGCTGGAGCGCCCCCCCCTCTAACTGCTCCTGGAGCCGACTGAGCAGCCGCAGGTCCCGGCCCCCTCGCAGCCCGGGTGCCTGCGCTGCACGCAGCGCCACGCCGCCGAGTAGGATTCCTCCCAGCCCTGGCCCCCCCGCCTGCCGCTGCGGGGGCTGGCCCGGCTGGAGGTTCCACGGATGGGCCCCCTGTGCGGCGCCGGCGCACGGGAGCGTGCTCGGGGCTAAGCCTCTCCGGCGCACGCGCCCGACGCGGCCTCCTCTCCCTCTCCGGAACTGCCGTCGCTCCCCCCTCTCCCTCACTTGACAGTCTTTCGAGCCACCCGATTCCTCGCTCAGCTGCCGCTGCCCAGATCCTCTCCATCAGCGCTTCCATCTCTTCAGGCTCTTCTTGAACGGCTGTAACCTCCGATCTTCACAGGGGCGGTCTTCTTCCCTCCGGTCTTCTTCCAAGCAGTCCTCTTCCTCCTGTCTTCTCACTAGCGGTCTTCCTGCTCCGGTCTTCTCACCAGCGGTCTTCCTGCTCCGGTCTTCTCACCAGCGTTCTTCCTGCTCCGGTCTTCTCACCAGCGGTCTTCTTGCTCCGATCTTCTCACCAGCGATCTTCCTGCTCCGGTCTTCTCCCCAGCGATCTTCCTACTCCGGTCTTCTCCCCAGCGATCTTCCTGCTCCGGTCTTCTCCCCAGCGGTCTTCCTGCTCCGGTCTTCTCACCAGCGGTCTTCTTGCTCCGGTCTTCTCACCAGCGGTCTTCCTGCTCCGGTCTTCTCACCAGCGGTCTTCCTGCTCCGGTCTTCTCACCAGCGTTCTTCCTGCTCCGGTCTTCTCACCAGCGGTCTTCTTGCTCCGATCTTCTCACCAGCGATCTTCCTGCTCCGGTCTTCTCCCCAGCGATCTTCCTACTCCGGTCTTCTCCCCAGCGATCTTCCTGCTCCGGTCTTCTCCCCAGCGGTCTTCCTGCTCCGGTCTTCAGGTAAGTCTTCTAATTCTTCTGTCTTCACCCGATCGTCCTTTGCTTCAGGTCCTCCCGTTCTTCTTCTGCTGCCACGCTTCTATTCTTATACTGCTGTCTTCCTTCTTCGGTCTTCACTCTTCTCCCCGTCCAGGCTCCAGGTCCGTCTTCTTCCTCTGCTGGTCCCGGAATGACTCCTCCCCCTTTTCTTCCCGCTCTTTCTATCCCATGATCCTTCTGCTCCCTCATTACCCCCTCCCTTTTAACCTCCACCTCACCTTATTTACGTTTAAAATTATTAACCCTTTCCTCCCCGTTAACCCCGTCATGTTCGCCTTCACCTACAGCCCTGCGGGCCCCGGTTCCGGCCTCCCTTATCAAAAGGCTAGAGAACAAAGACTGAAGAAGAAAGTTAGAGTTGTGATTAGAGACGAAAGCTATTTATTATAGAAAGACAAACTCCTCAAAAGACATCTATTAATTGTCAACTGCCTGAAGAGAATTGGAATAAAGTGAGTTATATTGTTTAACCAGTTACGCTGACTGCTGGAGTTTCCTTCTCACCCAAGACCACCTGCACTGCACCGGGTACTACACCGCTCTCCAGGGACTACAACCCCCAACAACCCATTCCCTTAAAAACTTTGTTCATAGCGCGATCAGGTCTTTCTGTGGACTGGTGTCATGACAAATCACTACCAGCACTGCTCGAACAATGTGAACAGTAGCTGCCATGGACGGGCAACTGGCCTAAGGCCTCATGTCCACGGGCAAAAGAAGAATTAAAATCTGCAGCGGATAGGGATGCATTAACCACCCGCGGTTAGATAAATACCCGCGGATGGTCAATAACAGTGATTTTAAAAAAAATGGAGCATGAAAAAATCTGGACCATGTTCCATTTTCGTGCGGGTCTCCCACGGGGACGGCTCCCGTGGGCTTCTATTGAAGCCTATCGAAGCCGTCCGGATCTGCGGGAGACAAAAATCGGAATTTACTCACCCGCTCCGGTTCTTCTCTTCGCCACGGCGCCATCTTCTCTCCGTCGCGGCCGGATCTTTTTTCTTCGGGCCGGCGCATGCGCGGGGCACATCACCGACGTCATCCTGCGCATCCGCCGGGCCGAAGAAAAAAGATCCGGCTGCGACGCAGAGAAGATGACGCCGCGGCGAAGGAAGGATCCGGAGGGGCGAGAGGTAAGTTTATTCTTATCTTCAGCCCTCATGTCCACGGGGCAGGAGGGACCCGCTACGGATTCTCCATGGAGAATCCGTAGCGGGCCTGATTTTCCTCGTGGACATGAGGCCTTAGACTACCGCTTGCATCATCCGCAAAGCCATTAATGCCCCCCCATTCTGGCTATGGCACACTGCAACTGGGTAACACTGACATGGAGATTTTCGTTAACTGTAAGCTTACCTCAAGCAACCAGTGACAGGCCGCTGCCAAGGCAATTAGGATCATCAGGTGCATCAAAAGATGTCTAGGGGCACATGACAAGAACATTGCTCTTCTTCTTTACAAGTCACTGGTCAGACCACACATGGAATATTGTGGACAGTTTTGGGCACCAGTACTCGAGGAGGACATATGAGAGCTTCAGCGGGTTCAAAGCATGGCATCTAGAGTAATAAATGGAATTGGCGGACTACAATACCCAGAGAGGTCATCAAAATTGTGGTTATTTTGTGGACCTAATTACTATGTATAAATATATCAGGGGACAATACAGAGATCTCCCATCATCTATTTATACCCAGGTCTGACTAATTAGGGGGCACCCTCTACAGGAAAGAAGTTTTCTACACTGACACAGAAGGAGGTTCTTTACTGTAAGAGCAGTGAGACTATGGAACTCTTTGCCTGAGGACGTGTTGATAGCGAACTCAGTGGAAGAGTACAGGAGGGGCCTGGAGTGTAATACTATTACATGTTATATCATCAGAAAGGTTGGTGATCCAGGGATTATTCTGATTGCTAAGAAGGAATTTTTTTCCCTTAAATGGAGAAAATTGGCTTCTACCTCATTGGGGTTTTTTTGCTTTCCTCTGGATCAACATTGCAGGATGACAGGTTGAACTGGACTGCGAGAGGTCCTTTTCCAGCCTAAGGCCGCCTGCAGACAGCCGGGTCGGATCCGGCTGCGAGAACTCTCGCAGCGGCACCCGACCCAAGCATCTGCAGAGAGCAGCGCGGGCACTCACCTCTCCCGCGGCCCCGCCTCTTTCATGTGCCGGCTGCCGGCGCATGCGCAGAGCGGGGCCGGCAGCCGGTGAGTGAAGTTTCTGTGCGGGGCTCTGCGAGCTCCGCACAAAAATAGAGCATGCCGCGGTTTGTTTGTTAACGCAATCCTTTGGCAGCTTCCAGGGGCGGAAATTTCGCGGGAAATCCTGCCACGGAATTTCCACCCGTCTGCAGGCGGCCTAACACATTATATTACTATGAGTGAATTTTGGCAGAGGCAATGAAAAAATTATTTTTTAATTTCTTTGCAAATGTGTCAATGATAGAGACCCCAAAAACTAGACCCCTTAGTGAATTTTGAACCACCGTTTTTTAAATAAACTAATGTAGAGCAGATGAAAGAATTTAAAATGTCATTTCCACAAATATGTCACTTTCATGAGTTTTTTTAAATACAAAACAGTGGAAACTGGGGAGATGCACCCCACATTTTCTTGTACTGGCTCTTCTGTGTTCGGTAGTACCCTATTTGTAGCCCCCCGTCTGGAAACATTGCTAGGCTTATAATGGCGGGAACACCCAATGGCTTTCAGTGCACAACTCAATATATGCTCGGGCCAGTTATATACCCATAGAGGAAGTAAGCTGCTAAAGATAGAAAACCACCAGAAAAGGACCCATTTTAAAAACTAGGCCTTTAGTGGTAAAGCTGTGTACTCATAGGGAAGGCATATTTCTAAAGGCCAGTACATATGATTAGATCTTACTAATAAAGTCGTTATCCTGCATTTCTGTCATTGTTAACAGTAATCTGGACTGATTTAACCCTTTAAAGATGCAGACCTCAAATTTCATTATTATTTTCATTTTTTCCTCCTCACTTTCAAAAAATGCCAACTTTTTTATTTTTCTGCTTACATAAATACATGAGGACTTGTTTTTTTGCATGATAAGTTGTATTTTTTCCAATGGCACCCGCATAATTTACTGGATAACTTTAAAAAAGTTTGGGGGGGTGTGGGGTGGTGGTAGTGACTCGTTTCGTTTCTACAGCATACACATTATGCTAAAAATGACATGATACCTTTATACTATGGGGTCAGTATGATTGCTACGATACCAAATTTATATACATTTTTTTTGCTGCGCTACTTTTAGAAATTGTTTTCCAAAGCTTTTTTTTTTTTCTGCCGCCACAACTTTATTTTTCCATCGATATAGTTGTGTGAGGACTTGTTTTTTGCGGAACTTCCTTTAGCCTCTACTGGTACCATTTTGGAGTTCATGTGACTTTACAATTTGCTTTTTATTAAATTTCTTTCTTAGAGATGGGGGTGGCAAAAAATGCTCAATCCTGAATTTTTTTTTTAAGACGTTCACCATGCGGGATAAACGTTATCTTACTTTGATAGATTGGGCTTCTATGGACATGACGATACTAAATATCCTTTTTTTTTACTATTGGTAATATGGGAAAAGGTTTTTTTTTTTTGCTTCATTTTTTTTCCAATAATTAAAAAAAAAAAACTATAAAAAGGTATTTTTACATTTAGTTTTAGTCTTCATGGGGGACTTGAACTTGCAATTGTCTGATCGCTCACACAGTATAATGTAATACCCCAGTATTATATTATGCTGAATTTTGACAGGCAATCTATAAAGGCATCGCAGGGGGCCATTGGGGATATCGGGACACCAATCGGGGTGTTTAGAACAAACAGTGGTTTTCAGGGGGTTAACAGCCATGATCAGCGTTAGTGCTGATTACGTCTGTTGCAGGCGGGTGTCTGCGATCAAAGGCAGCCACCACCTTCCTTGTGTGAAGCACAACGGGCTCGCTCCTACTCCATATAAACCTCACAATCCCAGAACATAATTGTATGACCAGTGGTGTTAGAGGGTTAAAATGATTTGTAGTATGTAAAATAAACTGTATAACCCCAAAAATGGCGAAATACTCTATATTCAAGTACACAAGATGAAACAACACCTCTAAGGTCAAATACCAAGCCCCTACCCACCAACATAGAATCTACATGCACAAAACAACCATTATGTCATAGGGCTGGATGGGGTTCTCTTTCGGATGAGACCCTGCAGGGATGACAGCAGGATCCTTGGTAAGTAAAGCCTTACTTTTCACAGTAATAACTCACAGGAACAAAACTTAAATCAGGCAGAAACACAGGAACAGGCATGGAATCGGAGCAGGTGCCTTGGGTCAGGAATAAACGGAGCAAGGAACAGGGCACAGGAACCAACATTGACATTGACCAACAAGCCAGGACTAAAGAAACAGACTGGAGATAGATTACAGAAGCTAAACTGAAAACAGGTGATAAGTAGTTGAGTCCAAAGCAGAAAAGGATTAAATGTTCATGGAGTCTAACTTCACACAGGAGAGTGCGATATCGGGCTGTGAAAATGCCCTGTTAACATGTAGCAGAGATGGAGAACAGAACAGTAGAGCTGCCTGGATCAAATACAACATAGTAAACAGAGTTCATTAAATCCCCCCTTCCCTTTAGGGCCCTCATCAAGGAGTCCTTGCAGAGAAGGCTTTGCAGACGTGGACAACTGACAGAACTGCAGGCACCTCTGGTGGTGGATTTGGCACAGAAGGAGTCACCTTTGACAGAATACTCTAAACTGCAGACATCATTTTCTGGCTGTGGACTCGGCAACCGAAGCTGGTGCCACGGCTTATCACCAATGGAACTTATATGGGACTATCTGTGAAGCCAACTTCGACAGCCTATGAGTTTGTACGATCTAGAAGTTCAGTTACAGCAACTGTGGAGTCTTATATCAGTTGACACCATACGGAACCTGTATGCCTCCATGCCCACCGCACAGTATACCTTCCACAAGTTATTTTAGAACAAAAAGTATATATTTTTGTTTTCTGAAAAAATAGCATGTAAACCCTAAAGCAAAAAAAAAAAAATCCATCAGTGAGCTATGCTACTAAGGGTACACTACAAACTATTTTGTTTTTTTTAACCCCTTAAGGACCAGGCTGTTTTGTACCTTAAGGACCAGACACTTTTTAGGGATTTTACCCATGTGGTTGTTTTACTGCCAATGTTTTTTTTTCTTTAGCTACCAAAATTATTTTTGCTGCAGTTTTTTTCCGTGACACATAGAGCTATTTTTAAATATCTTTTTCACTGCCTTTTTTAAAGTGTTTTAGTTTTATTGGGGGTAAAAAGATTAAAAAATGTTTTTTTTTAACATTTCTAGTTTTTTTTTTTAATTAGTATATTTACGCTAAAATAAAGTATAGGAACGGGTTCCTCATTTTGTTACAGACATTTTGATACATAATATGTATAGTTTTGTATTACAGGGCGCTTATAGCGACAGTTTTGGTTGGCATCAGCTTTGGGTTATTTTCTTTTTTATGTATATATTGTGGATTTATTCTGTAATTTTTTAAAACTTATTTATGTAATTATTCTTTTTGCTATAACATCATGGGGGACATAGATAGAAGACCTCTGGTGGACATTCACGTGTTTTTTTTTGTTTTCTTTTGCTTGACACTTTCCCACTGTAGCTGGGGCATCCATAGGAGCCTCAGTTACAGGGGAAAAACATCCCCTGTAGTGACATTAGTCACTGGCAGAGCTGGTCAGGGTCTGCTGGGACCCTGTAGCTCTGCTGTGCCAGAGGTCACCCGGCGGTCACTGACTGCCGACTCGTGTAGTGGAAGAAAGATTTCCACTTTCACTTGTTGGTACATTGTGTAATTTTACATACGGCTGGGATTTAAGCCCGGGAGCAAGTGCTGTAAATTTATAGTGCCTGGTCCTTAATGGGTTAACAAAAAAACCAAAAAACTGCTATAAACCCCACATAATAAATGAACTGACTACAACATTCCGATAACAAAAAAGTAAGAAAGATAAGAAAAAAAAATCAGTCAGTAGACTAAAACTAATTCTCGTTTAATTTTTTTACATTTCTTTAGAGAAAACGATCAGCTATTAACCACACATTATATCGTAACATTACCTAAACAGCGTTACAACCAACCAAAACAAAAAAGAGTGAACAAGAAAAAAGTGAAGAGGGGTGTAGTTCACTTTGTGGACGATTACGGGGCGAGCAGGGATCCTGGTATTTCTTTGACTCTCTACAGCTTGAGATTAGTAGCTATTTATTTCTATCTTCTCACAAAAGTTCTCATTAGGGGCCCTTGTGAGTTAACCACAGAGCCACTAGCTGAGATAGATATGTGCCATAGTTGACACCAATTTTTGATGTAAATCATAATAGTTCTGTCGGGCAATAGTAGACCATGCCAGTCTTTGCGAAGCCTGTCCTTTGAATAGAACAGAACAGTTGTCTCTCGCCACACCTTAAGCACACAAACACTAATGATGCAGGGTATTGTCCTCCACAGTCCACCAAATAACCCCGATTGTCCTCTACTATACACCCCAAACTACCCCATAGTCCTTTAAATAACTCACTGCCACTGACAGGCCATATTGATATCTAGACTGGAGTCAGTGCCTAATTCTGCATGCAAACTTGGACACAGAAATCTGTCCAAGCTCACATGCAGTTCACAGCTACAGGCCTATGATCACCTCAATACTGGGTAGGAGTGGTCAGGGCTTGGGAGGGCAATAAGAAGAATCGCCGTGGCACTCTGGATCTGGAGTGACTTAGCGAGTCAGACAGTCAGAGTTGAACGTGCCACTCACTGCCTTATCTGTATGAGCCTGTCTATGAACCGAACTGCCAGATACCAACTGCACCCTCATGTCGAGATTCAGCCTATATGTGCCCTTTGGTGTTGGCAGCAGGCTCGACAACTCTGGTTTATAACACTGGATACTGTGAAAAAAATTTAAAAAGTCCCCAATTTTTGCTCAGAAACAAGTGGAACACAGTTTTCAATTTTTTTTTATTTTTTTTTTACACCAGAAAGTTGATGCAAGAGTTTTGATATATTCTTCCCTCCATGCTCCAAATTAAATGTCCTTTTTTCTTGTATGGTACATACAGTACAACTTTACTTTCACTGTGTTTTATATTCTTACGTAACGTCTCAATAAAATTAATTTAAAAAAAAGCTACTTTCATGTGCAAGTTCTTTGATGTGAAGTCAAGAGGCGAGTTTTCATGAAATGCTTTTCACATATGGTACATGAGAACGACCACTCTCCTGTGTAAATTCTCTGATGTTCAGCAAGATGTTCTTTACTTGAGAAACTTTTCCAACATTCTGGACACAAAAGTGGTTTCTTCCCGGTGTGAAATCTTTAGTGTATGAGATTTGATTTAGCAGCGAAAACATTTGCCACCTTCTGAACAAGAATTTGGTATCTTCTGTGCAAGAATTCGGTTATGCTGATCAAGATTTGATTTATCTGCAGAATATTTATTGGATTTGGAACATGAATATGACTTCTCCCCTGTGTGATCTCTGATGTTCAACCAGATGTATTTTTCTTGAGAAACATTTCCCACATTCTGGACATGAAAATGGCTTTTGCCCTGTGTGAATTCTCTGATGCATAACGAGATTTGATTTCAGAGAAAAACACTTCCCACATTCTAGACATGAAAATGGCTTCTGCCCTGTGTGAGTTCTCAGATGTTGAACAAGATTTGATTTCAGAGTAAAACATTTGCCACAGTCTGAACACAAAAATGGTTTCTCTCCTGTGTGAGTTCTCTGATGTGAAACAAGATGTGCTTTTCTTGAGAAGCATTTCTCACATTCTGAACATGAAAATGGCTTCTTGCCTGTGTGAGTTCTCTGATGTCGATTAAAATTAGATTTATTTCTAAAACATTTCCCGCATTTGGAACATAAAAACAGATTCTCCCCTGTGTGATCTTGTTGATGTTTAACAAGATGTGCTCTCCTTGCGAAAGAGTCTCCACATTCTGGACATGAATATGGCTTCTCCCCTGTGTGGATTCGCCGATGGTTAACAAGATCTGATTTCCTAGCAAAACATTTATCACATTCTGAACATAAAAATGGCTTCTCTCCTGTGTGAGATCTTTGATGTTCAACAAGATGTGCTTTACATGAAAAACATTTCTCACATTCTAAACATTGAAATGGCTTCTTGCCTGTGTGAGCTCTCTGATGTCGATGAAGATTTGATTTATTTCTAAAACGTTTCCCACATTTGGAACATGAAAATAGATTCCCCTCCGTGTGGATTCGCTGATGATTAACAAGATCCAATTTCAGCGTAAAACATTTTCCACATTCTGGACATAAATATGGCTTCTCCTCTGTGTGAGCTCCTTCATGTTCAGTCCTTCTGTGACTTTCATTCTGCTTATCAGTCTGTGATGAATTAGATGGGACCTGTATAAGAGGATCTTTGCTGTGAAGGGCTGGGGGGATATCTAGGATAATAGTGGGTTCTTCATATATATCTTGTGTGATACCACAATCCTCTGCAGATATTAGACATCCCTCTGAGATAGCGTTACAGTCATCTGTCAAGAATAAAAAAACAGATTTTACCATTTGTGAATAATATAACTTTGAATACGATATTTTATAACTTTTCCATACAAACAACGAGTCATGTAGTAAAATTCAATTAGTAACTCACAATGATTAGATGGCGGAGGTAGAGAGACTATACATTAATGAACTATCAGATGTTAATAAGAGGCAATGTTTGCACTGCCAGGAACAATATCAAGTTTTACAAAAAAAAATAAAACCAAGAAAAAAACATCTCAAGAGATAAGGCAGTATTTACAATGGGTGACCAAAATGGCAACGGCTTTACTGATTTAGTGAACTCTGAAAAACATAAATAGGGTATTCAGGGAATAATATACAGAAATGAATCATTTTAAATCTGATTATGACATTCTGGTTATTTCATGAGTTTTCACACAATCTCGTTCTTTGGGAACTGTTAGAAGTTCAGAGCTACTTTAAGCTCCCATGTTTGAAGCTGAAATAGTGGAGACGATTCTATCTCTCCCCACCTAGAAAGCACCTGGTTAGGATGGATTAATAAATGACTAGTATAAACTACATACTTATATAGGAAACAAGAAAAACTCCTTCTGCGCTTTTTTTGGGGGGTTTTGCAATCCAAATAAGGAACTGCCAGGTCACCACAATATACAGCAAAGTATATTTTAATTGTACAACATGTACATAAAATTAAGTCAGTCTTGCAACGCGTTTCGGCGCTAGACCGAAACGCTTTGCAAGACTGATTTAATTTTATGTACATGTTGTACAATTAAAATATACTTTGCTGTATATTGCGGTGACCTGGCAGTTCCTTATTTGGATTGCAAAACCCCAAAAAAAGAGCGCAGAAGGAGTTTTTCTTGTTTCCTATATATTGCATTTCCCCTTTGTATGGTATACTACCTACTGGGGCTTCTCCCACTGCTGCATCTCCTTGGACCAAGGATTATTGGGGACCTTGCATGAAGAAACATCTATAGTTCTACAGGCTAACGGGGATCATTGGTGCAAGCGGGTTCCTTCTACACACGTAAGATCCCGCTTTGCACCAGGTGAGTAAAAATCCCCTATATTTCGGATTTCTGTGTGGTGGCGTGGATCCATATATAATTGTGTCTTTTGCAGCAGTGATTAGGCAGTCTGCCTCCATTAAAGGTATCCCTAGGGGTCTCATTATGGAAAATGTATCACTTTATGCAGATGACATGCAGGTGTACTTGGAGGATGATGATCCTTCCCTAGATTCCCTTTTTCACAGAGACAGACTGAAATCCTAAAGTTTAAATTATAATGCTCTTCACAGTAAGGATTAATTTAAAACATGTAAACTTTATTAGAAAATACTAAAATCAAGACACTATGGCAACAAACATTCAGTGATTTCTGATATCTCATAAGATAGGGAAATCAATAAAGGTGTAGATTTCACACAGGACACCGCTTATGTATAGCAGATATCTAAAGGACGTCGTGACGGAATTGTCCTGTAGAATAAATGAATTTAGATGTTAGTCGTGTGTTTTTGACACAGTGATGTAAACAATTTTTTTTGTATTATTGTTAACACAGCGATGTAAAGTTAATCACTAAACTATGTTTCTAAATCATGAAGTTATCCATATTAGGCATAATAGCTTACAATAATCTATATCTATATAAAGCTGAAAGCCCTCACTGACTCACTGACTGACTGACTCACTGACTGACTGACTCACTGACTGACTCACTGACTGACTAACCGACCGACCGACTCACTGACCGACCGACTCACTGACTGACTGACTCGCCAAAAGTTCTCCAACTTCCCGATGTTGTAGAAACATGAAATTTCGCTCAAGCATAGATTATCTCCAAAATAGGAAAAGAAATTGGGTCCCAACTCGATTATTCAATTCTAGCGCAAAAGAATTGGCATCGAAATTTAACGTACATAATCTAAATCACTCACTTCCCAATGTCATAGAAACGGGAAATTTGGCACGAGCATTGATTGTGTCATAAATAGGAAAAGCGAATGGGTCCAACTCGATTATTCAATTCTATGCGCAAAAGAATTAGCGTCCAAATTTTACGTACGGAATCTAATTTTCTCACTTTCTGGTGTCATAGAAACAGGAAATCTGGCACGAGCATTGATTATGTCATAAATAGGAAACGTTAATAGGTCCCAACTCGATTATTCAATTCTAGCGCAAAAGAATTGGCGTCAATATTTTACATGCGGAATGTAATTTCTTCACTTTCCAGTGTCATAGAAACAGGAAATTTGGCACAAGCATTGATTAGGTCATAAATAGTAAACGCTAATGGGTCCCAACTCCATTATTCAATTCTATGCGCAAAAGAATTAGCGTCCAAATTTTACGTATGGAATCTAATTTTCTCACTTTCCGGTGTCATAGAAACGGGAAATTTGGCACGAGCATTGATTATGTCATAAATAGGAAAAGCTAATGGGTCCCAACTCGATTATTCAATTCTATGCGCAAAAGAATTAGCGTCCAAATTTTACGTGCGGCATGTAATTTTCTCACTTTCCGGTGTCATAGAAACGGGAAATTTGGCACGAGCATTGATTATGTCATAAGTAGGAAAAGCTAATGGGTCCCAACTCGATTATTCAATTCTATGCGCAAAAGAATTAGCGTCCAAATTTTACGTGCGGAATGTAATTTTCTCACTTTCCGGTGTCATAGAAACGGGAAATTTGGCACGAGCATTGATTATGTCATAAATAGGAAAAGCTAATGGGTCCCAACTCGATTATTCAATTCTATGCGCAAAAGAATTTGCGTCCAAATTTTACGTGCGGTATGTAATTTTTTCACTTTCCGGTGTCATAGAAACGTGAAATTTGGCACGAGCATTGATTATGTCAGAATTAGGAAAAGTTATTGGGTCTTAACTCCATTATTCAATTCTACGCGCAAAAGAATTAGCGTCCAAATTTTACGTACATAATCCAAATCTCTCACTTCCCAATGTCATAGAAACATGAAATTTGGCACAAGCATTGATTGTATCATAAATATGAAAAGTTAATAGGTCCCAACTCGATTATTCAATTCTAAGCGCAAAAGAATTAGCGTCCAAATTTTATGTACGTAATCTAATTCTCTCACTTCCTGATGTCATTTTATATGAAGGAAACGTCGCATGGTTACCTCCACGTGGTGTTTCCTGGGTAACGCAGAGAACTATGCAAAATGGTGAACATATGTTTTTCCTCAGTATCTCTAAAGTAACCATGACTTCATAAGATTTTCCGTGTGAACACCAGATAAACACCAGTACCAAATTAACTCGGGCGAAGCCGGGTATATCAGCTAGTATATATATATATATATAAAGACGAAAGCCCTCACTGACTGACTGACTCGCCAAAAGTTCTCCAACTTCCCGATGTCGTAGAAACATGAAATTTGGCGCAAGCATAGATTATCTCCAAAATAGGAAAAGAAATTGGGTCCCAACTCGATTATTCAATTCTAGCGCAAAAGAATTGGCGTCGAAATTTTACGTACATTATCTAAATCTCTCAGTTCCCAATGTCATAAAAACTTCAAATTCGGCACGAGCATTGATTATGTCATAAATAGGAAAAGTTAATGGGTCCCAACATGATTATTCAATTCTAAGCGCAAAAGAATTAGCGTCCAAATTTTATGTACAGGATCTAATTTTCTCACTTTCCGGTGTCATAGAAACAGGAAATTTGGCACAAGCATTGATTATGTCAGAAATAGGAAAAGTTCATAGGTCCCAACTCCATTATTCAATTCTAGCGCAAAAGAATTAGCGTCCAAATTTTACGTACGGAATGTAATTTCTTCACTTTCCGGTGTCATAGAAACAGGAAATTTGCCACGAGCATTGATTATGTCATAAACAGGAAAAGCTAATTGGTCCCAACGCGATTATTCAATTCTATGCGCAAAAGAATTAGCGTCCAAATTTTACGCACGGAATGTAATTTTTTCACTTTCCGGTGTCATAGAAACGTGAAATTTGGCACAAGCATTGATTATGTCATAAATAGGAAAAGCTAATGGGTCCCAACTCCATTATTCAATTCTATGCGCAAAAGAATTAGCGTCCAAATTTTACGTACATAATCTAAATCTCTCACTTCCCAATGTCATAGAAACATGAAATTTGGCACAAGCATTGATTGTGTCATAAATATGAAAAGTTAATGGGTCCCAACTCGATTATTCAATTCTAAACGCAAAAGAATTAGTGTCCAAATTTTATGGATGTAATGTAATTCTCTCACTTCCTGATGTCATTTTATATAAAGGAAGCGTCGCATGGTTACCTCCACGTGGTGTTTTCTGGGTAACGCAGAGAACTATGCAAAATGGTGAACATATCTTTTTCCGGTATCTCTAAAGTAACCACGACTTCATAAGATTTTCCATGTGAACACAAAATAAACACCAGTACCAAATTAACTCGAGCGAAGCCGGGTATATCAGCTAGTCTATATATATATAAAGACGAAAGCCCTCACTGACTCACTGACTGACTCGCCAAAAGTTCTCCAACTTCCCGATGTCGTAGAAACATGAAATTTGGCACAAGCATAGATTATCTCCAAAATAGGAAAAGCTAATGGGTCCCAACTCGATTATTCAATTCTAGCGCAAAAGAATTGGCGTCGAAATTTTACGTACATAATCTAAATCTGTCACTTCCCAATGCCATAGAAACTTAAAATTTGGCACGGGCATTGATTATGACATAAATAGGAAAAGTTATTGGGTCTTAACTCCATTATTCAATTCTACGCGCAAAAGAATTAGCGTCCAAATTTTACGTACATAATCCAAATCTCTCACTTCCCAATGTCATAGAAACATGAAATTTGGCACAAGCATTGATTGTATTATAAATATGAAAAGTTAATAGGTCCCAACTCGATTATTCAATTCTAAGCGCAAAAGAATTAGCGTCCAAATTTTATGTACGTAATCTAATTCTCTCACTTCCTGATGTCATTTTATATGAAGGAAACGTCGCATGGTTACCTCCACGTGGTGTTTCCTGGGTAACGCAGAGAACTATGCAAAATGGTGAACATATGTTTTTCCTCAGTATCTCTAAAGTAACCATGACTTCATAAGATTTTCCGTGTGAACACCAGATAAACACCAGTACCAAATTAACTCGGGCGAAGCCAGGTATATCAGCTAGTATATATATATATATATATATATATATATATATATATATATATATATATATATATATAAAGACGAAAGCCCTCACTGACTGACTGACTCGCCAAAAGTTCTCCAACTTCCCGATGTCGTAGAAACATGAAATTTGGCGCAAGCATAGATTATCTCCAAAATAGGAAAAGAAATTGGGTCCCAACTCGATTATTCAATTCTAGCGCAAAAGAATTGGCGTCGAAATTTTACGTACATTATCTAAATCTCTCAGTTCCCAATGTCATAAAAACTTCAAATTTGGCACGAGCATTGATTATGTCATAAATAGGAAAAGTTAATGGGTCCCAACATGATTATTCAATTCTAAGCGCAAAAGAATTAGCGTCCAAATTTTATGTACAGGATCTAATTTTCTCACTTTCCGGTGTCATAGAAACAGGAAATTTGGCACAAGCATTGATTATGTCAGAAATAGGAAAAGTTCATAGGTCCCAACTCCATTATTCAATTCTAGCGCAAAAGAATTAGCGTCCAAATTTTACGTACGGAATGTAATTTCTTCACTTTCCGGTGTCATAGAAACAGGAAATTTGCCACGAGCATTGATTATGTCATAAACAGGAAAAGCTAATTGGTTCCAACTCCATTATTCAATTCTATGCGCAAAAGAATTAGCGTCCAAATTTTACGTGCGGAATGTAATTTTCTCACTTTCCGGTGTCATAGAAACAGGAAATTTGGCACGAGCATTGATTATGTCATAAATAGGAAAAGCTAATGGGTCCCAACGCGATTATTCAATTCTATGCGCAAAAGAATTAGCGTCCAAATTTTACGCACGGAATGTAATTTTTTCACTTTCCGGTGTCATAGAAACGTGAAATTTGGCACAAGCATTGATTATGTCATAAATAGGAAAAGCTAATGGGTCCCAACTCCATTATTCAATTCTATGCGCAAAAGAATTAGCGTCCAAATTTTACGTACATAATCTAAATCTCTCACTTCCCAATGTCATAGAAACATGAAATTTGGCACAAGCATTGATTGTGTCATAAATATGAAAAGTTAATGGGTCCCAACTCGATTATTCAATTCTAAACGCAAAAGAATTAGTGTCCAAATTTTATGGATGTAATGTAATTCTCTCACTTCCTGATGTCATTTTATATAAAGGAAGCGTCGCATGGTTACCTCCACGTGGTGTTTTCTGGGTAACGCAGAGAACTATGCAAAATGGTGAACATATCTTTTTCCGGTATCTCTAAAGTAACCACGACTTCATAAGATTTTCCATGTGAACACCAAATAAACACCAGTACCAAATTAACTCGAGCGAAGCCGGGTATATCAGCTAGTCTATATATATATAAAGACGAAAGCCCTCACTGACTCACTGACTCACTGACTGACTCGCCAAAAGTTCTCCAACTTCCCGATGTCGTAGAAACATGAAATTTGGCACAAGCATAGATTATCTCCAAAATAGGAAAAGCTAATGGGTCCCAACTCGATTATTCAATTCTAGCGCAAAAGAATTGGCGTCGAAATTTTACGTACATAATCTAAATCTGTCACTTCCCAATGCCATAGAAACTTAAAATTTGGCACGGGCATTGATTATGACATAAATAGGAAAAGTTATTGGGTCTTAACTCCATTATTCAATTCTACGCGCAAAAGAATTAGCGTCCAAATTTTACGTACATAATCCAAATCTCTCACTTCCCAATGTCATAGAAACATGAAATTTGGCACAAGCATTGATTGTATCATAAATATGAAAAGTTAATAGGTCCCAACTCGATTATTCAATTCTAAGCGCAAAAGAATTAGCGTCCAAATTTTATGTACGTAATCTAATTCTCTCACTTCCTGATGTCATTTTATATGAAGGAAACGTCGCATGGTTACCTCCACGTGGTGTTTCCTGGGTAACGCAGAGAACTATGCAAAATGGTGAACATATGTTTTTCCTCAGTATCTCTAAAGTAACCATGACTTCATAAGATTTTCCGTGTGAACACCAGATAAACACCAGTACCAAATTAACTCGGGTGAAGCCAGGTATATCAGCTAGCATATATATATATATATATATATATATATATATATATATATAAAGACGAAAGCCCTCACTGACTGACTGACTCGCCAAAAGTTCTCCAACTTCCTGATGTCGTAGAAACATGAAATTTGGTGCAAGCATAGATTATCTCCAAAATAGGAAAAGAAATTGGGTCCCAACTCGATTATTCAATTCTAGCGCAAAAGAATTGGCGTCGAAATTTTACGTACATTATCTAAATCTCTCAGTTCCCAATGTCATAAAAACTTCAAATTCGGCACGAGCATTGATTATGTCATAAATAGGAAAAGTTAATGGGTCCCAACATGATTATTCAATTCTAAGCGCAAAAGAATTAGCGTCCAAATTTTATGTACAGGATCTAATTTTCTCACTTTCCGGTGTCATAGAAACAGGAAATTTGGCACAAGCATTGATTATGTCAGAAATAGGAAAAGTTCATAGGTCCCAACTCCATTATTCAATTCTAGCGCAAAAGAATTAGCGTCCAAATTTTACGTACGGAATGTAATTACTTCACTTTCCGGTGTCATAGAAACAGGAAATTTGCCACGAGCATTGATTATGTCATAAACAGGAAAAGCTAATTGGTTCCAACTCCATTATTCAATTCTATGCGCAAAAGAATTAGCGTCCAAATTTTACGTGCGGAATGTAATTTTCTCACTTTCCGGTGTCATAGAAACAGGAAATTTGGCACGAGCATTGATTATGTCATAAATAGGAAAAGCTAATGGGTCCCAACGCGATTATTCAATTCTATGCGCAAAAGAATTAGCGTCCAAATTTTACGTACATAATCTAAATCTCTCACTTCCCAATGTCATAGAAACATGAAATTTGGCACAAGCATTGATTGTGTCATAAATATGAAAAGTTAATGGGTCCCAACTCGATTATTCAATTCTAAACGCAAAAGAATTAGTGTCCAAATTTTATGGATGTAATGTAATTCTCTCACTTCCTGATGTCATTTTATATAAAGGAAGCGTCGCATGGTTACCTCCACGTGGTGTTTTCTGGGTAACGCAGAGAACTATGCAAAATGGTGAACATATCTTTTTCCGGTATCTCTAAAGTAACCACGACTTCATAAGATTTTCCATGTGAACACCAAATAAACACCAGTACCAAATTAACTCGAGCGAAGCCGGGTATATCAGCTAGTCTATATATATATAAAGACGAAAGCCCTCACTGACTCACTGACTCACTGACTGACTCGCCAAAAGTTCTCCAACTTCCCGATGTCGTAGAAACATGAAATTTGGCACAAGCATAGATTATCTCCAAAATAGGAAAAGCTAATGGGTCCCAACTCGATTATTCAATTCTAGCGCAAAAGAATTGGCATCGAAATTTTACGTACATAATCTAAATCTGTCACTTCCCAATGCCATAGAAACTTAAAATTTGGCACGGGCATTGATTATGACATAAATAGGAAAAGTTAATGAGTCCCAACTCGATTATTTAATTCTATGCGCAAAAGAATTAGCGTCCAAATTTTACGTACGGAATCTAATTTTCTCACTTTCCGGTGTCATAGAAACAGGAAATTTGGCACGAGCATTGATTATGTCATAAATAGGAAAGGTTCATAGGTCCCAACTCGATTATTCAATTCTATGCGCAAAAGAATTGGCGTCAAAATTTTACGTGCGGAATGTAATTTTTTCACTTTCCGGTGTCATAGAAACAGGAAATTTGGCACGAGCATTGATTATGTCATACATAGGAAAAGCTAATGGGTCCCAACTCGATTATTCAATTCTATGCGCAAAAGAATTAGCGTCCACATTTTACATGTGGAATGTAATTTTTTCACTTTCCGGTGTCATAGAAACGTGAAATTTGGCACGAGCATTGATTATGTCATACATAGGAAAAGCTAATGGGTCCCAACTCGATTATTCAAATCTAGCGCAAAAGAATTAGTGTCCAAATTTTACGTATGTTATGTAATTCTCTCACTTCCTGATGTCATTTTATATAAAGGAAACATCGCATGGTTACCTCCCCGTGGTATTTCCTGGGTAACGCAGAGAACTATGCAAAATGGTAAACATATGTTTTTCTGGTATCTCTTAAGTAACCACGACTTCATAAGATTTCCGTGTGAACACCAGATAAACACCAGTACCAAATTAACTCGGGCGAAGCCGGGTATATCAGCTAGTGCATTATATTTGTAACCTCTCACAGAGCTAAATTAGGTCCTAGAGCTCTGGAAATGAGCGTAATGGCTTCTCATAGGAATGCATATATTTTTTTGATATGGATTACTGTAATAATTGTTTTTATCAATAAAGTTTCCTCCTCAGAGCAATATCTCTTAATAAAGTTGTGTTGCCTCTTAAGTTGTTTTGACTCAACGCGTTTCCCCGCTTGATAGCAGCGGTTCGTCAGGAGTGTGATGTCTAACACTTCATAAGTTAGAAGGAACTGTTATATATATATAGAGATTAATTTTTTGATAGTACTGGACTCGACAATTATGATAAAGTTGTTCAAGATAGCCAGCCCTTTCGTCCTAATAGTTTAGTCGTAATATATACACTGACTAAACTTGAGGTTCAGTTCAGCAATCCATCTTATGCTGATCCTAGACACCATTCACTAAGGACGAAAGGGCTGGCTCACTTGACAAAGACCACAGCAATTTGGTGGTTGAAACATTGTGCTATTGATGTTGGATGGATTAAAGTTTTCTACTTTTGCAACAATTCCCTTGGATGCTGCTTCCATTTCATTACATTGGGGCTAGACATCTAATCATCCCACCCTCTCTATAAAAAGCTGTCAGCGCAGCGCTGCCTTCAATATAACATACCTGGACTCCTTGATAAAGCCTGTGTGGCGAAACATGTTGGGAGGGCACGTGTTACATGTTTTTTAGATTAGGTTTAAAGATGGCTCTAATATCAACAGACCTTTTTATACCTTGATCTAGGTCTCCACCATCTGTTTTCTGTTATCTGGGTCTATGTCTCCATGTTCTGTATTCTGTTTACACAGATATAGTTCATATCCATATTCCAGCTGCACTATACATTCATATAAATGCTCATTATATATTATCACGTATAACATTATCTGATTTTCATCCCTATTTAGTTTTATTTTGGCTGAATTAACAGCAGAAAATCTGACAGATCACAAAACTTATAAATCTACATAAAATATCTGCAGCCAGCTTACTCCTCTCTGCTGTATTTAGTGGTTACTACTCACCTGGGCGGTTACCTGTAGGAATCTCCTCTTCAAACTCCTGTTTCACTGTCACAATTGATATTATATCATCAATATCGGTCAGATCTTCATCCTGATACAAAAGCTGTGATACAAATATTGTAAAAGTCAGCAGACAGTTGGAGAAGTCATGTGGAAGGTTTTACATGACCAGTAAAAAATAGTAACATAGTTCGTAAGGCTGAATGAAGACAATGTCCATCTAGTCCAGCCTGTCTAGCCTCCTGTTTTGTTGATCCAGAGGAAGGCAAAAAAAAAACAAGAGCAGAAGCCAATTAGCCCTCTTGGGGAAAAAAATTCCTTCCCGACTCCCTAATGGCAATCAGACTGTTCCCTGGATCAACCCCTAATAGTTCCTACCTGCCTGTATACCCAGATTAACAAATAACCTTAGATTTATATCCTGTAATATCCTTCTTCTCCAGAAAGACATCAAGTCCCCTTTTAAACTCCTCTAAGGATTATGCCATCACCATATCCTCAGGCAGAGAGTTCCACAGTCTAACTGCTCTTACAGTAAAGAACCCCTTTCTATGTTGGTGGTGAAACCTACTTTCCTCTAATCGTAGTGGATGTCCTCTTGTTACCGTCGTGGTCCTGGGTGTAAACAGATCCTGGGAGAGATCCTTGTATTGTCCCCTCATGTACTTATACATGGTTATTTGGTCACCTCTTAACCTTCTTTTTTCTAGAGTAAATAGTCCCAATTTGGATAGCCTCTCTGGGTATTCCAGTCCCGTCATTCCATGTATTAGTTTAGTTGCCCTTCTTTGAACCCCCTCAAGCACTGTAACATCTTTCCTGAGCACCGGTGTCCAGAATTGTACGCAGTATTCCATGTGAGGCCTGACAAGTGCCTTATATAGTGGAAGGATAATGTTCTCGTCCTTCGCCCCTATACCTCTTTTAATACATCCCAAGACTTTATTTGCCTTTGCAGTAGCTGATTGGCATTGGTTACTCCAGTTTAGTCTACAATCCACTAGTACCCCCAGGTCTTTTTCCATTTCGCTTTTCCCTAGCGGTACCCCATTAAGTGAATATTGGTAACATCCATTCTTGCTGCCCATGTGCATAACCTTACATTTATCAGCATTGAACTTCATTTGCCATTTTTCTCCCCCAGCCCCCAGCTTATCTCGGTCCGTTTGTAGCCGCACATTGTCCTCCATTGCATTAATTATATTGTATAATTTTGTGTTATCTGCAAATATTGATATTTTGCTGTGCGGCCCCTCTATCAGGTCATTAATAAATATGTTGAACAGAGTGGGGCCTAATACTGAACCCTGTGGCACCCCGCTAGCGACTGTGGTCCAATCAGAGTATGAACCATTTATTACCACTCTCTGCTTTCTATCATTGAGCCAATTTTTAACCCAATTACACACGTTTTCACCCAATCCGAGCTGCCTCATTTTGTATATTAGCCTATTATGTGGCACGGTGTCAAACGCTTTAGAGAAGTCCAGCTATACGAGATCAATAGATTCTCCCAGGTCCAGCTTAGAGCTTACTTCATCGTAGAAACTGATTAGATTTGTCTGACATGAGCGACCCTTCATGAATCCATGCTGGTGAGAAGTTATTCCCTTGTTCTCCTTGAGGTGCTCATCGATGGCGTCTCTCAGAATCCCCTCGAAAAATTTTTCCGTTACTGAGGTGAGACTTACCGGCCTGTAGTTACCAGGCTCACTTTTGGTCCCCTTTTTATAAATTGGAACCACGTTGGCAATGCGCCAATCCAATGGTACAACACCGGTCTTGATAGTGTCTAGAAATATTAGGTATAGCGGCCTAGCTATTTCATCACTTAGTTCCCTTAGTATCCTTGGGTGTATTCCATCTGGGCCTGGCGATTTATCAATTTTAATCTTCTTTAACCTGTTCCGCACTTCCTCCTGCGTTAGGTATGACATATTTTGCGAGGGGTTTATTTTCTTCCCCTGTATCTCGTGTGGCATTTCCTTTTCGTTTTTGAATACGCTTGAAAAGAAACTATTTAATAGATTTGCCTTCCGTCCATCATCTTCGATGATTCCTCCTGCATTATTTGTTAAAGGGCCAGTGCTCTCCCTGCAAATCCTTTTGCTGTTAATATAGTTGAAAAATAGTTTCGGGTTGTTTTTGCTCTCTTTGGCGATCAGTCTTTCCGCCTCCTCCTTAGCAATTTTGATCGTATTTTTGCATATTTTGTTTTTCTCCCTGTACGATTTTAGCGCTTCTTCGCTGCCTTCTTGCTTTAGTAGTTTGAACGCTTTCTTTTTTTCGTTTATTGCCCCTCTTACCGTCTTGTCGAGCCACATCGGTTTCCTTTTAGTTGAGATTCTTTTATTTTTAAAGGGAATGAACAGCTCACATGAGGTGATTAGGATCATTTTGAACTTTTCCCATTTGTCCCCTGTACTGTTATTTTTGAGGATGTTGTCCCATTTAATGTTACCAATAGTAGTTCTAAGCTCATCAAATTTTGCTTTACTAAAGTTGAGTTCGTTTGTCGCTCCCTGATAAGGCTTCTTATTGAATGACAGCTGGAAGTTGATTATATTGTGATCACTGTTCCCCAAGTGCCCCTTAACCTGTACCCCCTTTATTCGGTCCGGTTTGTTAGTTAGTACTAGGTCCAGAGTGGCCCTCCCTCTTGTTGGTTCCTGCACTAGTTGGTTCAGGTAATTATCTTTAATTACTCTCAAGAACTTATCACCCCTGTGAGATTTGCAGGTTTCCTTCTCCCATGTTATATCTGGATAATTAAAGTCCCCCATTATAATTACTTCGCTGCGCTTTGACACCTCTTCTATCTGCCTTAATAGTAAGTTTTCAGTTTCTTCTGTTGCTTTTGGTGGTCTATAGAAGACCCCCTATCAGGATTTTGTTATTTTTTCTTCCCTGTATTTCTACCCACAGAGATTCCACCTGTTCGTCTCCTACACCTATGTCCTCCCATAGTCTCGGATTTAAGTTCGATTTGACGTACAGACATACCCCTCCCCCTTTCTGGTTCCTTGGGTCTCTTCTGAAGAGATTGTACCCCTGTAAATTCTCCGCCCAATCGCACTTATCATCAAGCCATGTTTCCGTTATTCCAACTATATCATAGTTCTCATCAGTCATTCTTGCTTCAAGCTCACCCACTTTACCAATCAGACTTCGTGCATTTGTGGTCATACAATTGATATCGTTATTTTTTAAATTCGTTTTGTTACTATTCGTACTATTGGCTGACCTCACATTTCTAACTGTACTAACCCCCCCCCCGTTCGACCCCCATTCCCATTTCTTTGACCCAGGTCGCTAGCTACACTGGCTACCCCACTATTTATCATTTTGCCCTCCCCCCCAGTCCCTAGTTTAAACACTCCTCCAGCCTTCTAGCCATCTTCTCCTCCAGCACAGCTGCACCCTCCCCATTAAGATGCAGCCCGTCCCTACGGTAGAGCCTGTAGCCGACAGCAAAGTCAGCCCAGTTCTCCGGGAACCCAAATCCCTCCTTCTAACACCAACTCCAGAGCCACTTGTTTACCTCCCTAAGATCCTGCTGCCTTTCTAGTGTGGCTTTAGGTGCAGGCAGTGTTTCCGAGAAAACTACCCTGGAGATCCTCGCCCTAAGCTTGGACCCTAAGTCCCTGAAATCATTTTTGAGGGCCCTCCATCGACCTCTATTTTGTTCATTAGTGCCAACGTGCACCATGACCGCTGGATCCTCACCAGCCCCTCCCAGTAATCTGTCAATCCGATCCGCGATGTGTCGAACTCGAGCGCCAGGAAGACAACACACCGTTCGACGATGCCGGTCTTTATGGCAGATTGCCCTCTCTGTCCCCCTAATAATTGAGTCTCCCACCACTAGGACTTGCCTAGCCTGCCCTGCGCTCCCCGTCCCCGTCTCTCTGGAGCAGTCATCCCCCTGGCGTTCAGAGGGCGTGTTGTGCTGCAGAGGTGCTGGCTCTGTAATGGCATCCCCCTCATCTGCCAATCTTGCAAATTTGTTGGGTTGTGCCAGTTCAGAACTAGCCTCCCTAGTTCTCTTCCCTCTATCCCTCCTTCTTTCTGTCACCCAGCTTCTTGCCTGCTCCCCCTGCACTTCCGTACTACCATCCGCCCCCGCCTCTGCCCCAGCGAGTGCCTGCTCAGTGAGCACCAAACTCCTTTCCATGATGTCAATGGCTCTCAGTGTTGCCAGTTGCCCATTTAGATCCAGGATTTGGGCTTCTAAATGTGCGACGTGCATGCATCTTGCGCAACAATATGCACCCTCGATCGGCTGATCAAGGACCGCATACATTGCACAAGTAGCACACTGGATGACATTGCCAGGCATGGAGCTCATCCTAATGGGGATTTACAATTTACTTGTGGAAGTAGTGAAGATAGATTTGTTCACACTCCGCTCACACGCTGTCGCCTCTGCTCAACCGCTCACACGCTGCCGCTCACCTGCTGCCTCCTGCAAAGACCACTCACGCGCAGTCGCTCACTCGCTGTCGCCTCTGCGCAACCGTTCACACACTGACGCTCACGCGCAACCGCTCACACGCTGCCCCCTCTGCGCAACCGCTCACACGCTGCCCCCTGCGCGCAACCGCTCACACGCTGCCCCCTGCGCGCAACCGCTCACACGCTGACGCTTGCCCTCAGCTCAACCACTCACACACTGACTCTTGCGCGCAACCGCTCACACACTGACTCTTGCAAGCAACCGCTCACACACTGACTCTTGCAAGCAACCGCTCACACACTGACTCTTGCAAGCAACCGCTCACACACTGACTCTTGCAAGCAACCGCTCACACACTGACTCTTGCAAGCAACCGCTCACACACTGACTCTTGCAGAAAAGATCATCATGATGACCAAAAGTGACCTGACAGGAGTAGTTATCTGAGCCACATAGCTGCAGGTCTACAAGCTGGACACATATATTAGATGGCGACTCAATGACCCCTCAGGAACCTCATACAGATGTATATCCGGCATGGCTAGACACGCTGCATGTTGTCTCAGTGGAGGAGATCAGCATCTACCAGACACATCCGTTGTTTGTCTCGGGGGACATAAAGGAGCAGATAGATATAAATCCAACCTGTTGGCTCCTTATTCCCACCAGCAGTCTCCACCGCCAGAAAACTGGGAGAAGATCCAGACAACATGTAATGTGGTCAGCTGGAAAAGATCCTGACAACATGTAATGTCTCTGGTCAGTGGTAATCCCGCCATCTCCACCGGCCTCATCACACAAGTAGAAGACATCTAATAAGACTAAAGACAAGAGCTTCACAGCCTTCTACAGATCAGAGGGATATCTCCATCTACCTGATGGTCCTGTGGAAGAAAAGGACGGGGACATCTCTCTGGTTGGCTTCTCTTACTGGAGGGAACTGGAGGAAACACAGACAGACACTGAAGTCATTCTTTACATACAGATAATAAAGTCCCCGTGTATTTAGTCCTGTCTATTACCTGGTGATGGGAGCGGCTGGGGGGTCTCCATCATGGCGTCCTTGTACAGATCCTTGTGTCCTTCTAAATACTCCCACTCCTCCATGGAGAAATAGACAGCGACATCCTGACACCTTATAGGAACCTGACAACACAATATACAGTCATTACCCAGAATCCTCCAGTGCTGTTATTGTATAATGTCCCAGCATTCCCTGCAGCATCACCTCTCCAGTCAGCAGCTCAATCATCTTGTTGTTGAGTTCTAGAATCTTCTGTACATTGATGTCCTCATGTATCAGGGGGTGAGATGGCCCTGTGATTGGGCTCAAGGGTCTTCCCCATCCACCACACACAGGGGCCCGATAGCCCTCACTAGAGGTCTTCTTCACTACTGTGTAATCCTGTATATGGGGACACAGGAATAAATATTGCGACAGACATTTTCAGAGTCCATCACCTCTCCAGTGACATCATCTGTTATTACCATAGATGAAAATGATATAATCTGACATCACCAGAATCTCCCCCTCTCCAGTGACATCATCAGTTATTACCATAGATAAAAATGATATATTGTGACATCATCTCCCCTCTCTATCATATCATTTATTACCATAGAAATGAATGATGTAATGTGACATCATCAAAATTTCTCACCTCTCCAGTAAGCTGGAAGATTATCTCTAGGGTGAGATTTAATATATTCTCTGCCATCTTGTTCTTGTCCTCTTCCATGCTTGATTTTCTGTATTGCAGAAACCTGAAAAAATTAGCCAATGTAAAAAATGCACAAAACCGCATATAAAAAAATGGAGCAGGATTCTGCCATGCTGATCTCCAGAACAGGATTCCTGTATGCGATCTGACTGTAACTATGGGGGTCACTTCTCCCCTTACAGTGACGGGAGCACTGGCGGAAAATGCACGGTCAGCGCTCAATTCATTTCAATGGGGCTGATGGTATTACCCAAATGGGTGCTTGTTATGTGTAGTGGCCCAGAGTTGGGGTCCCTACAGCACTTCAGAATTTGCATGTTTTGTGTACATCTCATGACACTGTATCTAGTGTCAAATGAAACAGGGATAGTCTTAACATAACAGTTCATGAAAGGGTTAATGTCTGGTGATGTCTGGAAAATGTATCGTTTTTGTCCAGTTGTGTGTATTGGTCTGTCATGGCACATAAACTGTTAAGTTTCAGAATGCAATAAGTGTATGTATTTCTATCTTGATTGAACTATTGAACCCTACATAGAAACTAAAACGTATGCTGTGTAGTATTAGAATTAAGGATTAAAAGATAAGGGAAGTCAACAGGAAAAATAGCAATACTAAACTGTGTTAACATAATGACATAGTCAACAGAAATAGACTATAATGAGATAACAATACCCTAACTGCAGCTATTTCCTTGTCTAGACAAGCTTTAAGAGCTTTGAGACTTTTGTAGAGGTCAATAAGCCTTATGATCAATAATCGTTGTAACCTCTCCTAGAGGAGACAGTAAAGCCACCCATGACCTACTGCTATCTTGCACCCTGCTGTCTCCTTGGCTAAGGGCTGGCACTCGAACGCTCTATATGTATCTCAGCAGTCCCATTGACAACAAATGACATATTAGCGCAGTTGCGTGACCAGCCCTCCATTTCGTTTCCTCCTCACTACGGGGGTGCAGTAACCTTGCAGTGAGAAGCATGGTGGACACGGGATTCCCAGTTTTGAGATGGGGATCTCAGTGGTGATCCCACCACTCAGCAGGTTACCTGCCATCTACAGGACGCAGCACGCTCTGCGATGGATTTTTTTCTTGCCTTTATCTTCAGGCTTTTCTCTACAATTTCACAAATACCAGATAAAAACATGGATTAAGTTATTGCAAAATAAAAGATGCCGCCAAAACCATTGGAAGGACCAAAAAAAAAAAAGATTTGAAATTGTGTTTAACCGCACTTGGCCCCGTGTATTAAAAATTACGGCAGAGCGATAGGGGCAAGAAGTCACAGTTTCGATGTTAGTGCCAAAAGGGTGACTTTTTGAAGGTTTTCACTGAGCAGTTTTCTTTAAGTGGGTGTGGCATAACGGCCCTCACATTTTCCTAATGTTACAGACCAATATGGCTTCTGTAAACCTGCCATGTTCATTGCGATTTGTGAGAAAAACACCCTCACACTGCATGACTGAACGGACGTTATTCACACGCATCTAAGGCCCCCTGCACACGGGCGGAAATACCGCGGTGGGATTTCCCGCAGAACTTCCACCCATGGAAGCTGCCATAGGATTGCGTTAGAAAACGCAATCCTAGGTAGACGGCCGCGATTTGTCTGTGTGAAATCACACTGTGCGAAAACGAATCGCGGCGTGCTCTATTCAAAGATCCGGGAGCAGGTGAGTGCCGCGCTGGTCTCTGCAGGCGCTTGGGTCGGGCCCCGCTGCGGGAATCCTCACAGCAGGATCAGACCCGGCCGTCTGCAGGCGGCTTTAAATCACATATATTGTCAATAGGAAAAAGATAAATAAATGACATTGCATCACATGAAGCTTCTCAGGTTCCATCAGAGGAACAGAGAAGGGGAAGTGAAAATGGAATTAACTGTTTTCGTTGTTTTCCCCACTAATTTCCAAGGTTTTGGGTTTTTTGTTTTAAATAGAGATGAGCGAACGTACTCGTCCGAGCTTGATGCTCGGGCGAATATTAGGGTGTTCGGGATGCTCGTTACTCTTAACGAGTACCACGCGATGTTCGGGTTACTTTCACTTTCATCTCTAAGACGTTAGCGCGCTTTTCTGGCCAATAGAAAGACAGGGAAGGCATTACAACTTCCCCCTGCGACGTTCAAGCCCTATACCACCCCCCTGCTGTGAGTGGCTGGCGAGATCAGATGTCACCCGAGTATAAAAATCGGCCCCTCCCGCGGCTCGCCTCAGATGCGTTGTGAGTTAGCTGAGGGAAAGTGCTATTGTGTTGGAGCTGCTGTAGGGAGAGTGTTAGGAGTGAGTGTAGGCTTCAAGAACCCCAACAGTCCTTCTCAGGGCCACATCTATCCGTGTGCAGTACTGTAAAGGGTGCTGTTAGCAGTGTTGCACAATTTTTTTTTTCAAAATTGGCTGTCTGCAGAGCACTGCGCCCTGCAGTAATAGTCCAGGGACAGAAGTGGTGGTTAGGCAGGGAGAGTGTTAGGAGTGAGTGTAGGCTTCAAGAACCCCAACGGTCCTTCTTAGGGCCACATTTAACCGTGTGCAGTACTGTGCAGGCTGCTGCTAGCAGTGTTGCATTTTTTTTTTTTTCAAAATCGGCTGTGCAGAGCATTGCGCCCTGCAGTAATACTACAGGGACAGAATTGTGTAGGCAGGGCCAGAAGACATATATTATTGATTGAATATAGTCAGTGGGCCTTTTCTTTTTAAAAAAAGGGAAAAATTCTATGTGCCCTGCCTCTGTCAGTCCTCAGCGTTCTGTGTACGTGTGTGGTGGGTGGAGATAGTAAAAAATTCATACGCAGCCAGCTACGTTTAACAGCAGGCTTGCGCCAATTTCTTTCCTGCCTGGGAAATCAAATCACTGGTAATACACCATGCTGAGGGGTAGGGGTAGGCCTATAGGATGTGGACGCGGGCGAGGACGCGGAGGCCCAAGTCAGGGTGTGGGCACAGGCCGAGCCAGTGCGGTGGCCAGGGGTAGAGGCAGGGCCAGACCGAATAATCCACCAACTGTTTTCCAAAGCGCCCCCTCGCGCCATGCCACCCTGCAGAGGTCAAGGTGCTCTACGGTGTGGCAGTTTTTCACAGAGACGCCTGACGACCGACGAACAGGGGTGTGCAACCTTTGTCGCGCCAAGATCAGCTGGGGAGCCACCACCAACAGCATGCGCAGGCATATGATGGCCAAGCACCCCACAAGGTGGGACGATGCCCGTTCACCGCCTCCGGTTTGCACCACTGCCTCTCCCCCTGTGCCCCAACCTGCCACTGAGATCCAACCCCCCTCTGAGGACACAGGCACTACCGTCTCCTGGCCTGCACCCACACCCTCACCTCCGCTGTCCTCGGCCCCATCCAGCAATGTCTCTCAGCGCACCGTCCAGACGTCGCTAGCGCCACAGTTTGAGCGCAAGCGCAAGTACGACGCCACGCACCCGCACGCTCAAGCGTTAAACGTGCACATTGCAAAATTGATCAGCCTAGAGATGCTGCCGTACAGGCTTGTGGAAACGGAGGCTTTCAAAAGCATGATGGCGGCGGCGGCCCCGCGCTACTCGGTTCCCAGTCGCCACTACTTTTCCCGATGTGCCGTCCCAGACCTGCACGACCACGTCTCCCGCAACATTGTACGCGCCCTCACCAACGCGGTTACTGCCAAGGTCGACTTAACAACAGACACGTGGACAAGCACAGGCGGGCAGGGCCACTATATCTCCCTGACGGCACATTGGGTGAATTTAGTGCAGGCTGGGACAGAGTCAGAGCCTGGGACTGCTCACATCCTACCCACCCCCCGAATTGTGTGCCCCAGCTCGGTGGTGGTATCTGCGGGGGTGTATGCTTCCTCCACTAAACCACCCTCCTCCTCCTCCTCTGTCTCGCAATCAAGATGTGTCAGCAGCAGCACGTCGCCAGCAGTCGGTGTCGCGCGGCGTGGCAGCACAGCGGTGGGCAAGCGTCAGCAGGCCGTGCTGAAACTACTCAGCTTAGGAGAGAAGAGGCACACGGCCCACGAACTGCTGCAGGGTCTGACAGAGCAGACCGACCGCTGGCTTGCGCCGCTGAGCCTCCAACCGGGCATGGTCATGTGTGACAACGGCCGTAACCTGGTGGCGGCTCTGCAGCTCGGCAGCCTCACGCACGTGCCATGCCTGGCCCATGTGTTTAATTTGGTGGTTCAGCGCTTTCTGAAAAGCTACCCCCACTTGTCATACCTGCTTGGAAAGGTGCGCCAGCTCTGCGCACATTTCCGCAAATCACACACGCACGCTGCCACCCTGCGGACCCTGCAACATCGGTTTAATCTGCCAGTGCACCGACTGCTGTGCGACGTGCCCACACGGTGGAACTCTACGCTCCACATGTTGGCCAGACTCTATGAGCAGCGTAGAGCTATAGTGGAATACCAACTCCAACTTGCGCGGCGCAGTGGGAGTCAGCCTCCTCAATTATTTACAGAAGAGTGGGCCTGGTTGGCAGCCATCTGCCAGGTCCTTGGAAAGTTTGAGGAGTCTACCCAGGTGGTGAGCGGCGATGCTACAATCATTAGCGTCACCATTCCTCTGCTATGCATCTTGAGAAGTTCCCTGCAAAGCATAAAGGCAGACGCTTTGCAATCGGAAACAGAGCCGGGGGAAGACAGTATGTCGCTGGATAGTCAGAGCACCCTCCTGTCTATATCTCAGCGCGTTCAGGAGGAGGAGGAGGAGCATGAGGAGGATGAGGAGGAGGGGGAAGAGACAGCTTGGCCCACTGCTGACGGTACCCATGCTGCTTGCCTGTCATCCTTTCAGCGTGTATGGCCTGAGGAGGAGGAGGAGGAGGAGGATCCTGAAAGTGATCTTCCTAGTGAAGACAGCCATGTGTTGCGTACAGGTACCCTGGCACACATGGCTAACTTCATGTTAGGATGCCTTTCTCGTGACCCTCGCGTTACACGCATTCTGGCCACTACGGATTACTGGGTGTACACACTGCTCGACCCACGGTATAAGGAGAGCCTTTGCACTCTCATTCCCGAAGAGGAAAGGGGTTTGAGAATGATGCTATACCACAGGGCGCTGGTGGACAAACTGATGGTAAACTTCCCATCCGACAGCGCTAGTGGCAGAAGGCGCAGTTCCGAGGGCCAGGTAGCAGGGGAGGCGCAGAGATCAGGCAGCATGTACAGCGCAGGCAGGGGAACATTCTCCAAGGCCTTTGCCAGCTTTATGGCTCCCCAGCAAGACTGTGTCACCGCTCCCCAGTCAAGGCTGAGTCGGCGGCAGCACTGTAAAAGGATGGTGAGGGAGTACGTAGCCGATTGCAGCACCGTCCTCGGTGACGCCTCTGCCCCCTACAACTACTGGGTGTGGAAGCTGGACACGTGGCCTGAACTCGCGCTGTATGCCCTGGAGGTGCTTGCTTGTCCTGCGGCTAGCGTCTTGTCAGGGAGTGTGTTTAGTGCGGCTGGGGGAATCCTCACAGATAAGCGTACCCACCTGTCAACCGACAGTGCCGACAGGCTTACACTCATCAAGATGAACAAAGCCTGGATTTCCCCAGACTTCTCTTCTCCACCAGCGGACAGCAGCGATACCTAAACAATACGTAGGCTGCACCCGCGGATGGAAGCATCGTTCTCTCTCACCATCCAAAACGGGGACATTTCTGCTTCATCAATCTGTGTATAATATTCCTCCTCCTCCTCCTCCTGAAACCTCACGTAATCACGCCGAACGGGCAATTTTTCTTAGGGCCACAAGGCTCACTCATATAATTTTTCTAAACAATTTTTATACGTTTCAATGCTCTTAAAAGCGTTGAAACTTTAACTTGAACCAATTTTTCGTTCAACTGGGCTGCCTCCAGGCCTAGTTACCACTTAAGCCACATTAACCAAAGCGATTAATGGGTTTCACCTGCCCTCTTGGTTGGCCATGGCCAATTTTTCTGATGTACATTAGTACTGTTGATACAGCAATTTTTGTGGGCCCTCGCCTACAGTGTAATCAAATGAATTTTTAGCCCACCTGCATTACAGCTGACGTTACATCCGCTGTGTTGGGCAATGCAATGGGATATTTTTATGTACCGCCGGTGGCTTCCTGGCACCCACCAATGCTGTGGGTCCACAGAGAATTATAAATGCATCTGTTTCCACTTCTAAAGAACCCCAGTCTGACTGGGGCATGCAGTGTGGGCCGAAACCCACCTGCATTAAGCACGACATTACTACCTCAGCTGTGTTGGGCAATGCAATGGGATATTTCTATGTACCGCCGGTGGCTTCCTGGCACCCACCCATGCTGTGGGTCCACAGGGACTTCACAATAGGGAGTTGTACCTGCCTGTGTCTATGAATTAAAAACCGCGGTCTGACTGGGGCATGCAGACACCTTGACAGAATGAATAGTGTGTGGCACATAGGTTCCCCATTGCTATGCCCACGTGTGCAGCTCCTGATGGCGGTGGCACAGGATTCTATTTCTCATTGCTTCTGTACAGCATTGTGGGCTATCGCCCCGCCCCCTTTAAAGAGGGTCGCTGCCTAGCCGTGCCAACCTCTGCAGTGTGTGCCTGCGGTCCCTCGTCATGGCAGACGCACTTCTAAATAGACATGAGCGTGGTGTGGCATGAGGGCAGCTGAAGGCTGCGCAGGGACAGTTTGGTGTGCGCTGTGGGGGGGAGGGGGTGCGGTTGGACAGCATGTAACCCAGGAGAAGTGGCAGCGGAGTGTCATGCAGGCAGTGATTGTGCTTTGTTGTAGCTAGTGTGGTGCTTAGCTAAGGTATGCCATGCTAATGAGGGCTTTTCAGAAGTAAAAGTTGTTGGGAGGGGGGGGGCCCACTCTTGCCGGTATTGTGGCTTAATAGTGGGACCTGTGAACTTGAGATGCAGCCCAACATGTAGCCCCTCGCCTGCCTGATCCGTTGCTGTGTCATTCCCATCACTTTCTTGAATTGCCCAGATTTTCACACAAGGAAACCTTAGCGAGCATCGGCGATATACAAAAATGCTCGGGTCGCCCATTGACTTCAATGGGGTTCGTTATTCGAAACGAACCCTCGAGCATCGCGAAAATTTCATCCTGAGTAACGAGCACCCGAGCATTTTGGTGCTCGCTCATCTCTAGTTTTAAAAAAGTTAAATATTTCACTTTGTTAAAAAAATCATTTGAAATCCATGGGGAAAACAACGAAAACATTTAGCTCCATTTGTATTTCCGTCTCTCTACTCCTCTAACAGAACAGAAAGCAGAAATAGTTCGCGGCGGCCGACACCAGTGAGAACAAGCCGTAAGCCGGCGTCATATGAGTGTAGGCACAATTGCGCAGGCCTTAGCGCTATTAATGAGGCTATTGCGTGCGCATATCACATACTCTATGCAGATGTGCAGAATTATACAGCGTCTCCCCCTCTCCCCGCCTGCTGCACGGCCCCGCTGACTTCTATGGGAGCCTTTGCTGCACAAATACGTAGAAGGATAAAGCAAGTTCAATCTTTTTTTGCGCAATTGAAATGCGAGCGCGAAAATGCATACGGCACACGCCAACATGTCCGGGTGAAGGCGGCCAAACTGTAAGACCAGAAACAACATGAGCCGCAGAATAAAGGCAGGGTACTTTAAAAAAAAAAAAAATCTAAGTTTAGCCAGTTCTGAGGGGGTTAATAATAATCTGTCCTCGGGGTCCTGAGATGAGGGGCCACACATACCTCCGTCTGCACAGCTAGACAGCTGCTTCCAGGACCTGTGATGATGTCACTGTCATGTGATCAGTCACGTGTGTGTGGGAGGGGCCTGTGATCACATGACCAGGGGGTGATCAGCGTATGCAGGACTTCCCTTTGCTGGTTGTCGTCACTGCTGGATGGGATGAAGTGATGGCTGATGCTAGCGGATAGAGGCTGACGTCCGCCCGGGTGTTGGTGCAGACATCTACACTGTTTACTGTAAGAACATCAGCTGGAGATGAGCCACAGCTGCAATGTTCTGCAGGGACTCTGAATGCCGCCTTCTTCTAGGGATGCAATGCTCTGCAGTACTGGGTCTCTGTGCACTAACGTGCAGAACTCGTCATGGGCTCAGGTGACTGGGATGCAATGCTCTGCTTGGACTGGGTGCAGTGGGAAGGCCCCAGCAGGAGCTGTAGTATACAGCCATATATACTTACTATAAGGACTCTGCACACCGCTGCTCCTTCTCTGAATATAATGATAGTCACATGACTACGCCGGGCGGCCAGTCACATGACCGTCATTCAGTGAGGCTCCTTTGGTAAAGGACTACCTGCACAGTCATGGCACACGGGTGGCACTGCTGCTTCTACTGATAGCAGCTGGTAAAATCTAGGGCAGCAGCAGTAGTGGTGCTGCTAGGGTGCCATGACTGTGCTGCTAGGGTGCCATGACTGTGGTCATGTCACAGTCCATGGGCCATAAGAAATCCTCTACAAGAAGGCATGTTGTACAGGCCTGCTCTAGATTGTGTAAACGTGTAGGCTGTTGAAGTTGGCGTCCCAGATGGCCTCATACATGTTCTATTGATGATAAATCTGGTGGCCGGGCAGGAAGTGTGACCATGTTATGGGGGCTCCTGTGACCATCTTGTGTGCGGCCAAGCATTATCCTGCTGGAAGCCCCCATGAGAGGAACACATGTGGCTGCAGGATGTCCTGAACCTATCGCTGAGCTGTCATTGTCCCTCGTAGCACTACTAGGGGTGTCCGACTTTTGTATGAAATGGCCCCCCAGACCATCACACCAGCAGGGGGGGGGGGGGGGGGGGGGGTACTGTGCTGCTTAACAGCAAAGGCAGAAATGAGACACTCACCCCTAGATCTTTAGACACGAACATGGCGGTCGTCCGTGCCCAAACTAAACCTGGTTTCACTCCACAGCAGTCCAGTTTTGCCATTCATGACACCACTGCAAACAGAGGCGACAGTGGATGGGCTTCAAAGACAGGGCATGTAATGGCTGTCGTGAGACCAAATGTCTTTCAGCCGAGCACCTGGCAATGGTTCCGACAGACAAAGGGGCCTGTAACAATGGAGCCACCGATGGTGGGCAACGAAACAGTTGGAGCTGCTGGTGCTTGTCAGACATTTCTCTCTACTGGTGGTCTGTCGGTGGGTCCTGAGCCCGGTCACCTGGTGTGCCCTCACACATCCACTGGTCCGAACACCTCCTAACAGTCTGGTCAGGCACTCCTCTCTATTGGTGGTCTGTAGGGGGTGTTGTGAGCCCGGTCACCTTCTGTGCCCTCACACATCCACTGGTCCCAACACCTCCTAACAGTCTGGTCAGATGCTCCTCTCTACTGGTGGTCTGTAGGGGGTGTCCTGAGCCCGGTCACCTTGTGTGCCCTCACACATCCACTGGTCCCAACACCTCCTAACAGTCTGGTCAGACACTCCTCTATACTGCTGGTCTGTAGGGGGCGTCCTGAGCCCGGTCACCTTGTATGCCCTCTCACATCCACTGGTCCCAACACCTCCTAACAGTCTGGTCAGGCACTCCTCTCTACTGGTGGTCTCTCGGGGAGTCCTGAGCCCAGTCACCTTGTGTGCCCTCACACATCCACTGGTCCCAACACCTCCTAACAGTCTGGTCAGAGGCTCCTCTCTACTGGTGGTCTGTAGGGGGCGTCCTTAGCCCGGTCACCTTGTGTGCCCTCACACATCCACTGGTCCCAACACCTCCCAACAGTCTGATCAGACGTTCCTCTCTACTGGTGGTCTGTAGGGGGTCCTGAGCCCGGTCACCTGTGTGCCCTCTCACATCCACTGGTCCCAACACCTCCAAACATTCTGGTCAGAACGGCCAAGGTGGCAAATTGTCAACACGACCATCCAGCTTCTCGCATTCCAATAATGTAGTCTCTGAGAGCTTTTCTATAGGCCACTTTTAGGACCGCAGGCTGTTCATCTAATCATGCTACAACATTAATAATTGGAAATCTGTAACTACATGCCAAGTTTTGCAGCAAAACGACAACTCTTTCTAGGTGCTTGATTTTTTTTTTTTTTAAACATAGAGTGTAGTAAAAGCAACTAAATGATCACAGGTTCAAATTCCCTGTGGAGATTAAATAAAAGTCTTAAAAAAGTGTAATTAAAGGGGTTGTCCCGTGGCAGCAAGTGGGTCTATACACTTCTGTATGGCCATATTAATGCACTTTGTAATGTACATTGTGCATTAATTATGAGCCATATAGAAGTTATAAAAAGTTTTATACTTACCTGCTCCGTTGCTAGCGTCCTCGTTCCCATGGAGCCGACTAATTTTCGGCCTCCGATGGCCAAATTAGCCGCGCTTGCGCAGTCCGGGTCTTCTGCTGTCTTCTATGGGGCCGCTCGTGCAGAATGCCGGCTCCGTGTAGCTCCACCCCGTCACGTGCCGATTCCAGCCAATCAGGAGGCTGGAATCGGCAATGGACCGAAACAGAAGCCCTGCGGTCCACGGAGACAGAGGATCCCGGCGGCCATCTTCAGCAGGTGAGTATGAAGACGCCGGACCGCCGGGATTCAGGTAAGCGCTCTCCTGTTTGTTTTTTTAACCCCTGCATCGGGGTTGTCTCGCGCCGAACGGGGGGGGGGTTAAAAAAAAAAAAAACCCGTTTCGGCGCGGGACAACCCCTTTAAGTGTTTTAATTGGAAAAAAAATAAAAATATTTAAAAGTTAAAAAAAAACCCTTTCCTGTTTTTTCCATAAAATTCTAAACAACTTTAAAAAATGCACATATATGTTATCACTGTGTATGTAAAAGTCACAGCTATTAAAATATTGTTATTTACCCCAACACATTTTGTAGGTCATTTATCAAAAAGTATGCTGGAATTGCATCTTTTTCTTAAAACATTTGAATAGAAAGTGATCAAAAAGATGTATACACCCCTAAATAGTAATAACTACAGCTCACCCTACAAAAAAACGCTTAAAAGGATGGGCAAATCAGCCATATTTAGCTCCTGCGTGACCAGTCTAAATTCTTGGGTAGCTTTTGATCTGCCAATGTTTGGACCAGCTGATTAGTCAACCTTCCCCTCACTGCCCATTACACCCATTAGAGAGCAGTTGCAAGCTACACACCCAAAACATCAAAAACGTCTCCAAGACCTAGCCAATCCGAGTGTGGATTCTCATTAACACCCATTATTTCAGTGTTAGGGCTGCAGGGACAGATGGCCAGGGGTTCCCTACACCAGTCCTCTCCAGTGTCCCTACCTACTTGCCCCCCCCGGCTAAGCCCCAGGGTGACAACTAGGCGACAGTCCCTGCACTGCTCTAGTGATCGGGACCCCAAGGAAGGGGGGACAGGGCAACTGGCACATAGCACTGAGAAATGACAAGCAAACTGAATAAACCAGAGAGTCGTCAGAAAGCAAGCAGAGTCAAAACCAAGAGTCACGAGCGAGGTACAAGAGGGCAGAACCGAGGCAGAGTCAAGAAAATAGACCGGAGTCAAAACACGAGTAAATCAGGTCAAATAACGTGGGTGTAGGCAGAGCAAGTCTGTACCAAACACTGGCAACTAGTGTCATGACCAGCCAAGTTTATAAGCAGAATTCCCCACCCACAGGGGGCGGGGAGAAGTCACATGATGACCAGAGGAATCACAAAGCCGCCTCCCCTGGTGGCACGCACCGACCAGATTGCCGCTCGGCCGCCCGGCTGACAGGCACACACGACGCGGGGCGCGCCGCCGCAACCTACCACCAGAGTGGGGCAACCCCAGGCACAGCTGCCAGGCCGGGACCCCGCAGCTCCAGGATGAGCGGCCCGCCTCAACCGGACACTGGCGCCCCCAGTGGTAACCCCATCTCTATCATTCAGTGAGAATAATGGCCTTAGATTTGTGTCTCTCTTCTTCAAGAATTTCGAGTTGCTTACTTACTACAATAGCCTGTTCTGTCAGATATAGTTATGGTGTGTCGCTCTTGATTGGTATTGATGTATTTTAGTCCTTCCAACGGGGTCATGCTAAAATGGTAACCAAGGGTGCCCTTGTTATGTGGATATTTCATAATTGGCCTGGTGTTTAACACATAGCTTGCTCGGATTTCAGTTTGCTAGTTAGGAGCTGGATAAAATGCTCCCCTGTCATTTCCTTCCTTCCCCCTAATTAGGGCAGACCACACTATACTGTCTTAGCACTAGTGCTTGGCTAGTGGCTAGCCTGAATAATACGGGATCACTTCCAGCTGTATATAGCCCATACTCCTTTCTAGTTTTCCTACTCCTCCCTCTTCCCTTTTTGTTTTGGGACAGCGACCTTGGTGATAAAAATGATTGTTACAGATTAGGAGTGTGGACCCACTGGAAAACCAACCAGTTTGGCCTAGACCAGTCCTGAGGTCGTTGGCAGCTGACTCCTACAGTAAGAGGGACTGTTACCAGGAAATGAGAGATGAATCTGACCCTTAGCTACAAAGGAAATGGGAAGACTTCTACCTACAAGCAAGGCGATCGCCCTAATAAGGATGGCCCTGCATTGGAACCTTGGGTCTGACTATCCCTGATGGGGTACCGAACGCAGGCACTGAGAGCAGACAGATGTACATGCAGATGCAGGAAAGGACACAGGGAGGCTGAAGGAGACCTACAAGACACAGAGCATACTGAGCACACAGAAGTAGGCGACCCAGGAAAGCTGAGTGTCACAACCGAACACACACCAATTCTCAGGCAAAGAGGAAGTGCCACAACCCAGCTTAAATAGAGAAATAATGCCTATTAACCCCACATGTGAGCTGAGAGCCAGGGAACTGGTTTACCCTCTCAGTGCTGGACAAAAAGACTTGTAGGATCCATAGACACCAGGAGAGCAGAGCAATACTTGCTTCTGTCCGCAACTGCAGGAGGGCAGCAGACATGAGTGGCAGACCTTATACGGATACCTTGGCTAGCATAACATTTTGTTCCTTGAATAAACCACCATAGAGGGGTCAGATCCTAGATCACCTCCATAAAACATAGTGATGATAGCTCTATTACACAAGACCCACTTTCGAAAATCTAACGTCCCCAAATGCACATCACATTATTATACAACATGGCACCACAGTCCCTACCCTACAAAAAAAAAATGAATGTTGTATACATTGCCATTCATAAACAACTCTCTCACCACACAATCTCCTCTGAAATAGATCCCAAAGGATGTTAAATTCTCATAGCTAATACTTATTTTCCTAATCAAGCGCAGGTGCTCTTTGGATCGGAGATGCTGGAGGTACTATCACGATTCACGGCTGGCTCAAAGATTATACTTGATGGCGACTTCAACCTCTGCTTTGACCGGTTGTTGGACTCCTTTGTGGGTAGATCTGGTGTGTTCTCTGCTGTGATACATAAGTCAAGAAGAGCTCCTGTTATTCTCACAGACCTTTGAAAGTGGTGGGTGGGAATAATTCCTTGTGACAATCTTTTTAAATGATGCGCTTTCCTAGAAATCAAAAAACGTTTCGTACCGTGCTGGCCTTTAGAGCAAAATGTGATTGTTCTCAGTATGAAAACCAAGTAATCTTGTAGATGATATACCTTTTAACGGCTAACAAAAATACATGATGTTAATGCGAGCTTTCAAACCTATGCAGGGTTCTTCTTCAGGCTTAAATAGAATAGATCAGAAGAGATCAAAAGAAACTCCGAAGACTTCGACTCAGAGCAAGCCTGTACCCTCACACAGATCAGGAACACCCCGAGTCTGACAGGATTGGACAAAAACCCCCAACAGAACACGGACACAGGTAAAATCAGCTGTGTTATCAATCTGTCATCTCACAACCCCACTAATAAGGAGCCCAGTCTGCTCTCCAGAGGGCTTTCATTCTGTCCTACTAAAACACTTGACAAAACAGAACTGTGCAGTGACATGGAGGAATAGGAATATTTCAGGAGGCTGAGACTGAAAGAGTTCTTCCATGACAAAGAGGAGACAAGACTTTCAAGCACTCAAACACAGGAGGAACTAGGGGCCAAAAAGAAGTCTAATTGGACATCCCCTCCTGGCCGCAACCCCACTTTGGACTTATATATAGACTCCTGTTGACATTTGGTGCAATCTAATATACTGAACAAGAAGAGAAAGGAAGCATTCACTATCAATATGCAGAAAAGAAGAACCATCTATGCACTCAAAAACAATAAGGAGATCATCATTAAGCCTGCAGATAAAGGTGGTGCTATAGTCCTCATGCCTACACGAAAAAAAGCATGCAGACAGCGGACGGACAAATTTTCCAAATCCTGTACAGTAAACATCCTGTTGGGGGGCCTTTATGTTAGAGAAACAGGACAAAAACTTAGAGCAAGGATGAGATCTCCTCACCACACAATTAAAGAGAGAAAGACAGAATCACATATGACTGAGCATTTTTCTAGTCACAGACACAACTTGGAACATATGAAAGTTATTATATTAAAAGGCAATTTCAAATACCAACACAACAGAAGAACTTGGGAGTACAAATTTATAACAACCTTTGACACTGTCAAGCCCCGAATGAACCTCGGACGGCGCTTCTTGCATAAGTGAAGAATATGAGAAATTTAGAGCTGAGACAAAACACTGGCCTGGTGACCCCCTAACATCAATTTAGAGACCATAAAACTTTTACATTCCTTATTAGTGGACTGATTAAGTATTTACTCCTCTACTAATTCTGTTCTGGTATTGTTTTAATCCCTTAGTGCCCAAGCTTTTTAGCTCTTTCCCATTTTAGATTTTTCCACCCCCTTATAAAAAATTGTAAGTAGCTGTACGAGGGCTTGTTTTTTGCAGAACGGGTTGTATTTTTCAATAGTACTATTTAATGTACCACATAATGTACTGAAAAGCTTTAAAAAATTCTAAGTGGCGAAAAATAAAAAAAAGTTAAATTCTTTGGTGCGTCTTGCCTCTACGGCACACAAACTGCAACAAAAATTACATGGTATCTTTATCCTATGGGTCAATAAAATTACTATGATACCAAAGATATATATATTTTTTTTTTTTTTGCTGTACTGTTTGTATTTTTTTTTTCAAAGATATTTAATTTTTTTCAATAATTTTCTGCTGCCATCTTCTGAATGCAATAACTTTTTTATTTTTCTGTCTATGTAATTGTGGAAGGGCTCATTTTTAGCAGGATGTTCTGTAGTCTTCGTTTGTACCATTGTGGGATACATATGACTTTCTGATCACTTTTTTTTTCTTGGAGACGGTGACCAAAAAGACGCATTTCTATGGGTTCTTTATTTTTTTTTTGGATGAGGTTCACCGTGTGGGGTAAATAAAGAATTACTTTAATAGATTGGACTTTTACAGATACAGCAATACCAAATATGTATTTTTGTTTTATTATTTAGATTCTTTTATTATACATATAGCAGTAGTTTTTTTTTACTTTTATTACTTTTTTTTAATAATTAGTTTAACATTATTGATCTTATTTTCACTTTTTTCAGTCCCCAGAGGGGACCACAACTTGTGATGCTTTGATCGCTCCTCCAATATAATGTAATGCCATAGCATTACATAATACTGAAATCTGACAGGCAGTCTATCAAGCCACTCCACGGGAATAGCTTGATAGGCATTCTCCCATGACATCCCTGGGGCCTTTCAGAAGGCCCTGGCTGCCATAAGATCCACAAGGCTCCTGCGATCACATTGGGTGGGACATACAGGACCCCTGAACATCGGTCGGGGGGATTTAAATGCCGCTGTCAGAATTGACACCAGCATTTAAAGGGTTAACCAACCAAAATGAGCCGTGCAGCTCGTCGGTGCTGTTGCCCGCAGGTGTCAGCTGTAAAAATAAAACAGCTGGCGCCCACGATGTATGGAGGGAGATAGCCGTGAAATCTCCCTTTATACATATATTGCAACGACAGGACGTGAAAAAACACTATAGGGCGGTCAATAAGGGATTAAGTGCAAATTAATTACACCATGTCTGTGCCTTTTTATACGAATGTGTGTGTATATATGGATGCCTCTTCTGATTTATTCCATTTAAGCCTCATGAAGAACTTTGCATTGGTTCAAAAGCTCACTATAACATGCATATTTGTTAGCCGTTAAAAGGTATCATATCTACAAGATTACTTGGTTTCTCTTACTAGGAACAATCACATTTTCCTTGAAATCACCATGAAGGGCAATACAAGATTTTGGTAGAGACCATGCAACGGATGACAAGTTGACAGCTATTCAGTGGGAAGGCCTTAAATATGTAGTGAGGGGAATATTTATCTGTCATAGCTCCAGACTAAAGGATTGACCCCATAAGTTAGAAGACTTGCTTACACAGCTTAACTACCTAGAGATTCCCCATAAATCTTCTTTAGACCCTCTACAAGCGGAAATTTTCATAGGTCGTTTTTTCTAATACCCTTACTTTTTCAAAAGTTAAAATTTGTAAGTTTTCTTAGCCCTGATAAATTAGCATTTTCCATATTGGGGTGTAGTGTCCTTGACCCCATCAATATCCCTGGCTTTTCACTATGTCTATGCATTAGTAGCAGTGTAGGAAGTTGTTGAGCACTACATTTGAATTTATGTGCTTTCAAGGCTTCAAATAAATGGTCCGTATCAAAAATGTGCCTGGAGTAGATAAAAATTAGCATCCTGCACCTCTTCTGACTTCCATCCCCTAAAGTGTTGCATCTGTGAAGCCAAGAAATATAACCTAGGGTTAGGTAAGGCCAGACTACCATTCTCCTTTGGCTTGGACAATACATCTAATTTTATGCGTGCACATTTTTTGTTAAATAACAGGTCCCTAAATTTACTGTTCATTTTGTGGAAAGAGCATTGGGTAATCCATTGTGGAGAAGGTACAATAGTTGCGTCATCCATATAATTTTGATTAATTTGGCCCTTTCTTTCGGTGAAAGAGGTAATCTACTCCAAACATTCACTTTTTGTTTAAAACAATTAAAAATGTCAAGGCTCAGTTGGTTATATTCAGAGATATTTTTCGATATAAACTCCTAAATATTTAAATACAAGCCCACAGGTGAGCAGGAACCTTCTAATAGTTAGAGCTTGTTGGTCTACTGGCATTAGTACAGATTTACTCCAATTGAATGTAAGACCAGAATAACAACCATATTCACCAATCATGGTAGCAGCCTCATCCAACGATTCCTCTCCATCGCTCAGAAACAATAATCTATCATCAGTGTAAAGCGCTATTTTTTTTCTTCATTAGTCTCTCTCTTGAACCCCATTCTGTTTGGGCATGACCTGATCTTAATTGGGAGGGGTTCTATTGCTAGTGCAAAGGGTAAGGGAGATAGTGGACACCCCTGCTGTGTCCCTCTTTGCAGCTGAAAAGTGTCTGTAGGACCCCCATTCACTCCCACACAAGCTCTAGCATCAGCATATAATAGTTTCACCCAACCCATAAAGGCAGGCGCAAAACCCATTTGCCCCATCACCTTCCACAGGCAGTTGTAGATTAAGATATAATCTTCTAATGTTGGTTACCGTGGATCTCGCTGGAACAAAACCATTTTGATCTGGTTGCACAAGTGATGTAATGATCAAAGAAAGACAACTCGCAAACACCTTATCTAAAAGTTCAACATCTGCATTTAAAAGAGAAGTGGGCCTGTATGAGTCCACCAGTGGCCTCTCTCATGGAGGGTGGTAATTCACCTCTAAGATCAGCTTCCTGAAGTTCCCTTTAGCAATCATGATCATAGTATATCCTTGAATTTCTTGAAGACCTCGATTGGAAGGCCATCAGTGCCAGGAGCTTTGTTGTGATGCAGGTTGGCCGTTGTTTCCTGTAATTCCTCCAATTCTATAGGGCCATCTAAAAACTCTTTGTTCTTGCGTCAGTTCGGGCAATTCTACTATATTTAAATATTGTTCTATTTGCTTCTGATATTACAGGTTGTTATACTTATCTAGACTTTAAAAATAAGAGTAAACCGTTGCACTTATAGAGGGTGTACCTTTATTAACAATGCCCCTATTATTTAGTAAATTAGCGATGTATGTGGATGTTTTTGTAATATTGAATTGTTTATCCTGTTCTTTTGGCAAAAGGTCTCATAGCCCATGACACTCCCTCAATAGGTCTGTACCACGATTTATTTGTAGCTTGGTTTCTAACTCCTTAATCTGGGCCAGGATAGCATGTAGGTTTTTGCTTTTGTTTTTTTTTTACTGTATAGCCCCTGTTGGATCATCAGGTGAACGCCCCAAAAGATTAGTTTATCAAGAGTATAGGCAAACCCCTGAAAGATTTGTGTACCAAGAGTTTAGGTGAACCCCTGAAAGATTCGTGTACCAAGAGTATAGGCGAAGCCCTGAAACATGTGTACCAAGACTATATAGGCAAACCCCTGAAACATTTGTGTACCAAGCCTATAGGCGAACCCCTGAAACATTTGTGTACCAAAAGCATAGGTGTACCCCTGAAAGATTTTTTTATCCAGAGTGCAAGTGAACCCCTGAAATTTTTTTTTTTACATAGAGCTCGTACTTGCTTAATGGGATCCAGGTGGCAGTCCACCAACAGGCAAGCTACCGCTTGTCCCAGCCCCTGCCTCTCCCCAAGGGGCTTTTTAAGCAGTGCCCCAGCTAAAGACAGCATGCACTTTGACGAAATTTGAGTGGCCAAACCAGGCACAGTTGCACCCCGCCCAGGACCTCAGCCTATGCCCACACCCTCATTCGGGTGCCCACGTCAACGTACTCGTTCTCGGATGTTACCTCTAATCTTCATCATGTTGTATAATGCACTGCGTCAAAATGCTACGTAAACGGCGAGGTATTTTACGTATGCTTTAAGCCAAAAATACAGTGTAAAATGTGTACAGTCTTGTGTGTCCTCTCGATGTGCATTATATAACACTAGGGCCTTTTATGCAAATGCTTTCAGCCAAAACCCCTCCAAAAAAAAAGAAAAAATGAGAGGATGTTTGTTAGTTCCTATATAGTGTGTGTACACCAGTAGCAGTATACTGTATAGAACCGGTAACAGTATGCAGTATACAGCCAGGATGGTTGTGAATGATTTGTGCGCACTACTGGTCCCAGGCAGCCAAACTGATGATGCACAAAAGTAGAGTTGTAGTCATAAAAAGGACTCTTGGGTTCCAAGTATTCTAATCCCATGCCAGCTCCGTCACAAAATTTCATGAGCCACAAACGTGGGCATAAAGGGGACTCAGATGCCAATAGTTCTACACATCTCCACAATTCAACAACCCATTCTACAACAAAACATTTTTCCCCCAGAGTGCAGGTGAACCCCTGAAAGATTTGTTTATTAAGAGAATAGATGAACCCATGAAACATTTGTGTACCAAGACTATATAGGCGAACCCCTGAAACATTTGTTGACCAATAGTATAGGCAAAACCCTGAAACATTTGTTGACCAAGAGTATAGGTGAACCCCTGACACATTTGTTTACTAAGAGTATAGGTGAACCCCAGAAAAATGTGTGTACCAAGAGTATAGGTGAAACCCTAAAAAATTTTTTTTTTAACATAGACCTCGTACTTGCTTAATTTGCTAACAGTGCCTGGAGGCAGCCCTCCGAAAAAAATTAGTTTTTACAGAGCCTTTTGGCCCTCTGAAAAATTGGCAGTTCCGTGTGCTGACATGCTGGTTTAGGAGGAGGAAGATCAGAGAAGGATAGACCAAGCTACTTTTCCCCTTTTTAGGGGTGATAGAGCGTGCATGGTTCTTCTGTTCCAGCTTAAAGAATCTTTATGTTACGCTGCTTTTCACCGGTGGAGAAGAGAAGTCAGGGGAAATCCAGGCTTTGCTCATCCTAATGAGTGTAAGCCTGTCGGCGCTGTCAGTTGACAGGTTGGTACGCTTATCTGTGATAATCCCCCCAGCAGCACTAAACACCCTCTCTGATAACACGCTGGCAGCAGGGGCAGGCCAGCAACTCCAAGGCATACAGTGCAAGTTCGTGCCACGTGTCCAGCTTTGACACCCAATAGTTGTATGGAGCAGAGGGATCACGGAGGACATTGGTACGGTCGGCTATGTACTCCCTCACCATCTTTTTACAGTGTTCCCTCCTGCTCAGCCTAGACTGGGGAGTGGTGACACAGTATGGCTGGGGTGCCATAAAACTGGCAAAGACCTTGGAGAGTGTTGCCCTGCCTGCACTGGACATGCTGCCTGTTCCCCGCGTCTCCCCTGCTAGTTGGACCACTGAACTATGTCCTCTACCACTGGCATTGTCAGATGGGAACTTTAGTATCAGCTTTTCCACCAGGGCCTTGTGGTATTGCATCACTCTCGTACTCCTTTCCTCTTCGTGAATGAGAGGGGAAAGGTTCTCCTTATACTGTGGATTGAGAAGGGGGAACACCCAGTAATCCATGTTGGCCAGAATGCGTCTAACACGACGGTCACGGGAAAGCCAGCTTAACATGAAGTCAGCCATGTGTGCCAGAGTTCCAGTACGCAACATATCCCTGTCTTCACTGGGAGGATGACTCTCCTCCTCCTCTTCAGCCCATACATACTGAACAGATGTGAAGAAAGTAGCATGGGTATCTTTTGCAGTGTGGGCAGCAGTCTCTTCCCCCTCCTCCTCCGCCAATGCGTGCTGAGAAACAGCCGTGAGGGTGGTCCCATCTCCTGTTCTATCCGCAAAGCGTCAGCCTTAATGCTTAGCAGCGTTAATGTGGTTAGAGTATTGATTAAGGTATGTATACCTCTGATAGTAAATTTATTTTGCGTGCTGTTGCCATTTTTGATTTCTGCTTTTAATGCTTAGCAGCAACCTTCTCAGCAGGCAAAGCAGCGGGATGGTTACGCTGATAATGGCTGCATCGCCGCTCACCTTATGTGTTGACTCCTCAAAGTTTTCTAAGACCTGACAGATTTCAGAAATCCATGCTTCTTCCTCTGTGAAGAACTGCGGAGGCTGACTACCACTCCGACGGCCATGTTGCTGCTGGTATTCAACAATGGCTCTACGCTGCTCGTAAACTCTGGCCAACATGTGCAACATTGAATTCCAGCACATGGGCAAGTCGCACACCAGTCGGTGCACTGGCTGTTGGAAGCGATGTTGCAGTGTCCTGAGCGTGGCAGCATCTGTGGTGGACTTTCTGAAATGTGCGCACACACGACGCACCTTGCTGAGCAGCTCAGACAAATTGGGATAGTTTTTAAGAAAGCGCTGATCCACCAGATTGAACACGTGGGCCAGCCATGGCACGTGTGTTAGTCTGCCAAGCTGCACAGCCCCCACTAGGTTACACCCATTGTCACACACAATGACCATGTCTGGTTGGAGGTTCTGCGGCGAAAGCCACAGATCTGTCTGCTCCGTCAAACCCTGTAACAGCTCTTGGATGGTGTACCTCTTGTCACCTAAGCTCAGGAGTTTCAGCACTGCCTGTTGACGCTTTCCCATGGTAGTGCTGCAGCGCCTTGAGCTACCGACTGAAGGCGACGTGCTCACAGATGGTAATTGAGAGGTGGAGGAAGAGGAGGAGGAGGAGTGGGGGTGCAGGAGGTGGCATAATAAGCCAGAGAAACCATGACCGAGGTAGGACCCGGAATCCTGAGTGTGGGTAGCACGTGAGCAGACCCAGGGTCTGACCTGATCCCAGCCTCCATCAGGTTAACCCAATGTGCTGTTGGGGAGATTGAGTATCCCTGCCGGCCAGCACTTGTTCATGTGTCGGTGGTGAGGTGGACCTTCCCAGTAACCGCGTTGGTGAGGGCACGGTGGATATTCTGTGACATATGCTGGTGTACGGCAGGGACAGCACAGCGGGAAAAATAGTGGCGTCTGGATACTGCGGAGCGAGGGACGGCCGCGGACATGAGGTTGCGGTAAGCCTCAGTTTCTACCAGCCTATATGGCAGCATCTCCAGGCTCAGCAGTTTGGAGATATGCACATTTAGCGATTGTGCATGCGGGTGGGTGGCCGCATATTTGCGCTTGCGCTGTAGTGCTTGGCTTATGGACAGCTGAACACCACGCTGGGACACTATGGTGGAGGCAGTGGAGGACCATGGAGATAAAGGGGTGAGTGCAGGGCGGGAGACGCTCGTGCCTGCGTCCTGGGAGGGGGATTGCATCTCAGTGCCAGCATGTGACACAGGGGAAGAGGCAGTGGTGTGACCTGCAGACTGTGAATGGCCTTCGTTCCACCTTGTCGGGTGCTTAGCTATCATATGCCTGCCCATGCTGGTGGTGATCAGGCTGGTAGTGGTGCCTCCCCTGCTGATCTTGGTGCGGAACAGGTTACACACCACTGTTGGTAGGTCATCCGCGCTCTCATTAAAAAAACCTCCAGACCTTTGAACACCTAGCACTCTGCACAGGAGCTTGCCGCAATGAGGTGCTGTGGGGAACAGTTGGGGGATTACTTGCTCTGGCCCTGGTGCAGCACTTGCCTTCCCCTCTGAAGCCCTGTCTACAGTAGGCTTACCAACTCAGGTCGGATCAGTCACGAGCTCTTCCTCTGAATCCTCAGTCTGCTTCTCCCTCAGACTTACTGCCCTAACAACAACCTCACTGACAGACAACTGTGTCTCATCATCACCAACAAATACCTCTTCACACACTACTTGGAAGTCCCCACCCTCATCACCCTGAGTCTGGTGTGCAAATTTGAAAAGTACAACTCCGTGTGTCCTTAAAGGGGAAAAGAAAATTATAAAGAGATTTGCAGAACTGTTTACTCAGAATAGGTCATGAATATCTGATCAGTGCGGGTTCCTCGCACCTAGTCAGTCAGCTGTTTGAAGAGGTGGCATACAAGACACAGAACTGTACATTTTATAGTGGAGGTGCCTGGTATAGCAGCTCAATTCTCTTCACTAGAATAAGACTGAACTTCTTTCAAGCCATGTGACAAATGAATGTGCTATAACTGGCCTGAGAAGAGACCACAGCACTCACCCAAATGTCGCTGTCCCTTCAAACAATATCCTAGCGGCGGACCCCCAACAATCTGATATTGATGACTATTCCAAAAGGACATCAATATTACAGTCTCAGAAAATCTCTTAAAAAGACTCAGTTGGTTAGTTTAAGTCCATAAGCCCAGTTTATGAGCACAAAGTAGCTGACCCACCGAGTCTGAGGATGCAAGTTAAATTTTCCTTACCTGCTATACCCCCGGAATCAGGACTCAAATTAGCTCCTGTAGTGCATTGGGCAATAAGTAGTTCTCCCAATCTAAATGTAGAATGGCAGGGAAGGTAAATGTAGAACTTACATCACTGGATGCTGTGGGTCAGCTACGTTAAGCCTATAAGCTGTGGTGGAAAATGAGCATCGGCCAGTGTAAAATGTCTGTTTGTTGTATAAACTATATGTATTACACAGCTACAGTGATTGGACATTGCAGAGACTCAGAACAGCAATTTTCATAATGACTGCTGGACAACAGCGTGACGAGAGACGTGTGTTGTATTGGCTGCTCAAGATTTCAGTAGACCAAGATGATGAGAATGTAGTCCTTCTAGTATCAGATTACCTGTGCATTCAGCTAACTGGAAATACATGCTGACTTCATAGGTTATAGGTTATAGGGCTCAAACTAGTTAACAGATTCCCTTTAAAATGATTGATAATAAGTTTTGTGATATAGCAATAAAAATATATTTTATGCACAATTAACATAAAGGGGCGTTATCTGGATTGTAGTTGCATTTCCTGTTGAATGAAACTTTTATTGGTTTATCCGTAGTTACATACATTTCTCAATAACTTCAGCTAGGATTTTAGATTTAGTGATACGCCTCTTAATAAATTTGGAGCATATTTTGGAGGTCTGAGCAGCACAGAAATCAAACCTACACCTGCCGACTTACATATATGCTATACCTTAAGCTAATTTTCTATGTAAATCATAAATCTGTCAGGCCACAGCAGACTATGCTTGTCCCGGCTGAGCTTGTCCATTCTTTAGAACATTCGAGAGTCTGACATAAAAAACCCTAATTTTTGCTCAAAAATGAGTGGAATATTTGCAATTTTTTGAATGTCTGAAAGCTGATGCAAAAGCTTTGGCAAATTTTTCTTTATATCCAAGATAACTTTACTGTCACTTTTATATTTTTGTGTGCTTTGTCAATAAGATGAGTTCAAATAGCTACTTTCCTGTGTGAATTCTTTGATGTACATTTAAATATGACTTTTGGTTAAAACTCTTTTGACATACATTACAAGAAAATGGTTTCTCGCCAGTGTGAATTCTGTGATGTTCAACAAGACGTGCTTTTCTTGAGAAACATTTCCCACATTCTGGACATGAAAATGGCTTCTCCCCTGTGTGAATTCTTTGATGCACAACAAGATTTGATTTAGCAGTAAAACGTTTCCCACATTCTGAACATGCATGTGGCTTCTCATCTCTGTGAATTTTCTGATGTTGATAAAGATTTATTTTATCTGTAAAACACTTCCAGCATTTTGGACATGAAAACGGCCTCTCCCCTGTGTGACTTATTTGATGTCGCTCAAGATGTAATTTCACAGCAAAACCTTTGCCGCATTCTGAACATGAAAATGGCTTCTCCCCTGTGTGATCTCTTTGATGTTCAACAAGACGAGCTTTCCTTGAGAACCCTTTCCCACATTCTGGACATGAAAATGGCTTCTCCCCTGTGTGAGTTCTTTGATGGTTAACAAGATCTGCTTTCATAGTAAAGCATCTCCCACATTCTGGACATGAATGTGGCTTCTCTCCTGTGTGAATTCTGTGATGTTTAACAAGATTTGATTTCAGAGTAAAATATTTCCCACAATCAGAACATGAATATGGTTTTTCCCCTGTGTGAATTCTCTGATGTTTATCGAGATTTGCTTTTAAAGTAAAACACTTTCCACATTCTGAACATGAAAATGGCTGCTCCCCTGTGTGAGCTCTTTGATGGTCAACAAGATGTGCTTTCCTTGAGAAACATTTCCCACATTCTAAACATGAATATGTCTTCTTTCTTGTGTGAACTATTTGATGATCAAGAAGACGTCCTTTCCTTGAGAAACATTTCCCACATTCTCGACATGAAAATGGCTTTTCTCCTGTGTGAACTCTTTGATGTTCAACGAGGCGTATTTTCCTTGAGAAACTTTTCCCACATTCTTGACATGAATATGGCTTCTCCCCTGTTTGTGGTTTTTCATGCTCTTCCCTTTTGTAAATTTTATTCTGCTTCTCAATTTGGGATGAATCAAAAAATGGGTCCTGTATAGAAGGATCAGGTGATGAATCTTTGCCGTGAAAGGCTAAGGGGAAATCTGGGACTATGGCATGTTCTTCAGATGTATCTTGTGTGATACCATAATCTTCTGCTTTACAACCAGCAGATATCAGATATCCCTCAGAGTTCCTGGTACCATCATCTGCCAAAAATAAAGCGGATTTTAGGATTTGTGAATAATATAACTTTGAATGTTATTTTATAAAATGTTTCAAAATAAATAGTTATTAAGTAAATTGTATTACAATGATTGCACTGCCAGGAACAATAAACAATACCTACTTTTACAAAAAGATAAAACCAAGAAAGAAAAAAGAAATCTCCAGACATGCGTCAGTATTTGCGATGGGTGACAAAAATGGCAAACTCCTTGCTTATTTAGTGCACTATTAAACTATGTACATGCATGCACAGCATTATTTTACTGAGTGACTCCTACTCCAATCAACAAAACATAAAATATGGTATTTAGTCAATATTGCACAGAATTATATCACTCTGAGGCCTTAGTCAGACGGGCGTTTTTTGCCGCGATTTGCGCATGCGCATGCGTCCGGCGATTTTATAAAACCATTGCTTTGCAATGGTATCGGACACATGAGCGCTTTTTATGCGCTCGTCCGATAAATTATAGAACAGAAATCGCAGATCGCACCTATCTGCGATCTGCGATTCCTGTTCTCTTCTCTATATGCGCTCAATGGGGCCGGCAGCAGCAGCGCCGACCCCATTGAGAACATATAGAAGACAAATCATTCTTCTCTGCCACAGCTGTAACAGCTGTGGCAGAGAAGAACGATGTTTGCCCATTGAATTCAATGGAGCCGGCAATACAGCCGCCTCCATTGAAAGCAATGGGCTACCGGCGAGCGCAGGATGAATTGTCGGGAAGGGGTTAAATATATAAGCCCTTCCCTGCAATTCATCCAGAAAAGTGTTAAAATAAAAAATATATACATACTCACCTGCTCCCGGCAGCCGGAGTTCCGTGCGGCCGTATTGCAGTGGGTGTGAAGGGGGTGTGAGTCAGACCTGTCCCCTGATTGGCTCAGCACTGAGCCAATCAGGGGGCAGGTCTGACTCACACCCCCTTCACACCCACTGCAGCCCGGCCGCGCGGAACTCCGGCTGCCGGGAGCAGGTAAGTATATATATATTCTTTATTTTAACACTTTTCTGGATGAATTGCAGGGAAGGGCTTATATATTTAAGCCCTTCCCGACAATTCATCCCACACTCGCCCGCAGTGCATTGCTTTCAATGGAGCGGGCTGTATTGCCGCTCCATTGAATGCAATGCGCTGGACAGCTCCGGCCCGTTTCTAATGAAACGCGGCTAGGAGCAGATTTTCGGGCGATTTTCGGGCACCGGTCACGCGATTTGCGGATGCGCATCCATCATGCGATCCGCAAATCGTGCGAAAAAACGTCCGTCTGACTAAGGCCTAAATCTGAATCTTCTTTAGGAACTGTGAGAAGCACAGTCTGAATTACTAGAAGCTCCAGTGATTTGTATGGATCAAGTGACTGGTATAAACTACATGATGAAATTCTTGTCCTTTTCCTGTTGGAAGTCTATGAAGATGCTTTCAACATAGAAGTAGTTTGCATTTTGTGTGTAAGGCACTGGTGGTGGTTCTACTGAAGCTAGGGAAGGACCCTTGTCTTCCAGACGCCTATTGCCCAATTTTGCTCCTTAATTCAGACATCAAAATTCTAACAAAAGTCCTTACCAATAGACTTAATACTATTATTGTACACCTGATTCACCCAGACCAGACAGGTTTTACACCAGACCGCCACCCTCGCGTTGCACTCTCATTAGATACTTGTAAGACATTTGATTCTGTCGAGTGGTCCACATTGGGCTTAGATTTATTGCCTGTGTAGAGCTGCTCTATTCTGCTCCAATGCCTAGAATCAAAAACAATCAGGCCAAACTGACAGAGCTGCGGGACTGAGGGTGGATACTGAGATAACGGCAGGGAAGGTAAGTATAAAACATCCCCAGATTCAGTGTGTCAGCTACTTTGAGCCCATAAACTTAGTTTATAGGGCTCAACTGGATTGACAAATCCCCTTTTAATCTAGAAGGGAAACCAGAGAAGGACCATTGTCCATTAAATACACTACACACGTGTGTTATCTGCATTAACTGAGACCCTTTCTATAATGGATCCCTTAAGAATACCTTAATTGTGGCTGACTGCTGAATTGTAGATGCAAATAGCAAGGTTGTCAGGGCAAGCTTGTCTTGTGTCTCACAGTAAGGAAAAAGGATCAGATACATCAACATTAGTCTTCATTCTAGGCATACGTTCACTATGGAAGAAGAATCAACGGTTCTTTGAATATACTTTTCACTGTAATGATTCTTAATCTCTTTATTAAAAATAACCTTTATTAATACATTAACCCTTTCCCTCTCCATGAGGTAAGGGTACTTCCTGCAAAATGATGTACCCTTACGTCATAGGGATACCGCGAGATCATGACAGTCCTGTTTTGCCAGTGCCTGGGATCGCTGTATAAGCGATAAGGCATGGCAGGAGAGATGTCCTGCCATGCCTTATCATCAGTACTGTGGTTTAGTCCCCCAGAGAGACACAGATGGTGTAAAATAAAAAGTTTAAAAAAAACCCTTTTTGTGCTTTCTCATATTAGCATAAAAAAATTTTTAAATCGCACATATTGGGTATCGACGCGTCCATAACGATGTGTACAATAAGTTGAATGGGCTTTTTATTCTGCATGGCAAAAAGCGTAAAAAAAAACGTTAAGAAAACTGAGGCAAAATGCTAATTTTTAGCATTTTGCCTCCCAAAAAATGCAATAAGAGATTAAAAAAAAGCCGTATATTCGTGAAAACGGTACCAATAAAAACTACAGCTCGTCTCGCAAAAATAAGCCCTCACAGAGCTCCGTACATTGAAAAATAAAAAGGTTACAGGACTTTGAATGCAGTGATTAAGAAAAAAAAAAAAAAAAAGATTTCCAGAAAAAGGGTTTTTATTGCAGAAAAGTGGGAAAACCTAAAAAAAATAAGAATTTTGGTATCGTTGTAATCGTACCGGCCCGCAGAAAAAATGTATTGTATCATTTATGCTGCATGATTAACGCTGTAAAATCCCCCCCAAAAATTCTATAACAGAATTGATGCGTTTTCTCTCACTGCTATCATAAAAAAATAAAAGTTTTACAATATAGTCTATGTACCATCAAAAACTACAGTTCGCCACGCAAAAAACAAGCCCTTATACGGCTGCGTCGACAGAAAAGCAAAAAAAGTTATGACTTTTGAAAAATGGAGATGAAAATCCGCCAAAAATCGTTGCGTCCTTAAGCCCAAAATTGACCGTGTCATTAAGGGGCTAAAAACAATAAGGCCGAACTGACAGACACACACAAAATCACCTTCACCGATCCGGTGGAAGGACAGCTAATCTAGAAAATGCAGTAAGGACTGATTCTGGAAAAGCTATTGCAATTCATACAATCTTGGAGTTGTCACCTAAATTGATGGGTGACATTCCAAAACCATCATCCAGGTAAGAGAAAAAGGGTTTCTAACAAGTGGAAAAACCACAAAAATCTCAATCTATCCTGTAAAAAAATTTTTTGCACTATTCTCAGAATTCCTATAGTAGATAAATTTTTGCTATATTAAATTAGAATACCAGGATTGTTTCTACTGTGTTCTAATCAGTCTAACAGACATAAGGAGTGTTCACAAGGTTCAATGCATTTCCGCTACAATAACGCAGCCTCATCAGGAACCTAAACTTTCTATTCCAAAAGCATATTCTAAATACTGCTTAACAATAGTAAAAAGGGGAGATTTCACCTCCAATAGTAAAAAATCCTAATCTAGTGTGGGGATTAAGTTGAATAACTCTGCTCTAAGGTCGGTTCGTATCTCCAATACTTCCTAACAGATACTACCCAGCCCAGCTCCCCCCCAACCAGAAAATAAACAATGTTGTAGCACCATCACCAGCCTTGAAGGAAGCTGGAGATGAATGGTAGGACAAGTGCTGGGTCAGTTCTTATATAGCCCTAGCTCCTCCCAACTACTTGGGGGTCAATCCACTATGGACCTATCACCTGATACTTTACAGAGTACCTCCCATAAACTGGGTGGCACTCATTGTCCTAAAGCTGATTAAAGAGTTTCCACAAAGTACTGTCCCTTATTCTAACTGCATAGTCCTCCACACATCAACCCGATCCTTGCATGTCTACACCAATGGTACAGTAATGGATACCGCACGATCACTGTACTGCCAGAGCGTCCTAGTTGCTAGGCTGCAGGATTGCATAATGACATTACCCTCGCAGTCTATACTGTGCCCTATTCTACGCCAACCTGGGCTGGTGGGAGAAGCGGTTTGTATTCATTGAGGCCAATGCCCAATGGACCAAGAGCATCCCTATTTGGTTACGCTTCATCGATTATGTTTTTTTGCTTTGTCCGGTACAAGGGATGTCTTTGATTAGTTTGTGGCATACCTCAATAGAAATACCATCAACTTGAAGTTGATGATGGAAATACAAGAGACATCTATTACATTTCTTGATGTCCGGATTAAAAAAACAGGAGCTACACTTTCGTCAACTTTATTTAGGAAACCCTCTTCTACCAACAGTCTCTTTTCATGGGAGAGTTGCCATCCATACCCCCTCAGAAGGGGTATCTCAAAAAGACAATTCCTAAGGCTCAAGAGAAAATGCTCACATCTGGAAGATTTTAGATCAGAGAGCCTCCGTTGGGTAAAAGATTTGCCAAGAGGGGCTACCCTAGGTCCATTATTGATGACGCATTTAAAAAGGCAGATAAACAAAAGAGATCAAGCATCTTAGTACCAAGAAGTAAGAATCCAGACAAAACCTTAAGGATTATTTCCACATTTGATAATGGGGTACCATACATGAGGGACGTTCTGAACAAATATTGGCGCATCTTACAGGAGGTGATGATGATCTGAAAACTATACTCCCAGATGCCCCGCTTCTGACCTTTAGGCAGGGACGAAATATAAAAGATAGAGCGGTAAACCATTGAATTCCTCGACCTGGTTGAATAAACTTCAACCAGTAGGGAACGTTCCCATGTTCCGATTGTCTTGCATGTGATCATATCCAGAGGGGAGAAAAATTTGTAAGTGCACATACGGGGATCTCATATGATATTAAAGAATTCCTAAATTGCTGTAGTTCCAATCTGGTTTATATTGCTACCTGCCCATGTCGGAAAAACTACTTGCGCAAGACCATCCAACAATTTAGGAGACACATTTTAGCGCACAATGGCAATATTAGACGAGGAGACAATACACCAAATTGCAAACCACATGCGACAATTCCATAATGGAAACCCAGACCTCATTAAATTCCAAGGTATCGAATCCATAAGAAGCTTTGGGCGTCATGGTAACATCAATAAGAGACTGATGCAGAAGGAGGCTGAATGGATCTTCAGGATAGACTGTGTCCAACCGAGGGGACTGAATGAGTTTTTTGTAGATTGACTGGGGTCATGATCAAATCAATGGTTATTTTGGTCAGACTCATTCTCAGCGTTTCCGGTGGGCGTGTTAAGTAGTCCTCTCATTCCATGTATAACATGAAAGGACTACTTACCACTAAGAAAAAGTCAGGTCACACAATCCTGCATTTTCCAATGCCGGATTGGGTGAGTGCAAATGGATGCTCTAATGGGCCTCTGTAGATATATAGTTGTACGGCGCTGTTATGATCACACTACCTCAATCATTTTTATGATACAATGAATAACAGTTAATTGTTTAACAGAAATGCTGGAATTTTTAGTGGCTGGCTTGATGGCTGACACAGAGGGAATGGCATAAAGTCAAATATAAATCTTACATCCCCAGACTCAGCAGGTCAGCTACTTTGGGTCCATATAAGCTGAGCTTACCTTATAGAGCTTAAAGTAGCTGCAAAATTCTTAAATAGACCCATTCAGCTCCTTTTCAGAGCTGAGAATCAATAATATTCATATAGCGCCAGCATATTCCACAGCAATTTATGGGAACATATCCAAACTATTACATTAGGTATTAAACCAATAGAGGATTTCAACAATAGGGGGGGCCGAGCTTGCAAGAGCCTACAGAGTATGAGTGAACCAGGGGATAGCAGTTCTTGTTCTGTACAATACTCGGGCCATCTTTTAAATAAATAGAGGAGCATACATAAAGCTGTATGAGCTGCTCACCAGATACAGATATGAAGTACATTAGGTTGTATGGGAGATACAGTGGGAAGCAGGGGGTCAGATTTTTACAAAGGGGAAATAGAGAAGTGGGGTAAATGATGATACTTTGGATTAGGGAATATGTTAGGCCTACCTAAAAAGATGTGTTTTTAGGGTACACTTAAATCTAGGTATTTTATAGTAGTGAGGATGTGATGTCACAAGAAGTGCATAATTGGGTGTTGTCAATGTTAGAATGGCACTGAAAGCCAAATCTACTGATAGTTTGTCCAGCAGGGACTGTGTAGATGAAAAAGAAGAAAAGACTGAACCACCAAAGCACCTCAACAGCAAAAGGGAGAGAAGTAATACAGCTGGCAAATGATGTACTGAAAGTACGGTCAGACGTAGGAGACAAACCAGCAGAGAGCAGCATCCTGAAGGCCAATAAAGTGGAACATACTGAGGGGAATGTAGTGATCTAGGATTTCAAATAACGCAGAGAGATCCAGAAAAATCAGTATAGGGTAGTCGCTGGTCGACAAAGCTATCAGGAGATCATTTGATACTTTCGTAAATGCTCCTTTCCATAGAATAACAGATAGGTGAGAGTAGATCAGATGTTCCAAGAGTTTGGAGATGAAGGGAAGATTAGAGATGGGTCGATAGTTGGCAACGCAGGACGAGACAAGACAGGGTTTCTTTAGTAATATACATTTAAACAGCAGGTTTAAAAGGAGAATGGAAAGATAACAGAAGATAACTGTTAAATATTGTAATAAAATGACTGATGAAAGCTGGGAGAGAGACTGGATAAGGTGTGAGGGAACAAGATCACTAATGCAGGTAGTTATCTGGAGAACTCTTCTATTGTTGGGTCAAATGCTGATAGTGAACTAGAGAAGGCACTGGAGTGAAGGGGATCAAAGGTCAATGGAATCAGAGGAGGTATAGGAGGGAAGGGGATCAAATTAGTCTGAGATTGGAAGATTATTTCCTGATGGATGTTGTCAATTTTCTCTTTGAAATAAGTGGCCAAGTCTTCAGCACCGAGATCCATCATAGACTTCTGCACTTTAGGGCTTAGGAGGGAATGAAAAAGTGTCAGAGTCATTTTGGGCTATTGGATAGTGGAGATGGAGGTCTGTTTGCCATGGTGTATGGCAAAGTTGTACGTTCTGAGCATGAATGTGTAGTAGATGAATTATGTAGATGTCTGTGATTCTCTCAAGTGTTTGACACATCTAGAGTACTGCTGAAGGGAATATGTTTGAGACGAGTGCCAGGGTTACCACAGTATGCATCTGAAGGGTTGGAGTGTTGAGGGTACTGCTTCATTCAGGAAACTTTCAAAAGTTTTATTTCAGAGTTTGGCACCCGATCAGGCAAGAGAATAAAGAGACTGGGGGCAGCGATGACTGTAAGGAGGCTATAAATTACTGAGAATTAATGACCTGTCAATTTCTGTGTGTAATTGACAGGGATGAAGAGGCGGCAAGGTATCACCCTTCTGGTCGTTAGTTCCCTTATTCTGAAGAACAAACTTTAAAGGCTTTGTACACCGGTGCACACTTTTTCCTTTAATCATTGTGGCTTTGGAAATGAAAACATTTTGTAATTGATATTGCTTAAAAAGTTCTTATTGTTTGGTTTCTTTGCTTGAATTGTTTGCCAAAGCACTGCAGATTGGAAGATTGATGTATTAGCAAAATCCATCAGTGAGAGCAGAGTGATGGCTGCTTCTCAGTCCCTCCCTTAGCTTGCTCTTCTGCAAGTTGCTGTGAAGAGGACATATTACACAGTGAGGGATTTGTTGGACACGACCACTCAGGGGCTTTTTGCAGTGACAGCAAGAAGATAGCACATTGTCATTTGTGAGTTTATCTTCCATTAGTTTTCTACACATGAAAGTGCAGTCAATGGAAAGCAGCGTCTTTGTTTATTACAAGTTAGTGAATCCTGCAATGAGCAGGAAGTTGGATCCGATGACCCTGGAGGTCCCTTCCAACTCTACCATTCTATGATTCTATGAAGTTATACATAGTAAAAAGAGGATAAAAAGCCTGTGAGGTGTCTGAAGGGAGAAAACATCTGGCAGAGTGCTGTATGACAGTGCTGGAGAATGCTAGTCATCTAACCAGTCCCTATGCCCTAGCATGATACACTTTCTAGTACTACTCTTTTGCTATGCTCTGCATTCAGATCATCTGCCCCTTCCCAATTGTCCATTGTACAATTAGACTCTACTTTTCAGCTCATCTCCCATTACCATCTCACTTTATCTAGAGATAGCACTATAATGTAATCACTTACACCATGCTTATCTGTTCCACCACCAATCTCTTCCCACTTGTAAATACCATAGTAAAGGAGATAGACAAGAGCATTGTGTAGTATTGAGTGGGCATAGCTACACAGCCTCTGACAGAGGAGATGGGAGGTCCAGCTGATCAGTGCTGCCCCCCCCCCCCACACACACACAAAAACCTGAATGTAGCAGAGCCTGCATATCAAGTACAAAGCTTTTTAAATGCATGAAAACAAAAACTCAATGCAAAAGACAAATTAGTGAACCTTTTGTTTCTGAAGGGATTTAGTAAGAGATGTGTCTTGATTGTTCATGCACAAAGGTTTCAATAACCTTTAATTTCCTAGGATCCTGTCACCCCAGGTATACCTTCTTGGGGTATCCATACTTTACCTTTTATATACTTACAGAACATATGAGTACATGTGGTTTTATATTATTTATTTCAATTATTAATTTAGGTAAAATTAGGCATGGTTACTGAAAAAGAATTAACAAAAAAATCAATTCTAGGGTTTCCTTCCTTTATAATCTGCTTCTAGAACGGACTAAAAAATAAACAATAGTAGCAAAATTATGCGTGTGAATTCGGTCTTATAGGAAACTAATCCTAGCTGCAACCAATAATTTGTGGGCATTTGTGGACTCTGAAAAAAGGTTATGCAAAACAAATTGTCAGCAAATTGACCGGGACTGTGCACAGAACTGCCATGAGATGTACCGGAGTACCATACAATAAGATTGCTTAAGACTCAGAAAAGACAGTTGGATTTGTCATAACCTGCAGTCTGCAGCCATGGTACACTGCACCTTGCACCCCATTGACCTCAATGTTAATGCGATGTTGCAAATTACTGTGAAGCCCTTGCCTAAAGCCCATTTAACACGGCACGATTATCGTACAAAGTGCTTGTTAGATTCAATGATGTGTACGATACTGGTGCCATGTGGAAGCATGCAGTGAAAGACCAATCTGAGATAAACCGCTGATTAGATCTTTCACGCAGACCATAAAACCCTCGCTGGTCTGCCGCTGAATCAGTTTAAATTGGCAGTTGTTCAAGCTCTGGCCCGCTTCATGCTCCATTCACTGAGTATTGATCCTCCTGTGTAAAAGCACAGGAGCAACCATTGCTGTGACGACTGTCAGCCACTTTAGCGCCCCACAGTTATCCCGTGCAAAAGTGGCTTCAGAGTGTATGTCCTGCCGCAAATTCAATAGATTCTGCAGTTAGAGACCAGCAGTACCATGAACAGGCCCGTTATTCGAGTCCAAGTCTCAATTTTCTGTATTCTATATAGATATATTTCATGTTCATATTATAAATGTTCATCATGTGTTAGGACTAGAGATGAGCGAACGTACTCGGCCACGCCCCTTTTTCGCCTGAGCACCGCTATTTTCGAGTACTTCCGTACTCGGGTGAAAAGATTCGGGGGGCGCCGTGGGTGAGTGGGGGGTTGCAGCGGGGAGTGGGAGATAGAGAGGGCTCCCCCCTGCTACCCCCCGCTCCACCACGCCTCCCCCCGCCCCCCCCCCCCCCCGAATCTTTTCACCCGAGTACGGAAGTACTCAAAAATCACGGTGCTCGATCGAGTAATTACTCGAAACGAGTAGGTTCGCTCATCTCTAGTTAGGACCTATAACGGTATCAACTTTTTTTTGTCATCCATATTTTGGCTGAATGGGGAAAAATTCAGCAGAAAAGCTGACAGGAGCTCATAAATCTACATAATCCACTTACTGAGGAGAATCTGTGACTCTTCTCTGCTGTATTTAGTGGTTACTACTCACCTGGGCAGTTACCTGTAGGAATCTCCTCTTCAAACTCCTGTTTGACCGTCACAATTGTTACAACATCATTAGTATCGGTCAGATCTTCATCCTGATACAAAAGCTGTGAGACAAATATTGTAAAAGTCAGCAGACGGTTGGAGAAGCCGTGTGGAAGGTTTTACATGACTACAAACAATCATTATCATCATGATTAGTGATCTGCGATTAGTGGAGTAATTGGTTCATTTTAGTATTCGTCCAATTTCAAAAAAATCCTCATAGATTAGGATGGTCGTTTCCGACTCCCATTACAGTCCACGAGTATAAAAATCGGATTCATTAATTTGCTTTCCAGAAGGCCCCTAATGCAGCCAAAACCCCCCAAACTCCTTCGAAACATTGGTCAAAATAGTGTACAGTGCCCCCACTTTATGCGCCAAAAGAAGCATGCTTGGTGTGGCCAATCAAGTCCTACTCTGGTCAGATGGTCCCCCACTAGACAAATGCCACCTGATCAGCCCCATCACAAAAAGCACCATTAAAGTTCTCCGGTCAATACGACAAGAACTGGCAGAGAAAGACTCACTACCCTCAATGACCCCTGAGACCTTAATCCCAGCCATCCTTGCTAACAGCCCATGTAACGCAGGGGGAGTCTGGGACAAACTTAAAGGCCTCACGATTCTTGATATCCTAGAGGGGCCCAAATTCACTAACCAAGCCCAACTTGATGCAAAATTTGCCCACCTTGATATAGATTTCTTGGGCAAAGCGGCACTTTACCACTCCCTACTAAAGCTCCAGAGATCTAACTATGGCAAACTAAGGGACCCACTATGGTTCGAGACATATATCTCGCTACCCTCGCGCCCAAAGAGATTGATCACACAACTATATAAAAGCCTTCTTCTACAAACAGCATCTGAGAAGCCCTGGTTCCTCAGAGAATGGGAAAGGGAATTGGGGCTTAACCTTACCAAAGAAGAAACCCTTCGGGTATTGAAAAACTCACATGGCTTCTCCAGATGTGTACGAATTCAGGAAAATTCATACAAAATTCTGTCCAAGTGGTATAGAACTCCGACAGCTATATGCAAAACAAAACCTGATACTTCGGACAGATGCTGGAGATGCGAAAAAGAGAAGGGAAATGCACTTCACATATGGTGGGACTGCCCGAAGATCAGACCCTTCTGGCAGTCGGTTACAGACTACATCAATAAAATCTGCCATACGTCATTCTCCTTTAAACCAGAAGAGGTTCTGCTTTGGCTGCCTACAGATAGATTTAGACCCTCCAATAAAAGCCTACCCACCATCCTACTAACAGCGGCAAAGCTACTTATCCCACTTTACTGCAGGGAATAACAGATCCCGCATGTATCCCAATGATTCGAGAGAATAGTCCAAATATTCTGCTTCGAAGAAATACTCGCATGGGAAAACGGAACAAGGGATGAGTTCCCATCCCTCTGGACGCCGTGGATTGTGTTCCGAGAAAACAGAAATGACCAGGAGGACTAACATAATAAATAAGTATCTATGTATACTATTGGAAGCTCTCCCTATTTCTCCCATTGAGTAGATAGACAACGTGCTTGCCATGTATTACTTTGTTGTTCCCCCCCCCTCCACCCCCTTCCTCACCCAAATCCCACCCCCATTTCTCTCTTTTTTTTTCCTCCTCCCTCTCCCCGCCCCCCCCCCCTACCCCCTGATCCTCAGCCAGTTAATAGATTCTGAGAAATAAAACAGATGTCTGTTGTACACAAATCTTATGCGATAACCACGAAACTACGAATGCATATATGTAAATGTAAGCCTTGCGTGGCTATATTGTCGCTATTTTCTGGCACCCTTAAAAGTTTCAATAAAAAGAAATTGTTTAAAAAAAAAAAAATAGTGTACAGTGGTATAGAGGTCAATTGTAGCACAGGGTTGTCATCAAAAACAAAATAGGGTCTCCAATATCTAAATTAATTGAGTTTTACTGCTCATTTTAAAAGTAATGTCATTAGTTTTACAAGGACAAGGACAAATCCTGCACGGTGAACACAACACGGCATGGGCCTATTCTAAAGGAACAGATGCAGAGCTACAAAGATTTTGATACAGAAGACAGCAGATGTGCTGCTTGTTTTAAAGGCCAGGAATTAAAACTATATTGGGCATTATATGTGAACGCTGCTATCCCTAAATAATCCATTTAATCGTCCTGTAGATGGGAGATGAAGCAGCAGAGATACTGTTCCAGAGTCTGGTTAATTCTCTCAGTCTGGCCGACTGCAGATGAAAGGCAGAGAAAAGACTCACAGTAGTTCCCAGGGTCGTGCAGAAATCTCTCCAAAACTTTGAGAAGAACTGGACCCCTCTGTCCGAGACGATAATTCCATGATAGATCCAGAATTCCATCTAGTCGGAAAACTTCCCAGATCATCAGTGTGCTCAGCAGAGAGAATCTTTTCAATGCGGATGAAGTGATCCAGCTTTGTAAGGCAGTCCACAACAACAAAGATGGTAGTCATTTCTTTCAAGGAGGCGAGTACTCTATAAAGTCCATCAATATAGATCTCCATGGCCTGGACGGGATTGGCAGAGGTGGTAGGAAACTCATGGGGTCTTGTTCCAGGCACATACAGCACAATAGGTGACATCTCTTCACATCCTTTCTGCAGTCGGGAGGAAAGCAAACAGGAGTTCTAGCGTCTTTGTGACCCCCAAGGTGACTGGCCACCTTGGAATCATGGACCAGTTTGAGGACTTTGAGTCAACCAGACGTGGGCACATATAGTTGGTGTTCTTGCCTCCAAAGTCCATTCTTGAAAGAGAGCTTCACATCCTTAGAAGGACTACTAAGGAAAGGGTCACTTTTGTATCCTCCCTTAAGCTATGTTAGGAGGTACTCAGAATGCAGGATACCTAAAAATTTATTTGGGGACAGAATGGTGTGGTCTGTATTTGCCTTCTTTACAGGCTCCGAAAATATCCTAGACAATGCATCTGCCTTGCCATTTTGGGAATCGGGGCAGTAGGACATAACGAAATTGAACCTGGAGAAGAGCAGAGCTCATCGTCCTTGTCTTGCAGATAACCTCTCGGCAGTGCAGAGAAATTCTAAATTTTTATGGTCAATAAAAGTACCTTTATGGGATGAGGAGCGCCTTCCAAGTGGTGCCTCCATTCGATGAAAGCCACCTTAATGGCCAGAAGTTCCTTGTCTCCGACATCATAGGTTTTCTTCGTGGGTGATAAGGTGTAGGACAGAAATGCACACAGATGTAATTGCATCTTATCTCTGACTCATTATGATAGGATAGCCCCCACAGCGGTGTCGGAGGCATCCACCTCCATGACAAAAGGCAATTCTGATCTTGGGTGGATCAGCACTGGTGCTGAAGTAAAAAGAGTCTATAGTTTCCCCAGAGCGATTTGTGCCTTTGGGAGCCAGGAAAACGTGTGTGCATTCTTTGTGAGGGAGGTGATAGAATAGATGACTTTTGAGAAGTCCTTGATAAATCTTCTGTAGAAGTTTCCGAAACCAACCAAGCGCTGTACTTCCTTCAAATTTCTTGGAATGGGCCAATCCAGGATGGCTTTAATCTTGCTGGGGTCCATACTTAAGTCATCTGGGGAGATAATTTATCCCAAGAATTGCTTTTAGGTCTGTTCAAACTTACGCTTCTCTAATATGATGTAGAGGTTATTCTTTTGGAGTCGTTCCAAGACCACCTGAACATGCCTGCAATGTTCCTACAAATTCTCAGAGAAGAGGAGGATGTCGTTGAGATATGCCACTACAAATTGATCCAATAGGTCTCGAAATAGGTTATTGATAGAGTGCTTGAAGGTAGCGGAAGCATTGCAGAGACCGAACGGCATCACTAGAGATTTGAAGTGTCCATATCTTGTTTTGAAAGCAGTCTTCCATTCATCTCCAGGGTGGATACGTACCAGATTATATGCCCTTATATGTCCAGTTTAGTAAGGACCTTGGCTTCCCAAAGCCTCTCCAGCAGCTCTGGGATTAACAGGAGAGGATAGAGATCCTCAATAATCTTGTTTAGTTACCAGTAATCAATGCACAGTTGCAGAGTAGAATCTTTCTTTCCAACTAGGAAAATGGGTGCTCCTGCCGGTGAGAAAGGCGGTCAGATGAAACCCTTCTTTATATTTCTATCCAAATATTCCCGAAGGTTCTTCAACTCTGGTTCTGAGAAGTTGTAGATATGCTCAAATGGGATAGAAGATCCAGGGAGCAGCTCAATAGGACAGTTATATGGCTGGTGAGGTGGCAGCTGATTAGTTGTCTTCTTGCTGCAAACATCCCTGAACATCTGGCAGTGAACTGGTAATTTCTCAAAGTCCTGTTGACCATCCTCAAGGTTTTGTACTGGTTTAGGGTTGGATGGTGCCATCTAGCAGTTTTCCTTACAGTATTCTGAAGGGAAGGCAATGGTCCTGGTTTCCCAGTTGATAGAGTGATTATGGGTAGAGAACCAGGGCATTCGGAGAATCAATGGAAATTTAGGGGATGAGATCAGATGGAAACTGTTTCTTGATGGTCAGGGTTCATGTCGAGCTACAGTTCAATTGTCTCCTGTATGGCGGGACCCAAGGACAACGGTGACCCATCCACAATTTCCATATCAATCGGTATGGGCTTAGGTTTGGTTACAATGTTTTTGCCACTAGTGAATGTTAAGTCCATGAAGTTTCCTCCCGCTCCATAATCCAACATTACTGAGCACTGTGTCTTCTGATTGTTGTTGTCAGTCATTTATGACCCTCGGAGACCCTAATGGCTTCCTCCCACCATGTTTTTCGGTTTTGCACTGCTTCTTTCAGTTGGTTGATATCCATGCCAATATCAGTTTTGACAGTATCAAGCCATCGTGTTCTTTGGCGGCTAAGTCTTCTTTTACCATTTATCTGTCCAAACATTATAGATATTTCTAGCAACTCTGCTTGAATTACATGGCTAAAATACGTGAGCCTGAGCCAGGCCATCTTCCCCTACAGTGATATATTGGGTCTTATATGATTTAGGACTTCTTTGTTGTTGCTCTTGCTGTCCAGGGTATACACAACAGCTTTCGCCAACATCCCAGCAAGAACGCATCAATCCTCCTATCAGCTTTTTTCGCAGTCCAGCTTTCACACCCATACATGGCTATGGGGAAAACCAGACAAGCTTCTATTTCTGCAAGCAGAATTGTGTCATCTGCGTAACAGAGATTGTTGATGTTTCCGCCAGCTATTCTCACCATGGTTTCCAATTCGTCTAGGTCCATTTTCCAGATGATCGCTTCAGCATATAGGTAAAATAAGAAGCATAAGAGGATGCAGCCCTGTTGGACACCTTTGCCAATCCCAAACCAATCTGTGTCCCCATATTGTATTCCCACAGTGGCGTCTTGATTGGTATAAAATGATTTTATCAGCTTGACTAGATACCTGATACACCCAACTCATGTAGGGTGTGCAACAGCTTATCATGGTCAACGCAATCAAAGGCCTTGATGTAGTTAATGAAGCACATCCTCACCGGAATCCGGCCTGCGCATCAGGGAGTGCTGCTTCAACTACTGGTCTGTCTTTCCCGTATAATTATGAGAAGAAACTTGCTTGCATGCGGAATGAGGGATTTTGTTCGGTAGCTGGAACAATTCTGGGAGTCGCCTTTCTTTGGTATAGGGATGAAGCCAGATCTTTTCCAGTCCTGTGGCCATTATAGGGATTCCTATACTGCCTGGCACAGTGCTGTGAAGGGGATTCACTGGTACTAGCAGCAATAGATCTGCCAGTATGTTATCTATGCTTGGTGCTTTATTTTTGGCTAGTTGTTTCATTGCCATAACCACTTCTGACTCCATAATGGAGGGCTTCAAATCCACAGTCTCCACATCATGCAATGGTCCAGGTATGCGATTGCAGGCATATAGTTCCTCTGTGTATTCCCTGCACCTATCCTTGATACCCTGTTGGTCATTCAGTTCCTTCCCGATCATGCAGCTGCGTACCATGAAACAGATTACCACGGAAGGTGGCGAGTTCTTCTTCAATAGAAGTGTTCAAACAAAGGCTGGACAAATATTTGTCTGGGATGATTTAGTGAATCCTGCCTTGAGCAGGAAGTTGGACCAGATGACCCTGGAGATCCTTTGCAAGTATACTATTCTATGAAAGGTTTTTGGGCCATCTTGACCGGTGACACTAGGCCTAAGATATGGTCTTTCATGGCTTCTGCTTCGAATTGTTTGCAATGCCCATTCCTGTCCATTTCCTCGTCTTTCCTTACTGCTCACTGAAAATCGTCATTTAGTTGCAGAACTTCATCTTTGTTGCCGACCGCCTTTGCTGCTCTTCTTTAATTGGCTATTCAGAGGGTTTGCTCAGACAACCAGTAGTGTTGTTTTTCCTGCTTCTTAGGTGTAATGCTTACTGGCTGTTTCCATAACTGTGGACTATATATCATTTCATAGTTCATCTGGCTGCTTTTCCGATGTGGCAAGCAGTTCAAATCTGTTTACTACCTCAATAGTGTATGATTGGGGGATTTTTAAGGTGTCAGATTTTCTCAATGGAGAGCCTTTCTTAATTCTGCAGAATTTAATCTTGAACTAAGCTGCAAGGAGTTCATGATCAGTACCGCAGTTGACCAGGAATCGTTTTTATTGCAACGACTGAACTTTGCCAACGATGAAGACACAGGATGTAATCAATCTGATTTCGTTGGAGGCCATTGGGAGATGTCCATGTGTACAGTGGGTTTGAGTTTCATAAACCATGTGTTTGTTATCCTGAGCCAATGTTCTTTGTAGAACTGTACCAGGTGATCACTAGCTTAATTTCTTTCACCAAGCACGAATCTTCCTATGATCGTATGCTACATATGGCTAGGTCATGGGAAATTCGATTTTCCCACAATTTTCACCAAAAATCAGTGTGAACAATCCCGATTTTATTTTACAAAAATCAGGACAAGTTTAGCACCTGGTCAATAAAGATCAGCAACACTAATCATGACGACTGAAAATGACCTGACAGGAGTAGTTATCTGAGGCATATAGCTGCAGTCCTAGAAGCCGGACATAAATATTAGATGGCGGCTCAATGACCCCCTCAGGAACCTCATACACATGTATATCCGACATGGCTAGACATGCTGCACATTGTCTCAGTGGAGAAGATCAGCGGCTACCAGACACATCCGCTGTTTGTCTCGGGGGACAAAAAGGAGCAGATAGATATAAATCCAACCTGTTGGCTCATTATTCCCACCAGCAGTCTCCACCGCCAGAGAACTGGGAGAAGATCCAGCCAACATGTAATGTCTCTGGTCAGCGGTAATCCTGCCATATCCACCAGCCTCATCACACAAGTTGAAGACATCTAATAAGACTGAAGACAAGAGCTTCACAGCCTTCTACAGATCAGAAGGACATCTCCATCTACCTGATGGTCCTGTGGAAGAAGAAGACGGGGACATCTCTCTGGTGGGCTTCTCTTACTGGATGGGACTGCAGGAAACACAGACAGACACTGAAGTCATTCTTTACATACAGATAATAAAGTCCCCGTGTATTTAGTCCTGTCTATTACCTGGTGATGTGAGCGGCTGGCGGGTCTCCATCATGGCCTCCTTGTACAGATCCTTGTGACCTTCTAAATACTCCCACTCCTCCATGGACAAATAGACAGCGACATCCTGACACCTTATAGGAACCTGACAACACAATATACAGTCATCACCCAGAAGCCTCCAGTGCTGTTACTGTATAATGTCCCAGCATTCCCTTCAGCATCACCTCTCCAGTCAGCAGCTCAATCATCTTGTTGGTGAGTTCTAGAATCTTTTGTACATTGATGTTTTCATGTATTGGGGAGTGAGGGGGGGGCCCAGTGATTGGGCTCAGGGGTCTTCCCTGTCTATCACACGCAGGGGCCCGACAGCCATCACTAGAGGTCTTCTTCACTACTGTGTAATCCTGTATATGGGGAGACAGTAATAAATATCACTACAGACATTTCCAGAGTCCATCACCTCTCCAGTGACAATCTGTTCCTACCATAGATAAGAATGATGTAATGTGACATCATCAGAATCTCTCCTCTCTCCAGTGACATAGTTTGTTATTACCATGGATAAGAATGATGTAATGTGACATCATCAAAATTTCTCACCTCTCTAGTAAGCTGGAAGATTATCTCTAGGGTGAGATTTAATATATTCTCTGCCATCTTGTTCTTGTCCTCTTCCATGCTTGATTTTCTGTATTTCAGAAACCTGAAAAATTAGCCAATGTAAAAAATGCCCAAAAATCACTTTAAAAAATGGAGCAAGATTTTGCCATGCTGATCTCCAGAACAGGATTCTTGTATGCAATCTGACTGTAACTATGGGGGTCACTTCTCCCCTTGCAGTGACGGGAGCATGCTGGGAGCGCTGGCGGAAAATGCACGGTCAGTGCTCCATTCATTTCAATGGAGCTGATGGTAATACCCAAATGGGTGCTTGTTATGTGTAGTGGCCCAGAGTTGGGTCCCTCCAGCACTTCAGAATTTGCATGTTTTGTGTACATCTCATGTCACTGTATGTAGTGTCAAATGAAACAGGGATACCTGTATTAACACAACAGTTCATGAAAGGGTTAATGTCTGGTGATGTCTGGAAAATGTATCGTTTTTGTCTAATTAGGTGTATTGGTCTGTCATGGCACATAAACTGTTAAGTTTCAGAATGCAATAAGTGTATGTATTTCTATCTTGATTGAACTATTGAACCCTACATAGAAACTAAAATTTATGCTGTGTAGTATCGGAATTACGGATTAAAAGATAAGAGAAGTCAACAGGAAAAAAAGCAATACTAAACGGTGTTAACATAATGACGTAGTTAATCAACAGAAATAGACTATAATGAAATAAAAAATACCCTAACTGCAGCTATTTCCCTGTCTAGACAAGCTGTAAGAGCTTCGAGAATGTTTTGTAGAGGTCAATAAGCCTTATGATCAATAATCTTTGAAACCTTTGTAATAATAACCTTTGTATGATAACGCCCTCTCTCTCTTTCTGTCTAAGAATGTGTAATGTCTTCAATTAAACAGAATTCTTGTGAGGTGAGTGCTTCAGGTTATTCATAATTACTGCTAGCAATCTTCAGATCATGGGCTTTTATATCTACCAATTTGGCACCTGAAAACGAGGTCATCAGATCGGTACCAGTGGGGTCCGATAACAGGTCTATGTGCATGCAGTGAGGTGTGCCCGGTAACTGTAGGAGTAGGAGGCATTAGAAAGTTGAAGCTTTTAGAGAGAAGGAGTAGGAGAGAAGAAGTGGAGGAGACAATGGAGATGGAGGAGTGAAGGGTTGTGTAAAAGAGATTGCCTCAAGAGAAGTGTCCATCAGATAACTGCAACTGAGGATGTGAGCCTTGAGAGAAGAACTGTACTTTAATTGACCCAACACAGGGAACGTTGGTGTCACGATGACAAACAAGAACTACTTTAAGGTAACCAAGGTTACTCCATGTGACCTTCTTTTAGTAATGAGGTCGGACTATTAGTCACCCATCTAGAGGAGACAGTAAAGCCACCCATGACCTACTGCTATCTTGCACCCTGCTGTCTCCTTGGCGAACGCTCTATATGTATCTCAGCAGTCCCACTGACAACAAATGGAGTATTAGTGCAGTTGCGTGACCAGCGCTCCATTTACTCTTCTTGCAGTGAGAAGCATGGTGGACACGGGATTCCCAGTTCTGAGATAGGCAGGGATCTCAGTGGTGATCCCACCGCTCAGCAGGTTAGCTGCCATGATGGATTTTTTTCTTGCCTTTATCTTCAGGCTTTTCTCTACAACTTCACAAATACCGGATAAAAACATGGATTAAGTTATTGCAAAATAAAGGATGCCGCAAAAATGCTTGTGAGGACAAAAAAAAGATTGGAAATGATGTTTAACCGCACTTGGCCCCGTGTGTTAAAGCTATTACGGCAGAGCGATGGAGGCAAGAAGCCGGAGCTTCCATGTTAGTGCCAAAAGGGTGACTTTTTGGAGGTATTCACTGCGCAGTTTTCTTTAAGTGGGTGTGGCATAACGGCCCTCACATTTTCCTAATGTTACAGAGCAATATGGCTTCAGTAAACCTGCCGTGTTCATTGTGAGTGCGCTGCGATTTGTGAGGAAAAGAACCCTCCCACTGCATGACTGAACGGACGTTATTCCCGCGCGTCTAAGATAACTAAATGACATCGCATCACATGAAACTTCTCACGTTCCATCAGAGGAGCAGAGAAGGGGAAGTGAGAACGGAATTAACCGTTCTCGTTGTTTTCCCCACTAATTTCCAAGATTTGGGGTTTTTAAAAAAAGAAAAATGAAATATTTTATTTTACTAAAAAACCATGTGACATCCACGGGGAAAACAACGAAAACATTCAGTTCCATTTGTATTTCCGTCTCTCTACTCCTCTAACAGAAATGGTCAGCGGCGGCCGACACCAGTGAGAACAAGCTGTACGCCGGCTTCATACGAGTGTAGCTCACGCCTTGGCGCTATTAATGAGGCGATTCATATCCGCATACAGAGATGAGCCGAGCTGCCGATGTGCAGCATTATACAGGGTCTCCTCGCCTGCTGCACAGCCCCGCTGACTTCTATGGGGTCTTTGCTGCACAAATACGTAGAAGGATAAAGCAAGTTCAATCTTTCTATGCACAATTGAAATGCGAGCGCCAAAATCCGGACAGTGACATCACCGGGCTGTAGTCTGTGCATACGGCACCAGACAGTGACATCACCGGGCTGTAGTCTGTGCATACGGCACCAGACAGTGACATCACCGGGCTGTAGTCTGTGCATACGGCACCAGACAGTGACATCACCGGGCTGTAGTCTGTGCATACGGCACCAGGCAGTGACATCACCGGGCTGTAGTCTGTGCATACGGCACCAGGCAGTGACATCACCGGGCTGTAGTCTGTGCATACGGCACCAGGCAGTGACATCACCGGGCTGTAGTCTGTGCATACGGCACCAGGCAGTGACATCACCGGGCTGTAGTCTGTGCATACGGCACCAGGCAGTGACATCACCGGGCTGTAGTCTGTGCATACGGCACCAGGCAGTGACATCACCGGGCTGTAGTCTCTGCATACGGCACCAGGCAGTGACATCACCGGGCTGTAGTCTCTGCATACGGCACCAGGCAGTGACATCACCGGGCTGTAGTCTCTGCATACGGCACCAGGCAGTGACATCACCGGGCTGTAGTCTCTGCATACGGCACCAGACAGTGACATCACCGGGCTGTAGTCTGTGCATACGGCACCAGACAGTGACATCACCGGGCTGTAGTCTCTGCATACGGCACCAGGCAGTGACATCACCGGGCTGTAGTCTCTGCATACGGCACCAGGCAGTGACATCACCGGGCTGTAGTCTCTGCATACGGCACCAGGCAGTGACATCACCGGGCTGTAGTCTCTGCATACGGCACCAGGCAGTGACATCACCGGGCTGTAGTCTCTGCATACGGCACCAGACAGTGACATCACCGGGCTGTAGTCTGTGCATACGGCACCAGACAGTGACATCACCGGGCTGTAGTCTGTGCATACGGCACCAGACAGTGACATCACCGGGCTGTAGTCTCTGCATAAGGCACCAGACAGTGACATCACCGGGCTGTAGTCTGTGCATACGGCACCAGACAGTGACATCACCGGGCTGTAGTCTGTGCATACGGCACCAGACAGTGACATCACCGGGCTGTAGTCTGTGCATACGGCACCAGACAGTGACATCACCGGGCTGTAGTCTCTGCACACGGCACACGCCAATATGTTCGTGCGAACCCGCGAAACAGTAAGACCAGAAACAACATGAGCCGCAGAATAAAGGCAAGGTACTTTTTTTTTTAGATCAAAGTTTAGCCAGTTCTGAGGGGGTTAATAATAATCTGTCCTCGGGGTCGTGAGATGAGGGGCCACACATACCTCCGTCTGCACAGCTAGACAGCTGCTTCCAGGACCTGTGATGATGTCACTGTCATGTGATCAGTCACGTGTGTGGGAGGGGCCTGGGATCACATGACCAGAGGGGTGATCAGTGTAAGCAAGAGTCTGCTAAGCTCCTCAGGAGCCGCTAACAGAGATGTGACCCTTCATGAGAGGAAAACCCTCTGCTGCCTGCTGTATACAACTTACCGGACTACACATTACATACACAGCTCTGCTACACCGTACACATTATATACACAGCTCTGCAACACCGTACACATTACATACACAGCTCTACTACACCGTACACATTATATACACAGCTCTACTACACCGTACACATTATATACACAGCTCTGCTACACCCTACACATTATATACACGGCTCTGCTACACCGTACACATTACATACACGGCTCTGCTACACCGTACACATTACATACACAGCTCTACTACACCGTACACATTACATACACAGCTCTGCTACACCGTACACATTATATACACAGCTCTACTACACCGTACACATTACATACACAGCTCTGCTACACCGTACACATTATATATACAGCTCTGCTACACTGTACACATTATATACACAGCTCTACTACACCGTACACATTATATACACAGCTATACTACGCCGTACACATTATATATACAGCTCTGCTACACCGTACACATTATATACACAGCTCTACTACACCGTACACATTATATACACAGCTCTACTACACCGTACACATTATATACACAGCTCTACTACACTGTACACATTATATACACAGCTCTACTACACCGTACACATTATATACACAGCTCTCCTACACTGTACACATTATATACACAGCTCTACTACACCGTACACATTATATACACAGCTCTACTACACCGCACACATTATATACACAGCTCTACTACACCGCACACATTATATACACAGCTCTACTACACCGTACACATTATATACACAGCTCTACTACACCGTACACATTATATACACAGCTCTACTACACCGTACACATTATATACACGGCTCTGCTACACCGTACACATTATATACGCGGCTCTACTACACCGTACACATTATATACACAGCTCTACTACACCGTACACATTATATACACAGCTCTACTACACCGTACACATTACATACACAGCTCTGCTACACCGTACACATTATATACACAGCTCTGCTACACCGTACACATTATATACACCGCTCTTCTACACCATATAAACTCATCAGGAGAGCTTTAAACTAGAACAATATGGGAAGGGAAGTGAAAGGTCAGGTAAAAATATACAGCTAATTAATACATTTGAGACCCTAGCTTTTAGAAGTAGAAAGAAAGAACAAAGACAAAAAATTCAGAAGACAAGTAGAGGAGCAAGAGACACCGATCACAAACTAAGATGTTTTTACACAAATGCACAGAGTGTCAGGACCGGCGGCTCTCAGGGCCTCTGTGCTCGCACTGACGGTCCTACCACCCGGGCTGCAGGAGTGGGGCGCAGGGATGCCCCAATTCTGGTGATCTCCCCTGAACTCCGTAACTTTGGTCACCGCCAGGTTGCTAGGGATGCGGAGAATGCCCCCCCGCCCTGCGTCCCCATTACCAGGACTACCGGGCATGCTACCTCGGTTGCCATCTGTTCAGCAAGGCTAGGGGCAGTTTTCCCAGCGTCTCCATGATTGGGTCCTGCTGCTGTCAGGCTCCCCGCCCCAATCAGCGGCTGGGGTGAGAGTCCTGACAGCATTTAAACGTTTCTGTTCCCTTCTAGCATTGGCAGTGTATGTTTTGTCTCAAGCTACACCTGCGTATCTTTGAATTGATGACCTGTTGTGGCTTGCTGACTTTGCCTTCCTCTGACCCTTTGTACTGCGTACTCTCCCATGGCCGACCTGGATTGCCTGACCCGATTCTGTGTTTGTTAGTTTCCCTGTTTGTCTGTTGTCTGACCCCCTCTAGCATTTCTCTCTTAGTCGTTATCCCTGCCCCACATCCCTAGTAAGCCCAGGGACTGTCACCCGGGAAGAGGGGGGGGGGGGGGCAAGTAGGTAGGGACAGGGATTGTGGGTAGTTTTCAGGGACCTCCAGTACCTGGACCCCAGCTCCCTGACACAGAGCATGGGAAACAAACAAGGAGAACTGGAGCTTCTAACACAGGAAGAGAAATATGATGTCATAGGCATCATGGAAGCTTGGTGGAATTATACTTATGATGGGAATACAAGGCTTGAAGGATACAACTTATGTATAAGAAACAGACCTAATAAAGGGGAGGAGGTATTACATTGTATGTTAGGAGAACATTAATCTCCACACAGATTCAAGCCTCAGAGCATGGGAGTTCTGTAGAAACTGTTTGGGTAAGAATACAAGGAGAGAACAACAGAAAGGACACCATTGTAGGCATTTACTATAGGCCACCTGGACAAGCAGAAGATATGGAGGAACTCTTTCTACATCAGATGCCAAAGCTCTCAAAGGAGCACAACATGGTGATTATGGGAGATTTTACCTATCCAGACATTTGCTGGGAATCTCTCTCAGGTAAAAGTTATGGATCCAACAAATTCTTATCCGCTCTTGCTGACAACTTTATCTTCCAAAAGGTCGAAGAGAAAACAAGAAGATCTGCTATCTCGGACCAAAGTCTTACCAATAGGGAGGAAATGGTTGAGGGAGTAAGGGTGGCTGGGACCTTGAATTTTGGATAAAAAGGGGAGGAAGACCTGTGAAAACTCAGACCTCAAGGTTGGATTTCAGAAAGGTAGATTTTAATGAACTCAGAAAGAGGATAGGAAGAATCCAATGGCTGGATGTTGTTAAGGACAGAAATGTCCAAGAAGGTTGGGAAATATTGTGAAATGAGATTCTCAAAGCACAATCGTTAACAATCCCTAAAAGAAGGAAGAATGGGAAGCATTTAAAGAGACCAGGATGGATGAACACAGGACTTACACACATGTTAAAAAAGAAGACGGAAAGAGGTAAAATATCTAAAAAAGAATATAATGTGGTCTGCAGAAACTGTAGGGCAAGTGCCAGAAAAGCTAAAGCTGATACTGAATTGAGGCTTGCAACAGAGGCCAAAAGCAATAAAAAGAAATTTTGGGGGTATGTCAAAAGCAAAAGAAAAGATGCTATTGGATTCTTACAAGATGGAATGATGAATTGGTTAAGAATGATGTTGAGAAGACTGAATCCTATTTTGTATCTGTTTTCTCTCAGAAAGTAGATGGAACATTAACTGATCTTCTCTGTGCTATTGGGGTTAAAGGAATGCAGGCTATCTATAAGCAGAGAGATGGTGAGGGAACACATGGCTAACTTAAATGAATTCAAGTATTAAGGTCCAGATGCATTACATCTAGAGATGAGCGAGCACACTCAGATAAGTCAGTTACTTGAGCGAGCCTCGCTCTTCTCGAGTAACTGCATTCTCATCCGAGCGTGCTCGGGGGATAGCGAGGGGGGGGGATAGCGGGGAAGAGAGTGATCTCTTCCCCCTGCTACCCCCCGCCGCCCATCCCCCCCCCCCCCCCCCCCCCCGAGCTCGGGCAAGAATGCAGTTACTCGAGAAGAGCTTGCTCGAGTAACTGACTTATCCGAGCGTGCTCGCTCATCTCTGATTACATCCTAGGATACTAAAGGAAGCAGCGGAGGTAATTGCTACCCTGTGTACATAACACTCGGCTTTACTATCCCGTATACATTAGACACACAGCTCTAGCCTATATTTATTATACACACAGGTCTACTGCATATGCATTACACACAGAGCTCTACTACCCCATATACATTACACAGACTACTCTACTACCCCGTATACATTACACACACAGCTCTACTACCCCATATACATTACACAGACAACTCTACTACCCCATATACATTACACACAGAGCTCTACTACCCCATATACATTACACAGACAACTCTACTACCCCATTTACATTACACACACGGCTCTACTACCCCGTATACATTACACACACGGCTCTACTACCTCATATACATTACACACACGGCTCTACTACCCCATATACATTACACACACAGCTCTACTACCCTGTATACATTACACACACAGCTCTACTACCCCGCATACATTACACACACGGCTCTACTACCCCGTATACATTACACACACAGCTCTACTACCCCGTATACATTACACACACGGCTCTACTACCCCGTATACATTACACACAGCTCTACTACCCCGTATACATCACACACACAGCTCTACTACCCCGTATACATTACACACACGGCTCTACTACCCCGTATACATTGCACACACGGCTCTACTACCCCATATACATTACACACACAGCTCTACTACCCTGTATACATTACACACACAGCTCTACTACCCCGTATACATTACACACACGGCTCTACTACCCCGTATACATTACACATACGGCTCTACTACCCCATATACATTACACACACAGCTCTACTACCCTGTATACATTACACACACGGCTCTACTACCCCGTATACATTACACACACGGCTCTACTACCCCGTATACATTACACACACGGCTCTACTACCCTGTATACATTACACACACGGCTCTACTACCCCGTATACATTACACAAACGGCTCTACTACCCCATATACATTACACACACGGCTCTACTACCCCATATACATTACACACACGGCTCTACTACCCCATATACATTACACACACGGCTCTACTACCCCATATACATTACACACACGGCTCTACTACCCCATATACATTACACACACGGCTCTACTACCCCGTATACATTACACACACAGCTCTACTACCCCGTATACATTACACACACAGCTCAAACTCGTATATATTATACACACACAGCTCTACTACCTCATATATATTACACACATAGCTCTACCTACCCCGTTTACATTACACGCACAGCTCTACTACCCCATATAAATTACACACACGGCTGTACTACCCCGTATACATTACACACACAGCTCTACTACCCCGTATACATTACACACACGGCTCTACTACCCCGTATACATTACACACACGGCTCTACTACCCCGTATACATTACACACACGGCTCTACTACCACGTATACATTACACACACAGCTCTACTACCCCGTATGCATTACACACACGGCTTTACTATCCTGTATTCATTACACACACGGCTCTACTACCCTGTATACATTACACACACGTCTCTACTCCGTATACATTACACACACAGCTCTACTACCCTGTATACATTACACACACATAGCTCTACTACCCTGTATACATTACACACACGGCTCTACTACCCCGTATACATTACACACGCGGCTCTACTACCCCGTATACATTACACACACAGCTCTACTCCCCCATATTCATTATACACACGGCCCTACTACCCCATATACATTACACACACAGCTCTACTACCCCGTATACATTACACACACAGCACTACTACCACACCGTATACATTACACACACGGCTCTACTACCCCATATACATTACACACACAGCTCTACTACCCCGTATACATTACACACACAGCTCTACTACCCCGTATACATTACACACACAGCTCTACTACCCCGTATACATTACACACACGGCTCTACTACCCCATATACATTACACACACAGCTCTACTACCCTGTATACATTACACACACGGCTCTACTACCCCGTATACATTACACACACGGCTCTACTACCCCGTATACATTACACACACGGCTCTACTACCCCATATACATTACACACACGGCTCTACTATCCCATATACATTACACACACGGCTCTACTACCCCATATACATTACACACACAGCTGTACTACCCAGTATACATTACACACACAGCTCTACTACCCCGTATACATTACACACACAGCTCTATTACCCCGTATACATTACACACACAGCTCAAACTCGTATATATTATACACACACAGCTCTACTACCTCATATAAATTACACACACAGCTCCACTACCCTATATATATTACACACATAGCTCTACCTACCCCGTATACATTACACACAGCTCTACTACCCCATATAAATTACACACACGGCTGTACTACCCCGTATACATTACACACGACTCTACTACCCCGTATACATGACACACACGGCTCTACTACCCCGTATACATTACACACGACTCTACTACCCCGTATACATGACACACGCGGCTCTACTACCTCATATACATTACACAGACAGCTCTACTACCCTGTATACATTACACACACAGCTCTACTGCCCCGTATACATTACACACACGGCTCTACTACCTCGTATACATTACACACAGCTCTACTACCCCATATACATTACACACACGGCTTTACTATCCAGTATTCATTACACACACGGCTCTGCTACCCCGTATACATTACACACACAGCTCTACTACCCCGTATACATTACACACACGGCTCTACCCCGTATACATTACACACACAGGGCTCTACTACCCTGTATACATTACATACACAGCTCTACTACCCCGTATACATTACACACAGCTGTACTCCCCCGTATACATTGCACACACAGCTCTACCCCGTATACATTACACACACGGCTCTACTCCCCCGTATACATTACACACACAGCTCTACTACCCCGTATACATTACACACACGGCTGTACTACCCCGTATACATTACACACACAGCTCTACTACCCCATATACATTACACACACAGCTCTACTACCCCGTATACATTACACACGGCTCTACTACCCCATATACATTACACACACAGCTCTACTACCCTGTATACATTACACACACGGCTCTACTACCCCATATACATTACACACACAGCTCTACTACCCCGTATACACTACACACACGGCTCTACTACCCCGTATACATTACATACACGGCTCTACTACCCCGTATACATTACAGACGGCTCTACTACCTTGTATACATTACACACACAGCTCTACTACCCCGTATACATTACACACGGCTCTACTACCCCATATACATTACACACACAGCTCTACTACCCTGTATACATTACACACACGGCTCCACTACCCCGTATACATTACACACAGAGCTCTACTACCCGTATACATTACACACTCGGCTTTACTACCCCGTATACATTACACACACGGCTCTACTACCCCGTATACATTACACACGGCTCTACTACCTTGTAAACATTACACACACAGCTCTACTACCCTGTATAAATTACACACACAGCTCTACTACACGTATACATTACAAACATAGCTCTACTCCATATATATTGCACACACAGCTTTACCTCATATACATTACACACACGGCTCTACGCTTAGGTTGGCTACTCCTGTCTGCCACCTTCTTTCTATTCCAAGCAGGCGCGGTCATCGCTCCTCCCCTCCTGTATGATTGGACTCCATGTTCTACTTTCCAGACTCTTGGACCAGTTATTTAGATATTCCTTGAACTCTGTCTGCCCTGACACGGATTTGTTACCCAGACTTGCTCAAACTTTGCCTGCCTTGACCCTCAGACTTGTGACCCAGATCTCCCTTGTACACAGCCAGTGGACCATATCCAGACTCTGCGCTTTGGTCTGTTTTGTTGTGCGTTGCTCCAGTGTCACCAGCTTCCGTGGGTCAGCCGCCAACTGCACATAGATATTCCTGAAGGTAGAGGCTTGTTTGGTTCCTCACTGTAAAGGACAGATCCCTGGACAGGGGTTAAAAGGTGAATGCTGGGGAGCCATTGGGATAACCTCTTAGGTCTAGCCCAAAGTCAAACTGGTTAGTTGGCACAGTGGGTCCACATCCACTGGTCATAACATCTACACCATATACATTACACACGCAGCTCTACGCCATGTACATTATTGAATCTAGAACATAGAGACATAGATCTCTATGTTCTAGATTCATTAGAGGTTGGTGCTATGGATGATCAGGAGTGCTACTCACCAGGAATGTAAGGAAGATGCTGGGATGCTGGATCATCATTAACACACAGCAAATCTCATGGCAAATAAGAAAAATGCATTTCATAAAATCGTAGAAAATGTAGAATTAGGTTTGGAGTTTTTATAGGCAAATTCTGCTGTTGATAAGTAGTCCACCCAATCATTCTGGAGGTGGGAAATAAAACAAAGGAGATATTGTTTAAGAGTCTGGTTAGTCCTTTTAGTCTGGCCATTGGATGGAGGATGGAACACAGAAAACAAATTAATCATAATTAGAGATGAGCGAGTATACTCGCTAAGGTACATTACTCGAGCGAGTAGTGCCTCATCCGAGTACCTCCCCGCTCATCTCTAAAGATTCGGGGGCCGGCGCGGGTGACAGGTGAGTTGCGGGGGGGGGGGGGGGGGGGAGAGAGGGAGAGCGAGATCTCCCCTCCGTTCCTCCCCGCTCTCCCCTGCCGCTCCCCGCAGGCCCCCGAATCTTTAGAGGCGAGCGGGGAGATACTCGGCTAAGGCACTACTCGCTATGAGAATCTTTCTTGTGAGAATGAAATGGGCCATTGTAGTGAGTCGGTACACCACAGCAAAGTTTCCAAAGCAACAGTTCCAGAGACTCCAAGATGACCTGCAAATTTAGCATGATTAACAAGTTTAAGGACTGCAAGTTGAATAGAATCAGAAATATACAGTCTGTTTTCCTGCATCCAAAGCCCCTCTTTAAAAGACAGATCTTCGTCCTTAGAAGTAATTTTGGTAGCCAATTTTGAACATTGTTAAGAATTCTTTTGAGTCAAGTATTCCCAGGAAATTTTGGGAGGACAAGATTGTACAAGCTGTGTTAGACCCCTCCTTTGGCTCAGCAAGAATCCTGGACAGGGCATCAGCCTTGCCATTTCATGAACCAGGCCAATAAGAAATGATAAAGTTAAATCTGGAGAAGAACAAGGCCCATAGTCCTTGTATTTCTGACAATATCTTAGCTTTGTGGATAAATTCTAGGTTCTTGTGGTCAGTAAGAACTACTACAGGTTGATTGGCTCCTTCCAAAAGATGTCTCATTGGGTGAAGGCAACTTTGATGGGTAAAAGTTTTTTTATTTCCAATATCATTGTTTCTTTTTGTAAATGATATGGTATGAGAAAGAAATGCACAAGGGTGTAGCTGCATTTCATCTCCAAGTCGTTGAGAAAACACAGCTCATACTGCAGAATCCAAGATGTTCACTTCAACAACAAAAGCCAATTCAAGATTCAGATGGACCAGTAATGGTGCCGAAGTGAAAAGAGTTTTTAGTTTTTCAAACGCCTCCTGTGGCTCTGAAGACCATGAATATGCTTGGACTTTCTTTGTGAGAGAAGTGATTGGTAAGATTAATTTTGAGCAGTCTTTTATGAATCTTCCCCTAAAAATTTGTAAACCCTATAAAAACGTTGATCATCTTTTAAATTTCTCAAGAGAAGGCCAATAAACCACAGCTCCAACTTTACTAGGATCCATACTCAGACCATCTGGAAAGATGATATATCCAAGAAATTGAATCCTGGTTTGTTCAAACTCACATTTTTCTAGTTGGATATAAAGATGATTCTTCTGGAGTCCCCTGACATGATTAGCCGGACATGCCTGCGATGTTCCTTCAAGCTGTCTAAAAATATAAGAAGGTCGAGATAAGCAACAAGTTAATCTAAGAGATCTCGAAACACATCATTAATAAAATATTGAAAAGTGTCATTGATTGAACCCAGGCCCTCCAGTACTCCAGTCGGCAGCTCTCCCTGCTAAGCTATCTGATCTTCTGGACAGCTCCCTTGCTGGACCTTAGCCTTGTTCCCAGCTCCTGCTATCCAGTCCCTGTTTTAGCTCTGCCCTATTCCTGACTGGACATGCTATAAAAACCTGGCCTTGTACCTCCTTCAATTGCATGATTATTGAGCTCCCAACTTATTGTCAAGCTCCCCCCGTCTGCTCCTCTGAACCAAACTGCTATTACCTGTGTGGCTTCTCCTGTTACTTTGCTATGTGCCTGCTCCTTTGCACCTGGGGAAGAAGCAACAAGCGAAATGTACGTCAGGGTTTTGGCATGGTTTCTGTGTTGGCTGAATGTGGTGGCAGTGCTCATTTGCACTGGATTTATATGTTATTTACCTTTCTATCCATTGATTGTGATATATAAAATATATATGTGTGTGTATATTTGGTAACCAGCCTTCAGACATACCTAAATTATGGACATTGCATTCTTTATTCCAAATTATTGTATGTAGTTTTAAGTCTTTGTTTTCTGAATAAAGTATTTTGCTTTAACACTACGGGTTTTTTTTGCCCTGTATGCAGATTTTGTTTGGTGCTGTATATGTATGTATGCACAAGCAAGTTATAAATATATACTGGCCGTTTGTATGTGTGGCTTTCTGAAAGCAATAATAATAATAATCTTTATTTGTATAGCGCCAACATATTCCGCAGCGCTTACATAGACAGGGGGAATACAGTGAGACAAAAATTACAGAACCACGGTTACATAATAAATCAGTTGATGGAAACAGTAGGGGTGCGGGTCCTGCTCCAACGAGCTTACATACTACATGTGATACAGAGGGTAAAGGGGCTGGAGATGTGCACGGTATGGCGAGGTGGAGAGTGAGCGATGTTATACACATAGACAATGGTCAGACATTTAGCCGTGTGACGGCAGAAACTATATGACTGCAGGAGCGGTTTATGATGGCTAGCAGGGATTGCAGTCAGTAGGTCAGGGAGCATGTTATCAGGGGGGTACAAAGGAGTTTGTTTAGGGTATGCGGTATGCCTCCCTGAAGAGGTGCGTTTTTAGAGCACGCCTGAAGTTCTGCGAGTCCTGGATTGCTCGGGTAGCCTTTGGTAATGCGTTCCAGAGGACCGGTGCTGCTCTGGAGAATGTTGGAGGCGGGAGTGAGAAGTTCGAATTAGAGGGGTGCGCAGTCTAGTTTCATTAGCAGAGCGGAGAGCCCGGGCTGGGTGATGGATTGAGATGAGGGAGGCGATATAGGGTGGCGCTGCACTGTGGAGGGCTTTGTGGATGAAGATAGTAAGTTTAAATTGAATCCTGTATTTAACGGGCAGCCAGTGCAGTGACTGGCATAGGGCAGAGGCGTCTGAGTAGCGGCTGGACAGGAAGATAAGCCTGGCTGCTGCATTCAGGATGGATTGGAGAGGGTAGAGTCTGGTGAAGGGGAGGCCGATCAGCAACGAGTTGCAATAATCGAGCCGTGAGTGGATGAGGGCAACAATAAGCGTTTTTAGCGTGTCTATGGTGAGAAAAGAGCGGATTCTTGCGATGTTCTTGAGGTGCAGCTGACATGTTCGGGCCAGAGATTGGATGTAGGGGGTAAATGAGAGATCGGAGTCAAATATGACCCCAAGGCAGCGGGCGTGTTGTCTAGGAGTTATGGTGGTGCCACACACTGAGATGGAGATGTCAGGGTGAGTTCGGTTAGTGGAGGGTGAAAATACCAGTAAGTCAGTTTTAGAGAGGTTCAGTTTTAGGTAGAGAGAGGACATAGTGTTAGAGACAGCGGACAGACAGTCGGTGATGTTTTGGAGTAAAGGTGCAGAGATGTCATGGGAAGAGGTGTATAGCTGGGTGTCATCAGCATAGAGGTGGTATTGGAGGCCAAATCTCCTAATGGTTTGTCCAACAGGGGCTGTGTAGATAGAGAAAAGGAGGGGGCCGAGGACCGAGCCTTGGGGGACCCCAACAGCAAGTGGAAGAGGAGGCGAGGTAGAGCCAGCAAAGGAGACACTGAAAGGGCGGTCAGATAGGTAGGAGGAGAACCAGGAGAGAGCAGTGTCCTTTAGGCCAATGGAGCGTAGCATACTGAGGAGGAGTTTGTGGTCGAGAGTGTCAAATGCTGCGGAGAGGTCGAGGAGGATCAGTAGGGAGTAATCGCCCCTAGATTTGGCTGTCAGTAGGTCATTTGATACCCTTGTAAGGGCAGTTTCTGTTGAGTGTTGGGGTATACATATATAAAGTGGTTTCTAGATATGGGCATAGTCCAGCATAGCTGCATTAGACATTTATCTAGATGATACAGTCAGTAGAAACACCCTTCATAAGAAACGATTTGCATCATAGCGTGTGCTCGAATAGCAAAAATAAGATGACAAAGCAGAACAAATGTTCTATAAACATCTTTTTATTGGATAGGCAGATAGGCACACCCTTTGATATAAAATCATAAATGTTTGCTGTATGATAAAATAAATTAGAGATCATTCTGATTACACCAAACTGATTGTGACATGTCATGATTTCAAGAGCAGCTGCTATATTTATATAATACATTTGACACATGCAAGGTTACTCAGAGGATGGACAGATTTCATGGAGCTCCATTAAAAAGGTAAAAAAATGTACTTTTTCTTACTTTTACTATTCGTCCCTCCCTGAGGCTGTGGGGGGGTCTTACACACTGGCCAAAGGAAACACTTAGGTCCAAAGAACCAGACAGAAAAGGTAAGGATGTATGCATGTGCAGGGAAGAGGTGTTGTGTGGCTCCTAGAGTCGTTGTGGTATTAATATTGTATTTGTAAATAACCCCGCGTTGTCAGGATTGTGTATGAAAGCATTGCTTTTTGACCAAGAATAAGACATTTTATGCAATGTAAAGAGACTGGCACACAGGGAAGAAGCCTGCAGACATAGATGGGTTGTGTTTCAGACTACAGGATGAACCAGATATAAGACTTATAGGATCAAATTGAGCATCACATGACACATGATTTAAGATACAGCCAGTAGTTTTGTTTGTCTTGAAGAAAGAGTAAGACATAGCTACCTGAATAAATTACTGGTTGATGAATATTGCCTTATGGCTGTTTGCTAAAGTGATTAATGGGTAGGATATGAGATTAGAGTAAGAATTTACACTTTTGGTAATTTTTGGATTGTTGATTGTTACTTTTATAGTATGGATAATGTGGAAAATTGTCGCTGATCAAAAGAAAAGGTACGGCACCGCTCGTTTTTCATAAAGTAGACACTAACAAAGTAAGTATGATATACAGATGTTCCAGCAATACTTGCCCGATAGTGCCAAAAGTGGTGCAGTATAAGGGCGCCCACCCACTGGCGATTTTTTTCCCTGCGAAATTCGCAGCATTTTTTTCTCTGCAGTGGTCTATGGGACTTGTAATGTTAAAATCGCGATTTTGCGCGATCGCGATTTTAACATTACAAGTCCCATAGACCCCTGCAGAGAAAAAAATGCTGCGAATTTCGCAGGGAAAAAAAAATCGCCAGTGGGTGGGCGCCCTAAGTCTGTGTTATGATTTGCGGAGGTAGATGTTTGTAGTTTTTTCAAGTGCAACCAAAAAGACAGGGAATAAAACAGTAAGTGCTTGTATAGAGACAAGCCAGGCATGGGTCATAAGTAGTGAGAAAAACTTAAGGGTAATTATGGGGAACATACAGGAAAAGGGGGGACAAAATGAAAACCGTAAGACTGCTTGGCAGTTGGTGAAAGAGCGAGAAGGCAAGGAAGCTGTAAAAGATTGCAGAAAAATCTTGAAAAAGGCAGGTATGAAACCAAAATGTTCTGTAAAGAAAAGGCAAACATTCAATAATGAACAGAGGGGGTGGCTGAGTGACAATGCTCTTACAGAAAAGATGAATACGTGGATGAAAGTGTCTTAGAAAGTGATACGTTGTGGATTTAGGGACTAATGACAACAATAAACTGACCTTTGAATGGTGTAACAGTTCCCACGAAAAGACAAGAATAAACCCCTGTGCCCCTCCCAGTTGTACTTTAGTGTTCACACCGACAGACGGACTCTACTGGATTTGCACAGAACCCTGACTAGATACAGACAAGTCTGGCCTGTGGGGCGACCACCTCCATCATAACCCATGTCAATATCCCTCAGATGTCTTATATGACATCATGGAGGACATAGATGGTAAAAAAAATATTACATAAATAAGTAAAATAAAATTACAGAATAAAATAAAAATATATACATAAAAATGAAAATTTCCCAAAGCAGACACCAACCAAAACAGTCGCTGTATGCTCCCTGTAATCCAAAACAAAATGAGGAACCCATTCGCATACTTTATTTTAGAGTATACCAATTAAAAAAAATAACTCTAAATGTTAAAATAATAATTTTTTTTAGCTTTTTACCACCAATAAGGCTAGAAAATGCAGAAAAAATCACTGTAGAAGATATTTGAAAACTAGCCCTATACATCATGTAAAAAAACACAGCAAAAATAAGTTTGGTAGCTGAAGGAAAAAAATTGGGCAGTTAAACCACCACATGGATAAAATCCCTAAAAAGTGTCTGGTCCTTAAAGTACAAAATAGCCTGGCCCTTAAAGGGTTAAAAAGGGTGCCAGAAAAACTATTGGCCATCAGTAAAACAGACATAGGATACCTTCCTATCCCTATAGCCTGGCCCTTAAGGGGTTAAAAAGGGTGCCAGAAAAACTATTGGCCATTAGTAAAACAGACATAGGATACCTTCCTATCCCTATAGCCTGGCCCTTAAGGGGTTAAAAAGGGTGCCAGAAAAACTATTGGCCATTAGTAAAACAGACATAGGATACCTTCCTATCCCTCCGTCAATGGTAAAATTGCAGGTTGGGCGTAGGTCCCCAGTTGGCACAGAACCCTCTCAGTCCACCCCAGGAAGCAGCCATAGAGGAAATTATTCAAGCGCTCCTACAGAGGTATATTGGATACCCCCTAATCAACACCATATATAGAGGATTTAGTAAGTGTACTGACCCATAAAATAAAGCCATCATGTCATTTTTGTTGCAATGTGTATGCCATAGAAACAAGACAAACCCCCAGATGGCGGAATTTCATGTTTTTTTCCATTTCACTGCACTTAGAATTTTTTTTAAGTGCCTCAGTACATTACATTATATAGTGCCGTTGAAAAATACAACTTTTCCCACAAAAAAACAAGCCCTCATACAGCTACGTCGATGGTTAAATAAGTTATTCATTTTTTTAATGGAAGGGAAGGAGAGGAACCAAAAATGGGGAAAAAAAGGGCCGCGTCCCTAAGAGGTTAATATATAAGTCCATCAGATTTTTGAGGTTTTCTAGGACTCTAATATTTATAGCCTATTCTTAGGATAGGTCATTCATATCTGATTGGTGTGGGTCCACTACGTGGGACCCTCACCAATCAGCCATTTGAAGAGGACATGGTGCTTGGGTGATTGCCATGGCCTTTTAGGTGCATAACAGGCACAGCGCCACACATTAAGTAGTGGTAGTGCCGGGTATAGCAGCAGACCATGGTGCTTGGTTATCTCGGTATTACCATTGACAGTAAATTGAGCGCTGGTGTGCTTGCATGGGGATGCTTGCGGGAGATTGGTGGGGGGCTCAGCAGTTTGACCTCCACCGATCAGCACGTTATTCCCTATCTTCTGGACAGGGCATAATTTGCCATTTTGGTACAACTCCTTTAAGATATAAACAATACGTATGCCTCTTAAAAAATTTGGAACAACTCTTGGCAGGACTGATTGTCCATGTGAAAAGCTCATCACAAGTTCTACCCCTCTCCGTATCATGGATGCATGACTATGCACTGTCTATGCACTCTGCCTGTGTAAATCGGAAGGCACACGGACACAACTCACATACGGTAAGTGTGCACCCAGCCAAAGGAGGATGCCTAAGCAATTTTGTTCTATGTGCTGCGTAAGCCTTTTCAGCTTTAGTGTGTTCTTTTGCTTTCCTGACTTCTCCATTCTTGACCTCTGCTATGTTTTCAGGACTGTGCAGCCTACTCTGACCCGGACTGTTTGTCATATCAAACCTGTTCTGCCAGCTCTGACCTTCTGTCTATTTTCCATTTTGAAGTTTATGCTGCCTGTACTGACCTCAGATAGTTTCTTAATTATGTTTGCATTTATACCCTTGGGTATTGCACCAAGTCTAGTGAAGCAGCCAGTTTACTAAGACTATTTCTGTGAGTAAAGGCCTGAGGACCGCACAGTGAAGAACAGATCCAACTTGCCTCACTTGGAGAGATAGAGGTTGAATACTGAGGCACACCAGGTGCTGTCTCCGGCTCTAGCTTTAAGCCAAACCAGTAAGTGAAAAGGCAGATCCAAATCCGCTTACTAGCCAAATTCTAAATCTGTTGGGCTGCAGTAGAGCATGCCTGTGTCTGCTAAGCCGGTCCCTTGTTTAAAACAGTGGAGAGTGTTGCATAAAATAAAAAACAGTCTTAGATTTTTGCTGAAAAATGAGTGGAACAAAGTTTCCAATATTTCCGTCCTTCTCACAACTTTACTTTATTCTTATGCATTTGTCAAGAAAATGAGTTTAAAAAAGCTACTTTTATGTGTGAGTTTTTTGATGTGCAATTAGAGCCAACTTTTGGGTAAAATGCTTTTCACATGTGGTACATGCAAATGCCTTCTTCCCAGTGTGACGCCTTTGATGTCTAATAAGATGTGTTTTACTTGAGAAACATTTCCCACATTCTGAACATGAATATGGCTTCTCTCCTGTGTGAGTTCTCTGATGATTAACAAGATCTGATTTCACAGTAAAACATCTCCCACATTCTGGACATAAAAATGGCTTCTCTCCTGTGTGAATTCTCTGATGTCTAACAAGATTTGATTTCAGAGCAAAATATTTTCCACATTCTGAACACGAAAATGGCTTCTCCCCTGTGTGAATTTTCTGATGTCTAACAAGATTAGATTTTAGAGAAAAACATTTCCCACATTCTGAACATGAAAATGGCTTCTCCCCTGTGTGAATTCTCTGATGTTCAACATGACATGCTTTAGTTGAAAAACATCTCCCACATTCTGAACATGAAAATGGTTTCTCTCCTGTGTGATCTCTTTGATGTCTAACAAGATGTGTTTTTCTTGAAAAACATTTCCCACATTCTGGACATGGAAATGGTTTCTCTCCAGTGTGACTTTTCAGATGTCTAATGAGATCTGCTTTCATAGTAAAACATCTCCCACATTCTGAACATGAAAATAGATTCTCTCCAGTGTGAATTCTTTGATGGACAGCAAGACGTAATTTCTTTGAGAAACATTTCCCACATTCTGAACATGAATACGGTTTCTCCCCTGTGTGACTTCTCAGAACTTCTCCCCCTCCGTGACTTTCATTCTGCTTATCAGTCTGAGATGAATCAGAAGGTGGGACTTGTATAAGAGGATCAGATGATGGATCTTTGTTGTGAAGGGCTGAGTGAATATCTGTGATAATGGCAGGTTCTTCATATGTATCTTGTGTGATACCACAGTCTTCTGTCTTAAAATTTGACAATGTCAAATGTCCTTCTGAGCTCCCGATACAGTCATCTGCCAAGAATAGAGCTAATTTTAGTATTTTTATAACATTTCCATACAAACTACAAATTATGTAGTAAAATTCAATTATTGACTAAGATGAAATGGCGGAGGCAGAGACTATATATTAATGACCTGTCAGATGCTAACAAGAGTCAATGGTTGCACTGCCAGCAACAATTAACAATACATACTTTTACAAAAAGATAGAACCAAGAAAAAAATCCATCCCAAGAAATGTGGTTAGGTTTGTGATGGGTGACAAAAGTGGCAAACTTGGTTTTTCAGCACAGTCTGAAAAACCATGCACATACAACCATCCCTTGCATTATGTTGCCATGTGGTACCTAATACACCAAGCTTCCGTACATAAACAGGGAATACTATGTTGAAATAACAGTCCCAGTCAAAAGTTTGGATACACTTTTTCATATTGTAGATTCATTTTGGAGACATGAAAATAGGGAAAAAACACATATGAAATTAAGTAGTTAACAAAATTCTCAGCTGTATGAATAATCCCTCAGAGTGTAATGCACTACAGGAAAATCCAAAGATTCTGCAACTAGAAATCAGTAGGTACATCAACAGGCCCTCCTAACTGGATAGAAGTGTCCATTTTCTGTTCACAGGGGTATATTTCAGATGCATTTGACATCCGTACTGTAAATGCTCATCATGCTATCCGTTATAACGCTATCACATTTCATCCATTTTTAAAATGCATTTTAGCTGAATGCAGGAGCGTAGAGTGGCCACTCCGACAGAACATGGAGCTTAAAGATCTATATAAATATCTGCAGCCGCTGACTGAGGAGAATCTGTGATCGTCTGCTGTCTTTAGTGGTTACTACTCACCTGGGTGGTTACCTGTAGGAATCTCCTCTTCAAACTCCTGTTTGACCATAACAATTGTCTCTATAGTATTAATATCGGTCAGATCTTCATCCTGATACAAAAGCTGTGAGACAAATATTGTAAAAGTCAGCAGGCGGTTGGAGAAGTCGTGTGGAAGGTTTTACATGACCAGAAAAGATCATTAATCATCATGATGACCAAAAGTGACCTGACAGGAGTAGTTATCTGAGCCACATGGCTGCAGGTCTAGAAGCCGGACATATATATTAGATGGTGGCTCAATGACCCCTCAGGATCCTCATACACATGTATATCCGGCATGGCTAGACACGCTGCACGTTGTCTCAGTGGAGGAGATCAGCGTCTACCAGACACATCCGCTGTTTGTCTCGGGGGACATAAAGGAGCAGATAGATATAAATCCAACCTGTTGGCTCCTTATTCCCACCAGCAGTCTCCACCGCCAGAAAACGGGAAGAAGATCCAGACAACATGTAATGTCTCTGGTCAGCGGTAATCCTGCCATCTCCACCGGCCTCATCACACAAGTAGAAGACATCTAATAAGACTGAAGACAAGAGCTTCACAGCCTTCTACAGATCAGAGGGACATCTCCATCTACCTGGTGGTCCTGTGGAAGAGGACGGGGACATCTCTCTGGTGGGCTTCTCTTACTGGATGGAACTGGAGGAAACACAGACAGACACTGAAGTCATTCTTTACATACAGATAATAAAGTCCCCGTGTATTTAGTCCTGTCTATTACCTGGTGATCGGAGCGGCTGGCGGGTCTCCATCATGGCCTCCTTGTACAGATCCTTGTGTCCTTCTAAATACTCCCACTCCTCCATGGAGAAGTAGACAGCGACATCCTGACACCTTACAGGAACCTGACAACACAATATACAGCCATTACCCAGAAGCCTCCAGTGCAGTTACTGTATAACGTCCCAGCATTCCCTGCAGCATCACCTCTCCAGTCAGCAGCTCAATCATCTTGCTGGTGAGTTCTAGAATCTTCTGTACATTGATGTCCTCATGTATCAGGGGGTGAGGTGGGGGCCCTGGGATTGGGCTTAGGGGTCTTCCCCATCCATCACACACAGGGGCCCGATAGCCATCACTAGGGGTCTTCTTCACTACTGCGTAATCCTGTATATGGGGAGACAGTAATAAATATTACTATAGACATTTCAGGAGTCCATCACTTCTCAAGTGACATCATCTGTTATTACCATAGATGAGAATGATGTAATGTGATATCATCACATTCTCTCCCCTCTCCAGTCATATCATCTGTTATTACCATATAATTATAGAATGGTAGAGTTGGAAGGGACATCCAGAGTCATCGGGTCCAACCGCCTGCTCAATGCAGAATCATTAGCTCATCCTAGACATATGTCTGTCCAGCCTCTATTTGAAGACTTTCATTAAAGGAGAACTCACGACTTCATGAGGCAACCTGTTCCAATCATGATTATCCTAACTGTCAGAAAGTTTTTTTCAAATGTCTAATCTGTTTCGCCTCCTTTTCATTTTCATCCCATTGCTTCCAGTCTTTCATTGTGTCAATGAGAATAGGGCTGATCCCTCTGCACTGTGACTGAACTTAAGAGATTTGTATACAGCTGTTAAGTCTCTTCTCAGCCTTCTTGTTTGCAAGGGAAACATTCCCAGATCCTTTAACCGTTCCTCATAGAACATGATTTGCAGACCGCTCACCATCCTGGTTGCTCTTCTCTGAACTTGCTCCAATTTGTCTGTCTTTTTTAAATTGGGGCACCCAGAAGTGGACACTGTACTCCAATCGATGTCTGACTAAGGAAGAGTAGAGGGGGATAATTACCTCACGTGATCTAGACTCTATGCTTCTCTTAATACATCCCAAAATTGTGTTTGCCTCTTTTGCTGCTGCATCACATTGTTGACTCATGTTCAGTCTGTGATCTATTAGTATACCCAAGTCTTTTTCACATGTGCTGCTGCTTAGCCCAATTCCTCCCATTCTGCATGTTCATTTCTTAATTTTTCTTGCCCACATGTATTACTTAGCATTTCTCCTTGTTAAATACCATTTTGTTAGTTGCCACCCACTGTTCAAGCTTGTCTAGATTTTTTTAAATACTCTCTCTTCCCCAATATTAGCTATCCCTCCTAGCTTTGTGTCTTAGTCAAGTTTGATCAGTTTCCCCTCAATTCCCTCCTCCAGATCATTTATAAAAATGTTGAACAATACTGGGCCTAGGACAGAGCCTTGTGGTACCCCACCAGATACATTGTTCCACTTGGATGTGCAGCCATTTATTAACATTTTTTGAGTACAATCACTTAGCCAGTTGTGAATCCACCTAACAGTTGCCTTGTCAATCCCATATTTGGTCATTTTTTTCAATAAGTATAGTATGAGATACTTTGTCAAATGCTTTACTAAAGTCAAGATATACCTACCGCATTTCCCTGATCAACCCAGTCGGTGATTCAGTCATAGAAGGAAATAAGATTCGTCTAGCATGACTTGTTTGTTACAAACCCGTGTTGGCTCTAGTTAATTACTCAATTACTCCATTCTCAATCAAGTACTTGCATATATGCTGTTTAATAATTTGTTCAAAGATCTTTCCTAGAAGTCAGGCTCACAGGCCTGTAGTTTCCTGGATCCACCTTCTTCCCTTTTTTGAAGATAGGGCCAACATATGCCCTTTTCCGATCTGCTGAGACTTCTCCTGCTGTCCAGGAATTTTCAAAGATTATGGCGAGTGGTTCAGCAATTACCTTTGCAGCTTCCTTTAGTATCCTCGGATGCAATTCATCTGGACCATGAGACTTGCATTCATTTAAGTTATCCCCCCAATAGCACAGGAATGATCAGTTGGTGTTACATCTACTATCTGAGAGAAAACAGATACAAAATACAAATGTAAAAGTTTGGCCTTCTCAACATCATTTTTAACCAATTCACCATTTTCATCCTGTAAGCATCCAATAGTATTCTTTGACTTTTCTTTTGCTTTTGACATTCCCCCAGATCCCTTTTTATTGTTTTTGGCCTCTGGTGGAAGCCTCAATTCATTATTGGCTTTAGCTTTTCTGACACTTGCCCTACAGTTTCTGCAGACCACATTATATTCTTCTTTAGATATTCCCCCCTCTTTCCATTTGATAAACATATTTTTCTTCATTTTTAACATGTGTGCAAGTTCTGTGTTCATCCATCCTGGTCTCTTTAAATGCTTCCCATTCTTCCTTCTTTTAGGGATTGTTAACAGTTGTGCTTTGAGAATCTCATTTCACAATATTTCCCAACCTTCTTGGACATTTCTGTCCTGAAGAACATCCATCTATTAGATCCTTCCTACCTTCTTTCTGAGTCCATTAAAATCTGACTTTCTAAAATCCAACCTTGAAGTTTAAGTCTACTCAGGCCTTCATCCTCCTATCAAAATTTCAAGAATAGCATGATGAAGAATGATGTAATGTGACATCATCAGAATCTCTCACCTCTCCAGTAAGCTGGAAGAGTATCTCTAGGGTGAGATCGAATATGCTCTCTGCCATCTTGTTCTTGAACTTCTCTATTCTTGTTGGTTCATTGAGAGAAATGTTCCTCTATAGAAGATAACAGAGGATCCTAAATGTTAGGAACCTGAATAGGAAAGATAATGAGACAATGTAAAAACCACACAAATTCCATGTACAAAAAAATACAAATACAGGAGATAATAAGGGGAAGCATTTGTGTAGATTTTGAATTTGCTCTCTCTCTACGGTTTTGGAACATGAGTTGAGCAGCTTCTCAAGTCTGTTCCTTCATCATTAAAAAGTAACTGTTACTTTTAAAAACTTTGGACACGTGCGAGTGCCATATCAATATCTTGATCAGTACGGTCCAGGTGCTGAGAACGCGGATGTCTGCCTAAATGAAGAAGCTGTCATTGTTGCATACAAACAGACTTCTATGAATATAGCGGTGACTTTTTTAGGGTTAGACCTTACCAGTATTTCAAAAACTGTGCAGGCTGTTCATAGCCGGTCACTTTTACTATAATTTATGCCAGAGTCTGGAGTAGCTTAGGCTATGTTCTCACAAGTGTTTTTGTTTCTGCCTAGTGGTTCCACTGTAATAGCAACTAAATAGATAAAAAGTGGAAACGAAAAACGTAACCAAACTGGCTTTCAATTTTCTTCTGTTTTCCATTGACAGTAATGATAAAAAAGAAAAAAACACAGAACCGTTGCAATTAGAGATGAGCGAGCACGCTCGTTTAAGGCTGCTACTCGATCAAGTATCAGTCTTATCGAGTAACTGTGTACCCGCCCGAGCAGCATGCGGGGGGTGGCGGGGGGAGAGTGAGAGAGATCTTTTTCTTGATGATGGGTGACTAAAAAGCAGTTCTGGCATTGTGTATTTTTTATGATACCATTCACTGTGTGGGATGAATAACACGTCATTTGGGTAATTCCAACTTTTACGGACACGGCAATATCAAATGTGTTTCAAGGCTTTTTTGTTTTAAATTTGTTATTAAAAATATGGGTAAATGGGGGTTTTAAATGTTCATTATTACTTATTAGTTCTAATAATTAAACTTTTTTTTTTATTGTGCACTCTTATTTTTTTAGGCTCCACAGGGGACTTGAACTTGTGATTGTTTGATGGCTCATACAGTATAGTGCAGTACCATAGTATTGCATTGCACCGAATTCTGACAGGCGGTCTATGAAACATTGCGGGGGGATCATTCGCAAACCCTGCACAATGATCCCTGCATTTAAATGCTGTTGTCAAAACTGTTTGATTGGGGGAGTATTGTCTACGGTCCAGATAGGTGATAAGGGTCTCACCTGTGGAGGGGAGGGGGATGCGTTGCTGGGAAGTTGAGGCTGATTAAGTGGCAAGTAAAAAGGATGGGTCTGTCTGGGATGATCAGTGTGGGGGTCAGAAAGATCATATAGTGGAGCTTAACCACTTTCAGTATCACAGCATACCTATATAATATGGTTTGGACTGACTTCCTGTACTGTGGCATACAGTTACTTTGCAGGGATGGCAGAGATAGAGGAGCATGAAGAGTGATTGTCATGAGGAGGCAAGTCCCTTCTGTCATTCCCCTAGTGATTCATGGCCTGAGAAACCCATGCATGCGAGGTGTTTCCGCATGGAAACGGCCTCGCACCACTGTGGGGCTGAAGGAAGCATCGTCCGCGACTGTCACAGCCGAAGCAGAGGATCACGATGTTCTCCCATTGTTTTCAATGGGGCCGGCGCTGATGCCTCCCCCAAAAATGGAACAAAAAAGTCATTACAAGCTTGTACGTATCCCATAATAGCACCAATGGAAATGCAAACAAAAATCTTTAAAAGGGAACTTGTGACATTGAAAATCCTGTCCATTCTGTGGGCAACATGCTATAATGCAGGAGGAGCCGAGCGGACGGCTATATTGTTTTATTGGGAAAGATTCGGTATAACCGGTTTTAATTAATTTACATCCCTGCTCATTCTGGACTAAGAGGTCCAGTAGGCGGTCCCATCAGTGATTGACAGCTGGTTCTGTAATTACAGAGAGCTGTCAATCACTAATAGAGGTCCAGTAGGCGGTCCCGTCAGTGATTGACAGCTGGTTCTTTAAGTATAGAGAGCTGTCAATCACTGATAGAGGTCCAGTAGGCGGTCCCGTCAGTGATTGACAGCTGGTTCTGTAAATACATAGAGCTGTCAATCACTGATAGAGGTCCAGTAGGCGGTCCCATCAGTGATTGACAGCTGGTTCTGTAAATACAGAGAGCTGTCAATCACTGATAGAGGTCCAGTAGGCGGTCCCATCAGTGATTGACAGCTGGTTTTGTAAATACAGAGAGCTGTCAACCACTGATAGAGGTCCAGTAGGCGGTCCCATCAGTGATTGACAGCTGGTTCTGTAAATACATAGAGCTGTCAATCACTGATATAGGTCCAGTAGGCGGTCCCGTCAGTGATTGACAGCTGGTTCTGTAAATACATAGAGCTGTCAATCACTGATAGAGGTCCAGTAGGCGGTCCCATCAGTGATTGACAGCTGGTTTTGTAAATACAGAGAGCCATCAATCACTGATAGGACCGCCTACTGGACCTCTGATTCAGAATTAATAAAAACAAGTTATACTAAATCTTTCCCCATAAATCTATATATCCATCTGCTCGGCTCCTCCTGCTCTATACATGATCCCTGCAGTTTGGAAACAATCTTCCGGATGAAAAATTCCCTTTAGAGGCATTGTACCAAGGGAATACCCGCCTGTCCTATGATATCCTGTGCATGGGGAATAACTGCAGCCTTGGTACAACCCGTTTAAAGTTTTTCAGTACATGTTACTATCTAAAGAAAACCCAAGCCCTTACACAGCCGTGTGATGAAAAAATAAGGTTATGGTTCGTGGAAAGTGAGGCCAAAATAATGAAAATCAAAAAGATCATAAAATAGTGTCTCTGTGTCGCAAGCTATTCCCTATCCACAGTGTAGTGGCCCAGGGCTGGGCACTACAAAAGTAAATATGGTTACTTTCCTCTTTAATATAATTTCATGTCTGGTACCAACTGGATAATCTGCCCAACAGCCAACTGTATTGCTAATTGGCTGCCCTTTGTTCCACTCCTAATGGACGTTCTATCTCCCAGCAGCCGAGTATGGATTGGCTGACAGAGCACTCAGGAGGGAGGCAAGATGTGATTGGAGGATTAACTGTCCACACGGGGTTGGCTGAAAGAATCCTGTCAGAGCAGAGAAGGGAGAGCTAGGAGTTGGAGTTTAGCTGTTGAAGAGAGAAGAAGCAAAGACCAGAGCAGGAGAGAGAGACAGTGTGGTGAGAAGGAAGAGGTGTGAGTACACAAGAGCGTCACATCAAGGAGGGACAGAAAAAGGAAAAATAGTTCATTTAGTAATATAAGGATTGCCAGTCCAGGATAGAAGAAGAAAGAGGTATAAGGAGAAAGCAGATCTATACCAAGTAAAGGAGATGGAGAGAAACAGAAAGGTAAAGCAGCATACAGATGCGGTTCCTGTAATTCATAAGTAAAGCGGCCTACAGCAGCCTGTACTTTCCTTTGTTTTACAGATTTCTGCATACAGAAGTGGTTCTTGTACTTACCTGAAATATCAAGCTCCTGATGAGAATCGCAGATGTTTTGCCTGCACGCCTTAAAGGGGTTTTCAAGGGAAATACTATTGATGATGACCTATCCTCAGGATAAGTCATCAATAGTTGATTGGCCAGGGTCCGTTGCTTGGGACCCCAACTGTTCAGGTGAGCGAGCACAAGCTGTCAGCGCTGCAATAACACGGAAGCCGGAGCGGAGGCCTCTGTGCTGACCTCCATGTAGTGACCGTCCCTTATAATTGCAGGCACAGGTCTCATTGAAATCAATGGGAACCGTGCCTGCAGTTACAAGCACCGGCCACTACATGGGAGGTCGGCGTGGAGACTTCTGCTCTAAATACACAGAGGTCAGTGCGGAAGCCACTGCGCTGACCTTATAATGGCCAGCGCTTGTAACTGCAGGCATGGCTCCCATGGATTTCAATGGGCAGAGGTCAGCGCGGAGGCTTCCACGCCAACCACTGTGTTATTGCAGTACTGACAGCGTATGCCCGCTCAACTGATCAGTCAGGGTCCAGAGCAACGGACCCTGTCCAATCAACTATTGATGACCAATCCTGATGATAGGTCATCAATTGTATTTCCCTGGAAAACCCCTTTAAGAAATGTCCAATGTATGAAATTATTTATTGAAGATCTCTCAAATAAATCGTTTATATGTTTTCCCATTCATCCTCACTCCTGGAGTTCCCTTCTCACCACCATAACAGCTGCACTGAAGTACCACACCGCCCTCCGGAGGAAAGGTCTACAGTCCCTGATTTATTTTATCTTATTATTTCGGCTTGTATACAGGCTGGCATCACAAACTTGCTGCCATCGTGTATGAGGAGCAAATCGTGCAGTCACCGCTGGCATTACCACACAGACAACACCCCTGACATGCCCTAGCATGCCCACCACACACAGGATAGGGGATAGCTTGCTGAGACCCCCATCTCAAAAATAGGACTCCGGTGTCCCCCTCACTGTGGGGTTATTGCTCTTGCGCAGTGAGGAGACTGAATGAGGCGCTGGTTGTGGGGGCGCACGGATGCCCCCTCACTGTTAGTGGGACTGCAGAGATACCTGGCCGGACTTACTCGGGTTTTTCCATTGAAATGAATGGAGCGCCAACTTCATGGGCTCGGCCACCAGCGCGCCCTTCATACTGTAGTGACCCCCGTAGTGGCGGTAGAGCAGGAGATGGGGGTCCTGTTCTGGAGATCGGCGAGGGGCTCAGCAGTGATGGGGGGATAACTTGTAATTCTGGTACAGTCCCTTTAATAAAGGATACTTGGCGCCCGCACGCTGTTTACGGTATTGCTTCGGTAGCGATCACCGAGATCAGGAAATGAACAGATTATCTAAACCCAGTGAATGGGAGGAGAAATGCTAAATAAAGGTAGAGGTATGTTTTTAGACCCAAACTTCCCTAATCCTGAAGGGGTTAATGCTTCTATAACATGAGGGGGGACACATACCTCCACCTGACAGAGCTGGCAGCAGCTTCCAGGACCTGTGATGATGTCACTGTCATGTGATCAGTCACGTGTGTGGGAGGGGCCTGGGAATCACATGACCAGGGGGTGATCAGCGTATGCAGGACTTCACTTTTCTGGTTGTCGTCACAGCTGGATGGGATGAAGTGATGGTTGATGCTAGCGGATAGAGGCTGACGTCCGCCCGGGTGTTGGTGCAGACATCTACACTGTTTATTGTAAGAACATCAGCTGGAGATGAGCCACAGCTGCGATGTTCTGCAGGGACTCTGAATGCCGCCTTCTAGGGATGCGATGTTCTGCAGGGACTCTGAATGCCGCCTTCTTCTAGGGATGCAATGTTCTGCAGGGACTCTGAATGCCGCCTTCTAGGGATGCAATGTTCTGCAGGGACTCTGAATGCCTTCTTCTTCTAGGGATGCGATGTTCTGCAGGGACTCTGAATGCCTTCTTCTTCTAGGGATGCGATGTTCTGCAGGGACTCTGAATGCCTTCTTCTAGGGATGCAATGTTCTGCAGGGACTCTGAATGCCGCCTTCTTCTAGGGATGCAATGTTCTGCAGGGACTCTGAATGCCGCCTTCTTCTAGGGATGCAATGTTCTGCAGGGACTCTGAATGCCGCCTTCTTCTAGAAATGCAATGCTCTGCGGGGACTCTGAACGCCGCCTTCTTCTAGGGATGCGATGTTCTGCAGGGACTCTGAATGCCGCCTTCTTCTAGAGATGCAATGCTCTGCGGGGACTCTGAACGCCGCCTTCTTCTAGGGATGCGATGTTCTGCAGGGACTCTGAATGCCGCCTTCTTCTAGAGATGCAATGTTCTGCAGTACTGGGTCTCTGTGCGCGCTAACATGCAGAACTCTGCATGGGCTCAGGTGACTGGGATGCAATGCTCTGCTTGGACTGGATGCAGTGGGAAGGCCCCAGCAGGAGCTGTAGTATACAGCCATATATACTTACTATAAGGATTCTGCACACCGCTGCTCCTGCGGCCTTCTCTGAATATAATGATAGTCACATGACTACGTCGGGCGGCCAGTCACATGAGTCATTCAGTGAGGCTCTTTTAGCGCACGACGTGATGCCGCGCTGTAGATGATGTGATGACGTAGACGCTGCGGGGGTGTCCCGTGAGCAGATATGAGATACAGATTAAAGGGGTTGTCCCGCGCCAAAAAGGTTTTTTTTTTTTTTTTCAATAGCCCCCCCGTTCGGCGCGAGACAAACCCGATGCATGTGTTGAAAAAAAAAACCGGGTAGTACTTACCCGAATCCCCGCGCTCCGGTGACTTCTTACTTACCTTGCGAAGATGGCCGCCGGGATCTTCACCCTTGGTGGACCGCAGGTCTTCTGTGCGGTCCATTGCCGATTCCAGCCTCCTGATTGGCTGGAATCGGCACGTGACGGGGCGGAGCTACACGGAGCCGCTCTCCGGCACGAGCGGCCCCATTCAGAAGGGAGAAGACCGGACTGCGCAAGCACGTCTAATCGGGCGATTAGACACTGAAGATTAGACGGCACCATGGAGACGGGGACGCCAGCAACGGAGCAGGTAAGTGAATAACTTCTGTATGGCTCTTAATTAATGCACAATGTACATTACAAAGTGCATTAATATGGCCATACAGAAGTGTATACCCCAACTTTGTTTCGCGGGACAACCCCTTTAAGTTTGACACAGGCTCCTCCCAGTGACGGGACTCTGCTACACACATAGGGATTTAATTGTCTATGATGAGGTCTATGTCTCCACCAATGGTAAGCCTCAGGGGGTGGTTAACGATCACACCTATTCATGATGGATGGCGATGGTGACCATAGACGGCCTAACATCATACAGGTGAGGGGGTGTTATTCTGTAGGTGGAGTCATGCTACCCTTTATATTCAGAAGGGCAGCCTCCTCTGGTCATGTCCAGCATGGATCCTTTGCTCGGTCATATAGGGTAAGCGGTATGGATGATACTTACCTCTTTCTTATATGGTTTTAATTTGCTCTGTGGTTTATGGTCAGTTTTATATTGTTAGTGACTATTCTCACTGTTCTTAGGCTTAAAAAAGGCCAGTTATTGGCCGAAACGTTGCCTGAACTTCCCCTATGGAATAAATATATATATTTTTTTTCTGCACCAATTTCTGCTGCCATGACTCCATGAATCGGATAACGCACAGGTTGACTGTTCACAACCAGATCGTGGCTGTTGCATTGATTTAAATTCTACGAGGTTCCTCCCTGTAGTGGTGTTTGTGCCACATTGTGAGTGCTGTGGGTCTCCACACGATTGTAAGCCTGCACAGTCATGGCACACTGGTGCTTTTTTCTGATAGCAACTGGTAAAGTCTAGGGCAGCAGTAGTGGTGCTGCTAGGGGGACATGACTGTGCTGCTAGGGGGACATGACTGTGGTCATGTCACAGTCCATGGGCCGCAAGAAATCCTCTACAAGGCGCATATTGTGCAGGCCTGCTCTAGGTTGTGTAGGCTGTTGATGTCCCAGATGTCCTCATATGTTTTATTGATGATAAATCTGGTGTCCAGGCAGGAAGTGTGACAATGTTGTGGGGGCTCCTGTGACCTCCGTGTCCATCCGAGCATTATCCTGCTGGAAGCCGCCATGAGGAACACGTGTGACTGCAGGAGGTCCTGAACATATCGCTGAGCTGTCATTGTCTCTCATACCACTACTGGGGGTGAGCAACTGTCTAATGCAATGGCCCGCCAGACCATCACACTAGCCGTGGGGGTACTGTGCTGCTCTACAGCAAAGGCAGAAATGACACTCACCCCTAGATCTTTAGACACGAACACGGCCGCCATCAGTGCCCAAACTAAACCTGGTTCCACTCCGCAGCAGTCCAGTTTTGCCATTCACGACACCACTGCAAACAGAGGCAACAGTGGATGGGCATGAAAGACAGGGCATGTAATGGGTCCCAACACCTCCTAACATTCTGGTCAGATGCTCTTCTCTACTGGTGGCGTCTTGTGGGTGTCCTAAGCCCAGTCACCTTGTGTGCCCTCACACATCCACTGGTCCCAACACCCCCTAATAGTCTGGTCAGACGCTCCTCTCTACTGGTGGTCTGTCGAGGGTCCGGAGCCCGGTCACCTTGTGTGCCCTCACACATCCACTCGTCCCAACACCCCCTAACAGTCTGGTCAGATGCTCTTCTCTACTGGTGGTGTGTTGTGGGTGTCCTGAGCCCGGCCACCTTGTGTGCCCTCACGCATCCACTGGTCTACAACACCTCCCAACAGTCTGATCAGACGCTCCTCTCTACTGGTGGTCTGTCAAGGGCATCCTGAGCCCGGTCACCTTGTGTACCCTCACGCATCCACTGGTCCCAATACCTCCCAACAGTCTGCTCAGACGCTCCTCTCTACTGGTGGTCTGTCGGGGGCGTCCTGAGCCCGCTCACCTTATGTGCCCTCATGCATCCACTGGTCCCAATGCTTCCTAACATTCTGGTCAGAATGGCCCAGGTGGCTAATTGTCAACATGACCATCCAACCTCTCGCATTGCAATAATGTAGTTTCTGAGAGCTTTTAGGACCTCCAGGCTGTTCATCTAATCATGCTACAATGCTAATAATTGGAAATCTGCCTGAGATGTAACTACATGCCAGGTTTTGCAGCAAAATGACAACTCCTTCTAGATGTTTGCTTGTTTTTACTACACTCTATGTAAAAAAAAAAAAAAAAAAAAAAGAACACCGATTCAAATCCCCTGTGGAAATTGAAGTGTGAAAAAAGTGTAAAAGTGTTTTTAATTGGAAAAAAAATATTTAAAAGTTTTTTTTAAAAAAAAATTTCCGTTTTTTTCATAAAATTCTAAACAATTAAAAAAACTGCACATAAATGTAATCACTGTGTACGTAAAAGTCACAACTATTAAAATATGTTATTTACCCCAAAACATTTTAAAGCCCATTTATAAAATGGTATGCCAGAATTGCATTTTTTTTCTAAAACATTTGAATAAACAGTGATCAAAAAGACGTATACACCCCTAAATAGTAATAACTACAGCTTACCCTACAAAAAAAAGCTAAAAAGGATGGGCAAATCAGCCATATTTAGCTCCCTGGGTAACCAGTCTAAATTCTTGGGTAGCTTTTGATCTGCCAATGTTTGGACCAGCTAATTAGCCAACCTTCCCCCTCACTGCCCATTACACCCATTAGAGAACAGTGGCAAACCACACACCCAAAACATCAAAAGGAGTGCCAACGTCTCCCAAGACCTAGCCAATCTGAGTGTGGGTTCTCATTAGCACCCAGTATTCCTGTAATAATAATGGCCTTAGATCTGTGTCTCTCTTCTTCAAAAATTTTGAGTTGCTTACTTACTACAATGGCCTGTTCTGTCAGATATAGTTATGGTGTGTCGCTCTGGATTGGTATTGATGTATTTTAGTCCTTCCAACGGGGTCATGCTCTAATGGTAACCAATGGTGCCCTTGTTATGTAGATATTTCATAATTAGCCTGGTGTTTAACACATAGCTTGCTCTGATTTCAATTTGCTAGTTAGGAGCTGGATAAAATGCTCCCCTGTCATTTCCTTCCTTCCCCCTAATTAGGGCAGACAACACTATACTGTCTTAGCACTAGTGCTTGGCTAGTGGCTAGCCTGAATAATACGGGATCACTTCCAGCTGTATATAGCCCATCCTCGTTTCTGGTTTTCCTACTCCTTCCTCTTCCTTTTTTGTTTTGTGACTGCGGCCTCGGTGATAAAACTGATTGTTACAGATTAGGAGTGTGGACCCACTGGAAAACCAACCAGCTTGGCCTAGACCAGTCCTGAGGTGGTTGGCAGCTGACTCCTACAGAAAGAGGGACTGTTACCAGGAAATGAGAGCTGAATCGGACCCTTGGCTACGAAGGAAATGGGAAGACTTCTACCTACAAGCAAGGCGATCACCCTAATAAGGATGGCCCTGCATTGGAACCTTGTGTCTGACTATCCCTGATGGGGTACCAAACGCAGGCAATGACAGCAGACAGATGTGCACGCAGATGCAGGAAAGGTCACAGGGAGGCTGAAGAAGACACAGAGCCGACTAACCACACAGAAGCAGTCAATCTAGGAAAGCTGAGTGTCACAACCAAACACACACCAATTCTCAGGCAAAGAGGAAGTGCCACAACCCAGCTTAAATAGAGAAATAATGCCTATTAACCCCACATGTGAGCTGAGAGCCAGGGAACTGGTTTACCCTCTCAGTGCTGGGCAAAAAGACATGTAGGATCCATAGACACTGGGAGAGCAGAGCAATGCTTGCAGCTGCCCACAACTGCAGGAGGGCAGCAGACATGCAGGACAGACCTTACACTGATACCTTGGCTAGCATAACATTTTGTTCCTTGAATAAACCACCATAGAGGGGTCAGATCCTAGATCACCTCCATAAAACATAGTGATGATAGCTCTATTACACGAGACCCACTTTCGAAAATCTAACGTCCCCAAATGCACATCACATTATTATACAACATGGCACCACAGTCCCTACCCTACTAAAAAAAATCAATGCTGTATACATTGCCATTCATAAATAACTCCCTCACCAAACAAACTCCTCAAATAGTTCCCAAAGGATGTTAAATTCTCCCTAAAATAAACACAGATGCTTATTTTCCTGGATCGAAGATGTTGGAGGTACTATCACGATTCACAGCTGGCTCCAAGATTATACTTGATGGCGACTTCAACTTCTGCTTTGACCGGTTGTTGGGCTCCTTTGTGGGTAGATCTAGTGTGTTCTCTGCTGTGATACATAAGTCAAGAAGAGCTCCTGTTATTTTCACAGACCTTTGAAAGGGATGAGTGGGAAGAATTCCCTGGGACAACCTTTTTAAATGATGCGCTTTCCTAGAAATCAAAAGACGTTTGGTACCGTTTGCCTTTAGAGCAAAATGTGATTGTTCTCAGTATGAAAACCAAGTAATCTTGTAGATATTATACATTTTTAACAGCTAACAAAAATACATGATGTTAATGTGAGTTTTCAAACTTTTGCAGGGTTCTTCTTCAGGCTTAAATGGAATAGCTCAGAAGAGATCTAAAGACTTCGACTCAGAGCAAGCCTGTACCCTCACAAAGATCAAGAACACCCCGAGTCTGACAGGATTGGACAAAACCCCCAACAGGACACGGACACAGATAAAATCAGCTGTTATCAATCTGTCATCTCACAACCCCACTAATAAGGAGCTCAGTCTCCTCTCCAGGGGCTCTCATTCTGTCCTACTAAAACACTTGACAAAACATAACTGTGCAGTGACATGGAGGAATAGGAATATTTCAGGAGACTGAGACTGAAAGCGTTCTTCCATGACAAAGAGGAGACAGGACTTTCAAGCACTCAAACACAGGAGGAATTAGGGCCAAGAAGAAGTCTAATTGGACATCCCCCTCCTGGCCACAACCCCACTTTGGACAAATATATAGACTCCTGTAGACATTTGGTGCAATCTACTATACTGGACAAGAGGAGAAAGGAAGCCTTCACTATCAATATGCAGAAAAGAACCATCTATGCACTCAAAAACAATAGGGGGATCACCATTAGACTTGCAGATAAAGGTGGTGCTATAGTCCTGATACCTGGCCTGGTGATTCCCCCCCCCCCCCCCCCCCCCCCTAGCATCAATTTAGAGGCCATAAAACATGCACATTCCTTATCAGTGGACTAATTAAGTAGTTACTCCTCTACTAATTCTGTTCTGGTATGGTTTTATCCCCTTGGTGACCAATCTTTTTAGTTTTTTCCCATTTTGTTTTTTTCCACCCCCTTTTAAAATAGAACTCCTTTATTTATCCATCGATGTAGCTGTACGAGGGCTTGTTTTTTGTGGGACAAGTTGTATTTTTCAATTGTACGATTTAATGTACTGAAGTTTTAAAAAAATTCTAAGTGGCGAAAAATGGAAAAAAAAAATTCTTCTCTGCCATCCTTTGGTGCATCTTGCTTCTACGGTGCACAAACTGCAACAGAAATTATATGGTATCTTTATTATATGGGTCAGTACAATTACCACGATACCAAACATATAGTATTTAATTTTTTTTCTGTACGGCGTGTATTTGTTGTTTGTTTTTTTTTGTTTTTTTTTTTTTTCAATTTTCTGCTGCCATCTTCTGAATGCAAAAACTTTTTTACTTTTTTATTTTTCTGTCTATTTAGTTGTGCTAGGGATCATTTTTAGCAGGATGTCCTGTAATTTGCATTTGTACCATTGTGGTATACAAATGATTTTTCTGGTCCCCCTTTTTTTTCTTTTTTTTTTTTTTTCTTGGAGACGGTGACCAAAAAGGTGCACTTCTGGGGTTATTTTTTTATATATTTTTTTCGGATGACGCTCACCGAGTGGGGTAAATAATGCATTATTTTGACAGATTGGACTTCCACAGATGCAGTGATACCAAATATGTATTTTGTTTTATTATTTTATTATACATATGGCAGTTTTTTTAATAACTTTTATTACTTTTTTTAATAATTAGTTAAACATTATTAATCTTCTTTTCACTTTAAGTCCCCAGAGGGGACCACAACTTGCGATGCTTTGATCGCTCCTGCAGTATAATGTAATGCCATAGCATTACATAATACTGAAATCTGACAGGCAGTCTATTAAGCCACCTCATTGGGATAGCTTGATAGGCATTCTGCCATGACATCCCTGGGGCCTTTCAGAAGGCCCTGGCTGCCATGAGATCCACAAGGCTCCCTGCGATTACATGTATGGGACCCCCGAACATCAGTCGCAGGATTTAAATGCTGCTGTCAGAATTGACACTGGCAATTAAAGGGTTAACAACCGCAATGAGCCATGCAGCTTGTTGGTGTTGTTGTCCGCGTGTGTAAGCTGTAAAAAAAACAAAAAAAAAAAAAAACTGCTGGTGTCCACGATGTATGGAGGGAGATAGCTGTGCAATCTCCCTTCATAAATATATTGCAACAACAGGATGTACAACACTTCAGGGCGGTGAATAAGGGATTAAGTACAAATTAATTACACTAGGTCTGTGCCTTTTTATACAAATGTGTGTATGTATAGATGCTTCTTCTGATCTATTCCATTTAAGCTTCAGGAAGAACTTTGCATTGGTTCAAAAGCTCACTATAACATCATGTATTTTTATTAGCCATTAAAAGGTATCATATCTACAAGATTACTTGGTTTCTCTTACTAAGAACAATCACACTTTCCTTGAAATCGGCATGAAGGGCAATACAAGATTTTGATAGAGACCATGCAACGGATGACAAGTTAACAGCTATTCAGTGGGAAGGCCTTAAATATGTAGTGAGGGGAATATTTATCTGTCAGAGTTCAGACTAAAGGAATGATCCCATAAGTTAGAAGACTTGCTTATACAGCTAAACTATCTAGAGATTCCCAATAAATCTTTTTTTTTTTTTTTTTTTTTTTAGACCCTCTACAAGCGGAAATTTCCTTAGGACGTATTTTCTAATACTCTTACTTTTCCAAAAGTTGAAATCTGTAAGTTTTTTTCTTAGCTCCGGTAATTGGGCATTTTCCATATTGGGGTGTAGTGTCCTTGACCCCATCAATATCCCTGGCTTTTCACTATGTCTATGCATTAGTAGCAGTGTCGGAAGTTGTTGAGCACTACATTTGAATTTATGTGCTTCCAAGGCTTCAAATAAATGGTCCGTTTCAAAATGTGCCTGGAGTAGATAAAAATTTGCATCCTGCACCTCTTCTGACTTCCATCCCCTAAAGTGTTGCATCTGTGAAGCCAAGAAATTTATCCTAGGGTTAGGTAAGGCCAGACTACCTTTCTCCTTTGGCTTGGACAATACATCTAATTTTATTCGTGCACATTTTTTGTTCCATAACAGATCCCTAAATATACTGTTAATTTTGTGCAAAAATTGGGTAATCCATTGTGGAGAGTTGTGTAGGAGGTACAAGAGTTGTCATCCATATCATTTTGATTAAGTTGGCCCTTCCTATCGGTGAAAGAGGCAATCTACTCCAAACGTTAATTTTTTGTTTAAAGCGAACAATCAAAAAGGTCAAGGCTCAGTTGGTTATATTCAGAGATATTTTTCCATATAAACTCCTAATATTTGAATACACGCCCACAGGTGAGCAGGAACCTTCTATTATCAATAGTTAGAGCTTGTTGGCCTACTTGTATTAGTACAGATCGTAAGGCCAGAATAACAACCATATTCACTAATCGTAGTAGCAGCCTCATCTAATAATTCCTCCCCGTTGCTCAGAAGCAATAATTGTAATCTATCATCAGTGTAAAGCGCTATTTTTTTTTTTCTTCATTAGTCTCTCTTAAACCCTATTATGTTTGGGCATGACCTGATCTTAATTGGCAGGGGTTCTATTGCTAGTGCAAAGGGTAAGGGAGATCGTGGACACACCTGCTGTGTCCCTCTTTGCAGCTGAAAAGTGTCTGTACGACCCCCCCCCCCCCATTCACTCCCACACAAGCTCTAGCATCAGCATATTATAGTTTCACCCAACCCATAAAGGCAGGCGCAAAACCCATTTGCCCCATCACCTTCCACAGGCAGTTGTAGATTAAGATATCATCTTCTAATGTTGATTACTGTGGATCTCGATGGCACAAAACCATTTTGATCTGGGAGCACAAGTGATGTAATTATCAAAGAAAGACCACTCACAAACACCTTAGATAAAAGTTTGACATCTGCATTTAAAAGAGAAATGGGCCTGTATGAGTGCACCAGTAGGGGGTCTTTTTCTGGTGGTAATTCACCTCTAAGATCAGCTTCCTGAAATTCCCTTTAGCAATCATGATCATAGTATATCCTTGAATTTCTTGAAGACCTCGATTGGAAGGCCATCAGTGCCAGGAGCTTTGTTGTGATGCAGGTTGGCCGTTGTCTCCTGTAATTCCTCCAATTCTATAGGGCCATCTAAAAACTCTCTTTGTTCTTGCGTCAGTTCTACTATATTTAAATATTCGTTCTGATATTTTTAAAGTCTAGATGAGTCTAACAACCTGTAATAAGAGTAAACCATTGCACATAGAGGGTGTACCTCTATCAACAGTGCCCCTATTATTTAGTAAATTAGTGATGCATGTGGATGTTTTTGTAATATTGTTTATCCTGTTCTTCTGCCAGAAGGTCTCATAGCCCATGACACTCCCTTAATAGGTCTGTAGCGCGATTTTATTATTTTTTTTAATTTTTATTTTTTGTAGCTTGGTTTCTAACTCCTCAATCAGGGACAGGATAGCATTTAGATTTTTTTTTTTTTTTTAATGTATAGACCCTGTTGGAACATCTCCAATCTTATTACTGCCTTATGGGCATTCCAAATTACAAAAGGGTCTATTACTGGGGAGTCATTATTTATAAAGTATTCTTTTAATTCCCACCCTTATTTTATCCTGGTAATAGGGCCTTTTCATTAACTATGTGTTCTATCGCCAGCTTGATGGAACTTGGTGATAAGGAGACCTCGGGGTTAGGAGAATAGGAGTGTGATCTGACGAGTATACTGTGTTTACCATGGCTCTGTGGAAAGAATTAATAAATCTATTAAAAACATATCTATCCTGGAAAAAGTTCTATGTCTTGTAGAGTAAAACACATACTCGAGCGTGCATTTAGACTTCCGAAAAATCATACAGCTCTTCCTTAAGCAGCCATCGAGATAGGGAGGCCACTGACATTCTGCCTAAGGTGGCTTCATCTCTGTCACTTACGATGTTCATGTCTCCATACAAAACCAGGTTTCCTTTTAGGATCCTCTTTGTTTGTCTGATAACTTTGTTAAGGAAGCTGATTGATGCCCAGTTTGGTGCGTAGATGTTTACTAATGTTAGTAAGACACTGTTTTATTTTGCATACCAGGACAAGATATCTGCCATTCAACCCCACCTCAGTCAATAAGCTGAAAATCCACTATACTCGTTATAGCCTCCAGAGCTCCCACCTTCTTCTCAATGTTGGCCAGGAAAATTGTAGGGTAGCCAGAGTGGGAGAATTTTGGGCACTTCTGCTCCTCAAGATGTGTTTACCATCCACTTACTCACCCCCTAGGTGTCTCCACACATTTTTTGGGTGCTCTCCTTAAGGAGACACAACACCGCTTCTGACCCACATCATAGGCACCTCACAGACTAAGCTAGAAGTCTGCTGCACACTAAAGAGGGGTAATCATCCAGAAACAGTCCATCTGTGCATGGTTGTCTGGCTTGGTTTCATATTCCCAATCGTTAAGACTTGTTATAAGGCACTTTGATTTGAAGGAATGCTGCCATCCAATAGATGGTGATGCAGAGATATTTTTCCATCTTTCTTATCTTGTATGCAAAGAACATCTGTCTTTAACAGTAAGGCATTCTTCCACAGAACGGATCTTTTATAAGAAGAGTTCAGACCCTTTGCATTGATTGATATAAGATTAATACTCATGGTGGGGCCTTGTGCTTGTTGGTAGCTTTTCCTATGTTTATCCAGTGATTGTTGCTTAGTATGAGTAGGTCTTTGTATCCTCTCACTGAACAATGACATATGACTTGTCCTCAGCGACGTATTTCTTGTATCTGGCAATTTCCAGAGGAAGGAAGTGTGGGGAAAACAAACAGGACAGGGCTAATTTTGTCATCAAACAAGGATGTGTGTTCCTTCTTGTTAGGGTGAGGTCATGGCCGTCTGTGGGAAGGAATACTCATTGAGTAAAAATTCCAGCCTTATTGGATGGGAGCCTCTGAATTTCATAACATGGGTGTTACCAGTCCCAGTGGGTCTGTCGAGCCCTTTTTAAATTCTTAGAGATCACTGTTCGGGTTAAGTGCAGGGGGGAGGGGATGTCTCAGTTTCTCCTCAGGGACGCCCTATTTTTGGAGTAAGTTCCTACCCTTTTCTGGGTTTAGTATTATGGAGGTGGCTTCATCTTTTAAAATGATCAGCTTGATAGGGAAGCCTCTACTTATATAAGATCTGTTTTTCCCAGAGAACTGATGTAATTGGGAAGGAAGTCTTTCTGGCTTTCAATGTTGCTTGCAACAAATCTAGGAAGAGCTTCATATTCTCATATGGTGATAGTAGGGTTGGGGACTTCCTGACTTTACTCATCAAAGCTTCTTTGATGTGACAAAAATGAAGGCAAATTGTCAAGTCTCGTTGGATGTTTTAATGGGAGCATTCTTGGGCGCAGAAGTCTATGCGCTCCAGCAATTACTAGTTTTTCCTGGCTAGCTGCAGGGAGCAGTGTTTTGATCAACTGATTCACATAGCCTGGAAGCACAGCTGGAGAAATGGACTCAGCAACACCTCTTACTTTGACATTATTGCATCTGGTTCTGTCTTAGGCTGGGTTCACACGGGATGGAATTACCAAAGAATTTTTGTGCGGCATTTCCGCCTTCGACTCCTAATCTCGGGATTAGCCAGCCATGTGGACGAGATCTTGCGAAAATCTCGTCCGCATGGGACAGACAATCTGTTGCGCCAAAGCCGGGCGGAAAAGAACATGTAGCATGGAATTCAATTCTGCTGCATATCAATTTTTTTTTTCTGCTGCAGCCTCACCTCTCTATGGTGAGAGAAAACGGCAGAAGAATGCCGACGGCTGAACCACTCCAAAACCTGTGGCAAAATGCTGCGGCTCTCCCGCGATTTCTTTTTTTTGGAGCGCTCAAGCTGCGAGATTTTTGTTTTGTTAGAACCCAGCCTAATAGGTCTGCCATTTTTAATTTTATTTCTAGCTCCTCTGCTACCTTGTAGTGACTGATAGCTCATTGTGGGAGCTTGTGACTTCATTCATTTGATTCTCTAAATGGTCAACTCTAGATCCTATTTGATTTATAGTGGAGTTGAAAGTAGTATGCATTGTTGCTAGTCTTTCTGTAACGACCCACGCACTAACATCTGCACTGACCAAGCTGCATCTGAGAACTTTATTAGGGAGGTTATATTTAATAAAGGCTTTTTTTTTTCTGCTTGACTAAGATGCTCCTCTGTTTAGGATCCAGGACATGAGGGGTTAACTCTTCCTTGGTCTCCTCTTTTCTGTGCTCTTGCTCTTACTGCTTGTGTTTCTATATGCAGAGCCTGAACTCTCCCTAATTATGAGATGCTTCCTCAGAGTGGCAGAGTTTGCTGTAGCAGAGCCAGCACAGAGGCTCTCCTTCTCTGCTGTCACTGTCCATGGTGCTGAGGGGAATCTTCTGTATTCACTTTTCCTTAGGAGGAGTTTGTATGGAACCCCGGCTCCCACTTCTTGTTCTGACAGCTCCATCCTGCCATCATCTTGCTGCTTTGGCTCTTCTACATTCTCCCACAGGATGAAGAAGTCAGCCTCTTCAGGGAACTTGCTTTTTCCTGCTTTAAAGGGAGGTCCCGTCCTGGAGCTCGCTACTACACATCTTCCTGGGTCTCCAGCCAGGCTCCGTCCCGCATTGTCATCTTGACTTACTAAAATTGCCATGCCACGTAGCTAAACATTTGTGTAACTCTGAACTCTGGCATGCTATCACATCCTATGAGGTGTCGTTTAACTTGTCTGAGTGAGTTCTATAAGGAAAGGGTGAAAAAAAGCAAATCGTGATAAGATTGATAAAAGTGTGGTGCAAAAAATGTCTTTTTCGCAAAATCTCACAACATATGCCTAGAAAATGGCTTCAAAATGATCAAAACCACATTTGAGAGAATAGAGTAGCTCATGAGAATTATAAAAAGTCCAAAATCACTAATGTTGAATCCCAAAAGGCTTAGTGGGAGCGTCTCCAAGTTATGGCAGCCGAGCATCGTGAGGTGAGTTCTGCGCTACTCGAACCCCAGATGAGCACGTCTAGTGTGCCAGTGGTGTAGACAGAGTTGAAAATTATTTGGAACTCAGGGATGTGGATTCTAATCATCCTAGTGATGATGAAGAGGCTCTGGTGCAGTTGTCTCAAACATACAAGAGAAGCGGCTTTTACACATTTTAACACAATGTTCAGCAATAATGAATTTGGCTATCCTTGCAATGTTTGTCATGGACTGTACTTTGAGAAGGATATGAAGCAGGCCATGAGCAAAGTTATTCCGCAGCTTTGCCTAGAGATTCCCGAATGCAAGGTTTCCAATTGCGCAGAGTTAAGGCCCATTCAGACCCAACGATTCTCGCTCAAAATTCGCTCAAAGCCATCTTTTGAGCGAGAATCATTGGGTCTAACTGCACGGACATTGTGCAGTTTCCATGCGCGAGTCGTTCCTTGCTCAATTCTAGTTTTCTTGAATTGAGCAATGAACTTTTATCAGCGTTGCAGGCTGTAATCACAGTCGGCAGCGCTGATGAGAGTCTTACAGCCCCGTGTCCCGCTGCTAGTTCACAGCGGAATATCGGCTGTAATTGTGGAGAACAATACAGCTGTTTGCTTATGTAGAACAGCTGTATTTGCCGAGGGATAGCGGTGGTGTAATACTCCACCTGCACATCTCTTTAAGTAGCTACTATAGACTATGCAAAGAAAATAAATAATAAATAATAAAATACGTGGGATACACAAACATATGGATTCTAAATCGTGGAGAACCGCAGTGGAATAGAGTTTACGTGACTAAATGACAGTCGGGTAAAGCATGGATTCCCTGCTGTCAATAGATCACAGTTCTATGAGCAACTTAGATGGTTTTGCGTAAATAAGCTACCATCTCAACTTCCCATATGGAAGCGCTAGAGTAGTAGAATTATATGACGAAGTAAGTTTTATATGAAATAATTATCCCTTTTGGGTTGGTTCAACGCGTTTCTCTACCGATGCGGCAGTTCCTCAGGAACCGTTGTCCCTTGCATTAACACTAGTAGCCGAATGTTCTCCTCTAGTGCTGGCAATATATGATAATTGAGCAGCCTTCCACTTGGGTTTCAGGCAATTGCCATATGCCAATACAGGCAGTTGGGACAGGGAGGATTTCCTGGTGTTATCATGAACTGCAGGTATCCGTATGGAACTAAAGTTAGATGCTTGCTAGAATGATAGTCACTAGCCAATCAATCAGTGACTAACTAGCTTGCCACAGAGGCGCTATTGATGCAACTGTAGGTCTCTGGCTTACTTGTCGCTGAGCAACTATAATGCTCAATTGATAAAGCGACAAGAAAATAACTAACTTGCCGAAAGGCCACTGATGATATTCGTTAACTATAGGATCCTCCCTGCTAGATTCTCCTGCCTGCCTAGTAGTTGCCCAAAAAAATAAAAGATAAATCAAAGATTAAAAAATTGCCCGTAACCCAGATGGTAGGTTAGAGGCATAAATGAGCGTGCAGTCTCAGCCCAGCTTTTATGTGATAGAAAGGGACGCCCAGAGGAGTGGACTTGGCTCCAATATCCAATCTGTTGCGAGAGGCATAGAGAATCCCCCACCCATCGTCATCATACCCTTCTTACTCTCCGTTTCAAGTGGATGTATTCCCAATTTTTATTGAGATAGACTGAAGAGTCTATCTCGGCATATCTACTTAGCCAGAATTACCGTCTCCCATCACGATCGTTCATACTCCTGCAAAACAGCAGCAGTCCGGCTGGCATCCCTCCATGGTCATTGGAGGACCAGGGAGGTTCATCCGATGACGCCAGATGGTATGCGACTGTCGCTAAGCAACATCATACGAGCCACTGCCGCTCATCTCTCCGGATGTATGCGGATTGCGTCATCTTGTCACATGATCAAGCAGGGTATTAGCTGATGCCAGATCATGTGAGGCCATAACCTAGTAACCGCTGTTAGTTACATCATGCTGCTGTCTTCCGGTATATGGCAGTCACGTGTCTTGTCACCTGATTATACGTCACAGCGATCTAGTTCTATGGCAATAAATATGTCCATTATTTAACAACCATTATAAAGAATAGATATAGCAGCAGCTAAGATCTAATAGCATAGGTCAACAGCGATGATTATTTGAATAAGCTATAATTTTACTAGCGGATCGATAGAATTTTGAGCGGAAGAACCAATATCTACCTACTGCCTTGTCCCAGTAAGAATTATGGTTAGATATAAATGCCATCCTTCCTACTAAATAAAGGAATCCTAATTCTTCACTGAGATGTTTTTCTTTTTGGATGTCCTGGGACTGGGAGTCTTTAGTTCATTTACCATTACTATGGGAGACATTACATAGGGGACTAGTTTGATACCGTATGCCAAAACCAGTAGCCCCAGATATGATGCGTAATAATCCAAGATATATCATTGTGGAGAGAATTGGTTATCCATCTAAAGGATGGGTTGATGTGTATCACATGGGTTCATGTAGGCGATTCGAGGACACCTTATAAGGGAGCCATTTCTGGGAGGTTACACATATATTTAGTTATAGAAAACGTGCAGTTTTTCACATATTTCCTATTGGATTTATTCAAAGGAAAGATGTGAACAAAGGTTTCTCATTAAGTCCATCTGGTTTTGTTGAGTTCAGCCTAAAGATCCATCCTGTTTCTTTTTGCAGAATGTCTTTCTCGATATTTCTGCCTCTCATGTTTGTTCTTATCAGTTCAATTCCTTGAAATGTAACTAACTCCGTTTTGCCATCATGTTTGGCCCACGTGATTTGCAAGAGGCGTATCTTCCTTCCTCCGAATGTTACCAATGTGGGCCAATATGGGACATCTGCATTGTGTCATTTTGTCCACAAAATTTAGTGGGCAAGGACAAGTTGCTAGGTAAATCACATTCTGTCAGGCAGTTAATAAAGTCCCTGTTTTGGTATTGATTGCCAGTAGCCGTTCCCACAAACATACTACTTTTATTAATATGTTGTTTGCATACCTCGCAATTTGTACATCAGAAAGTGCCAGCTGGACGTGTAATTTTTAGCCATGTACCAGATGTCGGGGAAGGTTCCAAGTGGCTTTAACTAGCCTATCACAGATATTTCTAGCCCGTCTATACATGATAGCCGGGGTATCTGGCACCAGGCTTTCCAGATCGGTATCTTTTTTTCAAGATGTCCCCTGACTTGATGGGCACTGATGTCATAGGTGCCGATTATTCGTAATTTCGGTAAGTTTTCCCTAATCCGAGGTGTGAGAAGATTGTATCTCTCTTGTTGTGTTGCAAAGGATTGTACTTGTTCCACAATATCAGCAGAATGTTTCCTATTATGGAAATGGTTACTTAGTTTCATGCATTCCTCATTGTATTTTGCAGTATCCTACAATTTCGTCAGAAGGCTGTTGGTTTCCAAAAAGTGCTGAGGAGAGAGTTCCATGCTACTGACTTCTCACTGATCTCATACGTGAACTTGAGGTTCAGATCCTTGATATTTAAATAATTGATGAATTGCTTAAACATGGATTTACTACCCGTCCATAGATGTTAAGTATTAAAGCTACAGCCAGACATCAGCATCTACAGGGGTTTAACGTTTAGTCCGGAAAAAAGGTTTCGTACCGTGTTAGCCAGCAGAGCAATGTGTGATTGTTCTCAGAGAGAGAAACCAAGTAATCTTGTAGATATGATACCTTTTAAAGTTTAGTCCATGCACACCAGAGTTAAGGGAACTGGGAAGCATAGCTGTCCTGTCTGCCAATGCGAGGAGGGTTTTAGGGCATCCTATCTCAGGGGCCCAGTCGCAACTGCAACTCCTACAGCTACACCATTGGTTATTACCACAGTCAGTGTTGCACGTCAAATTTGAAAAGTACAACTCCGTGTGTCCTTAAAGGGGAAAAGAAAATTATAAAGAGATTTCCAGAACTGTTTACTCAGAATAGGTCGTCAATATCTGATCAGTGTGGGTTCCTCACACCTAGTCAGTCAGCTGTTTGAAGAGGTGGCATACAAGACACAGAACTGTACATTTCATAGTGGAGGTGCCTGGTATAGCAGCTTCACCTCCTTCACTAGAAGAAGACTGAACTTCTTTCAAGACATGTGATAATGAATGTGATATAACTGGCCTGAGAAGAGACCACAGCACTCACCCAAACGTCGTTGTCTCTTCAAACAATATCCTAGTGGTGGACCCCCAGCAATCTGATATTGATGACCTTTCCAAAAGGATAGGACATCAGTGACTCATTTGGTTACTTTGAGTCCATAAGCTCAGTTTTTTTCCATACTTAACATGTCTGTCTGAATTCTTTATGCCCACATATACCAGAGTTTGAAATTAGGAGGCTACAGAAATTTTGATCCAGAACAAAGCTTAGGTTATAGGGCTCAAACTAGTTAACAGATTCCCTTTAAAATGATTGATAAGTTTTGTGATGTAGCAATAAAAATATATTTTTTGCACAATTAACATAAAGGGGCATGATCTGGATTGTAGTTGCATTCCCGGTTGAATGAAACGTTTATTGGTTTATCTGTAGTTACATACATTTCTCAATAACTTCAGCCATGATTTTAGATTTAGTGATACGCCTCTTAATAAATTTGGAGCATATTTTGGAAGTCTGAGCAGGACAGAAATCAAACCCAAACCTGCCGACGTACATATATGCTCTAGGTAAATCATAAATCTGTCAGGCCACAGCAGACTATGCTTGTCCCGGCTGAGCTTGTCCATTCTTTAGAACATTCGAGAGTCTGGCATAAAACAAAATAAAACTCAAATTTTTGCTCAAAAACGAGGGGAATGTTTGCAATTTTTTTGAATGTCACAAAGCTGATGCAACAGCTTTGGCAAATTTTTCTTTATATCATACATAACTTTACTGTCACTTTTATATTCTTGTGTGCTTTGCCAAAAAAATGAGTTTAAAGCGCTACTTTCCTGTATGAGTTCTTTGATGTACATTTAAATATGACTTTTGGTTAAAACGCTTTTGACATACATTACAGGAAAATGGTTTCTCGCCAGTGTGAATTCTGTGATGTTCAACAAGACGTGCTTTTCTTGAGAAACATTTCCCACATTCTGGACATGAAAATGGCTTTTCCCCTGTGTGAATTCTTTGATGCACAACAAGATTTGATTTAGCAGTAAAACGTTTCCCACATTCTGAACATGAATGTGGCTTCTCATCTCTGTGAATTTTCTGATGTTGATAAAGATTTATTTTATCTGTAAAACACTTCCAGCATTTTGGACATGAAAACGGCCTCTCCCCTGTGTGACTTATTTGATGTCTCTCAAGATGTAATTTCACAGCAAAACCTTTGCCGCATTCTGAACATGAAAATGGCTTCTCTCCTGTGTGATCTCTTTGATGTTCAACAAGACGAGCTTTCCTTGAGAACCCTTTCCCACATTCTGGACATGAAAATGGCTTCTCCCCTGTGTGAGTTCTTTGATGGTTAACAAGATCTGCTTTCATAGTAAAGCATCTCCCACATTCTGGACATGAATGTGGCTTCTCTCCTGTGTGAATTCTGTGATGTTTAACAAGATTTGATTTCAGAGTAAAATATTTCCCACAATCAGAACATGAATATGGTTTTTCCCCTGTGTGAATTCTCTGATGTTTATCGAGATTTGATTTTAAAGTAAAACACTTTCCACATTCTGAACATGAAAATGGCTGCTCCCCTGTGTGAGCTCTTTGATGGTCGACAAGATGTGCTTTCCTTGAGAAACATTTCCCACATTCTAAACATGAATATGTCTTCTTTCTTGTGTGAACTATTTGATGATCAAGAAGACGTCCTTTCCTTGAGAAACATTTCCCACATTCTCGACATGAAATTGGCTTTTCTCCTGTGTGAACTCTTTGATGTTCAACGAGGCGTATTTTCCTTGAGAAACTTTTCCCACATTCTGGACATGAATACGGCTTCTCTCCTGTATGGGCTTTTTCATGCTCTTCCCTTCTGTAAATTTTATTCTGCTTCTCAATTTGTGATGAATCAAAGAATGGGTCCTGTATAGAAGGATCAGATGTTGGATCTTTGCTGTGAAAGGCTGAGGGGAAATCTGGGACTATGGCATGTTCTTCAGATGTATCTTGTGTGATACCATAATCTTCTGCTTTACAACCTGCAGATATCAGATATCCCTCGGAGTTCCTGGTACAATCATCTGCCAAAAATAAAGCGGATTTTAGAATTTGTGAATAATATAACTTTGAATGTGATATTTTATAAAACGTTTCAAAATAAATAGTTAAGTAAATTTTACTACATTTCTTGCAAAGATGGAATGATGGAGGCAGAGAGAAAATACACTAATGAGCTGTCAGATGCTATTATGAGACAATGGTTGCACTGCCAGGAACAATAAATAATACCTACTTTTACAAAAATATAAAACCAAGAAAGAAAAGAAAAATCTCCAGACATGTGTCAGTATTTGCGATGGTTGACAAAACTCCTTGCTTATTTAGTGCACTATGTACATCCATGCCCTACTCCAATCGACACAAAACATTAAATAGGGTATTTAGTCAATATTACACAGAAATATTTAACTCTAAATCTGACTCTTCTTTGCGAACTGTGAGAAGCACAGTCTGAATTACTAGAAGCTCCAATGGGTTGTATGGATCAAGTGATTGGTATAAACTACATGATGAAATTCTTGTCCCTTTCCTGTTGGAGGTCTATGAAGATGCTTTCAACATAGAAGTAGTTTGCATTTTGTGTGTAAGGCACTGGCTGTGGTTCTACTGAAGCTAGGGAAGGACCCTTGTCTTCCAGACTCCTATTGCCCAATTTTGCTCCTTAATTCAGACATCAAAATTCTAACAAAAGTTTTTACCAATAGACAATACTATTATTGTGCACCTGATTCACCCAGACCAGACAGGTTTTACACCAGACCGCCACCCTCACATTGCACTCTCATTAGATACTTGTAAGACATTTGATTCTGTCGAGTGGTCCTACCTCTGGAAGATTCTTATAAGAGTCCACATTGGGCTTAGATTTATTGCCTGCTGGAGCTGCTCTATTTTGCTCCAATGCCTAGAATCAAAACCAATAAGGCCGAACTGACAGAGCTGCGGGACTGAGGGTGAATACTGAGATAATGGCAGGGAAGGTAAGTATAAAACATCCCCAGATTCAATGTGTCAGCTACTTTGGGCCCATAAACTTAGTTTATAGGGCTCAACTAGATTGACAAATCCCCTCTTAATCTAGAAGGAAAACCAGAGAAGGACCATTGTCCATTAAATACACTACACACGTGTGTTATCTGCATTAACTGAGACCCTTTCTATAATGGATCCCTTAAGAATAGCTTAATTGTGGCTGACTGCTGAATTGTAGATGCAAATAACAAGGTTGTCAGGGCAAGCTTGTCTTGTGTATCACAGTAAGGAAAAGGGATCAGATACATCAACATTAGTCTTCATTCTAGGCATACTTTCACTATGGCAGAAGAATCAACTGTTCTTTGAATATACTTTTCACTGTAATGATTCTTAATCTCTTTATTAAAAATAACCTTTATTAATAACTATATTAAAAACAATAAGGCCGAACTGACACACACACACAAAATCACTTTTATTGATTCGGTGGAAGGACAGCTAATCTAGAAAATGCAATAAGGACTAATTCTAAAAAAAGCAATTGCAATTCATGCAATCTTGGAGTTGTCACCTAAATGGATGGGTGACATTCCAAAACCATCATCCAGGTCATAGAAAAAAGGTTTCTAACAAGTGGAAAACCACAAAAATCTCAATCTATCCTAGAAAAAAAAATTTCTGCACTATTCTCAGAATTCCTATAGTAGATAAATTTTTGCTAAATTAAATTAGAATACCAGGATTGTTTCTACTATATTCTAAATCAGTCTAACAGACATAAGGAGTGCTCACAAAGTTCAACGCGTTTCTGCTACAATAACGCAGCCTCATCAGGAACCTAAATTTTCTATTCCAAAAGGATATTCTAAATACTGCTTAACAATAGTAAAAAGGGGAGATTTAACCTCCAATAGTAAAAATCCTAATCTAGTGTGGGGAGTAAGTTGAATAACTCTGCTCTAAGGTCGGTTCGTATCTCCAATACTTCCTAACAGATACTACCCCGCCCAGCTCCCCCCCAACCAGAAAATAAACAATGTTGTAGCAGCATCACCAGCCTTGAACGTAGGCTGGAGATAAATGGTAAGACAAGTGCTGGGTCAGTTCTTATATAGCCCTAGCTGCTCCCAACTACTTGGGGGTAAATCCACCACGGACCTATCACCTGATACATCACAGAGTACCTCCCATAAACTGGGTGGCACTTTTTGTTCCACTTCAGATTATATCAATAACAGAGTCCTAAGATGATTAAAGAGTCTCCACAAAGTCATGTCCCTTATTCTAACTACATAGTCCTCCATACATCAACCCGATCCTTGCATGTCCTCACTGATGTTACAGTAATGGATACTGCACGATCACAGTACTGCTGAGCGTCCTAGTTGCTATGCCGCGGGATTGCATAGTGAGGTTACCCGCGCAGTCTATACTTCCTGGGCTGGTGGGAGGAGTGGTTTGTCTTCATTTAGGCCAATGCCCAGTGGACCGAGAGCATCCCGATTTGGTTACGCTCCATCGATGATGTTTTTTTTGCTTTGGTCCGGTACAAGGGATGCCTTTGAGTTTGTGGCATACCTCAATAGAAATACCATCAACTTGAAGTTGACGACGGAAATATAAGAGACATCTATTACATTTCTTGATGTCCGGATTAAAAAGACAACAGGAGATACACTTTCATCAACTTTATTTAGGAAACCCACCACTACGAACAGTCTCCTTTCATGGGAGAGTTGCCATCCATACCCCCTCAGAAGGGGTATCCAAAAAGGACAATTGCAAAGGCTCAGAAGAAATTGCTTAGATCTGGAGAATTTTAGATCAGAGAGCCTCCAGTTGGGTGAAAGATTTGCCAAGAGGGGCTACCCTAGGTCCATTATTGATGAGGCATTTAAAAATGCAGATAAACAAGAGATCGGGCCCTTTGGTACCACCAAATAAGAACACAGACAAAACCTTAAGGATTATTTCCACATTTGATAATGGGGTACCATACATTAGGGACATTCTGAACAAATATTGGGGAATCTAATGATCTGAAAACTATACTCCCCTCTAAAACTGTTGAATTCCTCGACCTGGTTGAATAAACTCCAACCAGTAGGGAACGTTTCCATGTTCCGATTGTCTTGCATCTGATTATATCCAGAGGGGAGAAATACAAGAATTATTTTCTTACCAATAATTCCTTTTCCATGAGTCCATCATGACAGCACACATGGAGGTCGCCCCGCCTGTGCTTGTTGGGACAGGAAGAAGGACAGTTCTTAAGGCCACCTCCCATATCCATCTCCAGTGACTTTTAAATCATCACAATGGACCTGTGGCCTCAATCATTCTTGCTGAAAAATATATCAATAACATGTTATGGTCATATGTATAATCGTAGAAGAAACTCGTTTCTTTCTTTTCCCCTGTTTTTTTTTTTCTGGGTGGGAAAGCATGTGCAGTCATGATGGACTCATGGAAAAAGAATTATTAGTGAGAAAATAATTTTTGTATTTCTATAGCGTCCATCCTGACAGCACACATGGAGGTAATACCAGATCACCATTACCCTAGTGGTGAGCTACCGCCTGAAGGCCTTTCTGTCCGAAGGCCAGCTCTGAGATAGAGTGAAGATCTACTCGATAATGTTTTGTAAACGTATGGACATTCAACCAAATTGCCGCTTTACAGATCTGATCTGCTGACGCACCCCGCGTTCGGCCCACGAGGAGGCAAGGGCCCCAGTGGAGTGGGTCCTTATTCCCTCTGGAACCGGCAGGTCCCTAACCTTGTAGGACTCTTGGATAGCTTGCTTGATCCACCTTGTTGAGACCTTGAAACTGTAAAAAAAAAATTTCCAACTGACGAAACGACTGTGAGGTTTTAAGTAACATACTATAGCCCGACGTACATCTAAGTTATGTAAGTGCTGCTCTTTTTGATTTCTAAAGGTAGTATTATCTCCTGCTGTATGTGGAAAGAGGAAACAACCTTTGGGAGGAAATCCAGAGAGGTTCTAAATATTATGAGTCATTTAAAACCTTTAGATAAGGTTCCCTACAGGATAACGCCTGTAATTCCACGATTCTTCTAGCGGATGTTATGGCTACTAGAAAAGCAACTTTTATAGATAAGTTATTTATTGAAATTCATCAATAGGCTCAAAAGGGGGATCACATAATCCCTCGAGTACAATGTTGAGGTCCCATGAGGGGACCAAATTCCTTAAAAATGGTTTCATCCTATTTGCCCCTTTCAAAAACCTTTTGATCCATTTGTTCTCAATAAGATAAACATCAAATAATGAACTCTTTAATAGGGTATCAATTACCTTCTGAGATAACCCCTGAGTTTTTAGTTTTTGCCTCTCAATAGCCAGGCTGTCCATCATAGCTATTGGATTTTCTGGAAGAATACTGGACCTTGAGATAAGAGGTCCTCCCTGAGAGGCAACGTTATGGGGGATTGTATCGCTAAAGAGGTCAGCATTGGAAACCATGGTCTCTTTGTCCAGGCTGGAGCGATAAAAATCACCGTGGTTCAGCTTGCTTGCATTTTTTGTAGACAATGAGAAATTAACGGGAGAGGAGGGAAGGAGTACGCCAAAGTCATGTTCCAGTCCTGAAATAGGGCATCCAGTGCCATTGGATGATCTGCGGGTTTTAGCAAAAATAATTTTTGGCATTTTGAGTTTTCTCTCCAGGCAAACAGTTCGACTTGTGGCTGGTCCCACTGCTTTGTGAGATGATGGAAAATTTCTGTATTGGGGGCCCAATTTCCTGGATCCAGCTTTTTCCGACTTAGGAAATCTGCCACCTGGTTTAAGGACCTCTTTAAGTGGACCACTGATGCAAACCATTTTTTTCTGGCATCCGTGGTGACTGTTATACAAGGAGATGTGGCTGATCATATGCTTCCCAGATTGCCCATTGTACGCTTCCCAGATTGCCCTATGTTCTTTACAGTTAGATGACTGTCTATCAGCCACCTGTGCCCCCCAACCGGTTTTACTGGCATCCATGGTGACTGTTATACAAGGAGATGTGGCCCATCGTACCCGCTTCCTAAGCTTGGATGGTCATAACCACCAAATTAACGACTGCTTTACGCCTTTAGCTGAGACCCATCTTCGAATGGTAGAGATGTTTTCTTGACTAACTTGGCTACTTGTATGTCTACCTTCGGGATTGCCTGCCATTGAGTTGTATCTTCAGGTGCAAATAAGAGACGCTCCTTAAAATTCCCTGGGAATGGCTTAACCTCTTAAATTTCTGCCATTCATCTGTCACCATTTTCTTCAAATTTTCATTAAATCGGGAAATTTTTCTTCTGTCTGGTCCTCAGCCCCCCAAACATTGCATCCTGCACTGATCTTGCTTGAGGAACGTCTATGACTTCCATAGTGTTTCGGACTGCGGTGATAAGTTCATCCAGGTTCTGATTGGAGAAGTAGTATTTCCTTTCATCGTCCTCTCCTCGGATTGGCATTGAAGTTTTTGAAAATTCATCCTCCGATTCATCAAAGTCCGACGCTTCAGGGGAAGTTATTACATATTCGCTGGTATGCACTCTTTTCAATTGTCTGGAAGATCCCTGTTGCGGGTCAGGTATCTGTTCTGACCGTAAGGCCTGAACTTCCTCACGGACCATAGTACAGATTCCTTGAAGTAAATTTTGTTGTTCTTCCTTCACTATTTTAGAAGTACAGTCAGGGCAAATTGATCTTTTGACATTTTCTTCCAATCTTTTTGCGCACAGGGCGCACCTTTTTATGCGTTTTTCTATCTCCTTTGATTTTTAATGCTTCCTCCTATAATAGGAGATGCCATTTTTACCAACATATCACAAAGAAAAATACTTTTCCATTTTGTCCAAGTGGACTACTTACATTTGGCATAATCCCCTTATCGGCCTCTGCACTTTCCATACTGCCAGGAGTTGCTATGGAGTCCAAAACGCTGAGAAAGCATTTTGAAATTTGAATTTGCCACCTTTTAGAGGGGAATTGCCGCGCTGCGTGTGATGTAGAGATGAGCGAGCGTACTCGGATAAGCGGTACTCGCTCGAGTAATTGGCTTTATCCGAGTATCGCTGTGCTCGGGGCTAAAGGTTCGGGTGCCGCTGCGGCTGACAGGTGAGTCGCAGCGGGGAGCAGGGGAGAGCGGGCGGGAGAGAAGGAGAGAAAGATCTTACCTCCGTTCCTCCCCGCTCTCCCCTGCAGCTCCCCGCTCCGTGCCGGCACCCGAATCTTTAGCCCCGAGCACAGCGGTACTCGGATAAAGCCAATTACTCGAGCGAGTACCGCTTATCCGAGTACGCTCGCTCATCTCTAGTGTGATGTTATCGCGTTGTGACGCCATCGCGTTCGACGCGACGCTGCGCTTATCAGTGCGAGCCGGCCACCGCTAGACGCCGGGACCTAGGCAAAAGGCACAGCAGTACCTGCCGCGGGTCCCCCGGTCTCCTGACCGCTCCTGGATGGTGCCAGCTGATGTGCTCCTGCTGCTCTGAAGCTCCTACTCCCGGCTGGGAGAAAACCTGCACCCGGTGAGTGGATCCAGCAGCTTTCCCTAGCATCCTTTCTCCAGCACAGAGAACTCCTTCTGTGTCCGTTGGGACAGGAAAAAACACTGGAGATGGATATGGGAGGTGGCCTTAAGAACTCTCCTTCTTCCTGTCCCAACGAGCACAGGCAGGGCAACCTCCATGTGTGCTGTCATTATGGACACTATGGAAAAATTTGTAAGTGCACATACAGGAATCTCATATGATATTAAAAAATTCCTAAATTGCCGTAGTTCCAATCTGGTTTATATTGCTACCTGCCCATGTCGGAAAAACTACTTGGGAAAGACCATCTACCAATTTAGAAGACGCATTTTAGCGCACATTGGCAATACTAGACGAGGGGGCAATACACCAAATTGCAAACCACATGCGACAATTCCATAATCGAAACCCGGACCTCATTAAATTCTAAGGTATCGAATCCATAAGAAGCTTTGGGAGTCATGGTAACATCGATAAAAGACTGATGCAGAAGGAGGCTGAATGGATCTTCAGGATAGACTGTGTACAACCGAGGGGACAATGAGTTTTTTGTAGATTGACTGCGGTCATGATCAAATCAATGGTTATTTTGGTCAGACTCATTCTCAGCGTTTCCGGTGGGCGTGTTAAGTAGTCCTCTCATTCTATGTATAACATAAAAGGACTACTTACCACTAAGAAAAAGTCAGCTCACCCAATCCTGCATTTTCCAATGCAGGATTGGGTGAGTGCAAATGGATGCTCTAATGGACCTTTGGAAATATATAATTGTACGGCGCTGTTATGATCACACTACCTCAATCATTTTTATGATACAATGAATAAAATTTAATTGTTTAACAGAAATGCTGGGATTTTTAGAGGCTGACTTGATGGCTGACACAGAGGGAATGGCATAAAGTCAAATATAAATCTTACATCCCCAGACTCAGCATGTCAGCTGCATTGAGTCCATATAAGCTGAGCTTACCTTAAAGAGCTTAAAGTAGCTGCAAGATTCTTAAATAGACCAATTCAGCTCCTTTTCAGAGCTGAGAGCCAATAATATTTATATAGCGCCAGCATATTCTACAGCAATTTATGGGAACATATCCAAACTATATTACATTAAGTATTAAACCAATAGATGATTTGAACAATAGGGGGGGGGGGGGGGGGGCTTGCAAGAGCCTACAGAGTATGAGGAAATAGGAGTGAACCAGGGGATCGCAGTTCTTGTTCTGTACAATACTTCTTCTGTACATACAAAGCTGTATGAGCTGCTCACCAGTCAGTATCTGTGTATACACAGATATGAAGTACATTAGGTTGTATGGGCTGTAGGGACATACAGTGGGAAGCAGGGGATCAGGTTTTTACGAAGGGGAATAGAGAAGTGGGGTAAATGATGATATTTTGGATCAGGGAATATGTTAGGCCTCCCTAAAAAGATGTGTTTTTAGGATACACGTAAATCTGGGTATTTTATAGTAGTGAGGATGTGATGTCACAAGAAGTGCATAATTGGGTGTTGTCAATGTAGGAATGGTACTGAAAGCCAAATCCGCTAATAGTTTGTCCAGTAGGGACTGTGTAGATGGAAGAGAAGAATGGACTGAACCACCAAAGAACCTCAACAGCAAGAGGGAAAGAAGTAATACAGCTGGCAAACGATATACTGAAAGCACGGTCAGACGTAGGAGAAAACCAGCAGAGAACAGCATCCTGAAGGCCAATAAGGTGGAACATACTGAGGAGAATGTAGTGATCTATGATTTCAAATAACGCAGAGAGATCCAGAAAAATCAGTATAGAGTAGTCGCTGGTCGAAAAAGCTATCAGAAGATCATTTGATACTTTCGTAAATGCTCGTTTCCATAGAATGTAGAGTTTGCAAACCAAAATGTAAATAAAGATAACAGATAGGTGAGAGTAGATCAGATGTTCCAAGAGTTTGGAGATGAAGGGAAGATTAGAGATGGGTCGATAGTTGGCAACGCAGGACGAGACAAGACAAGGTTTCTACAGTAATGGGGATATACATAGAAACAGCAGGTTTAAAAGGAGAATGGAAAAATAACAGAAGATAACGGTTAAATATTGTAATAAGATGACTGATGAAAGCTGGGAGAGAGACTGGATAAGATGTGAGGGAACAAGATCACTAATGCAGGTAGTAGAGTGAGAAGAGAATCCTGGAGAATTCTTCTATTGTTGGGTCAAATGCCGATAGTGAACTAGAGAAGGCACTGGAGTGAAGGGGATCAAAGGGCAATGGAATCAGAGGAGGTGTAGGAGGGAAGGGAATCAAATTACTCTGAGATTGGAAGATTATTTCCTGATGGATGTTGTCAATTTTCTCTTTGAAATAAGTGGCCAAGTCTTCAGCACCGAGATCCATCATAGACTTCTAAACTTTAGGGCTTAGGAAGGAATGAAAAAGTGTCCGTCGTTTTGGGCTATTGGATAGTGAAGATGGAGGTCTGGTTGCCATGGTGTATGGCAAAGTTGTATGTTCTGAGCATGAATGTGTAGTAGATGAATTATGTAGATGTCTGTGATTCTCTCAAGTGTTTGGCACATCTAGAGTACTGCTGAAGGGAATATGTTTGAGACGAGTGCCAGGGTTACCACAGTATGCATCTGATGGGTTGGAGTGTTGAGGGTACTGCTTCATCCAGGAAACTTTCAAAAATTTTATTTCAGTGTTTGGCACCCGATCAGGCAAGAGAATAAAGAGACTGGAGGCAGCGATGACTGTAAGGGGGCTATAAATTACTGAGAATTAATGGCCTGTCAATTTCTGTGTGTAATTGACAGGTATGAAGAGGCGGCAAGGTATCACCCTTCTGGTCGTTAGTTCCCTTATTCTGAAGTACAAACTTTAAAGGCTTTGTACACCGTTGCACACTTTTTCCTTTAATCATTGTAGCTTTGGAAATGAAGACTTTTTGTAATTGATATTGCTTAAAAAGTTCTGATTGTTTGGTTTCTATGCTTGAATTGTTTGCCAAGGCACTGCAGATTGAAAAAGTGACATATTAGCAAAATCCATCAGTGAGAACAGATGCCTCAGTCCCTACCCTAGCCTGCGCTCCTGCAAGTTGCTGTGAAATGGACATATTACACAGTGAGGGATTTGTTGGACACGACCCCTCAGGGGCTTTTTGCAGTGACAGCAAGAAGGTAGCACATTGTCATTTGTAAGTTCCTCTTCCATTAGTTTTCTACACATGGAAGTGCAGTCAATGGAAAGCAGCGTCTTTGTTTATTACAAGTTATACATAGTAAAAGAGGATAAAAAGCCTGTGAGGTGTCAGAAAGGAGAAAACATCTGGCAGAGTGCTGTATGACAGTGCTGGAGAATGCTGGTCATCTAACCAGTCCCTATGCCCTAGCATGATACACTTTCTAGTACTACTCTTTTGCTATGCTCTGCATTCAGATCACCTGCCCCTTCCTAATTGTCCATTGCACAATTAGACTCTACTTTTTAGCTCATCTACTATTACCATCTCACTTTATCTAGAGATAGCACTATAATGTAATCGCTTACACCATGCTTATCTGTTCCACCACCAATCTCTTCCCACTTGTAAATACCATAGTAAGGGAGATAGATAAGAGCATTGTGTAGTATTGAGGGGGAATAGTTACACAGCCTCTGACAGAGGAGACGGGAGGGCAAGCTGATCAGTTCTGGGAACACCCCCCCCCCCCACACACACACACAAAAACCTGAATGTAGCAGAGCCTGCATATCAAGTACAAAGCTTTTTAAATGCATGAAAACAAAAACTCAATGCAAAAGACAAATTAGTGAACCTCTTGTTTCTGAAGGGATTTAGTAAGATGTGTGCGTCTTGATTGTTCATGCACAAAGGTTTCAATAACCTTTATTTTCTAGGATCCTGTCACCCCAGGTATACATCCAATACTTTACCTTTTATATACTTACAGAACATATAAGTACATGTGGTTTTATATTATTTATTTAATTTAGTAATTTAGGTACAATTAGACATGGATACTAAAAAAAGGAGAATAATAAAAAAATCAATTCTAGTTTTTCCATTCCTTAAAAATCTGCTTCTAGAACTGACTAAAAAATAAACAATAGTAGCAAAAATATGCATGTGAATCCAGTCTTATAGGGAACTAATCGTAGCTGCAACCAATAATTTGCGGGTATTTATGGAATCGGAAAAAGGCTATGCAAAACAAATTGTCAGCAAATTGACCGGGACTGTGCACAGAACTGCCATGAGATGTACCGGAGTACCATACAGTAAGATTGCTTAAGACTCAGAAAAGACGGTTGGATTTTTCATAACCTGCAATCTGCAGCCATGGCAAACTGCACCTTGCACCCCATTGACCTCAATGTTAATGCGAGGTTGCAAATTACTGTGAAGCCCTTGCCTAAAGCCCATTTAACACGGCACGATTATCGTACAAAGTGCTTGTTAGATTCAATGATGTGTACCATACTGGTGCCATGTGAAAGCATGCAGTGAAAGACCAATCTGAGATAAACCGCTGATTAGATCTTTCACGCAGACCATAAAACCATTGCTGGTCTGCCGCTGAATCAGCTTAAATTGGCGGTTGTTCAAGCTCTGGCCAGCTCCATGCTCCATTCACTGATTGTTGATCCTCCTGTGTAAAAGCACAGGAGCAACCATTGCTGCGACGACTGTCAGCCGCTTTGGTGCCCCACCGTTATCCCGTGCAAAAGTGGCTTCAGAGTGTATGTCCTGCCGCAAATTCAACAGATTCTGCAGTTAGAGACCAGCAGTACCATGAACAGGCCCCGTTTTCGAGTCCAAGTCTCAACTTTCTATATTCTATATAGATATATTTCATGTTCATATTATAAATGTTCATGTGTTATGACCTATAACGGCATCACATTTTCTTTGTCATCCATATTTACTTAGTATTTTGGCTGAATGAGGGAAAATTCAGCAGAAAATCTGACAGGAGCTCATAAATCTACATAATCCACTGACTGAGGAGAATCTGTGACTCTTCTCTGCTGTATTTAGTGGTTACTACTCACCTGGGTGGTTACCTGTAGGACTCTCCTCTTCAAACTCCTGTTTGACCGTCACAATTGTCACAACATCATTAATACTGGTCAGATCTTCATCCTGATACAAAAGCTGAGACAAATATTGTAAAAGTCAGCAGACGGTTGGAGAAATCATGTGGAAGGCTTTACATGACTACAAACAATCATTAATCATCATAATTAGTGATGAGCAATTAGTGGAGCAATTAGTTCATTTCAATATTGGTCCAATTAAAAAAAAAAAAATCACTGTGAATTGGGATGGTCATTTATGACTCCCATTAAAGTCAATGGGTGCAAAAATCAGATTCATTACTTTGCTTTCCAGAAGGTCCCTAATGCAGCCAAAGCCCCCCAAACTCCTTCGAAAAATTGGTCAAAATAGTGTACGGTGGTAGAGAGGTCAATTGTAGCACAGGGGTGTCATCGAAAGCAAAATAGGGTCTCCAATATCTAAAAATTGTGACAAAGTAAGACAGCAGTTTTACTGCTCATTTTAAAAGTAATGTCATTAGTTTTACAAGGACAAGGACAAATCCTGCACTGTGAACACAACACTCCAGCATGGGCCTATTCTAAAGGAACAGATGCAGAGCTACAAAAATGTTAATACATAAGACAGAAAATGTGCTGCTTGTTTTAAAGGCCTGGAATGAAAATGGTGCATGTCCTGTAGTTAGCAAAGAACAGGCTCTGGGCAGTAGAACTATATTGGGCATTATTATATGTGAACTTTGCTATCCCTAAATATTCCATTTAATTGTTCTGTAGATGGGAGATGAAGCAGCAGAGATACTGTTCTAGAGTCTGGCCGTTAGACTGCAGATGAAAGGCAGAGAAGAGACTCACAGTAGTTCCCAGGGCCGTACAGAAATCTCCAAAACATTGAGGAGAACTGAACCCTTCTGTCCGAAACGATAATTCCATGATAGATCCAGAATTCCATGTAGTCGGAAAATGTCCCAGATCATCAACTTCGCGGTGTGCTCAGCAGAAGGAATCTTTTCAATGGGGATGAAGTGATCCATCTTTGTAAGGCAGTCAACAACAACAAAGATGGTAGTCATTTCTTTCAGGGGGGCAAGTCCTCTATAGAGTCCATCTATATAGATCCCCATGGCCTGGACGGGATTGGCAGAGGTGGTAGGAAACTCGTGGGGTCTTGTTCCAGGCACATACAGCACAATAGGTGACACATCTCTTCACGTCCTTCCTGTAGTCTGGCCACCACAAGGAACCAAACAGGAGTTCCAGCATCTTTGTGACCCCAAGGTGACTGGCCAGCTTGGAATCGTGGACCAGTTTGAGGACTTTGGAGGCAAGAACACCAACTATATGTGCCCGCAGCTGGTTGACTCAAAGTCCATTCTTGAAAGAGAGCATCACATCTTTAGGACTACTAAGGAAAGGGTCACTTTTTTATCCTCCCTTAAGCTTTGTTAGGAGGTACTCAGAATGCAGGATACCTAAAAAATTATTTGAGGACAGAATGGTGTGGTCTGTATTTGCCTTCTTTTCAGGCTCCGAAAATATCCTAGACAATGCATCTGCCTTGCTATTTTGGGAACCGGGGCAGTAGAACATAACGAAATTGAGCCTGGAGAAGAACAGGGCCCATCGTGCTTGTCTTGCAAATAACCTCTTTGCAGTAGGGAGAAATTCTAAATTTTGTATGGCCAATAAAGGACATTTACGGGATGAGGAGCTCCTTCCAAGTGGTGTTTCCATTCAATGAAAGCCACTTTAATGACCAGAAGTTCCTTGTCTCCGAAATCATAGGTTTTCTCCGTGGGTGATAAGATGTAGGACAGAAATGCACACAGATGTAATTGCATCTTATCTCTGACTCATTATGATAGGATAGCCCCCACAGCGGTGTCGGAGGCATCCACCTCCATGACAAAAAGCAATTCTGGTCTTGGGTGGATCAGCACTGGTGCTGAAGTAAAAAGAGTCTTTAGTTTCTACAGAGCGATTTGTGCCTTCGGGAGCCAGGAAAATGTGTGTGCATTCTTTGTGAAGGAGGTGATAGGAGAGATGACTTTTGAGAAGTCCTTGGTAAATCTTCTGTAGAAGTTTCTGAAACCAACCAAGTGCTGTACTACCTATTTTTTGGAATGGGCCAATCCAGGATGGCTTTAATCTTGCTGGGGTCCATACTTAAGTCATCTGGGGAGATAATTTATCCCAAGAATTGCTTTTTTGGTCTGCTCAAACTTACGCTTCTCTAATTTGATGTAGAGGTTATTCTTTTGGAGTCGTTCCAAGAACACCTGAACATGCCTGCAATGTCCCTACAAATTCTCAGAGAAGCGGAGGATGTCGTTGAGATATGCCACTAAAAATTGATCAAATAGGTCTCGAAATATGTCAATAATAGAGTGCTGGAAGGTAGCAGGAGCATTGCAGAGACCAAACGGCATCACTAGAGATTTGAAGTGTCCATATCTTGTTTTGAAAGCAGTCTGCAATTCATCTCTGGGGTGGATCCGTACCAGATTATATGCCCTTATATGTCCAGTTTAGTAAGGACCTTGGCTGCCCAAAGCCTCTCCAGTAGTTCTGGGATTAACAGGAGAGGATAGCGATTCTTAATAATAATCTTGTTTAGTTATCGGTAAGCAATGCACAGTCGCAGAGTAGAATCTTTCTTTTCAACAAAGAACATGGGTGCTCCTGCCGGTGAGAAAGGCGGCCAGATGAAACCCTTTTTAGATTTCCATTCAAATATTACCAAAGGTTCTTTAACTCTGGTTCTCAGAAGTTGTAGATATGCTCAAATGGGATAGAAGATCCAGGGAGCGGCTCAATAGGACAGTTATATGGCTGGTGAGTGGCAGCTAATTAGTTGTCTTCTTGCTGCAAACATCCCTGAACACCTAGCAGTGAACTGGTAATTTCTCAAAGTTCTGTTGACCATCCTCAAGGTTTTGCACTGGTTTATGGGTGGATGGTACTATCTAGCAGTTTTCCTTACTGTATTCTGAAGGGATGTCAATTGTCCTGGTTTCCCAGTTGATAGAGGGATTATGAGGTAGAGAACCAGGGGATCACAGGATCAATGGAAATTTAGGGGATGAGATGAGATGGAAGCTGATTGTTTCTTGATGGTCAAGGTTCATGTGGAGCTACAGTTCAATTGTCTCCTGTGTGGTGGGACCCAAGGACAAGGGTGACCTATCCACAATTTCCATATCAATCGGTACGGGCTTAGGTTTGGTTACAATGTTTTTGCCACTAGCGTATGTTAAGTCCATGAAGTTTCCTCCCACTCCGTAATCCAACATCACTGAGCACTGTGTCTTCTGATTGTTGTTGTCAGTTGTTTGCAACCCTCTGTGACCCCAAAGGCTTCCTCCCTTCATGTTTTTCGGTTTTGCACTGCTTCTTTCAGTTGGTTGATATCCATGCCAATATCAGCTTTGACAGTATCAAGCCATCGTGTTCTTTGGTGGCTAGCTCTTCTTTTGCCACTGATCTGTCCAAGAATTACAGATTTTTCTAGCAACTCTGCTTGCATTACATGGCTTAAATATGTGAGCCTGAGCCGGGCCATCTTCCCCTACAGAGATATATTGGGTCTTATATAATTCAGGACTTCTTTGTCTGTTACTCTTGCTGTCCAGGGTATACACAGCAGCTTTCGCCAGCATCACAGCAAGAATGCATCAATCCTCCTATCAGCTTTTTTCGCAGTCCAGCTTTCGCATCCATATATGGCTATGGGGAAAACCAGATCAGCTTCTATTTCTGCAAGCAGAATTGTGTCATCTGCGTAACAGAGATTGTTGATGTTTCTGCCACCTATTCACACCCTGGTTTCCAATTTGTCTAGGTGCATTTTCCACATGATCACTTCAGCATATAGGTTACACAAGAAGCGTGAGAGGATGCAGCCCTGTTTGACACCTTTGCCAATCCCAAACCAATCCGTGTCCCCATACCGTGTACCCACAGTGGCTTCTTGATTGGTATAAAGTGATTTTATCAGCTTGACTAGATATCCAATACACCCAACTCATGTAGGGCCTGCCACAGCTTGTCATGGCCAACTCAATCAAAGGCATTGATGTAGTCAATGAAGCACATGTAGATATTCTTTTGGTATTCTCAAGCTTTTTCCATGGGCCATGACAGGTTTGCAATATGGTTGCGAGTGCCGCATCCTCACCGGAATCCGGCCTGCGCATCAGGGAGAACTGCTTCAACTACTGATTTGTCTTTCCTGTATAATTATGAGAAGAATCTTGCTTGCATGCGGAATGAGAGCTATTGTTTTGGTAGTTAAAGCAATTCTGGAAGTCGGCTTTCTTTGGTATAGGGTTGAAGACAGATCTTTTCCAGTCCTGTGGCCATAATAGGGATTTCCATGCTGCCTGGCACAGTGTTGTGAAGGGGATTCACTGGTATTGGCAGCAATAGCTCTGCCAGTAGGTTATCTACGCTTGGCACTTTATTTTTGGCTAGTTGTTTCATTGCCATAACCACTTCTGACTCCATAATGGATAACTCACAGGCTCCACATCATGCAATGGTCCAGGTATGTGATTGCAGGCATATAGTTCCTCTGTGTATTCCCTACACCTAACCTTGATACCCTGTTGGTCATTCAGTTCCTTCCTATTTTTGGCTTTGATTATGCCGTTGCGTGCCACAGATCAGGTTACCACAGAAGGCGAGGAGTTCTTCTTCAATAGAAGTGTTCAAACAAAGGCTGGATAAATATTTGTCTGGGATGATTTAGTGAATCCTGCCTTGAGCAGGAAGTTGGACCAGATGACCCTGGAGATCCCTTCCAAGTCTACCATTCTGTGATTCTATGAAAGGTTTTTGGGCCATATTGACCGGAGAGACTAGGCCTAAGATATAGCCTTTCATGGCATCTAATTCGAATTGTTTGCAATGCTCATTCCTGTCCATTTCCTCGTCTTTCCTTACTGCTCACTGAAAATCGGCATTTAGTTTCAGAACTTCATCTTTGTTGCCGGCCGCCTTTGCTACTCTTATTTAATTGGCTATTCAGAGGGTTTGCCCGGACAACCAGCAGTGTTGTTTTTCCTGCTTGTTAGGTGTAATGCTTACTGGCTGTTTCCATAACTGTGGACTGTATATCATTTCATAGTTCGTCTGGCTGCTTTTCCGATGTGTCAAGCAGTTCAAATCTGTTTACTACCTCAATAGCGTATGATTGGGGGATTTTAGAGGTGTCAAATTTTCTCAATGGAGAGCCTTTCTTAATGCTACAGAATTTAATCTTGAACTAAGCTGCAAGAAGTTCATGATCAGTACAGCAGTCGGCCAGGAAACGTTTTAATTGCAATGACTGAACTTTGCCAACGATGAAGACACAGGATGTAATCAATGTGATTTTGATAGAGGCCATTGGGAGATGTCCATGTATACAGTGAGCGTTTGAGTTTCATAAACCATGTGTTTGTTATCCTGAGCAGATTTTCTTTGTAGAACTGTACCAGGCGATCACTAGCTTTGTTTCTTTCAACAAGCCTGAATCTTCCTGTGATAGTATGCTACATATGGCTAGGTCATGTGAAATTCGATTTTCCCACAATTTGCACCAAAAATCGGTTTAAACTATTTTACAAAAATCGGGACAAGTTTAGAACCTGGTTGATAAAGATTAGCAACACTAATCATGACAACCGAAAATGACCTGACAGGAGTAGATATCTGAGCCATATAGCTGCAGTCCTAGAAGCTGGACAGATAGATGATGGCTCAACCTCAAGAACCACATGCACACGTATAGACATGCTGCATGTTATCTCAGTGGAGGAGATTAGCATCTACCAGACACATCTGCTGTTTGTCTCGGGGGACATAAAGGAGCAGATAGATATAAATCCAACCTGTTGGCTCCTTATTTCCACCAGCAGTCTCCACCACCAGAAAACCGGGAGAAGATCCAGACAACATGTAATGTCTCTGGTCAGCGGTAATCCTGCCATCTCCACCGGCCTCATCACACAAGTAGAAGACATCTAATAAGACTGAAGACAAGAGCTTCACAGCCTCCTACAGATCAGAGGGACATCTCCATCTACCTGATGGTCCTGTGGAAGAAGAGGACGGGGACATCTCTCTGGTGGGCTTCTCTTACTGGATGGAACTGGAGGAAACACAGACAGACACTGAAGTCATTCTTTACATAAAGATAATAAAGTCCCCGTGTATTTAGTCCTGTCTATTACCTGGTGATGGGAGCGGTTGGCGGGTCTCCATCATGGCCTCCTTGTACAGATCCTTGTGTCCTTCTAAATACTCCCACTCCTCCATAGAGAAATAGACAGCGACATCCTGACACCTTATAGGAACCTGACAACACAATATACAGTCATTACCCAGAAGCCTCCAGTGCTGTTACTGTATAATGTCCCAGCATTCCCCTTCAGCATCACCTCTCCAGTCAGCAGCTCAATCATCTTGTTGGAGAGTTCTAGAATCTTCTGTACATTGATGTCCTCATGTATCAGGGAGTGAGGTGGGGGCCCCGTGATTGGGCTCAGGGGTCTTCCCCATCCATCACACACAGGGGTCCGACAGCCATCACTAGAAGTCTTCTTCACTACTGTATAATCCTGTATATGGGAAGACAGTAATAAATATCACTACAGACATTTTCCAGAGTCCATCACCTCCCCAGTGACATCATCTGTTATTACCATAGATAAGAACGAAGTAATATGACATCATCAGAATCTCTCACCTCTCCAGTGAGCTGGAAGATTATCTCTAGGGTGAGATTTAATACACTCTCTGCCATCTTGTTCCTATCCTCCTCCATCCTTGATGGGTTAGTCAGGTAAATTCCCTTATATAGAAGATATCAACATAGGATCCTATAATGAAATGGAAAAATGTGAAAATGTAAAAAAAGGACAAAATCCCATTTTTAAAAAAATGCAATGCAAAAATATTATTCAAAAAATTATTAAATGTTTTATCAGCAATAGGGTGACCAAGATAAGCACAAATCTGGCTCTCCTGGACTGATTTTTGCTGTCAGCATTCACCATGTGTCATAAGTAATGCATTTTTAAAATAGATCATACTTGTACCAATGCGGCAGTACCAAATTTTTTCCTTTAATCCTTTTATTATAAATATGTGAAAAGTGATTTTTTTTTTAACACTTAATATTTATTTATTTTAATTCTACTTTTTCCATTCACTTTTGCTATTTTTTTTGGGGGGGGGGGGAGACTTGAACTTGCAATTATTTCATCACTTATACTATATACTGCAATGTTTCAGTATTGCAGAATGTTGTATTTCTGCAGGCATTCTGCAATAGGCTCGCCTTAAAAAGCGAAAAAATACATGACAGCTCTTGGAGCCTTCAGTAGGCTCATAGCTGCAATGACAAGTGTAACAATTTTGGCACTTGCATCAAGATTGCATCTTTCTAGTATCAGCATTCAGAAGATTTATGCCTCAGAGTCTCTGTGGAAGTTGAAACAGATAGAGGCTCATAGTGAAGCCTCATAATACTCGCAAGGTTCTTGCTCACATTTGATTATACTCAAAGCATGCAGTATTAACCCCTCAGGCCCCCTTCACATGGGCAACAAAGCCACATGACTCTCTTGCCTTGCGACAGCATTACAAATCGCATGTATGTGAAGCCCATGCTTTACTATGGGTTACTTCACATTTGCGATGTTTTGTAATATGCGACTGTTAGGGAATTCAATGTTCCGTCAATATGCTGTGAGGCTCCAAATCAAAGGCTGTTATGGCGGCCGCCATGAGAAAGCTATGAAACACAGAGATCAGGCCTGTGTCTAGAAGCAATCTGAGTTTATTGTGTACATTGACTTATTCTTATACAAAAAATAGTAGGCGTATCAGAGGTTGAACTGCTTTACAGAGGTCGACCTGTTTTTCTGGTAAGTGATTGTGTCTTCTCTATAAACAATGCTTTATTTATTTGTATGTAGACATCTTGTCTGGTACCCTGATTATCATCACACTCTATATATTAATCACATGCCCTACCTAGACAGCAGACAATGATCAAAGCATTCCTCACAACCTTTGTAAACAAAAGATAAACAAGATCTTGGAGACATGATGGACATTTAAGATTACACCTCTACTTAATGTAATTAAGTACTAACCTAAATGTACAAGCATTTAGCAGAGCTTTTCATAGGACACAGAATAGAGTGTACAATTTAGGCCTACAGCCTCCGGAAACGTATATCAAAGATACATACATATATAAATTAATATGTTCATAACCCTCACAATCCCCCATTTTGAAACAGTCCATCTTGAAAAGAGCCTTTGTAGTGGTACTATCAAGGGTGCTAAGCCACCCCTGCCGGTCTTTCTATCCTCTTCGCCGGATCCCCACTGTTGTTGCTCTTTTACGTATGACTGTTTTAACGATATCGTAGAGGGAGCGATTCCAGATAATTTGCTTGTCTCCGTATCCCACAGAATGTCCATAAATTGCAAACACTCAAAAGAATGAACAAAAGGAACAGTATTAGCAAAGGGTGAAACATAAAATCCATCATCTTTCCTGCAATAGGTGACCATTCAGTAAAAATATCATACCAGTTATACTCTGTGTCTACCTGGATCTTAGTACCTAGGCTGACTAGCTTATCTCCTACCCATACATTTTTCTAATTCCATAAGGGAGAGGTTAGTAACATCCAAATGCTTTTAAAGGTGTTCAGTATCTATCATTAGTCTTACAATTCTACCCAAGGATACAGTCAGAGTTGACATAGGGATAGCATCTGGGTACCAGTAGTACCTTAATGTTGCTTCAGCATCTGGCAAAAATGTGTAAGTTTCTGTAAATCAATGTATCACCGACATGTTCTGTATACATCCAGACAATGGAGTGGTGAGATTATACATACTGGTGGTTCCAGTTCGGTTGGCAACAAAGAATATATATACATATTGGGGGCCAACTTCTATCAGCATATAGAAGAAGCAGGTAACACCGTCCAATCACATATGCTGATTGAAGGCTGCTGGAAACATGGCTCATATGCGGCTGTACTCCGTCCGCATGCTAGGCCATCCAGTGTTTCTTCACAGTTCTCTATACCATGGGTTTTATTTTCACTATAAATCATCATACCTGTGAACTTGGGCAACCAATATTGTAAAGCATATAGAGGCGGTCCGAACACCACAGGTAGTACTACAGACTTACACATCAGGCTTGTGTCCTTTACATCATAAAATCATTTCCCCAGTGCTATACTCATCAGAGCATTCTACACCATCAGCCCCGGGCCGTATCCAAGATGCTACTGGAATTACATTATTGAGAATATTTCTCCACAATTTTTCATTATTTGTCATCACATCTGACTGCTTTGTCCCTCTCGTGAATCATATATACATATTGCAGGCTACATTGTGTATAGTTCATGAATTTACTCATATTTACAAACAAATCCTTTTAAACCGCAAAACCAGATTAAAAAGCGTTAATACATCCTTATCATATCCTAATGCAAGACATCGGGGGAGGAACAAGGAAGGCATGCATTGTGCCTGAACATTTATCAATCTAGAAACATCCTGTCCTACCCCAGCCATTTTATTCTTCATCACCTCTAAATCTATAGAGTTCAGAACCCCTACACCTGTACCAATTCCCCCTAATAGGGTATCATACCATTTTCGTTTTCCTCTGGTGCAGGGTTTCATTGCCTGAAGAGAAATATTATAATGCACAATTGTTTTCTGGCTCTTTGTTGATGATAAGGGGGTGTCAAATGCCTGGGAGTTACCCAGGGCAGACATGAAGTGTTGCATTATTTCACCTGTGAAATGTGTACCTCTATCTGACTCGATTACCTCTGGTACCCCGTATCTGCAGATTACCTTATTCATGAGCTTCTTTTCGGTTACCTGCTCATTTACTTTTGTAACAGGGTACGCCTCCAACCTGAAAAACATCAACAACAACAAGCACATATTCAAACTTCCCAACACGTGGGAGCTGAATGTCGTCAATTTGCAATCCCTGAAATGGGTAGAGTGGTCCTGGCAAGTGCCTTTGTGGTCAATTTACTTCTACCCTGTTGCTTTCGGCATAGCTCATGCAAAACTGGACAAATGATGTAGCAGCTACAAAGAACCCAGGGGGCAACCCTTTCTCTCTCAAGCGTAGGTAACATAGCTGCCTTCGATAGGTGAGTCTTTCCATGGATCAGCTGGGCCATCATGGGGTACAGGGATCGTGGTAGGCAAGTTACTGACTGTTTGCCATACGCCACCCTGTTCTACTGTTCCCATATTAGTCCATTTATCTTTTTCTTCTTTGCTGGCTTGTGACTGTAATGTCTTTAGTACATCAATGTTCAAATTTTTATCAAAGTCCAAATCATAGTCTCTGACTTGTGCGGTCAGTATCTTCTTTTCTTCTTTCTTCCACGGCTTGAGGGCCGCTGTCTGTGCTGAAGTCTGCTAGGGCGTTGCCTTTTGCTTCTGCACTGTTGGCTTTAGTATGAGCTTTCACCTTCAGGATTGCTACTTTGTCTGGTAGGAGTAGGGCTTTCATAAGGTTCTGTACTGCTACACCATTCTCAATGGGTTGTCCTACAGAAGTTTAAAAATGTCTGGCCTTCCATATTGGGCCGTAACCATGATCTATGCCGCATACATACCAGGAGTCAGTGTAAATGGTTACCTTCTGTCACTCTACACGCCTCAGTGAGGGCCTTCAGTTCCGCTTCTTGTACCGAGACATGCGGAGGCATTCTGCTTTTAGAGATCTTGTTGTGTGAACATCTGGTGTGGAGTCGTCAATCACCCTGGTACCATCTATAAAATACAACTCAAAATATGTATTAACAAGGGGTTTCAATAACTCTTTAAAACTTAAACTTTCTTGTTGCATCAATGCTAGACAATCATGCTGATATTCTATTCCAAATAGATCATGTTCTTATTTGCAAAAATTTAAAAAAAATAGCTGATCTGTAATACATAGATCACCTATGCATCCCCCTCCCCCATTTGATCACCTATGCCTCCCCCTCCCCCATTTGAAACAGGATACTCGATTGGAAGAAGAGTAGCCGGGTTCACCATTGAAAAGAAATATTAAAGGGGGGGGGCATGAGCAAAGCACATTGCAACCTTATTTGACGAGCTAGAGACAGATGTTTAGGTTGCACTTGAGTGAGTATACTCTGGATGTCATGAGGGGTGAGAACCACTAGAAGGGTAGTTCAGGACCAACTCAGAAGACTTGACAACCACTACTTGTACTGCTGCCACCGCACAGACACAGGAGGGGGCTCCTCGGGCTACCGGATCCAATCTCATGGAGTAATACCCAAGTGACCGTGGACATCCTCCATGTTTTTGCGTCAATACTGCTGTCGCATGAAAGGCCAGGGACGGCAGTATGAGACAAGTCCCAAAAAGGTGCGAAGCTTTGGCAGCAGAAGAAGATACAGAAATGGCTTGAACTGCAGCCCTGCGTCGTTCTGTGAGATGTCTGCCTTCTTGAGCTAGACAACAACCTTTTGTTTACAAAGCTGTAATTTTTCCTTTTTAAGCCTTGCAGCCATTTTCTGCTAAAAAAAATTTTAGAAGAGAAATGGGTGCAGATTGACATGTTTTCATATCCTCAGCACAAAGCTGGAAAGTCATTAACATATTGCAACAGCACAGTCCCCTCAGGCGGAGTCCAAGCCTGCAGGACAGTTACATAAATGCCCTTTTGTCTGAAAAGGGGCCGGAGATTCAGACTGTCTCCACTCTGGCTTATTATCTATGACCTTAGGGATTTCAATAGACCTTCTACAAAGGCCATACTAAGTACATGTTTACCCATCTCTTCCTTCTCTTTGTGTGATATTAGAAAGAGACAAGGAGGATTCTCTCAATTTTTTTTTTTTCTTTTTCCCCAATGTTTCAGACAAATTAAAAATATTTTACCACTTCTCAATTCTCTATGTTTAATTTTATCCCAATCTGTGCCACAATAGTCTTTCACATAATTTTAGATTATAGTTCCCGCTGCCTTCCCTGTTCTACATATACTCCTGCATCTCCTCCTTGTCCTCCTTCTCATGCTTCCACTCACTAGCCTAGGATCTAGTGAGCATAGGCATAACCGGTTTGCACCGAGGAGCTCCGCAAGCAGGGCAGCTCTCTCTCCAATCCGGGTTCTGTTGTCCACAATGCCAGCAGGTCCATCCCTCCAGTCCAATGTTTGACCTTGGAGTGGATGACTTGGCATAGGGTGGGGAGGAGACGGTTGGAATTGAGATGAAGGAGGGGGTGAAGATGGAAGAGGGAACTGACCCGACAATGGGAGAACATCTTTGAATTCTTTTCTCATTTCATTTTCAGCTACTGAACAGTATATATATATATATATATATATATATATATATATATATAATACAACATACTTCCTGTGTAGCCAAATATAACCAATTCTTAATTCAGATTTCTTTGCAAAGACAAGTAGGTCTTCTAAAGCCCAGTACTCCACCCTTTGAAATGTATCTTATCTTCTATAGAACACAGAAACTTCTCCAGACAAATAGCTGTATAACAGGTTCCACTGCCTGTGACCATCTTCTATTGTGCAAATAACCTGGGCTGACTATTCAAAATGAACTTAGAGTGTAATACACTTGCCCCCACCTTACAAAAACTGCAAATTCACACTCACTAAGGGGGGGGGTTATTCATTCCTATACGGACTGATAATATGTGAAGTAGAAATTGGGATTGTATTTACTGTACACCAGACTTCCAATAATGAGCGAATTATGTATAGATAAGAAAAACTCTTAGTACCGCGGTTTTTACACAATTTGCTCAGAATAGGCTACCCAATGACAAACACAATACAACTTATGCCCATTTCTACCCACATACTGATATTCACCACACTGTGACCACTCAGCGGCCAATATATTATAGGGGGCTTTATTCCACCCTGGCATAATTAACAATTCATCGGACACTTCTTTGTTCTTAGCTACTGACATTTTCGTACTATTGCGGATTTTCTTAAACAGCGACATTTTCACACTAAGCCCGATTATCACAAGAAATTCTTCAACTATCAGTTTATCAAAATTTTCCTTTAACCCCTTGAGTGGCACGCCCGGAAAACTTCCGGGACGAGCTCCACTGCTCATAGCAACATAGCCCGGAAGATTTCCGGGCTATGTATCACTATGGGAGCTGCAGAGCACAATGCCACAAGCTGTGACAGTGTGCTCTGCCTGCACAGACCCACAGAGAACAAAGCAAGGGCTTTGAAAAACCAGCAGAAGATATTGCCGATATGTCGGCAACCTCCTGCTTTGTTTACAGGTTGCCATAGAGACCATCGGCTTGTCAGAAGCAAGCCGATGGTCTCTGTGGCAGGGAGAGCTGGTTGTTAGCTGTCAGAGGATAGCTAGGTACCAGCTCTTACAGCAGAGATCAGAGAAAACCTCCGATCTCTGCTGTGTTAACCCTTTACATGCTGCAGTCTATGTGACTGCAGCATGTAAAGGGCTGTCACCATCGGACTCCTGGAATGTGATCAGGGGTCCTGATGGGTCCCTGTGGAAGTACCCTAAAGGGACAAAAAAAAAAAAAAAAAAAAAAATTAAAAAAAAAAGTTCAAAAATAATAAAAAAAATAATAAAACCACTTGTCTCCCTTTACTTTGTAAAAAAATCAAAAATACAATCACACATGTGGTATCCATGCGTCGTAATGACCCAGAGAAGGAAGTTATACATTATTTAACCCCTTAATGACATGGCCCCTTTTTTTCTTTTTTCCTCATTTCTTTTTTTCCTCCCCCCTGTTTAAAAAATCACAACTTGTCCCGCAAAAAACAAGCCCTCATATGGCCATGTCAATGGAAAAATGAAAAAGTTATGGCTCTTGAGACGCAACTGCAAAATTAGTTGAAATTCAATGATTAGACCATTTTAAAAAACCTGCCCTGGTGGGCACGACAGGGTGGTAGGAAACCCGCCACTCAAGGGGTTAAAACAAACTAGTGTATTACTCTCTGCGTAATCCTGTTCACAGCGCCATTAATATATTGCTGCAAGGAGCAAGACTTAGTTCAAATTACGCTTTAAAGAGAGTTAGACACTATAAAAGGATCATACTGTAGTTGATTGGGACCCTAATAAGTGGGATGGGGACCAATATTCATTTGCCAATTTCTTTAGCTATCTTTCACACCTTATCCTCTTTACCAGCAGTATGGACAATGGCTGGCGGTTTATGTACACCAAGAGGCTTATAATTTTTATTCTTTCACACACATAAAACAATTGTTTGTTTCACTATTTTTCTGTGCAGTCTTCCGCACCTTATCCTCTTTACCAGCAGTATGGACAATGGCTGGCGGTTTATGTACACCAAGAGGCTTATTATTTTTATTATTATTTTCTTTGTACACTCTTCAAATAAAATACTGTTGTTAATTGGAAATGAGATACACTTTAAATAGAACTTTTGCTATTAATTTGACTAAAGTACTTATCAGGTGTTTCAAGTACACAATTATCTCATATTAATATCTTAATTCAATAATATTCAAATTAACACAACTCAATATTTTTGAATTCCACATATTCCACGAATCTGTATATACATATATACACTGTGGTAATCCTGGGCTATTATCTCACACAACTAGTCTCAGGAATAAAATTAGATGCCCCTCCTTTGGTCACTCCATTCGTTCAAGTGAGAGACTTAACATGGAGTCTAAGAGTGACCTTCACTCTATACATTACCACAATATACATATATATACACCAACATCCACTTAAAATGGAGACACACTTCTCACCTAGGCTGGACTGTGTGTAGGGTGGAGCAAGACCTGTTCCTATTGTTCTTCCCTCCCATCTCCTTACGTCACCTAGCTCCACCCCCTATGGTCTGGCTCAGCATTTGGTCATTTTTGCTTCATTTCATTTCTGGTTACCGGACAGTATACACCATATAACACAATCTAACTCTCATACAGGTCCTTCCATTTATACACACACATAAAGACAAAAACATTTGCATGTCAGTTACTAAAGTGTCAGTACTTTTTTAAGTGTCAGTACTTCCTCACTTGTCTAAAAGTGTCGGTACTTCCCAACCCTGCTTATTTCCCCCGTCTCAACTACTTCTCTTATACCTATAAGAGGCTCCCATCAGGGATTTTATCCCCTGAAAATTTTAGGCTTCCCTGGTACAATTTATACCATGCCTTCCCGAGATCGGCAAGCGGGTTTCATATTCTGTACTTCCTCACCCTGCATATTTTACCTTGTCTCTACTACTTCTCTTATGTTTATAAGAGGATCCCATCAGGGGTTTTATCCCCTGAAAATTTTAGGCTTCCCTGGTATAACTTATACCATGCCTTCCAGAGATTGACAATAGGGTATCATATTCTGTACACTGACCATGCAAAGTAACAAATAAAGACAATAACAGTTAAAGAACACCTGCACAGCATATTCAGCCCACCATATGAATTCTTAAAAAGCTTGAAGATTTATAAGAGGCATGCACTTCTTACCCCTCGGACAGGAAAGGAGCAGCCAAGAAGCACGGATAGATTGTGGCAAGATAAAGCCTTACCTTACTGCGCAGTTTTTGTAAATCCGTGGTTCCGAGTGGCTCCTTATCCCATCTGGGTCCGGGGGGGTTCGAGGTGTAGGTGGTCCTCTTGTTCCATCAAGCCCCGCGATCGGGCGCCAATTTCTGTTAGGGAATTCAATGTTCCGTCAATATGCTGTGAGGCTCCAAATCAAAGGCTGTTATGGCGGCCGCCATGAGAAAGCTATGAAACACAGAGATCAGGCCTGTGTCTAGAAGCAATCTGAGTTTATTGTGTACATTCCCTTATTCTTATACAAAAAATAGTAGGCGTATCAGAGGTTGAACTGCTTTACAGAGGTCGACCTGTTTTTCTGGTAAGTGATTGTGTCTTCTCTATAAACAATGCTTTATTTATTTGTATGTAGACATCTTGTCTGGTACCCTGATTATCATCACACTCTATATATTAATCACATGCCCTACCTAGACAGCAGACAATGATCAAAGCATTCCTCACAACCTTTGTAAACAAAAGATAAACAAGATCTTGGAGACATGATGGACATTTAAGATTACACCTCTACTTAATGTAATTAAGTACTAACCTAAATGTACAAGCATTTAGCAGAGCTTTTCATAGGACACAGAATAGAGTGTACAATTTAGGCCTACAGCCTCCGGAAACGTATATCAAAGATACATACATATATAAATTAATATGTTCATAACCCTCACAGCGACATTGCGAGTCAAAAACATTGTAGGTTTCTTGATGTGTCCGCGACTTGCGAGGCTTTGTAGCCCATGCTTCCCTATGGAGCCTTCCTCTCCGTTGCATCACATTGCACAGATAACACTGCTGGCCTGGTGAACCCCCCAACAGTAATTCAGAGACCATAAAACCATCACTACCTTATCAGTGACCATTTAAAGAGGTTTGTATTTCGTTGTAGTATTCTTTTAAGTGCAAATTATTCACATCCATGTCTGTGTCGTAAGTATGTGTGTATAAATATGCATGCCTCTTCGGATCTATTTTATTTAAGCCTGAAGAAGAACCCCGCATTGGTTCGGAAGCTCGCATTAACATCATGTATTTTTGTTAGCCTTTAATTGTATCACAGGCCTGTTGGAGGGCTGAAACCCGTTGCTGCATTCCTGCTATCCTTCTGAGTCCAATACTCTGTAGGGGGACGTCATGGAGAGAAGTGTCACCTTCCTCAACATCTTTCACATATTACATGTGCACTATTCTAGATGACCCAATGAGCATAAGCCATCCTTTGCTTTTTTAACCTATATCTGTTTCTCCTGGATAGCTACACATGCTCTCTGTGGTTCGGGTTGCTTGCTCTCCACTTCTGTGGATATAAGGACATCTGGGACACTTGCTGCATCAAGATTGCGCAGTATTAATCTATGGTCAAGTTTACTTGGCCATAGAGCCTAAGGTGAGCGGTCTCCCTCTCAAAAATATAACCAGATGAATCTCTGCTTGTTTATTTGGTATTTGGAGCGCCGTCCCTAAATATTTCTTGTCTTGGGTGGAGAGACATACAATGTATGTTTATTCCCTACTTATGATAGGATAAGTCCCTGTGTATGCAACTTTGGACCTCATGAAGTCATCTATATTTGAATAGTGTAAAAGGTTTACATTTCTCAAGTCAAATGGGAACCTTTGGTGACAGGATGAGGAGGTGTCATATCTGTGGAAACCCTAGAAGTGAGGGGAACCTTTGGTGATGGTATGAGGAGGTGTCATATCTGTGGAAGCCCCAGAAGTGAGGGGAACCTTTGGTGATGGGATGAGGAGGTGTCATATCTGTGGAAACCCTAGATGTGAGGGAACCTTTGGTGATGGGATGGGGAGCTGTCATATCTGTGGAACCCCTAGAAGTGAGGGAACCTTTGGTGATGGGATGCGGAGGTGTCATATATGTGGAACCCCTAGAAGTGAGGGAATCTTTGGTGATGGGATGGGGAGCTGTCATATCTGTGCAACCCCTAGAAGTGAGGAGAACCTTTGGTGACAGGATGACGAGGTGTCATATCTGTTGAGCCCCTAGAAGTGAAGGGAACCTTTGGTGACAGGATGAGGAGGTGTCATATCTGTGGAACCCCTAGAAGTGAGGGGAACCTTTGGTGACAGGATGAGGAGGTGTCATATCTGTGGAACCCCTAGAAGTGAGGGGAACTTTTGGTGACAAGATGAAGAGGTGTCATATCTGTGGAAACCCTAGAAGTGAGGGGAACGTTTGGTGATGGTATGAGGAGGTGTCATATCTGTAGAACCCCTAGAAGTGAGGGAACCTTTGGTGATGGGATGAAGAGGTGTCATATCAGTCGGTCTACTGGAGAAGATACTCTGTCTTAGTACTGTTTGGTTTCCCCGATGAGTCGACTTCCCAGTAATGTTCCTGGTAACATGTAAAGTGTAAGCTCTTACCTAATGATGTACTGTAATTCCCAATCTTTATACTTTGTGAGGTGATGTAAGCTGCCACCTGTATGCTCTGTATATGGATACAATAATCTACAAAAGAGGAACAATTATTCACCACTACGCTAGACTTCATTATTGTTGCTGAATAGAGATGAGCGAGCCTACTCGGCCACGCCCCTTTTTCGCCCGAGCACCGCGATTTTTGAGTACTTCCGTACTCGGGCGAAAAGATTCGGGGGGCGCTGTGGGTGAGTGGGGGGTTGCAGCGGGGAGTGGGGGGGAGAGGGAGAGAGAGAGGGCTGCTACCCCCCGCGCCGCCACGCCTCCCCCAGAATCTTTTCACCCGAGTACTGAAGTACTCGAAAATTGCGGTGCTCGATTGAGTAAATACTCGAAACGAGTAGATTCGCTCATCTCTATTGCTGAAGCCTCCATATTGTTGGACTTTCTTACAGTCTCGCTCCTCGCAGGAATACAGTTGTTAGACACACAAATCTCACATGAATACAAACCTCATTCTTTTGAATGGAGTCATGAAGATGAGCAATTTTTTTTTCTTTTTTCCCGCATCGTGGTGCGAGAAAAAAAAATCGCGGCATGTCCCATGTTTAAGTGTTCCCTCAGAATGCCTCGCCCATTGTTTTCAATGGGGTCAGCATAAACATTGCATGGCGTGCAAGGTAGATACGAAAACAATGGGAAACACTTGCCAGTCTTCCAGCGCAGCTTTCTGCCGCGCCGGAGGATCGCTACTTCTTGAATTGACCTGGTGGTTTTTTTGTTTGTTTTTTTACACAAAAATTCCTCGCATATGTGGAGGAAAAGAAATAAATTTGCCCGTTTTTCGCCTGATGCGATAGTAAAAAACTGGGAAACCAATGATTTACAATGATTTTCATCCAATCTGCGATGTTTTCGCTGATGCGATGTTGTAAGAACAAACAAAATCGCGACGTGCTCCATCTACCTGCGATGTGTGACTTTTTTTCTTTTATCTCCCATGTTTCCCTATGGAGGCTTCTTTTAAACGCATTGCAACACAACAAACGCACGTTGCGATTTTAACATTAGAAAGTCCGTTGACATTTGTGTTTTTTTTCGTGTGGGAAAGCGATGCGAGAGGATTCTCAAAAAAAAAAAAAGCATCGCTGAAGCACAAAAATCACGGCAACAGAAGCGTGATTCTCTCATGGTAAAATCGTGATCGCCAGTGTGAGGCCAAAAAAATTGCGCAAGATGCACAAATCTCACACAAAATGAACCCTATTCTTTTGGATAGAGTCAGACACAGGAGTGATCTTTGGGTGTGCCCTCGCATCGCATTGCCCTTTGGTTTCAATGGGGCCGGTGGCATCATCGTACCACATGCTAGGTGCCACCGATGCCATGCGAGGTCTCCCCATTAAAAACAACAGGATTATGCCGACACATCAGCTTGCCACTGTCCTCCACCAGATGGCGCCTGACCACTGAGGCACACATCACAGCTACTGATCTAGGACAGAAGAGGAGGAAAGCCGCTGCTATCAGTCACCTCACAGCCGGGACATCTGATCTTCCAGGAATAGAGGTTAGAAAGTAGCTAAGAGGTTAATAATCTCACTCCCAATAGCCCAAATATAAGGGGGGCACACACATACCTCCACCTGCAGGGCCAGACCCCAGCCGTTTGCATACAGGACCTGTGATGATGTCACCATCATGTGATCAGTCACATGTGTGGGAGGGGCTAGGCTGCAGGCTGGGAGGAGTATCACAGAGATCTTTCCACCATATACATTACACACACGGCTCTACTCCCCCGTATCCATTACACACACGGCTCTACTACCCCGTATACATTACACACACGGCTCTACTACCCCGTATACATTACACACAGCTCTACTACCCCGTATACATTACACACACGGCTCCACTACCCCGTATACATTACACACACAGCTCCACTACCCCGTATACATTACACACACGGCTCCACTACCCCGTATACATTACACACACGGCTCCACTACCCCGTATACATTACACACACGGCTCCGCTACCCCGTATACATTACACACACGGCTCCGCTACCCCGTATACATTACACACACGGCTCCGCTACCCCGTATACATTACACACACGGCTCCGCTACCCCGTATACATTACACACACGGCTCCGCTACCCCGTATACATTACACACACGGCTCCGCTACCCCGTATACATTACACACACGGCTCCGCTACCCCGTATACATTACACACACGGCTCCGCTACCCCGTATACATTACACACACGGCTCCGCTACCCCGTATACATTACACACACGGCTCCGCTACCCCGTATACATTACACACACGGCTCCGCTACCCCGTATACATTACACACACGGCTCCGCTACCCCGTATACATTACACACACGGCTCCGCTACCCCGTATACATTACACACACGGCTCCGCTACCCCGTATACATTACACACACGGCTCCGCTACCCCGTATACATTACACACATGGCTCCGCTACCCCGTATACATTACATTACACACACGGCTCCGCTACCCCGTATACATTACGCACACGGCTCCACTAGCCCGTATACATTACGCACACGGCTCTACTAGCCCGTATACATTACGCACACGGCTCTACTAGCCCGTATACATTACGCACACGGCTCTACTAGCCCGTATACATTACGCACACGGCTCTACTAGCCATATACATTACAAACAGCTCTACCCTGTATACATTACACACACAGCTCTGCTACCCTGTGTACATTACACACACAGCTCTACTACCCCGTATACATTACACACACAGCTCTACTACCCCGTATACATTGCACACACACAGCTCTGCTACCCTGTGTACATTACGCACACGGCTCTACTAGCCCGTATACATTACGCACACGGCTCTACTAGCCATATACATTACAAACAGCTCTACCCTGTATACATTACACACACAGCTCTGCTACCCTGTGTACATTACACACACAGCTCTACTACCCTGTATACATTACACACACAGCTCTACTCCCCCGTATACATTGCACACACACAGCTCTGCTACCCTGTGTACATTACACACACAGCTCTACTACCCCGTATACATTACACACACACAGCTCTACTACCCCGTATACATTACACACACAGCTCTACTACCCCGTATACATTACGCACACGGCTCTACTAGCCCGTATACATTACGCACACGGCTCTACTAGCCCGTATACATTACGCACACGGCTCTACTAGCCATATACATTACAAACAGCTCTACCCTGTATACATTACACACACAGCTCTGCTACCCTGTGTACATTACACACACAGCTCTACTACCCCGTATACATTACACACACAGCTCTACTACCCCGTATACATTGCACACACACAGCTCTGCTACCCTGTGTACATTACGCACACGGCTCTACTAGCCCGTATACATTACGCACACGGCTCTACTAGCCATATACATTACAAACAGCTCTACCCTGTATACATTACACACACAGCTCTGCTACCCTGTGTACATTACACACACAGCTCTACTACCCTGTATACATTACACACACAGCTCTACTCCCCCGTATACATTGCACACACACAGCTCTGCTACCCTGTGTACATTACACACACAGCTCTACTACCCCGTATACATTACACACACACAGCTCTACTACCTATGCATACATATACAAGCAGACAAGTACACTCACATTTATAGATGTCTCGATGTCCCGAGGACATCGAGACATCTATAAATGTGAGTGTACTTGTCTGCTTGTATATGTATGCATAGGCTTGAGAAAGGTGCCTGTCGCACCGAAACGCGTTGCCTACCTGTAATTTTATTTGAGAAATAAAATTGGAAAAATCAACTGGTTTGTCGCAAAATACCATCTGCGTTTGAGAGGATCTAGAGGAGTCAGCACTTAAAGGAGGGGGCTTCTTGTTTAATACACCCCCCTCCTCCCGAGTAAGTGCCATTCTATTCTATTTTTTACCCTTTCCGTTTTTTACCGAACGGACTGCTTTTATTGTACTTAGTTGCACTTTCCACGAGCGCATACTTTTTTTACTAAAAACTTGCTGTTTGTTTTTTATTGGGGGACCACTCTCCTGGTGAGAGTCCCCCCACACTGTCATTGCAGCTCTCCTCCTTCACGGAGGATAGGAAAAGAGCATATTGGAGAACCTGCTCACTATCCGTTGGCACTGTCTGAATTGTTGTGTTTATCTTCTTTTCAAAGTATTTTTATTGCTTTTTGTTAACATCACTTGTAAAATTATTACAAATACAAACGAAACCTGGGAACTACTGTGTAAGTTAAACTTGTAGGAAATAAACTGCCATATTGCTGAATGAAACAACAAATAAAGTTTCTTATAAATCCGGTTTCTTTGACTCTGTTGTAACTTATAATAAACACAAACAACGGGAGGTAGGGTATGCAGGGCAAGAGGGAGGAAGGGGGAGGAAAAAGGGGGAGGGGGGGCACGGGTACCAGGTTGCAGATGTTATGTTGTCACTACTACACGTGGTCCAACTTCATCACTCACAGGAGCCTGCACTTAACCATCTCGAGAATCCAGGAGTATTTCGGGTATCTGTCCAAGCGGCCCACGTTCGGTAAAACTGGTCATATCCTGTCACATCCTCCATTAGCCTAAGCCTCTCCATTCGTTCTATCTCGTCCATCGCCCCCACCCATGCGCTTCTGGGTATACCGGAGCTCTTTTTCCAGAACCTCGGTATCACCTGCCTAGTTGCCATAATGAAAAATCTTAATAGGCCTTTTTTTGAGTGATGGAGCATCGCCTGAGGGGATGGACAGGAGCGCCAGCTCGGGTGTTAAGGTAAGTGGTTCTCTGCATACTGCCTCATATAGATGTTCCATGTCTTGCCATATGGGTGTCACCATGGGGCATTCCCACCAGATGTGGAGCATCGAGCCCACTCCCGCCCAGCAGCGCCAGCATACGTTCGGGGATGAAGGGAAGAATGTGTGTAGTCTCTCTGGGGTCATATACCATCGTGATAAGATCTTAAAGTTTAACTCCTGGAGCCTGCTAGAAATAGACATCTTATGAGTAAGTTGGAACGCCCTGCTCCAGAGCTCCCCGGGGAACGCCCGTCCCGTAGTTTCCTCCCATGCTCTTATCCACCTGGGCTGGTGATTTTCCAGATGTTCCTCTAGCAACTGATTGTAAAGTAATGAGACTGTGTGTCTGGGAGTTTCCGAGACAAAACATAGTCTCTCGAAGAGAGTATAACTCATGTTCTATCTCTGGTTGGGTTTTATCTTTTTTAGATAACTGCATATCTGTAGATATTGCATCCATAAGCCCGGGGGGGGGGGGGGGCTCCCGTGCTCCTCTCAGGGACACCAGATCCCGTATGCCTCCGGGCTCCACTACCTCTCCCACCCTGGCCTCTGTGCCCATTGGTGTGAACCCCAAACTACGCAACGACAATGTTGCCGGAAGGTGTGGGTTTCCGACGAATGGGGTGAGGGGCCCCGGGACCGCGACCTTACATCCTCCTTTCCACGCACCTAATAGTGTGCGTATCATGGTGGAAGCGTCTGCTTTCTCCCAGTTAGTATTTCCCGGGATCCAGAACACCCCCCTTGTCTCAAGGATGTTATTTCCGTTTTCTATTTGCACCCAGAATTTGTCTGTCCTATGGTGAAATAGGTCTAGAATGAAGGTACCTATGGTCGCTTTATGGTATAAATGAAAGTCCGGGAGGCCCCCCCCCCCCCTTTTTTTTCGGTTTGGTAAGGCTCTTATACTTAAGTCTTTTGGATCCTCCGTTCCATATGAACTTGAGCATTTGGCTTCGTAATCTGTCGAAGAAGATACCCGGGGTGTTACACGGTGCAGTCTGAAAAATATATAGCAGTTTTGGCAGAATGTCCATCTTAATCACGTTCATTCTGCCAAACCATGATAATGGAGCACCCGACCATCCCTCCAAGTCTCCCTTCAGGGTTAATAAGATAGGTTTAAAGTTTAGTTCGTATATCTGGGTTAGATCTGCTGGGATGTGGACCCCCAGGTATTTGAATGAGCTGTATTTCCAGAGAAATAGGAAAACCGCAGATAGGTCGTCGGCTTCCCTTCTGGGGATTGAGATGTTAAGAATCACTGACTTCTGTGCATTAATTTTATAGTTGCTGAGTTTATCAAAAGTTGTGAATTCTTGCATGATGTTGGGGAGGCCTACTCGGGGTTCGGCTACATAGACTAATAGGTCATCAGCAAAGAGGGAAGTTTTGTGTTCCTCCCTACCAACCCGTATTCCTTTTATCAAGGGGTTGCTTCTGATGGCGTTAGCTAGAGTTTCCATCACTAGTATATATAGGGTAGGGGACAGGGGGCACCCCTGTCGCGTGCCGTTCCTGATTTCAAATGGGGCTGATAGGCTGCCATTAACCCTGGCCTGTGCCGAGGGGCCTCTATATAATGCCATGATCCATGCGAGTGCCCTAGGTCCCACTCCGACCTTCTGGAGAGTCGCCTCCAGGAATCTCCAGCTTATCCTGTCAAACACTTTTTCTGTGTCAACAGAGAGCAAGCAAAGTGGTGCTTTCCTCCTTCTCGCCCAGTCGATCAAGGACAGGGTCTTGGCAGCGTTATCCCTGGTCTCCCTCCCCGGGACAAAGCCGACCTGGTCGCCATGTATAAGTCGAGGTATTGAGGTGCTTAGTCTGTTCACTATAATTTTGGAGTAAATCTTTAGGTTGCAGTTGATGAGCGAGATCGGGCGATGGTTGCCACACGCTAGGGGGTCTTTTCCTGGCTTGGGGATCAGAACGATATGTGCTTGTAGGGCCTGTGGAGGGAAGGGGCAGCCCTTAGACACAGCGTTAAAGGTCCTTAGGAGTACATCGGAGACCAGGCTCCCACATGCCTTGTAAAATCCCGGAGAAAACCCGTCCGGACCTGGGCTCTTCCCGGTTTTGGTTTCTTTCAACACCTGTGTAAGTTCTTCCTCCCTAATATCTCCTTCCATGTCCCGAGACTCCTCCATAGTGAGGTGTCTCGTGACATGGAGATCCAGGTACTCCTCTATCGTCCATTTATGCTGAATAACCGATTCAGTCCGTGTTTCGGGAATATTATATAGTGTGAAGTAGAATAGGCGAAATTCCTCCATTATTTCCCGCAGGGAATGTACTCGCCTGCCCATTGAGGAATTGATGGAATGTATGTGTGGCTGAGCCACTCTGGGGTGTAATGATCTGGCTAGCCATCTGCCGCTCTTGTCGCCGTATTCGTAGTAGCCGGCCTTGATCTTATCTCTTCTGGCCAGGGTTTTTTGGTCTAAGAGGTCCAGTATTTTATGTCGGAGTTCTGATATCTCGGCTTGTAGGGCGGGAGTCGCCTGGGATTTATTTGACGATTCCTTAACATTGAGATCTTTTATTAGCTGGGTGAGTTTTGCTGTCTGATCCTTTTTAATTCTCGCTCCATGGGATATGAACACACCCCTCAATACGCATTTCAAGGTTTCCCATTTTATCGGGGCGGGTGTGGGGTCCATGGCGTGGTCTAGTTTGAAATTTTCTATCGTTCGTTTTACGTCGCTTAGGCAGGCCGCGTCTTTAAGTAAGTGATCATTAAGGCGCCATGTGGGTGTCCTTCTTTCTATGTCCCCTGGGCCCATGGATGCAAATACTGGAGAATGATCTGACCATAGGAATACATCTAAGGAACATTGAGGGTCCCTGTCAAGTAAACTATGTGAAATGAATATGTAATCAATTCTACTATAGGAATTGTGTGCCATAGAGTGGAAACTGTAATCACGCTTACCCGGATGGAGAATGCGCCACAAGTCAATCAGGTCCATACTCACTAACGCTTTCTGAACCCTGCGGATGGCCGATCTGGTGAGTGCAGAGCGTCCCGTGTAGGAGTCTAGTCGGGGGTCCATGCACATGTTAAAATCACCTCCCAGAATGATCTGGGTCCCCTCCGAAGTCCTTTAGTCCCCGGAGAGCTCTGGAGGCGAAGGCCACCTGTCCTTGATTAGGAAAATACAAATTAGCAATTGTGAGAATCCTATTGTCGATGGATACCTTGAGGAATATGTATCTCCCGTCATCTCCTATTTCTTGCGACAGGATTACAGGTGTCATAGATTTGTGAAATGCTATGGAGACTCCACAGTTTTATTCTCCGGGTGCGTGGAATGAAACCATAAGGGGTAGAATTTATTTTTTTCGCAGTCCGGAAATCTGGTACGTGGGAAATGTGTTTCTTGGAGCATGGCAATTGTGACCCGCTTCTTGTGGAGCCTATACAGCACCTGGTTGCGCTTGTTAGGGCTATTAAGCCCCTTTGTATTAAAGGAGCACACATTTAATCGCGCCATCCTGTCATGTTGGGAGGTTATACTGAGGACCAACGAGTGACGTAAGCTGATGTCTACTTCTGTAGCATAAGCTGGATTGGGGGGGGGGGGGGAAGAAGGAGCAGACAAGAGAGTGAAGGGGGGAGGAAGGATAAGGGAAACAAACAACACTTGTAACATATTGAAATCTTGTCATCATTGGTATACCGTGTGGTACAAAGCTAACTCTTGGCAGACGACTAACGTCTTTGCAGCAAATACGTCACTTAAAGAGCGAGAGGAGAAAAGAAGAGATGGAGAGGAGATGTGCAGAAGGAAAAGTGGAGAAGAGAGAGGAAGGGATTCCCCGACTTGTAAAGTGGGAATCTGTAGCCAGTCCCGAAGAGCAGGTGTGCAGCGTGGTGTGAGTTGTGGGAATGTCCTGTCCCTGTGATTTGACGAAGACGACTTGTTCTTGTGGGTCCATCTGTTCCAAACGTGGTTTTGTTGCATGTCTTGGACTTTGGATCCGAGCAAGAGTCCTTTCTAATTATTGTGAGAGGGAATCTATTGTTGGTTGAAAAGTCACTGCTTCGCTGCTTTCTCGGAGTTACTTCGTTTTCTCTCTTCGTTCTCATTTCAAAGGGTGTCATGTTCAGAGACCCTTGATGGATGGTCTCTGTCGTTGGCATTTGGCTTTCTACGGTTAGTGTTCACTGTTTGCCACTGCCCCCTGGGCGGGGTGATTGTAGGATAGCTCGTTTTCTGCCAGTCCGGTAGTGAGACCATTGGTAATTTGAGGACAGTGAGAAATTTAGGGAGGTCCCCTAGAGATCTGAAAATGGCTGTCTCGCTCCCTCTTCCCGCCACCAGTTGGAATGGATATCCCCAACGATAGGGAATTTCTCTATCTTTCAGGAGTGATAGTAGTGGTCTGAGGGCTCAACGTTGTTGGAGTATTTTCCTGGAGAGGTCTGGTAGGATCAACAAATTTCTGTTGCGGAATTTGATCGGCCCTTTGCTTCTGATCTGGCATAGAATCTCCTCTTTCTCCTTGAAAAATTGGATCCTGCATACCAAGTCTCTTGGTTTTTCTGGATTCGCAGGTCTAGGACCTAGGGCCCTGTGGATTCTATCAATTTCTATTATGTCGTTCGGGGGTCTACTAAGGAGCTCTCTGAAACATTTGACCACCCAGGTTTCAAGGTGTTTGTTTTCGATAGTTTCGCTTAGGCCCCGAATTCTTATATTGTTTCGCCTATGGCGGTTCTCTATATCATCTAGATGAGTGGCTAGTTCTGCGATTTGGTTAGCGTGTTCGCTTAAGATGTCATGGTGTTCATTTATATGTTGAAGCATGAGGTCTTGTGTTTCTTCTGTTTCTTGAAGGCGGTGCCCCATTTGCTGGATTTCTTTCTGTAAGGATTCCAGCGCAGATCTTTGTGAGGAGGCAAATTGAGCGAAGTGGTTGTCAAGGTCCTCCTTGGTAGGGATCGATCTAAGGTGTTCCTTCCAGTCCCAATTATCTGTGGTATTCATACTAGTTTGTTTGGGATTTCTCTTCTCTGTCTGAACTTAGTTTGCATTTGGGGCTTGTTTATCTGATCTTTGTGAGCCTTGCGGGTATTTGACAGTAGATGGGTGGTTAGCATATTTGCCTTTTTTGCACTCTTTGTTGTTCATGCTTGGTTGCGGTGAGCTACTGCCCGGTCTGTCGCCTCCTGCAGGGTCCCCAACTGGGGAGTCTGTCTGCCTCAGGGGTCTTTGTGTAGTAGTTGGGGGGGGGTCGTGTTCCCCTTGCTCTCTCCCCTTCCAGGGGGTATGGGTGAGGGTCCGGGTGTAGTTGCCCACTCCTCTTCCCCTTCATATGCATAGTCCTGGGGTGAGGGTGATCTGTTTGTTGTCCCCTCTCTTTCCCCCGCCTCCCGTCTTGTGCTATGGGGTCTTGGGCCGACCTTCCTGGTAGAAGGGGGACTGATTTGAACTCCCTCCCTTGTACCTGTATGATGCCTTGTTGCCCCCTGCGTCTCCGGAGCTCCCGCCATGTCTCCTTGCATCGGTGGGCTTCTGCGTTCCTCTACTTCCGGTTCGGCGGTTGGGGAAAATGGCGGCCAGGCCTTGACTTCTGGCGCTCGACTCTTCTCCTTGCCGGTAAGTAGTATTCTGGGTGCGGGCGGAGGTCTGGAATCGCTGCCGAGACAATGTTGGGGCTTACTTGCGGTTCCGATGTTTGTCGCACCCGCGCACTCTCTCCCGGCACCATCTTATCCTCGCCTATCCCCTCCGTCTGGCCCTCTGTAGGTGTCGGAATCGCGGGGTCTTTTTCTCTGTGTGGGGAGCAGTCTCCTGTGTCCGGGCCCACTGGGATTTCTGTCCGGCGCCTCCTTCCCTTCTGCGGCCCCCACCGGGTCCGGCGGTTTCGCGCCTTCTCCTCCCTGCATATGGCGCTCGCCGGCGGCGGTCATGTAGCGGTCCAGGGGACCAGAATCCTCCTCCCTGGACCTGCTGGTACCCCCTCTCCTCTTTCCCATATCTGCGTTTTGGGAAGTATTCTGGTGGCTGGATGCCTCTTTTAAGGGGTTTAATGCCATGGGGAAGACGGAGCTCAGGCGCCACACGTCTCAGCTCTCCATCAGTCAGGCCACGCCCCCCTAAGTGCGTCATCTTCTAACCACATTGCAAATGTCTTTGTATAAATAATATAATACGTATTGTGCTAGAGTAAGATGCACCGGCTAAGGAGGGTGGTGGTGGTAATATGGCATGTCAGTGACAAAATGGAGGCGGCACACATTTTTGCAAGGCAAACTTTACTTAACATTAACGGAAGGGGGGTTTTCACGCCATTGGAGGGTATGTGATACGTAAATGCTGCTGAACAGAGAATGGCATTTGCCATTTCATTCAAACATCATACTGGTACCATCACATAGCAGAACCAGCTGATCAAAAATAAATTTGTTTGTTACATTAGTCTATCCAGGCCATAACACCTCGCCTGGTAGCTTCAATGCCTGTGAGCAGTAATCAACTTTATCACATGTAGCTTAGACCTTTTCACCCCATAGGAGTGGCATCTCTCCTACCGAGATGCGCAAAAATTGTGGACGTCTCATATCACAACACTACTTTATCACAAGTCTATCTTCAACTAAATCCCATTTCTCTCAGTACTGTAGATGTAATTTACACCCTTACATCAGCATTATACACATATTACCACCCATCAGAAAAAAAACATTTACCAGTATATCTATTCCCCCTATCTCAGGCCTGCGTAAACATCAGAGACTTATAAGGAGTGAACACCGAAGAGAGCCCAAGCCCCAATTACATCCTGGTTTTGCAGCAGTGTCCATAGTCCTCTGATAGCCTGACCCACCACCTTTGCAACTTTCCATCATGTTGTTATGATTGTGTGGGCAAACTAAGCACGGGGTCCACACGATCGCGACCAAGGGGAGGACTGGGTACGCACACTTTTTTCTTACAAACTAACCCTCTGCTACACGGGAGGGTGGCAAGGCCCTACCTAAGCGGGGACATTGCCCCAATAAGGGCAGCCCAGCGGTCTTCAGATCTGGGCCCTAGCTTATCCTAGGAGCCAAACACCAGAACAGAACACATTCACAGATACATCCAAACAGTACAAGACCAGCTTCAGACTGACCAGGAGCTGGGTTTATATGTGAGCATAGACCCAGGAGATTGGCTAGTAGGAAGAACCACACCCAGCCAGCTCAATCATTAACCCTGAGAGTGCTGTGCTGCTGGAAGCACAGTAGTACAACATGTCTCAGCAGCACACGTAACACATGTGCTTGCTTGCGTGGGTCACCACAACCAGGCCTGTCCTTCAGTCCTCAAGACCTTTTCATTGCTCCTAATGTGGTCACTTGGACCAGACGCCTGTAGGACTTAATGTTACAGCAGTCCTAACAGTTTCCCCAGCAGAGGGATCTGGTCACACATGCAGCTAACGTCCCTCTCAGTTCCAAGTCACATAAAGCTACTGCCTGGCCACTCCCCATTGTGAGGAGACGGTCACTGTCTCATTTCCCATCTGCAGCAGCTGCAATGTCAGTTCACTTGCTGCTTGCTCTTCTGGCTGGCTGTCCTCTGCTCCCTTTTAATGGCACAGCTACAAAAACATAAAAACTTATAAAGTCAATATGTTCACTTATGAGAATAAACATTTGTTTGGGCAAATAAACGTTTGCATGAGTGAATAAATATTTGCTAATGCCTTTGCATTAGCCCCCCTTACACACCAAATTTATTAAGAGATGCAAGCCTCGAAAAGAATTCATCAAGTTTTATCAGCCTGTATACCAGAAAAATAATTCTGCATCAGCTATTGTAGATCTGCGCTCTAATTTTCTCCAGTTTCTGACAAATTATAGTATAGCGCTCATGGGGACAGAGCCCGCTGTAAGTGATAGCAGTCTGTGTGCACTGCTGCAGAATGTATGTGCTATGTAATGAGCAAAATAAATAAATCTGTCTAGCAGTGTGACATTGCACCCTTCCCGTTAAGCCCTAGACAGTTTTTTTTTTTTTTTTTAAAGCAGCACACCCGGTGTGAAGATCTAAGAAAAAAGTTGCATTGAGGGCTTATTTAGATGACCTTATATCGGCTTGGTTTTCACGCCGAGCCGATATACAGTGTCCTTGTCTGCAGGAGGGGGGATGGAAGAGCCAGGAGCAGGAACTGAGCTCCCGCCCCTTCCCCACCCCTCGCCACTATTTGCAATGGGAGGGCGGGGCGGAGCTAAGCGACAGGACTTAGCTCCGCCCCAGTCTCGCCCCCTTCTATTGCAAATAGTGGCAAGGGGCGGAGAGGGGGTGGGAGCTCGGTTCCTGGTCAACCCCCACCCCCCCCTGCAGACAAGGCCACCGTATATCAGCTTGGCGTGAAAACCAAGCCGATATACGGTTGTCTAAATAAGCCCTTAAGCAAACAGCCTGCGACAAGATCTGAAGATTTTTTTCTGCAACCAATAGGGCTCTAAATTGTTTTTCTCTTCTCTAGTATGAAATGTAATTTTGCTTCGATTGTAACTAACATATATTCTTTCTATTGGAAAAAAAAAAATCAAGCTCCAAAAGTAGTTGTTTTGCTACAAAAAACAGCATGCAATTACACCTCAGGAAGATATGCAAATAGTTGTTGCGTGATTAGATGCCACCTGAGGCCGTAAAAAGATTATTCCACCCGTGGCCTATAAAAAGGCTCTCAGAGGATGCTTGTGTGGAGTGGACCTCTTTTTCCACTTGTGCAGAACTTGCTGACCACTAGACGCCTCTATGATGAATGAAAGAGATTTCACCTAGTTAAGAGTTTGAAAGGGTGGCACATTATTAGAATGTAAGAAGTTGGATGGTCTAATCGGCAAATTGTCTGCCACCTGGGCTGTTCTGACCAGACTGTTAGGGAGTGTTGGAATCAGTAGATGCGTGAGAGCATGCACACAAGGCAATTGCGCTCAGGACACCCTCAACAGACCACCAGTAGAGGAGATTGTCTGATCATTTGACAAGCACAACCAGCTCCAACTGTTTCATTGTACGCCATCCAGAGACAGGTGGAACTATTGTTACATGTCCCTGTGTGTCAGGACTCGAACCCAGGATTTCTTGTTTTGCAGGTGGCAGCTCCACTTACTGAGTTATTCAGCCCTTAGGACAGCTCCCTTAGCCTCATTCCCAATTGCTGCAACTCAGTCCCTGTTTTAGCTATGCCCTGTTCTTGATTGGATATGCTATAAAAGCCTATCCCTTGCACTTCCTCTTTGCGTAATTATTGTGCTTGCTGCCTTTAATCTAGCTCTGCTGCTACTGCTCCTCTCTATAAAATCGCTGTTACCCATTACCAACCCCTGTCTACATCCTGACTACGCTTCCTCCCTGCTCCCTGGTACTGCAACAGATACTTACCAGTTACTGACCCCTGGCTATTCTTCCTGTCTGCTGCCTGGTACTGCAACAGATACTTACCCGTTACTGCCCTTTGCTATTCTTCCTGCCTGCTGCCTGGTACTGCAACAGATACTTATCGTTACTGACCCCTGGCCTTTCTTGACCGCGCTATTTATCCAAATCAGGTTACAACACAAGGCTCCAAACCTGCTCCAGGTCGTTACAATGTGTTTATCAAAACCATTTCCAGACACTAGGCTGAAAGACATTTGATTTTACAGCGTCTATTACATTTAATGCCTTTGGCATTAACTGGACTGTTAAGGAGTGGAACCAGGTTGTATTCAGCAAGAAATCCAGATGTAGTTTAGGCACTGTCGTGTCTGGAGACTTAGGGGGTGAGCAACTCAATTCTGCCTTTGCTGTGGAGTAGCACACTGCCACCACTACTAGTGTGATGGTCTGGAGAGGCCATCACATATGACCTTTGTTCACCCCTAGTAGTGGTACAAGGGACAATGACAGTTCAGCAATATGTTCAGGACATTCTGCAACCACATGTCTTCCCCTCATGGCAGGGTTTCATAGAGACATTTTCCATCAGGATAATACTTGGTCACAAACAGCAAGTGAGTCATTGGAATGCCTCTACAACATTGCCACACTTCGTGGCCTGCTCGGCCACCAGATTTATTGCCAATGGAACATGTCTGGGACCATCTGAGATGCAAACTTCTAATCTAGAACAGGAGTGCACACCATTTGGCTCTCAATGCCATTCTGTGCAGCACCAATTATCTGGACACAGAAATATTAATGCGTGGCTTCTCACATGTAGCTTCCATATCAGGGTGAAGAGGAGTGGCACATAGCAGGGCAAAAGGAATGACCAAGTACTAAGGGTGCACTGTGTAGTTATGTCTGGGTCTCCTATACATTAGGAGAATAAAGTCCCTTCACCCACTTGGCACTCCAGAAATGATTATATGGGTCAGAGGCATTGTATATGCATACAGCTCTCTCCATTACAGTTTATAGGACTTATGAAATGCCATGCCGTCAACTCAACATTCACCATCTACAACATTAAAGCCTGGTTTAGACACAACGATTATCGCTCAAAAAAGCTTTTGAGCAATTTTTGAGCGATAATCATTGTGTGCTTTTTACAGCGCAAGGTGATTGCTCAAACGTAGTCTTCAGTGGCGGGATACAGCTGAAACAATAGTATCAGTTGTATCCCACTGTGAATTTCCTGATAACTTATCACTCAGCATGCTGTAAGATCAGCGACGGCTTAATGAAAACTGCACGATGCCAGTGCAGTTAGACAATGATTATCGCTCGAAAGATGGCTTTGAGCAATTTTTGAGGGAAAATCGTTGTCTAAATTAGCCTTTACAGCCACATGCATTACCTCCTCTCTGGAGTTCCGTATCACAACTTGCATCCAAGCTAGAAGCATCCCAATAGAGCAGGGGTCCCCAACTCCAGTCCTCAGGGACCACCAACTGGTCATGTTTTCAGGATATCCTATGATAAGAACATCTGTGGCAATGTCTGAGGCACCGACCATAATTACATCACCTGTGCAATACTAAGGAAATCCTGAAAACATGACCTGTTGGCGGTCCCTGAGGACTGGAGTTGGGGAACACTGCACTAGAGTACTAGAGCCTCCATCGAAGGGGTCATTTTTTCGCAATAATTCATCCTTTTTCTCTGATATTGTAGTCACTTACTCATATCAAAATTACAATCACACCAATAAAGTTTCATCCCACTCTGACAACTCCTTCTAGGTGCTTGATTTTTTTTTAAAATAATGAGTATTTTTTCTATGCTATTTGTCATTAATAAAAAAAGATGGAAAGAGAGAAAATGGCGACTTCCACATGTGAGATTGTGCGCAAGAAAAATCCCCACATTCTTAACATGAAGATGGCTTCTCCCTTGTGTGAGTTCTCTGATGTCTTACAAGATTTGATTTCATATTAAAACATTTCCCACATTCTGAACATGAAAATGGTTTCTCTCCTGTGTGAATTCTCTGATGTATTTTAAGTTCTGATTTTTTAAAACAGCGTTTCCCACATTCTGAACATGAAAATAGATTCTCCCCTGTGTGCATTCGCTGATGTACAAGTAGTTCTGATTTCTTAAAACAACCTTTTCCACAATCTGGACATGAAAATGGCTTCTCTACTGCATGAGTTCTTTGATGTTGAGCAAGATCCGATTTCACAGGAAAACATTTCCCACATTCTGAACATGCAAAGGGCTTCTCCCCTGTGTGAATGCTCTGATGTCTAAGCAGATGTGATTTTGCACTGAAACATTTCCTGCATTCTGAACATGAAAATGGCTTCTCCCCTGTGTGGCTTCTTTGATGTAGAACAAGGGTTGATTTTGAAGTAAAACATCTCCCACATTCTGAACATGAAAATGGCTTCTCTCCTGTGTGAACTCTCTGATGTTGAGCAAGATGTGATTTTGAAGTAAAATATTTCTCACATTCTGAACATGAAAATGGCTTCTCCCCTGTGTGAGTTCTTTGATGTAGAACAAGAGTTGATTTAGTAGTAAAACATTTTCCACATTCTGAACAGGAAAATGGCTTCTCCCCTGTATGAATTCTTTGATGTGCAATAAGTTCTGATTTCTTGGAACAACACTTCCCACAATCTGGACATGAATACGGTTTCTCTCTTGTGTGAGACCTTAGATGTTCACCCCTTCTGTGACCTTTATTTAGCTTATCAGTCTGGGTTGAATCAGAAGATGGGACCTGTGTAAAAGGATAAGATGATGGATCTTTGCTGTGATGGGCTGAGGGGATATCTGGTATAATGGCAGGTTCTTCATATGTATCTTGTGTGATACCACAGTGATCTGATTTACAGTCTGTAGATATCAGACATCCTTCTGAGCTCCCGGTACCATCATCTGCCAAGAATAAAACTGATTATTTTTAAGTGCCATAATCTTAAAAATAAAATGAATATTTGATAACTATTTTATACAAATTAAAGTCATGTAGCAAAATTCAGTTATTAACCAACTAAGAACAGTGGTGGTACTGATCTTGCAAAGCAACATATTGCCAAAAACAGTCAAAACCACGATCTAGCAATCCAGTAATAATACAAGCCTAGGCCCAGGTGGCTTCTCTAAGGAATACTACTCACTACTAGAGATGAGCGAGTATACTCGCTAAGGCACATTACTCGAGCGAGTAGTGCCTTAGCCGAGTATCTCCCCGCTCGTCTCTAAAGATTCGGGTGCCGGCGGGGGCGGGGAGTGGCGGGGGAGAGCGGGGAGGAACGGAGGGGAGATCTGTCTCTCCCTCTCTCCCCCCCGCAACTCACCTGTCACCCGTGCCAGCCCCCAAATCTTTAGAGACGAGCGGGGAGAGACTCGGCTAAGGCACTACTCGCTCGAGTAATGTGCCTTAGCGAGTATACTCGCTCCTCTCTACTCACTACTATTAACAGAATTACTTCCTGTGCATTTCTTCACAACTCTGTTGGCTTAGAACTTTGGAACACATTTCACAATTTCATACAATTTAAATATAGCCTGGCCTCCACCATGAAATCCGTCAAAGGAGAAAAAAAATGCTTATTGGTATTTTCAGAGGGACCAGGAAAGATTTCTCTCTTTCCCCACTTCTTGCCAATATTACAATAGACCACTTGGTGTTACATGTTCAAACTACCCCTTCTTTCTCAGCGCTCCTATTGCATAACTCAGATTAGGGTGGTGGTCTTTATAAACATCATCCTTCTGGTTCTTAGAAATCCTAAACAAACCCACCTTGAGGTGCTGGACAAGGTAGAGAACTGGGCAATCTGATTGTGAATCTAAATAAAACTGAAGCCCTCTTACTTAAAGGTCCAGGTAGACCCCCATAGTCACATGCCATCTAGTTGCAATCTAATACCATATAATACTTAGGTGAATAAATCCCCAGATGTCTTTCAGAAATCCCAATGTACAGGGTGTAGTCGAAATTCCTGATCCAGCTCTAGATCTCAAAACTGGTGTCCTATATTGAAATAATAACAGTATACTTGAATAGGAAGACATGGATGCACTATGTAAAGGTGTGTGCCCAGAGATGACATTCGGGCTCCCCTCCAGTTTCTTATGGAGATCCAGGTTAGAAATGGAACAAAGTTCTGTATCCCCTTCCCATGGAGTGGGCTCCACTACTAGGATCTGCTCAGGAGAGGCGGTACCTGCCTTCTGTGGTGTGCCTGATCACAGGCATAAAACGTCACACACAGTGGTTGCTGTTGTTGCATCATAAGTCTTTATTTAACAAGGCTTTATTCAATTCTTCTGAATGGCTAGAGTCATTAAATATGTAAATGTTGCTAAACTGATGTTAATCAAGTCTCTACATCCTGTGCCCCAGGTTGAACCGTCCCTTGGCACTATTCCGGGATACACAGTGAACTGTTCAGAATTAGTCCTTATATTGCTCTCTGCCTTTGATGGGAGCAGCACACTCACCACCAGTCGCAGGTTCAAGATGTCCACGTAGCACAAGGTCAAAAAGGCTGCGAATGAAGCTCCAACAGTGAAGAGGAGCGTGGCAGGAAAGCAAATGTTGCAGAAACAGTTCTCATGAGATGTCAGGTAGTACGAGCTGTTAACCACTCTTTACCAGTCAGTAACCATGCAATAATGCACAAACTTATGAGCCCCGATACGAGGCGTCCTCAGCCGCATAAACACTCACTTCCTCTGGAATTCCTGCACTACAGCTCCTCTTCCTGAAAAAAATATCCCACCCAGCCTCCCTCGGACAATCATAACCCCTCCTAGGAAAGGAACAGTGACTGCAATATCACACGAACCACCAAATAGCACCATAACATTATCACTAGAAATGAGCGAGTATCTCCCCCGCTCGAGACGGAAGGTTCGGGTGCCGGCAGCGGGCAGGGAGCTGCGGGGGAGAGCGGGGCAGAACGGAGGGGAGATCTCTCTCTCTCCCTCTCTCCCCCCCGCTCCCTCCTGCTGACTGCCGCTACGAACCACTCCCCCGCGACGGCACCCAAACCTTCCGTCTCGAGCGGGGAGATACTCGCTAAAGGCAATGCTCGCTCAAGCAATTGCCTTTAGCGAGTATACTCGCTCATCACTAATTATCACACATATATTCTTACTAATATAACTCACCAAAGAGTCCTGAAAAACATGTGCGTACTGGAAGGAGGCCCAACATAGATCAGTACCTGAATCTCCTGACGACAACAGAAGATGACTTACTGGATGAAATGCCAATGCCATGGCAGAAGGAGGCCACTTCAGGGATGCTTTGGCATAGGCTGCACTACCAGAACTTACATCATAGCAGCAGTCCCACAGCCCTTAGAGACATGACAAGTGGATTTCCGCTTATAACATGCTACCCTTCAACTTTGCAATTGGATTTTACTGTCTTTCTCTTACGGAGGGCCACAACACAAAATTGAAATCCATGTTCTGGGGCACACAAGGGCCAATGCACCAAACCATTGTTTAGCTTATCCACACTTTCCTATTCATCTGTGCTATTATTTCAATATAGGACACCTGTATTGAGGTATAGTGCTGGATCAGATTTTTTAACTGTTTTACGCAGGGAACCTTTTACAATAGGCAGAAAACCCGCCCTAACAAGGGAAAACATGACTACGTATCTTAGCCACTAGCAGACCCTACGTGGGATAGGAGAGAAAACCACAGAAAACAAGATATTAAATAGCAACTGTAGTACTTAGCTTTGTTAAACATCAGACAAACAGGAGATTCAGTACCAAGCTCTGACATCTACCACAGTCAGAGGAAGACTGAAAATAAACAGCAACGAGCTAAGAGCAAGCCCGGGTTAAATAGTCCTTCCAAATTACCCACAGGTGAGACCAAGCAAGTCTCACCTAGTACCACTCCCACCACAGCTAGAAGATGAAGAGAAACACATAAAGACCTGAACCAGATTACAAGAAAGGAAGAGATCCCAGAACTGCTGCAATAGTACATGTCTGTTTCAGTGGCACCTGCTTCCTGGTTCCGGCAGTACTCTCTGCTGAAGTCCATGGAGCTTAAAAAAATCTATATAAAATATCTGCAGCCGCTGACTGAGGAGAATCTGTGACTCCTCTCTGCTGTATTTAGTGGTGACTACTCACCTGGGCGGTTACCTGTAGGAATCTCCTCTTTACACCGCTGATCGCCCCTCACATTTGTCTCTGTAGTATTAATATCGGTCAGATCTTCATCCGGATACAAAAGCTGTGAGACAAATATTGTAAAAGTCAACAGACGGTTGGAGAAGTCGTGTGGAAGGTTTTACATGACCAAAAAAGATCCTTAATCATTATGATGACTAAAAATGACCTGACAGAAGTAGTTATCTGAGCCACACAGCTGCAGGGCTAGAAGCCGGATATATATTAGATGGCGGCTCAATGACCCCTCAGGAACCTCATACACATGTATATCCGGCATGGCTAGACACGCTGCAAGTTGTCTCAGTGGAGGAGATCAGCGTCTACCAGACACATCTGCTGTTTGTCTCGGGGATATAAAGGAGCAGATAGATATAAATCCAACCTGTTGGCTCCTTATTCCCACCAGCAGTCTCCACCACCAGAAAACTGGGAGAAGATCCAGACCACATGTAATGTCTCTGGTCAGCGGTAATCCTGCCATCTCCACCGGCCTCATCACACAAGGAGAAGACATCTAATAAGACTGAAGACAAGAGCTTCACAGCCTTCTACAGATCAGAGGGACATCTCCATCTACCTGATGGTCCTGTGAAAGAAGAGGACGGGGACATCTCTCTGGTGGGCTTCTCTTACTGGATGGAACTGGAGGAAACACAGACAGACACTGAAGTCATTCTTTACATACAGATAATAAAGTCCCCGTGTATTTAGTCCTGTCTATTACCTGGTGATGGGAGCGGCTGGCGGGTCTCCATCATGGCCTCCTTGTACAGATCCTTGTGTCCTTCTAAATACTTCCACTCCTCCATGGAGAAATAGACAGCGACATCCTGACACCTTATAGGAACCTGACAACACAATATACAGTCATTACCCAGAAGCCTCCAGTGCTGTTACTGTATAATGTCCCAGCATTCCCTGCAGCGTTACCTCTCCAGTCAGCAGCTCAATCATCTTGTTGGCGAGTTCTAGAATCTTCTGTACATTGATGTCCTCATATATCAGGGGTTGAGGTGGGGGCCCCGTGATTAGGCTTAGGGGTCTTCCCCATTCTACACACACAGGGGCCCGACAGCCATCACTAGAGGTCTTCTTCACTTCTGTGTAATCCTGTATATGGGGAGACAATAATAAATATCACTACAGACATTTCCAGAATGCATCACCTCTCCAGTGACATCATCTGTTATTACCATAGATAAGGATGATGTAATGTGACATCATCAGAATCTCCACCCTCTTGAGTGACATCATCAGTTATTACCGTAGATAAGAATGATGTCATGTGACATCATCTCTGGCCCGAACATGTCAGCTGCACCTCAAGAAAATCTTTACAATACACCCTTTTCTCACCGTGCTCACGCAAAAAAATGATAACTGTTGCCCTTATCCACTCTCGGCACGATTATTGCAACTCACTGCTGGTTAGCCTCCCATGCTCCAGACTCTCCCCTTTCCAATCTATCCTGAATGCAGCAGCCAGATTAATCTTCCTGTCCAGCCACTACTCGGGTTTGCCTCTGCCCTGTGCCGGTCACTGCACTGGCTGCCCGTCAAATAGAGAATTCGATTCAAACTCACTACCTTCGTCCATAAAACTCTCCATAGCACTGTGCCCAGTCTGTGCCCTCCGCTCAGCTAATAAAATCAGATTAAGCGCCCCTTTAATTGGAACCTCTGTCTCCCGCCTCTAAGACTTCTCGAGAGCAGCACCAATCCTCTGGAACGTGCTACTTAAAACTATCCGGGCAATCCCTGACACAAACAACTTCAGGCAAGCCCTAAAAACGCACCTCTTCAGGGAGGCATACCATATCCCCTAAACCAGTGATGGGCAACCTTTTGAGCTCGGTGTGTCAAAATTCGCCAAAAAAACGAGCATAACTCGGGTGGTGTGTCACTTCGAATAAAAAATCCATAAATTCGCAATATTTATAGTTTAAATAACAAATATGTATAATTGTAATGTATAACTGTATTTAATAAACCCAAAACCCCCACAGCACAGGCCCTCGCCTCTCCCAGCCTCCCCCTCACTTATCTCAGTAATGATGAGCCACCAGCAGTGATAATGCTCCTCACAGCGGCCCCCAGCAGCGACAGCGACCCCCACAGTGGCAGTGCCCCCCACAGCGGCCCCCAGCAGCGACAGCGCCCCCCCACAGTTACAGTGTCCCCCACAGCGTCCCCCAGCAGCGACAGCGACCCCCAGTGACAGTGCCCCCCACAGCGACCCCCCAGCGGTGACAGCGCCACCCACAGTGAGTGCCCCCCACAGCGGCCCCCAGCAGCGACAGCGACCCCCACAGTGACATTGCCCCCCACAGCGGCCCCCCAGCAGCGACAGCGCCACCCACAGCGGCCCCCCAACAGCAACAGTGCCACCCACAGTGGCCCCCCAGCAGTATCTGCTCCCCACAGCAGCCCTCAGGAGTATCTGCCCCCCACAGCGGCCCCCAGCATTACCTGCCCCCCACAGAGGCCCCCGAGCAGTATCTGCCCCCCACAGCGGCCCCCCAGCAGCGACAGCGCCACCCACAGCGGCCCCCCAACAGCAACAGTGCCACCCACAGTGGCCCCCCAGCAGTATCTGCTCCCCACAGCAGCCCTCAGGAGTATCTGCCCCCCACAGCGGCCCCCAGCATTACCTGCCCCCCACAGAGGCCCCCGAGCAGTATCTGCCCCCCACAGAGGCCCCACAGCATTACCTGCCCCCTTACAGTGGGCCTCCCAGCGTTGACTGCCCCCTTACAGTGGGACCCCCAGCGGTGACTGCCCCCTTACAGTGGGCCCCCCAGCGGTGACTGCCCCCTTACAGCGGGCCCCCCCAGCGGTGACTGCCCCCTTACAGCGGGCCCCCCCAGCGGTGACTGCCCCCTTACAGCGGGCCCCCCCAGCGGTGACTGCCCCCTTACAGCGGGCCCCCCCAGCGGTGACTGCCCCCTTACAGCGGGCCCCCCCAGCGGTGACTGCCCTCCACGAGACCCACGTAATTACCTCGTGGACACTCCACTTCCCCAGTGCCCGGCGCACCGCCAACACTGTGACGTGTCAGTGTGTTGCAGGACGCCTCCTCCCCCGGATGTGGAACCAACAGGTAGGAGACATCGGGGGACGGGGGGGGGGGGGGGGGGGGGGGGGAGGAGGATCCCGGGATCAGCGCTGCTAGTAGTGCTGGTTAGTGAATACCAGCAGGGGAGTCACGACCCCTGACGGTATTCATTAACGGGGTGAGCGGCCCCATGTCAGCGACTATGGCTATGCGTGTCATAGGTTCACCATCACGGCCCTAAACCAAACCCCTCTGTACTCCCGCTGATAACATGCTCCCTGGCCTACTGACTGCAATGCTTGCTAGCCATAATCAACTCCCCCCATGTCGTCATACCGATTCAGCCACCATAGCACCCCACACTCCCCACCTGGCCGTACCTTCTACATCTCCAGCCCCTGTACCTTCTGTATCACCCCACTATTCGCAGTATGTAAGCTTGTTGGAGCAGGACCCTCACCCCTATTGTTTCCATCAATTGATAACTACATGTGGTTTTTGTATCTTTGCTTTTTGTTTCTGTTCCTCATGTCTTGTAAGCGCTGCGGAATATGTTGGTGCTATATAAAAAAAGATTATTATTATGATCTCTTTCCTCTCCGGTGACATCATCTGTTATTACCACAGATAAGAATGATGTAATGTGACATCATCAGAATCTCTCACCTCCCCAGTGACATCATCTGTTATTACCACAGATAAGAATGATGTAATGTGACATCATCAGAATCTCTCACCTCCCCAGTGACATCATCTGTTATTACCATAATTAAGAATGATGTAATAGGACGTCCTCAGAATCTCTCACCTTTCCAGTAAGCTGATAGAGTATCTCCAAGGTGAGATTTAATACACTCTCCGCCATCTTGTTCCTGTCCTTCTCCATGCTCGATGGGTCTACCAGGAAAAATATCTCATATAAAATATATGAACAGCGAATGCTATATTGTTGAAATGTGACTGAAGACGAGGAAAAAAATAAAAACCTCATAAAATTGCATTAAAAAAAATAACACAATAATGACAGCCTGCACACGCACGGATTTGCATTGCAGACGCCGCTGCTGCCAGGGCCGGATTCCGCGTGCAGGCGGCCTGCAGGAGATAATGAGGGGAAACATGTGAGGACATAATAAAGTGTAGATTTGGTACTCTTATTTTTGCATGGATTGGGACACGAGGGGAAGAGATTTTCGAGGCAGTTTGAGGTTAAAGGGAACCAGCATCAAGCTCTTCCTCTGCAATTTAAGCTGTGCGGTGTTAACTAGAGATGGGCGAGCATCGCTCTTCTCGGGTAACTGCATACTCGTCCGGGAAAATTTGGGGGGTTAGCGGGGGGGAGAGATATATTAATACATTAGACTATTACGGATGCAGCAATGCCATTTTTTAAAATCAACTAAAGAAGGTAATTATGTGCCATTTTTGGAGGTTAGGGGGAGGTATGACGGCAGCCATCGTATGTTCAGCGGGGTCATGCAATCTAGAAATGTCTGATTTGGAGGGTCTCACCCCTGGAAGCAAATTTGGGATTTCAGCCGCAGTTCAGTAGCGGTGAGCGATTCCAGCGACCTCATTGGTTGTTGGGTACACCCCCCCCCCCCCTTGGAGATGTGCACGAGTGGGCGGCCCGTTAAATAAGCAGCAGCAGGGCCGTAGGAGGGTCGGCAACTAACCCAAACCCTAAACCTAACCCTAACCCTAAACCCTAACCGCAAACTCTAAACCCAACCCCCCCCCCTCGTGCAGATCTCCAAAGGGGTCTGTGTACCCAACAACCAATGATGTCACTGGAATCGCTCACCGCAACTGAAGTGCGGCTGAAATCCAATATATGCCCCCTGGAAGGGCTGTGAGCAGGACAATAACAATGGCTGACTACATGGCAGGTGAAGGAGGTGGAGATGTACATCTGGGGGCTGATGCATGATTGTGAAGGAGTTAATAGTCCCCTCCCCCAGCGGTTCTGAAACACACTTACCTCCACCTGAAGAGCTGGACAACAGCTGTGTGTCTACAGGACCTGTGATGATGTCACTGTCATGTGATCAGTCACATGTGTGGGAGGAGTCAGGGATCATATGGCTTACGTGACACTCGCCTGCTAGAGGTTTCTAGAAGGTGTTGTTTCCCCGGGTTTCATCACACATTACAGGAGCTCCGTGCCTCGTGTCATGTGATCACCATCACGGGTCCTTCAAGTTTAGAGGCAAATGCTAAATCCTAGTGAGCTAAAGGACCTCTGCTGACGTCAGAACTCCGCCCAATTATGTCACATGATGGTGACCGCAGGTCCTTCAGCCACCACTGATCCTCTTTTCTCCTGAGCTCCTCCTCCTCAGGTACTGATGATGTCATCACAGGTCCTTCTCCTCTGTAGCAGATACAGAACAGGCCCTGGTGGGGTAGTTATGGCTGGTGGTCACTGTGGATGTGGATGAAGACCTCTTGTTCTCTCTGTTATCAGTCAGCTATTTTCCATTATTCATTGACTTGTATACACAGGAGGTACGTACACAGACCCCACAACTTTGGGTCAGTGAAAAGAGGGGTAATTGTTTGGTGTACGTGGTGGTCATTTATTTTTTAAGCTATGCCTCTGGTGTCTCATAATAATATTGCCATCCTGCATGCACCGCATTGCCCCACTCAGCAATAATAGCACCACACAATAATGCCCCCTGCATGCCCTCACATTCCCCGCCCAGTAATAATGCTCCTGCATTCTCCCCCCTCAGTAACAATGCCTCCACTAAATAATATCCCCACATTTGACCGCTCACTAATAATGCCCCTCTGCTCAGCAATAATGCTGCCACTCAATAATTCCCCCTGTGTGCCCCACACAATAATGCCCGCCTGCATGCCCTCACATTCCCCAGCTTAGTAATAATGCTGCCACTCAATATTGCCTCCCTGTATGCCCACATATCCCCTGCTCAGCAATAATGGCACCACACAATAAAGCCCCCTGCATAACCTCACATTCTCCTGCTCAATAATGCACCACTGCATGCCGGCAAATTCCCCCACCCAGGAATAATGCCCCTGCATGCTCCCTCCTCAGTAATAATTTACCCACTCAGTAATCACGTCCCCTATTATGCCCTCACATTGCCACATTCAGTAATAATGTTCCTGCATGCCCTGAAATTCCCCTGCTCAGAAATAATGCCCCCACACAATACTATACCCTGCATGCCCCCACATTCCCCTTCTCAATAATGCCCTCCTGCATGCCCCCACATTCCCCTTCTCAATAATGCCCTCCTGCATGCCCTCACATTCCCCTTCTCAATAATGCCCTCCTGCATGCCCCCACATTCCCCTTCTCAATAATGCCCTCCTGCATGCCCTCACATTCCCCTTCTCAATAATGCCCCCTTGCATGCCCTCACATTCCCCTTCTCAATAATGCCCTCCTGCATGCCCTTACATTCCCCTTCTCAATAATGCCCCCCTGCATGCCCCCACATTCCCCTTCTCAATAATGCCCTCCTGCATGCCCCCACATTCCCCTTCTCAATAATGCCCTCCTGCATGCCCCCACATTCCCCTTCTCAATAATGCCCTCCTGCATGCCCTCACATTCCCCTTCTCAATAATGCCCCCTTGCATGCCCTTACATTCCCCTTCTCAATAATGCCCTCCTGCATGCCCTCACATTCCCCTTCTCAATAATGCCCTCCTGCATGCCCTCACATTCCCCTTCTCAGTAATGCCCCCCTGCATGCCCTCACATTCCCCAGCTCAGTAATGCCCCCCTGCATGCCCTCACATTCCCCAGCTCAGTAATGCCCTCCTGCATGCCCTCACATTCCCCAGCTCAGTAATGCCCTCCTGCATGCCCTCACATTCCCCAGCTCATTAATGCCCTCCTGCATGCCCTCACATTCCCCAGCTCATTAATGCCCTCCTGCATGCCCTCACATTCCCCAGCTCATTAATGCCCTCCTGCATGCCCTCACATTCCCCAGCTCAGTAATGCCCTCCTGCATGCCCTCACATTCCCCAGCTCAGTAATAATGTCTCTGCTCAGTAATAACTCCCCTCTCAGTACCAATGCATCCACTCAGTAATCATGTCTCCGTTTACCCCCCACTTAGTAATAATGCCTCTTTGCATGGCTCTACATGTTCCTCTCTCAGTAGCAATGTCCCCACTTAATAGTAATGCCTCAGAGTGCCCCTCATTAATAATGCCCATGCTCATTAAAGAGGTTTGCCAAGTATATATATTTTTAATGACCAGGCATGCTTCAAAATAACAAAAGAATAGATACTTACCTTACTTCTTAGCTCTTGTTGCGCTTACTTCTGGCTTGTGATCATGTGATCACTATGGCCAATCCTTTCTCTCGGTGTTGGCTAGGGATTGGCTGCCAATCCCATGCTAGACAGCATGTAAGTGTGCTACCTGGAAGTGAGCAGGTGACCGGAGAAGTAGGGGGAGTGAAATGAGTGCGTCTAAGTTGTTTTATTATTCTTCTCCATTCCCAGTCGCTCCTGCGGGGTAAGTCTCCTGGGAACTCATTCCGGGATGGTGGGAATGTCCTGCGAAATCCCGGACAATTAGCAGACATGTATACATAGACCAGGACAATCAGGAGACATGTATATATAGACCAGGACAATCAGGAGACATGTATATATAGACCAGGACAATCAGGAGACATGTATATATAGACCAGGACAATCAGGAGACATGTATATATAGACCAGGACAATCAGGAGACATGTATATATAGACCAGGACAATCAGGAGACATGTATACATAGACCAGGACAATCAGGAGACATGTATACATAGACCAGGACAATCAGGAGACATGTATACATAGACCAGGACAATCAGGAGACATGTATACATAGACCAGGACAATCAGGAGACATGTATACATAGACCAGGACAATCAGGAGACATGTATACATAGACCAGGACAATCAGGAGACATGTATACATAGACCAGGACAATCAGGAGACATGTATACATAGACCAGGACAATCAGGAGACATGTATACATAGACCAGGACAATCAGGAGACATGTATACATAGACCAGGACAATCAGGAGACATGTATACATAGACCAGGACAATCAGGAGACATGTATACATAGACCAGGACAATCAGGAGACATGTATACATAGACCAGGACAATCAGGAGACATGTATACATAGACCAGGACAATCAGGAGACATGTATACATAGACCAGGACAATCAGGAGACATGTATACATAGACCAGGACAATCAGGAGACATGTATATATAGACCAGGACAATCAGGAGACATGTATACATAGACCAGGACAATCAGGAGACATGTATACATAGACCAGGACAATCAGGAGACATGTATATATAGACCAGGACAATCAGGAGACATGTATATATAGACCAGGACAATCAGGAGACATGTATATATAGACCAGGACAATCAGGAGACATGTATATATAGACCAGGACAATCAGGAGACATGTATACATAGACCAGGACAATCAGGAGACATGTATATATAGACCAGGACAATCAGGAGACATGTATATATAGACCAGGACAATCAGGAGACATGTATATATAGACCAGGACAATCAGGAGACATGTATACATAGACCAGGACAATCAGGAGACATGTATACATAGACCAGGACAATCAGGAGACATGTATACATAGACTGTCTGCTTTGTTGCAATATTTTGCTAGAAATTTGCAGCAAATACTGAAAAAAGTCCTAAAAACTTTACCTTTAATTCCAACCTGATGGCTTTTGGGAAAAATGAACCATTTTTAATCTATACACTACCAGCCAAACATTTTCAGAAGTTCTCAATTTTTCCAGTTATTTTTATATTAACAAGTCCAACAAATAATGTGAAATGGTTCAAAAGTAAGTGAAAAACATTAAAAAATATTATGGCATTTTAACCTGAAATGCAACAATAGTATGAATTTATGATTTTAACCAAAGGTGTTTCTTTTCAGGGAAGGACAGCTGCTCTGCAGCACAGAAAGCAAATCATGGTTTGAAATTGGATACAAACTGTTCCTACAGCTGTTTCAACTTTTGTAGATTACTTTCAAACCATCTGATTCTAAATAAGCAGTGTTGGAACAGACTGCATTACAACACCCCCTAGGGCAGGATTTGGACTATTTTGCTTTTCAGGATGGAGCATATGGCTATCATAATGGCAAGAAAAAGATAATTAACCGAAGAAGATGATTATATCTGTTTGAATTGTAGCTCTGTCCTACAGAGAAATTGCCAAGAACGCCAAGGTGGCAGTCAGTACAGTTTCCTATAACATCAGAAGTCACTTGGAAACTGGAGAAAACTCTGACAGGAGGAAGTCAGGCAGACCAAAGGTCATTACAAAGTCAGATGACAAGTTTTGGGGTGTGAACAGTTTGCGTAACTGATGCCTCGCAGTACAAAATATTCAAGCACAGCTTAATGCAACAAAATAAGCAAGTTAGTATTCCAACTGTGAAGAGTAGACCTCTAGCTGCAGGTTGGACAGGTAGAGTATCAGTAAGAAAGCCACGGATAAGATTGCAAAATAAAAAAAAATGGCATACCGGGAGACAAGGAGCTGTTTAAGAGGCCGATCTTGAACAGCCAGAACTGGGTATATGACGTGGATGCAAGGTTTCCCTTGGAGGACTCAGAAACCCAGGCTACAGGTAGGCCCCTCACCTGTCACCTACCCCTCACCTACAGAATATATCATACCCATCAGCTGATCCCAATCCTGGAGAGTTGGACACTGCCCCAGGTCATTCTCACATCTGGAAAACCAAAAGTGGAGAGCGCTTTCTTGGATAGTATTTCTCAGTAAGTAATTCAATCAAAGGAGAGATATCATATTCACCTTATGACTTTATACAGAGAGCATGACATCTATAGAAGGTTTGTAATCAAGCACAGGGTTTGCGTCATCCTCTGCATCTGTAGCGCTTCTGAGTTTGGAGTCCCAGGTGTAGCAACCATGCAGGTCCAAAGAGTAATCAGGGGACAGTCAGAGGTCAGTATAAGGTGATCTCAGGTTGCAGTACAGAAGAGGAGGCAGGTATTGTGGTCAGGAGGGAAGCTAGAGGTTGGTATCAGGTGGCCTCAGTTAGTTTGTAGAGGAGCAGGCAGGAGAGGAGCTTGACTAAGGCTGTGAAGCACGATAATCATGTACTGATGCAGTGGCAGGTTCATGTTTTTTTAGTGAACCTGATTAGAAGCAGGGTAGGGACAGGAACAGCAGGCAGGAACTAGGTAACTGGGATCATGGAACAAGGCTAGGTTCAGCAGAAGAGCTTGTCCAGCAAGCTGGATAGCTTACTGGGGAGGGAGAGTGGTCAAAGCACAGGAGGTCCTAGGTTGGAGTCCTGACAGCATCCTTAAAGTAGTCCTGGATATTCATGAGCTGCAGACTAGCCACATCCACCCTCCAGCCATTGACTGACAGCTTTCTGCTTATTACTGTGTATAGAGAGAGAAAGCTGGCAATCAGTGGCTGGCAGCAGACGAATATCCAGAACTGCATTAAGTACCCCATTTAGTGTATATTGGTAACATCCGCTTCTCCTGGCCATGTGCATAGCCTTACATTTATCGATGTTGAACTTCATTTGCCATTTTTCAGCACAAGCCCCCAGCTTATCTAGGTCCGTTTGTAGCTGCACATTGTCCTCTGCTGTATCTTGTATAATTTTGTGTCATCTGCAAACATTGATATTTTACTGTGCAGTCCCTCTATCAGGTCGTTGATAAATATATTGAACAGAATAGGGCCCAATACTGAGCCCTGTGGCACCCCACTAGTGACTGTGGTCCAATCAGAGTACGAACCATTTATTACCACCCTCTGCTTTCTATCTCCGAGCCAGTTCCTTACCCAGATACACATGTTTTCACCCAATCCGAGCTGCCTCATTTTGTATATTAGCCTATTATGTGGCACGGTGTCAAATGCTTTAGAGAAATCCAGATATACTAGATCAATAGATTCTCCCTGGTCCAGCCTAGAGCTTACTTCATCGTAGAAACTGATCAGATTGGTCTGACATGACCGACCCCTCATGAACCCATGCTGGTGAGGAGTTATTCCCTTGTTCTCCTTGAAAGCAGTATTCCTGCAAGTCAATGTCAAACCTTTCAACAAGTCTTGAAATAATGACTGGGCATAGAAGCCAAAGCCAGAATCTTCTCTAAAAGTAAAAAAAACACATGTGCAGACAGACTGTTTGTTTTTTTTCTCCTCATCAGTGTGTAGTAGGTGTCTTGAGTCTGCGTCCGGAGGCCTATGATGTGGGTCAAGAGGGGTACAATTTCTCCTTAGGGAGAACACCTAGAGAGTGTGAGGAGATGTACAAGGCCATGAATCCCTGAAGGGGACCTGAACCATAGCAGCTATGACCACTATGATAAGACATTCAGAATTTCTGTACTGCAATGCCTTATCGCGTGTAATACTGATCATAGGGAATGGCAAGCCGGGACGCTAATATCTGGTGTACTTTTGCCACGGCAACCCGTCAGCCCTCCACGATTACATTGCAGAGGTCTGATGACGTCACAGAGGGAGTGCCCTCCCTTTGTGAACCCTTTTCATGCCGTGATTAGTAACAGCCGGCTCCCCAGACCTTCGCCTGACTTCAAAGGATTTTTATACGGCCAATTTCCAGAACCTATTAAACAAAATTAGATAGGATTTGAACAATTGGAAAAAAGCTTATTCTCATGGCTTGGCAGATGCTTCATTTTCAAAATGAACGTCCTCCCATGCGTCCTGTGTGTCTTTTAGGCACCACCCATCTCTATTCCCAGGCTCTACTTCAAACACCTAAACTCTTTAAAGGGGTTGTCCGGCCATAAAGAATGAATCTCATTACTTCTATTTGCCCAATACAATGCACTTTGTAATATACATTGTGCATTGTAAATTAGGCAAACAGAAGTTATTCACTTACCTTTTGGGGTGCCCCCCCTTGTGTTGCTCCTCGGTTGCCATTGGATCCGACAAGTCTTCTTGTCAGGCCAGCTCCAGGTGTTCTCTGCACAGGGACGCGCTTCTTCTACTCCGCGCATGCGCAGTAGATCTTCTTCTGCTGGCTGCTTCAGGAAGCTCTGGTCTGCCTGCAGGGGCCGCGCGGCCGCGGGACCTCAGCTGACAGGTAAGGGGAGTGGAGGAGGGGGAGTGGAGTGCCGGTCTCTCACGGGGGAGGGGTGCTGCGAGCTGTCAGTAGTCAGGGGTGGGGGTGGGGAGGTGTAGGGGTGACAGACCTGTCAGTCAGTAGTCCCAGGATGGGGGTGAGGGGGAAGGTGGGGGAGCTGCTGGTCAAAGCTGTCAGCCAGTAGGGGGGGGGGATGCTGCTGGTCGGAGCTGTCAGCTGGTGGCTTGCGGGGGAGGGGGGGGGCTGCTGGTCGGAGCTGTCAGCTGGTGGCTTGCGGGGGAGGGGGGGGGGCTGCTGGTCGGAGCTGTCAGCTGGTGGCTTGCGGGGGGGGGGGGGCTGCTGGTCGGAGCTGTCAGCTGGTGGCTTGCGGGGGAGGGGGGGCACTGGAGGGGGACACTGTTGGGTGCATGTGTGTGGGGGCAGTGTGGAGGGGGCGCTGTGTGTGGACACTGAGGGGGGGGCATTTGTGTGTGTGTAGGGCATGTTTGGTGCTACTTTCACTTTCAATAGCAGAGGATCGCGATTCTCTGCTATTGAAAGTGCTGATAGAGATCACGATCTGCTCCTACAGCTCTGACAGCTGTAGCAGGGGATTCCTTCATCTCAGCATGTCCCCTCATTACTGGACACTGTGACAGGGCTGTCACTGTGTCCAGTGATGAGGGGACATGATGAGGAGATGAAGGAATCCCCTGTCACAGCTCTAGCAGGAGATCGCACTGCTCTCCCTGTCCTCTCACTGCTCTGAATGGGGCCGGACGGCTGCCGGCTCCATTCAAACAGTGAAGCGTGCGTTTGCATTATGACGCCGGTCCTCCAGTCATGTGACCGGTGTCATCGGGAGCGCGCACGCTGAGAAGAGAGAGGCAGCAGTGCATCATGGGAACTACCCAGCGGCGCCATCTTTGAAAAATTCTTCAGGCAAACTTTATAAAGGGAAGAAAAGAAATAAAAAGGTGAGCAGAATATCGATTTTTATGGGAAAGGCTGTTGTGTGTGATGCTTCTACTCTACAGGGCATTCATGGGGGAAAAAAAATCAGTTTGGGCGGCGGACAACCCCTTTAATGAACAAATTCACGTGGGCAGAGAAATCTCCATGTATTGCCAAGACCTAAACTGGAGGGAGGTCTGGGACTACCAAAGTTGATGGCATACCATCAAGCATCAGATCTAGCACGAGTCGAAGATTGGAATAGGTATGAGGATCTAAAACATTGGATATCTCTAGAATAAAGTGCTACACCTGTACCTTTGACCGCATTAGCATGGCTTCCAGATAAAATTCCCATTCATATTAAAAATCACGTCACAGTAGGACCCACATTGAAAGTGATATTGAAGACCTTTCCAAGATTGGAGGCATCTCTGGCACCTTCCCTTCCTTTTTCCACTCCTGCATAATGAGGGCTTCCCCCTGGGTATGGAGAAAGGGATATTTCAACATTGGCAAGTTAACCACAAAGACAAAGCACACCATTTCCTCCAAAATGGATCATGGATGCCCACGTTCTCATTTCACTACCCTCCCCACAAATTTTCTCTCATATTAAGACGCCTTTGGAACAACTGTGCAACACACAAGGCCCAAATAGAAACTACCTCACGTACTTACACCTTACTGAATTGACAGTCTGAATCACCAGATCCCATCTACATAAAAAAATGGGAGAGAGATCTCTCAATGTCATTTACAGAGGAACAAAAGCAAAAAATCTACACCTTCACGGATTAATCCTCTATATCCAGTAGATTTCAAGAGTCAGGGTTCAAGATTGTATCTCGTTGGTACATGGTGTCCTCCGCCTCCACATCATGATGCCTGCTGTATCTCTACTTTGCTGGACATGCGGGAGAGAACGAGGTACTCTGATGCATATCGTTTGGGAGTGTCCTGTACTGGCCGGCTTCTGGTCGGAGGTCTGACGCATTACATCCAAATTTCCTATTACCTAAATCTCCGTAGTTGTTTTTGCTGCACTTAGGTGGAAATTGGAATGTCACTTATTAGTACTCTGTGGCAGAGGCGTAACTTGAAGCTTCCGGGCCCCAATGCAAAACCTGTAACAGGGCCCCCAACTATAATACTTTATTCATAGTACTGGGTTCCCTATATTGAGAAGAGAGGCCTTATGGGCCCCCTGAGGCTCCTGGGCCCGGGTGCAGCCGCATCCCTTGCATCCTCTATAGTTACGCCCCTGGCCTGTGGTACGTCATCTGGTGGATGCGGCTCGGGCATGTATCCCGAAGCTTTGGCGTGAGTCAGTGCCACCTCGGCTCTCTTTATGGTTTAATATGATACTGGGAATCAGAGAGATGGAAGACCTTATGGCATCTCTTAAAGGAACACAAGTCAAATTCCTAAAAACATGGTTTTATTGGAACAAATTCCCAAACTCCCCCGAATATAGATTTTTACATTGTGTGTTATACACATATATAACTGATGGTCCTATTTGCTACCTACTTTATTTCTCTGTCCCTGTACATCCCTAACCCCTTTGCCCTCCCTCACCCAATTTACCTCAATTCCCTTTTTCTCCTCCCCTATACCCCCGCCCCTTCCTCCCCACACACACACGGTTCCTGATTAAGGTTACTGTTGAAATAACATCTATAAAGAAGAAAACACTGGCATGCCTGCAAATAGTGTTTTTATGTTGATTCATGGATATACCGCTTATTTTACTCAAATGTCGGGACATAATAAGTTCTAATTGGCTAGACATGCGTACAACTCCACTGCTAAATAAAAATTACAAATAAAAAATATATATAAAAAAAACAGCTGGTTCCCGCTGCCGGATGGTGCGGGTTGACTTCTGAACCCACGCCATCCACAGGACGTAGGCTTACGTCCTGTTGCATTAAGTACCCTGCAGCCAGGATGTAAACTTACACCCTGTGGCATTAAGGGGTTAAACGGCCCTTGCAACAATAACAATATAACTCTCCTCACATCTATGTAACCGTTTTGTCTTGTAATGGGATGTTGGATGATATATGTGATTGCAAGTGGTATGTAAGAGAGTAGTTCTTCTGAGGTCCGTAGAGAGAGTGCCAGCCACATGGTGGTACCTTTAACGCTCTTGAGGTGAAGTATGGTGGAAGAAGAAAGGTATCGGATGTCCTTATCCAAGACTGCATCTACCTAAGGAGTAGGAAAGTGAAGTCTGCCGTGCCGTGTCTGGCAGAAAATGTGAGTGTGCAGTGGAGTGTCTCTTTTCCCTCCTCCGGAGTGTTCTGTTTTCCAGGAGCGGTGCTACACAGATAACTTGGACTGTGGGCCCGGTATTATCCTGTGTCCTCCTCTCTGACCTTAACCGTCTCCTGCACTGGTGTGTAATTTATCAACACGTTTTCCTGTAAATTCATCCGTTAGAAAACTTCAAGTAAAGTTTGGTTGCTGCGCGTTCCCAGTAACTGTGTGTTCTACAATTTACCCGTGTGTGTACTTCATTACTTTCACCTTGATTTCACTGCGGAGTAAGGAACAAGGGTCATCCATGACAACTTCCTATACAGGTAAACTCCACCATCAGTATTTGCCTGAAAAGGCCTGTCAGCGCCTTGGCAAAGGGTTACACGCATCCCTCATGGGAGGAGTAGGTAGAGCCACCATGACAAGTGGCATCTCTACTAGAGATGAGCGAACGTACTCGGTTCGGGTGTTTTTGCACTCGAGCACCGCTTTTTCCGAGTAACTGACTACTCGGGCGAAAAGATTCAGGGGGCTCCAGGGGTGAGCGGGGGGTTGCAGAGGGTAGTGGGGGGGGGGGGGGGGGGGGGAGAGAGCTCCCCCCTGTTCCCCACTGCTACCCCCCGCTCCACCACACTGCCCCCCGGCGCCCCCCGAATCTTTTCGACGGAGTAGTCAGTTACTCTGAAAAAGCAGTGCTCGAGTCAAAAACGCCCGAAACGAGTATGTTCGCTCATCTCTGATCTCTACCCCTGCCATCTCCTCACTGCTGTGCTTGGTGACTTGGCCGCTGCACCCGGATGAGGGGCAAAAATGCTAAAACAATCTGTCTGAATATGGTTCTCTTTTCCTTCTGGAGAAGACTCTGGCTTTGGCTTATATTCCCAGTCATTGTTACAAGGCTTGTTTAAAGGTCTGACCGTGACTTGCAGGAATGCTGCCTTCCAATAGGTGGCGTGTAGAGGCATTTTTGCCTCTTCCCATTTGGATGGGTGGATCTACACAGGATACCTACCATTGTAATAGTCACTACATGGAAGTTGTTAGTATTCAAACTACTGTTTGTGTGCTTTTACACGCTAGTGATCGCTGAAGTGCATGTTTTCCTGCAAAGTTTATTGGCTGATCCTGTTTACACCGGATGATAATTAACTCCTTCTCAACTGCTGACGGTAAATTTACATCGGGCAGTCGTGCGGTGTGTATGAAGCGCGCTAGGGAGCCGAATCCACTCCATACCCGGCAGCTATCAGCTGATTCTGACAGCTGCCAGTAAGTTCTGCGATTAGAGCTAACTGATTGCAACAGTTAACTGTTTAGAGGCTGGGGTCAAAGCTGACCATGCTTCTCAACAGTCAGTGGGAGAGGGGACCCCTTCCTGTGCCCCATCAGCACACCACACAACATGATCTGGGGGTCCAATGTGCTAGCATGGTAGGCCAGAACCCACTGAATCTCCTATCTGCCATGCATAGATGCCTATCAAGCCCTGTCCGTTGTAGAGCTTGATAGGCAACATCAACAATCATTATAAAAGTGATCAAATGATTGCAAGTTCAAGTCCCCTGTAGGGACAAAATAAAAATGTAAAAACAAAAGATTAAAGTTTTTTTAACAGTAAAAACTTTTGTTTTGAAATATTAAATGTTAAAAAACCCTTTTTCTGATTTACCATTAAAAAAAATCTAAACAATTAAAACAAACCCATGTATATAGTATTGCCGTGTACATAAAAGTTTGAACTATTAAAATATAATCAACATATCGTGGATCGGGTTGACAGATTACTGGGAGGGGCTGGTGAGAATCCAGCGGTCATGGTGCACATTGGCGCCAATGAGCAAATTAGAGGTTAATGGAGGGCACTCAAAAATGATTTCAGGGACCTAGGATCCAAGCTTATGGCAAGGACCTCCAAGGTAGTTTTCTAGGAAATACAACCTAGGCAGCAGGATCTTAGGGAGATAAACAAATGGCTCCAGAGTTGGTGTAAGAGCAAGGGGTTCGGGATTCTGGAGAACTGGGCTGACTTTGCTGTTGGCTATATGCTTTACTGTAAGGATGTGCTGCATCTAAATGGGGAGGGTGCAGCTGTGCTGGGGGAAAGAGATGGCTAGAAGGCTGGGGGAGTGTTTAAACTAGGGACTGGGGAGAGGGCAACCAGAGAAATAGGGGGGTAGATAGTGTGGACAGCCACCTGGGACCCAGTAATGGGAGTGCGGCTTGAGCAGGGGATAGGGTTAGCACAGTTAGAACTAACAGAACAGATAATAGGACCAGAGGCAGAACAATGAAAATAAACAATAACCATCACCGTCTAAATTGTATGGCAACGAATGCAAGAAGTCTGATCAGTAAAATGGGTGAACTCGGAGCAAGAATGTCTGAAGAAAATTACGATATAGTGGGAATATTGGAATCATAATTTGATAATAAGTGCAATTGGGCGGTGAATTTACAGGGTTACAATCTCTTCAGAAGAGACCATGAGAACCAGAAAGGGGGAGGGGTATGTCTGTACGTTAAATCATATTCAAAGCCAAAGCTATGGGAAGATATAGGTGCAGGAGAGGAACACGTGGAATCTCTATGGGTAGAAATACAGGGAGCAAAGAATAACAAAATCCTGATAGAGGTTTTCTATAGGCCACCAAAACCAACAGAAGATATTGAAAACTTATGATTAAGACAAATAGAAGAGGTGTCAAACCGCAATGAAGTAGTGGGGGACTTTAATTATCCAGATATAACATGGGAAAACAAAACCTGTAATCTCATAAGGGCAAGTTTTTGAAAATAGTTAAAGTCAACTACCTTTCCCAACTTGTGCGGGAGCCAACTAGAGGGAGGGCCACTCTGGACCTAACTAACAAACTGGACCGAATAATGGGGGTGCAGGTTGAGGGTCACTTGGGAAATAGTGATCTATATATAATAAATGTCAGCTGTCATTCAATAGGAAGCCTTATCAGGGAGCGTCAAAAAAAACTAAACTTCAGTAAAGCAAAATTTGATCAGCTCAGAGCTACTATCGGAAACATTAATTGGGACAACATCCTCAAATATAACAGTACAGACGACAAATGGTAGACGTTTAAAAACATCCTAATTACCTCATTTGAGCAGTTCATACCCTTTAAAAATAAAAGAACTAAAAGTAGAAGAAAATCAATGTGGCTAGACAAGACTGTAAGGGGGCCAATAAGCAAAAAAAAGAGAAAGTTTAAATTACTAAAACTAGACAGCAGCGAAGAAGCGCTAAAAACATACAGGGGAAAAAAACTAATTATGTAAGGAAAAGATCAAAACTGCCAAGGAGGAGGTAGAAAGACTGTTTGCCAAAGAGAGCAAAAATAACCCTGAACTGTTCTTCAATTATATAAACAGTAAATGGATTTGAATTGTTGTACTGGCCCCTTAACAAATAATGAAGGAGAAACCGTAGAAGATGATGGGGAAAAGGTGAATCTATTAAATAGTTTGTTTCTCAAGTGTATTCACAAATGAAAAAGAAATGTCACATCGAGAGGCAGGGGAATAAAATGAACCTCCTCGCTAAGTATTGCTTGCCTAACACAGGAGGGAAAAAAATGAGCTGCACAGACCCAAGTTGATGAACAACTAAAAAAAACTATAGTTCTCCGAATATGACTATGGAAGGCAATTTTTAAATAATAGAAAAACATTAAAAACTCTAAATTTGGTATCGCAGTAATCATACTGACTCATAGAACAAAGTTCTTATGTTATTTTTACCACACCATAAACACTGTAAATACTAACATCCCCCCCACACACCCCAAAAATGGCACAATTGCATTTTTATATTTCTTGTTTTAAAGTTTATCTGTACATTTGATGGTACAGTGAATTGCGCCATTAAAAATACAGATTCTCCTGCAACAAACAAGCTCTCATACAGTTATGTTAATGGAAACATTGGAAAAGTTATGGTTCTTGGAATGCCGGGATGAAAAAACTAAAATAGAAAAATTAAAAAATTCTGGTCCTGAAGGGGTTAATCAACTTGTGACTATTTCTAGCTGAGTTGAAAGGAATCAACAAGTGAATGAACTAGAAGTCCTCACTCTGTTGGTGATCATGTTTACATGAAACAACTTTTGCTTTCAAATAAGTATGTATAACCCCGTGCCAAAAGTATATGTCAAGTAGCTGCAACCGTGAGTAGGCCACTACCCCAACCTACCAGAATATACGAAATACACAAACAATAATGTACAAACGGTGCGCTAAACTTAAAAAACATGCCAAAAAAAAATCCAACAATATGTCAATCTAAAAAGCAGTCACTGAGCAATGGCAGGTGTAGGATGCGAGCAGTGACCAGCAGTTAAGAAAAAAAGCACAGAGCACACATGTGAGACACAGTTTTTCTTCCTATAGGGTTGATTCCCTCTGAGCAATCACTATATAAGTGAGTTTCAAAACAGGACACTGCATTTCTCCCTGAGGAATAGACCAGTGTTTAAGTCTCGATACGCATCCAAATTTTGGGGGGCTTTTTCAGCTTCCTTAGTGAGGCTAGGTGACGTCACCCCCAACCCACAGTATCTGTGTATACAGCTGCTATCGGACGGATTGGCTGCGTCTCACATGTGTGCTCTGTGCTTTTTTTTATTAACTGCTGGTCACTGCCTTCTGCTCCCGTCCTTCACCCAGCATTGCTCAGTGAGTGCTTCTATATTATCATATTGTTGTTCTTTTTTGGCATATTTTTAAAGTTTAGCGCACCGTTTGTACATTACTGTTTATGTATAACTATTGCTTTAAATTGTGATTATTTGAACGATAGTTATCCCATGTAACATCACCGTAAGTTGAGCAGGTTGAACGTAACCGGTGAAGGCAAATGTGAACAGCTTGGCGGGGAACAGGGGTAATGAGTGGCAAGGATAACTGAAAAACAAGGTAACTAAAGGCATGGGTAGGTTAACCATGCACAGAGGTTTCTATAATGATGCCACGATCCACTATTTCTGCAGCCTATACAGAGGCAATGGAAGCATATGTATTCAGCCTGTCAGGAGATTAAACCTGCCCAAGGGAAACTACAAAGTCACCAGTCATGTGGGCTGCACAGGAGGCAAAACGGGGGTGGGAACATAACTTTAACCCCTTAACGACCAGCCCATAGTGTTTTTACGTCCTCCCGAAGTGGGCCTTATTCTCTGAGGACGTAAAAACATGCTTCCTGCAGAGAATAATGCCCCTCGGGCTGTGGACGTGACAGCTCCATGCTGTTGGTGTCCGCAGGTAGCTGACAGCATGGAGCTGTCATCCCGGGCTGTTCGGAGCCCCCCCCGGCATTGCGATCGGCGCTATGCAATGGATAGCGCCGATCGCAAAAAAGTAAATAAAAGTGCAATAAAAGTTAAAGATTCAGCTGCTCTGATGGATCGGATCCATCGGAGCAGCTGAAATTACTCACCGATGTCCGTCGCACGACTCCCAGCTGTCCCGATGCTCCGGGCGCCGTAGCCGTCCTTCTGCGCATGCGCAGAAGGCCCGGCGGCGCGGGAGACTTAAAATCTCCTGGCTCCCGGCTCCTGTAGGTAGCCGGGAGGCAGGAGATGTCAGCGGGGACTGCGGTGAGCGGTCCCCGGTACCGCGATCGCCGTTATCCAATGGATAGCGGCGATCGCAAAAAAGGTAAAAAAAAGTGTAAAAAAAGAAAACTTTCACCTCCCCTCATGGATCGGATCCATGAGGGGAGGTGAAAATACTCACCTCAGGTCCGCCGATGTCCTCCGGCCGGTGTCTGGACCCCCCCGCTGGCTTCTGCGATGTGCCGATGCGGCGCGCATGCGCAGAAGCCGGCGAGCCCGGCAAATTCAAAATCTCCCTGCACCCGGCTGTCACAGATAGCCGAGTGCAGGGAGATATGACTGGGGACCGCTGTATGTGGTTTACAGTCATATGATCACCGTTATCCATCAGATAACGGTGATCATATAAAGTTAAAAAGTAAAAAAAAAAAAAAAAAGTTAAAAGTAAAAAAAAGTTTAAAAAGTTAAAGTTTCATCTCCCCTTATGGATCGTATCCGTAAGGGGGGATGAAATTACGTACCCAAGGTCCCGGATTTGTTCCCTGGTGGGATGTTGATCCGCGGATGTTACCCCAGCTTCGGCGCATGCGCCCGTCAGCATGATGGCGGACGCATGCGCAAAAGTGAAAGATTGCCCAAGAAATATAAAATCTCCCTGCTGCTGGCTACAAAAGGTAGCCAAGAGCCTGGAGATGTCACGGGGATGTCACGATGTCACGGTATGTGGTTACTGGTCACGTGATCGCCGTTATCCAATGCATAATGGCGATCACGTAAAAGTTCTTTAAAAAGTGGCAGTTTCATTTCCCCTCACCGATGCGATCGGTGAGAAGAGATGAAACATCTTCTCGGAGGCTTCCGCATTTGAATCCAGATGCGATTATCCTCCATGGACCCTTCCGGCTGCTGCGCATGCGCCCGCCGGCGAAATGCCAGACACATTCGCAGGAGCCGGGAAGCCCAGGAAATGTTAAATCTCCTTGCTCCCAGCGACCAACGGTTGCTGAGTGCTTGGAGCAGTGACCGGTGGCCTCGCTGAGCGGTCCCCGGTCACATGATAAAGTAGCAAACTAACATTAGGCCGGTCACGCGTGACCGGAGAGGAATTACAGGTTCTGCATGCGCTTGATCAGCGGTAATCCACGGATCAATCGCATGCATTGGATTACAGAATCCCCCCAATTAGCGGGTCGGAATTACGTAATCCACTCGCAGAAACAGAACACAGCATGCTATATTTTACCACGAATATCTGCGACCTAGAGCCCTTTGTGCTCTATGACCGCGGATATACCCGCAGTCCATATGCAAACACATTGTGTACGGGCTGCGGGTACCCGAGTCATCCCTAAGCGACGGCGCGGGAAATGCAAACAAAAAACCGCCTGTGTGAGTAGGCAGTTATGTGCAGTACATTACGCAACCGTACGCAGGGTCACAGCCGGGCTCACAGCTGGAATCCGCTGCGGGCCTCCGCAAGCAGATTCCGCCTACGGCTACGTGAGCCCGGCGTTATTCAGACCGCTACCTGTAATCCGTAATTTACAAGAAGCCCCGGGAACGCTCGCCTTCCTGCAGTTCCAGGAGCAGCTTGTTGAGCGCCTTCTCTGTGAGACCGCTGCACCGCAGCAAGATTACAAAGCCTCACAGCGCCACTTTCTACACCCCATCCCCGCTGCTGAGGTTACGAAATACCCCCCAAAATACATGAGAGGAGGGGGGGGGATACCCGGTTTTCTTGCCCCATGTGCCCAGCCCAACCAGCCTCCGTAATTACCCCTGTCTTCGGACATAAAACGCATTTATATTATTACCTTTATCTAATATTTAGGGAATGCCAAAAAATGGGGATGGCGGGGGGGGGATTATTTTTAGGAAGTCAATTTTTTTTCCGTATAAGTGGGCAATGGGGCCTTGAATTTATTCAGTTCCGCCCTGAAATCCAGCGGGCATTCCCTCCATTATGGGCCTAGCCATGTGTCCTGTAAGTAGATTAGGGCCACAATGGGTATGTTTCTGAACAGGGGACAAACGGGGGTATCCATTTTGGGGTGAAAGTCTTCATTCCTATGTACACTGTACAAAAAAAACAGTTTTTAAATTGACAAAATTGCCAAACAAATGAAAATCGTAATTTTTTCCTTTTGCTTTGCTTAGATTCATTCAAATACTTTGGGGTCAAAATATGCAGTACACCCCTAGATGAATTTGTTAAGGGGTCTAGTTTTTAAAATGGGTCATTTGTGGGGGTTCTCTATCGTTTTGGACGCTCAATGGCTCTACATGTGGGCAATGGGGACTGGTATTTATTCAGTTGTACCCTGAAATCCAACGGGTGCTCCTTCCATTATAGGCCTAGCTATGTTTCCTTTAAGTAGATTAGGGCCACAATGGGTATGTTTCTGAACACGGGACAAATGGGGGTATCCATTTTGGGGCGAAAGTCTTCATTCCTATGTACACTTTCCAAAAAAAACAGTTTTTAAATTGACACAATTGCCAAAAAAATGAAAATCGTAATTTTTTCCTTCTGCTTGGCTTAGATTCATTCAAAAACTGTGAAGTCAAAAAAGTCATTATACCCCTAGATAAATTCGTTAGGGGGTCTACTTTTCAAAATGGGGTCACTTGTGGGGGTTCTCCATCGTTTTGGTCACTCAATGGCTCTACAAGTGGGCAATAGGGCCTAAATCTCCTTCAAGCAAAATTTCTGTTCCGAAAGCCACCGTTTGCTCCTTTCATTTTGGGCCCCATTATGCATATAGACGTAATACTAGGGCCACAATGGGTATGTTTCTGTGCACAGGACAAACAGGGGTATCCATTTTGGGGTGCAAGTCTTCATTCATATATGTGTGGTACAAAAAAAACTGCTTTTGAAATGACAGAATTACCAAAAAATGAAAATCGTATTTTTTTTCCTTCGGCTTGGCTTAGATTCATTCAAAAACTGTGAAGTCAAAAAAGTCATTATACCCCTAGATAAATTCGTTAAGGGGTCTACTTTTCAAAATGGGGTCACTTGTGGGGGTTCTCCATAGTTTTGGTCACTCAATGGCTCTACAAGTGGGCAATGGGGCCTAAATCTCCTTCAAGCAAAATTTCTGTTCCGAAAGCCACCGATTGCTCCTTTCATTTTGGGCCCCATTGTGCATCCAAACGTAAGATTAGGGCCACAATGGGTATGTTTCTGAGCACGGGACAAACAGGGGTATCCATTCTGGGGTGCAAATCCTAATTTTCATGTGTACTATAGAAAAAAGTCCTGTCTTTAAAATGACATATTTGCAAAAATATGAAATTTTTGTTTTTCTCTTCTAAATTGCATTGACTCCTGAAAAAAAACTGTGGGGTTAAAATACTCATGACACCCCACAGTGAATACGTTAAATGGTGTAGTTTTTAAAATGGGGTCACTTGTGGGGGTATCTATCATTTTGACTCCTATGAGCCTTTCCAATCTTGGATTGGTGTAGGAAAACAAAGTGTTTCTCAAAATGCTGAAAAGTAATGTTACATTTGTACGTCTCCTAAATGGTTAAAAAAAAACGAAAGTTTTTCCAATGTGCGCCCAAAATAAAGTAAACGGATGGAAATATAAATCTTAGCAAAAATTTCTATATTATGTTTGCACATATTTGAGATATTGCAGTTGGAAATGTGAAAAAATGACGATTTTTTCAAAATTTTCCCAATTTTGGCGCTTTTAATAAATAAACACAAATTCTATCGGTCTTTTTTTTCCACCTAAATGAAGTACAACATGTGGCGATAAAACAATGTCAGAATCGCTTGGATATGCAAAACCTTTCTGGTATTTTTCCATGCTAAAGTGACACGTGTCAGATTTGCAAAATTTGGCCTGGTCATTAAGGTGTAAACAGGCTTGGTCACTAAGGGGTTAAAGAACTAAATTTGCATAGCCTATAGGAAAAAGGGAAATGGCAGCATGCTCTGTGTCTAGAGGAAGGAGGTTTTTACACCAACATATATGCGGGTTCTTCACAGTTTTTTTTGTTTGTGTTTTTGGTTTTCTTTAAGGTTTCAACAGTATAAGATCTTCCGTTGATATCATCTATTTAATGGAATTTTCCTGATTGACCCACCAAGGATGGAGAAGGACAGGAACAAGATGGCAGAGAGTATATTAAATCTCACCCTGGAGATACTCTTCCAGCTTACTGGAGAGGTGAGAGATTCTGATGATGTCACATTACATCATTCTTTTCTACAGTAAGAACAGATGATGTCACTGGAGAAGTGAAAGATTCTGATTATGTTACTTTACATCTTTCTGGTCTATAGTAATAACAGATAATGTCACTGGAGGGGGAGAGAGATTCTGATGATGTCACATTACATCTTTCTGATCTATGGTAATAACAGATGATGTCACTGGAGAGGTGATGGACTCTGGAAATGCCTGTAGTGATATTTATTCCTGTCTCCCCATATACAGGATTACACAGTAGTGAAGAAGACCTCCAGTGATGGGTGTCGGTCCCCAGTGTGTGATGGATGGGGAAGAACCCTGAGCCCAATCACAGGGGCCCCACCTCACCCCCTGATACATGAGGACATCAATGTACAGAAGATTCTAGAACTCACCAACAAGATGATTGAGCTGCTGACTGGAGAGGTGACGCAGGGAATGCTGGAACATTATACAGCAACAGCACTGGAGGCTTCTGGGTAATGACTGTATATTGTGTTGTCAGGTTCCTATAAAGTGTCAGGATGTCGCTGTTTATTTCTCCATGGAGGAGTGGGAGTATTTAGAAGGACACAAGGATCTGTACAAGGACACCATGATAGATAGCCACCAGCCACTCACATCACCAGGTAAATATAAAATATACATACAATGAATGCCATTTTATTACAGGCCCTATTTAGTAGCATTTTGAGCCTCCTTTTTACTTTTGGAACCGCCTGTTTAACTGGTTTAATTAGGAAAAATTGACTTCCAATGTGTGAAAGTATTAATTGGGAGGAAGGCTGCATGAGATCTAGGAAATATTATTGGTGGCCATTTTGAATTCAACTCAAGTTTTACAAATAGTAAGGGGGTCATGTGATCTATCGACCTTTTATGGAATTTACTCAGAAACACACAGGAATTGTCAGTTTTGTCCTATCTTTAATTATTTGATCTTAAGCTTGATGTTATAGATGAAGAGGAGACGGATATAAGAGCCAAGGAGAGGAAACTTTCATTGTGTAGTGTTTCTGGCGCTAGGTTTGGAGCTACGGGTGTAGCAGCCATGCAGGTCCAGAGAGTAGTCAGGATGGTTTCAGGTTCGCAGTACAAATGGAGTAGGTGGGTATTGTAGTCAAGAGAAAAGCCAGAGGTTGGTACCAGTGTGTCTTTGTTCACAGTACACCTGGATGAGGCAGATATTGTTGTCAAGAGTGAAGCCAAAGGTCAGTATCAGTATGTCTCAAGCAATTTTATCGAGAGAAGCAGCAGAAGCTAGACTAAAGGCAGCAAGCACAATAATCTTGCACTGGGGTAGGCTTTTAGAGTTTGCTTGATTGGGAACTGGGTGGAGCTAGAACTGGGGAAACAGACTGTGGAGCCAGTCAGGAAACACAGGAGCATGGCTAGGTGTTCAGCAGAAGAGCTGTCCAAGTCCTGGATGGCTTAGTGGAGAGAGCTGCCCACTGGAGTGTAGGAGGTTCTGGGTTTGAGCCCTGACACATTGGATGTAAAAGAAAACCTATTTTGAGGGCCACCTTATTCTATGTCCATCATCTGATCACCACATGCAATCTATTCCATAACGGTGTGTTTCCTACAGATGGATTGAGTTGCAAAAATCCACCAGCGAGAAGATGCTACCACCCTCAGTATTCCCAGGACTGCCCAGAGGAAAGTCGCAGTGTCCCAGAGAATTATCAGGTGGATGAAGCTGAGTCCTATTCCAAATCTCTTTAGTCTTGCAGTGATAGATTTTGTCATTAATTTTTGGTGGTTTGTAACACTGACTGACCACTTTATTAGACCCCTCCCTCCCGCATCACCTAGTAGCACGTGGGGCCTCCTTTGGCCTTCAGAACCACAGAATTTAATCATGGTGAAATCTATTAGGTTAGGAAGTCCTTCTGCAGGAATATTGGCCCCTGCAGACAGGAAGCTTCTTGTAGTTCCGCAAATTTGATGGAGATGCTGACATATTCTGACTAGCTAAGAGGAAAGGGTCATCACTTCATGCCACTTGCACCAAATTCCGCCCCTCCTGCCCCTCCTATCAGTTTAGTGCAACAGAAGCCTGGGTCCATCGGACCAGACAATATTTTTCGACTGCTTGCTGATCCAATTCTTGTGCTCCTTTGCCTCATGGAGTCTCATCTTTCTGTTTCTCTTATGCAAAGGGAAGCAGATGCAACCATCATGAGTGGTGGTGTGACACAACGTCAGAGTAGCACAGCCATGACACACAGAGGCAGAAGTGACACATTTTTTCTATAAAAAAATTACTTAACAGTTGCATAGTAAAGGGATTACAATTCAAAATTGTGTACTTTTACCATTCTGTACTAAACCAGTAGTATAAACTCTTAAAGTGACAGTAAATAGACATCTTCATCACACGGCATCCCTCGCCGATGCTTACATTGGTTCTTGATTAGTTTCTCCTGGCAGCAGTAAGGCACATGGCATTTCTTTCACTTCTTCACATAACTATAAGCATTGATTGTCACTTCTCATTAATGCGGCATGACCGCTAAATACATCAATATGGCCGTAGGTCCCGACCTCAAATGCCCCGAAGGAGGAGCGTTCTTTGACTACGGAATGCGTCACACATCGTAGACTTCATCTATATCTCCAGAGGTTGTCACATCATTGTCAACTAGCAGTTTCTCTATCACCTTACGCATTTCTTAAATCCCATTGCTTTACGCTAATCCGTACTGCTGCCCTGACCTGTTCCTTAATGCGCCATTACACTTACTGCGTCACAAACTCTTCGTACATCTCATATACATTACACTCCCTTACATCACATCGGGTATATTACACTTGAACCTAACATCATTAACCTCTGCAAGGCTTTGCATTCACCTGATAACAATCGCTCTATTACTAAATTACGCTAAAGCTTGCACAGTCCTGTACGTTCGTTTGTCCCTCATCCCGATCTGAACAAAGTCTTCTGTCACCCATTGTGACATTGTGATTACAAGGTACTAATGGGCTCTCATGGCAGTTGGAAGACTGACAAAGGCCTCCTGTGGAGTCTAATAGGCTGCTGACATAGGCTTAGTAGAATGCACTACTCAGTAATGCATCCTCAAGTCCCCTTCAGGGACGAAAAACTAACGTCACAAAAAGTTCAATAAAGTGTAATTGAGGAAAAAAATTTCACAAAAACACAAAAACCTGTTTTAAATGTCTAAAATATGAAAAAAAACTTAGTGGAGTGAAATGGTAAAAAAATGTAATTCCGCTATTTTTGGGCAGGTCATATTTTTATGGTGTACATAAGGCAAAAATGACACGGTAACCTTTTTCTGTGGGTTAGCACGATGACGATGATATCAAATTTATTAATTTTTTTGCTGTACTTTTAAAAAAACAAAATATCTTCAGGAAAAAATAAAATTCTGGAGAAGGAGAGAATCTTTAGCCCGGGCCGTGCGATGATCTGATGTCATTGCCTGCTTGTGAGTTTTTCCCAAGCGGACAATACACTATCCATACACTTACATCTGCGTGGAAAACTGTACACATATGCGACCATTCGCATTTCGTTTTCGCGATCGCTCGCAGGTCTTCCACTGTGGATATCCGCAAGAGGAATCCGACCCGTTCATGTGAGTCCGGCCTTAGAATGCGGCGATGCAGATTCAAGCGTCTTTTTCTTTAATAACTTGCTTTTATTGTGCAAAAGTAATTTTTTAAAAATCCTAAAATCTCTATTCGCTGCTTATCCAGATAAGAAGGGGATCATGCTATTTTTACCCAATGGGGACCGTTGTATAAACAAAACCCAAAAACAATGATGGAATTTCTGTACGTTTTCTCCCCACATCACAAAAAATGTAATAAAAGTTCTACAGCACATTACATGTACCCCAGAGTGGGAGCATATAATTCCTCCCCCCCAAAACAAGCCCCTCATATGGCTATGCCAAGCAGTTATGGCACTTGTAATGTGACAGTAAAAATCGCTTGATCCTTAAGGCACAAAATTGGCTGGGCACAAAGAGGTTAAACCGCCTCAACGGCAAGCAGCAAATACACTAAAAATGCTAGTTTGCTAATGTAGGGTAACATCTGAGCAGGTCACCTTCTTACTAGCCAATGGGCTCTCGTAGTTTGATCAAAATGTGTGCTAAGGACCTCAGGACACAATAAGTTTTCTGCTTCTGTTAGACAGCAATGGCGCTGGACCTGGTTTATCTACTGTTACAGCCCATCTGTGCTAAGAAACATCTAGTTGTACAATTAGACTGTGGAGCACACGCTGCTCTTATGTTCTCTCTTATGTCTGCTAGGCCTCTGCTGGGTGCTGTGGAGCACACTCTGCTCTTATGTCCTCTCTTATGTCTGCTAGGCCTCTACTGGGTGCTGTGGAGCACACTCTGCTCTTATGTCCTCTCTTATGTCTGCTAGGCCTCTACTGGGTGCTGCAGAGCACACACTGCTCTCATGTCCTCTCTTATGTCTGCTAGGCCTCTACTGGGTGCTGTGGAGCACACTCTGCTCTCATGTCCTCTCTTATGTCTGCTAAGCCTCTACTGGGTGCTGCAGAGCACACTCTGCTCTCATGTCCTCTCTTATGTCTGCTAAGCCTCTACTGGGTGCTGCACAGCACACACTGCTCTCATGTCCTCTTTTATGTCTCCGAGCCTGTGTTGGGTGCTGCGGAGCACACACTGTTCTGATATCCTCTCTTATGTCTCAAAGTCCTGTACTGGGTGCTGTGGAGCACACACTGCTCTCATATCCTCTCGTATGTCTCCAAGCCCTGTTTTGGGTGCTGTGCAGCACACTCTGCTCTCATGTCATCTCCTATGTCAGCTAGGACTCTACTGGGTGCTGTGGAGCACACTCTGCTCTCATGTCCTCTCTTATATCTGCTAAGCCTCTACTGGGTGCTGCAGAGCACACACTGCTCTCATGTCCTCTTTTATGTCTCCAAGCCTGTGTTGGGTGCTGTGGAGCACACACTGTTCTGATATCCTCTCTTATGTCTCCAAGTCCTGTACTGGTGATCTGGATTATGGTTTTCTCCAGCAGGTTTCGGGGTATTTTGTAGCTTCCAAATTGTATAGCAGCAGTATGCGCACACTGACCAGGTCAAACACGAGGTATCAGTCTCATGCTCAAAATGGCTCTCTGGTCAGAAACACCCAGACAGCCCCTTTTATTGTAAAAACATACAATGGGCGTGCAACAGATTACATCAGTAACATATAGGATTCTCATTTGTCGGATCATATAGAATCCCCCCTCCTTCCTGCCCACCTTCTCTCAACTCCAATGTATAAGCAAGTCTTTGTCTTACAAACATGTGCTCAAATCTGAAACTGAAAGTAGATATCTCTTTGTTGAAGAAGATTCTGTGTGGGGGATGGGGAGGACTGGGAAAACACTCAAGATGGACACGAGCAATGACATATAACACTGTGATTTAACTCTTTCCTTATGCAGCAGAGTTCCACATTAGGCTTAAGTCACAAAAGACACATAATACGTCTAGTTTAGTACAAATCGATAGACATTTTACACTGACTAATCATCATGTCTATCACACTGGGTGCTGTGGAGCACACACTGCTCTCATATCCTCTCGTATGTCTCCAAGCCCTGTTTTGGGTGCTGTGGAGCACACTCTGCTCTCATGTCATCTCCTATGTCAGCTAGGCCTCTGCTGGGTGCTGTGGAGCACACACTGCTCTCATATCCTCTCTTATGTCTCCAAGTCCTGTACTGGGTGCTGCGGAGCACACACTGTTCTCATATCCTCTCTTATGTCTCTAAGCCCTGTTTTGGGTGCTTTGGAGCACACACTGCTCTCATGTCCTCTCTTCTGTCTGCTAGGCCTCTGCTGGGTGCTGCGGAGCGCACTCTGCTCTCATGTCATCTCTTATGTCTGCTAGGCCTCTGCTGGATGCTGCAGAGCACACACTGCTATCATTTCCTCTCTGCAGCCCCTTTCTGCTCATGTGATGTAGTTTTGTCCTATTTATCTTCTCCCCGCAGGCCTAGTAGTGACCTTGTAGCACCTGACATTGTGGTTGGGCTCAGCCCTGCATTATTCCCTATGGAGGAGGCTTGTTAAATGGTCCTTAGCCTCTAGGAGACTTCTACAAAATAGCAATGTCCAGCACTTGTACCATATGGCTGCTGCCTGCAACTTACATTGTAAGCAGCACACAACCCCCTCTTCCCTCGACACTAGCTCGATGACTGGGCTTCGGTGAAAGTCGCTCAGATCGCTGGATTTCCAATCTAATGAAACTGATCCACAGAAAACTTGTCGTGTGACTTTATGCTGCACTCCAAGGGTCACGGTGATAATTTTCATACAGGAAAAGGAAACGAATCCAGGGTCTCTAATAAAGTGGCCATTTTGTGTATGCTTATGTTTTTCCACCTGTTTGCTGTCTTGTACTGAACAATTGCATATGACCAATCAGGGTGAAGATTTGACTAATATTAAAGTGGAGGATGAAGCAGAAGAAGAGAGGATGGGTGATCAGCAATGTAAGAAGGAAGTGAAGGAGGAAGTTCTGGTAGATGTTACCACAGGTAATACTGAGATTTAGAATGTTAATTCTGAGATTTATTTGGGCAGGCTCCCACGAGGGTAATTTAAAGGGGTTGTCCCGCGCCGAAACGTTTTTTTTTTTTTTCAATAGCCCCCCCGTTCGGCGCGAGACAAACCCGATGCATGTGTTGAAAAAAAAAAACGGATAGTACTTACCCGAATCCCCGCGCTTCGGTGACTTCTTACTTACCTTGCGAAGATGGCCGCCGGGATCTTCACCCTCGGTGGACCGCAGGTCTTCTGTGCGGTCCATTGCCGATTCCAGCCTCCTGATTGGCTGGAATCGGCACACGTGACGGGGCGGAGCTACGAGGAGCAGCTCTCCAGCACGAGCAGCCCCATTCAACACGGAGAAGACCGGACTGCGCAAGCGCGTCTAATCGGGAGATTAGACGCTGAAAATTAGACGGCACCATGAAGACGGGGACGCTAGCAACGGAGCAGGTAAGTGAATAACTTCTGTATGGCTTATATTTAATGCACGATGTATATTACAAAGTGCATTAATATGGCCATACAGAAGTGTATACCCCAACTTTGTTTCGCGGGACAACCCCTTTAATCATGTATTGCGCGTGTGATGTATGTTCACATAATACGTGGTGAATGGATCCAATGAAAGTACGTTGATTTTCATTGATCTATGCGTATATACATTGCATATAATATGCACGGAACAAATAATGCAGAATGTTCTATTGGAACCTGTATAATGCCTGATAAAGCCCTCTTGTTCTCTATTGGCGTGTAATAAACACTATACATACACAATTACACGACATATGCAGTGTCACTAAGCGACAGAGGGAAATTCAAAAAAGGGAGGAATCTGGAAGACGGCAGATGACAGCGTCAAAAATCCTTGCCCTATGCAGCGAAATGCCAGCTCACGCAACGGTAAAATGCTATACAGCCATATGTTCTACGCATACTCTCATGTGAGCCTGCCCTTACTGCTACATTAACCCCGTAAGGACACAGACCACTTTTTTTTTTCATTTTTGTTTTTTCCTCCCCATTTAAAAAAAAAAATTCTATCTATCTATCTATCTATCTATCTATCTATCTATCTATCTATCTATCTATCTATCTATCTATCCTATCTATCTATCTATGCATCTCACATCTATCTCTTATCTATCTATCTATCTATGCATCTCACATCTATCTATCTATTTATCTATCTCCTATCTGTCTATCTCATATCTATCTATGCATCTCACATCTATCTCATATCTATCTCTCTCACATCTATCTATCTCATATCTATCTATCTATGCATCTCACATCTATCTCATATCTATCTATCTATCTCATATCTATCTATCTCTCTCACATCTATCTATCTATCTATCTATCTATCTATCTATCTCATATCTATCTATCTATCTCATATCTATCTATCTCATATCTATCTATCTCTCTCTCACATCTATCTATCTATCTCATATCTATCTATCTCTCTCACATCTATCTATCTATCTATCTCATATCTATCTATCTATCTCATATCTATCTATCTCATATCTATCTATCTATGAATCTCACATCTATCTCATATCTATCTATCTATCTCTCTCACATCTATCTATCTCATATCTATCTCTCTCATATCTATCTATGCATCTCACATCTATCTCTCTCACATCTATCTATCTCATATCTATCTATCTCATATCTATCTATCTATCTATGCATCTCACATCTATCTCATATCTATCTATCTATGCATCTCACATCTATCTCATATCTATCTATCTATGCGTCTCACATCTATCTATCTATCTCTGTCACATCTATCTATCTATCTCTGTCACATCTATCTATCTATCTCTGTCACATCTATCTATCTATCTCTGTCACATCTATCTATCTATCTCTGTCACATCTATCTATCTATCTCTGTCACATCTATCTATCTATCTCTGTCACATCTATCTATCTATCTCTGTCACATCTATCTATCTATCTCTCTCTCTCACATCTATCTATCTATCTATCTATCTATCTATCTCACATCTATCTATCTCTCTCTCTCACATCTATCTATCTATCTCACATCTATCTATCTCTCTCACATCTATCTATCTCTCTCACATCTACCTATCTCTCTCACATCTATCTATCTATCTATCTCTCTCACATCTATCTATCTATCTCTCTCACATCTATCTATCTCTCTCTCTCTCACATCTATCTATCTCTCTCTCTCACATCTATCTATCTCTCTCTCTCACATATATCTCTCTCACATCTATCTCTCTCACATATATCTCTCTCACATCTCTCTCTCTCTCACATCTCTCTCTCTCACATCTCTCTCTCTCACATCTCTCTCTCTCACATCTCTCTCTCTCTCTCACATCTATCTCTCTCTCTCACATCTATCTCTCTCTCTCACATCTATCTCTCTCTCACACATCTATCTATCTCTCTCACCTCTATCTCTCTCACCTCTATCTCTCTCACCTCTATCTCTCTCACCTCTATCTCTCTCACCTCTATCTCTCTCACCTCTATCTCTCTCACCTCTATCTCTCTCACCTCTATCTCTCTCACCTCTATCTCTCTCACCTCTATCTCTCTCACCTCTATCTCTCTCACCTCTATCTCTCTCACCTCTATCTCTCTCACCTCTATCTCTCTCACCTCTATCTCTCTCACCTCTATCTCTCTCACATCTCTCTCACATCTATCTCTCTCTCACATCTATCTCTCTCTCACATCTATCTCTCTCTCTCACATCTATCTCTCTCTCTCACATCTATCTCTCTCTCTCACATCTATCTCTCTCTCTCACATCTATCTCTCTCTCTCACATCTATCTCTCTCTCTCACATCTATCTCTCTCTCTCACATCTATCTCTCTCTCTCACATCTATCTCTCTCTCTCACATCTATCTCTCTCTCTCACATCTATCTCTCTCTCTCACATCTATCTCTCTCTCTCACATCTATCTCTCTCTCTCACATCTATCTCTCTCTCTCACATCTATCTCTCTCTCTCACATCTATCTCTCTCTCTCACATCTATCTCTCTCTCTCACATCTATCTCTCTCTCTCACATCTATCTCTCTCTCACATCTATCTCTCTCTCACATCTATCTCTCTCTCACATCTATCTCTCTCTCACCTCTTTCTCTCTCACCTCTTTCTCTCTCACCTCTATCTCTCTCACCTCTATCTCTCTCTCTCTCACATCTATCTCTCTCTCACATCTATCTCTCTCTCACATCTATCTCTCTCTCACCTCTTTCTCTCTCACCTCTATCTCTCTCTCTCACACATCTATCTCTCTCTCTCTCACATCTATCTCTCTCTCTCACATCTATCTCTCTCTCACATCTATCTCTCTCTCACACATCTATCTCTCTCTCTCACACATCTATCTCTCTCTCTCTCACATCTATCTCTCTCTCACATCTATCTCTCTCTCACATCTATCTCTCTCACACATCTATCTCTCTCTCTCTCACATCTATCTCTCTCTCACATCTATCTCTCTCTCACATCTATCTCTCTCTCTCACATCTATCTCTCTCTCTCACATCTATCTCTCTCTCTCACATCTATCTCTCTCTCTCACATCTCTCTCTCTCTCTCTCACATCTATCTCTCTCTCTCACATCTCTCTCTCTCTCTCTCACATCTATCTCTCTCTCTCACATCTATCTCTCTCTCTCACATCTATCTCTCTCTCTCACATCTATCTCTCTCTCACATCTATCTCTCTCTCACATCTATCTCTCTCTCTCACATCTATCTCTCTCTCTCACATCTATCTCTCTCTCTCACATCTATCTCTCTCTCTCACATCTATCTCTCTCTCTCACATCTATCTCTCTCTCTCACATCTATCTCTCTCTCACATCTATCTCTCTCTCACATCTATCTCTCTCTCACATCTATCTCTCTCTCACATCTATCTCTCTCTCACCTCTTTCTCTCTCACCTCTATCTCTCTCACCTCTATCTCTCTCACCTCTATCTCTCTCTCTCTCACATCTAACTCTCTCTCTCTCACATCTATCTCTCTCTCTCTCACATCTATCTCTCTCTCTCTCACATCTATCTCTCTCTCTCACATCTATCTCTCTCTCTCTCTCTCTCTCTCACATCTATCTCTCTCTCTCTCTCTCACATCTATCTCTCTCTCTCTCTCACATCTATCTCTCTCTCTCTCTCTCTCTCACATCTATCTCTCTCTCTCTCACATCTATCTCTCTCTCTCTCACATCTATCTCTCTCTCTCTCACATCTATCTCTCTCTCTCTCACATCTATCTCTCTCTCTCTCACATCTATCTCTCTCTCTCTCACATCTCTCTATCTCTCTCTCACATCTCTCTCTCTCTCTCTCTCTCTCTCACATCTCTCTCTCTCTCTCTCTCTCTCTCTCACATCTATCTCTCTCTCTCTCTCACATCTATCTCTCTCTCTCTCTCTCACATCTATCTCTCTCTCTCTCTCTCACATCTATCTATCTCTCTCTCTCTCTCTCACATCTATCTCTCTCTCTCTCTCTCTCTCTCACATCTATCTCTCTCTCTCTCTCACATCTATCTCTCTCTCTCTCTCACATCTATCTCTCTCTCTCTCACATCTCTCTCTCTCTCTCTCACATCTCTCTCTCTCTCTCTCTCACATCTCTCACATCTATCTCTCTCTCTCTCTCACATCTATCTCTCTCTCTCTCTCACATCTATCTCTCTCTCTCTCTCTCTCACATCTATCTCTCTCTCTCTCACATCTATCTCTCTCTCTCTCACATCTATCTCTCTCACATCTATCTATGCATCTCACATCTATCTCTCTCACATCTATCTCTCTCACATCTATCTCTCTCACATCTATCTCTCTCACATCTATCTCTCTCACATCTATCTCTCTCACATCTATCTATGCATCTCACATCTATCTCTCTCACATCTATCTCTCTCACATCTATCTATGCATCTCACATCTATCTCTCTCACATCTATCTATCTCATATCTATCTATGCATCTCATATCTATCTATGCATCTCACATCTATCTATGCATCTCACATCTATCTCATATCTATCTATGCATCTCACATCTATCTATGCATCTCACATCTATCTCATATCTATCTATGCATCTCACATCTATCTATCTATCTATCTATCTATCTATCTATCTATCTATCACCGTCGCTGTCTGAGAGCTTGTTTTTTGTGGGGCAAGTTGTATTTTTCAATGGTACTACCATGTTTCCCCGAAAATAAGACAGTGTCTTATATTAATTTTTGTTCAAAAAGGTTTAACTTTTTTACATGTATAGCTGCCTGGACACTATTTAAATTGACTTTTTTTAATTAACTGTTAGCAGGGCTTAATTTTGAAGTAGGACTTAGATTTCAAGCATCCTCAAAAAGCCTGAAAAATCATTTTGCATCCCCCAAAATTCTGGAAAATCATGCTATATGTCTTATTTTCAGGGTATGTCTTATTTTCATGGAAACAGGGTATGTAATGTACCATATAATGTACTGAAAAACTTTAAAAAAAATCTAAGCAAAGTGTAATCGGAAAAAAAGAGCAATGCCACCGTCTTTGGGGAGGGGTTGGGCCTTTTCCAAGGTGTACACACTGCAGCAAATATTACACACACAATATATTTAGTCTGTGGGTCAGTGCGATTATTGTGATAACAAATATTTATAGTTTTTTATTTTCGCTTTAGTACTTTTAAAAATTAAAATATATTTTGCATAAAAATAAAATTATTTTCTGTTGCCATCTTTTGACCACCATTACTTTTTCATTTCATTTTCATCGACATAGTTGTGCGAGGGTTCGTGTTTTGCGGGTCATCTTGTAGTTTTTATTGGTACCATTGTGGAGTGCATATGACTTTTTGATTAACATTTATTCTTGGAAATGGGGTGATGAAAAAACGTGTTATCGAACCACACCAGTACCGATCTGATGACCTCGTTGCCAGGTGCCAAATTGGTAGATATAGAAGCTAGCAATATTGATGATTCGTCTAGACATGGAAATCACTGCAGTCAGGGTATTGTTATCTCATTATACACTATTTCTGTTGACTATCTATATCCTTATGTTAACATAATTTAGTATTGCTATTCTTCCTATTGACTTCGCTTTATCTCTTAATCCTTAACTCCGAGACTAGATAGCATAGATTTTAGGTTGTATGTAAGGGCCAATAGCCAAATCAGATAAGAAATACATACACTAGTTGCATTCTGAAACGTAACAGCATATGTGCTGTGACAAGCGCAATTCTGGCATTATGTATTTTTTTTTTCTGACAACATTCACTGCGCGGGGTGAATAATGCCTTACTTTGGTAGATCAGATTTTTTTGGACTCAGTTATTCTGAAATGTTTTATTTTATTTTGTTTTTTATTATAAGTATGGCAAAAGTTTTTTTTTAATTATTTTTTTTATTTTTATTGCCTTTAATTTTTTTAAAAATAAATCAATAAAACATTTCAAAACTGATTTCTGCATTTTTTTAGTCCCCATAAGGGACATGAACATATGATTGTTTGGTCACTCCTGGAGTATGATGTAATGCCATAGTATTGATAGGCAATCTGCAATGGCAGCCCCAGGAAATTTCAGAAGGCCCCAGCTGCTATGACAATTAAACAGAACCCTAAGATTGTGGGGGGGGGAGGGGGGGGGGGCATCTGGGACCCCTGAACTCTGATTGAGGCATTTAAATGCTGCTGTCAGAATTAATGGTGGCATTTAAAGGGTTAACAGCCACGATCAGTGGGAGTGCTGATCGCAGCTGTTGTGGGCGGTTATCAGCTATAAGAAACAGCTGGCACCATACAAACCCCAGACCTCCTTGACATAACTGTACATCATGGAGCATTAAGGAGTTAAAGTAACACTTGGGACAAAATTCATGGATAATGCAGCATGAGTTGTAAGTTGATCTATGAATCCTTTTATGCACAATGTGCTGTAAAGGCCAGGTTTGTGACTTGAAGTGAGCATGACTGTTTGGGGTTGACCTATGAACCAATCAGGGGCAGGTCTGACTCACACCCCCTTCACACCCACTGCAGGCCGGCCGCGCTGAATTCCGGCTGCCGGGACAAGGTGAGTATATATATATATATATATATTTTTTTATTTTAACACATTTCTGAGTGAATTGCAGGGAAGGGCTTATATAGTTAAGCCCTTCCCGACAATTCATCCAGCGCTGTCCGGCAGCCCATTGCTTTCAATGGAGCCGGCTGTATTGCCGGCTCCATTGAATGCAATGCGCTGGACAGCTCCGGCCCGTTTCTAATGAAACGCGGCTAGGAGCAGATTTTTGGGCGATTTTCGGGCATCAGTCACACGATTTGCGGATGCGCATCCGTCATGCGATCCGCAAATCGCGCGAAAAATCGCCCGTCTGACTAAGGCCTGAGAGTGCATTCCCACGAACATATATCGGCTCGGTTTTCACGCCGAGCCGATATACGTTGTCCTCGTGTGCGGGGGGGGGGGGGGGGAAGGATGGAAGAGCCAGAAGCAGGAACTGTGCTCCCGCCCCCTCTCTGCACTATTTGCAATGGGGAGAGGCAGGGCGGGGCTAATTCTCGGAACTTAGCCCCGCCCCACCTCCTTTCATTGCAAATAGTGCAGAGGGGTAGAGAGGAGGCAGAGAGGGGGCGGGAGCTCAGTTCCTGCTCCTGGCTCTTCCATCCTCCCCCCCTGCACATGAGGACGACGTATATCGGCTCGGCGTGAAAACCAAGCCGATATACGTTCGTGGGAATGCAGCCTTAGCATGCTGTTTCTGCTCAATCATTGATCAGTTCTGCTGGGTGCTTAAGCCAATTCTGGTGAAGGTGCCTTTTAATTCATGCTAATATCCCTTGAGCAGGCAAAGCAGGAAGACCTGATAAACTTCACCACCACCAATGCTTTATGGAGTAGAGGTGCGGATGTCGTGGCTTGTCAGTTGCGATAACGTCGTGGCATAGTGGCTTCAACACAGGCAAAGACCTGTTGCCTTGTTATGCAGGTCAAGGGTTAATGCATCATGTGCAGAGTCTGCTGGTGCTGTCTGCCTTTGCCGCATGGATGCATGCTGGATTAGTCTTGCTTGGGAGTAGGGTGGAGGTGTGGTTTTCTATTCACTCTGCCAGTTTTCAGGTGCAGAGTGGCTTTATATTCTCACCCCTCCTGGTTATCAGTGCTGCTTGTTCCGTTCCCTGGTGGAGATCTTGGAGTTTGGAGCTCTGCTGTGCTGGGCGTTTTCCTACTTGCAGATAAGTTGCTGTGGATTCCTTTTCATTTCTATTTTTGCTTGTTGTTCGGTTCATCTCTCCAAGGGTTCCTATAGGGACAAACAGGGCGCAGGAAGAAGACCATGAGGCTGCCTTTTATCAAGGTGATTACTGAACTTTAGGCAGGGACCCTTCGCCTCCCTGCTAGGTTAGGGCTAGGCTTCCTTCTCCCTGGGGTGGTGCTACCGTTCAGCATAGTGTGGTGTGCGGCTATTTCCTACTGTGTGTACATTCCCTGTCGCCTTGCTGAGTGTTGAACTCTGGTGTCGCACGGGCCTTACATCTGGGTTATGTACATTTGTGGTATGCACTGTTCTGCAGTGCATAAGTCTAACAGCTACTGTAATTGCTATCCTCGCCCTGCGTCCGTGCTGAGTGAGCTGCTTGTGTGCTGCACGGAGGTGACAGCAGACTGGCTTATGGGGAGAGGAGAGACTGGACCATGGCACCAGCTTGACAGAAGCTAGCGGCTGATAATGTAGCCACTCAGTCCCCAAACTCGGTGTCCCTGTCGGCAGCTCTCTTACATATTAGGGATAAGTTAGTGAGCTCGCATTTTTTTTGCAAGTGGAGAGTAGAAAAAAAATCTGCTACCTTAAGGCTGGTTTCACACAGGTGATAAAATGACGCGATTTTCCCGCATGAAAATGCTGAATTATGAAACCCATGCTTTTCAATGGTTTCCTTCACATCTGCGATGTTTTCACTCATGCAACGTTGCGTGAAAAAAAACCATGGCATGTCCTATCTTTCTGCGTTTTGCTCTTTTTTTATCACCCATGTTTCCCCATGCAGCCTTTATTTTATCGCAACGCACAAACTTACAATTTCTATGCAATGTGTTTTTAACTTAGAAACTCCCATTGACTTTTGCGCAAGAAATCGCAAGCGGTAGTGATGTTTTTTCAAGAAAAAGCATCACTGAAGTTTAGACATGTCATGAGCAAAATTGCAATTTTTGCCACAATTTTCTTGCAGCGATATCCCAATTTGCCAGTGTGAAAGAGCCCTAGGGGTTAAACATTATTTTCAGCCTGACAGGAGATATTTAGATAACAATTGGGGTTACTGGTACCAGACTGGCTGATGGTTCAACCAAAACTGGCAGAACTTGTTCTAGACAAAGGTCACATGGTCCCAAATCTGGGAGCTTAATAAGATTTGCATATCTCATTATAACTGGAATCTAAAACAGGCAAAATCTAAACGTTTCATGGCACATAACATATATGGGTTCTGTATACATTCAGAACACTTGAGGATTGACACATTACTTAGGATGCTATTTCAGTGTCACCAGCTGCGATTCTGTCAGCAGTTTTGCCCATGCAAGGAGGGTCAAGGGGCAGGGAGGGAAGCATACCTTTTTATTATCACTATTGGCAGCCGTATTTTTGCAAAATTCAACCCCTTAATCTCTGGAGCGCCCCCCACTGGAAATTTTTTGCAAGTAGGACTTCTTCCTCTGGTGTTCTTGCACTTTGTCTAATCAGATGCTCTTGTTTTTCAAATCCCGGACAACAACTATAACTCATTAATGCCTCAGGACATACATTTACATCGTATGAACGAATAACAGGTGAATTAGGAATGCGCCAGGTGTCTTCCAATCAATATACGAGCGCAGAAAAACCTTTTCACGTTTACTTTGAACCCCTAAGATGTAAATGTGGTAAAGTTTGTGCGGAGTACGATTGGAAGCCGCTCCCTTCTATACAATCTATCTGTTTTTCACCCCTGACACATACCTGCAACAGCCGTGATCAGTGTGAATGCTTATTATTGACCCTTTAAATGCCCAGAGTGGTATTCCGTGGTTCCGAATGGCTCTTCATCTTCCCCACCCAATGAGGTCATGAGGTGCCGTATGGGTGCAATGACAACTTGGGGTTGCCAGTGGCTGATTGCCTATCAAGCCATGACTGTGGTGTGACTTGATGCTGTCTGTCAGATCGCGGTATAATGTAATACTATTTATTTTATTTATTTATTTTTTAAAATTCGTGCAGCATAAAAAAACTATATAAATTTGGCATTGTAGTAATCGTACTGAACCGTAGAATATAGTTGTCATTTTTGCCACAAAGTGTATGCCATTAAAAGAAACCCACAAAGATAGCAGAATTTAAATGTTTTTCCCATTTCACTGCACTTAGAAATGCTTAAAACTTTTTCTGTACATTCAGCAGCACCATTAAAAAATACTAGTCATCCCACAAAAAACAAGCCCTCATACAACTATCTCGATAGATAAATAAGAGTTTTTGAAAGTGGGGAAGGAAAAGCGCAAATGACAGAGAAATAAGGAGCCGAGTAAGCAAGGGGTTAAACAACCACAACAAAGATTGAATATGGCTTTCTAGTCTAATAAGGATGTTGTAAATGTCTATATTTTGTAGTCTACAAAACTAAATCCATTTTAATCTTAACAGATTCCAGTAAGAACTCTGAGGGGCACTTCATGTTATCACTGGATTATAAAGTGGAAGATGAATGTATCATGCAGAAGTCTATAGGAGAAAACCGCAATACCCTTAGTGTACATGAAGAACGTCACAGTACAGATCTGTCATATAATCCACCTAATGATGAGGAACCTACTCCTGTCCAATCGCAGATAATCACAGTTACGAGTCATAATGGGAGTAAAAGATATCAATGTGGTGAATGTGAAAAACAGTTTGCAAAAAGCTCATGTCTTTTTACACACAGAAGAACCCACACAGGAGAAAAGCCACACGCCTGCTCACTGTGTGGTAAATGCTTTACAGATAAATCAAATCTTCTTCGACATGAGAGAAGTCACACAGGGGAGAAGCCGTATTCATGTTTGGAATGTGGAAAATGTTTTATAGTGAAGTCAGATCTTGCTAAACATCACCGAATTCACACAGGGGAGAAACCATATCCATGTTCAGAATGTGGGAAAGGTTTTACTGTTAAAGCCAAACTCAAGGATCATCAGAGAATTCACACAGGGGAGAAGCCTTTTCCATGTTCCGAGTGTGGGAAATGTTTTATGCTTAAATCAGATCTTGTTATACATCAGAGAATTCACACAGGAGAAAGGCCATATTCCTGTTTGAAATGTGGGAAATGTTTCACATCTAAATCAAACCTTGTAACGCACGAGAGAATTCACACAGGAGAGAAGCCGTTCCCTTGTGTAGAATGTGGGAAATGTTTTACATCACAATCAAATCTTCTCGCCCACCAGCGAAGTCACACAGGAGAGAAGCCGTTCCCTTGTTCAGAATGTGGGAAATGTTTTACATCACAATCAAATCTTCTTACACATCAGAAAAGTCACACAGGGGAGAAGCCATTTTCATGTTCAAAATGCGGTAAATGTTTTGTTACCAAATCCAAACTTCGGAATCATCAGAGAAGTCACACAGGGGAGAAGCCTTATTCATGTTCACTGTGTGGGAAATGTTTTGCACAAAAATCCCATCTTATTACACATGAGAGAATTCATACAGGGGAGAAGCCTTATCCATGTTCGCTATGTGGGAAATGTTTTATCAATAAGTCAAATCTTGTTATACATGAGAGAATTCACACAGGAGAAAAGCCATATTCATGTTCATTATGTGGGAAACGTTTCGCAGATAAATCACATCTTGTTAAGCATGAGAGAAGTCACACAGGAGAGAAGCCGTTTATATGTTCAGAATGTGGGAAATGTTTTACGCGGAAATCAAATCTTGCTAGACATGAACAGAGTCATAAAGGGGAGAAGCCTGTTTGATGCTGCAGATGTGGAAAATCTTTTATATAAGGGTTCAGATTTTGAAACTCTATAGATAACAGAAAAGAAACTATATTCTTGTCTAGAATGGGGAAAATACTACAAGATCAAAAGTAGAATTTTAACACATCAGACTATTCAACGTCGTGAAACAGCCGACAAGAGTGTATATTTTTGGCTGAGCTGCCAATTACATAAACTATATTTACATAAGGTAGACTGTGCCTAGGATCCATAGAGGAAATGTAATGTGAATACAAGGAAGAACAGAAGAACCTTGCTTACTTTTAAATCCACGAAGTTGTATTACTATGAATCCTCTTTTTATTACTGTTTCTATTAATTAACCCACCCTGTAGGAGGATCCACAGTTACATAGGGAAACATAAGTATTCCCAATGTGACCTTTTTTTTAATTTGATTACTTAAATTTTATTCTAAGCTTCCTTCTTTGCCATATTGACTCTGAAGCCCACCAAAAGTATTAACCCCTTAAGGACTAAGCGTGGTAAAAATAATTATGGTAGCTGAAGGAAAAATAATAGGGCAGTAAAACCACCACATGGTTGAAATCCCTAAAACGTGTCTGGTCCTTTGGGAACATACCAGCCTGAACCTTAAGGACTTAAAGGGAACCTATCATCAAGTTTTTACAATGCAATCCACAATAAACCTTTAACCCTTTGCAATCCAATTTTGGATTCAGGGTTTCCTAGGGGGCTTTCTCTTCCTGCCATTATACAATGGCGCCATCTGCTGGCTAGAGCCAGTACTGCAGAATGTGACATGCCGGAGAGGCTCACAACAACAGAGTGGCCAGTAATATACAGTAAAAATACCCTGCCGGACGTCTTCTGCCATCGGAAGCTGTGCAGCCTTCAATCAGAATGTCTTTAGACGTCAGACAGTGGATTGGAAAGGGTTAACAGCGCTGCTAATGAGATTTCCTTATCACTAATTTGCCTTTGTAATTCATGTCCTAGTACCTTTAAAATTTGCTTTTGAAGTTTTGCTTAGCTGTATACAAAAGAGTCAGATTTTTCCCTCAATGCCATGAGGCACACCACCGTTCTTGATTGGCATGCATAGGGATTTCTCTTATCGCTGTAATCCCGCGCAGGCGCCGTAGCAAACGCTGCCCGCACCTGTGCACCACAGCTCTCCTTTATTAGCTGTAACTTCAATGATGTTCTGCGTGTGCACCTTGACCATGGATCCTTCCACTGCATCTAAGGTCAGATGACTGTGGGAGTAACGATCCTCAAGGCACATGAGCAGTATGCTGTTGAAGTCTCAGCAAATAAGGGAGAGCTGAGGTGCACAAGTGCAGACAGGGTTTGTTATGATGCCTGCACAGGGTCACAGCCAGGTAGAAAAATCGATATGCATGCCAATCAAGAACAGGGGTGCGCCTAGAGTGGCACTGAGAGGAAAATCTGCAAAATTTGACTCTACCTTATTTTAATAGATTGTAACAGCACTGGGGCACATATTGTAAAACTAACTAGCGGTACGGGAATCTCATTAGCTGCACCGTTAGAGGTTTCTCATTGATTGCATTGTAAAAAATCAATGAATAACATAAGGGAATAAATAAATAAGTAATTTGGGGAAAATTGATCATTTTAAATAGACTACGTTTTATTCTCCCTGGAAAGTGTCAAAGTATTCCATGTTTTAACCTTAGGAGAAACATTAGTCCCTTGGCCTCACGTTGATGGTCCCCCACCAAGCCAACCAGAAATTTACTGCATATGGATGAGGGGCAAGAACCCCAAAGTAGTAGTGTTTTGGTTTGGCTAAATCTCTCATACTGCAAGCTCCATTAAAGCGTCAGATTATTGACTCATCGGGTAGCCGCCTTCCAATAGATGGCCTTGTGGAGGATTATTTCATCACTCATTTGCATGGTTTAACTTAGTTTGACTATTCCTAAGTAGTGGCATACTGTTCAGTTCAAAGTCACCTTTGACTTTGGAGGAGAGCGCCTCAAATACTTGAAGGAGTGGTACAAGGATCGCAAATGATCCCCTATCCACAGGGCAGTTGATAACTTGTTGGTCTCTGAAGGTCTCACCGCTGAGGCCCCTATCGATCTTGAGAACAAGGGTCCTGTGTCCTCCTCTTCTTGTCAACGTTGGGATGCTTCTCCCACCTGTAGTGATGTCATAATGAATGGAATGCTGGCCGAGCATGTGCAGTCAGAGCTGCATTCATTTCAATGGGGCTGACGGAAATAGCCAAGAACTTGCTGCTTGGCTTTCTCTAGCAGACCCATTGAAACTGAAAGAAGTGCCAGCAATCCATTCAGTCTCCTCCTCATTGTAGGAGTGCAGTAACCCTGCATTAAGGAGAATGGGGCAAACGGGACCCTTGCTGATCAGCAAGTTATCCCTTATCTTGTGGATAGGGAATATTTTACAATCCTGGTATAAGTCCTTTAAAAGAGGAGCCTGAATCTACCAAAAGAACAGTCAACTGAACCTCAGCCAAGGGTAGTTCTTTGGAAGAAGAGCAGACCACTCCCAGTTATGCAAGAGGCTGACAAAAAGACTGAATTGCACAACTATCTTTAGTACATTTGGTAAGTTTTCACGAGTCTTGGAATGATACAACAGCACATTTCTCTGTATAGAAGGAATCACCAATGGTTTTATTAATAGGGGGAACAGCATGGGGAGGAGAGAACAACCTTTTCGAATACTGTTTGAAAAGGAAAAATGTGCAGACATGCAGTCATTAAATATTAAACTGGACCCTGTGTTGTTTATATTGCAGAGAAACCCAATAAAGTTTTTCCAAACCCAAGTTTCTCCAATGAATGTATGGCACTGTGCTTGGTATGCAGTGAAGAGGTCACAATGCCTGCCTCCTCAAACAGCTGATCATGGGGTCCTAAAAGGTGAAACCCAATGATCAGATATTGATGACTTATCCCAAGGATAGGTTATCAATATTGGAATCCTGTTCTGGAAAACGTCTTTAACCCTTTTCAGGACATGGCCTATTTTGGGCAAAAGGCCGTTTTTTGGCAGATTTTCATCTCCATTTTTCAAAATCTATAATTTTTTTATTTTTCTGTGGACGCAGCCGTATAAGGGCTTGTTTTATGCGTGGTGAACTGTAGCTTTTGATTCTTCATTTATTTATTATTTTTTTAAACAAAGAAGTGAGAAAAAGAAAAATAGTCCGTAAAATAATCTAAAAGCATGTCCAAAATATACAATTCCTGGAGAGATCACATTCGTTAAATTTTAACACTTATATATATATTATTTCTCACATTGGTCTAGCGTACAAGCTGGAGATAGTGCCACAGATAGTCGCAGCACTTACCCCCTAGGAGATGGTCAAACCAACCAATCCGTGGTTGCAAGCTGAAAACAAGAGCTGGATCCTAGCTCAAAGTAAGCATAGTCAAAAAGCTGAATATTCAGCAGCAATCCAAGTAAGCAAAGGAATTTTTTCTTAATCCATCAACGCCTTTAATGATCATCGGTCATGGTTTACAGCGACAGCAACGTTTCGATCCATAAGATAGGATAACTATCTCCAGCTTGAGAAAGATCCTAACATTCTCAAATTCTCATCGTCTAAAAGACAACCACATATCAAGTTTTCTCACTTCAAAATCCTTCTCATTCTTTACATTGTAGATTTTTTTTTTCCAACAACCCTTTTTATTGAACACGTGCTTAGATGTACATTTAGTGCATTGGAAAATTGTACATTTCTTAAGAAAAGCTTTCTATACAAAGAGAAAAGTAGGGTCTCTAAGCAATTATACAAGCTAAAATTGTATTTGTAGATTGAATCGTGGGAAAAATTGTAAAGCCCACGTCAAGCATTTTCATCACTTATGGGGAATCTAAGAACGAGGTAAAGTGGGGGAGAGGAAGGGGGAGGAGGGGGTGGTTTAGATAGGATGGGAAGGGAAGTGGAAGTGGTGGGAGTGTAAGGAAAGTAAAAGGGATGGAAAGAGATGTTCAGGAAAGTCAAAGATACAAAACTTAACGACCTTAACTAGGTCTCCCAGAAGTTATTTTGGTGAGCAAGGAAAGCTTTTCAACCAAAAGTTCCACATGTTGTAGTATTGAGCAATACCATCGTTTCGTAGGGCTTTAATTTTTTCATAAATACTGTGTTCTGAAATAAGTTGTTAAGTGGTAGGTGGTAGGTATGGATTTAGACTTCCAATTTCTGGCAATTAGGGATTTGGCTCCTAGCAGAATATGGCCAAGAAGTTTTCTTGGTGTGGGAGAAATTTTTCCCAGATCTATTAGCAGTAGAGCTGTCTTTGGAGAGAAAGGGAGTTCTTGTTTCGTGACTTTATTAATGAGTTTATATACTTCTTTCCAGAAGGGGAGGAGGATTGGGCACGACCAAAAATTATGTAGCAGGGAGCCTTGATATCCGTACCTTCGCCAGCAAAGGTCCTTAGAAATCAAGTTTCTTCTAGCTAATACCGAAGGGGTATAGTACCATCGTGTCAAGAGTTTTAGGTGGGTTTCTATCAGACTGGCCCCCTGTGACCATTGGCCCGCCCACTTAAAAGCTTTAAGCCAGTTGGAAGTAGGGATTTTTAGACTTAAATCTTTTTCCCAATTTATGAGATGACACTTCCCCAAGGTTCTCAAATTCCCTGTGAGTTTGTCATAGAAGAGCCTAGTTGGAAATTTTTTATTTAGGGAATTTAAAAAGCAGAGAATTATATCTGGGACCTCAATGTCTCGCAAATTATGAATCTGTAAGAAGGATGTCACTTGGATATATCTAAATGTCTCGGTTTCTGGTAGGTTATATTTAGATACTAATGCTCCGAGAGTAATGAGGCCATTTTTAGTATAAAGATCAGATATATATGTTATGCCTTTTTTTCTTCCATGTTTTAAGTTGTATGTTTGGTATAAAATACTCCACTGTTTCCAGGGGTATATTTGATAAAGGGTTTAGTTGTATTTTTGTCCGCGTTTTCCATTAGGTTTATCCAAGCTCCTATCGAGGCCTCCATCGGTGGAGAGAGCTTCAAGGCATCTATAAATTTCCTTAAAAGCGGAAATGAGGCTCCAATAATTACTGCCAACAAATTTTTTAAGGGTTTTTGTTTGTTGTATTCTAATTCTATTGAGGGCCAGTTAAGTTTTGGATTGTATCTCACCCAAGGTAGCAAATGGCTCAGTAAGGTAGATTTATAGTAAGATTCTAGGTTGGGAAGACCTGTTATTTAAGGTTTCTTATTTTGCAAAATAAATTTAAAGAGTTGTCTTTGGAAGCTAATTAATGTATGTTTAGGGATCCGTAATAGAGATGAGTGAGTATACTTGCTAAGGCACATTACTCGAGCGAGTAGTGCCTTAGCCGAGTATCTCCCCACTCGTCTCTAAAGATTCGGAGGCCAGGGAGCAGGGAGGAACGAAGGGGAGATATCTCTCTCCCCCCACTCCCCGCCGCAACTCACCTGTCACCCGCGCCGGCCCCCGAATCTTTAGAGACGAGCGGGGAGATACTCGGCTAAGGTACTACTCGCTCGAGTAATGTGCCTTAGCGAGTATACTCGCTCATCTCTAATCCGTAAGGGAAGTGTACGGAAGTAGTGAAGGATTTTGGGTAATATCAGCATTTTGTAAATGGAGAATCTGCCCAACCACGATAACGGATGTGAAAGGTTATCCAACTCCTTCTGAATATTTACCAGAAGTTGGGGAAAGTATGCCAGAATCAGGTCAGATGTAGGGAAAGAAAGATTTAAGCCCAAGTAAAGAATGTTTTTTTCCTGCCATTGGAAGGGAAATTCTGATTTGTAATTTTGAAGTTTTAATAGTGTTTAAAATTTCTGAGAAGTGAAGGGGAATATTGAGCGATTCTATTTGGGATTCTGATAAAATTGGGAGTTGAATGTTTTTTAGGAAATTTTGGATATCTGTGTTAATTGGTTGAAAAGTATCAGCATCATCTCTCAGATTATAAAGTCTCTCGTAGTATTGACGGAAGGAGTCTACAATTTGAGAGGGATTGTGTAATTTGACTGATGGATTTGAAGGGTCGAGGACATATGGTATTTTAGCTTTTTGTATTTTGACTAGTTTAGCCATCAATTTAGAAGGTTTAATATTAGATGCATAGAAAGAGGCTTTTGAGGAGGTCATTTCTCTATCGTAGTTGTCCATCAATCTGACCCTTAATTCTTGTCTCAGCTTATTGATTGTGCCAGCATGCCCGGGAACATTGACAGTAATGCGATCTCGGGGGTTAGTTGTATTTGGTTTCTGCTAACTGCGGTGTAGAGGGAGTTGATCTCCTGCCAGAGGGGACAGATCAGTGGATTGCCAGTGTCAGAATTGCTAATTTTTGTTATTCTGCCTTCCAAAAAACACAATATACAGCAATAAAAAAAAAATGTAACCAAAAATGATACCAGTAGAATCTGCAACTCGTCATGCAAAAAAATACCTTATAGAGCTACGCTAGAATAATAATATTATGCCCTTGCAGAGCGTTAACACACTACAGCCAGCAGGGACACAAAATAATGTCCACAATGGATGAATAAACACCAGTAAGTCCCACATATAATGAAAAAAACACCACCAAACACAGCCAAGAGGGAAACTCCTGCCTAAAGCGGGGTGATCGCTCAGATAAGAACGTCCCAAACATGGGAATCCTAGTTGTCCCTAGGTGAAAATAACAATAGATGCAGCAGGGGCAATGGCAAAAGCAATATGTAAAAATACACCAACTACTCATCTCAGGCACGATGACTGCAACCTGAAGGATATGGACCAGACCAACTTCACCAACTTCAGATGAATAATTGTCCCTTTGTAGGGGGCCGGGCTGCAATATATAAACCCCACTATAGTAGATTGGCCAACTGGGGAAAACTCAAACACCTAAGGGAATCTCCACATATGGCTCCCAATGAACCTTTTGGAACTGCGGGAGAACCCTAATAGATAACTGACATATAACCCTAACAGTGTCATAATGCGGCTTGTACTGACATTGTGCCACCAGTCCATCTCCGCATCATGGCCATTATACCACGATCCGGTCACGCCGTAACAAATATACATCTTGCAGATTGTGGAACTTGTTCATGCAAATACAATTTTTTGAAAAATGATCGTATTGTGAAAATGTATTAAAAATATTAATTTGCTACTGCTGTAATCTTATTGACCCAAACAACAAAATGAATCTGTAAGGGCTCCTGTCCACAGGTGGGTCTCCCGCAGCATGTGCATATACAGCCCATATGCTCTGCTGGCTCTCTGCGTATGGGCCAAGTACGAAACTGCGTATGCTCAGGAATCTGACGTCACGGAAGTGCACAGTGTGCTTGTTTTTTTTTCAAATTTACCGCTCTGTCCATAGTGGGGATACATTTTCGAAAAGCTGCCCTCTCGCAATGCCTGTGCAGAGACAGTGTTTTGTATGGAGCCCCTGAAAGGCCTACGTATCATACGCAGACAAATGGTGCATGAGGCAAATTACTTCTCTTGTATATGTAAGCACTGTGTCCACCCGCCGGTGTGCATGGAACAGTAAAAGTGCACTGACTGTCACTGCCTCCATTAACTGTGTATCTTGCACGCATGTGTAATACACAATGAAAAACCGCCTGTGGACATTAGCCCTTACTTATATTACGCAGTGCACACTTAAAAAATAAAAATGAAAAAATGAAACTAAATTGCTGTTTTTCGGTCATTTTCCTCTGAAAAATATGATAAAAAGTGATTAAGAAGTCAAATCATATGGAAGAAATGGAAACGACAACTTGTGCCACAAGAAACCAAAACCTCAAACAGTTCTGTTGATGGAAAAATAAAGAATCTTATTTGTCTTGGACGCAGCAATGCAAATACAATTTAATGTTATTTTCTTAAAGTGTTGTGCAAAGGTAGTAACTAGAGATGAGCAAGTATACTCGCTAAGGCACATTACTCGAGCGGTAGGGCCTTAGCCAAGTATCTCCCCGCTCGTCTCTAAAGATTCGGGGGCCGGCGGGAAGCGGGGAGCGGCGGGGGAGAGCGGGGAGGAACGGAGGGGAGATCTCTCTCTCCCTCTCTCCCCCCCGCTACCCGCCGCAACTCACCTGTCACCCGCGCCGCCCCCCGAATCTTTAGAGACGAGCGGGGAGATACTCGGCTAAGGCACTACTCGCTCGAGTAATGTGCCTTAGCGAGTATACTCGCTTATCTCTAGTAGTAACACATTAAAAGATGTATAGATTTAGTATCATTATAATCATATTGATCCATAGTATAAATGTAACATGTCAGCTATACTCTGCAGTAAATGTCATAAAGAAAAAAAAATTACAGAGCTTCTATTATTTAAATGTCTAAAAGTTAAACAACACATTATGGTTTAACCCTTTCCAATCCAAGTTGGATAGGCTCCGACAGCAGAGAGGCTGGCAATATACAGTAAGAGAACCCCGACAGACGTCTTCCAACATCGGAGCTGTACAGCCTTAAATCATAATGTCTTCAGACGTCAGACATTGGATTGGAAAGGGTTAATCTAAAGTGATGCCATTATAAATACATCAACCCTGCAATGGGTGGTCCCAGAAGGTGCAGCGTATACTACAGTATTTCTCCCATGCTAATTAAAATCTCTTCACTAAAAACGGGCTTCAATAGTCCCTTTAAATGTTTCCTTTTTTTGTAAAGAAGCCTTCAAACAGAATTCCGACATTTTTTGTGCCCAAGAAACCCACCTGGATGAAATAGATACTATTAGGCTCAAAAACAAAAACTTTCCACGTGTTTTCTTCTCTCATGCTATCAATAAAAAGAGAGGCGTTCTGATAGACAATCTGTTGCGTTATAATTCCTCCATGTGGATGCAGATCAAGAGGCAAGATTTGTCATCCTGGTATGTGTGATTAATAATGCCCCATATACTATCCTCACAATTTACTCACCAAACTCCAAACAATCTGCTTTTGTCCAGGGAGTCCTGAACCAACTCTCTAATGTTAAATAAGGAGCATTGATACTCTGTAGAGATTTGAACATTGTCCCTGATGATGCCGTAGACATTTTTCAAAGCGATCTCTACGACCCCTGGAAAATTCAATATGCTAGCGAAAGAGACTACACATTTCTTTCACACCCACATAAAGTTTACTCCTGCGTTGACTACTTTCTGGTAGAGAAATGGGTTTTTCAAAAACATCATTCGGCAAATATAGGTCTCATAACCTGGTCTGATCACGCCCGTTTCCCTGGCTGTTAACGAGGTGTTTAACCTCACTCCCTTGTCCCCATAGAGGATGAGTAATTCCATCCTCGACGACTTGGATTTTCAAGTGAAACTCAAAAATGTTTGGAAGAATATTTCCACTTAAATGATACTGATTGTATCAATCACGTCTATTTGGTGTGCTCATAAAGCTGTAATAAGGAGTCACTTCCTAAAAAAAACTGCTTTTAAAAAGACAAAGAGAATAAAAGATATAGATGACCTCCTGTTGCACATTAAGCAGCTAGAAGATATGAATAAAAATAATTTAGCTGATCGCATTAAATTATAAGATAAGTCCTCATTTCAGGGACCAGAGAATCCCACAACCTACCCCCGCCAATTTACTCCCTCCAGACCACCGGAGAAGAGGAAAAGCAATCTGAGTGACAGACTGCATCCCGTAGTGGCTGTGAAGACCAACAGCCTGCAAACTATCCGAGACTACAGGCTTCGCTATAGACAGTCCCAGCACCTGCATACTCCCGGTCCCCGGACATCCTGACAGAGGAGGAGAACCAGCGGCACCTTATACAGCTGGAGAATCACCTGCAAAACCTCTCTGGGATCTTGACATCCACATGGAATCTTATGCTTTAGATTTTACCCTTTAAATTATACCTGAAATAAAGACACTGAAACCAGTATGGCATTTAATGGCTGCAGCATTTATTTTTCAAATGGGGGTTAACAATTAACTCAAACTCAAATAATTTTGCATAAAACCACATAGTCTTGGTCTTATGAACCCAGACTAAACCAACAACCAAACTTTATCATACCATTGATGCCCTACTGCCAAAAGCAGGTGGAAATCCCCCACACGTCATTACGCCTCTCTGACAAGCCCCCCGCCAACCCAGCCGCAGCCTGCTTAATCATACTTTGAAGTGTCATGTTAAAAATATCCAAACCCACTGCTGACAAATGAACTCCATCCGCCTGATATAAACTACCCACAAATCCCTCTAGGTCTATGTGCCTCACTGAGAAACCCCCGATCATCTGTACACATTTTTCTACTGCTCTATTTAGCCTCTTCCAAATTCTTTCCATGAAGAAAAGCTTGGGAAAAGACCAAATCAGCCTAGGGACTATCTCTGAGATTACTAGCACCGCTTCTGGAAAGTTGTTCCTTACCCACCAAAGTCAAAAGGCCTTTTCTTCCCAATGTCATTAGCCCCCAGGTGGATCAAAAGGATGCTTGGTTCTGGCAGCCCCAGATTCTCAGAATAGCATCTGTCCATCGTTTTTTGCTGAGCCCAATGGATAAAGAAGTGTTCCACTACCCACACCACTTTTTTTAGTACCTCTGTAAGAAAAGACATTATACAGCTCTGTTAATAGGACCTACATATAATTTAAATCGGTCAGACGTCCCTCTTTCTAAACTCTTAATCCTCTCCTCACTCATCCCCAACCTTGCTGCCTCTGTGGCTGCGCCGATTCGGAAAGAGTGAGACGTGATTTTGGCTGAACCACAAACCACTTTAACCAGACATTTCCTTAACATCCCAAAGAATTGGAATCTAGATAATGAAGAACCGTCTTCATGACATAATAGCGATCCTATTTGATTAGGACATACCAGTAATTATTAGGACATTATAGTAGCAGTGTTTCTGGTGGCACATCACACACACAGCAGCTTGATTACCGCACAAGACAAGCACAGCTTGGCTCCTCCCACAGCAGTGACATCACCCCAGTTCCTTCAGCCCACTGGATCTCTGTGGTAGGTTGTTGTCTTCTGTCAGGACCGCTGATTTGTGTAGGAAATTATAGTACCAGTGTTTCTAGTGGCACAATGTGCCACACAGCTCTGCTACATGGTCCATGCACACATACAGCTCTACTACACCCCACACATCACACACACAGCTTGGCTCCTCCGACAGCAGTGACATCACCACAGGTCCTTTAGCCCACTGGATCTCTGTGGTGGTGGTAGGTCAGTGTGTTCTGTCAGGACTGCTGAGTTGTGTCTTCTGAGATAATAACGGCTTAGTTGTATTCTCAGTGTGTTATTTTTGTCCTCTTCTTCCATGAGCCCTAACTGTTGTTCTTCTGTCAGACTCTGTGTTTTATATATGTTGTAGGACCTTCGATTGCATCACCAGGGGGTGTAGCGATGATGTTACCAGGGGTGGAGCATGAGAAGCACGCACACACATACATGTAGACAAGTGATCATTAGTATTGATTTCTAAAAACTCACGTAAAGCCTGAAGTGGACACGAGCCCCCAGATGAGTTCTGAGAAACACAAATCCATATCCCTTTACCCTATTTATCTGTTTTCGTATGTCTCAAAAATATATTGACATACCTTCCATGATCCAATACATCAATAGCCAAAAGCAATGCAACCACCAACTTTGATGCTGCTAAAAACTCTCCACAACGCAAAGCCCTGAAAAAGGCTAATAAAAAAAGTAAAAATATAGAGAAGCTCACCTGTCCAGGTAACCCGCACTTCATACATACTTTTTCAGTCCAAACCAAGTGCCCGATCCTGGCGGCTCCCAGCATATGCAGTCCACAGAAAAAAGACTTGATTGACTTGAAAAAAAGCGTGTCCTGCTTTATTAAATAAGTGCCATAAAATCAGGATACAGAAAACTCGTTTGGAACTCTAAACTGAGTTCTTGTTCACCAATTAAAAATAAAAAGATATGGATTCAAAATTATAGTAAATATTTTTATAAAGTGTCACACAAAAAGTATGGCCAGGTTTACTTACCACAGTACTAGTAGGACAAAGATGGGAAGGCAAATGTACCACCTCCCAATAGATGCAGACAGACCAAATGCTAGATGGAGGAGTTTAAAACAGGTGCAAAGTACTGATGGACAACCGCTCACAGGACCACCCTACAAAGAGGGGAGTGGCTACCCAGTGCTACACCTGCATATAGATAAAGCATACAAAGGGTGCCAGGCCAAACGTGCATTACTCAATACAGATCCAAAGCCCACAATTTAAAATTGAGTGAAACCACAACCTAAAATCATTTCCCATTGGCACTGACACCCAAGCTCCCCAGCACCCAAAGTCATACCGAGTGTTACAGAAGATACTGACAAATATTAATAAAAACGGAATTCTAGTTTCAGCTTCTTTAGCTTTAATTTTATTTGCTAGGAGTTTTGATTTTTTCCCCTGGCTGTAGTTAATGGTCTAAGATTTACGAAGGTGTAGTGTGTATTTATTTTGTATAGCTGGACATGCACTCTCTTTAGTTCTAGTATAGTTTTATTGTAAAATTGTTTTTTTTTTTTGCTTCTAATCGCTATATCTATTAAGTCCCACAGGAGGGAGTCCCGCTGGCTCGCAGCAGAGAGGCTGGAGGAAATTTCAGTAGTGAATGGCTGGAGAGGCTGGAGGAAATTTCACTCCTCGCTCTCGCCCCTCTCCATTTACTTAAGCAGTGGCCGTTCAGTACTGAACGGCTGTTGTTTACACGGAAAGATCATCGTTCAGTATTTGATGCAACTTAAAGTACTGAACATTGATCGTTCAGTGTAAACAGCAGCCGTTCAGTACTGAACGGCCACTGCTTAAGTAAATGGAGAGGGGCGAGAGCGAGGAGTGAAATTTCCTCCAGCCTCTCTGCTGCGAGCCAGCGATACTCCCTCCTGTGCAACAGCGTGGGAGTGAGACCATGCGGAGACAAGTGTCGGGCATCGTTTGCCCAACAGTCGTCCCATGTAAATGGGGCTTTAGTCTTCTTTTTTTTTTAAATGCCTACTTTTTAGCGGCCTCTCAATATCACTTTGTGCACACCCCAAATAGATCTAATCAGTATGTCCTCAACATCATTAAAGTGAAAATATTACTCTATATTTCTATAAAAGTAATATTACTACGCTCCTCGATGCATAGTGGTCACAGGTGAAAATAAGGTTGTCAGTTCAGGAAGATTAACTCTTTTTACCTTTTGACCTGTTTCTAATTACAGAGCGGAGATCCAAATATCAAGTGAAAAGGGTTTAGTTAAAGTGAATGAAGGCTGTATGCCTTCAAATTTCAATAAAAACTTATTGAACTACGAAAGTGAATGAAGGCGTCGATACCTTTACTTGAGCTATGTGATAACACAGTGTTCTTTTTTTTTTTTTAATTCTTTATTTATAGTATTAACTTGGGTACAGAAAGAAAAAGGAATGGGGGGGATGCAAAAAATAAAGCACAATGAGATTTGTCCTCATATACAATTAGCAATAACAGTTAAGCTATGAATAGTAAAAAGAAAAAGGAGTATAGGAGAAGTATCATGAGCGAAAGTGGGGAAGGTGGGGGATAACAGAATCAATTTTCTAGTAACTTTGCTTTATGATCGAAATTGGGGGTCATACGAAGGGGGTAGCATGAGAGTCACTGTATTGAAGGAGTGAATTGGTTGGCTGATACATTCCTAAATGGAAGATTCTTTGTTCCTGTAGGAGATCCACTTATTCCAATTTTTGAAGTATTTTTCTGGTTCTCGTTCTTGCAGGCATCTACTTCTTTCAAAGCTATTTATTAAACTAACTTCATTCAACCATTCATGGATGTTAGGGGGGTCTACGTCTTTCCAATGTCTCGGAATTAATATTTTTGCTGCATCTAAGAGAAATGGGAGTAGTGGGTTTCTCCTTTCGGGTGTCCTCAGGGGAAATGTTTAGTAGGAGCAGTTTGGGTGTGAGTTTTACTTCAAGACCAAGAATTGATTTTAGAATCTTCTGTATTTCATGCCAGAAGGGGACCAAAGATGGGCAAGAGAACAAAATATGTGAGAGAGATCCCTCAGCTTTAGAACATCTCCAACAGGTCGAAGGGTATTTCGGTTCTATTCTGTGGAGCAGCTCTGGGGTTTTGTACCACCTGGAGATTATTTTGTAGTTCAATTCTAGGAATTTTATTGAAATTGAGCTTGAGTGTGAATTGTTTAAAATGTTCTGAATTTCCTCTTGACAGAGTATAATACTGAGATCTTTCTCCCAGCTGGAGATATAAGAGGGGTTTTCTTTATTGTGGATGGGTGTATTATATATTTTAGAGGTGATCCCCTTAAAGGGGCGATATGTCCTGAGGAGTTTATGGGGGAGTAAGTTATGGTTAGTGTTGAGAATATCTGACTGGAAAAGGGATAATGCATCACTGATTGCATTGCAGTCCTTAAGGTGAAGTTCCGGCAGGCAGAGTAAATTTTGGAGATCTTGGTGCGAAATAAACAAATCATTATGGAATAATTTCAGGGCAGGCACATTATGGAGATTTGAGTATTGTAAAAGATATTTTTTGAGACGCTTCAGCTTGTTCGGCAGTAGATTTAAGAAGGGAGTATATCCGCTAATATTGGGTAAAAAACACAGTTTCTTGTTAATTTTGTGCCAGATTTTGAAACAAATTGCGGTGAGAGGATTGGTAATTCCTTTTAGTGAAGGTTTATTCTATGGGGTCTTCCAGGGTAGGGAGTGGAGTTCCGTCTCTTTCACTAATTAACAACGACATCAAACTCTATGCCAAAATCCTTGCCAACAGAATCAAGCTTCTTCTCCCAAATCTTATTAATTCTGAACAAGTGGGCTTCACTCCCTCTAGAGAAGCAAAAGACAACACCACCCGACTTATTAATACGTTACATCACGCTAAATATACTAACACCCCTCTAGCGTTACTTACAACCGATGCAGAAAAAGTCTTCGACAGGTTTAACTGGCTATGTCTTAAATCGACCCTACAAAAATTTAGCTTCCCTGACAAATTTATCGATAAAATTATGGCACTATGTAAAAAACCCTTGATCAAAATCAATGGAAGCTTCTCGCCCGCCTTCAATATTGGGAATGGTACAAGACAAGGCTGCCCACTCTCCCCTCTTCTATTTGTCTTGTCAATGGAGGTGTTTTTAGAGAGAATAAGGCAAAACCCGCAAATTACAGGCCTTAAACACAGTGTTCTTTTGTTTAAATAATGTAGATCATTTTTTTGAAACCAGGAGCATAAAGTTAATTAAGAAGAGACCTCTGGTGTAGAAGTCCTGAAAAAGGGGTGTTATAAAAATTATTGGTATACAAGCAGAGTTCTTGGAATGAATCTCTTGTACAAATTAGGACCAGAATCTCTGTAGTTGTGGCCAGTGTCTTTCAGCCTATATGTATCTTACACATACACCTTTCAGGGCCTTCTAGAGACTTTCAGGGAGTGTAGAACAGCAGATTTGTACAGGCCCTGAAGAGCGGGATCTACACTATCTGCTAAATGGTAACCAGCAGCTGCTGATGGTGCTTTCCGGACTGGAGTGTTCGGCCTCCAGAGCCCGAGGCCTGAGATAGATGAGGGATCAGCAACTGTGACACACTCCCAGTGCCACATCGAAGAAGGAAGAAGGTCCCTCACAGAGCTCAGCACCACTAAAAGCATGGACTCTTCAGTCATCTACTCCCCCATGAGGCGGTCCCATCGCTATGCACGGAGTAGGCCGCAATCAACCGCAGTGATCCTCTACCAGCACAGCTCCCGGAGATGTTCGCATTTAGAAAGACAACTGTTCTCACCTTAACTTGTATAGAGCTGTGATGTGAATCAGCCCCTTTCATTCTTTTTGGCCTCATGGCTTCAGGTGTCTGTTTAGCTTAGATTTAGCATAAGGAAGCCACATTGTGCGATCATTTATTTGTTAATGAAGTCTAAGCAAACTCATTCAACTAGGAGCCGAGTTCTCATAGACATTTTGGCACGGAGATTCAAATTAAATGAAAATCTGTTTATAAAGATTATCGGTTGTGTGAAGTTCCTAGCCCCATATGAATTATATTTTCAGGATCGGGTGGGCCAGCTGAATAAAACTCATCTAAACTCATTGAGGTTTGGACCCCAGAACACCCCCAAATGTTGTATCTGCATACCTGGTCATAAATTACGTGTCATTTTTGGTATCGCTGAATAGATAAAATCATGACCGGAAAAATGACAGGCATAATTCCTGATTGGAGGATCTCCTGTAAAGAAATGGCCAAAATGAGGAATTATGGTTTTCAAAGGTCGTACGCCTCTAACCCACCATTCTCCAAAAAGCTCAGAGGGGGCGACTGGGAGGTATGTTCTGGGAAATCTTTAAAACCTGGGCCTCAGAGAGACCCAGTTGTTAGAGCTCAGAGATTCACTTAGTTGAAGGGCTGCCCATAGTTCCCATGACACCGCACTGCCAGGACTTGGAATGATCCCCAGCCTGGTATCTTTCTGGTATGTTATTCTTGTTTATTTTTACTACTGTTTGTGTGTATGCCTTTATGCCCTTATACTCCCATGTAACAACCTTTTTGTATATCCTTTGTGTGTGTGTGTGTATATATATAATTCGTACTGCTGGTCTTTTTAAGAATAAATCTGCAATTTATTAATTAAGCCTTGAACGTTTTAAAACAAATCATTGTGTTCCTAATTCATAAGTCTGGGTTTCAGTTTATTCGTAAAAGCTAGTGGCGGCAGCAAGTGTTAGACCATATCAAGTGGTGATTTGTTTATTTTTCTAAAGTCCAAATATGGACATAAGCCACAAAAAAGAAACCGGCTGCAACAAGAGAATTAAATGGATGAATATGGCCTTGTCTCAAACTATGAAATATTCGCCTTCAACACTTCTCTCTCAGGACCAGAAACATTGTACAATCTACTCTTAAATCACATCCTCATAGCACCATAAACTAAGATATGGTGCTTTTAGGGAAGATGACAAGGAGCCTGGTGATTTTTAGCAAATAAAAATAATAATAATAATAATAAACTTTATTTGTATAGCGCCAACATATTCCGCAGCGCTTACATAGACAGGGGGAATACAGAAAGACAATACAAACATTACAAAACCACAGTTACATAGTAATCAGTTGATGGAAACAATAGGGGTGCGGGTCCTGCTCCAACGAGCTTACATACTACAAGTAATGGGGTGATACAGAAGGTAAAGAGATGGAGATATGCACCGTATGGCGAGGTGGAGAGTGAGGGATGTTATACACATAGACAATGGTCAGACATTTAGCTCAGTGTGACGGCTCAGTATGACTGCAGGGGGCGGTTTATGATGGCTAGCAGGGATTGCAGTCAATAGGTCAGGGAGCATGTTATCAGGCGGAGTACAGAGGGGTTTGTTTAGGGAATGCGGTATGCCTCCCTGAAGAGGTGCGTTTTTAGAGCACGCCTGAAGTTCTGCAAGTCCTGGATTGCTCTGGTATCCTTTGGTAGTGCATTCCAGAGGACCGGTGCTGCTCTGGAGAAGTCTTGGAGGCGGGAATGAGAAGTTCGAATTAAAGGGGCGCTCAGTCTGGTTTCGTTAGCAGAGCGGAGAGCCTGGGCTGGTTGATGGATTGAGATGAGGGAGGCGATATAGGGGGGTGCTGCACTGTGGAGGGCTTTGTGGATGAAGGTAGCGAGTTTAAAGTGAATTCTGTATTTAACGGGCAGCCACTGCAGTGACCGCCACAGGGCAGAGGCGTCTGAGTAGCGGCTGTACAGGAAGATGAGCCTGGCTGCCGCATTCAGGATGGATTGGAGAGGGTAGAGTCTGGTGCAGGGGAGGCCGATCAGCAACGAGTTGTAATAACCGAGCCGAGAGTGGATGAGGGCAACAGTAAGCATTTTTAACGTGTCCACAGTGAGAAAAGAGCGGATTCTTCCTCTGTCGCTGGTCTGAGTACAGACAGTGAGCAGGAGCTAGATGCAGTGCTGACAAGACTAGGGTCAGGGCTAGTCTGGGATTGGGAAGTTATTTCCTGACGGATGTCATCAATTTTCTTTTTGAAGTAAGCAGCCAGCTCTTTGACACTGAGATCCGTCACCGGGGGCTGCGGTCTAAGGCTGAGAAGGGAGTGAAAAGTATCAAAGAGACGTTTAGGGTTGTGGGATAGTGAGGAGACTAGAGAGGTGAAATAGACTTGTTTGGCATGGTGGAGGGCGAGATTGTAGGTTCTGAGCATGAATTTGTAGTGGAGGAAGTCTGTGGACGTTTGCGGTTTCCTCCACAGCCGTTCAGTCCTTATAGAGCACCGCCGGATGAAGCGCGTTTGAGGCGTGAGCCAGGGTTGCCGCGTTCTACATCGGATGGCTCGGGTCCTGGAGGACGCCGCTTCATCCAGGGCATGTTTGAGAGCGGTGTTGTAGTGAGCGGCAGCCAGGTTGGGGCAGGCGAGGAGAGAGATAGGGGACAGAGAGGACTGTAGGGATTCAGCAAAGTCCTGGGTGTGAATAGCCTTAAGGTTCCTGTAGGTACGGTAGGTAGGTGGGTCTGGAGAGATGTTAGGGAGCGTGACAGAGAAAGAGAGGAGGTTATGATCTGAGAGCGGGAGAGGGGAGTTAGTGAAGTTGGAAGCAGAGCAGAGCCGGAGGAAGACCAGATCAAGAGTATTGCCATCCCTGTGCGTGGGAGAGGCTGTGAGTTGAGAGAGACCAAGGGAGGAGGTGACCGAAAGAAGCTGAGAGGCAGATGGGAAGATGGGGTCATTAGTGGGGATGTTAAAATCACCTAAGATGAGGGTTGGAATTTCACAGGATAGGAAGTGGGGGAGCCAGGCAGCAAAGTGTTCCAAAAACAGGCGAGCAGCACCTGGGGGGCGATAGATAACTGCTACTCGCATGGACAGCGGACGGAAAAGCCGTAGCATATGTACTTCAAATGATGGAAAAGTGAGTGAGGGTACAGGGGGGATGACCTGATAGGTACATTTCGGGGAGAGCAGAGCACCTACTCCTATGCCACACCTGTCATCTGGTCTCGGGGTATGGGACAACTGCAGGCCATTTTAAGACAGTACAGCAGGGGAGGCCGTGTCAGACTGCTGTATCCACGTTTCTGTGAGAGCTAGCAGATATAAAGATTGAGCAGTAAAAAAGTCGTGGATGGTGGGGAGTTTATTACATGCTGAGTGGCAGTTCCAGAGTGCACATTTAAAGGAGTCAGGGGAGGGTATGCATGGGCTAGCAGTTGGGCTTGGGAATTTTATTAGTGAGTCCGGTAGGGGGTAATAGCTAGGAGCAGAGGAGGGTGGGCCAGGATTGGGAGAGATATCCCCAGCAGCTAGTAACAGCAGAATAGTGAGGGTTAGCAGATGATTAGGAGATTTATGAGGATGACTGTTATTTTTGTTAGTGGCATTAGGGTGTTTGAGGCTAAGCAAGAAGGTAAAGAGTGCCCCAGAGGTGGGCACAAGAAATAAGTTCTGAAACTGAGAGCAAGGATGAGGACAGAGGTGACAGCATTAGAAATAGCTTTGAAGTGTAAAGTATTTAGGCAGAGTTTGTGGCCTACCTGTCTCCTACCCCTCGAACTGCCATGGTCAAACTGTATCATACTTTCTCCAGCCCATACTTCATCCAGCTCAAATACGCGTGGCATGCATGCTTACACTGATATTATAGTGAAAGTTTAAGGTACAACTAGGAGACAGCTGGGAGTGGCTAATCAGGTTCCAATTGACTAGCCAGCTGACCTTAGCATTGCAAACCTAATGACAGCAAGGATGGGTGAAAGATGCCATTTGGGGGAGGTGGATGGCAGAAATGACTAAAAGTAAAGTTTCATTTACCGATGCAAACAGATGAAATGCGAAATACACAATTCACAGCAAGCAAGCAGCACAGATGATTTAAGCAGAGGGAGATAGCAGGAGTTCAGCTTGGAGTGGGATGATGCAGAAATGAAAGTACCAATGCAAACAGATGAAATGCAAAATACACAAAATATACAAAAATGCATACAAATTAACAGGTAGCTCACGCAGGACCTTAAACCGAACAAAAACAGGGTAAGACATTATTGAGAAACCTGGATCCAGTGTCATCCTTAACTCTTTCTGACAATCACAGAGTATTAAGCTATTCAATATAAAGACGGAGAAAATCCCTACATAACCTAGTGGATCCCAACATCAAGGTGGGCAGCTAACTTACTACCATCCAAAAAAAACCTACTAAAGAGGAAAAGCGAAGAACAAAGAAGAGAAGGGGGACAGAGAAGAGGAAAAAAAAGCCGGACAAGGGAAATGTGAGGTGTTTTTTATACTCATCCAGCGCTGTGCCCCTCTGAATTTAGTGGGCAGCATAAAGATCTGACTCCTTTCTAAATCCTGTGCTTGTGCTCTCCCATAGACTTATATACAGCTTTCCTTGATCTGCTCCAAATGGATTTGCTAAACAAGCAGAGCATCTTTCCCAAAAAGGGCAACCCCACTACTGGAACCTAAGCTAAATTTCCTATATGTCCTTAGGTGTAAAATGAAGAAAGTGAATAGAAGAAGACAGAGCAGGGCAGAAAAAAAAGACAAGGTCAAAGTATGTGAGGAAGATTCGACAGGACAGTAGCAGGTTGAAGTCCATAAATGGAAGGCACAAAAGAAACATTTAGAAGCTCCAAGGCAAACTCCCCCCCCCCCCCCCCAACCACTGAGCAGAGCCAGCAAACAAATGTATTACCAGCATTCTGTGCCAAGAGGGGCTAAATAAATACTCTAAAGGCCCTTTTAAATGCAAAAATAATATTTAAAACAGCTGAAAGATTTAGCGATCTATTTGCATAAAGTGTTAATGGTCATTTAACACTTTATCATCTTCATTTACATATAAAATGACCTGCAGGAGTTGTTTGCAGAGCCCAGTGTGTGTTTAAATACATGCTCAACTGTGCAAACAGCTGCTGGCACATTCCATTGTTCTCCTCTTGGCTAGTGTAAACATGTCATGGGCAGAACAGTGTGCAGTCTATTGAAAGATAAGCAAAATGCATTGAAAGGCAATGTGTTTGTTCAGTCTTTCCACAGATGAACAATGGATATTAAGGCTGCGTTCACACAGGGCGGATTTGCTGTGGAAATTCTGTGTGGAATATCGCTGCAGCAAATTCGCCTGCGGCCGCTAATCCTCCTGTTGGCGAGCCATGTGGATGAGATTTGTCAAAAATCTCGTCCATACGGGATGGCCAATCCGTCGTGGCAAGGCTGGCAGAAGATGGCGCTGCGGCGCGGATTCCCCAGTCGCAGCAAGTTTGGTTTTTTTTCTATTGCGGCTGCACTCCTCTCAATGGGAGCGCTAGCCGCAATGGAAAAGCATGTGGCCAAGCCGCTCCAAAACCTGCGGCTAAGTGCCGCAGGTTTTGAAGCTGTGCTTTCCCAGTGGAAATCTCGTGGTTTTTACGCTGTGGCAAAAGGGCAAGCTTTCGAGTGGGATTCTGCCCTGTGTGAACCCAGCCTAAGTGAACTTAAATCCATTGTTTAAATAAAAAGAGCACGATGCTCGCATTTACAATTAACAATTATTGCTCATTTTTGGCTGTTTGGATAAGTTTTGAGTGATAATTGTTGCATGTAAAAGGGCCTGACTGATAGGCTGACTAAGACAATAGATAGCTTAGCCTGCCTATCATTGCTGTAACAGAAGGAAGATGCTTCTCCCTCTGCATTCAGTGTCAAATGCCACCGCTTACTTGCAGGCAAGCGCATTAGTGGACCGCCACTGCCGCGTGACGTCACACCAGACCAGCACATGCAATCAAACCTCGTCAACGCAAGCTGCACCATGAAAGCTGGTCACTAAGATGTAACGTCCACTTGAGGGCCCAGAAAAAAATGCAAAAAACATTATTCTGAAAAAAAAATCTACAAAAACCCCATGTTTTTCTTTATAAAAAAGGAAAATAAACTCTGGTAATGTATATCGCCACTAGAGATGAGCGAGCACACTCGTCCGAGCTTGATGCTCGTTTGAGCATTAGGGTACTTGAGATGCTCATTACTCGAGTCGAACACCACGTGGTACTCGAGTCAATTGCATTTCCTTCCCCGCATGTTTAGCACCATTTTCTAGCCAATAGACATGCAGGGAAGGCATTACCACTTCCTGCTGTGACGTGCCAGCCCTCTCCCACCCCACAGTAGTGAGTGACTGGCTAGATCAGGTGACCGCCGAGTACTTAAAGTGGTCCCAACCGCGGCTTGCCTCAGACACAAGCTGGCAGAGGTTAGGGAAGGTGCTGCTGCTGATATCGGGAAAGTGTTAGAGTAGGATCCAGTCTTCAAGAACCCCAACGGTCCTTCTTAGGGCTACTCACTCTTCATAGTGTGCATTACTCTTGTGGCTGGCTGGGAGCAGTAGTGCACCAATTTGTTTTTTTTAAGCATCTTAGGCTGTGCAGGCCATTTCATCTATAGGGGTCTCAGTCTGCAGTGTATTATACAGAGTTTAGGGAAAGAGCTGCTGCTGACATAGGGAAAGTGTTAGAGTAGGATCCTGTCTTCAAGAACCCCAACGGTCCTTCTTAGGGCTACATCTCACTGTGTGCATTATAGTTGTGGCCTGCTGGGAGTTGTAGTGCATCAATTTTTGTATTACGCATCTAGGCCTGTTCCCAGCCTTTCAGTAATAGGGTTCTCAGGCTGCTGTGTCGTACAACCAGCTCTCACCATGAAACTGCACTCAAATATTTCCTAGCCTACTGCAAACGACTTCAGTTATACCGTTCTGTGTCTGCAGTGAATTAGACACAGAGTGTTGGGACACAGCCACTTCTATAGAGAACGTTATACACTATACTGTCCTGATCCTCCATGCAAAAACCCCAAAGCTCCTTCTTAAAGCTACATCTGACCATGTGCATTATACTTGTGGCCTGCTGGGAGTTGTAGTGCTTCCATTTTTGTATTACGCCTCTAGGCCTGTTCCCAGCCTTTCAGTAATAGCGTTCTCAGGCTGCAGTGCCGTACAACCAGCTCTCACCATGAAATAGCTCTCTAATATTTCCTAGCCTACTGCGAATGACTTCAGTTATACCGTTCTCTGTCTGCAGTGCATTAGACAGCGGTCTCACCGCTAAACAGTACTGTAATATTTCCTGGGCCACTGCAAAGTACTTCAGCTCTGCCGCTGTGCAGAGCATCTCACAATACCCTTTCCTTGGTGGGGTTGAGTTACAAGCACTATCGACTGGCTTTAGAGTCTTCTCCCACTCCACACAGCCTCTATAATCTACAAGTCTCTGCGAGCAGTAAATTACCCCTAGGTATCAGCGCAAGACAGCGGGTTACTTTTTTCTAGTCACAGCATAGAAGCTCCGCTATCTACAAGTCTCTGTGTGCGGTGAATTAAGGCCCAGTTGTCAGTGCTGTACAGTGGGGTAATTTATTTGGGCCCTGCTCTATTCTTAATCCGCCATGATGAGGAGTAGGTGTAAGGGTCGAGGATGCGGATGTCCAAGTTAGGGTGTGGGCACAGGCCGAGTTCCTGGGCGTGGTGAATCCCTGCTGCGGGATTAGGAGAGAGACAAGTTTCTCGGGTCCCCAGCTGTTGACAAAGGCTTTTGCCGAAACGCGTTCAGCGTGCACTTGTGAGCTGTATGCTTTATTTTATTCAATAAAGAAGGAAATTTTTAACGGTAGCAGCTCCCCTCCATCTCTATTTACTGCTCATATGGAATCTGGCCGTTTGCCGTCGGCTACTTGAGGATGGAGCTCCTGTTGGATCCCAGATCTTCCTGCAACATTGAAAGTTACTGCTGGTGAGGTGAGCCCACATCTCTCTTTTTTGTGTTATCTAACTAATTTTTTCCGGCCTTCGCCTACACTCATGGTACACCAATGTTTCAGGGGTTTGCCTATACTCTTGCTACAGAAATTTTATAGGGATCTGCCTATACTTTTGCTACAGAAATGTTACTGGAGTCTGCCTATACCTTTGCTGCAGAAATGTTACTGGGGTCCGTCTATACTTTTACTAAAGAAATGTTACTGGGGTCCGCCTATACTTCTGCTACAGAAATGTTATGGGGGTCTGCCTATACGTTTGCTACAGAAATGTTACTGGCGTCTGTCTATACTTCTGCTACAGAAATGTTATGGGGGTCTGCCTATACGTTTGCTACAGAAATGTTACTGGGGTCCGTCTATACTTTTACTAAAGAAATGTTACTGGGGTCCGCCTATACTTCTGCTACAGAAATGTTATGGGGGTCTGCCTATACGTTTGCTACAGAAATGTTACTGGGGTCTGTCTATACTTCTGCTACAGAAATGTTATGGGGGTCTGCCTATACGTTTGCTACAGAAATGTTACTGGGGTCTGTCTATACTTCTGCTACAGGAATGTTACAGGGGTCTGCCTATTGTTCTGCTACAGAAATGTTACTGGGGTCTGCCTATACTTTTACTACAGAAATGTTACTGGGGTCTGCCTATACCTTTGCTACAGAAATGTTACTGGAGTCTGCCTATACCTTTGCTACAGAAATGTTACAGGGGTCCGCCTATACTTTTACTACAGGAATGTTACAGGGGTCTGCCTATTCTTCTGCTACATAAATGTTACAGGGGTCTGCCTATTCTTCTGCTACAGAAATGTTATAGGGGTCTGCCTATACTTGTGCTACAGAAATGTTACTGGGGTCCGCTTATACTTCTGCTACATAAATGTTACAGGGGTCTGCCTATTCTTCTGCTACAGAAATGTTATAGGGGTCTGCTTTTACTTTTGCTACAGAAATGTTACTGGGGTCTGCTTATACTTCTGCTACAAGAATGTTACAGGGGTCCGCCTATTCTTCTGCTACAGAAATGTTATAGGGATCTGCTTTTACTTTTGCTACAGAAATGTTACTGGGGTCTGCTTATACTTCTGCTACAAGAATGTTACAGGGGTCCGCCTATTCTTCTGCTACAGAAATGTTACTGGGGTCTGACTATACTTCTGCTACAGAAATGTTACAGGGGTCTGCCTATACTTTTACTACAGGAATGTTACAGGGGTCTGCCTATACTTTTACTACAGGAATGTTACTTGGGTCTGCCTATACTTCTGCTACAGAAATGTTACTGGGGTCTGCCTATACTTTTACTACAGAAATGTTACTGGATCTGCCTATACCTTTGCTTTAGAAATAAAGAAATTTTTCATTCAGTAAAAATTACTTCCTGCGCTCACAGAACTTTAAAATTGCATATTATAAAATTTTCCTTCAAATGAAGGAGACTCACTTTGAAGGAGGGGGTTATGATATCCAATATTCCCCCTCCTAATTCCCACAGGTCTTAGTGACTCTCAAAGGATGAGGTATCCAATCCAGGGTTTTCTCCTTTAGAGTTTATTAAAATACAGCCAAACAATGGTGCAACAAGCCAACTCATGCACGATATGACAAGTTCACCAAACGATCATAACAACGCGTTTCGGTACAAACAGTACCCTTATCAAGTTATGCAATTACTAAAATATAAGCGATTTATATAGGGAAGTTTACCTTTCACTCTTTGATGATACTGATTCCGAATCCCCTTCAGAGGGGTGGAGAATCATCAGCGCATTCACAGCGTCATGCGCTGCGACTCTGGTGAGTCCGACGTGTGACGTCATCGCGTATGAATGCATGTCATTGCGCTGTGTATTCCTGGGCAACGTGAGTCCGTGAAGCAGGTGATGCCACTGCGTTCTACGTATACACGTTATTTCAGACGTCCCTGTGTGGCGCTTCACCCTGGATCTCGTCGGACTACACAGCGTAACAGCGTCATCACGTTTCATGTGATGTGTACTTCACGAATGCGTTTCACTCTGTACCTCAACGTTCAATCATTGGGACATATGAGCTTATCATACCCTAATTTCATCGTTTTCTAACAATAAAACAACTTTATGTGTATTGTTCAATATATATTAAAGCAGATATCTTTATATTGCCAAATAAATTACTTCAACTAATTTATACCTGATAGTTCTAAAAAAGAGAGTGGATGAAGGGGAAAATTTTTTTTAAAAATTAAAAGAGGGGGAGGGAGTAAGGGAAAAGGAAGTGAGAAAAGAAAGGGGAAAAGGACACTATATCCTACAGAGGACAACCAAATGAATGTAATATATCTTATCTATATACTCTAATAAATACATTATAACCATAAGTATACATGAATGAAATTTACATGAATAAAAATTTTTTGAATAAAAAAAATTTTTTTGTTAAAATATTATTATATTTTTTCTAAAACTTCATTTAGTCCCCCCGGTTTAAGGGTTCCCAATCTGAATATCCAATACATTTCACGATTTTTAAAAAAAAGTAAATAATCCTGATTTAATACTCTCTAATGGTGTAATTTTCAATAACGAATGATCTTTATTATGATAAATTAAAAAATGTTTCGATACACTGTGTTTTGTGAATCCATTTTTTATGTTTGTTCTATGCTTATTAACCCTAGTCCTCAATGCATTAGTAGTGCGACCTACATATCTAAGTCCGCATGGACATTCTATAAGGTAAATTACATAGGTTGTGCTACAATTCATGTATTTTTTCAAAAAATATGGAGTCTTGCCCTTTCCCATTTCTATTTCTTTTCTCCCATGGGTTATGTTATGACAACATTTGCAATTCCCCACCCCACATCTGTAGGAGCCTAAAATTTGTTTTTTTATCAAAAAATTCCCTTTTCTATTATCACCCACGGGTCTAACGTCTTTCGAGTGTGGGCGAGAGGGGGCCACAAAATCTTTGATATTTTTATTTCTCCTAAAAGTAATCACCGGGTTACTCGCAAGGGAGGACTTCAAAAATGGATCCTCTTTAATGATGTCCCAGTGTTTTTTCATGATATTTTTGATTTCTTTATGTTGAGAGTTATATTTGGTTATAAATCTGGATTCTATCCCCTTTTTCTCTTTTTTCTCCCCTGGTTTAGCTACTTCTGCATTCTGGAGGGCTTTAATATAGGCTGCTTCTACCAAGTTCGAGGGATATTGTTTTTCTTTAAACCGTTTCTTTAGGATTTGCGATTGTTTATGATATAACTCCACATCCGTACAATTGCGTTTAATCCTTGCAAATTGTCCGTACGGGATGTTGGTTTTCCAACATCTAGCATGACAACTTTTAAAATTAACATAACTATTGGTATCGGTCTTTTTAAAAAAGGTTTGGGTCTTAATTTTACCTCCCCTAATATTCACTTCTACATCCAAGAAGATGGCCTTATTCGAACTGTGCTCCCCTGAAAACTCTAAACCCCAATCGTTTTTGTTCAATTCTGTTATAAAATTCATCAATCCTTCCTCCTCTCCTTTCCATATTAAAAAGATATCATGAATAAATCTACAATAAAATTTTATATTGGGGATTAAAATGTTTTTCTCGAATGCCCCCATAAATAGGTTAGCATATGCCGGGGCAAAACGAGTCCCCATCGCGGTCCCTCTTTTCTGAATAAAAAACTGATTTTTATTAGAGATGAGCGAACACCAAAATGTTCGGGTGTTCGTTATTCGGAACGAACTTCCCGTGATGCTCGAGGGTTCGTTTCGAACAACGAACCCCATTGAAGTCAATGGGCGACCAGAACATTTTTGTATTTCGCCGATGCTCGCTAAGGTTTTCATGTGTGAAAATCTGGGCAATTCAAGAAAGTGATGGGAATGACACAGAAACGGATAGGGCAGGCGAGGGGCTACGTGTTGGGCTGCATCTCAAGTTCACAGGTCCCACTATTAAGCCACAATACCGGCAAGAGTGGGCCCCCCCCCCTCCCAACAACTTTTACTTCTGAAAAGCCCTCATTAGCATGGCATACCTTTGCTAAGCACCACACTACCTCCAACAAAGCACAATCACTGCCTGCATGACACTCCACTGACACTTCTCCTGGGTTACATGCTGCCCAACCGCCCCCCCTCCCCCCCCACAGCGCACACCAAAGTGTCCCTGGGCAGCCTTCAGCTGCCCTCATGCCACACCACGCTCATGTCTATTTAGAATTGCGTCTGCCATGACGAGGGACCGCAGGCACACACTGCAGAGGTTGGCACGGCTAGGCAGCGACCCTCTTTAAAAGTGGCGGAGCGATAGCCCACAATGCTGTACAGAAGCAATGAGAAATAGAATCCTGTGCCACCGCCATCAGGAGCTGCACACGTGGGCATAGCAATGGGGAACCTATGTGCCACACACTATTCATTCTGTCAAGGTGTCTGCATGCCCCAGTCAGACCGGGCTTTTTAATTCATAGACACAGGCAGGTACAACTCCCTATTGTGAAGTCCCTGTGGACCGACAGCATGGGTGGGTGCCAGGAAGCCACCGGCGGTACATAGAAATATCCCATTGCATTGCCCAACACAGCTGAGGTAGTAATGTCGTGCTTAATGCAGGTGGGCTTCGGCCCACACTGCATGCCCCAGTCTGACAGGGGTTCTTTATAAGTGTACAGATGTAGTAAAAAGTCCGTGTGCACCTACAGCATGGGTGGGTGCCAGGAAGCCACCGGCGGTACATAGAAATATCCCATTGCATTGCCCAACACAGCTGAGGTAGTAATGTTGTGCTTAACCCTTTCCAATCCAATTTGTATATGGTTTTCCTAGGGGGCTTACTCTTTTTCTGCTGTTATACAACGGCGCTATATGCTGGCTAAAGCCAGTACTGCATGAGCTGACACGTAGGATAGGCTCCGACAGCAGAGAGGCTGGCAATATACAGTAAGAGAACCCCGACGGACGTCTACCAACAACGGAGCTGTACAGCCTTAAACCCTAATGTCTTCACAGGTCACACAGTGGACTGGAAAGGGTTAATGCAGGTGGGTTTCGGCCCACACTGCATGCCCCAGTCAGACTGGGGTTCTTTACAAGTGGACACATGTAGGTTAAACTCCCTGTGGACCCACTGCCTGGGTGGGTGCCAGGAAGCCACCGGCGGTACATAGAAATATCCCATTGCATTGCCCAACACAGCTGAGGTAGTAATGTCGTGCGTAATACAGGTGGGCTTCGGCCCACACTGCATGCCCCAGTCAGACGGGTTCTTTAGAAGTGTACAGATGTATTAAAAACTCAGTGTGCACCTACAGCATGGGTGGCTCCCTGGAACCCACCGGCGGTACATAAAAATATCCCATTGCATTGCCCAACACAGCTGAGGTAGTAATGTCGTGCTTAATGCAGGTGGGCTTCGGCCCACACTGCATGCCCCAGTCTGACTGGGGTTCTTTACAAGTGGACACATGTAGGTTAAACTCCCTGTGGACCCACTGCCTGGGTGGGTGCCAGGAAGCCACCGGCGTTACATAGAAATATCCCATTGCATTGCCCAACACAGCTGAGGTAGTAATGTCGTGCGTAATACAGGTGGGCTTCGGCCCACACTGCATGGCCCAGTCAGACGGGTTCTTTAGAAGTGTACAGATGTATTAAAAACTCAGTGTGCACCTACAGCATGGGTGGCTCCCTGGAACCCACCGGCGGTACATAAAAATATCCCATTGCATTGCCCAACACAGCTGAGGTAACGTCAGCTGTAATGCAGGTGGGCTAAAAATTAATTTGATTACACTGTAGGCGAGGGCCCACAAAAATTGCTGTATCAACAGTACTAATGTACATCCCAAAAATTGGCCATGGCCAGCCAAGAGGGCAGGTGAAACCCATTAATCGCTTTGGTTAATGTGGCTTAAGTGGTAACTAGGCCTGGAGGCAGCCCAGTGTAACGAAAAATTGGTTCAAGTTAAAGTTCCAATGCTTTTAAGCGCATTGAAACTTATAAAAATTGTTCTGAAAAATTATTTGAGTGAGCCTTGTGGCCCTAAGAAAAATTGCCCGTTCAGCGTGATTACGTGAGGTTTCAGGAGGAGGAGGAGGAGCAGGAGGAGGAGGAGGAGGAGGAATATTAGACACAGATTGATGAAGCAGAAATGTCCCCGTTTTGGATGGTGAGAGAGAACGTAGCTTCCATCCGCGGGTGCAGCCTACGTATTGCTTACGTATCGCTGCTGTCCGCTGGTGGAGAACAGAAGTCTGGGGAAATCCAGCCTTTGTTCATCTTGATGAGTGTTAGCCTGTCGGCACTGTCGGTTGACAAGCGGCTACGCTTATCTGTGATGATTCCCCCAGCCGCACTAAACACCCTCTCCGACAACACGCTAGCCGCAGGACAAGCAAGCACCTCCAGGGCATACAGCGCTAGTTCAGGCCACATGTCCAGCTTCGACACCCAGTAGTTGTAGGGGGCAGAGGCGTCACCAAGGATGGTCGTGCGATCCGCTACGTACTCCCTCACCATCCTTTTACAGTGCTCCCGCCGACTCAGCCGTGACTGGGGAGCGGTGACACAGTCTTGGTGGGGAGCCATAAAGCTGGCCAGGCCCTTAAAGACTGTTGCACTGCCTGGGATGTACATGCTGCTCGATCTACGCACATCCACTGCTACCTTGCCCTCGGTACTGCGCCTTCTGCCACTAGCGCTGTCGGCTGGGAATTTTACCATCAGCTTGTCCGCAAGGGTCCTGTGGTATAGCAACACTCTCGAACCCCTTTCCTCTTCGGGAATCAGAGTGGGCAGGTTCTCCTTATACCGTGGATCGAGCAGTGTGTACACCCAGTAATCCGTCGTGGCCAGAATGCGTGCAACGCGAGGGTCACGAGAAAGGCATCCTAACATGAAGTCAGCCATGTGTGCCAGGGTACCTGTACGCAACACATGGCTGTCTTCACTAGGAAGATCACTATCAGGATCCTCCTCCTCCTCCTCCTCCTCAGACCATACACGCTGAAAGGATGACAGGCAATCAGCCGGTGTACCGTCAACAGCGGCCCAAGCTGTCTCTTCCCCCTCCTCCTCATCCTCCTCATGCTCCTCCTCCTCCTCCTGTATGCGCTGAGAAATAGACAGGAGGGTGCCCTGACTATCCAGCGGCATACTGTCTTCCCCCGCCCCCGTTTCCGAGCGCAAAGCAGCTGCCTTTATGGTTTGCAGGGAATTTCTCAAGATGCATAGCAGAGGAATGGTGACGCTAATGATTGTAGCATCGCCGCTCACCACCTGGGTAGACTCCTCAAAATTACCAAGGACATGGCAGATGTCTGCCAACCAGGCCCACTCTTCTGAAAGGAATTGAGGAGGCTGACTCCCACTGCGCCGCCCATGTTGGAGTTGGTATTCGACTATAGCTCTACGTTGTTCATAGAGCCTGGCCAACATGTGGAGCGTAGAGTTCCACCGTGTGGGCACGTCGCACAGCAGTCGGTGCACTGGCAGCTTAAAGTGATGTTGCAGGGTGCGCAGGGTGGCAGCGTCCGTGTGGGACTTGCCGAAATGTGCGCAGAGCCGGCGCGCCTTTACGAGCAGGTCTGACAAGCGTGGGTAGCTTTTCAGAAAGCGCTGAACCACCAAATTAAAGACATGGGCCAGGCATGGCACGTGCGTGAGGCTGCCGAGCTGCAGAGCCGCCACCAGGTTACGGCCGTTGTCACACACGACCATGCCCGGTTGGAGGCTCAGCGGCGCAAGCCAGCGGTCGGTCTGCTGTGTCAGACCCTGCAGCAGTTCGTGGGCCGTGTGCCTCTTATCTCCTAAGCTGAGTAGTTTCAGCACGGCCTGCTGACGCTTGCCCACCGCTGTGCTGCCACACCGCGCGACACCGACTGCTGGCGACATGCTGCTGCTAACACATCTTGATTGCGAGACAGAGGAGGAGGAGGAGGGTGCTTTAGTGGAGGAAGCATACACCTCCGCAGATACCAGCACCGAGCTGGGGCCCGCAATTCTGGGGGTGGGTAGGACGTGAGCGGTCCCAGGCTCTGACTCTGTCCCAGCCTCCACTAAATTCACCCAATGTGCCGTCAGGGAGATGTAGTGGCCCTGCCCGCCTGTGCTTGTCCACGTGTCCGTAGTTAAGTGGACCGTGGCAGTAACCGCGTTGGTGAGGGCGCGCACAATGTTGCGGGAGATGTGGTCGTGCAGGGCTGGGACGGCACATCGGGAAAAGTAGTGGCGACTGGGAACTGAGTAGCGCGGGGCCGCTGCCTCCATGATACTTTTGAAGGACTCAGTTTCCACAACCCTATACGGCAGCATCTCAAGGCTGATGAATTTTGCTATGCGGACGGTTAACGTTTGAGCGTGCGGGTGCGTGGCGGCGTACTTGCGCTTGCGCTCGAACACTTGCGCAAGCGACGGCTGAACGGTGCGCTGAACTACACTGCTGGATGGGGCCGAGGACAGCGGAGATGAGGGTGTGGGTGCAGGCCATGAGGCGGTAGTGCCTGTGTCCTGAGAGGGGGGTTGCATCTCAGTGGCAGGTTGGGGCACAGGGGGAGAGGCAGGGGTGCAAACCGGAGGCGGTGAACGGCCTTCGTCCCACCTTGCGGGGTGCTTGGCCATCATATGTCTGCGCATGGTGGTGGTGGTGAGGCTGTTGGTGTTGGCTCCCCGGCTGAGCTTTGCGCGACAAAGGTTGCACACCACTGTTCGTCGGTCGTCAGGCGTCTCTGTGAAAAACTGCCAGACCTTAGAGCACCTCGGCCTCCGCAGGGTGGCATGGCGCGAGGGGGCGCTTTGGGAAACACTTGGTGGATTATTCGGTCTGGCCCTGCCTCTACCCCTGGCCACTGCACTGCCTCTTGCAACCTGCCCTGCTGATGCCCTTGACTCCCCCTCTGAAGACCTGTCCTCCTGAGTAAGCGTTGCACACCAGGTGGGGTCAGTCACCTCATCGTCCTGCTGCTCTTCCTCCGAATCCTCTGTGCGCTGCTCCCTGGGACTTACTGCCCTTACTACTACCTCACTGCAAGACAACTGTGTCTGATCGTCATCGTCCTCCTCACCCACAGAAAGTTGTTGAGACAGTTGGCGGAAGTCCCCAGCCTCTTCCCCCGGACCCCGGGAACTTTCGAATGGTTGGGCATCAGTGACGATAAACTCCTCTGGTGGGAGAGGAACCGCTGCTGCCCAATCTAAGCAGGGGCCCGAGAACAGTTCCTGGGAGTGTTCCCGCTCCTGAGCAGGTGTTATTGTAGTGGAGTGAGGAGGCTGGGAGGAAGGAGGAGCAGCAGACAGAGGATTCGGATTGGCAGCAGTGGACGGCGCAGAACTGCGGGTAGACGATAGGTTGCTCGAAGCACTTTCTGCCATCCAGGACAGGACCTGCTCACACTGCTCATTTTCTAATAACCGTCTCCCGCGTGGACCCATTAATTGGGTGATGAATGTGGGGACGCCAGAAACGTGCCTCTCTCCTAATCGCGCAGCAGTCGGCTGCGACACACCGGGATCAGGAGCTCGGGCCCACACCCTGACTTGGCCCTCCGCGTCCTCGGCCGCGTCCACGTTCTCTAGGCCTACCCCTACCCCTCAGCATGCTGTATTACCAGTGATTTGATTTCACAGGCAGGAAATAAATTGGCGCAAGACTGCAGGCCAAATATAATTTTTGCCCTTTTTGGAAAACGAAAGGCCCCACTGCCTCTAGTGAATGAATTATCTAAGTTTAATAACTGTGCTGTGTCCCTGCTTATGTGTCACAGAACGTGAGGGTAGCAGAGTTATTATAACTCTTGGAGAGCAGGTATTTTTTTCCCAATTAAGGAAAGCAAATGGCGAAGCCAGCAGTAAAGCGTAGCTGGGTGCGTCTGATTTAGCAATGTTGTTCAAGCAGCTCACACGTGTCCACCGCCCTTAGGACGGACAGAGGCTGGACAAATAGATTTGTTTTCAGTTTTTTTCCACCAAAAGGCAGCACTGCGTATATTCAATGAACATGAGAAGTTTAATAACTGTGCTGTGTCCCTGCTTATGTGTCACAGAACGTGAGGGTAGCAGAGTTATTATAACTCTTGGAGAGCAGGTATTTTTTTCCCAATTAAGGAAAGCAAATGGCGAAGCCAGCAGTAAAGCGTAGCTGGGTGCGTCTGATTTAGCAATGTTGTTCAAGCAGCTCACACGTGTCCACCGCCCTTAGGACGGACAGAGGCTGGACAAATAGATTTGTTTTCAGTTTTTTTCCACCAAAAGGCAGCACTGCGTATATTCAATGAATAATAACTGTGTTGTGGCCCTGCCTATACAATTCTTTCCCTGCAGTATCAATGGAGGGTGCAATGGTCTGCAGAGGCGATTTTGAGAAGCAAAAAAAAATGCAGCACAGCTAACAGCAGCCTGGACAGTACTGCACACGGATAAATATGGCCCTAGAAAGGACCGTTGAGGTTCTTGAAGGCTACACTCACTCCTAACACTCTCCCTGCCTATGCAGCACTTCTGTCCCTAATGCCAGGTGCAACGGTCTGCAGAGGCGATTTTGAGAAAAAAAAATTTGCCACTGCTAACAGCAGCCAACACACAGCTATCAGTGGCCCTAATAAGGACCTTTGGGGGGTCTTGAAGCCTACACTAACTACCAATTCTTTCCCTACAGCAGCTCCGGTACAAACAGCACTGTCCCTCATCTAACTCACACCGCATCTGAGGCGAGCCGCGGGAGGGGCCGACTTTTATGTTCGGGTGACACCTGATCTCCCCAGCCACTCACTGCAGGGGGGTGGTATAGGGCTTGAACGTCACAGGGGGAAGTTGTAATGCCTTCCCTGTCTTTCAATTGGCCAGAAAAGCGCGCTAACGTCTCAGGGAAGGAAGTGAAAGTAACCAGAACACCGCATGGTGTTCGTTACGAATAACGAACATCCCGAACACCCTAATATTCGCACGAATATCAAGCTCGGACGAACGCGTTCGCTCATCTCTAATTTTTATATATAAAATAATTATTTTTTAAAATGAATTGGATGCCTTCTACAATAAATTTTTTTTGTCTCTCTGGCATCTCCATATCTGTTTGTAGATATTGTTTAATGGACTCAATTCCCTTATCATGGGGGATGTTGGAGTATAGCGATTTAACATCTAGTGTACATAAAATGTAATTTTCTTCCCAATCTATCTGGTTTAAAAGTCGTAAAAAATGCCCTGTATCCTTAATATACGCAGGAAGTTTTATAACCAACCTCTATAGGATATGATCAATATACTCAGACAGGGCGCTTGTTATGGAGCCTACTCCCGCTATTATCGGGCGCCCTGGTGGTGCTAGTCTATTTTTATGCACCTTTGGTAAAAAATTAAAATACGGGACCTCCGGTTGGCGTATTAATATAAAATTCCTCTCTTTTTTTGTCAAACAATTTAATTCCAAGGCTCTATTCACCATAATACAGAGAGATTATGAAATATCCACTGTGGGGTTATGGTCTAGCCGACCATAATACTCTTCATCATTTAAAATTCATAGGGCTTCTTTTTCATAATAGTCTGCATCCATAATGACAGTGGCACCCCCTTTATCTGCCTTTTTAATAATGATATCCCTATTATTTGCCAGAGTTATTAGGGTATTTTTTTGTTGTTTGACTTTAAAATTTACATAGTCATGTTGTGTTTCACATAATTTAGTGAAATCACTTAAAACTTTCTGATAAAAAGTTTCTAAATTATTCCCTTTGCTTTCTGTCGGATAAAATACACTTTTGGGTTTAAGTCCAGTCCTAATTGGTGGTAGTTCATCACTTTCGTTATATTCTAAATCGTTAATTTCTTTGGGATCCGCTATCTGTTTAATATTAAAATATCTAGTAATTGTGAGTTTTTTTAACATATTGATTCAAATCTATAAATAATTCGAACAAATTAGCCGGGGTGGGGGGGCTATATGACATACCTTTTGCTAAAATCTCTAATTCCTTTCTAGTTAAAATATATTTAGAAATATTAAAAATACCTGCTAATTCTTCATCTTTTTGGGTTACTTCTTGATTACTCGTTTTGGTATTTCGTGTTTTTTTGCCTCCTCGTCGGCCCCTTCTCCTCTTTTTTTGGGGTGGTGGATCACTACTACTTTGTTCGGAGGGGTTCTCATTGGTGTGTAAAATTGATTTATTTTGGTTTTGTGTTTTGGTGTAGAATTGATTTTTACATTTCTTGTTGTAGTATTGCGTGTTATCCTTGGATTCCCAATTGGTGGTGGTGTGTTTAAAACAGACTCTTTCTGATTGGATATCTCGTTTGCCAAAGTCCCTATGACCCCCTCTCCTAATATAACAACCTCCTGAATCTCGGATACTGCCGCCTTCATTCCTATCTCCTGTGTTTTCTTCTCCTTTTGATTTGGGGTCGATGGTAGGGGTATACGTCCCCTGGTTCTCAATTCTTCCATTAATTGTGTGGTGGATATCTGGCTTAGTTCTAATCCAAATAGTCCCTTTTCCCGCTTCCCTTGGATCCCTGGGGGAGGCGGGGCCTCTTCCCAAAAAAGAGGGGGGCGAGGTCCCTGTAGGTGACCCCAATAATTGTTTTTCTAGAGTATTGGGTGATATTGGACTCCTTATTAGTGTAGGGGTATTTGTTTCAGGCATGTGGTCAATTATATTTGGAATCGGTACTATTTTAATACGTGTTCCTATCTCTATAGTTTGTGTGGAGCTATTTGTAATTCTTGAATTTTTTACATTGTTATCCAAATTAGACGTATGTTGTGGATAGGTATCTTTCTGGAAATAATTCTTGGCCCTAAAATTATGATTTTTATTATTATTGAAATTGCCCTGCATCTTATACCTATTATTATATTGATAATTCTTGTTTGTGTATGTTCTCCTGAACCCCCATGTTGTGGATGTATTCTTAAATGTATTGGTATTCATATTACTATTCTTTATTCTTTTTCGTATGGATGTACCCTGACCCTCTTGTTGAATCTGGTTGTTATTGGGATGCTCTACTCCAGGTGTTGATGCATTATCTTCAGGTGTATTCAATGTCCTTTGTGGTTGATTCTTTAGAGCATGTATGCTTCTTTTATATTCCCTATATTAAAGTCCTCCAGAATACAGAAGTAGCTAAACCAGGGGAGAAAAAAGAGAAAAAAGGGGATAGAATCCAGATTTATAACCAAATATAACTCTCAACATAAAGAAATCAAAAATATCATGAAAAAACACTGGGACATCATTAAAGAGGATCCATTTTTGAAGTCCTCCCTTGCGAGTAACCCGGTGATTACTTTTAGGAGAAATAAAAATATCAAAGATTTTGTGGCCCCCTCTCGCCCACACTCGAAAGACGTTAGACCCGTGGGTGATAATAGAAAAGGGAATTTTTTGATAAAAAAAACAAATTTTAGGCTCCTACAGATGTGGGGTGGGGAATTGCAAATGTTGTCATAACATAACCCATGGGAGAAAAGAAATAGAAATGGGAAAGGGCAAGACTCCATATTTTTTGAAAAAATACATGAATTGTAGCACAACCTATGTAATTTACCTTATAGAATGTCCATGCGGACTTAGATATGTAGGTCGCACTACTAATGCATTGAGGACTAGGGTTAATAAGCATAGAACAAACATAAAAAATGGATTCACAAAACACAGTGTATCGAAACATTTTTTAATTATCATAATAAAGATCATTCGTTATTGAAAATTACACCATTAGAGAGTATTAAATCAGGATTATTTACTTTTTTTTAAAAATCGTGAAATGTATTGGATATTCAGATTGGGAACCCTTAAACCGGGGGGACTAAATGAAGTTTTAGAAAAAATATAATAATATTTTAACAAAAAAATTTTTTCTATTCAAAAAATTTTTATTCATGTAAATTTCATTCATGTATACTTATGGTTATAATGTATTTATTAGAGTATATAGATAAGATATATTACATTCATTTGGTTGTCCTCTGTAGGATATAGTGTCCTTTTCCCCTTTCTTTTCTCCCTTCCTTTTCCCTTACTCCCTCCCCCTCTTTTAATTTAAAAAAAAAAAATTTCCCCTTCATCCACTCTCTTTTTTAGAACTATCAGGTATAAATTAGTTGAAGTAATTTATTTGGCAATATAAAGATATCTGCTTTAATATATATTGAACAATACACATAAAGTTGTTTTATTGTTAGAAAACGATGAAATTAGGGTATGATAAGCTCATATGTCCCAATGATTGAACGTTGAGGTACAGAGTGAAACGCATTCGTGAAGTACACATCACATGAAACGTGATGACGCTGTTACGCTGTGTAGTCCGACGAGATCCAGGGTGAAGCGCCACACAGGGACGTCTGAAATAACGTGTATACGTAGAACGCAGTGGCATCACCTGCTTCACGGACTCACGTTGCCCAGGAATACACAGCGCAATGACATGCATTCATACGCGATGACGTCACACGTCGGACTCACCAGAGTCGCAGCGCATGACGCTGTGAATGCGCTGATGATTCTCCACCCCTCTGAAGGGGATTCGGAATCAGTATCATCAAAGAGTGAAAGGTAAACTTCCCTATATAAATCGCTTATATTTTAGTAATTGCATAACTTGATAAGGGTACTGTTTGTACCGAAACGCGTTGTTATGATCGTTTGGTGAACTTGTCATATCGTGCATGAGTTGGCTTGTTGCACCATTGTTTGGCTGTATTTTAATAAACTCTAAAGGAGAAAACCCTGGATTGGATACCTCATCCTTTGAGAGTCACTAAGACCTGTGGGAATTAGGAGGGGGAATATTGGATATCATAACCCCCTCCTTCAAAGTAAGTCTCCTTCATTTGAAGGAAAATTTTATAATATGCAATTTTAAAGTTCTGTGAGCGCAGGAAGTAATTTTTACTGAATGAAAATTTTCTTTGTTTCTTATATGGGGGTTCCATTTATGGATCCCTGAGTGACTTCCAGCGTCTCTCCTGCAGCGAAGAGAGGATATTTGTGTACGAATACAGAACTTGGGAAGATCCTCTTTGAGGTGAGATCTTGAAGGTGATATACTGAAATTTTTTCTTTTCCTCTTTTGGAAGAAAAAGGAGAAGTTTATATATCTTTTTTTTCTTTGGCGCTGTTTCCCGTTTTTATCTTCAAATTGCTTTAGAAATGTTACTGGGGTCTGCCTATACTTTTACTACAGAAATGTTACAGGGGTCTGCCTATACTGTGGGTACACAAAGACTTCCCATCGCGGTGTTTTACCTATCTGGCACAAATACACTGACTGACTAGGGCAGAAATGTGGGCCGAGGCTAAGGTTCTTGGCGGGGTGAAACTCTCCCATGTTTGGGCACTCTGATTTCTTCCTGTGTAATACCATCTTTGTGCACTGACAGCATAGGTGAGCCCAAGGAACTCAAAGACTTCCCCTTGCGGTGTTGAGCTATCTGACACCTACACAGAATGAATTGTGTGGGGACACATGGATTTCCCATTGCTATGTAACTAAGGGCACCTTGGGTCACACAAGGTGGAGGCTGGTACCGAGCCTGACCCAGGGCCCACTCACGTGCTTCCCACACAGAGTATTGCAGGTCCTACCTCGGTCATGGTTTCTCGGGCTTATTATGCCACCTCCTCCTCCTGCTTGGGGTCTGGGGATCTGCGTTGGCCGGCATGTATTATCTCTCGTACTACAAATTACCACAGTTATCCGATATACAGGATTGGAGCATTCACAGGAAGCGTTAGTGATTTCATGATACTTTCACAGGGTCACTGTATACCTGTGGTGGTTACTTTTGTGACACCTCCTGCTTCAAACCAATCTTTGGTGTTAGTATGTGCTGCTGCATTGTGGAGATGTGTAGAAGTGCTGGCACCTGAGTCCCCTTTATGCCCACATTTGCGGCTCCTGACAATTTTGTGACAGAGGTGGCACGGGATTGGAATGATGATCGTACGTCAATCTATCATCAATTCTCAACAGCATTGTGGGCTATCGCCCACACTTTCAAAGAGGTTCGCTGCCTGGCCCTGCCAACCCTCTGCAGTGTGTGCCTCCGGTTCCTCCTCATCGCAGACGCACTTATAAATAGACATGAGGGTGGTGTAGCTATGAAGCGAGCGTGTGGCATGAGGGCAGCTGAACGCTGTGCAGGAAAACTTTTGTGTGCACTGTGGACGCAGGGTCATGCGGGGAGTTGGAGAGCAATGTCAGCATGTAACCCAGGAAAAGAGGCAGCGGTGTCACCCACAGGCAGTGATTGTCCTTGGTTGCAGGTAGTGTGGTGTTTAGCTATGGTGTGCCTTGCTAATGAGGGTTTGTCCGGAGTAAATTGTTAGGGAGGGGGGGGACGCCAGACTCTTGCCCCCATTTTGGCTTAATAGTGGGACCTGGGAGCCTCAGATGCAGCCACGCATGCTGCCCCTGCCCTTCCCTATCTGTTTCTGTGGTGTTTCCATGACTTTTTGATGTTTTCTGGTGTTTCACAAGTCATCAGCTATGCGGAGCATCTGTCCCATACAAAAATGCTTGAGTCGCCCATTGACTTCAATGGGTTTCGTTACTCGAAACGAGCTCTTAAGCATTACGAAAAGTTCAACTTGAGCAACGAGCACCCGAGCATTTTGGTGCTCGCTCATCTCTACTTATAACATAGCTACTGGAGAGCTGGGTATATTAAGGTTTTACCTATACTGCTCTATTGTCTTTTCCGTTATATATTCCATATATGCTTGGACTGGTACTATTGTATCTTGACGCCATCGGAAGTATGGGTGGAGACAAAATTTAGGCTGCTTGACAGGCTGGTGATGCCCCCAGGAGCTGATTGGCTGGGATCAGTAACTAAAGGCTCCGGGGCCCAGGTGCAAAAGTTTAGCTCGGGCCCACCCACACACCCACACACACACACATACACCCACCCACACATACACCCACCCACACCCACACGCACGCACGCACCCCCCCCCCCACACACACACACCCCACACCCACCCCCCCACACCCCCCCCTACACACACACACACACACACACCCACACCCCCCCACACACACACCCACACCCCCACACACCAACCCACACACACCCACACCAACCCACACACACACCCACCCACCAACCCACACCCACCAAACCCCCCCCCCCCACACACACACCCCCCCACACCCACCCACACACCCCCACGCACAGACCCACCTCACACACACACCACCACCCCACACCCACCCACCCACACCCACCCACACCCCCCACCCACACACAGCCCCACACACAGACCCACACACAGCCCCACACACACCCACACAAACACACACCAACCCACACACCCCCACCCCCACACACCCCCACACACACACCCCCACAAACACACCCCCCCACACCCCCCCCACACACCCACACAGCCACACCCCCCCCCCACACCCCCACCCCACACACACACACACCCACAAACACCCCCCCCACACCCCCCACCCCCAACACCCCACACCCCACACACACACCCACACCCCCCCCACACATGAGCCTCCATGCCCACCTGTATCACGTCTTGTATTCAAGCTAGAGATGGTACAAAAGGCTATTAGAGCCTCCATGCCCGCCTGTATCACACTTTGTATCCTAGCTGAAGGCAATATAAAAGGGTACTCGAGCCTCCATGCCTGTCTGTATCACATCTTGCATCCAAGCTAGAGACTGTAAAACAGGGTACTAGAGCCGCCATGCCCGCCCGTATCACATGTTGTATCCAAGCTAGAGATGGTATAGGAAGCAACAGACCGCATAGGGAAAGGGGCTAGGGACTGGGGGGCGAGAAGGTTCTAGAAAGGGTTAACAGAAGAAGCGACAAAGGGAGGGGTTGGGAGAAGGAAGTGTAGAGGGGAAGGGGAGGAGTCGGCAGTCCACGAGGAGAAGAGCCAGAGAGAAGACGTGTGGACCCACGCTACCTTGGATTACAATTGGATTACAAGTATAAAAAACAAGGATCTCACTTTGTGGATCGAAGGTACGGATCCTGCAGTTCCAGGAGACCCGACAGCCTGTGAAAGAAGCCGCGGCAAGCAAGTACGAAGTCCCAAGAAAGGAAGCTGCGAGCAAGGACCGAAGACCCAAGACAGAGGACGCTGCAGATAAGGAAGGAAGACCCAAGAGTGAGGTTGCTGCGATTAAGGATCGAAGACCCAAGACAGAAGAATTGGTACAGGCGGCATGGAGCAACTGATGCAGCAAATAAAGGACGCCGTGGCCAGTCAAGGACCGCAATGGCTGCTGCAGATGGCCGCGGAAGTAAGCGCCGCATCATCGGGAGAAGCCCCCCCGGACAGGAATATCCCGGAGCCGGTTCCCGCTCCGGAGCCCCGTGGGAGACCCATGAGAAGACGCCTCCCCCCTGCCAGGCTGAGCCCAAGTCCGGCCGCGAAGAAGGGGGGAAGAGGAGGGAGCCCGGCAAGCAGAAGATCTGGTGGGAGCGTTTTGGCGCGGTCGCAGCGCAAAGGGCAGAGGAACAGTCGGGGCGCACGTGGGAGCGGCGCCGAAGTGCCGCGGATGAGCGAATCGGGACTTACCGGGATGTCGGCGATCGGCGGTGGTAAGTCCAGCGCGGGTGGGGGGTCCCCTGCGGCTGTCCGACAGGTGGCTGGGGGGCAGCCGCCGCAAACTGTGAGTGGAGTCGGTGGAGGGCGGAGGGATCCGCGGCCGGGAAGTAGTCCCGGCGGAGAAGCGCCACTTTACCGCAGGAGCAGCGGGGGCTATGGGAGCGAGTCCCTTTACAGCCCGGAACCGGAGGTGTCGTGGATGAGCAAGCAAAGGGGCCGAACGGCCTCCGGAGGAGCCGTTGAAAGCGCGCGCCCGGTGCTTAGGAGCGGGGGGGTGGAAAGGGGGAGGGGGGGGAGAGAGAGTAGTGCGGTTAGTAGCAGCAGCAGCGCAGAGCAGGCTGTTCGCGGGCTTTCTCACCCAATGCAGCGGGACGTAGCGTCCCAGGCAGAGGTGGCTGTTAGTAAGCGACACAGGGTATATGCAGCGGGTAGGCATAGAGCGCCTTATGGGGGGGTACATGTGAGAAAGAATGCCTACCATCAGAGTACCTCTCACATGAACGTTAGGGAGGAGGGGGCGGAGCTGGGTATGCAGGTCAGGAGGGAGCGAGTTTTGCCAGGGCCAGGTGCAACGGGCGGGGGAAGGGGGGGTAGGTGCGCACAATCTAGCTCTTCGGCGCCATCTTCAGGCGACGAATGCGCAAGCTGCGGGAGAACCCCTCGTGCGGGGCTGCACAATCGTACAGAAGCGGGTCGGGACAACAGCGGGCGTAGCAGCCAAGCAGTGGAGGCTTGGGCTCCGTGGTCCACTTTTCATGTATTCCCGGCTTCTTCCGCAGATAGTATGCGAGCTGGTCGTAGTAGCAGGCAATGCGAAGCGATTGCAGCCTGCGGGGCTTCAGACGTACGGAGCCCTAAAAGCCGTGGTGTCGCTCACGATAGATTTCAGGTACGACACGCGGCCCAAAGCCCAATGGTCCACAGAATGGGACCACCCGCCCCCGTGTATCCCTTGGCAAGACCGGAGGACAGCAGAGCGGGTGAGTCAACATGTGCAAAAGTATGGGGCACTGCATCGCCCGGTGATAACGATTTTATGGTAGCGCTAAAGGCGCTGGTTAAGCAATTTGATAAAAAAGGACTACCAGTGTCCTATGTGCATCCAGGGAGTCAAGGCTCGCCTGAGGTTGGTTTGTTGGCTCACGCACCCGGGGCTTCGTCCGTAGAGGCGAGCGGGACAAGCGAAGAGCTTGGAAAAGGTGGTTTGCGGTTTGCAGATTCATTATTCTGTGGTGTGGCTCCGCTGGGCGTTGGCCTCGCGGAGGAGGTTTTGGAAAAAATAAGGAATGGTGTGTATGTGGACATCTGGTCATTGTTGTCTGTGGAACATGTCGCTGTGGATAAAGAGCGTTTTTCGGAGCGTGGCGTCGACAAAAAACCGAGAATCGCTAAAACCTTCAGTAATTGGTTGCAAGCGATTCTGATTTTAGCACATGTGGTTTGTCAGCAGTATCCGCAAAAAGGTCCGGAATTGCTGGTATACATCAACACGATACATAGCGCCTACAAGCTGCACGGAGGTGCGGCTTGGTGGCGTTATGACGAAGACTTTCGTCGACGCATTTCCGGGGTGAAGAATGTCAGTTGGGCCACTAAGGCGACTGACGCCTGGATTCAATTAATCTTGGCGCAAAAACCTACCAAATCGTTTTTTCCAGGAACCACCACAGGAGCCAGCTCGGGACAGCAGGCACCTGTGGTGCACAAGCCATCGGGTTCCTGCTGGGCTTTCAATGAAGGTCATTGTCGGTTCCTCGCGTCATGTAAATTTCGGCACGAGTGTTCCTTCTGCGGAGGAGCACACGCAGCAGTGCGTTGCTTCAGACGCCAGAAGACATCGTCGGTTGCAAGCGTGCCCGCGACTGGGAACAACCCCAGTGAGCGTACAGTACCTGGATTGGTGGTTCGCCAGGTATCACAGGAAGCAGGAGGCAAGACTGCTTAAAGCGGGGTTTACCTCTGGCTTCCCGATTCCCCACATCTCGGGTTCGGCTCTTACACTTAGCCCCAATTTAAAATCGGCTCGCGACAACAAGAGCTTGGTGATGGATAAGCTGCTTAAGGAAGTGGAACTGGGTCGCATGGCGGGTCCTTTCAGGGAGCCGCCGTTCGAGAATTTGCGGGTTTCTCCATTGGGCTTGGTCCCAAAAAGGGAACCTGGCAAGTTCCGGCTTATCCATCATCTGTCTTTCCCAACAGGTGACTCGGTCAATGATGGGATCTCAAAAGAGCAAACTGCGGTGTCATACACGTCTTTCGACAGGGCGGTAGAACTGGTAAGGCAGGCGGGTCCCGGAGCATTGCTGGCTAAGGCGGATATTGAATCGGCCTTCCGGCTGCTCCCGGTTCACCCGGACTGTTTTCATCTTTTGGGTTGCCGGATTGACGGGTTGTTTTTTGTGGATCTGTGCCTGCCCATGGGTTGCTCCATCTCGTGCTACTACTTCGAGGTTTTCAGTTCCTTTTTGGAATGGATGTTGAGATTCGAGACGGGCATCTCATCGGCACTGCACTATTTAGATGATTTCCTGTTCGTTGGTCCAGCAGGGTCAGAGATATGCGGTTTGCTACTTGCGTCATTTCAGGCTCTGATGGAAAAGGCGGGGGTTCCGTTGTCGCGGGAAAAGACGGTCGGTCCTTTGTCGTGCCTCACCTTTTTGGGTATAGAGATAGACTCCTGCGAGATGGTTTTTCGGTTGCCAGAGGATAAAGTTCTTAGATTGCGACAAGTGGTGGAGACGGTTGGCGGTTCGCGAAAAGCTACACTGCATCAGTTTCAGGTTTTGACGGGCTTGTTGAATTTTGCTTGTAGGGTCATTCCTATGGGCCGCCCGTTTGCCAGGCGCCTGTCGCTGGCCACGGCGGGGGTTAAAGAAAAGCATCATTTCATAAGAGTTACAAAAGGAATCCGAGCAGACCTGCACGTGTGGCGGATTTTTCTCCAGGCTTTCAATGGTCAGGTGATCTGCCAATCGGCGGAACTGGCGAACGAGAGCCTGTCCCTTTTCTCGGACGCGTCGGGTGCATGCGGTTTCGGAATAATACTGGAAAACAGTTGGTGTAACGCTCCTTGGCCGGGGGAGTGGGTGTCCAGACGTTGGGTAAAAAACATTGCGTTACTGGAAATTTTTCCCCTGTTGGTGGCCATGGAAATTTGGGGAGCGAGATTGAAGGATAAAAACATATGTTTTTGGTCGGATAATCAGAAGGTGGTGAGAGCTGTGAACAAGCAGTCTTCTTCGTCTGGTTTGGTTTTGGCGGTCCTTCGTCAATTGGTGTTGAGGTGTTTGCGATGCAACGTAAAATTAAAGGCAAGACACGTGCCAGGTATATTTAATAAAACTGCTGACGCTCTTTCTCGTTTCCAGATGGAGAGTTTCAGGGAGCTGCACCCGACGGCGGACGTCGAGGGGGTACGTTGCCCGGCTTTCTTGTGGGGGATAGTAGAAGAGAGCTCCTAATGCTGATTCGCAGCTCAGTTGCGGAATCGACATGGAGGCGGTACAGCAATATCTGGACAGCATGGATAGCGACAGCGGGGGGGGTATTTCCCGACGAAGAGAAGGCGAGATCGGTGACGCTAGATACGCTAACGGACTTGCGAAAACGGGGCGCGTCGGCGGACGCGGCGCGTAAGCACCTTACGGCGATCGCATTTTTGCTTAAGCTTCATGGCGCTCGCGATGTCACAAAAGATTTCGTTTTTGGACAGATAATCAAAGGTTGGAAGAAAGAGAAGTCGTCTAGAGACGGTAGACGACCTATAACTTTTGAATTATCGGGTGCGATGTTGGAAGGATTGGATTTGGTCTGCAGTAACGAGCAGGAGGTAAGGTTGTTCCGGGCAGCTTTTTCGTTGGCCTTTTTTGCGGCGCTGCGGCTGGGGGAGCTAGTATCCCCTAGCAGGACTAGACAGGGCGGCCTGCTTTTTGCGGACGCCCTCGTCGGCGAGCAGGATGTGAAGCTATGCATCAGGAAGTCCAAGACGGACGTCTATGGCGCAGGCGAATGGCTGCGCATAGCAGCTATAGGGTCAGCATGCTGCCCTGTGGCTCTGCTGAGGGATTTCATAAAAACGCATAGAGGAGCGGGTCCTCTGTTAGCGCACGCGTCAGGCTCCCCGCTGACGAAGTTTCAGTTCAGGGCAGTCATGCGCGCTTGCTTGGCTAAGCTAGGTTTTGAGCCAAGTGAGTTCGGAACACACTCGTTTCGGATTGGCGCGGCGACGTCAGCTTTTGCGTGCGGACTTAAGGGAGAAGAGGTGAAGAGGGTGGGCCGGTGGAGGTCGGAGGCCTACAGGTCTTATGTTCGACCGGATCTAAGAGTTTTGTAAAACTTAGGTTAATAAGTTAGTTTGGTTGGTTTTTCTTTTGTTTTTCTTTACAGTAGCAGGATGGACGGTTTGGTTGGTCGGCCATTCATATATCTATTGGGCCGAGAGGAGAGCGAGGGCACGGCCCATGGGGGCGAACTTGGGTCTACAAGAAACGCAAGTGCGATGGCACGGTATCAGGGGTTTGCACTGGGCCAGGCTGCTACGTGAAGTCCTGTATATCAGCAGGTGGTCTCCGGAAAGGGTGATTCTGGTGATTCATGCCGGAGGCAATGATTTAGGGAAAATGAAAGTAGCAGAGCTAGCGGCACTAATAAAAGAAGATATGGTGCGTTTCAAAGAGTTTTTTAAGGATGTTATATTGGTGTGGTCGGACATCGTGGCGAGGAGATTCTGGCGGGAAGCAAGAGACGCGGAGGCTATCGAGAAGGTGAGAAGAAGTATTAATTTCAAGATGTCAAAATTCGTTAAATCTTTAGGCGGAGTGGCGGTAAGACATTGGGAGCTGGAGAGGAGGGAGCCGGGTATGTTGAGGTGCGATGGAGTGCACCTCAGCGACATCGGGATGGATACTTTCCTGTCAGGATTGCAGGACGGGGTGGAGGCGGCTTTGTCGCTGGCATGTGGGGGGCGGAATGCAGCGTACACGCTGCATCCTTCGTGGCGTTAGTTGGACTTTCCATGCCAGCGGAAAAGGAAGGCGTTTACAGGCCGTTTAGGGGCTTTCTCACGCCTGGTGATGTTTCTTGGACTTTGACTTGTTACGAGACTTTTAGGCATGGGAAGAGTTAGGAGAGAAAATTAATAACGTTTTTCGGTTAATAAAAAAGTTAATAAAGCTGTGGCCTTCCCACAAAAGTTTACGCCAGCAAGGTATATTGTGTGTTTATTATTATGTTGCGCCGTTACTATTTAGTATCTTATTATTACGTTGGAGCAAGTTATAAGGTAAGAGGTAGTCCCCCCAGTCTAGGAAGCAACAGACCGCATAGGGAAAGGGGCTAGGGACTGGGGGGCGAGAAGGTTCTAGAAAGGGTTAACAGAAGAAGCGACAAAGGGAGGGGTTGGGAGAAGGAAGTGTAGAGGGGAAGGGGAGGAGTCGGCAGTCCACGAGGAGAAGAGCCAGAGAGAAGACGCCCGCCCGCCCGCCCTCTGGTCAGAGGGGGAGGAAGTGTTCGCAATTTGCGCGGAAGGACTTTTTCACTGCGTTTCAAGTCGTCACAGCTGTTTGGCGTTAGTTGGACTTTCCATGCCAGCGGAAAAGGAAGGCGTTTACAGGCCGTTTAGGGGCTTTCTCACGCCTGGTGATGTTTCTTGGACTTGGACTTGTTACGAGACTTTTAGGCATGGGAAGAGTTAGGAGAGAAAATTAATAACGTTTTTCGGTTAATAAAAAAGTTAATAAAGCTGTGGCCTTCCCACAAAAGTTTACGCCAGCAAGGTATATTGTGTGTTTATTATTATGTTGCGCCGTTACTATTTAGTATCTTATTATTACGTTGGAGCAAGTTATAAGGTAAGAGGTAGTCCCCCCAGTCCAACAGGGTACTAGAGCCTCCATGCCCGCATGTATCACATCTTGTATCCAAGCCAGAAGCGGTACAACAGGGTACTAGAGCCACAGTGCCCACCTGTTTCATGTCTTGTATACAAGCTGAAGGCAATACAAAAGGGTACTTCCATGCCTGCGAGCTTCCATGCCTGCCCATATCAGATCTTGTATCTGAACTAGAGGGGGTGTAACAGAGTACTAGAGTGCAGCGTCCCGTAGGGTGACCCTGGACACATGGTATACGCTGAGGAGCTGAGAGGGCAACATGCTGACTTGTCGCTGCGGCACTTACCATGCTCCCTCCTGGAGGGATGCACGCAGCCAAGGTCAAGCCAGCGCTGGGCCTCTTCCAGACACCCCTAGGAAAGGGATGCCCAATAGATGGTAGAACAGGGAAAGAGTTTGTCATGGGTGATGCCATCGTTCCGGTACACACCAGAATGAACTCTGTCAGAGAATAACCACACTGTCTTTGGCGCCATCTGTTTTATGTACAGAGTTTGGAAATGTACCCAGGCTGACCGCGGGTCTCCAGTGCTGAACTAAGAGCATCATAAGCATGATTGGTGCAGAAGACAGTGTTGTTAGCCCTATAGACCTACACACATGTATACCATATACACAGAATACTGTACACATACACTATATATACACACACATATACAGTGTATACACAGAGCACTCTACAAATACAGTATATACACACATACAGTGTGTACACGCACTGTACACATACAGTATATATATACACACACGCACACACATATACAGGCACATATATACTGTATACACAGAATACTGTACACATACAGTATATACACACACATATATACAGTGTGTACTTGCACTGTACATATCCAGTATATATACACACATATACAGTGTATACACAGAACACTGTACACATACAATATATATATGCACATATATAGTGTATACAAAGAACACAGTGTAACACAGAGTATATACACATAGGCAGGCTTATACATGCACACACAGGAATACTGTCCCATACATGTACCTTCCTGGTGCTTCATCCATCCACTGCCTTTACCAAGGAGGAGGGGGAGGGATGATCTGTGCTGGTGGTAAGTCTTCATATGTTCAAACTGAAACCCACTGCTGGCCCCGCCCACAACCCCGCCCCCTCTTCTCCTGGTAACGGTTTGTCGCTTTCACTAATGAAGCACTGCTACCTGCTAAGCAGCACAGGTTTTCTTGCTGCCGCTGCTGCCTCATTAGACCCGCTCCCCTTAGCCACCAATGCGCGCCGACACTTGCAGAAACCGACTCGCGCATTGACCTGCTACGCAGCCTATTCAGTGTGGTGAGAGGGACCTGTGGGCCCACACAGCTTAGCGGCCGGCTCCCATCCGTGACCCCTGCCACCCCTATGAATATGCCAGTGGTTGGGATCTCCACTGCAGGCGATCTGACAAGCCCATCTGCAAGCATGTCAATGAAAGAATAAAAAACATCATGGCTCTTGGAACAAAATGATATAAAAAACGAGAGGAAAAAATGTTTTTATATCTCAAAATAGAAATAAAATAAAAAAGGCACATCTTTTATCAGTCCATGTTCAGGAAAATCAAATTTGCAGCTGATGGTGTACATTTATGTTGTAATATTTGTAAATTTTTGGTGCAAATTGTGATAAGATTTGCGACTTATTATTCCAAAAAACGGACTCAAGAGCTTTAATAAATTTCACCTCTAGGCTCTATAGTACTTTCCCTTTCTCTTGTTTCACATATAACAATACTTTGACTGTAACAGTTTTTTTCTTTTACCTTTTACATTAAAATGAGTTTAAAACAAATGGCTACTTCCATGTGTGAGTTCTCTGATGTGTAAGAAACTCAGATTTGCAGGTAAAACATTTCCCACATTCTGAACATGAAAATGGCTTCTCTCCTGTGTGAGTTTTCTGATGTCTGCTAAGTGTTGATTTATATCTAAAACATTTCCCACATTCTGAACAGGAAAATGGCGTCTCTCCTGTGTGAGTTTTCTGATGAATGCTAAGTGTTGATTTATCCCTAAAACATTTCCCACATTCTGAACAGGAACATGGCTTCTCTCCTCTGTGAGTTTTCTGATGTTTGCTAAGTGTTGATTTATCTCTAAAACATTTCCCACATTCTGAACAGGAAAATGGCTTCTCTCCTGTGTGAATTTTCTGATGAATGCTAAGTGCTGATTTATCCCTAAAACAATTCCCACATTCTGAACAGGAAAATGGCTTCTCTCCTGTGTGAATTTTCTGATGAATGCTAAGTCTTGATTTATCCCTAAAACATTTCCCACATTCTGAACATGAAAATGGCTTCTCTCCTGTGTGAGTTTTCTGATGTTTGCTAAGTGTTGATTTATCTCTAAAACATTTCCCACATTCTGAACAGGAAAATGGCTTCTCTCCTGTGTGAATTTTCTGATGAATGCTAAGTGCTGATTTATCCCTAAAACAATTCCCACATTCTGAACAGGAAAATGGCTTCTCTCCTGTGTGAGTTTTCTGATGTTTGCTAAGTGTTGATTTATATCTAAAACATTTCCCACATTCTGAACAGGAAAATGGCGTCTCTCCCGTGTGAGTTTTCTGATGAATGCTAAGTGTTGATTTCTCCCTAAAACACTTCCCACATTCTGAACAGGAAAATGGCTTCTCTCCTATGTGAGTTTTCTGATGTTTGCTAAGTGTTGATTTATCTCTAAAACATTTCCCACATTCTGAACAGGAAAATGGCTTCTCTCCTGTGTGAATTTTCTGATGAATGCTAAGTGCTAATTTATCCCTAAAACATTTCCCACATTCCGAACAGGAAAATGGCTTCTCTCCTGTGTGAATTTTCTGATGAATGCTAAGTGTTGATTTATCTCTAAAACCTTTCCCACATTCTGAACAGGAAAATGGCTTCTCTCCTGTGTGAATTTTCTGATGAATGCTAAGTCTTGATTTATCTCTAAAACATTTCCCACATTCTGAACATGAAACTCGCTTTTCACCTGTGTGAAGTCTCTGATGTCTGCTAAGTGTTGATTTATCACTAAAATATTTCCCACATTCTGAACAAAAAAATGGCTTCTCTCCTGTGTGAGTTCTCTGATGTTTGACAAGACTTGCTTTCTCAGAAAAGCATTTCCCACATTCTGAACATGAAAATGGCTTCTCTCCTGTGTGATATCTCTGATGTATGACAAGTTCCAATTTCTCTCTAAAACATTTCCCACATTCTGAACATGAGAATGGCTTCTCCCCTGTGTGAATTCTCTGATGTCGGACAAAACTTGATTTAAAAGAAAAGCATTTCCCACATTCTGAACATGAAAATGGCCATTCCCCTGTGTGATTTCGTTCATGTTCAACAAGTTGTGATTTCCGACTAAAACATTTCCCACATTCTGAACATGAAAAAGGCTTCTCTCCTGTGTGATTTCGTTCATGTTCAACAAGTTGTGATTTCACTCTAAAACATTTCCCACATTCTGAACATGAAAAAGGCTTCTCTCCTGTGTGAGTTCTCTGATGTGGGACAAGTTGTGATTTCACTCTAAAACATTTCCCACATTCTGAACATGAAAACGGCTTCTCCGCTATGTGAGCTCTCCAATGTCGGATAAATTCGGTTTTAAGTCTAAAACATCTCCCACATTCTGAACATGGAAATGTCTTTCTCCCCGTATGAGTTCTTTGTTGTTCTCCCCTTTTGTGACTTTTCTTCTGTTTATTAGGCTGTGATGAATCGGATGATAGGGCCTGTATAAGAGGATCAGATGATGGATCTTTGCTGTGAAGGGCTGAGGGAATATCTCGGATAATGGCAGGTTCTTCACATGCATCTTGTGTGATACCACAATCATCTGCATTACAAATGGCAGATATGAGGCATCTCTCTGAGCTCCCGGTACCGTCATCTGCCAAGAATAAAGCTGAGCTTACTAATTATTTTTAATAACCTTAAGGCCGGCTGCACACGGCTGTGACGGGCTCCGCCGTGGAATTCCGCGGCGGAGCCTGTCACGGCGCCCCCCAGGAGATCCCAAACTTACCTGCAGATTCGGCGTTCTCGCTCCCGCATGACGCTTCCCCGCCCACCGCCGCGCGTCATGTGACACGCCGGCCACGTCACATGACGCGCCGGCCCTGTCATATGACGCGCCGGTGGTGGGCGGGAGAGCAGTTTCCCGCTATCTTCCGCTGTGCTACAGCGGAAGATAGCATGAACGGACGGCTTCCATTGACTGCAATGGAAGCCATCTGAGCGTACACCCGCGGCAAATAGAGCATGCCGCGGGTGAGGACGGGAGATTTCACGGTGCGGAATTCCACACCGTGAGCCCTGAGCTATTAGTTTCAATAGAACCTAATAGCTGCGGGCAACGCAGCGGATTTCCGCCACGAATTACGCGGCGGAAATCCGTCAGTGTGCAGGGGGCCTAAAATTGATATAGAAATTTTTAACATTTATATATAAACATTTAGTTGAAAATTACAAGTCACATAGTATTTATTAACTAAGACAGTGGTGGAAAAACAGATCACAATCTAACAGTAGACCTCACAGTGAGGACCAGTAAATCATGATGTTTGGCCACAGGATGTTCTCTTGCAGTTTTCTCCTTCTGTGGTGAAGCCTCCATCTTCATAGGTCCGTGTATCAGTGAACCTGTCACCACTATTCTACTAAATGCTTAGTGGAGAATCATAAAGGTTCTTGTGAGTCAGTGCTGTTAGGTGGTGTCCATCTCCCATACCCCCTGACACCTACCTGCCCCTTAATCATTTAGATAGTGATCGGGACAGCACCTTAACAATACTATTATAAGTAATAATAAAGATAAAGAAGCTCCTTCTTAGAAGAAGTGGGACTTAACCTGGCGCCAACCTGGTGCCAAGTGGGGGTCCCTAGTAGAGGAAACCAGTCCACGGGCACCTGAAGTCCTGGCTGGCTTTAAAATTGGTACATTGTTTCCCACTCAACAAGTGTCCAGGGATATGGAGAGCAACGTGAGGGAAGACCCAGACCACTTAAATATAATGGGTGATGGCAATAAAAGTCTGTGTCAGAGAAAAGTATAACAAACCTCCGCGCCCCTGACGTCCACTGGAATAATAGTAAATAAACAGGGACATGCGACGCGTTTGTGCATTGACAACTCTGCTCTTGCCTCTAGCTCCATGGAGGTTGCAGTAGCTGTAGAGTCATCAGGCCCGAGTACTGCGATGCCTCCCACAATGTGGGGTTCCAGGGTTTTTTCAACCCCCCCTCCCCAAATACCGCAATTTGTAGCGCCTCCTGGTGTAAATGTGAATGTTGCAAATTTTGTCCCCATTGATTTGTTTTATTTGATCATAAATGGCCCGGTCTTGGAATTAATTGTCCAGCAGACAAACATCTATGCTGGTCAGTTTATTGCAGATCATCCCACCTCTGTGTATTCCAGACGATGGATCCCCACAAGTGTCCCAGAAATAAAAAAAAAATTGGGGGAATAATTTTATTAATGGGTTGAGTTAACAAATTCTGCATCCGCTCGTACTGGTCCACCAGTGCAGTACATGCCACCCCTGTGTATGAGTCAGTTATGCCCCCCGCTTTGAAAGTCTGCAGCGTTTTTTGCATTTCACAGATAATTTCCAAGCCCCCCCAATAGTTGACCCTGCCCATGACCGCCTCCATAAACTGAGGCCCCTAATCTCCCTGCTCAAGGAGTTCTTTAAAAATTTGTATACCCTCGCTATAAACCTGTCTGTTGATGAGTCCATAATGAGCTGCAAGGGCCGTCTTTCCTACTGGCAGTTTATACCTAAACTCGCCAGGTATGACCTAAAATTATACAAGGTATGTGAAAGCGCTACTATCTACACCTACGATTTCTTCATTTACGAAGGCAGGGACCACCAACTTAATCCCATAAATTGCCCAGAGAACATAGGCACAAATGGGAAAATTGTATGGGAATTATTGACACCTTTCCTGCCCAAAGGATGCCATGTCTACACAGACAATCAGTATACGGGGATCCCATTATATAAAGCCCTATATGATGCAAACACAGGGGCCGGTGGGACAATAAGGAAGAATAGAGTGGGATTCCCACAACCGCTGGTGTGCAGGCGAGTGGAAAGGGGGGCCGTCATATGCACTTGTGAGTGGGCCGCCGTTCGCAGTGAAATGGCACGATGAAAAGAAGGTCTACATGCTCTCCACCGTGGATGCAGACATCTCAGTCAGGGTAAGGAAGAGAGGAGCTACTACAAAAAGCCTGTCAGCGTCACAGAGTACAACAAGTTTATAGGGGGTGTAAAGCTCTCTGACCAGTTGCTTCAGCCATAACTGCTCAAGCATAAAACCAGGGCCTGGTACACCGATAAAGCCCACATTATATGCAAAAAAATTGCAGAGAAGGCCGACTTTCCTGCAATTCCAGGAGCAGGTTGTTGAGCATGTTATATTTGAGACCACCGCACCTCAGGAAGCATTACAGTGTGAGGAGGTGTGAAGGCTCACATAGCGCCATTTTTTACACCTCGTCCTTGTCATAGGGGTCAATAGATACCCCCCATAGAAGTTTAGGGTTTGCAGAAAGCATGGAAGTAGGGATACCAGCTTTTACTGCCCCATGAGCCCATCCCAACCAGACCTCCGTAATCACCCCTGTTTTGTGACATATCACACAGTTTTGCATTATTAAAAACACAATATCAGCGCCTCATAGTTCGGTTAGATCTATATGCTGGTGAATAAAGAGTTAACTCACCCGGTGTTCGGTGGAACTCTCTGGCTTGAGAGTCCACCGACACCTATTATCCACGTCTGCTTGTAATATCCACCCTGGGTCCTTGATCCGGATCACCGGAGAGTCGTCTGGGGGTAACAGCCCTAATGTGGCTGTAGCACAAAGCAGCACACAAAGAAATACAAAAAGCCCAGCGCTCGTAGGAATCCAGGGATTAGAATCGGACGCAGCGGTCCATAAGTTATATATTTATTCTGAATGCAACGCGTTTCGGTGATGCTAAATAATCACCCTTTTCAAGCATAAAAAAAAAAACACGCAATAAAATTACATTTATATAATGTCTAAAGACTCACATATCCTCTTACAGACGCCGTTGTCCGGGGCCATCTTTGCATCACGTGTGAGGTACCTAGCTACCTATATTTGAAATAATGACGTGTGAGCACACGTGTCTAGGTACCTCACACGTGATGCAAAGATGGCCCCGGACAACGGCGTCTGTAAGAGGATATGTGAGTCTTTAGACATTATATAAATGTAATTTTATTGTGTGCTTTTTTTTTTTTAGGCTTGAAAAGGGTGATTTAGCATCACCGAAACGCGTTACATTCAGAATAAATATATAACTTATAGACCGCTGCGTCCGATTCTAATCCTTGGATTCCTATGAGCGCGGGGCTTTTTGTATTTCTTTGTGTGCTAGTTTTGCATTATTAATTTTATCTTGTGTTTCGGGGATGCCTACAAAGGGGAGGTGGGGGATTCCTTGTAGAGAGTAAATTTATTCATTCTTTTTCGGCCTGGAAATTATTCAATTGTGCCCTGAAATCCAATGGGTGTTCCCTCTATTGCAGGACTAGCTATGTGTCTAGTAAGCAGATTGGGGTTACAATGGGGGTATTGCTGAACACGGAACAAACAGGGGTATCGACTTTGGGGTGCAAGTCTTCATTCATATGTGTGCTGAACAAAAAAAAAAAATTGACACAATTGGCAAGAAAGGAAAATTGTTATTTTTTCCTTCTGCATTACTTAAATTTATTAAAAAACTGTGCGGTCAAAATATCCAGTACACCCCTAGATAAATTCATTAAGGGTTCTAGTTTTCAAAATGGGGTCATTTATGGGGGTTCTTTATTATTTTGGCCGCTCAAGGGCTCTACATCTATGCAGTGGGGTCTGAAATACCTTCATGCAAAATTTCTGTTCTAAAAGCCATCGGCTGCTCCTTTTGGTTTAGGCCCCGTTGTGCATCCAGACATAAAATTAGGGCCACAATGGGTACATGTCTGAACACAGCACAAAAGGGGTGTCCATTTTGGGGTGCAAGTCTTCATTCATATGTGTGCTGTGCAAAAAAGCTTTTTTTAAAATGACACAATTGGCCAAAAAAATTAAAAATGCTCTTTTCTTCCTTTGGTTTTGCTTAAATTTATTCAAAAACGGTGGGGTCAAAATAGGCAGTACACCCCTAGATAAATTTGTTAAGGGGTCTAGCTTTCCAAACGGGGTCATTTGTGGGTTATGTTTAATCGTCTTGGCAGTTCAAGGGCTCTACATGGAGCAATGGGCCTAAAATACAGTCCAGCAAAATTCCTGTTATGAAAGCCATCAGCTGCTCCTTTCATTTTTGGCCCCGTTGTGCATCTACACATAATATTAGGGCCACAGTGGGTATGTTTCTGAAGACAGGACAAACAGGGGTATCCATTTTGGGATGCACATCTTCATTTTCATGTTCACTATAGAAAATAAACCTGTCTTTAAAATGACATATTTGCAAATATATGAAATATTATTTTTTCTCCTCTAAATCTCATTGACTCCTGGAAAAAAAAACTAATCAAAATACTCATGACACCCTTAGTGAAAGCATTAAGGGGTGTATTTTTTAAAATGAGGTCATTTCTGTATCTATCATTCTGACACCTATGTGCCTTTGCAATCTTGGCTTGGTGTGGCAAAACAAAATGCTAAAATTTCAGTATTGTAAAATTTGTAGGTCTCCTAAATTTCTTTAAAAAAAAAAAACACTAAAGTTTTTCAAATGTGCTTCCAGAATAAAGTTAACAGATGGAAATATGTCATTAAAAAAATTTGTTTGCTCATATTTGACATATTGCAGTTGAAAATATGAAAAAAATTACAATTTTTAAAAATGTTCCCAATTTTGGTGTTTTTAATAAAATATACAAATTCTATCGGTTTGTACCACCTAAATAAAGTACAATATGTGGCAAAAACAAAAAACCTGTCATAATTACTTGGCTATGCAAAACCTTTGCAGAGTTATTCGATGTTAAATTGACATGTCAGATTTCCAAAATTTGGCCTGGTAATTTAGGTGAAAACAGGCCTGGTCACTAAGGGGTTAAACAACTTATTACAGTCTGGGTTTTTTAGGACTTTGTCAAAAAATCTGCATAAATCACATGCCTAAAAACCTAATATGTAAAGCTGGCCTTGTAAGTAACTAATTATGTCTGTCATCAAACATATGCGGCCTCTGAGCTATTTGAAAAAAGGGCATCCAAAAGATTTTACAGCACCGCCCTCCACAAGCCTCAGGTTCCTGTCCCTGGTAGATCTACAAGTATTCATTGGGGACACAGGACCATGGGTGTAGGCATGTCACTAAGTAGAAAAAAATTCGCTCATTATTTGCAGGTCATACCCAGACTACAGGCACTTGGTTACATCGTCCATTGGTCAGCAGTAGAAGCAGAAGCTTCAAAGAAACCAATGTTAGAAGACAAAGGAACAGAACAAACCAAGAACATGCTACAGCTGAGAAGGGCCCAGCAACATGAGAAAAAAAATGGGTGGACGCTGTGTCCCTCAATAAAGTCAGGATTTTACAGTAAGACAAATATCCTCCTTTCTCAGTTGTTTCATTGGGGACACAGGACTATGGAATGTCCTAAAGCAGTCCTTGGAGTGGGAAACCCAATGAGAATTTTCAGCCAGAATGGTGAGCCACCGCTGCCTGCAAAACCTTGAGACCAAGACCTACATCTGGGGATGCAAAGGTGTGGGCAGAGGAACAAGTGGCAGCTCTGCAAAGCTGAGCGTCCGAGGTCTGGTGCTGCACTGCTCATAAGTTACCCAATGAATGGGTAAAGGGTGCGGAAATTCTGAAGGGAGATCTTGACCTTTCAGTTGGTAAGCTCTACGAATGCACCTGCATATGGTCACATTTGAATCTGGAAACCCTCTACATCAACCGTCCAGAATGACAAAAAGGGAGTCCGAGTGCCTGAAGGAAGATGTGGCTGCTAAATGCAGACAAATGGTCCTCATGGCATATAGTTCATGTAGTCACACCTTTCTGGGATGGGAAGGAAAGCGACTAAACAATAACAATAGAAGTTCTTCATAAAGGTGGAAGCCTGAAACAACTTTAGTAAGATATGAAGCCATTGGTCGCGGAATCACCAAGCCCTGATGAATAATCAGGAAGAAAGAATGGCAAGAGGGAGACGCCGAATAAGAGATCCTCTTGATTAAAGTTATTGGAACCTAGAAGGCCATCTTCCAAGAGAGGAGTTGCAGGGAGATAGTCCGCATAAGCTTAAAGGCAGAAGACTTGAGAGCATCAAATACGAAATTGAGATAAAAAGACATAGGAAGTGTGTATGAAGGAACCATATGCATCGTCTTGGAGAAAAGTTTTGACATAGGACTCAGAGGCTGAAGGCCATTGGAAAAAAATAGATAAGGTAGAAAACATATTTCAGAGAAATGGGGGCTAATTCCGCATCCAGGCCAGACTGGAGGAAGGACAAGATCGGAAGGAGAGAAAACACTATGGGGAAGAGTGGAAGTATATGTATATATATATATATATATATATATATATATATACACATTGCAGAAGTGTAGTGTATAAATACATGAGGGGACAATACAAGGATCTCTGCCATGATCTGTTTATACCCAGAACTATGATGGTAACAAGAGGGCATTCGTTACATCTAGCATAAAGTAGGTTTCATCACCAACACAGAAGGGGGTTCTTCACTGTAAGAGCAGGGAGACTGTGGAACTCTCTGCCTGAGAACGTGGTGATGGCAAAAATCGATGGAGGAGTTTAAGAGGGGACTAGACATCTTAGAGTGCTATGATATAACAAGTTATAGCAGAGGCGTAACTTGAAGCTCCCGGGCCCCAATTCAAAACTGTAGCAGGGCCCCCAACTATAATGCTTTATTCATAGTACTGGGCTCCCTATATACAGAAGAGAGACCTTATGGGCCGCCTAAGGCTTTTGGGCCTGGGTGCAACTGCATCCCCTTGAAGGCCATTGGAAAAAAATAGATAAGGTAGAAAACATATTTCAGAGAAATGAGGGCTAATTCCGCATCCAGGCCAGACTGGAGGAAGGACAAGATCAGAAGGAGAGAAAACATTATAGGGAAGAGTATATATATTACGTACACACATTAAAGCAGTGTATAAATACATTAGGGGACAACTCAAGGATCTCTACCATGATCTGTTTATACTCAGAACTGTGATGGTAACAAGAGGGCATCCTCTACGTCTAGAAGAAAGCAGGTTTCATCACCAACACAGAAGGGAGTTCTTTACTGTAAGAGCAGTGAGACTGTGGAACTATCTGCCTGAGAACATGGTGATGACAAAATCCCCAGAGGAGTTTAAGAGGGGACTAGATGTCTTAAAGTGCTATGATATTACAAGTTAGACATTAAATAATCAGAAGGGTTGTTGATCTGGGAATCTTCCAACTGCCGGTCGTGAAATCAGGTAGGAACTTTGTAAATGTTAATCCAGGGATTATTCTGACTGCCACTATGGAGTAAGGAAAGAATCTTTCCCCCAAAATGGGTTAAATTGGCTTCTGCCTCATTGGGGTTTTTTGCCTTCGTCTGGATCAACAAGGGAGGGTAAAAACAGGCTGAACTGGATAGACGATTGTCTTTTTTCAGCCTAGCATACCATGTTACTATTGGTCATACACATGAGATATGATCGCTCCAACTATCAGCATGTCAGATTAAACTAACAGATCAGGCAGAGGTCTTGGTCAAAGTGACAATTGATACACTGCATGTGTCTGAGCATGCCACACATGTAGATTTTGCTAACAAAAGATAAAAAAAATCCAGCTGGGAGGACGAAGTTTGGACTGCAGGATCAGCTTGAGGAAGGCCAACACGGCGTAATGGGACAATAAAAAGTCTTGGTACTTTTCTACATCCGTTTATGCTGCCAGTCATTGCTCTTGTGGATGTTCATTGGGAACCTTTCTGGTTTAGGTTCCGATCTGGCTCTTGCCTTTACTGGCCTGATCCTGGAATGGGAATATTTTGTACTGCTGGTGGGAATTATTGTATTCTCATGGACTGCAGGATCTGTCATCCCCAATAATCCCACAGAACACAGAATAACATCTGCAGCCGCTGACTGAGGAGAATCTGTGACTCCTCTCTGCTGTATTTAGTGGTTACTACTCACCTGGGCGGTTACCTGTAGGAATCTCCTCTTTACACCGCTGATCGCCTTTCACATTTGTCTCTGTAGGATTAATATCGGTCAGATCTTCAACCGGATACAAAAGCTGTGAGACAAATTTTGTAAAAGTCAGCAGACGGTTGGAGAAGTCGTGACCTGACAGGAGTAGTTATCTGAGCCACATAGCTCCAGATCTAGCAGCTGGAGATTTTATATATATATATATATATATATATATATATATATATATATACATATATATATATATATATATATATATATATATATACACACACACACACACACACACACACACACACACACACACACACACATATATATATATATACATACACACACACACACACACACATATATATATACATACACACACACACACACATATATACATACACACACACACACACACACACTAGATGTCCACCACGCCATAATCAGGGCTGGCGGTCTTGCTACCATTTTACTTTTCTCCTTTTGTTATTTATTTGATTAGGGGATTGTTCTATTGATAGGGGATTTTAACAGAGCCCAGGGATTATTGGGTCCTCTGGGGATTCTATTAGGGAGTTTAAGGTAGTGTAGGGTCTTTTTAGGACATTATCCATCTGAGCATTAGTCTGTCTCCTAAGGAGGAGGAGATTGTGCCTCCTGGGATCGCACTCCTTGTTTGGGGTGGGTGGTTCTGAACCTTAATCACCAGTCCATAGGGAAGTCTCTTGATATGAACTATATGATCTTGTAGCACTTGAATCCATCTTTATCAAGACAATTAGGTTCCTGATGAGTTGTAGGTCCAACAGAAATGTGTCAAACCCACTTGAACCTCCTCATTAATTTTGACTTTGGCTCAACTATTTTGAGTCAGTGATTAATTCCTGAACTTCAATCTCTCTCTATATAGTGTATCAACTGTGTTAGCCATCTTGTATCATAGTAACTATCTCTGCTCGGATTGGGGCGACTCGTTATTCAAGATGAATTAATCCACTAAGCAGGCATTAATAGGAAATTAGAAACACCTGATTTAATCCTACATACACTCTAGATACTGGCACCTTTGCATTCAGAATTACACATGTATATCCGGCATGGCTAGACACGCTGCACGTTGTCTCAGTGGACATCAGTGTCTACCAGACACATCCGCTGTTTGTCTCGGGGGACATAAAGGAGCAGATGGATATAAATCCAACCTGTTGGCTCCTTATTCCCACCAGCAGTCTCCACCGCCAGAAAACTGTGAGAAGATCCAGACAACATGTAATGTCTCTGGTCAGTGGTAATCCCACCATCTCCACCGGCCTCATCACACAAGGAGAAGACATCTAATAAGACTGAAGACAAGAGCTTCACAGCCTTCTACAGATCAGAGGGACATCTCCATCTACCTGGTGGTCCTGTGGAAGAAGAGGACGGGGACATCTCTCTGGTGGGCTTCTCTTACTGGATGGAACTGGAGGAAACACAGACAGACACTGAAGTCATTCGTTACATACAGATAATAAAGTCCCTGTGTATTTAGTCCTGTCTATTACCTGGTGATGGGAGCGGCTGGCGGGTCTCCATCATGGCCTCCTTATACAGATCCTTGTGTCCTTCTAAATACTCCCACTCCTCCATGGAGAAATAGACAGCGACATCCTGACACCTTATAGGAACCTGACAACACAATATACAGTCATTACCCAGAAGCCTCCAGTGCTGTTACTGTATAATGTCCCAGCATTCCCTGCAGCATCACCTCTCCAGTCAGCAGCTTAATCATCTTGTTGGTGAGTTCTAGAATCTTCTGTACATTGATGTCCTCATGTATCAGGGGGTGAGGTGGTGGCCCCGTGATTGGGCTTAGGGGTCTTCCCCATCCATCACACACAGGGGCCTGACAGCCATCACTAGAGGTCTTCTTCACTACTGTGTAATCCTGTATATGGGGAGACAATAATAAATATCACTGCAGACATTTCCAAAATACATCACATCTCCAGTGACATCATCTGTTATTAGCATAGATAAGAATGATGTAATGTGACATCATCAGAATCTCTCACCTCTCCAGTAAGCTGGAAGAGTATCTCTAGGGTGAGATGTAATATTCTCTCCACCATCTTGCTCCTGTTGTTCTCCATCCTTGAGCCTATAGTGTAGGAACCTGAAAAGAAAAAAAAAAGAACCAATAGTAAAACCACTCAAATCCCACTAAATAACATACAATTACAGGAGGTATGGAGGAGAAACGGTTGGGGAGATAAAGTATAGACTTTCTCTTTTCTTTAGTCGGGTTTTACACGAGCGTGAAAAATTGCACAAGTGATCATACACAAGTGATTTTTTCTGTCCTATTGAAAACAATGGGCAAACACATCACACCGCGTGATCTGCATGTGAGTGCATTGCGATGTTTCCCATTAAAAACAATGCAAAACACTTGCCAATCCTCTAATGTGTCTGAAAGACATGCTTGGGATCGCTACTTCACAGAAGTGATGGGAGGCATTCTAGCCTGAAAAACGCCTCACATCAACATGAAAACGCATGTTGGAGAGAACAATATCACGCTCCCTCATTAGTAGGTAACCTCACTTGTATGGACTGGAATATCTTGTCAGGGCAGTTCCTCCATGTTTTAGGCAGTCAGATCTACCCACGAGCACTACATCCAATCACTGGCCACAATGGTGATGTCAGTATATACAACATGACCACTGTAGACAATCAATACAATACATGATATATATATATATATATATATATATATATATATATATATATATATATATATATATATATATATATATATATATATATATACACACATATATATACACATACACACATACATACATACATACATACACTAGCTGATATACCCGGCTTCGCCCAAGTTAATTTGGTACTGGTGTTTATCTGGTGTTCACACGGAAAATCTTATGAAGTCGTGGTTACTTTAGAGATACCGGAAAAACATGTTCCCCATTTTGCATAGTTCTCTGCATTACCCAGGAAACACCACAGGGAGGTAACCATGCAACGTTTCCGTTATATAAAATGAAATCAGGAAGTGAGAGAATTAGATTTCGTATGTAAAATGTGGACGCTAATTCCTTTGCGCATAGAATTGAACAATCGAGGTGGGACCCATTAAGTTTTCCTATTTATGACATAATCAATGCCTGTGCCAAATTTCATGTTTCTATGACACCAAGAAGTGAGAGAATTAGATTCCGTAGGTAAAATTTGGACGCTAGTTCTTTTGCGCTAGAATTGAATAATGGAGTTGGGACCCATTAGCTTTTCCTATTTATGACATAATCAATGCTCGTGCCAAATTTCACGTTTCTATGACACCGGGAAGTGAGAGAATTAGATTCCGTACGTAAAATTTGGACGCTAATTCTTTTGCGCATAGAATTCAATAAACAAGTTGGGACCTATTAACTTTTCCTATTTATGATATATTCAATGCTTATGGCAAATTTCATGTTTCTATGACATTGGGAAATGAGAGATTTAGATTATGTATGTAAAATTTCGACGCTAATTATTTTGCGCTACAATTAAATAATCGAGTCGGGACCCAATTACTTTTCCTATTTTGGAGATAATCTATGCTTGTGCCAAAATTCATGTTTCTACGACATCGGGAAGTTGGAAAACTTTTGGCGAGTCAGTGAGGGAGTGAGTCAGTGAGGGAGTGAGTCAGTGAGGGAGTGAGTCAGTGAGGGAGTGAGTCAGTGAGGGAGTGAGTCAGTGAGGGAGTGAGTCAGTGAGGGAGTGAGTCAGTGAGGGCTTTCATCTCTATCTCTATCTCTATCTCTATATAATTCCTCATTCAGTGAATGAGACATTTATCCAATTATCCCCCTTTGCTGACAGGTGCGCCATTAGCATCTGCATACTTTCCATGTCACTACCCCGACTCCGTGTCTCCAGATTACCCCAGGAGAGGAGAACTGTGATAAAACAATGGGTGATTATTAATTTACTGTGCTTTTACATGGCCCATAAATCATTCCGATTCCTGCGATCATACTGCAGTGTAAGTGCACGCCCCGCTGAACAACGTACAAATGCGTTCTCTTATCATTTGTCCTTCAGTTTGTGTGCATACAAACTGAATGACAATCGCCCATGTGAACAGGCAGCCATTTATCTACGAAGGACTGCCTGTTTACTGTAAGACATGACATATATGGAGGGGGCCAGGAAAGTGTGTACTGGGCCACTACAACCCCCCCCCCCCCTAATTTAAAATAAGCCGACCCCGCCACCTCCAAAGCAGAGTGTAAAATCCGGAGTCAGACCATTTCCAGTGTGTTACTTCTATTTCACCTGTGAGGCCTCTGCACAGTCATGCAGTGTGCAAGGCGAAAACCTATAAACACAACTCCTCCCCCGCCCCCACCGGTTACCTATATGAAGGATTAACGCACTCCGGATGTACTGAGACTAACGAGTAGTGTCACTTTCTGAGTCTAGCTTTCTTAATTATGACTTGCAAGTACATTTAGAATTTTCTACTAGGTTGAACGGAATTCAGGGACACTAGTATAGCTATGGAGCACATACATGACTCGTCTCATTCCTTTTGTCTGTGGAGACAAAAGTGAAATGCCCATCACTTTCTCGGTAAAGGACAGAAGCACATTGTAACTAAACTTCAAAATAGAGAAGGGCAACTGGCAGGTAAAACAAGAGACGAGTGGAATGACCATCATTCTCCCTGAAAAAGAAGTAGTCTATGGTACAGTCAGCAGCTTACGTCAATACGGCTGTCCGTGACCAAAGGAAAATGTGAAAGGAAGGACCTGCCTACTGGGACAGACTAGATGGAAGGCTAACACTGAGATGGAATGAGGGGACACAAAACCTGCTGTCATACATATAAACCATACATAGTTTCACTCATACAGGATATTTAAATTAGACATATTACATTTTTAAAGTAAATAAATGAGTGTATATTCAGCAAGGCGAGCGGAAATATTTTTTAACTGCACTGAAATAAACTCCCTCCTGCACATTACTTAAATGTTATTAACAATATCATTAACTTTTCAATATGAAAAATGTTTAGTATAAGACTACGCAAATGGGGGATAACTTTGGAGGCTTTGTACCAGAAGGGGCTTAACTGCAGAAAACAACAAGAGTCTCTTGACAGCACCTGTGATGTCAGTTACCGGCTTTTAACTCCGCCCCCTGACCACATGACAGTGACATCATCACAGGACCTTTATCCTGCTTCTTCACTGAATGAGGAATTATGGGAAGACTGCATCCCCTACAAACGCCTGTGGCCTCAGTTGGTATGGATACAACAGTGCATACTGACCAATAACATTGAAGCATAGTCCTTCACCGCTATCTTCGCATCTGCTGAACGTGATATCATGTCACCTCAAGTGCTGATGCCGCCAACACCAGTCCAGCCTTCATCTAATCATGAACCGTTGTCAGTGTTGAACCAGACCGTTGCTGTTGTGCAAACATGTCCCCACAGTGGGTTCGACGCTACAGTAAAGCTAATGCAGCTTACATGACACAGCAATAACCCCCAATGTAACCTCAGCCACCAATTGAAGTTTGTAAATCTCGTGCAGCAGATATGCGAAAGCAACAAGTCAACATGTCTTCTCACGAGCTGCTGAAGTTCATAAAATCACATGGAGCTCATATGCAAAAGTAATGTAGCAGAGCTGTATGTGTGTGTGTGTGTGTGTGTGTGCGTCGTGCACGTAGGAGACCAGTGTGCGTGTGCGTCGTGCACGTAGGAGACCTGTGCGCGTGTGTGTCGTGCACGTAGGAGACCTGTGCGCGTGTGTGTCGTGCACGTAGGAGACCTGTGTGTGTGTGCCGTGCACGTAGGAGAGCTGTGTGTGTGTGCGCGTGTGTGTCGTGCACGTAGGAGACCTGTGTGTGTGTGCGTGTGTGTCATGCACGTAGGAGACCTGTGTGTGTGTGCCTGTGTGTCGTGCACGTAGGAGACCTGTGTGTGTGTGCCTGTGTGTCGTGCACGTAGGAGACCTGTGTGTGTGTGCGTGTGTGTCGTGCGCGTAGGAGACCTGTGTGTGTGTGCGTGTGTGTCGTGCGCGTAGGAGACCTGTGTGTGTGTGTGTCGTGCACGTAGGAGACCTGTGTGTGTGTGTGTCGTGCACGTAGCAGAGCTCTATGTGTGTGTCGTGCACGTAGGAGACCAGTGTGTGTGTCGTGCACGTAGGAGACCAGTGTGTGTGTTGTGCACGTAGGAGACCTGTGTGTGTGTGTGTCGTGCACGTAGGAGACCTGTGTGTGTGTGTGTGTCGTGCACGTAGGAGACCTGTGTGTGTGTGTGTGTCGTGCACGTAGGAGACCTGTGTGTGTGTGTCGTGCACGTCGGAGACCTGTGTGTGTGTGTGTGTGTGTCGTGCACGTAGGAGACCTGTGTGTGTGTGCGCGTGTGTGTCGTGCGCGTAGGAGACCTGTGTGTGTGTGCGTGTGTGTCGTGCGCGTAGGAGACCTGTGTGTGTGTGCGTGTGTGTCGTGCGCGTAGGAGACCTGTGTGTGTGTGTGTCGTGCACGTAGGAGACCTGTGTGTGTGTGTGTCGTGCACGTAGCAGAGCTCTATGTGTGTGTCGTGCACGTAGGAGACCAGTGTGTGTGTCGTGCACGTAGGAGACCAGTGTGTGTGTCGTGCACGTAGGAGACCAGTGTGTGTGTTGTGCACGTAGGAGACCTGTGTGTGTGTGTGTCGTGCACGTAGGAGACCTGTGTGTGTGTGTGTGTGTCGTGCACGTAGGAGACCTGTGTGTGTGTGTGTGTGTCGTGCACGTAGGAGACCTGTGTGTGTGTGTGTGTCGTGCACGTAGGAGACCTGTGTGTGTGTCGTGCACGTAGGAGACCTGTGTGTGTGTGTGTGTGTCGTGCACGTAGGAGACCTGTGTGTGTGTGTGTGTCGTGCACGTAGGAGACCTGTGTGTGTGTGTGTGTCGTGCACGTAGGAGACCTGTGTGTGTGTGTCGTGCACGTCGGAGACCTGTGTGTGTGTGTCGTGCACGTAGGAGACCTGTGTGTGTGTGTGTGTCGTGCACTTAGGAGACCTGTGTGTGTGTGTCGTGCACGTAGGAGACCTGTGTGTGTGTGTCGTGCACGTAGGAGACCTGTGTGTGTGTGTGTGTCGTGCACGTAGGAGACCTGTGTGTGTGTGTGTCGTGCACGTAGGAGACCTGTGTGTGTGTGTGTCGTGCACGTAGGAGACCTGTGTGTGTGTGTGTGTCGTGCACGTAGGAGACCTGTGTGTGTGTGTGTGTGTGTGTGTCGTGCGCGTAGGAGACCTGTGTGTGTGTGCGTGTGTGTCGTGCGCGTAGGAGACCTGTGTGTGTGTGTGTGTGTCGTGCGCGTAGGAGATCTGTGTGTGTGTGTGTGTCATGCACGTAGGAGACCTGTGTGTGTGTGTGGTGCACGTAGGAGACCTGTGTGTGTGTGTGTGGTGCACGTAGGAGACCTGTGTGTGTCGTGCACGTAGGAGACCTGTGTGTGTGTCGTGCACGTCGGAGACCTGTGTGTGTGTCGTGCACGTCGGAGACCTGTGTGTGTGTGTGTCGTGCACGTAGGAGACCTGTGTGTGTGTGTGTGTGTGTCGTGCACGTTGGAGACCTGTGTGTGTGTGTGTGTGTCGTGCACGTAGGAGACCTGTTTGTGTGTGTGTGTGTCGTGCACGTAGGAGACCTGTGTGTGTGTCGTGCACGTAGGAGACCTGTGTGTGTGTGTCGTGCACGTAGGAGACCTGTGTGTGTGTGTGTGTCGTGCACGTAGGAGACCTGTGTGTGTGTGTGTGTGTCGTGCACGCAGGAGACCTGTGTGTGTGTGTGTGTGTGTGTGTGTCGTGCACGTAGGAGACCTGTGTGTGTGTGTGTCCTGCACGTAGGAGACCTGTGTGTGTGTGTGTGTGTCCTGCACGTAGGAGACCTGTGTGTGTGTGTGTGTGTGTCGTGCACGTAGGAGACCTGTGTGTGTGTGTGTGTGTGTCGTGCACGTAGGAGACCTGTGTGTGTGTGTGTCGTGCACGTAGGAGACCTGTGTGTGTGTGTGTGTCGTGCACGTAGGAGACCTGTGTGTGTGTGTGTGTGTCGTGCACGTAGGAGACCTGTGTGTGTGTGTGTGTGTCGTGCACGTAGGAGACCTGTGTGTGTGTGTGTCGTGCACGTAGGAGACCTGTGTGTGTGTGTGTGTCGTGCACGTAGGAGACCTGTGTGTGTGTGTGTGTGTGTTGTGCACGTAGGAGACCTGTGTGTGTGTGTCGTGCACGTAGGAGACCTGTGTGTGTGTGTCGTGCACGTAGGAGACCTGTGTGTGTGTGTGTCGTGCACGTAGGAGACCTGTGTGTGTGTGTCGTGCACGTAGGAGACCTGTGTGTGTGTGTCGTGCACGTAGGAGACCTGTGTGTGTGTGTGTGTCGTGCACGTAGGAGACCTGTGTGTGTGTGTGTGTGTGTCGTGCACGTAGGAAACCTGTGTGTGTGTGTGTGTGTGTCGTGCACGTAGGAGACCTGTGTGTGTGTGTGTGTCGTGCACGTAGGAGACCTGTGTGTGTGTGTGTGTCGTGCACGTAGGAGACCTGTGTGTGTGTGTGTGTCGTGCACGTAGGAGACCTGTGTGTGTGTCGTGCACGTAGGAGACCTGTGTGTGTGTGTGTCGTGCACGTAGGAGACCTGTGTGTGTGTGTGTCGTGCACGTAGGAGACCTGTGTGTGTGTGTGTGTGTGTCGTGCACGTAGGAGACCTGTGTGTGTGTGTGTGTGTGTCGTGCACGTAGGAGAGCTGTGTGTGTGTGTGTCGTGCGCATAGGAGACCTGTGTGTGTGTGTCGTGCACGTAGGAGACCTGTGTGTGTGTGTGTCGTGCACGTAGGAGAGCTGTGTGTGTGTGTGTCGTGCACGTAGGAGAGCTGTGTGTGTGTGTGTCGTGCACGTAGGAGACCTGTGTGTGTGTGTGTCGTGCACGTAGGAGACCTGTGTGTGTGTGTGTGTCGTGCACGTAGGAGACCTGTGTGTGTGTCGTGCACGTAGGAGACCTGTGTGTGTGTGTGTGTCGTGCACGTAGGAGACCTGTGTGTGTGTGTGTGTCGTGCACGTAGGAGACCTGTGTGTGTGTCGTGCACGTAGGAGACCTGTGTGTGTGTGTGTCGTGCACGTAGGAGACCTGTGTGTGTGTGTGTCGTGCACGTAGGAGACCTGTGTGTGTGTGTGTGTGTGTCGTGCACGTAGGAGACCTGTGTGTGTGTGTGTGTGTGTCGTGCACGTAGGAGACCTGTGTGTGTGTGTGTCGTGCGCATAGGAGACCTGTGTGTGTGTGTCGTGCACGTAGGAGACCTGTGTGTGTGTGTGTCGTGCACGTAGGAGAGCTGTGTGTGTGTGTGTCGTGCACGTAGGAGAGCTGTGTGTGTGTGTGTCGTGCACGTAGGAGACCTGTGTGTGTGTGTGTCGTGCACGTAGGAGACCTGTGTGTGTGTGTGTGTCGTGCACGTAGGAGACCTGTGTGTGTGTGTGTCGTGCACATAGGAGACCTGTGTGTGTGTGTGTCGTGCACGTAGGAGACCTGTGTGTGTGTGTGTCGTGCACGTAGGAGACCTGTGTGTGTGTGTCGTGCACGTAGGAGACCTGTGTGTGTCGTGCACGTAGGAGACCTGTGTGTGTGTGTGTGTGTGTGTGTGTGTGTGTCGTGCACGTAGGAGACCTGTGTGTGTGTGTGTGTGTGTGTGTGTGTCGTGCACGTAGGAGACCTGTGTGTGTGTGTGTGTGTGTGTGTCGTGCACGTAGGAGACCTGTGTGTGTGTGTGTGTCGTGCACGTAGGAGACCTGTGTGTGTGTGTCGTGCACGTAGGAGACCTGTGTGTGTGTGTCGTGCACGTAGGAGACCTGTGTGTGTGTGTCGTGCACGTAGGAGACCTGTGTGTGTGTGTCGTGCACGTAGGAGACCTGTGTGTGTGTGTCGTGCACGTAGGAGACCTGTGTGTGTGTGTGTGTGTGTGTGTGTCATGCACGTAGGAGACCTGTGTGTGTGTGTGTGTCGTGCACGTTGGAGACCTGTGTGTGTGTGTGTGTGTGTGTCGTGCACGTAGGAGACATGTGTGTGTGTGTGTGTCGTGCACGTAGGAGACCTGTGTGTGTGTGTGTGTGTGTGTGTCGTGCACGTAGGAGACCTGTGTGTGTGTGTGTCGTGCACGTAGGAGACCTGTGTGTGTGTGTGTCGTGCACGTAGGAGACCTGTGTATGTGTGTGTCGTGCACGTAGCAGACCTGTGTGTGTGTGTGTGTCTGTGTGTCGTGCACGTAGGAGACCTGTGTGTGTGTGTGTCGTGCACGTAGGACACCTGTGTGTGTGTGTGTGTCGTGCACGTAGGACACCTGTGTGTGTGTGTGTGTGTGTCGTGCACGTAGGAGACCTGTGTGTGTGTGTGTTGTGCACGTAGGAGACCTGTGTGTGTGTGTGTTGTGCACGTAGGAGACCTGTGTGTGTGTGTGTGTGTGTGTGTCGTGCACGTAGGAGACCTGTGTGTGTGTGTGTGCGCGCGTGTCGTGCACGTAGCAGAGCTCTGTGCGCGCGTGTCGTGCACGTAGCAGAGCTCTGTGCGCGCGTGTCGTGCACGTAGCAGAGCTCTGTGCGCGCGTGTCGTGCACGTAGCAGAGCTCTGTGCGCGCGTGTCGTGCACGTAGCAGAGCTCTGTGCGCGCGTGTCGTGCACGTAGCAGAGCTCTGTGCGCGCGTGTCGTGCACGTAGCAGAGCTCTGTGCGCGCGTGTCGTGCACGTAGCAGAGCTGTGTGCGCGCGTGTCGTGCACGTAGCAGAGCTGTGTGCGCGCGTGTCGTGCACGTAGCAGAGCTGTGTGCGCGCGTGTCGTGCACGTAGCAGAGCTGTGTGCGTGTCGTGCACGTAGCAGAGCTGTGTGCGTGTCGTGCACGTAGCAGAGCTGTGTGCGTGTCGTGCACGTAGCAGAGCTGTGTGCGTGTCGTGCACGTAGCAGAGCTGTGTGCGTGTCGTGCACGTAGCAGAGCTGTGTGCGTGTCGTGCACGTAGCAGAGCTGTGTGCGTGTCGTGCACCACCAGAAATACAGGTACTATAATTTCCTAATAATTACTAGTATCCCTGTCAGAAGCTCTAACAACATACTGCCAGTCCATCAGGGCTACTAGTGAATTTTTATTTTCTTCTTTTCCTCTTATGCTGCATATCTCTCTGTAGGCACTGTGACGGATCTACTAATGGGTATACCTAAGCACATGGAGTGACATCACAAGAGCACATGGGCAATCAGTATGCCCCACAATGTGAAAAAGACCTTGCTGTTGCTCCGAATCCCTGTCATCTGTCTAGTAGCCGGGCCTTATCCACAGGCAATTCAGCCTTGTTGTCATCACTGTCCTCTAGCGCTTCTCCTCCTCTGTCTCATCAGTTATCCATACTGGAATCTATTGCCAACCAACAACACTATGTGCCTAGTTATCTAGTTGCCATCGGCTGAACTCACACCTAGCCAAGTTGTTGCATTCCATAGCTCCTGGGCTGAAGAAAATAGAAATAATTTGTGTGTGTGTGTGTGTCATGTATTGTATTGATTGTCTGTTGTACATACTGCCCCTTCTGATACAAAGCCTCCAAAGTTATCCCCCATTTGCGTAGTCTTATACTAAACATTTTTCATATTGAAAAGTTAATGATATTGTTAATAACATTTAAGTAATGTGCAGGAGGGAGTTTATTTCAGTGCAGTTAAAAAATATTTCCGCTCGCCTTGCTGAATATACAGTAATTTATTTACTTTAAAAATGTAATATGTCTAATTTAAATATGATCCTGTATGAGTGAAACTGTATGTATGGTATGTATGGTTTATATGTATGACAGCAGGTTTTGTGTCCCCAGGTTTAGCCTTCCATCTAGTCTGTCCCAGTAGGCAGCTCCTTCCTTTCACATTTTCCTTTGGTCACGGACAGCCGTATTGACGTAAGCTGCTGACTGTACCATAGACTACTTCTTTTTCAGGGAGAATGATGGTCATTCCACTCGTCTCTTGTTTTACCTGCCAGTCGCCCTTCTCTATTTTGAAGTTTAATTACAGTGTGCTTCTGTCCTTTACCGAGAAAGTGATGGGCATTCCACTTTGTCTCCACAGACAAAAGGAATGAGACGAGTCATGTATGTGCTCCATACCTATACTAGTGTTCCTGAATTCCGTTCAGTCTAGTAGAAAATTCTAAATGTACTTGCAAGTCCTAATTAAGAAAGCTAGACTAAGAAAGTGACACTACTCGTTAGTCTCAGTACATCCGGAGTGCGTTAATCCTTCATATAGGTAAACGGTGGGGGCGGGGGGGGGGGAGTTGTGTGTATAGGTTTTTGCCTTGCACACTGCATGACTGCGCAGAGGCCTCACAGGTGAAATCGAAGTAACACAATGAAAATGGTCTGACTCCGGATTTTACACTCTGCCTTGGAGGTGCCGGGGGTCGGCTTATTTTAAAGTAGGGGGGGGGGGGGAACTGTAGTGGCCCAGTACACACTTTCCTGGCCCCCTCCATATATGTAATGTCTTACAGTAAACAGGCAGTCCTTCATAGATGAATGACTGCCTGTTCACATGGGCGATTGTCATTCAGTTTGTATGCACACAAACTGAAGGACAAATGATAAGAGAACGCATTTGTACGTTGTTCAGCGGGGCGTGCACTTACACTGCAGTATGAGCGCGGGAATCTGAACGATTTATGGGCCATGTAAAAGCACACTAAATTAATAATCACCCATTGTTTTACCACAGTTCTCCTCTCCTGGGGTAATCTGGAGACACGGAGTCGGGGTAGTGACATGGAAAGTATGCAGATGCTAATGGCGCACCTGTCAGCAAAGGGGGATAATTGAATAAACGTCTCATTCTGGATTAGACCAAAAAAAACCAGTGAATATTACCGAACGCGGGAGAGAATGTGTGACCGCAGTAATATCATACTTCCATAACAGCAGGATAAGTGACTACAAGACTATCAGCTTCCAAACACCAGATATTAATATACAGTCTATAGATACTGAAAATAACCGACATGAACAGCCGTTTGGGTGGTTTTTGCTCTTTTTATGGCGTTTCTAGCTGCAGCAGAGCCGACCATTGCCAGGGTCAGATATCTACTGCCACTAACAGGCTTACAGGATGTACCAGCTGGGAGGACGGGGCCCGGACTGCAGGATCTGTCATCCCCAATAATCCCACAGACCACAGAATAACATCTGCAGCCGCTGACTGAGGAGAATCTGTGACTCCTCTCTGCTGTATTTAGTGGTTACTACTCACCTGGGTGGTTACCTGGAGGAATCTCCTCTTCACACCGCTGATTGCCCCTCACATTTGTCTCTGTAGTATTAATATCGGTCAGATCTTCATCCTGATACAAAAGCTGTGACAAATATTGTAAAACTTTGCAGATGGTTGTGTGGTAGGTTTTACATAACCAGAAAAGATCATTAATCATCATGATGACCAAAAATGACCTGACAGGAGTAGTTATCTGAGTCTCATAGCTGCAGGTGTAGAAGATGGACATATATATTAGATGGCGGATTAATGACCCCTCAGGAACCTCATACACATGTATATCCGGCATGGCTAGACACGCTGCACGTTGTCTCAGTGGAGAAGATCAGCGTCTACCAGACACATCCGCTGTTTGTCTCGGAGGACATAAAGGAGCAGATAGATATAAATCCAACCTGTTGGCTCCTTATTCCCACCAGCAGTCTCCACCGCCAGAAAACTGGGAGAAGATCCAGACAACATGTAATGTCTCTGGTCAGCGGTAATCCTGCCATCTCCACCGGCCTCATCACACAAGGAGAAGACATCTAATAAGACTGAAGACAAGAGCTTCACAGCCTTCTACAGATCAGAGGGACATCTCCACCTACCTGATGGTCCTGTGGAAGAAGAGGACGGGGACATCTCTCTGGTGGGCTTCTCTTACTGGATGGAACTGGAGGAAACACAGACAGACACTGAAGTCATTCTTTACATACAGATAATAAAGTCCCCGTGTATTTAGTCCTGTCTATTACCTGGTGATGGGAGCGGCTGGCGGGTCTCCATCATGGCCTCCTTGTACAGATCCTTGTGTCCTTCTAAATACTCCCACTCCTCCATGGAGAAATAGACAGCGACATCCTGACACCTTATAGGAACCTGACAACACAATATACAGTCATTACCCAGAAGCCTCCAGTGCTGTTACTGTATAATGTCCCAGCATTCCCTGCAGCGTCACCTCTCCAGTCAGCAGCTCAATCATCTTGTTGGTGAATTCTAGAATCTTCTGTACATTGATGTCCTCATGTATCAGGGGGTGAGGTGGGGGCCCTGTGATTGGGCTCAGGGGTCTTCCCCATCCATCACACACAGGGGCCCGACAGCCATCACTAGAGGTCTTCTTCACTACTGTGTAATCCTGTGTATGGGGAAAGAAAAAAACAAACAAAAAAAAAACCAAAACACTAGAAACATTTGCTGAGTCCATCACCTTTCCCGTGACACCATCTGTTATTACCATAGATAAGAATGATTTAATGTGACATCATCAGAATCTCTCACCTCTCCAGTGAGCTGGAAGAGTATCTCTAGGGTGAGATTTAATACACTCTTTGCCATCTTGTTTCTATCCTCCTTCATCCTTGAAAAATTCTTTTGTATAGAAGATATCAAAAGATGTTCGTATACTGAAGAGATCTGAAGAAAAAGATGAGCCAATGTGAGAGCGACAGAAAAGTAAAAAACATCAATAACTCAAAAGAAGGTAAAAACTTTGAAATGTGAACTACCCTGTGCCATAATAGTATGTACCACTCCACCCTGCACTGTAATTATATGTATTTTTTTTATATAGCACCATCATATTCCGCAGTGCTTACTAGAGATGAGCGAACACCAAAATGTTCGGGTGTTCGTTATTCGGAACGAACTTCCCGCGATGCTCGAGGGTTCGTTTCGAACAACGAACCCCATTGAAGTCAATGGGCGACCAGAACATTTTTGTATTTCGCCGATGCTCGCTAAGGTTTTCATGTGTGAAAATCTGGGCAATTCAGGAAAGTGATGGGAATGACACAGTGACGGATAGGGCAGGCGAGGGGCTACGTGTTGGGCTGCATCTCAAGTTCACAGGTCCCACTATTAAGCCACAATACCGGCAAGAGTGGGCCCCCCCCCCCTCCCAACAACTTTTACTTCTGAAAAGCCCTCATTAGCAATGCATACCTTTGCTAAGCACCACACTACCTCCAACAAAGCACAATCACTGCCTGCATGACACTCCACTGACACTTCTCCTGGGTTACATGCTGCCCAACCGCCCCCCCTCCCCCCCCACAGCGCACACCAAAGTGTCCCTGGGCAGCCTTCAGCTGCCCTCATGCCACACCACGCTCATGTCTATTTAGAATTGCGTCTGCCATGACGAGGGACCGCAGGCACACACTGCAGAGGTTGGCACGGCTAGGCAGCGACCCTCTTTAAAAGTGGCGGAGCGATAGCCCACAATGCTGTACAGAAGCAATGAGAAATAGAATCCTGTGCCACCGCCATCAGGAGCTGCACACGTGGGCATAGCAATGGGGAACCTATGTGCCACACACTATTCATTCTGTCAAGGTGTCTGCATGCCCCAGTCAGACCGGGCTTTTTAATTCATAGACACAGGCAGGTACAACTCCCTATTGTGAAGTCCCTGTCGACCCACAGCATGGGTGGCTCCCTGGAACCCACCGGCGGTACACAGAAATATCCCATTGCATTGCCCAACACAGCTGAGGTAGTAATGTCGTGCTTAATGCAGGTGGGCTTCGGCCCACACTGCATGCCCCAGTCTGACTGGGGTTCTTTATAAGTGTACAGATGTAGTAAAAACTCCGTGTGCACCTACAGCATGGGTGGGTGCCAGGAAGCCACCGGCGGTACATAGAAATATCCCATTGCATTGCCCAACACAGCTGAGGTAGTAATGTTGTGCTTAACCCTTTCCAATCCAATTTGTATATGGTTTTCCTAGGGGGCTTACTCTTTTTCTGCTGTTATACAACGGCGCTATATGCTGGCTAAAGCCAGTACTGCATGAGCTGACACGTAGGATAGGCTCCGACAGCAGAGAGGCTGGCAATATACAGTAAGAGAACCCCGACGGACGTCTACCAACAACGGAGCTGTACAGCCTTAAACCCTAATGTCTTCACAGGTCACACAGTGGACTGGAAAGGGTTAATGCAGGTGGGTTTCGGCCCACACTGCATGCCCCAGTCAGACTGGGGTTCTTTACAAGTGGACACATGTAGGTTAAACTCCCTGTGGACCCACTGCCTGGGTGGGTGCCAGGAAGCCACCGGCGGTACATAGAAATATCCCATTGCATTGCCCAACACAGCTGAGGTAGTAATGTCGTGCGTAATACAGGTGGGCTTCGGCCCACACTGCATGCCCCAGTCAGACGGGTTCTTTAGAAGTGGACAGATGTATTAAAAACTCAGTGTGCACCTACAGCATGGGTGGCTCCCTGGAACCCACCGGCGGTACACAAAAATATCCCATTGCATTGCCCAACACAGCTGAGGTAACGTCAGCTGTAATGCAGGTGGCCTAAAAATTAATTTGATTACACTGTAGGCGAGGGCCCACAAAAATTGCTGTATCAACAGTACTAATGTACATCCCAAAAATTGGTCATGGCCAGCCAAGAGGGCAGGTGAAACCCATTAATCGCTTTGGTTAATGTGGCTTAAGTGGTAACTAGGCCTGGAGGCAGCCCAGTGTAACGAAAAATTGGTTCAAGTTAAAGTTCCAATGCTTTTAAGCGCATTGAAACTTATAAAAATTGTTCTGAAAAATTATTTGAGTGAGCCTTGTGGCCCTAAGAAAAATTGCCCGTTCAGCGTGATTACGTGAGGTTTCAGGAGGAGGAGCAGGAGGAGGAGGAGGAGGAATATTAGACACAGATTGATGAAGCAGAAATGTCCCCGTTTTGGATGGTGAGAGAGAACGTAGCTTCCATCCGCGGGTGCAGCCTACGTATTGCTTACGTATCGCTGCTGTCCGCTGGTGGAGAACAGAAGTCTGGGGAAATCCAGCCTTTGTTCATCTTGATGAGTGTTAGCCTGTCGGCACTGTCGGTTGACAAGCGGCTACGCTTATCTGTGATGATTCCCCCAGCCGCACTAAACACCCTCTCCGACAACACGCTAGCCGCAGGACAAGCAAGCACCTCCAGGGCATACAGCGCTAGTTCAGGCCACATGTCCAGCTTCGACACCCAGTAGTTGTAGGGGGCAGAGGCGTCACCAAGGATGGTCGTGCGATCCGCTACGTACTCCCTCACCATCCTTTTACAGTGCTCCCGCCGACTCAGCCGTGACTGGGGAGCGGTGACACAGTCTTGGTGGGGAGCCATAAAGCTGGCCAGGCCCTTAAAGACTGTTGCACTGCCTGGGATGTACATGCTGCTCGATCTACGCACATCCCCTGCTACCTTGCCCTCGGTACTGCGCCTTCTGCCACTAGCGCTGTCGGCTGGGAATTTTACCATCAGCTTGTCCGCAAGGGTCCTGTGGTATAGCAACACTCTCGAACCCCTTTCCTCTTCGGGAATCAGAGTGGGCAGGTTCTCCTTATACCGTGGATCGAGCAGTGTGTACACCCAGTAATCCGTAGTGGCCAGAATGCGTGCAACGCGAGGGTCACGAGAAAGGCATCCTAACATGAAGTCAGCCATGTGTGCCAGGGTACCTGTACGCAACACATGGCTGTCTTCACTAGGAAGATCACTTTCAGGATCCTCCTCCTCCTCCTCCTCTGCCTCCGACCATACACGCTGAAAGGATGACAGGCAATCAGCCGGTGTACCGTCAGCAGCGGCCCAAGCTGTCTCTTCCCCCTCCTCCTCATCCTCCTCATGCTCCTCCTCCTCCTCCTGTACGCACTGAGAAATAGACAGGAGGGTGCCCTGACTATCCAGCGGCATACTGTCTTCCCCCGCCCCCGTTTCCGAGCGCAAAGCAGCTGCCTTTATGGTTTGCAGGGAATTTCTCAAGATGCATAGCAGAGGAATGGTGACGCTAATGATTGTAGCATCGCCGCTCACCACCTGGGTAGACTCCTCAAAATTACCAAGGACATGGCAGATGTCTGCCAACCAGGCCCACTCTTCTGAAAGGAATTGAGGAGGCTGACTCCCACTGCGCCGCCCATGTTGGAGTTGGTATTCGACTATAGCTCTACGTTGTTCATAGAGCCTGGCCAACATGTGGAGCGTAGAGTTCCACCGTGTGGGCACGTCGCACAGCAGTCGGTGCACTGGCAGCTTAAAGTGATGTTGCAGGGTGCGCAGGGTGGCAGCGTCCGTGTGGGACTTGCGGAAATGTGCGCAGAGCCGGCGCGCCTTTACGAGCAGGTCTGACAAGCGTGGGTAGCTTTTCAGAAACCGCTGAACCACCAAATTAAAGACGTGGGCCAGGCATGGCACGTGCGTGAGGCTGCCAAGCTGCAGAGCCGCCACCAGGTTACGCCCGTTGTCACACACGACCATGCCCGGTTGGAGGCTCAGCGGCGCAAGCCAGCGGTCGGTCTGCTCTGTCAGACCCTGCAGCAGTTCGTGGGCCGTGTGCCTCTTATCGCCTAAGCTGAGTAGTTTCAGCACGGCCTGCTGACGCTTGCCCACCGCTGTGCTGCCACACCGCGCGACACCGACTGCTGGCGACATGCTGCTGCTAACACATCTTGATTGCGAGACAGAGGAGGAGGAGGAGGGTGCTTTAGTGGAGGAAGCATACACCTCCGCAGATACCAGCACCGAGCTGGGGCCCGCAATTCTGGGGGTGGGTAGGACGTGAGCGGTCCCAGGCTCTGACTCTGTCCCAGCCTCCACTAAATTCACCCAATGTGCCGTCAGGGAGATGTAGTGGCCCTGCCCGCCTGTGCTTGTCCACGTGTCCGTAGTTAAGTGGACCGTGGCAGTAACCGCGTTGGTGAGGGCGCGCACAATGTTGCGGGAGACGTGGTCGTGCAGGGCTGGGACGGCACATCGGGAAAAGTAGTGGCGACTGGGAACTGAGTAGCGCGGGGCCGCCGCCTCCATGATACTTTTGAAGGACTCAGTTTCCACAACCCTATACGGCAGCATCTCAAGGCTGATGAATTTTGCTATGCGGACGGTTAACGTTTGAGCGTGCGGGTGCGTGGCGGCGTACTTGCGCTTGCGCTCGAACACTTGCGCAAGCGACGGCTGAACGGTGCGCTGAACTACACTGCTGGATGGGGCCGAGGACAGCGGAGATGAGGGTGTGGGTGCAGGCCATGAGGCGGTAGTGCCTGTGTCCTGAGAGGGGGGTTGCATCTCAGTGGCAGGTTGGGGCACAGGGGGAGAGGCAGGGGTGCAAACCGGAGGCGGTGAACGGCCTTCGTCCCACCTTGTGGGGTGCTTGGCCATCATATGTCTGCGCATGGTGGTGGTGGTGAGGCTGTTGGTGTTGGCTCCCCGGCTGAGCTTTGCGCAACAAAGGTTGCACACCACTGTTCGTCGGTCGTCAGGCGTCTTTGTGAAAAACTGCCAGACCTTAGAGCACCTCGGCCTCTGCAGGGTGGCATGGCGCGAGGGGGCGCTTTGGGAAACACTTGGTGGATTATTCGGTCTGGCCCTGCCTCTACCCCTGGCCACCGCACTGCCTCTTGCAACCTGCCCTGCTGATGCCCTTGACTCCCCCTCTGAAGACCTGTCCTCCTGAGTAAGCGTTGCACACCAGGTGGGGTCAGTCACCTCATCGTCCTGCTGCTCTTCCTCCGAATCCTCTGTGCGCTGCTCCCTTGGACTTACTGCCCTTACTACTACCTCACTGCAAGACAACTGTGTCTGATCGTCATCGTCCTCCTCACCCACAGAAAGTTGTTGAGACAGTTGGCGGAAGTCCCCAGCCTCTTCCCTCGGACCCCGGGAACTTTCGAATGGTTGGGCATCAGTGACGATAAACTCCTCTGGTGGGAGAGGAACCGCTGCTGCCCAATCTAAGCAGGGGCCCGAGAACAGTTCCTGGGAGTGTTCCCGCTCCTGAGCAGGTGTCATTGTAGTGGAGTGAGGAGGCTGGGAGGAAGGAGGAGCAGCAGACAGAGGATTCGGATTTGCAGCAGTGGACGGCGCAGAACTGCGTGTTGACGATAGGTTGCTCGAAGCACTTTCTGCCATCCAGGACAGGACCTGCTCACACTGCTCATTTTCTAATAACCGTCTCCCGCGTGGACCCATTAATTGGGCGATGAATGTGGGGACGCCAGAAACGTGCGCCTCTCCTAATCGCGCAGCAGTCGGCTGCGACACACCGGGATCAGGAGCTCGGCCTGTGCCCACACCCTGACTTGGCCCTCCGCGTCCTCGGCCGCGTCCACGTCCTCTAGGCCTACCCCTACCCCTCAGCATGCTGTATTACCAGTGATTTGATTTCACAGGCAGGAAATAAATTGGCGCAAGACTGCAGGCCAAATATAATTTTTTCCCTTTTTGGAAAACGAAAGGCCCCACTGCCTCTAGTGAATGAATAATCTAAGTTTAATAACTGTGCTGTGTCCCTGCTAATGTGTCACAGAACGTGAGGGTAGCAGAGTTATTATAACTCTGGCAGAGCAGGTATTTTTTTTCCCAATTAAGGAAAGCAAATGGCGAAGCCAGCAGTAAAGCGTAGCTGGGTGCGTATGATTTAGCAATGTTTTTCACGCAGCTCACACGTGTCCACCGCCCGTAAGGACGGACAGAGGCTGGACAAATAGATTTGTTTTCACTTGTTTTTCCACCAAAAGGCAGCACTGTGTATATTCAATGAACATGAGAAGTTTAATAACTGTGCTGTGTCCCTGCTAATGTGTCACAGAACGTGAGGGTAGCAGAGTTATTATAACTCTGGCAGAGCAGGTATTTTTTTTCCCAATTAAGGAAAGCAAATGGCGAAGCCAGCAGTAAAGCGTAGCTGGGTGCGTATGATTTAGCAATGTTTTTCACGCAGCTCACACGTGTCCACCGCCCGTAAGGACGGACAGAGGCTGGACAAATAGATTTGTTTTCACTTGTTTTTCCACCAAAAGGCAGCACTGCGTATATTCAATGAACATGAGAAGTTTAATAACTGTGCTGTGTCCCTGCTAATGTGTCACAGAACGTGAGGGTAGCAGAGTTATTATAACTCTGGCAGAGCAGGTATTTTTTTTCCCAATTAAGGAAAGCAAATGGCGAAGCCAGCAGTAAAGCGTAGCTGGGTGCGTATGATTTAGCAATGTTTTTCACGCAGCTCACACGTGTCCACCGCCCGTAAGGACGGACAGAGGCTGGACAAATAGATTTGTTTTCACTTGTTTTTCCACCAAAAGGCAGCACTGCGTATATTCAATGAACATGAGAAGTTTAATAACTGTGCTGTGTCCCTGCTAATGTGTCACAGAACGTGAGGGTAGCAGAGTTATTATAACTCTGGCAGAGCAGGTATTTTTTTTCCCAATTAAGGAAAGCAAATGGCGAAGCCAGCAGTAAAGCGTAGCTGGGTGCGTATGATTTAGCAATGTTTTTCACGCAGCTCACACGTGTCCACAGGCGTTAGGACGGACAGAGGCTGGACAAATAGATTTGTTTTCAGTTTTTTCCCACCAACAGGCAGCACTGCGTATATTCAATGAACATGAGAAGTTTAATAACTGTGCTGTGTCCCTGCTAATGTGTCACAGAACGTGAGGGTAGCAGAGTTATTATAACTCTGGCAGAGCAGGTATTTTTTTTCCCAATTAAGGAAAGCAAATGGCGAAGCCAGCAGTAAAGCGTAGCTGGGTGCGTATGATTTAGCAATGTTTTTCACGCAGCTCACACGTGTCCACCGCCCGTAAGGACGGACACAGGCTGGACAAATAGATTTGTTTTCACTTGTTTTTCCACCAAAAGGCAGCACTGCGTATATTCTATGAATAATAACTGTGTTGTGGCCCTGCCTATACAATTCTTTCCCTGCAGTATCAATGGAGGGTGGAATGCTCTGCAGAGGCGATTTTGAGAAGCCCAAAAAAAATGCAGCACAGCTAACAGCAGCCTGGACAGTACTGCACACGGATAAATATGGCCCTAGAAAGGACCGTTGAGGTTCTTGAAGGCTACACTCACTCCTAACACTCTCCCTGCCTATGCAGCACTTCTGTCCCTAATGCCAGGTGCAACGCTCTGCAGAGCCGATTTTGAGAAAAAAAAAATGCCACTGCTAACAGCAGCCAACACACAGCTATCAGTGGCCCTAATAAGGACCTTTGGGGGGTCTTGAAGCCTACACTAACTACCAATTCTTTCCCTACAGCAGCTCCGGTATAAACAGCACTGTCCCTCATCTAACTCACCAGGCATCTGAGGCGAGCCGCGGGAGGGGCCGACTTTTATATTAGGCGAACACCTGATCTCGCCAGCCACTCACAGCAGGGGGGTGGTATAGGGCTTAAACGTTGCAGGGGGAAGTTGTAATGCCTTCCCTGTCTTTCAATTGGCCAGAAAAGCGCGCTAACGTCTCAGGGAAGGAAGTGAAAGTAACCAGAACACCGCATGGTGTTCGTTACGAATAACGAACATCCCGAACACCCTAATATTCGCACGAATATCAAGCTCGGACGAACGCGTTCGCTCATCTCCAGTGCTTACAAAACAGTGGGAGAAGAGATACAAAAAAAAACAAGAAAACACTGTTACATGTAGTAAGTAATTGATGGAAACAATAGGGTGAGGGTCCTGCTCCAGCGAGCTTACATATTACAAGTAATGGGGTGATACAGAAGGTAAAGGGGCTGGAGATGCGCATGGTACAGCGAGGTGGAGAGTGAGGGATGCTATACTCAGACAGTGCTCAGAAATAAGGTATCTGGTGGCTGAATCGGTGTGACTGCAGAGGGTGGTTGATTGCGGCTAGAAGGGATTGCAATAAGTAGGACAGGGAGCATGTTATCAGACGGAGTACAGAGGGGTTTGGTTTAGGAGATATGGTATGCCTCCCTGAAGAGGTGCGTTTGTAGAGCTTGCCTGAAGTTGTGTGTGTCAGGGATTGCCCGGATAGTTTTGGGTAGCGTGTTCCAGAGGATTGGTACTACTCTGGAGAAAAGTCTTAAAAGCGGGAATGAAAGGTTCAAGTTAAAGGGGCAACTATTCTGATTTCATTAGCTGAGTGGGGGGCATGGACTGTGTGGTGGATTGAGATGAGGGAAGCAATGTAGGGTTGAGCAGTGCTATGAAGAGGTTTATCAATGAAGGTAGTGAGTTTGAATTGAATTCTGTATTTTACGGGCAGCCAGTGCAGTGACTGGCAAAGGGCAGAGGCGTCTGAGCTGCGGCTGGACAGAAAGAGGAGCCTGGCTGCCACATTCAGGATGGATTGGAGAGGGAAGAGTCTGGCGTGGGGGAGGCCAATCAGCAGTGAGTTGCTATAATTGAGCCGAGAGTTAATGAGAGCAACCGTGAGAATTTTTAGCATGTCCACTGTGAGAAAAGGGCGTATTCTTCTGATGTTCTTGAGGTGCAGGTAACACATTCTGGCGAGAGATTGGATATTGGGGGTAAAGGACAGATCAGAGTCGAATATAACCGCAAGACAGCGGGCATGCTGTCCAGGAGTTATGGTGGAGCCACACACTGAGAGAGAGATGTCAAGATGAGGTCGGTTAGTAAAGGGCGGAAACACCAGGTGGTCAGTTTTTGAGACATTCAGTTTTAGGTAGAGAGAGGATATAGTGTTAGAGAGTTGTAATTCTCTCAAAAGGAACCTCTATAATTGGGAGAGGCACTAAGGGACTGCGGAAGTGCGACACAGGATCGGTGTTCTGACAGGTGGGGCACAACTCACAGTACTCTTTCATGTCCTTTTACACCCCTGGCCAGAAGAACCATTGAAGAATTCTATCCTGTGTTTTATCAGTTCCTAAATGTCCCCCTAATACATGATTACATGCCAAGTCTAACACCTTACGCCTGTATGGCTTCGGCACGACCAACTGTTCCACCTCTTTCTCGCCTATTTTTGTTACTCTATACAGCAAGTTATTATTCATGGCAAAATGGGGGAACCGTTGGTCAGAACCTGGTTCCTGTAACACACCATTTATTATTGCGACACTCTCTTTTGCATTAACAAGAGTGGGGTCCTTTAATTGGGCTGTCCCAAAGTTCTCAGGCGCATCCTCCAGATTGGACACATCCTGATCCGAGGGGTAGACTTCCTCTTCAGCATCATCTCCAGCCAAGACCTGTAAAGGAAATGTTATATTTCTAGGTTCAATGTCCACATTTACCACGCTCACCTCCTGCGGAGGTGGAAGGTCAGCTGGGTTTGCACCAGCGTCTTTAGAAGGGTTTTTCATTTCCCGCCACAAGTCCCAGAAAACAGGAAAATCACATCCCAAAAACCACATCATAGGTCACAGCTCTGACACGGGTTTCAAAGTTACAGAGTGCCATAGGATATGTCCTGGTGTCACCGTGTATACACACCACACTGATGTGCTTACCTGGTAGGAAGCCCTCTGCAACCAGACTAGCATGCACTAGGGTGACCAGGCTCCCCGAGTCCAATAGCATCTCCACAGAATGGCGGTTTACACTTAACTAACACAGTTGCGGCTCAGTCTCTTTTTAGAGGCACCGCAACTAGGCCTTGCAAACCACGACCGGTGCCAAGTACTGTCACACTCCATAGGCTCATTGGTTATGGGGCACTGAGCCAACACATGTCCGAGCCTCTGGCACTTCCAGCACCTCAAAGGCCCCAGCTTCCACTGCCTAGGAGACTGGTCAGGGCTATCCAAGCCTTTCAACTTCAATGAAGCCCTCTCTGGTGGCCCGACCTCCTTCCCGCCAGGACACTGCTTCCCTCTGGCAATCGGTGGTCTCCTACCCCTTGCAGGTCTCGTACTTGTAACAGGGGTCAAAACGGAATGGACGTCCCATAGGTAGTTTTCCGTCGTGGTGTAGCGATCCGACCAGTTCTACCAGCTGGTTTGCGTCCTTAGGCCCCCCATGGCTGACCCAGTGCTGCAGATCTGCCGCCAGAGCACCGGTATACCAGTCCACCGTGACCTTGTCAATCATCTGAGCGGATGTGCAAATATCCATCTCCAGCCATTTTTTTACCAGGTGATAAAGGTCAAACATCTGTGACCTGGCTGACTGATCGGCCACGTAGCTCCAATTATGCACCCTTAAGACCGCCCCTGCAGACGAGCCAGGATCTCTGCCTTTAATCGGGAGTAGTCGCTTACCTCGTGGGCACCAAGGTCATGGTACTCCTTCTGTGGTTCTGCCGTGAGGAACAATGCCAGAACCTCGACCCACTTTCCTTGGGGAGGTTCTCTCGTTCAGCGGTTCTTTCAAAAATGGTTAGATAGGCTTCAATGTCATCATCGGGAGTCATCTTCTGCAGAAATTTCTGCACCGTCTTCCTTGGCCTGGCTGTAGCTGGGGCACCATCCCTCTTTAAGGCCCGGTGTTTGATCAGGGTGTCCGTTACCCGGTCCATTCGTGCCAACAGTTCCTCCATAGCTGGGGTTGGCGGTTGCATCATGGTTGCCGGCTTTATCCAGGACATCCAGGTGCTGCGCCGTTGCCCCAGCAGCCGGGGTTAGTGCCTGCATCCGAAACACCAATTGTAACAGTCCTACAGGGAAGGGGCGGCAGCGACATACTGGACTCCAAACCAAACGATGAAATCACGGCAAACTTTTATTTTTCAGCACAGCAAGCAACAAACCATGTCCATCACCGTAGCATAAACACTGCGCAGGGTGCTACAGTCCACACAAGCATAAAGGCAGTCACCATACCCAGTGTACAGAGGATACTCACCTCAGGCTGTCAGGCCCTGACTTCCTGGAGCTTCAGTCCTTTATGCTCCAGTAATGAGGTCAGGGCCTACAGCTGCACTTCCAGAGAACGAGGGTGAACCTGTGGACTGGAGCGCCACCCTGTCCAGACTAAAAGACTGGGAGGGAGGTATACTCCATCCACAACTTCACCCTTTGCATGTCTACACACTCCACCCCGCGCCACTATAGCATGCACCACGCGCCACTATAGCATGCACCACTGCACCCCGCGCCACTATAGCATGCACCACCGCGCCACTATAGCATGCACCACTGCACCCCGCGCCACTATAGCATGCACCACTGCACCCCGCGCCACTATAGCATGCACCACTGCACCCCGCGCCACTATAGCATGCACCACTGCACCCCGCGCCACTATAGCATGCACCACTGCACCCCGCGCCACTATAGCATGCACCACTGCACCCCGCGCCACTATAGCATGCACCACTGCACCCCGCGCCATTATAGCATGCACCACTGCACCCCGCGCCATTATAGCATGCACCACTGCACCCCGCGCCATTATAGCATGCACCACTGCACCCCGCGCCATTATAGCATGCACCACTGCACCCCGCGCCATTATAGCATGCACCACTGCACCCCCGCGCCATTATAGCATGCACCACTGCACCCCACGCCATTATAGCATGCACCACTGCACCCCCCGCCATTATAGCATGCACAACTGCACCCCACGCCATTATAGCATGCACCACTGCACCCCGCGCCATTATAGCATGCACCACTGCACCCTGCGCCATTATAGCATGCACCACTGCACCCTGCGCCATTATAGCATGCACCACTGCACCCTGCGCCATTATAGCATGCACCACTGCACCATTATAGCATGTACCACTCTACTCTGACAAAATATTAAGTAGCACTCCACCGTGCACCACAATAGTATGTACCACTCTACCCCACACCATAATAGAATGTACCACTCTACCCTGCACCATAGTAGTACGTACTGCTCCAGCAAGCGCCATAATATGTACCATAATAGTATGTACCCCTCTCTTACACTGCACCATAATAATATGTATCACTCTACTCTCACACATATTATGTACCACTCCACCCAACGCTGTAATAGTATTTAAAACTCTACCCTCCGCTATAATAGTATGTACCACTCCACCCTGCACCATAATAGTATGTACGTGTCGCGTCTTACCAATGCTAGATTGGAGTCGAATGTGTAGTAGCCGAGCCGTTCGCTGGAGAGTAGTTAGATTAGCCGGGAGTCGTTATAAGTAAGTCACGGTATGCAGGGCAAATGGGATGAGATGGATGCGTAGTCAATGGAAGCCAAAAGTCAGCAGCAGGTATCAGTATGCCGTAAAGGAGCAGAAGAAACAGGCGCTTGAGGTGGTGGAACACAATAATCATGCATTGAGGGAGTGGCAAAGCCAGGCTTTTATAGGAGATGCAATCAAGGTAATAGGCGGGATCAGGAACAGGAAGTAGGGGCTAGATAACTGGGATCAGAGAACAAGGCTGAGACATATGCAGAGAAAGCATTCATAAGCTCGATAGCTCAATAAGAAGGGTCAGTGCTTGCAGTGGCAAGAGGTTCCTGGTTCAAGTCCTGACAGAATCCCCTCCCCCTCCCAGGATGTCCTCCAGAAGTCCCAGGGGCTGGCTCATGGGGGAACCTCCTCTGGAACTCCCTAGTGAGTCTTGTTGCATGCACATTCTGGTCTGGCGCCCATGAATTTTCTTCTAGCCCATACCCCTTCTATTGCACCAGGTACTGTATTTTACCAGTCTGGAGTCAAGAATCTTCTCTATGACAAACTCGTCCGGGCCCTGAACTTTCACAGGAGAGGGAGGCAGTTGATGTCTTCCCTTAAAGGTATTCTCATAAAATGGCTTTAGTACTGAAACGTGAAAGACAGGGGGAATCCTCAGGCTGCCCGGGAGATTCAGCCGGAATGCCACCTGGCTGACCCTTGCTGCAATTGGGAGAGGTCCTAAGAATCTTTGCCCAAGCTTGGGAGAGGGTACATGCACCTTCAGGTTCTTAGAAGCTAACCACACCTTTTCTCCAACCTGGAAGGTAGGAGCTGCTTGGCAATGACAGTCAGATGTCTTCTTATAGGTATTCTGGGCTTCCTGTAAGGTTTCTTTGAGTTGCTTCTGCATTTCTGCTAACGCCGTCATTCTGTGGTTAACCATTGGGACCGGGGTGTTGATGGAAAGGCCAGGAATAAAGACAGGATGTGTACCATATTTGGAATAGAACAGGCTCTGGGCAGTTGAACTGTGTTGAGCATTGTTATAGGTGAACTCTGCTGTTGACAAAAAAATCCACTCAGTCATCCTGTAGATGAGAGATAAAGCAGCAGAGATATTGCTCCAGATTCTGATTTATTCTTTCTGTCTGGCCTAGACGGAGGTTGAAAGGCAGAGGAGAGATTTACGGTAATACCCAGAGCCGTGTAGAAATGTCTCCAGAACTTTGAGGTGAACTGGATGCCTCTGTCAGAGACCACATCATCTGGAATTCCGTGTAATCTGAAAACTTCTCAGATTGTCAACTCTGCAGTGTGCTTCGTGGTGGGAATCTTCTCAATGGGGATGAAGTGGGCTATCTTCGTAAGTCGATCCCCGACCACCAAGACAGTAGTCATGCCTTTTGAAGGGGGCAGATCCATTATAATATCCATGGATATAGATCCGCAGGGTCTGAATGGGACTGGAAAGGGCTATAGCAACCCCAGAGGGTGAGCTTGTGGCATCTTGTTCCCAGCACATATCTCGTAAGAGATTACATACTTCTTCACATCCCTCCTGCAGTCAGACATCAAGAGGGAACAAAGTAGATATTACAAAGTCTTTGTGACCCCCAGCTGACTGGCCAGCTTGGAATCGTGGACTAATTTAAGGACTTCGAGTCAACCAGCCTTAGGAACATACAGTTGGTGTTCTCACCCCCAAAGCCCTTCTTTAAAGGAAAGCTTCACATCATTAGAAGGACGACTTAAGAACAGGTCCTTTTTGTATCCTCCCTTAAGCTTTTCTTAGGAGGTCTTCAGAGTGTAAAATGCTCAAAGAATTTTTGGTGGACAGAATTGTGTCAACTGTATTTGCTCTCTCTTCAGACTCTGCACATATCCTAGACAATGCATTTGCCTTGCCATTTCGGTAACCAGGGCAGTAGGACACAATAAAAATTAAACATGGAGAAGAACAAGGTCCATCATGCTTGTTTCGCAGTCAACCTATTGGTAGTACGGAGGAACTCTAAATTTTTATTGGTCAGTAAGAACTGTCACATGATCATGAGCTTCTTCTAAGAGGTGTCTCCCCTCAGTGAAAGCCACTTTGATGGCCAGAAGCTCCTTGTTCCCAACATCATAGCTATTCTCTGTGGATGATAGCGTGTAGGATAGAAATGCACAAGGGTGTAGTTGCATCTTATCTCCCATTCGTTGTTACAGAATGTCTCCCACCATAGAGTCAGAGGTGTCCACCTCCACGACAAAAGGCAACTCTGGGTTTGGGAGGATAAGTCCTGGTGCTGAAGTAAATAGAGTCTTTAGTTTCTCAAAAGCGGTTTGTGCCTCTGGGGACCAAGAAAATGTGTTTTTCGCTTTCTTTGTGAGGGAGAGATTACTTTTGGGAAGTCCTTGATAAATTTTCTGTAGAAATTTGAAAAAACCAATCAGGCACTGTACTTCCTTCAAATTTTTTGAATATGCCAATCCAGGATGGTTTTAATCTTGCTGACATCCATACTTAGGCCGTCTGGGGAGATAATGTATCCCAGAAATTGTATCTGGGTATGTTCAAACTCACATTTCACTAACTTGATGTAGAGGTTATTCCTTGGGAGTCGCTCCAAGTCCCCTGAACATGCTTGTGATGTTCCTCCAAGTTATAAGAGAAAATGAGGACATCATTGAGATATGACCCTACGAATTGATCCAACGGGTCTCGAAATACATCATTAATGAAGTGCTGGAAGGTAGTGGGAGCATTACAGAGACCGAATGACAGAGACCGAATGACATCACTAGAGATTTGAAGCGTCCATATCTAGTTATAAAGCCATCTTCCATTCATCTCTCTGGTTCTGCGAAGTTGTAGATACGCCCAAATAGAAAAGAAGATCCAGGGAGCAGCTCAATAGGACAATCATATGGCCAATGAGGGGGCAGCTGGTCAGCTTTCCTCTTGCTGCAGACATACTTGAACATATAGTAATGAACCAGTAACTTCCCAAAGCCCTGTTGATCATCTGCGGGATCTTGCACTGCTCTAGGTGTGTATGGTGCTATCTGGCCATTCTCTTTACAAAATTCTGAAGTGAAAGCAATGGTCCTTGCTTCCCAGTTGATGAAGGGATTGTTCGCAGAGCACCAAGGGATCCCTAAAATCACCGGAAATTTAGGGGACGAGATTAGCTGGAAGCTGATTGTTTCTTGATGGTCCGATTTCATGTGGAGCTACAGTTCAACTGTCTCCTGTGTGACAGATCCTGAGAACAAAGGTCTCCTATCCACAGATTCCATTTCAATTGGTATGCGTTTAACTCTGGTGGCAATGTCTTTGTCAAGGACAACTTTTAAATTTATAAAGTTTCCTCCTGCTCTCATGTCCAGCATCGCTGAACACAGCATCATCTGATTTCCCATGAAGATCTCTATTGGGAGAAGAAAATGGTGGAGCAGGGGAAGGGTCTTCACACAGTCTTGAATTATTGGTGTAAAGGTGTGTTTGGTGATATCCCCTTGTTCCATGATGGCTAGATTGGTTGTGGCCTTGACATTGGCTAGAGCGAGAGTCCTTTGAAACTTGTTTGGACAGTTTAAAGCACAATGTCCCGAGTCTCCAAAATAAAGGCACAGGTTCTCAACACGGCATTTTTCCTTTTCAGCGGTGGAAAGGGGTTTGTGGATGACATCGACCTGCATCGGTTCTGGTGCGGCTTCAGTCCTCACTATGGAAATTCAATGTGGATTGGCTGAAGGAATAAGGGCTGTTAGTACCCCAACCCTCCAGTCTCTCTTTTCATCGTTCGGAAAGTCTCTGGTCAATCCTGATGCACAGTTGAATGAAGTCTTCCAGGTTGTTAGGAGTCTCCACTCTGGCAAGTTCATCCTTTACCCACTCCGATAATCCCCGACAAAATTGGCTTTGTTGTGCAGCTGGATTCCACGTAGTATCAATCGCCCAGTGATGAAATTCTGCTGTTTACTCTGCAACGGAACGTCGTCCCTGTCGTAGGTTATGTAACCTCCCTTCGGCCGTAGCACAGTGGTTCGGATCATCAGAAATTTGACCCATATCAGTCATGAAGGCATCAAGGCTATCAAGCAGATTACTATTAGTCTCCATGTATAGCGAGGCCCATATGAGCACTTCATCAGTGAGGAGGTTAATGATGAAAAACACCTTCTTCCTGTCCCTGGTAAACAAGGTGGGTTGCACCTGAAAATATATCATTGATCTAGGAAACCTCGGTATTGGCGACGATCTCCAGCAAATTTTGGTGCAATGGCATGCGAACGTCTGGCCCTGAATTGCACATCTCCACGAGTTGCCTCTGTAACCCCTTGATCTCATGTTGCATAGCAGCAACCCTTTCCTGATTGGAAGCGCAAAACTCTTGGAGCTCTGTGACCTGTTTCCTGAGCTTGGCTACTACGGACTCCATTATAGGCGACGTGATTATTTTGTCGTGTCTTACGATGCTGGATGGGAGGCGAAGGGTTAGTAGCCAAGCTGGTCGCTGGAGAATATTTAGAATAGCCGGGAGTTGTTATCAGGAAGTCATCGTATGCAGTAAAATGGAATGAGACAGAAGCGTAGTCAATGGAAGCCAATGGTCAGCAGCAGGTATCAGTATGCAGTAGAGGAGCAGAAGAAACAGGCGCTTGATCAAGGTGGTGGCGCAACAATAATCACGCATTGAGGGAGTTGCAAAGCCAGGCTTTTATAGCAGATGCAATCAAGGTAAAAGGTGGGGTCAGGAACAGGGGCTAGATAACTGGGATCAGAGAACAAGGCTAAGACATATGCAGAGAAAGTATTCATAAGCTGGATAGCGCAATTAGAAGGGTCAGTGCTTGCAGTACAAAGGGTTCCTAGTTCAAGTCCAGAGAGGATTGCTCCACCCTGCCCTATAATAGTATGTACCACTTCCTCTTCTGCTGTAATAGTATGTACCGCTCCACCCTGCCCCATAATAGTATGTACCACTCCCCCCTGCACTGTAATAGTTGGTCCTGGGAAGCTATATAGCTCCTGTAAGCCGCCATGTTGTTCAGTGTAGTAATGGTCACTCTCAGGAACTATTCCCGCACCATCCCTTCTGGCTGGAAGCTGTATAGTACAGATGACCCCGGGCACCCCACATCAGGGGCATACCTACAGGCTTGTGGGCCCGGGTGCAAGGGTTCAGTCTGGGCCCCCCCCACTCCACAGCTCCACACCCATCACAATAATATTAGGGGAAAAGCTTACAGATATAAACTTATTTTATTTTCATTAAGAGTGAAATGATGCTGGAGGTCCATTTACTTGTAGTACACACCTAGAAACAGGAATAATGTTTGTAGTTAGGAGCACTATTAGTAGTATGGTAATGATTCTACAACAACGATTATCCCGCTGCAACAACGGGGGTGCATCGGAGATGTGCCCGCCCCCAACCCCCTCGTTAACCCCTTCCCTGCCACGATCTATGTAGATCGCAGCATGGAAAGGGTTCACAGAGGGAGCGCGCTCCCTCTGTGCAGTTGCCAGGCTCTCGCAATATAATCGCAGAGAGCCTGGCTGGTTGCCATGGCAACAGGATGCCAGATACTGGCGTCCCGTATTGTCATAGCCTGTGATCGCTGTATAAGCGACAAGGCATTGCAGGGCAGTAGCCCTGCAATGCCTTATCACAGCGATCATCAGTGCTGTGCTGTAAGTCCCCCAGAGGGACACAAATAGTGTAAAAAAAGATAATAAAAATAACAAAAAAGAAAACTGTAAAAAAACAACAACTTTTTTTGTGCTTTTTCTCATATTAGCATGAATTGAAATACCACATATTTGGTTGTGTCACGTCCATAACACATACAATAAGTTGCACAGGCTTTTGACTCTGCATGGAAAAAATGTAAAAAAAAAAACGCTAAAAAACTGAGGCAAAATACAAATTTTTAGCATTTTGCATCCCTAAAAACGCAATAAAAGTGATCAAAAAAGCCGTATGTACCCCAAAATGGTAACAATAGAAAATACAGCTCGTCTCACAACAAGTAAGCCTTTACAGAGCTCCGTCCATGGAAAAATAAAAAAAGTTACAGGAATTTGAATGAAGCGATTTAGAAAAAAAAAAGATTAAAAAAAAGGGGGTTTTATTGCAGAAAAGTGAAAAACCTAAAAAAAAATGTAAGAATTTTGGTATTGTTGTAACCGTACAGGTCTGCAGAAAAAATGGATTGTGTCATTTATGCTACAAAAAACAAGCCCTTATATGGCCGCGGCGAGAGAAAAGTAAAAAAAGTTATGACTTTTGAAAAATAGAGATGAAAATCGTTGCGTCTCTAAGCCCAAAATAGGCCATGTCCTTAAGGGACCTTATATTGATGCATGCACCATTTTACAGCACTACATCAGAAGCGTATGTACGCCAAAATTATACCATTAAAAAATACAACTTGTTCTGCAAAAAACAAGCCCTCATGTGGCTATGTCGACGGAAAAATGTAAGAGTCATGGTTTTTCGATTACGATGATGAAAAAAAACTGAAAAATGAGTTGGTCAATAAGAAGCAAAGAGGCTTTGGTACTAAGCAGTTAAATTGACTGGCTGCAGCTTCCCCTGACAATAAATATTTATAGTGGTGGGTTTCTGAAGGTGGAACAGAAATGTTCAGCTGATTAATGGGTCCGTTTCAATCTAAAAAGGGGTTCAGGGGGGCGTGGCTTACCGCCGATGGTGTAGGACGCTCGTGTCCTGAGCTCCTGCCCGAACCACTGCCAGCAGAGATGATCTGGCCGCCGCAGACCCGCATGTGCACAGTCATGGGCAAGAAGAGGACGCCTGGCACTCCGCGGCAGCCGAAGAGAGCAATCGTGCCGGGATTAGAGCATTTCCTCCGCTCTCCAGGGGAGCCGCTGGCACAGAGCAGAGGATCAAAGATGGCGCTGCACCCAGTAGTGCAGGGAGGCACCGCAGAGAGGAAGAGCGCCGAGCGGGTGACAGCAGAGGAAACCGCTGTGAGCTCACCAGAGGAAGCAACGAGGCAGCAACAGCAGGGAGAGACCTCAAGGGACACAACTCCTGATAAGGTTCCAAGCCCTGTGGATACCGATGGCGGTCGGCCAGAGGATGGGGGGGAAGGGGCTGTGGCAGCGCTCACAACAAGGAGGCAGCTTAAGGACACAGCACAGAGAGCGTGGTCTACTGCATGTCAAAGTGCACATTTCCAGCACAGCCTTCCTCAGAACCCCTTGAGCCCAGGCAAGACACAAGGGAGAGCCCCAGCCAGGATCCCTCAGATCAGACTTCCGGCTCACAGCGCCCCACAACAAGCCCAAGTGGGGGAGGGGGTGAAGAAAAGCTCAAGCCCTGACACAGGGAATGATCAAGGAGAGTGGCCCTATTGGCCTCCCCTCCTCTCCCACAAAGGCTCCCCTGAGGTCCCTGCCGCCCAACACCCAACGGAACATACAGATCAGGAGAGAGCGCTACTCCGCAGACTTTCCCCGTTTGGAGGACAGTCCCTCCCCCCGAGGAGTCAAAGGGGGTAATCCGCAACATGAGATCTTAACCTATGTTGCAACCGACCCCCCAGAAGACGAGTGGTACCCAGGGAATAGAGGATGAATGGTACTGGAAGGCCAATCTAAAAGCCATGCCCACAAAATTAGAGATGAACTCTCTGCTCCAGAAATTAGATGCCGCACATAAACAAGATATTGCCGTATTACAGAGAGATATAAGGCATGAAGGGCAGAGAGTGGTGGAGATAGAAGAGTCTCAAGATAAGTTTCAGAACGTCATGGAAGAACACGCACAAATCCTGGAAGCGCAAGCTATTCAAATCGCGGAGTTGACCAATCACATCGACGGCCTTGAAAACAGCCATAGGCACAATAACCTCCGCATAAGGGGTCTATCTGAAGAGGTAGACAATAGTCAACTTGTGGGCTGGGTCAAGAACTTCTTTAACCATCTTTTGGACAGATCCCCAGACGCGGCTCTAGAATAGGATAGAGTCCATCGTGCACTCGGCCCGAAAACCACAGACCCCTCAAAACCAAGGGATGTGGTATGTCAGGTCCACTTTTATAAAGAAAAGGAACTGATCCTGAAAAATGTCATGGGAGGCCGGAGACCTAAAGTTTCAGGAGCTCTCAGTGTCCATCTACCCGGATTTGTCCAAGCGCACGCTCCAGTTGAGACAGGCCCTTAGACCCCTCTTAAACGCCCTGCGAGAAAGAGACATTCCCTACAGATGGAGATTTCCCTTCCAGTTGCAGGCCAGAAAAGGGGGGAAAACGGCAACCTTTAGGAATCTCGGAGACTTGCCCAAATTTCTGTGGACCCTGGAGCTACCCCAAATCGCGATCCCGGAGTGGCCCAGAATTGGAGAGATGCCGGTGCCCCCACCCCGAATGGAATGGCAGGAGGTTGATAGCAGAGACCGAGGGGCAAAGAATAAATCTCCGAGAGAACAAGATACCGGCTGAGCACCTGAGTTTTCCGCTCCCGGGGATACAGCGGTTTCTTTGATATATGGCGATGTGGGACGTTATCTTCCCTCTCCGATTCATTTTCCTGACTGGAAGTGGGTCTCCCCACTCCCTTGATCTCTTATCTCATGTTTCCTCTCTTCCTCTTCTTTGGTGCTGCTTGGGGTCCTGCGGCAGACATGATTTTCATCTCCAGTTAAGCAAACAACAATTTTCATTTCCCTTTCCTTTCCTATTGTTGGAATAAGTTGGTTTGGTGGGGAGGGCGGGGTTAGACTCCGATCCTCAGTTTCCTCTTCCCCCACCTAGGGTAAGCAGCTCTTAGCTGCAAGGATAGTTGATTTTAGGCGGGCTACCGCAAGGAATGTTTTTGTTTCCCCTTTCCTATCGCCCTTGTTTCTCCCCTTCCCCAGACCCTTTCTTCACCTCGACTACGACCAATGCTCAAGACTACATAGTATTGATTCAGTCTCTAACGGATATGACTAGCCTGACAGTGTGCTCCTACAACGCCAAGGGGTTGAATATTCCTTCCAAACGAGGCCAAGTACTCTATCATATGAACAAAAAAGGATGAAGATACTCTTTCTTCGGGAGACACATTTTAAGACAGGGGAGATCCCTCTGTGCTCCACGAAACTCTTCCCCACTTGGTTCTATAGTCCGAACCCAGCTAGAAAGGTAGGAGGTGTGTCCATTGCGTTCCACAGTTCCCTTCAGATCAATCCCCTTGGTGTTTCGAGTGATCCAGAGGGCAGGTACCTATTGATTAAATCTGAAATGATGGGGAGGGTGATCACATTTGCTAATCTTTATTTCCCGAACCAGGGACAGACTTCCTTCGGACTTGCCAACTTAAGGGAACTGGTGAAGTTCGCAGACAGTTCCGCCATTATTCTAGGAGGTGATTTTAATATGGCAATGGACCCGACACAGGATGCCTCCTCGGACAGGTCCGCAGTCTCAAGGGCAGCGGCTCATTCCCTGTTAAAGGAGTTGGATAATATGCGTTTGGTGGATCTATGGTGTCTGCTGCACCCAAGCGTCAGGGACTTAACGTTCCACTTGCTAGCGCATAATAGCTATGGAAGACTAGATTATGTCTGGGTCACCCATGCGCTCCTAGATTTTCAACCCTCTAGTTCATTTGGGCCTTTTTTATGGTCGGACCATGCTCCAGTTTATGTAGAATTGGCCGGCTTTGGGAGGGACACACGAGAGAGAGTTTGGAGATTGAACGACAATTTATTAAGAGATCCCCAGTGCATACAGGACATTAAAACACATATAAAAAAACTTTATACAAGATCACCAAAATGATGATTCACGGACCCCTATTAAATGGGAGGCTTTGAAATATGTCCTGAGAGGCACCCTGATATCCCACAGGGCCGGAGATCTCTTCTCTGCGACAACGGATATTGTCCATTTTGGACCAGAAGACGTTGGCCTTCAGGGACAAGATACGCAGGGAAACATTCGAGCTACGAGACAAGTGCGGACGTCGGTTGGCCCGAACTCTTCATCTTAGAGCCCCACAAACATTTGTCCCTAAACTTCACAAAGCGGGAGGAGAACGGGTGTTTTTTACACGAGACATCTTAGAGGAATTTCGCACGTTCTATGAGAAATTATATAATCTAGAGACAGCGACCACCCGGGGAAATGCTGTGAGGGAAGAGGAGGCACATTACTTGTAAGAGTTCGGCCCGGGTCCCCTGGGTGCCACGGAGTCTGGGGCCATTGAGGAGGATTTTGCTCACGAGGAGATCCTGGAGATTATTAACCCCTTAATGACAGGGCCCCTTTTTCTTTTTCCATTTTCGTTTTTTCCTCCCCCCCCTTCAAAAAAATCGTAACTCCTTTATTTATCCATCGACGTCGCTGTATGAGGGCTTGTTTTCTGCGGGACGAGTTGTATTTTTCAATGGTGCTATATAAAGTACCATATAATGTACTGAAAAACTTTTAAAAAATTCTAAGTGGAGTAAAATGAAAAAAAAAAAAAAGACATTTCGCCATCTTTTAGTGCGTCTTGTTCCTACGGCGCACAAATGGCAACAAAAGCGACATGATAACTTTATTCTCTGGGTCGGTACGATTACTACGATACCAAACTTGTATAGGTTTTTTCTTATTATACAACTTTTTTTTTCAAAGACATTTAATTTTTTTCAATTATTTTCTGTGGTCATTTTGTGCGCACAATAACTTTTTCATTTTTCCGTCGACGTAGTTGAGCAAGGGCTCATTTTTTGCGGAATGTCCTGTAGTTTCCGATGGTATCAATTTGGAATACATACAACTTTTTGATCACTTTTTATTGTATTTTTTCTGGGAGACAGGGTAACTAAAAAAGTGCATTTCTGGCGATCTTAATTTCTTTTTTTGGACGACGTTCACCGTGCGGGAAAAATAATGCATTACTATTATAGATCGGACTTTTACGGACGCGGTGATACCAAATACATATTTTTTTTATGATTTAGATTTTTAATAATAGATATGGCAAAAGGGGGGTGATTTAAACTTTTATAACTTTTTTTTTTTTTTTACAATTAAAAAGAACTTTATTGACATCCCCTGGGGGACTACAACATGCGATGCTTTGATCGCTCCTGCAGTATGACGTAATGCTATAGCATTACGACATACTGCAATTTAACAGGCAGTCTATCAAGCCACCCCACGGGGATGGCTTGATAGGCAGTCTGGTAAGGCAGCCCTGGGGCCTTTCATTAGGCCCCCGGTTGCCATGACACCTGCATGGCTTCCCCGATCTCACCGCGGGGGGGGGGGGGGGGCTGTGCAGGACCCTAGGGGATTTAAATGCCGCTGTCAAAATTGACAGCGGCATTTAAATGGTTAATAGCCGCGATCGGCCGAATGGCCGATTGCGGCCATTACCCGCGGGTGTCAGCTGTAATAAACAGCTGACGCCCGCACTGTATGAAGAGAGGTTGCTACGCAACCTCTCTTCATACATACCCCGCCGCTCAGCTCCATGACGTACCAGTTATGGGTTAAAGACTTAAAGACTGTCAAAAGCCCGGGACCTGATGGGTTTTCGGCAAGATTTTATAAGCTCTTCAGAGAAGAATTATCCCCGCTTCTAGTTAAATTTTTTAACGAGGTCTCCCGTGGGTGCCCCCTCCCGCTGCAGGCTCTTCAGGCGCATATTCTGGTAATTCCGAAGCCGGGGAAGGATCCCTCCTCTTGTGCAAACTATAGGCCAATTTCCTTGATCAATATCGACGTTAAAATGTTCGCCAAGCTAATCGCAAACAGGATTAGCAAACACACCTGATAAACAGAGAGCAGGTGGGGTTTGTCCCAGGTAGGGAGGCCAGTGACCACACTATTAAATCTATCTCCCTGATCTCTCGAGCCAAAGTATATAACAGACCACTCTGCTTGCTAGCGGTGGACGCAGAAAAGGCGTTCGACAGGGTCAGGTGGAGATTCTTGGAGGGGACCCTCCGTGGAGTGGGGCTGGGGCAGAGGATGAGAGAATGGATTATGGCTCTATATAACGGCCCATCGGCTCGAATCAGGGTGAACGATGCCCTGTCGGATTCCATCTCGATCCACAACGGCACACAGCAGGGTTGCCCTCTCTCGCCTCTGCTCTATGTACTATCCATAGAGTCATTAGCCATCTGAACATAAGATGGCTTTGTTTGCGGATGACCTCCTCATGTTTCTATCTAACCCCAGGGTGGGACTACCAGTGGTAATGAAGGAATTTGAAAGATTCGGGCAGGTGAGCAATTTTAAGGTGAATCTTCAAAAATCAGAGATATTAAATGTAACCATCCCTCAAAAGGAGGCTGAGGAGCTCTCAGAATCTTTCCCCTTCAGATGGCGACCTTCGGCTATTAAATATCTAGAAGTGCAGCTCCCGGCAGACCCTGCCCGGATATTAGAATTAGACTTCATACCCTTCCTTAATAACCTCAGAGCAGATTTGAATAAATGGAGCCCCCTCTACGTATCCTGGATAGGTCGGGTCAACGCCGTAAAAATGGACTCCCTGTTGAAGTTTTTGTACCTATGTCAGACTCTTCCAGTTCACCTCGACAGACAATTTCTTCTCAATATACGTTCCCTGATAATCAACTTTGTATGGTTGGGACAAAAATCCAGGCTTAGCTTCAGATTGCTCTCAAGAACTAAAAAAAGGGGGGGGGCTTAGGGCTCCCGGACTTTTCACTCTATTATAAAGCATGCATGGCAAACTTCGTCCTTACTCTGATGCAGGGAAAACATCTAAGCTGTGGGTCGAAATAGAGCACACACCGGATTGCAGAATGACACAGGGGGCCCCATGGATCCCGAGACGGCTGATGAGGGACCTTAAGTCACTATCACGATTCCTACTGGATGTTCTTAGGATATGGGGGCCATTTTCGCCGAGGCTAGGTTTGATATCCCTCCCAGGCCCCCTTACCCCACTGGTAGCTAACCCGCAATTCACGGCCACATGGAACAAAGACACTATCTTGTCCCTTCCTGGCTCCCCGATCCAACGGGATCGAGATGTGATTTCACAGGAGGGAGTGAAGCTCCTGAAGGAGTTTTACATAGACTCCAGACCTCCTCCGGGAGCATGGCTAAGCTATATGCAGGTGAGGGGTTACGTGGAATCCCTGACGCCCAACCGTTGCGGCGGACGACAGCTAACGCCATTTGAAAATCTTTGTATGAGGTCGTCCCCTGTCGAGCATGGGATCTCAGTAATTTATAAAATGCTGCTTGCCGGCGAGATGGGAGATTCCCTCCCTAGCTACTCGGGCCAGTGGGAGAGGGAGTTGGTGAAGCAGTACTCCAGATCGGAGTGGCAGAGAGCCCTCCTTCTCTGTCATAAGAGCACCAAAATTGGGACAATCCAGGAGCAGAATTTCAAAATACTCTCTCGCTGGTACAGGATACCGACGAGGCTGCATCAAATGGATGCCTGGGTCTCCCCGGTGTGTTGGAGATGTCAGGATAGTCCGGGTACAATGACGCACATCTGGTGGGAGTATCCTGCCATCAACAACTTATGGAGCAGTGTGGAATTGCTATATAATGCTATAACCAGGTCGTCTGTGTCCATAACAGTTCAGATGGCCCTTCTCCTAATGCTCCCAGGGTCGACTGCCAAAGTTAAGGCGGATTTATTGCGTTTGACTATATTGGCGGTGAGGATGTCGGTTCCCGGTCTGTGGCGATCTACCTTCTCTCCATCAAGGATCATCTGGACAGAGAAACTAGACTTGCTCATGAGATACGAGGAGGAGAGCTCTGGGGATGGACGGTAACGGATCGATGTCTGCGAGCTATGGAGTGCCTGGATAGCTATGAGGGCTTTGGACCCCTTTAAAGTATGGCTTGAAACTGGTCGAATGGAATCCTAGTGAGTTCACTGCATCACGTGAGCATGGTCGTATCACCTACCCCCCCTACCCTTATTACCCCCCACGTCTTCCCTCCGCCCCCCATTGTTTGTTTTCCCTCCTTGTTATTGGATTTCGCTGTGTTTTCCTTTTCTTTAGTTTAGTTTAGATTTTGGATAAGTCAAACGGAAACGTGGAGAAAAAATCAGATAGCCAAAGAATGCCAGTAATGGGTCCTCACTAGAGATGAGCGAGTATACTCGCTAAGGGCAATTGCTCGAGCCCGCTCGAGACAAAAGGTTCGGGTGACGGCGCGGGGGAGCGGTGAGTAGTGGCAGTCAGCAGGGGGGAGAGAGGGAGAGAGAGATCTCCCCTCCGTTCCCCCCCCGCAGCTCCCTGCCAGCCGCCGGCACCCGAACCCGAAGAGCAATTGCCCTTAGCGAGTATACTCGCTCATCTCTAGTCCTAACTATGTTTGCAATGTGAATTTTCCCCAGTTTGATACATTATTATGAAATGCTGATGGGGGGGTTCAGGACAAATGGGATACTTGAAATTGGTTTTCTAAACTAGACGTCCCGTTTATTGAATGCATGGACTTGATATGAACCTACATGGATATCCCAGACAAGCACATGGGCCGATGATTTGGTTCAAAATTCTCTAGAAGCATTCAGTGGACCAAGTGGAAAATTTTAGGTTACTGGAGGTTAGGCTGCATTCCCACGAACGTATATCGGCTTGGTTTTCACACCGAGCCGATATACGTTGTCCTCATGTGCAGGGGGGGAGGATGGAAGAGCCAGGAGCAGGAACTGAGCTCTCGCCCCCACTCTGCCTTCTCTCTGCTTCTCTGCACTATTTGCAATGAAAGGGGGTGGTGCAGGGCCAAGTTCTGAGAATTAGCCCCGCCCCACCTCTCCCCATTGCAAATAGTGCAGAGGAGCGGAGAGGAGGTAGAGAGGGGCCGGGAGCTCAGTTCCTGCTCCTGGCTCTTCCATCCTCCCCCCCCCCCCCCCCCTGCACACGAGGGCGACGTATATCGGCTCGGTGTGAAAACTGAGCCGATATACGTTCTTGGGAATGCACCCTTAGGCTGATGAGAAAACGAACACATGCCCATCAATTAAAACGAAAAGCCCCCACCCCCAACCTATCCTCTTCCTTCCGGCACAACACCCCCACTGAAACCAACACAGGAAACATGGATTCTTTCCCTGGGCGGGTAAGCCTGGGTTCACACACTGTGGAATCCCAGCAGAAATCTCGCGGTTTGGCTGCAGCGAAAAACTGCGGGATTTCCACCTGGGAGAAGCGCTGCTTCAAAACTCGCAGCACTTAGCTGCAGGTTTTGAAGCGGCCTGGCCTCTCGCTCTTCTGCAGTGACCGGCGCTCCCATAGAGGAGAGCATGGCCACAGCGGAAGAAGAAAAAAAACAAACATGCTGCGGCCGGCGAATCCACGCCGCAGAGGATTCGCCGTCCCGTGTGGACGAGATTTCTGAAGATCTCGTCCACATGGCTGGCTAACCCAGGATTAGCGGCCGCAGGCAGATTTGCCGCAGCGAAACTCCAGACGGAATGTGTGAACCCAGCCTAATGGTTGCAGCATTTAATCACGCTTAACAAACTCTGTCCAACTTCTCCAATCCCAAATTTATATAAAATTGTAGGACTTTGTGTAATTTATATATATTTTATAATATAAAAAAAAAGAATTGTACGAAGTTGCCCCCTTCCCTTCCCCACTAGCCCACTCTGTCCAAGAGCAGCATTTAGGTAGCAGAGCGGCAGAACTTTAACCCTAGTTTAGTATTCAGGTATTAGAAGCTCTCGGGACCCGCTGACCCTGCAGGGTGGAGGCACATCTACACCGCAGCCTCATGGCAGCACATTCTGCACATAGTAAGGCTGCTCCTCTAGGATGGCTCACATACCTCAATCAATTGCAGTTGGTGACGCCTGTCAGTTCTTAGCAGCAGGGCACATAACGCAGCAACAGTGCTGTGCCGTGCATCCCCCCCCCGGGGCCCCTCCTTCTCCTCGCCCCTGCCCAACTTCCTCTTTGGCTCATCCTGTGGGCTGGACCGCACTGCTGACAGCGTGACATGAATGCACATTTTTAGGCTGGGTTCACACAGGGCGTATTCCCATTGGAAATCTCGCAGTTTGGCCGCAGCAAAAACCGCGAGATTTCCGCCGGGAGAACCGCCGCGGTTTAAGCCGCAACGGCTTTGAAGCGGCCCGGCCGCTTGCTTTTCCTTTGCGGCCGGCGCTCCATAGAGGAGAGCGCAGCCGCGATGTAAATAAACCAAAAAAAAAAAGGTAAATAGACATGCTGCATCTTTTGAAACCGCGGCTGCGGCGACCGCAGCCGCGGTTTCAGCCGGATTTACCGCAGTGGATTAGCCGTCCCGTGTGGATGAGGTTTCTGAGAAATCTCGTCCACATGGCTGGCTAATCCCGAGATTAGCGGCCGCGGGCGGATTTGCCGCTGCAAAACCGCTGCAAATCCGCCCTGTGTGAACCCAGCCTTAATGGTGGAGGGCGTCCTCTGGGCCCCCTTAAGCTCAAGGGCTGGGTCGCCATTGCGCCCCCAGCACCCCCTGACGCTCCGCCTATGCCCCCCATACAAATGGCTGAGATCAGCAAGAACTCAGATCTTGGTCATTTAACACTTTGGATGCTGCACTATATGGACCGTGGCAGATAAAAGAGGTAGAGGCTCTATCAGTCATTCCATTGGCCGCCCTGCAATCATGTGGTGCCTATGGGAGCTTATCTCACACAGGGAGTGAAGGGTTAATAATAACCTGCCATGAGGAACACACAGACCTCCACTTGCAGGCATATTTGGTATTTCAGCTGCACTTCAGTAGTGGTGAGCGATTCCAGCGACCTCATTGGTTGTTGGGTACACCCCCCCCTTTGGATATGTGCACGAGTACGAGTTCACGAGACCCGCGAGGGGCTAAGTTTAGGATTTAGGCCTCATGTCCACGGAAAAAATAAGAATTAAAATCCGCAGCGGATTTTAACTCTTCTCCTGCCCGCGGATCCGCACCCCATAGGGATGCATTGACCACCCGCGGGTAGATAAATACCCGCGGATGGTCAATAGACGTGATTTAAAAAAAAAAAGGAGCATGAAAAAATCTGGACCATGCTCCATTTTCGTGCGGGTCTCCCGTGGGGACGGCTCCCGCGGGCTTCTATTGAAGCCTATGGAAGCCGTCCGGATCCGCGGGAGACCTAAATCGGAATTTACTCACCCGCTCCGGATCTTCCCTTCGCTTCCCTCCGGCTTCATCTTCTCTCCGTCGGCATATTAGTACTTTCTGCTTAGGTTAAGCAGCGCTGCTGATTAGAGCCACCTAATTGACTCTTCGGCACCACGTGACTACGCAGCGTGCACGCTTTTTCATGTTCAGATCATTTATCAGAAGGCAAACAGGGTGGAGCACCATAGGGAGGGGCGAGGGACTAGGTCAGGGGATTTGGTATGCTTCCCTGAAGAGGTGCATTTTTAAGGCACGTCTGAAATATCGTGGATCGGGAATTGTCCGGATGCCTTGGGGTAGAGCATTCCAGAGGATGGGTGCTGCTCTGGTGAAGTCCTGTAGGCGAGCATGAGAGGTTCGTATTACAGGGGTGTTTAGTCTGAGGGTGTTAGCCAATCGGAGTGAGCGCGCTGGGTGGTGTACTGACAGGAGGGAGGCGATGTATGGTGGTGCAGCACCATGCAGAGCTTTGTGAGTGAGGTAGAGGAGTTTAAATTTAGTTCTGCAGTGGATGGGCAGCCAATGCAGCGACTGGCATAGTGCAGAGGCGTCTGAGTAATGACTGGATAGAAAAATGAGCCTAGCTGCTGCGTTTAGTATGGATTGGAGCGGAGCGAGTCTGGTGCGGGGGAAGCCGATGAGTAGTGAGTTGCAGTAGTCAAGCCCCATGTTTCCCTATGGAGGCTTCTTTTAAACGCATTGCAGCACAACAAACGCACGTTGTGATTTTACGATTAGAAACATTTGTGGTTTTTTTCGTGTGGAAGCGATGCGAGAGGATTCTCAAAAAAAAAACAAAAAGCATCGCTGATGCTTAAAGATCATGGCAACAGGAACGGGATTCTCTCATGGTAAAATCGTGATCGCCAGTGTGAAACTAGCCTTAGTCTGTATACAACTTACCGGACTACATATTACACAAACCGCTCTGCTACACCGTACACATTATATACACAGCTCTACTACCCTGTATACATGATATACACAGCTCTGCTACACCGTACACATTACATACACAGCTCTACTACCCTGTATACATGATATACACAGCTCTGCTACACCGTACACATTATATACACAGCTCTGCTACACCGTACACATTATAAACATAGCTCCGCTACACCGTACACATTATATACACAGCTCTACTACCCTGTATACATGATATACACAGCTCTGCTACACCGTACACATTACATACACAGCTCTACTACCCTGTATACATGATATACACAGCTCTGCTACACCGTACACATTATATACACAGCTCTGCTACACCGTACACATTATATACACAGCTCTACTACACCGTACACATTATATACACGGCTCTACTACACCGTACACATTATATACACAGCTCTACTACCCTGTATACATGATATACACAGCTCTGCTATACCGTACACATTATATACACAGCTCTACTACCCTGTATACATGATATACACAGCTCTGCTACACCGTACACATTATATACACAGCTCTGCTACACCGTACACATTATATACACAGCTCTGCTACACCATACACATTATATACACGGCTCTACTACACCGTACACATTATATACACAGCTCTGCTACACCGTACACATTATATACACAGCTCTGCTACACCGTACACATTATATACACGGCTCTACTACACCGTACACATTATATACACAGCTCTACTACACCGTACACATTATATACACGGCTCTACTACACCGTACACATTATATACACGGCTCTACTACCCTGTATACATGATATACACAGCTCTGCTATACCATACACATTATATACACAGCTCTACTACCCTGTATACATGATATACACAGCTCTGCTACACCGTACACATTATATACACAGCTCTGCTACACCGTACACATTATATACACAGCTCTACTACACCGTACACATTATATACACGGCTCTACTACACCGTACACATTATATACACAGCTCTGCTACACCGTACACATTATATACACAGCTCTACTACACCGCACACATTACATACACAGCCCTGCTATACCATACACATTATATACACAGCTCTACTACCCTGTATACATGATATACACAGCTCTGCTACACCGTACACATTATATACACAGCTCTGCTACACCGTACACATTATATACACAGCTCTACTACACCGTACACATTATATACACAGCTCTACTACACCGTACACATTACATACACAGCTCTACTACACCGTACACATTACATACACAGCTCTACTACACCGTACACATTACATACACAGCTCTACTACACCGTACACATTATATACACGGCTCTACTACCCTGTATACATGATATACACAGCTCTACTACACCGTACACATTACATACACAGCTCTGCTACACCGTACACATTATATACACAGCTCTACTACCCTGTATACATGATATACACAGCTCTGCTACACCGTACACATTATATACACGGCTCTACTACACCGTACACATTATATACACAGCTCTGCTACACCGTACACATTATATACACAGCTCTACTACCCTGTATACATGATATACACAGCTCTGCTACACCGTACACATTATATACAGAGCTCTATTACACCGTACACATTATATACAGAGCTCTACTACACCGTACACATTATATACACAGCTCTACTACACCGTACACATTATATACACGGCTCTACTACCCTGTATACATGATATACACAGCTCTGCTACACCGTACACATTATATACACGGCTCTACTACACCGTACACATTATATACACAGCTCTACTACACCGTACACATTACATACACAGCTCTGCTACACCGTATACATTATATACACGGCTCTACTACACCGTACACATTATATACACAGCTCTGCTACACCGTACACATTATATACACAGCTCTGCTACACCGCACACATTATATACACAGCTCTACTACCCTGTATACATGATATACACAGCTCTGCTACACCGTACACATTATATACACAGCTCTACTACACCATACACATTATATACACAGCTCTACTACATCATACACATTATATACACAGCTCTACTACACCGTATACATTATATACACGGCTCTACTACACCGTACACATTATATACACAGCTCTACTACATGGTACACATTATATACACAGCTCCGCTACAACGTACACATTATATACACAGCTCTGCTACACCGTACACATTATATACACAGCTCCGCTACACCGTACACATTATATACACAGCTCCGCTACACCGTACACATTATGTACACAGCTCTGCTACACCGTACACATTATGTACACAGCTCTGCTACACCGTACACATTATATACACAGCTCCGCTACACCGTACACATTATATACACAGCTCCGCTACACCGTACACATTATATACACAGCTCCGCTACATCGTACATATTATATACGCAGCTCTACTACACCGTACATTTTTATATACGCAGCTCTGCTACACCGTACACATTATATACACAGCTCTGCTACACAGTACACATTATATACACAGCTCTGCTACACTGTATACATTATGTACACAGCTCTACTACACCGTATACATTATATACACAGCTCTACTACACCGTACACATTATATACACAGCTCTACTACACCGTACACATTACATACACAGCTCTGCTACACCGTACACATTATATACACAACTCCGCTACACAGTACACATTATATACACAACTCCACTACACTGTAAACATTATATACAGCTCTACTACACTGTATTAGAGATGAGCGAACGTACTCGGTAAGGGCGATTTCGCAATCGAGCACCGCTATTTTCGAGTACTTCACTACTCGGGTGAAAAGTACTCGGGGTCACCGGGGGGCAGGGGGAGGCGCGGCGGAGCGGGGGGGGGGGTAGCAGCGGGGACAGGGGGGAGCCCTCTCTCTCCCTCTCCCCCCCCCCCCCCCCACTCCCCTCTGCAACCCCCTGCTCACCCACAGCGCACCCGAGTACTTTTCACCCGAGTAGTGAAGTACTCGAAAATCGCGGTGCTCGATTGCGAAATCGCCCTTACCGAGTACGTTTGCTCATCTCTACACTGTATACATTATATACACAGCTCTACTACACCGTACACATTATATACACAGCTCTACTACACCGTACACATTACATACACAGCTCTGCTACACCGTACACATTATATACACAGCTCTACTACACTGTACACATTATATACACAGCTCTGCTACACCGTACACATTACATACACAGCTCTACTACACCGTACACATTATATACACAGCTCTACTACACCGTACACATTATATACACAGCTCTACTACACTCTGCTCTGCTTCCAACTTCACTAACTTTCTTCTCCCGCTCTCAGATCATAACCTCCTCTCTTTCTCGGTCACGCTCCCTAACATCTCTCCAGACCCACCTACCTACAGTACCTACAGGAACCTTAAGGCTATTCACATCCAGGACTTTGCTGAATCCCTACAGTCCTCTCTGTCCCCCATCTCTCCTCGCCTGCCCCAACCTGGCTGCCGATCACTACAACACCGCTCTCAAACATACCCTGGATGAAGCGGCGCCCCCCAGGACCCGAGCCATCCGATGTAGACCACGGCAACCCTGGCTCACGCCTCAAACACGCTTCATCTGTTGGTGCTCTAGAAGTGCTGAACGGCTGTGGAGGAAACCGCAAACGTCCACAGACTTCCTCCACTACAAATTCATGCTCAGAACCTACAACCTCGCCCTCCACCATGCCAAACAAGTCTACTTCACCTCTCTCGTCTCCTCACTATCGCACAACCCTAAACGGCTCTTTGATACTTTTCACTCCCTTCTCAGCCCTAAACCGCAGCCCCCGGTGACGGATCTCAGTGCTGAAGAGCTGGCTGCCTACTTCAAAAAGAAAATTGATGACATCCGTCAGGAAATAACTTCCCAATCCCAGACTAGCCCTGACCCTAGTCTTGTCATCACTGCATCTAGGTCCTGCTCACTGTCTGTACTCAGACCAGCGACAGAGGAAGAAGTCTCCAAATTGCTCTTCTCTGCTCACCCCACCACCTGCGCTAGCGACCCCCTCCCCTCACACCTCCTCCGTTCCTTCTCCCCGCTGGTCATCTCCCATCTCACCACTATATTCAACCTCTCTCTGACCTCTGGCATCTTTCCCTCTTCTTTCAAACACGCCATCATATCCCCACTGCTAAAGAAGCCGACTCTGGACGCGACTGATGCTGCCAACCGACCCATCTCAAACCTCCCCTTCATCTCCAAACTACTAGAACGCCTGGTTTACTCCCGCCTTGTAAGCTACCTATCAGAGCACTCTCTCCTAGACCCCCTACAGTCTGGCTTCCGACCTCAACACTCGACAGAAACTGCCCATACAAGGGTATCCAGTGACCTCCTGACAGCCAAATCGAGGGGCAATTACTCCCTACTGATCCTCCTCTACCTTTCCGCAGTATTTGACACTGTTGACAACAAACTCCTCCTCAGTATGCTACGCTCCATTGGCCTAAAGGACACTGCTCTCTCCTGGTTCTCTTCCTACCTATCTGACCGCTCTTTCAGTGTCTCCTTTGCTGGCTCTACCTCCCCTCCTCTTCCCCTTGCTGTTGTGGTCCCCCAGGGCTCAGTCCTCGGCCCCCTAGCCGAGTGCCTAGGCCACTGACAAGTCCCTGTGAGGGAGCCCTAGCACCAAAGAAAGGGAAAACAAATAACCAAATAAAGCAGAAAAGGACTTAGCTGGAGTAGAGGCACTCCAGCCAGGATGTGTTCCTCCGTCGCTGTCCAGCCGCAACTGAAGCATTGACCAGAACAGGGGTCAATGCTAGCACAGTTTAAATAGGAGCCAAGCTACTCAGCATCAGGTACTGACTGACGTTACTCCTGCAACTATCACGCCCCTCAGCTCCAGGAGAAGCAAGGACACACCCAAAACCTGGTCTGGCCTGCAAGCCCGGTGCAGGCCTCAGAACGGCTGCAACACCAAGGATCTGGCAGATATCTGCCATCCATGCCCACTCCTCATTAAAGAATTGCGGAGGCTGACTACCACTCCGCCGCCCATGTTGCAGCTGGTATTCCACTATTGTTCTACGCTGCTCGTATAGCCTGGCCAACATGCGCAGCGTAGAATTCCAGCGTGTGGGCACGTTGCACAGCAGTCGGTGCTCTGGCAGCTAAAACCGACGTCGCAGGGTCCTCAGGGTGGCAGCGTCCGTTGTGGACTTGCAGAAATGTGCGCAGACGCGGCGCACCTTGCCGAGCAGGTCAGACAAGTGGGGGTAGTTTTTCAGAAACCGCTGAACCACCAGATTGAAGATGTGAGCCAGTCATGGCACGTGTGTGAGGCTGCAGAGCCGCCACCAGGTTACGGACGTTCTCACACACGACCGTGCCCGGTTGGAGGCTCAGCGGCGAAAGCCAGAGGTCGGTCTGTTCTTTCAGACCCTGCAACAGTTCGGGGGCCGTGTGCCTAAGCTGATTAGTTTCAGCACGGCTTGCTGACGCTTGCCCACCGCTGTTCTGCTGCGCCGCGCGCTACTGACTGCTGGTGATGTGCTGCTGACACTTCTTAATTGAGAGGTAGAGGTGGCAGAGGAGGAGGAAAGGGAGGGTTTGGAGGAGGTGACATAAAACGCCGCAGATACCAGCGCCGAGGTAGGACCCGCTATTCTGGGTGTGGGTAGGACGTGTGCGGTCCCAGGCTCTGATTCTGTCCCAGCCTCCACCAAATTCACTCAATGTGCCGTCAGGGAGATATAGTGGCCGCCAGTACTTGTCCACGTGTCCGTGGTTAAGTGGACCTTCCCAGTAACCGCGTTGGTGAGGGCACAATTTATGTTGTGGGAGAAGTGCTGGTGTAGGGCTGGGATGGCACATCGGAAAAAATAGTGGCGACTGGGGACCGAGTAGCTGGGACTGCCGCCGCCATCAGGTTTTTGAAAGCCTCCGTTTCCACAAGCCTATACGGCAGCATCTCCAGGCTGATTAATTTGTCAATCTGCGCGTTTAAAGCTTGTGCGTGTGAGTGGGTGGTGGCGTATTTGCACTTTTGCTCCAAGGCTTGTGTTAGCGACAGCTGAATGCTGCACTGATAGACATTGCTGGATGAAGTGGAGGACGGTGGAGGTGAGGGTGTGGGTGCAGGCCGGGAGGCGCTTGTGCCTGTGTCCTCAGAGGGGGATTGGATCTGTGTGGCAGGTTGGGGCACAGGGGAAGAGGCAGTGGTGTGACCCGGAGGCAGTGAATGGCCTTTTTCCAACCTTGTGGGGTGCTTGGCCATCATATGCCTGCGCATGCTGGTGGTGGTGAGGCTAGTTGTGGTGGCTCCCCGGCTGATCTGGGTGCGACACAGGTTGCACACCACTGTTCGTCGGTCGTCTGCGCTCTCACTAAAAACATCCACTCCTTTGAACACCTAGCCCTCTGCATGGAGGCTAGCCGTGGGGACAGGGGGGGGGGGGGTGCTTTGGGAAACAGTTGGGGGATTCTTTGCTCTGGCCCTGCCTCTACCCCTGGCCACCCCACTGCCTCTTCCAACCTGTCCTGCTGCTGCACTTTCCTCCCCCTCTGAAGCCTTGTCCTCAGTAGGCTTAGAAAACCAAGTGGGATCAGTCACCTCATCGTCCAGCTGCTCTTCCTCCGAATCCTCTGTGCGCTCCTCCCTTCGGACTTACTGCCCTTACTACTACCTCACTGACAGACAACTGTGTCTCATCATCCTCATCCACAAAAAGCTCTTGAGACAGTTGCTGGAAGTCCCCAGCCTCATCACCCAGACTCCGGGAACTTTCCAAAGGTTGGGCATCGGTCACGACAAACTCCTCAGGTGAGAGAAGAACCATTTTTTCCCACTCATGGCAGGGACCCGAGAACAGTTCCTTGGATTCTGCTTGCTCAGAATATGTCATTTTCATGGAGTGAGGAGGCTGGGAGGAAGGAGGAGCAGCCAGAGGATTCAGAGTTGCAGTCCCTAGGCCGGGAGTACTGGGCTGGGTAGAAGACTGGGTGGTCTATACATTGCTGCACGCGTTTTCTGCCATCCACGACAAGACCTGCTCGCACTGCTCTGTTTATAACAAAGGTCTACCACGCGGACCCGTAAATTGTGATATGAAGCTTGGGAGCCCAGAAACTTGCCTCTTACCTAATCCTGCAGCAGCCAGCTGTGATTCACCACGCCCAGTAACTCGGCCTGTGCCCACACCCTCACTTGGACGCCTGGGTCTTCGACCCTTACCCCTACTCCTCAAAATGGCGGATTAAGAATAGAGGAGGGCCCAAATAAATTACCCCACTGTACAGCACTGACAACTGGGCCTTAATTCACCGCACACAGAGACTTGTATAGCGGAGGCTCTATGCTGTGGCTTGAAAAAATTAACCCGCTGTCTTGCGCTGATACTTGGGGTAATTTACTGCTCGCAGAGACTTGTAGATAAGAGAGGCTGTATAGAGAGGGAGAAGACTCTAAAGCCAGTGGATAGTGCTGGTAACTGCGGCGATCTCAACCCCCTGTGCGGAATTTTACTGCAGCAAATCCGCCTGTGGCCACTATTCCCAGCAATAGCCAGCCATGTGGACGAGATTTGGCAAAAATCTCGTCCACAAGAGACGGCCAATCCATCGTGGCAAAGCCGGCAGAAGACGGATTCCGCAGCCACAGCATGTCTATTTTTTTTCTTTTCCGTTGTAGCCGCAGTCCTCTCTATGGGAGCGCTAGCCGCAATGGAGAAGCATGTGGCCAAACCGCTTTAAAACCAGTGGCTATGTGCTGTGGGTTTTGAAGGTGCGCTTTCCCAGCGGAAATCATGTGCTTTTTTGCTGTGGCAAAAGAGCAAGCTTTCCGGCGGGACTCTGCCCTGTGTGAACCCAGCCTAAGTGAACTTAAATCCATCATTCTAAATGAAAAGAACATGATGCCCGCGTTTACATGTAATGATTATTGCTCATTTTTGGCTGTTTGGATGAATTTTCAGTGATAACACAGGTCTGCAAAAAAACTTTTTTTTAAATTGTTTTGATTTTGTTAAATCATCTTTATGTAGTTTTTTGCACAGATTTCAAAAATGACATGGGTTTTTTTCTTTCACGGAAAACGGAATTTTTTTTATTTGTTTTTATTATTTTAACATGAAGTAAAAGCAAAAAAACCACAAAAATACCTAGCTAAAATAAGCATAATAGTGATACACGTGTTGCAAAGTTATTATAAGTCTTTGTAAAAACGTTTTCTTTTTCCATCAAAGCTTCTTTTGGTACTTTTTTGCCTGTGTTCTTGTGAATTTTCCCTTTTTAACATCCAACAGTAGTCTGCCATCATGTTGACATTCCATCGACCTTGGTATCTGCGCTCCATTTCTTTTAGATCTTGATGGAAACGTTCTCCTTGTTCCTCACTTACAGCCCCAAGATTTTCTGGAAAGTAGTCCAGATGTGAGTGAAGGAAATGGACTTTGACACTCATGTTGCAGCCCAAGATTTTGTAGTTTTGTAACAATTCAGCAACCAAAGTTTTGTAGTTTGGGTCTTTTTTATTTCCAAGAAAGCCTGTTACAACAAGTTTAAATGAATTCCAGGCATTTTTTTTCTTCCATTTCCATTTTAGTGACAAAGATTTAATCTTTTAAAAGTTTTCTTATGTCAGGCCCAACAAAGACTCCCTCTTTCAGCTTAGCATCTGATAGACCAGGAAACTGTTCACAAAGATACTTGAAACACTCTCCTTCTTTGTGTAATGCTTTCACAAACTGTTTCATTAGTCCCAATTTGATATGAAGTGGTGGAAGTAAGATCTTTTTAGGATCCACTAAACTTTGTCTTTCAACATTTTTAACTCCAGGAATAAGAGCCTTTCTGATTGGCCAGGTCTGCTTGACATAGTGTTGTTTCCTGTCACGGCTATCCCATTCACAGAGGAAACAGGACACTTTGTGTATCCACTTTGTTGACCTAGTAACATGGAAATAACTTTCAAATCCCCACAAATGGTCCATTTATGGTCAGAGTAGCTGAGCTTATTAAGAACAAACCCAAGATTTTCGTAGCATTCTTTCACATGGACTGAGTGTCCAACAGGCACAGAAGCATATTGGTTACCATTGTGAAGAAGTACGGCTTTCAAACTCCTTTCTGACGAATCTATGAAAAGTCTCCATTCCTCTGGGTCATACGTTATGTTGAACATTTCCATGATTCCAGGTACATTGTTGCAGAAAAGTAGTTCACCATCTTGTGTGAAAAAAGGGACAAATTCCTTTTCTCTAAGTCGGTACCATGAAAATGAAACACCAGAGGCTAACATATGTCTTTCTTTAAGTCTAGACCCTAACCCTTCCGCTGAATCCTTTGGTAGGCCCAGATCTCGTACTAAATCGCTCAAGTCTGATTGAGAGAAAAGCTTAGGGTCATTGGTACCTGGATCATAGCTGTCATCATTATCGCTGCTACTATGTGACATTTGGTCTAAATCATCTAAAATATTGTCCAGGGTATCCGGAGGTGAAGGAATAGGCAAGTCAGGTCCATGAGGAACAGGGCGAATAGCCGAACGTATGTTGGTTGGGTATGAAATGTCCTCTCTGTTTTTTAAATTGAAACCTTGCACTGAACAAGAACAAAAATAACAGTCATCACTGTGATTTTTAGGCTCTCTCCAAACCATGGGTACTCCAAAACGAAATGATTTCTTCTTACCTTGAAACCATTGTCTCAGTTCTTCAACACACACAGAACACACTATATGGGGGGCCCAAGATTTATCTTGGTCCCCTAATTTCATACCAAAGTATGCAAAATACACCTTCTGAACAAAATTAGAAATGTTCCTTTTTTTGCTTCTTGACGGTATAAGACCCACAAATATACCAGAAACAGTTAGGAGAGTTGACACATCTTCTAGTAGCCATTTCTTCTAAATACCGTATCCCAAAACTGTTTGATGCGTACACCACAGTGGCTGGCTCCACACTGAGTCCCTGACTGCAGTCAAGGTCACACCTAGCAGTTTAGATTCGTTATCGTACGCGTACCGAACCTGAAAAACCCTGAAAATAAGAACATTTCAGGTGAAATTTGTGACTTATCTAGGGGTGATGGAATTTTTTCACTAATTATTTTACCGTAATCAGCACAGAAAATACTGTTAAACCCACTAATTAAATATGCTACAATTTTTTCATCGCAGACCTGTGCAATCGATGCATGTAAAAGGGCCTGACTGATAGGCTGACTAAGACAATAGACAGCTTAGCCTGCCTATCATTGCTGTAACAGAAGGAAGATGCTTCTCCCTCTGCATTCAGTGTCAAATGCCACCGCTTACGCGCAGGCAAGGGCATTAGTGGACCGGCACTGACGCGTGACGTCACACCAGACCAGCACATGCAATCAAACCTCGTCAACGCAAGCTGCACCATGAAAGCTGGTCACTAAGGTGTTACGTCCTCTTCAGGGGCAAAAAAAAAAAAAGCCCAAAAAATTAATCTGAAAAAAAAAAATCTACAAAAAAACCCATGTTAAAAAAGGAAAAAAAACTCTGTTAATGTATATCGCCACGTTTATATATATTTTTTTAAAATTCTACTGACCTTTCGCTGATTTTACCCAAATACAATGGCGCTGATTCCACATATGAAGTCCAAAAATATGCAAGTTTTTTCACAAATAACTGTTTGGTTAGTGGTTATAATGTCAGATATCAGGGATTATAAAGGGTTCTGCAGAAGCGAAAGCTCGCAATATATTTGTTTAAGCAAAAACGAGTCTAAGAGAACAACAGGGGTGTAACTTTTAATTTAACTGCCTAAAGCGGGGCGATCGCCGTGATAAGAGCATCCGTACATGGGCCACCTGTCCCTGGGTGGAAATAACAATAGACATGGCAGTCCAATGGCAAAAGCAATATATATACACACACTAGGTGATATACCCTGCATTGCACTGTGGTTTTATGAATAGCGGTCCTGGAATATACAAAGTGAGCCACAACAATGAGCCGCGCACTGCACTCTTATGAAAGCTGTCCAAACTGAAAAGCTGTTGCCCATAGCAACCAATCACAGCGCAGCTTTTATTTTACCTTAGATGTCTAAGAAACTAAAGCTGAGCTCTGATTGGTTGCTGTTGGCGATACAAATTACAGGGGAATTCGGTGAGTTTTCGATTTTTAATTCTGCCATTATTTGTCGCCGTGTGCTAAAGAACAATCATGTGAAATATCACTCAAATCGGACCAAAACTGTGGATGTGTATACGGCACAAACAGGCAGACAGATTGTGCGAGATATATATATATCTATATATATAAAATTGAATGTATGTCTGTCTGCGTGCGTGTCTGCATGTCTGCGTGTCTGTTTGTCCTTTATGCGCTACTACACCATTCATCCGATCGCCATGAAACTTTGGGAAGTTGTTGAGTACACTCCTGGGAAGATTATAGGCATAGTACAAATATCCTACGATAAATGGCGCGCGCGCGAGCGTCGTCGAAGGTTACACCCCCCCCCCCCACGTAGATCGAATAAGTAAGCCACCTGCTATTGTGATGTCATCACTGATGTCATCAACATCGGACGCCCTTGAACATGCCCCAACATGTTCTATAAAGCTGCATTGTGATGTCATTAAGGCTGTATTATGACACGTACAGCTTGGAACCACTAGAGCACGCCAGCCAATTACCATTGGAGTTGGAAGTGGGTAAACAAGTACTAGGATAGCTTCCTAAGAGGCCACAGCAGCCGGATAAATTGTATGTTCCACCCAACGGCTATTTTATTCAGCCCGCAAGGGGGAAGCAGCGGCCTACAAAATCTCATTCAGGTAGGTAGGTTCAGTTCTTGGAGGTTGGGGAATGCTTATGGGCAAGGCCTTATGTCTCATCCCAACTCGATTATTCAATTCTAAGCACAAAAGAATTAGCGTCCAAATTTTATGTACGGAATTTAATTCTCTCACTTCCCAATGTCATAGAAACTTGAAATTTGGCACGAGCATTGATTATGTCATAAATAGGAAAAGTTAATGGGTCCCAACTCGATTATTCAATTCAAAGCGCCAAAGAATTAGCGTTCAAATTTTACGTACGGAATCTAATTCTCTCATTTCCTGATGTCATAGATAGATAGACTGTATGCAATAACCCAGATAGATAGATAGATAGATAGATAGACTGTATGCAATGACACGTACAGCTTGAAACCATAAATACTAGAGCACGCCAGCCATTTACAGTCAGTCTCCATTGGAGTTGGAAGTGGGCAAACATGTACCAGGCTATCTTCCCAAGAAGCCACAGCAGCCGGATAAATTGGATGTTCCACACAACGGCTATTTTATTCAGCCTGCAAGGGGGAAGCAGCGGCCTACAAAACCTCAGTGAACGAATAAAAACGAATGTATGTATGTATGTCTGTCTTCGCAGCAACGCGCGACGGGTACGCTAGTAGTATTTAAAAAAACATTCTCATTGTGCATCAATATTCTTATTACTTACTAGCGTACCCGTCGCGCGTTGCTGCGAAGACAGACATACATACATACATTCGTTTTTATATATCTAGATGACGGCAGCAGCGACCACTGAGGTTTTGTAGGCCGCTGCTTCCCCCTTGCGGGCTGAATAAAATAGCCGTTGTGTGGAACATCCAATTTATCCGGCTGCTGTGGCTTCTTGGGAAGATAGCCTAGTACATGTTTGCCCACTTCCAACTCCAATGGAGACTGACTGTAAATGGCTGGCGTGCTCTAGTATTTATGGTTTCAAGCTGTACGTGTCATTGCATACAGTCTATCTATCTATCTATCTATCTATCTGGGTTATTGCATACAGTCTATCTATCTATGACATCAGGAAATGAGAGAATTAGATTCCGTACGTAAAATTTGAACGCTAATTCTTTGGCGCTTTGAATTGAATAATCGAGTTGGGACCCATTAACTTTTCCTATTTATGACATAATCAATGCTCGTGCCAAATTTCAAGTTTCTATGACATTGGGAAGTGAGAGAATTAAATTCCGTACATAAAATTTGGACGCTAATTCTTTTGTGCTTAGAATTGAATAATCGAGTTGGGATGAGACATAAGGCCTTGCCCATAAGCATTCCCCAACCTCCAAGAACTGAACCTACCTACCTGAATGAGATTTTGTAGGCCGCTGCTTCCCCCTTGCAGGCTGAATAAAATAGCCGTTGGGTGGAACATACAATTTATCCGGCTGCTGTGGCTTCTTAGGAAGATATCCTAGTACTTGTTTACCCACTTCCAACTCCAATGGTAATTGGCTGGCGTGCTCTAGTGGTTCCAAGCTGTACGTGTCATAATAGAGCCTTAATGACATCACAATGCAGCTTTATAGAACATGTTGGGGCATGTTCAAGGGCGTCCGATGTTGATGACATCAGTGATGACATCACAATAGCAGGTGGCTTACTTATTCGATCTACGTGGGGGGGGGTGTAACTGTCGACGACGCGCGCACGCGCGCCATTTATCGTAGGATATTTGTACTATGCCTATAATCTTCCCAGGAGTGTACTCAACAACTTCCCAAAGTTTCATGGCGATCGGATGAATGGTGTAGTAGCGCATAAAGGACAAACAGACACGCAGACACGCACGCAGACAGACATACATTCAATTTTATATATATAGAAGATAACATCAGGTGCAAATTTGATTTTCCTCGAACATGGACTGATAAAATGTCTTTTTATTTATATTTTGAGAATTGAAAAATAAACTTTTTACCTTTGGGGGGGGGGGGGGTTCAGCGTCCTTTTTCAAGAGCCATAATGTTTTTTGTTCTTTCATTGACGTGTTTATAGATGGACTTGTTTTTTGCATGGCGTATACGGCACAAACAGGCAGACAGATTGTGCGAGATATATATATATATATATATATCCCGGGTCCCCGATACAGAACGCTGCAATACAAAACGGGACATTTTATGTAAGAAAAGATGATATCAGACCATAGGCATAAATATGTGGAGGCACCGATGCTGATTAATGCTGTGTGACTGTATTAGCTATATATTATACTGCTGGGGTGACATGAAAGCTGCGCTGTGATTGGTTGTTATATATTATACTGCTGGGGTAACATGAAAGCTGCGCTGTGATTGGTTGTTATATATTGTACCTCTGAGGTAACATGAAAGCTGCGCTGTGATTGGTTGTAATATATTATACTGCTGAGATAACATGAAAGCTGCGCTGCGATTGGTTGTTATATATTATACTGCTGAGGTAACATGAAAGCTGCGCTGCGATTGGTTGTTATATATTATACTGCTGGGGTAACATGAAAGCTGCGCTGTGATTGGTTGTTATATATTATACCTCTGAGGTAACATGAAAGCTGCGCTGTGATTGGTTGTTATATATTATACTGCTGGGGTAACATGAAAGCTGCGCTGTAATTGTTTGCTATATATTATACTGCTGAGGGAACATGAAAGCTGTGCTGTGATTGGTTGTTATATATTATACTGCTGAGGGAACGTGAAAGCTGTGCTGTGATTGGTTGTTATATATTATACTGCTGAGGTAACATGAAAGCTGCGCTGTGATTGGTTGCTCTATATTATACTGCTGAGGTAAAATGAAAGCTGCGCTGTGATTGGTTGCTATATATTCTACCGCCAGAGGTAACATGAAAGCTGCTCTGTGATTGGTTTTTATATATTATACCGCTAGAGGTAACGTGAAAGCTGCTCTGTGATTGGTTGCTATTAGGGATGAGCGTGCGTACTCGGAAAAGCACTACTCGCTCGAGTAAAGTGCTGTATCCGAGTATCTCCCTGCTCGTCCCTGAAGATTCGGGTGCCGCTGCGTCTGACAGGTGAGTTGCGCAGGGGAGAGCGGCCGGGAGAGAGGGAGAAAAAGATCTTACCTCCGTTCCTCCCTGCTCTCCCCTGCAGCTCCCCGCTCCGTGCCGGCACCCGAATCTTCAGGGACGAGCACTGCGCTACTCGGATAAAGCACATTACTCGAGCGAGTAGTGCTTTTCCGAGTACGCTCGCTCATCCCTAGTTGCTATATATTATACCACTAGAGGTAACGTGAAAGCTGCGCTGTGATTGGTTGCTATATATTATACTGCTGAGGTAACATGAAAGCTGCGCTGTGATTGGCTGCTATATATTATACCGCTAGAGGTAACATGAAAGCTGCGCTGTGATTGGTTGCTATATATTATACTGCTAGAGGTAACATGAAAGCTGCGCTGTGATTGGTTGCAATGGGCAACAGTTTTCAGTCCTCGGTTGCTCCATGTATTCCTTTCTGGACACATATCATTTCCTGAAGCACACATAGGCAGCGCTCAGCCTGAATCTTCTAGTGGGAAATAACCAGGAATACTAAATCGAGGCCGTAGATTCCATGTGAAAGAAAATTTGGGGGCCGCTGCATTAAAATTCAAGCAAAGGCAAGAAATGCAAATAAGGTTGGCGAAACAACAAAGTTTTTTAGCCATAACCTTCTCCGGGTCGAGATCATACTGTGTGCAAAATATAATGTCAGTCGGTCGTACCGTTTGTACGTGATGCTCCAATAAGCAGACACTGACAAATATATGGAAGATATATATATATATACACACACTTACATACACATAGACATACAAATTCACCAACTACTCATCTCAAGCATGATGGCAGCAACCTGAAGGATATGGACCAGACCAACTTCACCAACTCCAGATGAATAATCGTCCCCCTGTAGGAGCCGGGGCTGGAATATATAAACCCACTATAGTAGATTGGCCAACCAGCGAAAAACTCAAACACCTAAGGGCCGCTGCAGACTAGTGTTTTTCATGCACGTTTTTTTTCATGTGATATTGCTGCGTTTTCAGAACGCGAATGTTAGTAAAACTTTCTAATGTTAAAAAGACATCGCACAAAAATTGCAAGTTTGTGCTTCGCGGTTTTTGAGCGATGCGCTTTTAACATTAGAAATTCCTACTGACATTCGCATTCAAAAAACGCAGCGATATCGCATGAAAACCGCTAGTGTGCAGGGGCCTTAGGGAATCTCTGCGTATGGCACCCAATGAACCTTTCGTAACTGTGGAAGAACCCTACTGAATGACTGACATTGTGCCACCAGTCCGTCTCCGCATCCTGGCCGTTATACCACGATCCTGACGCGCCGAGACAAATATACATCCTGCAGATTGTGGAATCTTCTGATGCAAACACAATTTTTTGTAAAGTGTTTTATTGTGGAAATGTGATGGAAATAATAATTTGCTTCTGCTGTAAACTTATTGACCCAAACAACTAAATGATCAGATAAGGGCTCCTGTCCACGGGCGTATGCGTGAAACACCACGGGACTGCCACGGCATTTTACACGTACACGACTCATACACTCTGCTGGCAGGCACCATGTATCGACGGAGTATGCGCTGTGTATGTCCAGGAATCTGATTTTACAGATGTCCACAGCCCATAAGCCCTTACTTATACCACGCGGAGAACACGAAAAATAAAAATGGAAAAAAGAAACTGAATTCCTTTTTTTCAGTTATCTTCATCTGAAAAAATTATAAAAAGTGATTTAAAAAGTTAAATCTTCCACATGGCACCGATGGAAACGACAACTTACCCACAAAAATCTTAAGCATCCTTGAGAAAGGCTCCGCTGTGAGCCGAAACACGTCGTATTGAATATATTTAATAAACGACTTGGTACCATATCGGTCTGAAAAATCCTGCATCCATCTTAATGTAATAACTATTGCTGTCGGGGACTAGGGGTGCACTCATCAGAGGCACCCCCGTGAGGGAAGTACTTAACTCAATACCAACTTATTACATACCTACTGGAGAGCTGGGTATTTAAAGGGGTTGTCTCGCGAAAGCAAGCGGTGTTAAGCACTTCTGTATGGTCATATTAATGCACTTTGTAATAGACATCAAGCATTAAATATGAGCCATACAGAAGTTATTCACTTACCTGCTCCGTTGCTAGCGTCCCCGTCGCCATGGATCCGTCTAATTCTGATGTCTTCTTGCTTCTTTAGACGCGCTTGCGCTGTGCGGTTTTCTGCCTGGTGAATGGGGCCGCTCGTGCCGGAGAGCTGGTCACTGCGTCGTCATCGTAGCTCCGCCCCGTCACGTGTGCCGATTCCAGCCAATCAGGAGGCTGGAATCGGCAATGGAACGCACAGAGCCCATGGTGCACCATGGGAGAAGACCCGTGGTGCACCATGGGAGAAAACCGCAGTGTATCCCTGGGAAAGGACCGGCGGCCATCTTTGGGAGAAGATTTTTTAAAGTCCTTATTTCGTCGGATCGGTGAGTAGCAAGCGGTTTAAAAACCGCTTTAATTTGCTATTTTATGCCAGGGGGGTGACAGGGGGAATGGGGTAAGGTAAAATTTTGAGGTTTGCCGCGAGACAACCCCTTTAAGATTTTACCTATACTGCTCTATTGTCTTTTCCAATATATATTCCATATATGCTTGGACTGATACTTTTGTATCTTAACACCATTGGAAGTATGGGTGGAGACAAGATTTAGGCTGCTTGACAGGCTGATAATACCCCAGGAGCTGATTGGCTGGGATCTCTGCTGCAGGCGGCCACCACAAGCATTGCCCTGCTGTCATTACCGCCACCCTTAAGGTCCCCCGGGGCACACACAGCAGCTATCGGGCCAGGCTGCTGACTTCTGAATGGCTGCGGCACCTGCTGATACCCGGTACACAGCGGACAGCGGCCCTGCAGAGCTGACCCCAACAGAGACTGAGCAGGGGGGCGGAGCTGTCAGCGGCCACAGCGGAATAGAGTTCTGGCGGCCAGGACAGAGCAGTGAGGTGACACAGCAGCAGACACATGGCGGGAGATGGAGCTGTGAGGCAACAGCGGAGGTGTGAGGGAGAGGATCGCCAGGGGAGATGCTCGGTGCCTTGGTAAGTCAGTGTGTCAGGGCTTAGGCAGGGGAGATGGGAGGCGATGGGACCAGCCAGAGGTCTAGGGCTGAGTGATGGCAGGAGCTCCGACTGAATGGGCCGGGAGCTGAGTGATGGTAGGAGCGCTGACAGGACCAACAATAGGGCCGGTGGTGAGTAATGGCATGGGGAATTCAGGAGCAGCAACTCCACATTTCCCACTCTGCCAGCGCATAGCAGCAGGAGAAGGGGAGCAGGGAGCCGGAACAGAGTTGCCGGAAAGTGCCCACAGCCAATCAGAAGCTGTGGGCGTCACCACATGTGAACACTGCTGTATTATGTTTCCTCCCCTAACATCCGGTGGCGACATAATACAACTTGGACCACCCCCTAAGGCTCTCCTGAGCGGATGTCCTGAGGACCTGTTTAAGCCTAATTTCCTTTCTGATGACCCGGATGGTGGACATACTGGAGCTCCCTATCCCAAGGGTGTCCTCGGTATGTCAGGGTGAGTTGACACAGTTTTTTTTCATCTAAAGTACTATTAAAAGCTATTCCTACTCCACCTGACCCTTGAAGTGCTACCTTACTGATTGTGAAGTTTTATTTTATTAAAGTATTGTGCAAAGGTAGCAACACACAAAAAGAGGTTTACATTTGGTATCATTATAATCGTATTAATGTAACATGTCACATATACTCTGCAATGATTGTCAATAAGTAAAAAAACAACAGAACTTCTATTCTATTTTCAGCCCACCCCCTTCAAAAAAGAAAAAAGTATATAATAGTTAAATAGCAAATTATCTTTAAAGTGGTGCCATTATAAATACATGTACACCTGATAAGCCCATCTGCAAGCACGTCAATGAAAGGATAAAAAACGAGAGGAAAAAAGTTGGTTTCTATATCTCAAAATAGAAATAAAATAAAAAAGGCACATCTTTTAGCAGTCCATGTTCAGGAAAATCAAAATTGCACCTGATGGTGTACATTTATGTTGCAATGTTTGCAAATTTTTGGTACAAATTGTGACAAGATTAGCGACTTATTATTCAAAAAGACTGACTCGAGAGCTTTGATAAATTTCACCCCGAGGCTCTATAGTACTTTCCCCTTCTCTTATATTACATATAACAATACTTTGATTAACAGTTTTTTTTTTCTTGTGCCCTTTACATGAAAATGAGTTTACAACAAAATGGCTATTTCCTTGTGTGAGTACTTTGATGTCTAAGAAAATCCGATTTGTGGGTAAAACATTTCCCACATTGTGAACATGAAAATGGCTTCTCTCCTGTGTGAATTTTCTGATGTCTGCTAAGTTTTGATTTATCTGTAAAACATTTCCCACATTGTGAACATGAAACTGGCTTCTCACCTGTGTGACTTCTCTGATGTCTGTTAAGTGTTGATTTATCTCTAAAACATTTCCCACATTCTGAACATGAAAATGGCTTCTCACCTGTGTGACTTCTCTGATGTCTGCTAAGTGTTGATTTATCTCCAAAACATTTCCCACATTCTGAACATAAAAATGGCTTCTCTCCTGTATGAGTTCTATGATGTTTGACAAGACTTGCTTTCTCAGAAAAGCATTTCCCACATTCTGAACATGAAAATGGCTTCTCTCTTCCTGTGTGAGTACTGCAATGTTTGACAAGTTCAAGTTTGTCTCTAAAACATTTTCCACATTCTGAACATGGAAATGGCTTCTCTCCTGTGTGATCTCTCTGATGTATGACAAGTTCCGATTTCTTTCTAAAACATTTCCCGCATTCTGAACATGAGAATGCCTTCTCCCCTGTGTGAATTCTCTGATGTCGGAAAAAACTTGATTTAAAAGAAAAGCATTTCCCACATTCTGAACATGAAAATGGCTTCTCCCCTGTGTGAGTTCTCTGATGTTCGACAAGGCTTGATTTATTGCTCAAACATTTCCCACATTCTGAACATGAAAATGGCCTTTCCCCTGTGTGATTTCTCTCATGTTGGACAAGGTGTGATTTTACTCTAAAACATTTCCCACATTCTAAACATGAAAAAGGCTTCTCCCCTATGTGAGCTCTCCAATGTCGGATAAATTCGGTTTTAAGTCTAAAACATCTCCCACATTCTGAACATGGAAATGTCTTCCTTTCCGTGTGAGCTCTTTGTTGTTCTCCCCTCTTGTGGCTTTTCTTCTGCTTATCAGTCTGTGATGAATCAGATGATGGGACCTGTATAAGAGGATCAGATGATGGATCTTTGCTGTGAAGTGCTGTAGAAATATCTGGGATAATGGCAGGTTCTTCACATGCATCTTGTGTGATACCACAATCCTCTGCATTACAAATGGCAGATATGAGGCGTCTCTCTGAGCTCCCGGTACCGTCATCTGCCAAGAATAAAGCTGAGCTTACTAATTTTTTTAAAATAACCTTAAAAGTGATATAGATGTTTTTAACATTTCTATATAAACATTTCGTTGAAAATTACAAGTTGCATAACATTTATTAACTAGGACAGAGCAAATCATAATCTAACAGTAGACCTCACAGTGAGGACCAGTAAATCATGAGGTTTGGCCACAGGATGTTCTCTTGCAGTTTTCCCCTTCTGTTATGAAGCCTCCATCTTCATAGGTCCATGTATCAGTGAACCTGTCACCGCTCTTCTACTAAATGCTCAGTGGAGAATCATAAAGGTTCTTGTGAGTCAGTGCTGTTAGGTGATATTAAGGTGCTACCGTATTAAGATAAAGAAGCTCCTTCTTAGAAGAAGTGGGACTTACTTTATTCCACACGGCCAGAGGTAGGGGGAGTCTGGAGCACCCACTGAGGACTGCAGTTTGCAGCCCCCATTCATCTGTTAGATATCGGTAAGCTATTGAAAGCACATGGCAGAGGAAGGAGGGTGAGATTTCAATTCCCCGCAGAGATTGGAACGCTTTGGGGGGCTGAAATGGCTTACCTGGAGCTTGCTGCAGTCCCCACCACCATCTTTGTTCCCAGAGTCCCCTCTATGTGCTCTGCACCCCCTGGCAAAATGTTGTGCCCAAGCGTAATAGCAGGGAGAAACCCAGGAAATTTGAAATTTCTCTGCTCTCCGCTACCAAAGGCAGCAGAGAGAAGACACCGGGGGGCTACGGTTTGAAGACCGCAGGCACAAGGTCCCTATTATCAGCGAGAATAGCAACTTCATGCAAAATAAAAAAGAAAGCTTAAAAAAAGTTTAAAAAGTGTAAAGCTCAATCTCATCTCACCAAACGGAACAGTAATGAGAGATGGAACATTCCCTGATGTCCCCCTCTGACATTTTGCCCTCCCAGGCAAAATGGCGGGTGCAGGCACACTGAACCTATGTGCAAAGCTGCCAAATGCAGCTTTGTACATAGAAACTACCAGGGACCACTGTCATTAATCCCTGGATGGTTGTGACAATCCCTTTCACAGCTGTGCTTGGTATTTGCTTTGAGAATAAGGCTGCCTGTCCACGGGTGTATTTTCGTTGCGTTCCCCGCGGCGATAATCAGCCTGCAGGGAATGTAGTGAAAGCTTTCCATAGCATTGCTATGGAAAGCGCTTCCCCCCTGTCCACAAGCGGAGAATCATAGCGATTTTCCGCTTACATGCTGTGATCTCACTGCGGAGATCCTTCTGCCGGCTTGCTTCTCCGCCGCGGGATTTCGCAACGCCCGTGGACAGGCAGCCTTAAGCACAGGACTAATGCTGTATTCTTCTCTCCCCTCACAGAGCGTTGTCTGGGAGGAGAGAAAGAATATGTTCTTCCTGTGCTGTGCAGAATTAGAGAGTGAAAGGTTTTTCTTGAGGTTCCTCAGCATCTCGCATCCCAGGCCGTGTTAGGATCTGAGTGTGGGTAAAGAACACACCTGTAATTGATTTTTTCCTGTGTGGTGGATTGTAATGCTATGCAGACAGCGATCTACTATTACCGTAACCGCTGGCCCGCAGGAGGTCCAGTGCCGAGCAGCCTATAGACTGCCTTGGTCTAGCAAAACTGAAACTGCCTCGGAGGCCGAAATAAGTTTGTGCAGTGACGACTCTGCTCTTGCCTCTAGCTCCATGGAGGTTGCAGCAGCTGTAGAGTCATCAGGCCCGAGTACTGCGATGCCTCCCGCAACGTGGGGTTCCAGGGTTCTTTTTTCACCCCAAATACCGCAATTTGTAGCGCCTCCTGGTGTAGATGACGCAAATTTTGTCCCCATTGATTTGTTTTTTTTTATCATAAATGGCCCGGTCTTGGAATTAATTGTCCAGCAGACAAACATCTACGCTGGTCAGTTTATTGCAAATCATCCCACCTCTGTGTATTCCAGACGATGGATCCTCACAAGTGTCCCAGAAATAAAAAAAATTAGGTAATAATTTTATTAATGGGTTGAGTTAAAAAATCCTGCATCCGCTCGTACTGGTCCACCAGTGCAGTACATGCATTTCATAGATAATTCCCAAGCCCCCCCAATAGTTGACCCTGCCCATGACCGCCTCCATAAACTGAGGCCCCCAATCTCCCTGCTCAAGGAGTCCTTTAAAAATTTGTATACCCTCGCTATAAACCTGTTCGTTGACGAGTCCATAATGAGCTGCAAGGGCCGTCTTTCCTACTGGCAGCTTATCGCATCTAAGCTCGCCAGGTATGACATAAAATCACACAAGGTATGTGAGAGCTCTACTGGCTACACCTGAGATTTCTTCATTTATGAAGGCAGGGACCACCAACTTAATCCCCCATATTACCCAGAGAACATAGGCACCAATGGGAAAATTGTATGGGAATTATTGTCCCCATTCCTGCACAAAGGATGCCATGTGTACACAGACAATCAGTATACGGGTATCCCATTATATAAAGCCCTATATGATGCAGACACAGGGGCCTGTGGGACAATAAGGAAGAATAATGGGATTCCCACAACCGCTGGTGTGCAGGCAAGTGGAAAGGGGGGCCGTCATATGCACTTGGGAGTGGGCCGCCATTCGCAGTGAAATGGCACGATGAAAAGGAGGTCTACATGCTCTCCACCGTGGATGCAGACAACTCAGTCGGGGTAAGAGAGAGGAGCTACTACAAAAAGCTTGTCAGCGTCACAGAGTACAACAAGTTTATGGGGGGTGTAAAGCTCTCTGACCAGGTGCTTCAGCCATAACTGGTCAAGCATAAAACCAGGGCTTGGTACAAAAAGGTAGCGATCTATCTTATTTAGATCACTACCTATAAAGCCCATGTTATATGCAAAAATATTGCAGAGAAGGCTGACTTTCCTGCAATTCCAGGAGCAGGTTGTTGAGCTTCTTATATTTGAGACCACCGCACCTCAGGAAGCATTACAGTCTGAGGAGGTGTGAAGGCTCACATAGCGCCATTTTTTACACCTCGTCCCTGTCACAGGGGTCAATAGATCCCCCCCCCCCCCCATAAAAGTTTGGGGTTTGCAGAAAGCATGGAAGCAGGGAGACCAGCTTTTACTGCCCCATGAGCCCATCCCAACCAGACCTCCGTAATCACCCCTGTTTTGAGACATATATCACAGTTTTGAATTATTAATTGTATCTTGGGTTTCGGGAATGCCAAAGAAGGAAGGGTGGGGGATCCCTTGTAGGGTGTAAATTTATTCATTTTTTTTCGGCCTGGAAATTATTCAATTGTGCCCTGAAATCCAATGGGTGTTCCCTCTATTGCAGGACTAGCCATGTGTCCAGTAAGCAGATTGGGGCTACAATGGGGGTATTGCTGAACACGGAACAAACAGGGGTATCGACTTTGGGGTACAAGTCTTCATTCATATGTGTGCTGTGAAAATTTTTTTTTTTTAAAATGACACAATTGGCAAGAAAGGAAAATTGTTATTTTTTCCTTCTGTTTCACTTAAATTCATCCAAAAAATGGTGGGGTCACCATTTAAATGACACAATTGACAAAAAAAGAAAAATGCTCTTTTCTTCCTTCTGTTTTGCTTAAAGGGGTTGTCTCGCGGCAGCAAGTGGGGTTATACACTTCTGTATGGCCATATTAATGCACTTTGTAATATACATCGTGCATTAAATATGAGCCATACAGAAGTTATTCACTTACCTGCTCCGTTGCTAGCGTCCCCGTCACCATGGATCCGTCTAATTCTGTCGTCTTCTTGCTTTTTTAGACGCGCTTGCGCTGTGCGGTCTTCTTCCTGGTGAATGGGGCCGCTTGTGCCGGAGAGCTGGTCCTCGTAGCTCCGCCCCGTGTGCCGATTCCAGACAATCAGGAGGCTGGGATCGGCAATGGACCGCACAGAGCCCACGGTGCACCATGGGAGAAGACCCGCGGTGCATCGTGGGTGAAGATCCCGGCGGCCATCTTGGTGAAGGAAGAAGAAGGAAGAGCGGGGATTCGGGTAAGTAATAATTTTTTTTTTTTTAACACATCCTTTGGGGTTGTCCTGCGCCGAACGGGGGGCCTATGGGGGAAAAAAAAACCGTTTCGGCGTGAGACAACCCCTTTAAATTCATTCAAAAACTGTGGGGTTAAAATGGGCAGTACAACCCTAGATACATTTGTTAAGGGGTCTAGCTTTCCAAATGGGGTCATTTGTGGGTTATGTTTAATCGTTTTGGCAGTTCAAGGGCTCTACATGGAGCAATGGGGCCGAAAATACAGTCCAGCAAAATTTCTGTTATGAAAGCCATCGGCTGCTCCTTTCATTTTGGGCACTGGTGTGCATCTAGACATATTAGGGTCACAGTGGGTATATTTCTGAAGACAGGACAAACAGGGGTATCCATGTTGGGATGCACATCTTCATGTTCACTATAGAAAATAAACCTGTCTTTAAAATGCAAATACATAAAATTTCATTGACTCCTGGAAAAAAACGGGTCAAAATACTCATGACACCCCCTAGTGAAAGCATTAATGGGTGTATTTTTTTATAATGAGGTTATTTGTGGGAGTATCTATCATTCTGACACCTATGTGCCTTTGCAATCTTGGCTTGGGGTGGGAAAACAAAATGTTGCTTAAAATGTCAATAATTATTGTAAAATTTGTAGGTCTCCTAAATTTCTAAAAAACAAAACAAAACAAACACAAAAGTTTTTCAAATGTGCTTCCAGAATAAAGTAAACAGATGGAAATTATTATGTTACCAAAAATTGTACAGTATGTTTGCCCATATTTGACATATTGCAGTTGAAAAGACATTTTTTTTAAATGTTCCCAATTTTGGTGTTTTTTAATAAAGTATACAAATTCTATCAGTTTGTACCACTTAAATAAAGTACAATATGTGGCAAAAAAAAACCAAAAAACAATGTCATAATTACTTGGCTATGCAAAACCTTTGCAGAGTTATTCGATGTTAAATTGAGATGTCAGATTTCCAAAATTTGGCCTGGTAATTTAGGTGAAAACAGGCCTGGTCACTAAGGGGTTAAATAACTTATTACAGTCTGGGGTTTTTAGGACTTTGTCAAAAAAATCTGCATAAATCACATGCCTAAAAACCTAATATGTAAAGCTGGCCTTGTAAGTAACTAATTATGTCTGTCATCAAACATATGCGGCCTCTGAGCTATTTGAAAAAAGGGCATCCAAAAGATTTTACAGCACCGCCCTCCACAAGCCTCATGTTCCTGTCCCTGGTAGATCTACAAGTATTCATTGGGGACACAGGACCATGGGTGTAGGCATGTCACTAAGAAGAAAAAAAGTTTGCTTATCTTTTGCAGGTCATACCCAGACTACAGGCACTTGGTTACATCGTCCATAGGTCAGCAGTAGAAGCACAAGCTTCAAAGAAATCAATGTTAGAAGACAAAAAAAGAACAAACCCAAGAACATGCTACAGCTGAGAAGGGCCCAGTAACATGAGAAAAAATGGGTGGATGCGGTGTCCCTCCATAAAGTCAGGATTTTACAGTATAACAAAAATCCTCCTTTCTCAGTTGCTTCATTGGGGACACAGGACTATGGAATGTCCTAAAGCAGTCCTTGGAGTGGGAAACCCAATGAGAATTTTCAGGCAGAATGGTGAGCCACCGCTGCCTGCAAAACCTTGAGACCAAGACCCACATCTGGGGATGCCAAGGTGTGGACAGAGGAACAGGTGGCAGCTCTGCAAAGCTGAGTGTCCGAGGTCTGGTGCTGCACTGCTCATAAGTTAAAGGGTAAAGGGTGCGGAAATCCTGACGGGGGGATCTTGACCCTTCAGTTGGTAAGCTCTACGAATGCTCCTGCATATGGTCACATTTGAATCTGGAAACCCTCTACATCAACCGTCCAGAATGACAAAGAGAGAGTCTGAGTGCCTGAAGGAAGATGTGGCTGCTAAAGGCAGACAAATGGTCCTCATGACGTACAGTTTATGTAGTGACACCTTTATGGGATGGGAAGGAAAGCGACTAAACAATAACAATAGAAGTTCTTCATAAAGGTGAAAGCCTGAAACAACTTTAGTAAGATATAAAGCCATTGGTCGCGGAATCACCAAGCCCTGATGAAGAATCAGGAAGAAAGAATAGCAAGAGGGAGACGTCGAATAAGAGATCCTCTTGATTGAGGTTATTGGAACCTAGAAGGCCATCTTCCATGAAATGAGTTGCAGGAAGATAGTCCTCATAAGCTTAAAGGCGGAAGACTCGAGAGCATCAAATACGAAATTGAGATAAAAAGACATAGGAAGTGTGTATGAAGGAACCGTATGTGCATCGTCTTGGAGAAAAGTTTTGACATAGGACTCAGAGGCTAAAGGGCATTGGAAAAAAATAGATAAGGCATAAAACTTATTTCAGAGAAATGAGGGCTAATTCCGCATCCAGGCCAGACTGGAAGAAGGACAAGATCAGAAGGAGAGAAAACATTATGGGGAAGAGTATATATATATATATATATATATATATATTAAAGCAGTTTATAAATACATAAGGGGACAACTCAAGGATCTCTCCCATGATCTGTTTATACCCAGAACTGTCATAGTAACAAGAGGGCATCCGCTACGTCTAGAAGAAAGCAGGTTTCATCACCAACACAGAAGGGGGTTCTTTACTGTAAGAGCAGTGAGACTGTGGAACTCTCTGCCTGAGAACGTGGTGATCGCGAAAATCGATGGAAAAGTTTAAGAGGGGACTAGACGTCTTAGAGTGCTATGATATTACAATTAAATAATCAGAAGGGTTGATGATCTGGGAATCTTCCAACGCCGGTTGTGAAATCAGGTAGGAACTTTGTAAATGTTAATCCAGGGATTATTCTGACTGCCACTATGGAGTAAGGAAGGAATCTTTCCCCCAAAATGGGTTAAATTGGCTTCTGCCTCATTTGGTTTTTTTTGCCTTCGTCTGGATCAACAAGGGAGGGGGGGGGGGGGTTAAATCAGGCTGAACTGGATGGACGATTGTCTTTTTTCAGCCTAGCATACCATGTTACTATTGGTCATACACATGAGATATGATCGCTCCAACTATCAGCATGTCAGATTAAACTAACAGATCAGGCTAACAACAGCTGAAAAAAAATCCAGCTGGGAGGACGGGGCCCGGACTGCAGGGTCTGTCCTCCCTAATAATCCCACAGACCACAGAATAACATCTGCAGCCGCTGACTGAGGAGAATCTGTGACTCCTCTCTGCTGTATTTAGTGGTTACTACTCACCTGGGCGGTTACCTGTAGGAATCTCCTCATTACCCCGCTGATCGCCCCTCACATTTGTCTCTGTAGTATTAATATCGGTCAGATCTTCATCCTGATACAAAAGCTGGGAGTCAGCAGACGGTAGGAGAAGATGTGTGGAAGGTTTTACATGACAAGAAATGATCATTTATCATCATGATGACCAGAAGTGACCTGACAGGAGTAGTTATCTGAACCACATAGCCCCAGGTCTAGCAGCTGGAGATATATATACATATATATATATACACACACATATCAGATGTCCACCACGCCATAATCAGGGCTGGCGGTCTTGCTACCATTTTACTTTTCTCCTTTTGTTATTTATTTGATAAGGGGATTGTTCCATTGATAGGGGATTTTAACAGAGCCCAGGGATTATTGGGTCCTCTGGGGATTCTATTAGGGAGCTTAAGGTAGTGTAGGGTCTTTTTAGGACATTATCCATCTGAGCATTAGTCTGTCTCCTAAGGAGGAGGAGATTGTGCCTCCTGGGATCACACTCCTTGTTTGGGGTGGGTGGTTCTGAACCTTAATCACCAGTCCATAGGGAAGTCTCTTGATATGAACTATATGATCTTGTAGCACTTGAATCCATCTTTATCAAGACAATTAGGTTCCTGATGAGTTGTAGGTCCAACAGAAACGTGTCAAACCCACTTGAACCTCCTCATTAATTTTGACTTTGGCTCAACTATTTTGAGTCAGTGATTAATTCCTGAACTTCAATCTCTCTCTATATAGTGTATCAACTGTGTTAGCCATCTTGTATCATAGTAACTATCTCTGCTCGGATTGGGGCGACTCGTTATTCAAGCTGAATCAATCCAGGAAATTAGAAACACCTGATTTATTCCTACATAAACTCTAGATATTGGCATCTTTGCATTCAGAATTACCCTGATACCTACCGTGTCCCAGAAAATATGACCTACCCTGGTTTTCGGGGAGGCTTGAAATATAAGGCATCTCCGAAAAATAAGACCTAGCCAACCTACATTAAAAAAAAAACAATACTCACCTGGTCTGCGGCGTCCTGATGGTCTCCGGCACTCATTTTGCTGGAGACGGGGTACTCAAAGCCTGGTCACCAGAAAGAAGCTGAGATGGTGGATGGGGAGGACACTGCAGTTTGCCGCAGCACCGCGGGAGACCATCGCGAGGCATTGGGACGCCGTGGACCAAGTATAAGGCCCTCCCTTAAAATAAGACACGGTGCATCTTTTGGGGCAAAACTTAATATGACAGTGTCTTATTTTCGGGGAAAACGCAGTAACATACAGCCACATTCCAGTAGGACACCTCTCTGGCATGCGGGTTACAGACAATCCAGCCAGGAAGTTTTTTTGCTTGGGATTTTTCTTCCATTCTTTGGAGTTATATACTCCTATCTAGGGTTCTTCTCAAAGGGAAGGTTGTGAAGGACAGATTCTCCAACCTTGATATTTATATGTAATGTTTTGTTGGTTTTACTTTTTAGTTAGTCTTTAACCCTTAGTTTTAAATTGATATCAATAAAGGTAAAATTTTAGGGCACTTGTCTGTAATTGGGCTATATTTAAATTTGCGTTCCCTCTGCCTCAGTAAATTTATTGTTATATATTAGATGGCAGTTCAATGACCCCTCAGGAACCTCATACACATGTATATCCGGCATGGCTAGTCACGCTGCACGTTGTCTCAGTGGAGAAGATCAGCGTCTACCAGACACATCCGCTGTTTGTCTCGGGGGATATAAAGGAGCAGATAGATATAAATCCAACCTGTTGGCTCCTTATTCCCACCAGCAGTCTCCACCACCAGAAAACTGGGAGAAGATCCAGACAACATGTAATATCTCTGGTCAGCGGTAATCCTGCCATCTCCACCGGCCTCATCACACAAGTAGAAGACATCTAATAAGACTGAAGACAAGAGCTTCACAGCCTCCTACAGATCAGAGGGACATCTCCATCTACCTGATGGTCCTGTGGAAGAAAAGGACGGGGACATCTCTCTGGTGGGCTTCTCTTACTGGATGGAACTGGAGGAAACACAGACAGACACTGAAGTCATTCTTTACATACAGATAATAAAGTCCCCGTGTATTTAGTCCTGTCTATTACCTGGTGATGGGAGCGGCTGACGGGTCTCCATCATGGCCTCCTTGTACAGATCCTTGTGTCCTTCTAAATACTCCCATTCCTCCATGGAGAAATAGACAGCGACATCCTGACACCTTATAGGAACCTGACAACATAATATACAGTCATCACCCAGAAGCCTCCAGTGCTGTTACTGTATAATGTCCCAGCATTCCCTGCAGTGTCACCTCTCCAGTCAGCAGCTCAATCATCTTGTTGGTGACTTCTAGAATCTTCTGTACATTGATGTCCTCATGTATCAGGGGGTGAGGTGGGGGCCCCGTGATTGGGCTCAGGGGTCTCCCCCATCTATCATTCACAGGGGCCCGACAGCTATCACTAGAGGTCTTCTTCACTACTGTATAATCCTGTATATGAGGAAACAGTAATAAAATATTAGTACAGACATTTCCAGAGCCCATCACCTCTCTGTTGACATTATCTGTTATTACCATAGATAAGGATGATGTAATATGAAATCATCAGAATCTCTCCCCTCTCCAGTGACATCATCTGTTATTACCATAGATAAGAATGATGTAATGTGACATCATCAGAATCTCTCACCTCACCAGTAAGCTGGAAGAGTATTTCTATGGTGAGATTTAATATTCTCTCCACCATCTTGTTCCTGTTCTCCATCCGTGAGTCTATAGTGTAGGAACCTGAAGAAAAAAAAAGAACCAATAGTAAAACCACTAAAATCCCACAGAATAACATACAATTACAGGAGGTATGGAGGAGAAACAGTTGGGGAGATAATGAAGTGTAGATTTTCTCTTCTCTTTAGTCTGCTTTTACACGAGTGTGAAAAATTGCACAAGATTTGTGTGTTGCAAGACGCACTAATTTTGCACGAATATGACCTCCATTCTTTTGAATGGAATCATACACAAGTGATTTTTTTCTAGTGCAGTGATGTAGCAATGGAAAAATCGTGACATGTCCTATCTTCTCATGTTCCTCAGAACACATTGACTGTCCTATTGAAAGCAATGGACAAACATTGTGATCCACACGAGTGCATTGCGATGTTTACCATTAAAAACAAAGCGAAACACTTGCAAATCCTCTACCGCGCCTGAAAGAGGCGCTTGGGATCGCATTCTAGCCTGAAAAACCCCTCACATCAACATGAAAACGCATGTTGGAGAGCGCAATATCGCGCTCGCCCATTAGTAGGTAGCCTCACATGTATGGATTGGAATATCCTGTCAGGGCAGTTCCTCCACGATTTAGGCTGTCAGATCTTCCCACGATCACTTACATCCAATCACTGGGCACAATGGTGATGTCATAATATACAACATGTGACCATTGTAGACAATCAATACAATACAGGACACACCAGTATTAACGCTGCCATATATATATTCAGCCCAGGAGCTACGGGATGCAACAATTGTGTGAGTTCAGCCGACAACAACTAGATAAACTGGGCACATAGTGTTTGTTGGTTGGCAATAGACTCCAGTATGGATAACTGACGGGACAGAAGAGGAGAAGCACTAGATGACGGTTATGATGACAACAAGACTGGACTGCCTGCGGATGAGGCCTGGCTACTAGACAGATGACAGGGATTCAGAGCAGCAGCAAGGTCTTGTTCACATTGTGGGGCATATTGATTGCCCCATGTGCCCTTGTGATGCCACTGCATGTGCTCAGGTAGACCCATTAGTAGATCTGTGCCTACAGAGAGAAATGCAGCAAAAGAGGGAAATAAGAAAAAAAAAATCACTAGCAGCCCTGATGGTGGACTGGCAGTATGTTGTTAGAGCTTCTGACAGGGATAGACTAGTATCTCTTAGGAAATTATAGTACCAGTATTTCTGGTGGTGCAATGCACCATACAGCTCTGCTACATGCACGTCTCACACTCACAGCTCTACTACACGCACGTCTCACACCAACAGCTCTGATACACGCACGTCGCACAGCTCTGCAACACGCACATCATACACACAGCTCTGCTACATGCACGTCACACACAAACAGCTCTGCTACATGCATGTCACACAAACAGCTCTGCTACATGCATGTCACACAAACAGCTCTGCTACATGCACATGTCACATACAAACAGCTCTGCTACATGCACGTCACACACAAACAGCTCTGCTACATGCACATGTCACACACAAACAGCTCTGATACATGCACATGTCACAAACACAGCTGTGCAAGATGTACGTCACACACGCACAACTCTGCTACATTGCTTTTGCATAGGAGCGCCATGTAATTTATGAACTCCAGCATCTCACTGGGGAGACATGTTCACTCGTATCTTTTGCATATTTGCTGCACGAGATTTACAAATTTCAGCTGGTGGCTGAGGTGATATCATGGCTTGTTGCTAGGTCATGTAAGCTGCATTAGCTTCACTGCAGCATTGAACGCTCTATGGGGACATGTTTGCACAACAACAATGGTCTAGTTCAACACTGGACAACGGTTGACGATTAGATGAAGGCTGGACTGGTGTTGGTGGCATTAGCACTTGAGATGACATGATATCACGTTCAGGAGATGTGAAGATAGCGGTGAAGGACTATGCTTTAATGTTGTTGGTCAATATGCACTGCCAGCTATGTATGTGGACATTTGTGAGGTGTCATTTATTGGAGTTTCCACACAGGTGTGCAGCTGTCACACAACAAACTACAAACTGCCAGACTGAGTACTGTTGTATCCATACCAACTAAGGTCACAGGGGTTTGTGGAGGATGTAGTCTTCCCATAATTCCTCATTCAGTGCAGAAGGAGGATAAAGGACCTGCGATGATATCACCATCATGTGAACAGGGGGCAGAGCTAAAAGCCGGTAACTGACATCACAGGTGCTGTCAGGTTCTACATGTAACTCACACATCACACACACATACAAAGTGACAGACAAGTGGTCGTTAGCACTTTGATATGAGCTCGTCTTACAGCTGTCATTACCATGTGTCTCCTGAATTTTCATCTTTCCCTCTTGTGCTACACCCATGTCTGTAGGGCTAATCTAGCAAGACCATTATGGTGTATGGGGAGCTGGGCAGCAGTTTAGCAGAGGCTACTAGTTATCTTATACAGCAGAGTGGGGTCAGTGCGGCTAGCATCACCTAAGCCATCAGCTGTGGACCTATCCATCGTTTGCTAGCAGTAGGGAGTTTGCTATACGAGTTAATACTACTCCAGTCTTTTCTGGCCTCTGTAATTGTTCAGCCCCCGTCTGACAGGATATATATGAGCTCGTCTTACACCTGTCAGCAGCATCTTGGGTTTTCTCCTGATGAACTAGTAGGTGGAGACTAGGGAAACAGGTGGAGACATGAGATGTAAAACCACCAGACTAATGATCACTGAAGATAAGAACTCTCTCTTATCGTTTTCAGGAGAGATTTTCATGAGGATTATTTGTCTAGCAATCATTTTGGTTTGGTCTCTCGGTTTTAGGCCAAATACCCACGGCCGTGTCGGATTCCGCCAGCGGAATATCACAGCGGAATCTGAGACCCCATACTCAGCTTTTCTGAATCCACCACGAGAGTCCCGTCCGGCGAGCCAGCGCGCATACGTATGCCCACGATACTTCTGCTGTGCTCACATCGGAAGTATCGCAAGACAGAAGGCTTCCATTGACTGCAATGGAAGCCGCTTGTGCATTTTTCTGCAGAAAATAGAACATGCTGTGATTCTTCCCCCGCGAGTGGAAAATCGAAGCTGATCTCCGCCCGTGGACATGGGAGAATCATTTAGTACAGCATGTCTATGAACGGCTATTGCAACGGAGTCTGCAGCAGATCTGGCCGCAGATTCCGCTGTGATGATCTGTCCGTGGGCATTGGCCCCTATATTACTGCAGAGGTGACACTGTTAGGGCTCATGCCCACAGCTGTGATGGGCTCCGCAAGTGGCATACCGCAGCAGAGTCTGTCATGCCCCTCCCCCCCCCCCAAAGATCCCATGCTGACCTCCGGATCCACTTGCATGAGTCCCACATGACGCGCCGGCAGTGTCATATGACGCGGCCAGTGGTGGGTTGGGCACGTATTCATGCTATACTTCCGCTGTGACGTATTCCTGCGACAAATAGGACATGCCGCGGGTTATTTCACGCTGCGGAATTCACACTGCGGAACATTCAGCTATTACGTAGGTTCAATAGAATCTAACAGATGCAGTGTAACACAGTGGAAATGAGTCCGTGGGCATTAGCCCTTATTCTTCAACAGCACTTTATACACCTTTTCTTTTTGTTTGTTTGCTGATTTTGAGCTACTCCCCTTCAGAATTGACTAGAGGCGCTCATATAACAGTGTCCTCTATAGAGCTGCCTCAGACGTCTTTTCACTGTTTTCTCTCCATCATAGACAATTTGCATATCTGGGTTCAATTACCAGATTCCGTTTTCTTGGTGGGGCTGAAACATGCTTATGAGAGATGAGCGAATGTGCTCGTTTAGGACAATTACTCGATCGAGCATCACTTTTTTTGAGTAGCTGCCTGCTCAGGCGAAAAGATTCGGGGGCGCTGGGGGGCTGTGGAGCAGGGGTAGCAGTGGGGAACAGGATGGAGCTCTCTCTCTCTTCCCCCCCCCCCACTCTCCTCCGCAGCCCCCCGATTAGGCAGTTACTCGAAAAAAGCGATGCTTGATCGAGTAATTGTCCTAAACTACCATGTTCACTCATCTCTAATTAGTATGTATTGTGTATGGGCAGCGTTTCCATATGCACCCTGCTATGAATAGAGCGGGGAATTTGAAAAAAAAAAAAGGGTCACACTGCACATTCACAGTGCACTCGTAACCCGTACGAGGTCTCTGTCGGCTCTTAGGGTGCTTTTATATGGGACGACCTGTTTGGGCCAGATGCCTGATTAGTCATCCTTGCAAAGATCGTTCAGGTGTTATTGTAGTGGCCAAGTACATACTTTCCTGGCCCCCTCTATATATATCTTACATATAATGTCTTATCTTGGTGCGCTGTGCAATTTGTCTAGTCATTCTGTTATATATATTGCACAGCTGCAGCAAATGATGGGTTAACATGAGACTGGGATATAACTGTTTGGAAAATGTAACAATTTCTTTCTCGCCATGTGGTATGAGTGAGGTTATAAAAGTGTGTGTGAGAGAGCAGGCAAGTGGGAGTCCGCTCTCAGTAGTCCACCCTTCAGGATTCTTCTGGTAGTGCCAGCCACACGGGGGGTACCATCAACTCCCATGTGATGAACGATGGAAGAAGAAAGGTTCCTTATCGGCGCGTACCCCACAGATGAAGAGAGTGTGAGTCCCTATTAAGGAGTGAGAGAATGAGCGATTTGAAAGGTGCAGATGTTTAGGCCTAGTGCAGAAGTACTCTTTGTTTCTTCTTCCTAAGTGGCGATGCTAGTCTAAGTGATCACCACGTAGAGGTACGCTAATTCATTTTGCACATCCAGTTGTCTTGTAGTCTGGGATCACTGGGTGGAGTTACTCTCAAGTTTGTTCATTGTCTGCACTTACGTTTTACTTAAATTGTACATTACATCCAGAACTTGTTTCTAGTAAAGTTTTGCCAGGCCCTGATCATTCCCAGAGTCCTGAGGTACATTACTTTTGTCTGCGGCTCCTTTATTTACCACCGAGGGTCATTCTGATGGGTATCTGTACGGTGACGTCACCCGTGACAAACCCTATTCCTGTTTCCATGTTTATTGGTCATCGCTTTCCGAGGGGTGTATGGAAGAGGCCGAGCGCCGCCCTTGCTGAGGCTATTTACGTCCCTCTGGGAGCGTGGTAAGTGCCACTGTGACAAACCAGCACCTTACCCTTCCAACTCCTCAACGTGCGCCCTATGTCCGGGGTCACCCTACAGGATACTGCAGTACCCCACTTCTTCTGGGCGTCACAAACAGGATAGGATCCTTAATGCCCCATTATCCTGCCTGCGAAACCGCAGAGACACAAGAAAGAAGAAAAATCTGGAAAATCGTAGAAAAACTCTGTAATCTGAAAATGGCTGCACCACTTTTTCATGCCAAAACTTGCTCAAAATGGCGCCCAACCACCATTACTCTCATCTCTCTCAATTGCTTCCGCCACAATTTTCCCGCCAGATGTTTGGCGCCAAAAGGAATCCATTATAGGTCAACCCTTAAGAGGAGGAGTTACCTGTGGCTGCAGACGCCTTACAGCAATCTTTCCATAACCTTAACCTGGGAGATGGATCCAGTGCTCAGACACCTATGGCTACGTCCTACTTCAGATGCTGCAGCCGGACCGTCTGCCAGAAAACAACCCTTCTACTGGAAAGAGAATCCAGAACTTTTACGCTTATCTATTAGCTGTTCTACTTCTCCACTACCTGATGTGGCTACCAGAGAGATGGTGGAACCTTCGCATCCTCTATACATTTTCCGGAGAGAAAGTTACCACCCAAGCGGAATATCCTCCGTTGATATTCATCAATCGGTGGTACTCTGTGGTGAGAGACTATATCCCGGAACTTTTAAGATCTTTTGTCATTGAATTTGACAACTCCCATTTTGCTTTCCACTTCGCTTGGAGGAGGCAGGTTGTCCCCAACCCAGCTTTGCAGCGACCTCAGAGGAGACCTGACACATCTCCGATTACTGTCCAGGACACTTCCTCTTATGAGAGAGACTTTGGGCAGGCTTCTCCTTCCATCACCAGTTGTGCTCCATCAACGAGGAAGTCAGTCAGATCCTGCGGAGCAGCTCCTCGGAAGACTCAGTTGTGGAGGTGCCAGGCAGTAACAGACCATCATCCATCATCACTATAGATGATTCAAAGAGTATTTCCGTCCTTTACAAAGAAAGTGATGGTCATTCAACTTGTCTTATTCCTTTTGTCTGTGGAGAGAAGAGTTATGCATGTACTCCATAGCTATACTAGTGTTCATGAATTCGGTTCAGCCGAGTAGAAAATTCTAAATGTACTTGCAAGTGATATTCTTTACACGCTGTCATAATTAAGAAAGCTAGACTCAGAAAGTGACGCTACTCATTAGTCTCAGTACATTGAGATTGGGTTAATCCTTCATAAAGGTAACCGGGAGGTGGATGGGGGAGTTGTGTTTATAGGTTTTGCCTTGCACACTGCATGACTGCGCAGAGGCCTCACAAGTAAAATGGAAGTAACACACTGAAAATGGTCTGACTCCAGATTTTGCACTCTCCTTTGGAGGCGCGAGGGTCAGCCTGTTTTTAAGTAGGGGGAAACTGTAGTGACCCAGTACACAGTCTTACAGTAAACAGGCAGTCCTTCATAGATAAATGACTGTCTGTTCACATGGGTGACTGTCATTCAGTTTTTATGCACACAAACTGAAGGACAAATGATAAGAGAATGCATTTGGATGTTGTTCAGCGGGGCGTGCACTTACACTGCAGTATGAGCGCGGGAATCTGAACGATTTATCGGCCCATGTCAAAGCACACTGAGTTAATAATCTCCCATTGTTCTACCACAGTTCTCCTCTCCTGGGGTAATCTGCAGACATGGAGTCGGGGTAGTGACAGGGAAAGTATGCTAATGGGGCAACTGGTCAGCAAAGGGGGATAATTGGATAAACGTCTCATTCTAGATTAGACATAAAAAACCAATGAATATTAACGAACCCGGGAGAGAATGTGTGACTGCAGTAATATCATACTTCCATAACAGGCAGGATAAGTGACTACAAGACTATCAGCTTCCAAACACCAGATATTAATATAAAGTCTATAGATACTGAAAATAACCGACATGAACAGCCGTTTGGGTGGTTTTTGCTCTTGTTATGGCTTTTCTAGCTGCAGCAGAGCCGACCATTGCCAGTGTCAGATATCTACTGCCACTAACAGGCTTACAGGATGAACCAACTGGGAGGACGGGGCCCGGACTGCAGGATCTGTCATCCCCAATAATCCCACAGACCACAGAATAACATATCTGCAGCCGCTGACTGAGGAGAATCTGTGTCTCCTCTCTGCTGTATTTAGTGGTTACTACTCACCTGGGCGGTTACCTGTAGGAATCTCCTCTTTACACTGCTGATCGCCCCTCACATTTGTATCTGCAGTATTAATATCGGTCAGATCTTCATCCTGATACAAAAGCTGTGAGACAAATATTGTAAAAGTCAGCAGACGGTTGGAAAAGACGTGTGGAAGGTTTTACCTGACCAGGAATGATCAGTAATCATCATGATGACCAAATATGACCTGACAGGAGTAGTTATCTGAGCCACATGGCTGCAGATCTACAGGCTGTACACATATATTGGATGGCTGCTCAATGACCCCTCGGGAACCTCATACATATGTATATTCGGCATGGCTAGACACGCTGTACGTACTCTTAGTGGAGGAGATCAGTGTCTACCAGACACATCCGCGGTTTGTCTCGGGGGACATAAAGGAGCAGATAGATCTAAATCCAACCTGTTGGCTCCTTATTCCCACCAGCAGTCTCCACCGACAGAAAACTGGGAGAAGATCCAGACAATATGTAATGTCTCCGGTCAGCGGTAATCCTGCCATCTCCACCGGCCTCATCACACAAGTAGAAGACATCTAATAAGAGTGAAGACAAGTGCCTCACAGCCTTCTACATATCAAAGGGACATCTCCATCTACCTGATGGTCCTGTGGAAGAAAAGGACGGGGACATCTCTCTGGTGGGCTTCTCTTACTGGATGGAACTGGAGGAAACACAGACAGACACTGAAGTCATTCTTTACATACAGACAATAAAGTCCTCGTGTATTTAGTCCTGTCTATTACCTGGTGATGGGAGCAGCTGGTGGCTATCAATCATGGCGTCCTTGTACAGATCCTTGTGTCCTTCTAAATACTCCCACTCCTCCATGGAGAAATAGACAGCGACATCCTGACACCTTATAGGAACCTGACAACACAATATACAGTCATTACCCAGAATCCTCCAGTGCTGTTACTGTATAATGTCCCAGCATTCCCTGCAGCGTCACCTCTCCAGTCAGCAGCTCAATCATCTTGTTGGTGAGTTCTAGATCCTTCTGTACATTGATGTCCTCATGTATCAGGGGGCGAGGTGGGGGCCCAGTGATTGGGCTCAGGGGTCTTCCCCATCCATCACACACAGGGGACTGACAGCCATCACTAGAGGTCTTCTTCACTACTGTGTAATCCTGTATATGGGGAGACAGCAATAAATATCACTGCAGACATTTCCAGATTCAATCACCTCTCCAGTGACATCATCTGCTATTACCATAGATGAGAATGATGTAATATGACATCATCAGAATCTCCACCCTCTTCAGTGACATCATCTGTTATTACCATAGAAAAGAACCAGAATCTCTCACCTCTCCAGAAAGCTGGAAGAGTATCTCTAGGGTGAGATTTAATACACTCTTTGCCATCTTGTTTGCATCCTCCTCCATCCTTAATGGAGCAATCAGGAAAATTCTGTTGCATAGAAGATATCAAAAGATGCTCGTACAGTGAAGAGATCTGAAGAAAAAAAAGATGAGCCAATGTGGGAGCTACAGAAAAGTAAAAAACTTCAATAAAACTCAAGATAACGTAAAAACTTTGAGATGTTTACCCCCCATGCCCCATAATAGTATGTACCGCTCCACCCTGCCCCATAATAGTATGTACCGCTCCACCCTGCCCCATAATAGTATGTACCGCTCCACCCTGCGCCATAATAGTATGTACCGCTCTACCCTGCGCCATAATAGTATGTACCGCTCTACCCTGCCCCATAATAGTATGTACCACTCCACCTTGCCCCATAATAGTATGTACCCCTCCAGCCTGCGACATAATAGTATGTACCCCTCCAGCCTGCGCCATAATAGTATGTACCCCTCCACCCTGCCCCATAATAGTATGTACCGCTCCACCCTGCCCCATAATAGTATGTACCGCTCTACCCTGCACCATAATAGAATGTACCCCTCCAGCCTGCACCATAATAGTATGTACCGCTCCACCCCGCCCCATAATAGTATGTACCGCTCCACCCTGCGCAATAATAGTATGTGCCGCTCCACTCCATGCCATAATAGTATGTACAGCTCCACCCTGCGCCATAATAGTATGTACAGCTCCACCCTGCGCCATAATGGTATGTACCCCTCCACCCTGCACCATAATAGTATGTACCGCTCCACCCGGCACCATAAAAGTATGTATCCCTCCAGCGTGCCCCATAATAGTATGTACCCCTCCAGCCTGCCCCATAATAGTATGTACCCCTGCAGCCCGCCCCATAATAGTATGTACCCCTCCAGCCTGCCCCATAATGGTATGTACCTCTCCAGCCTGCCCCATAATGGTATGTACCTCTCCAGCCTGCCCCGTAATAGTATGTACCCCTCCAGCCTGCCCCATAATAGTATGTGCCCCTCCAGCCTGCCCCATAATAGTATGTGCCCCTCCAGCCTGCCCCATAATAGTATGCGCCCCTCCAGTCTGCCCCATCTATATCTATATATATATATAAAGACGAAAGCCCTCACTGACTCACTGACTGACTGACTGGCCAAAAGTTCTCCAACTTCCCGATGTCGCAGAAACATGAATTTTGGCAAAAGCATAGATTATCTCCAAAATAGGAAAAGTAATTAGGTCCCAACTCGATTATTTAATTCTAGCGCAAAAGAATTAGCGTCAAAATTTTACGTACGGAATCTAATTCTCTCACTTCTTGGTGTCATAGAAACATGAAATTTGGCAGGAGCATTGATTATGATTATGTCATAATTAGGAAAAGTTAATGGGTCCCACCTCGATTGTTCAATTCTAAGCGCCAAAAGAATTAGCGTCCACATTTTACATACAAAATCTAATTCTCTCACTTCCTGATGTCATAGAAACTTGAAATTTGACACGGGCATTGATTATGTCATAAATAGGAAAAGTTAATGGGTCCCAACTTGATTATTCAATTCTAAGCGCAGAAGAATTAGTGTCCAAATTTAATGTACGTAATCTAATTCTCTCACTTCCTGATGTCATTTTATATAAAGGAAACGTCGCATGGTTGCCTCCACGTGGTGTTTCCTGGATAACGCAGAGAACTATGCAAAATGGTGAGCATATGTTTTTCCCGGTATCTCTAAAGTAACCACGACTTCATAAGATTTCCCGTGTGAACACCAGATAAACACCAGTACCAAATTAACTCGGGCGAAGCCGGGTATATCAGCTAGTAGTAATAATAATAATAAACTTTATTTGTATAGCGCCAACATATTCCGCAGTGCTTACATAGACAGGGGGAATACAGAAAGACAAAAGTACAAAAAATTACAGAACCACGGTTACAATCGTAATCAGTTGGTGGAAACAATAGGGGTGCGGGTCCTGCTCCAACGAGCTTACATACTACAAGTAATGGGGTGATACAGAAGGTAAAATGGCTGGAGGTGTGCACTGTATCGCGTGATGGAGAGTGAGGGATGCTATATACAGACAACAGTCAGACATTTAGCTATGCGACGGCAGGATCAATATGACTACAGGAGCGATTTACGATGGCTAGCAGGGATTGTGGTCAGTAGGTCAGGGAACATGTTATCAGGCAGTGTATAGAGGAGTTTGTTTAGAGAATGCAGTATGCATCCCTGAAGAGGTGCGTTTTTAGAGCACGCCGGAAGTTTTTCGAGTCCTGGATTGCCCGGGTGTTCTTTGGTAGTGCATTCCAGAGGACTGGTGCTGCTCTGGAGAAGTCTTGGAGGCGGGAGTGAGAAGTTCGAATTAGAGGGGTGTGCAGTCTAGTTTCGTTTGCCGAGCGGAGAGCCCGGGCTGGGTGATGGATGGAGATGAGGGAGGCGATATAGGGGGTCGCTGCACTGTGGAGGGCTTTGTGGATGAAGATAGTAAGTTTAAATTGAATTCTGTATTTAACGGGCAGCCAGTGCAGTGACTGGCACAGGGCAGAGGCATCTGAGTAGTCGCTGGACAGGAATATGAGCCTGGCTGCCGCATTCAGGATGGATTGGAGAGGGTAGAGTCTGGTGCAGGGGAGGCCGATCAGCAATGAGTTGCAATAGTCGAGCCGTGAGTGGATGAGGGCAACAATAAGCGTATTCAGCGTGTCTATGGTGAGAAAAGAGCGGATTCTTGAGATGTTCTTGAGGTGCAGCTGACAGGTTCGGACCACTGATTGGATGTAGGGGGTAAATGAGAGATCTGAGTCGAATATGACCCCAAGGCAGCGGGCGTTTCTGTCTGGGAGTTATGGTGGCGCCACACACTGAGATGGAGATGTCAGGATGAGGTCGGTTGGTGGAAGGATGAAACACCAGTAAGTCAGTTTTAGAGAGGTTTAGTTTTAGGTAGAGAGAGGACATAGTGTTAGAGACAGCAGACAGACAGTTGGTGATGTTTTGGAGGAAAGGTGCAGAGATGTCACGGGAAGAGGTGTATAGCTGGGTGTCATCAGCATAGAGGTGGTAATGGAGGCCAAAGCTCCTGATTGTTTGTCCAACAGGGGCTGTGTAGATAGAGAAAAGGAGGGGGCCAAGGACCGAGCCTTGGGGGACCCCAACAGCAAGGGGAAGAGAAGGAGAGGTAGAGCCAGCAAAGGAGACACTGAAAGAGCGGTCAGATAGGTAGCAGGAGAACCAGGAGAGAGCAGTGTCCTTTAGGCCAATGGAGCGAAGCATACTGATGAGGAGTTTGTGGTCAACAGTGTCAAATGCTGCGGAGAGGTCGAGGAGGATCAGTAGGGAGTACTCACCCCTCGATTTGGATGATAGTAGGTCGTTTGATACCCTTGTAAGGGCAGTTTCTGTCGAGTGTTGAGGTCAGAAGCCAGACTGTAGGGGGTCGAGGAGAGAGTTCTCTGATAGATAGCTTACAAGGCGGGAGTAAACCAGCCGTTCTAGTAATTTGGAGATGAAGGGGAGGTTTGAGATGGGTCGGTAGTTGGCAGCATCAGTCGCGTTCAGAGTCGGCTTCTTTAGCAGTGGGGATATGATGGCGTGTTTGAAAGAAGAGGGAAAGATGCCAGAGGTCAGAGAGAGGTTGAATATAGTGGTGAGATGGGAGATGACCACTGGGCAGAGGGATCGGAGGAGGTGTGAGGGGAGGGGGTCGCTAGCGCAGGTGGTGGGGCGAGCAGAGAAGAGCAGTTTGCAGACTTCTTCCTCTGTTGCTGGTCTGAGTACAGACAGTGAGCAGGAGCTAGATGCAGTGCTGACAAGACTAGGGTCAGGGCTAGTCTGGGATTGGGAAGCTATTTCCTGACGGATGTCATCAATTTTCTTTTTGAAGTAAGCAGCCAGCTCTTTGACACTGAGATCCATCACCGGGGGCTGCGGTCTAAGGCTGAGAAGGGAGTGAAAAGTATCAAAGAGCCGTTTAGGGTTGTGCGATAGTGAGGAGACTAGAGAGGTGAAATAGACTTGTTTGGCATGGTGGAGGGCAAGGTTGTAGGTTCTGAGCATGAATTTGTAGTGGAGGAAGTCTGTGGACGTTTGCGGTTTCCTCCACAGCCGTTCAGTCCTTATAGAGCACCGCCGGATGAAGCGTGTTTGAGGCGTGAGCCAGGGTTGCCGCGTTCTACATCGGATGGCTCGGGTCCTGGGGGGCGCCCTTCATCCAGGGCATGTTTGAGAGCGGTGTTGTAGTGAGCGGCAGCTAGGTTGGGGCAGGCGAGGAGAGAGATAGGGGACAGAGAGGACTGTAGGGATTCAGCAAAGTCCTGGGTGTGAATAGCCTTAAGGTTCCTGTAGGTACGGTAGGTAGGTGGGTCTGGAGAGATGTTAGGGAGCATGACAGAGAAAGAGAGGAGGTTATGATCTGAGAGCGGGAGAGGGGAGTTGGTGAAGTTGGAAGCCGAGCAGAGCCGGAGGAAGACCAGATCAAGAGTATTGCCATCCCTGTGAGTGGGAGAGGCTGTGAGTTGAGAGAGACCAAGGGAGGAGGTGACCGAAAGAAGCTGAGAGGCAGATGGGGAGATGGGGTCATTAGTGGGGATGTTAAAATCACCTAAGATGAGGGTTGGAATTTCACAGGATAGGAAGTGGGGGAGCCAGGCAGCAAAGTGTTCCAAAAACAGGCGAGCAGCACCTGGGGGGCGATAGATAACTGCTACTCGCATGGACAGCGGATGGAAAAGCCGTAGCATATGTACTTCAAATGATGGAAAAGTGAGTGAGGGTACAGGGGGGATGACCTGATAGGTACATTTCGGGGAGAGCAGAGCACCTACTCCTATGCCACACCTGTCATCTGGTCTCGGGGTATGGGACAACTGCAGGCCATTTTAAGACAGTACAGCAGGGGAGGCCGTGTCAGACTGCTGTATCCACGTTTCTGTGAGAGCTAGCAGATATAAAGATTGAGCAATAAAAAAGTCGTGGATGGTGGGGAGTTTATTACATGCTGAGTGGCAGTTCCAGAGTGCACATTTAAAGGAGTCAGGGGAGGGTATGCATGGGCTAGCAGTTGGGCTTGGGAATTTTATTAGTGAGTCCGGTAGGGGGTAATAGCTAGGAGCAGAGGAGGGTGGGCCAGGATTGGGAGAGATATCCCCAGCAGCTAGTAACAGCAGAATAGTGAGGGTTAGCAGATGATTAGGAGATTTATGAGGATGACTGTTATTTTTGTTAGTGGCATTAGGGTGTTTGAGGCTAAGCAAGAAGGTAAAGAGTGCCGCAGAGGTGGGCACAAGAAATAAGTTCTGAAACTGAGAGCAAGGATGAGGACAGAGGTGACAGCATTAGAAATAGCTTTGAAGTGTAAAGTATTTAGGCAGAGTTTGTGGCCTACCTGTCTCCTACCCCTCGAACTGCCATGGTCAAACTGTATCATACTTTCTCCAGCCCATACTTCATCCAGCTCAAATACGCGTGGCATGCATGCTTACACTGATATTATAGTGAAAGTTTAAGGTACAACTAGGAGACAGCTGGGAGTGGCTAATCAGGTTCCAATTGACTAGCCAGCTGACCTTAGCATTGCAAACCTAATGACAGCAAGGATGGGTGAAAGATGCCATTTGGGGGAGGTGGACGGCAGAAATGACTAAAAGTAAAGTTTCATTTACCGATGCAAACAGATGAAATGCAAAATACACAATTCACAGCAAGCAAGCAGCACAGATGATTTAAGCAGAGGGAGATAGCAGGAGTTCAGCTTGGAGTGGGATGATGCAGAAATGAAAGTACCAATGCAAACAGATGAAATGCAAAATACACAAAATATACAAAAATGCATACAAATTAACAGGTAGCTCACGCAGGACCTTAAACCGAACAAAAACAGGGTAAGACATTATTGAGAAACCTGGATCCAGTGTCATCCTTAACTCTTTCTGACAATCACAGAGTATTAAGCTATTCAATATAAAGACGAGGAAAATCCCTACATAACCTAGTGGATCCCAACATCAAGGTGGGCAGCTAACTTACTACCATCCAATAAAAACCTACTAAAGAGGAAAAGCGAAGAACAAAGAAGAGAAGGGGGACAGAGAAGAGGAAAAAAAAGCCGGACAAGGGAAATGTGAGGTGTTTTTTATACTCATCCAGCGCTGTGCCCCTCTGAATTTAGTGGGCAGCATAAAAATCTGACTCCTTTCTAAATCCTGTGCTTGTGCTCTCCCATAAACTTATATACAGCTTTCCTTGATCTGCTCCAAATGGATTTGCTAAACAAGCAGAGCATCTTCCCCAAAAAGGGCAACCCCACTACTGGAACCTAAGCTGAATTTCCTATATGTCCTTAGGTGTAAAATGAAGAAAGTGAATAGAAGAAGACTAGAGATGAGCGAACGTACTCGTTACGAGTACTTACGCACCCGAGTACCGCCATTTTCGAGTGCTGCAGTACTCGGGCGTAAAGATTCGGGGGGCGCCGTGGCGGCACGGGGGGTAGCAGTGGGGAGTGGGGGGGAGAGGGAGAGAGGGCTCCCCCCTGTTCCCCGCTGCTCCCCCCCCCCGCACCGCCGCGCCTCTCCCCGCCCCTCGGCGCCCCCCGAATCTTTACGCCCGAGTACTGAAGTACTCGAAAATGGCGGTACTCGGGTGCGTAAGTACTCGTTACGAGTACGTTCGCTCATCTCTAAAGAAGACAGAGCAGGGCAGAAAAAAAGGACAAGGTCAAAGTATGTGAGGAAGATTCAACAGGACAGTAGCAGGTTGAAGTCCATAAATGGAAGGCACAAAAGAAACATTTAGAAGCTCCAAGGCAAACTCCCCCCCCCCCCCCAACCACTGAGCAGAGCCAGCAAACAAATGTATTACCAGCATTCTGTGCCAAGAGGGGCTAAATAAATACTCTAAAGGCCCTTTTAAATGCAAAAATAATATTTAAAACAGCTGAAAGATTTAGCGATCTATTTGCATAAAGTGTTAATGGTCATTTAACACTTTATCATCTTCATTTACATATAAAATGACCTGCAGGAGTTGTTTGCAGAGCCCAGTGTGTGTTTAAATACATGCTCAACTGTGCAAACAGCTGCTGGCACATTCCATTGTTCTCCTCTTGGCTAGTGTAGACATGTCATGGGCAGAACAGTGTGCAGTCTATTGAAAGATAAGCAAAATGCATTGAAAGGCAATGTGTTTGTTCAGTCTTTCCACAGCTGAACAATGGATATTAAGGCTGCGTTCACACAGGGCGGATTTGCTGTGGAAATTCTGTGCGGAATATCGCTGCAGCAAATTCGCCTGCGGCCGCTAATCCTCCTGTTGGCGAGCCATGTGGATGAGATTTGTCAAAAATCTCGTCCATACGGGATGGCCAATCCGTCGTGGCAAGGCTGGCAGAAGATGGGGCTGCGGCGCGGATTCCCCAGTCGCAGCAAGTTTTTTTTTTTCTATTGCGGCTGCACTCCTCTCAATGGGAGCGCTAGCCGCAATGGAAAAGCATGTGCTCCAAAACCCGCTGCTAAGTGTCGCAGGCTTTCCCAGTGGAAATCTTGTGGTTTTTCGCTGTGGCAAAAGGGCAAGCTTTCGAGTGGGATTCTGCCCTGTGTGAACCCAGCCTAAGTGAACTTAAATCCATTGTTTAAATAAAAAGAGCACGATGCCCGCATTTACAATTAACAATTATTGCTCATTTTTGGCTGTTTGGATAAATTTTGAGTGATAATCGTTGCATGTAAAAGGGCCTGACTGATAGGCTGACTAAGACAATAGATAGCTTAGCCTGCCTATCATTGCTGTAACAGAAGGAAGATGCTTCTCCCTCGGCATTCAGTGCCAAATGCCACCGCTTACTTGCAGGCAAGCGCATTAGTGGACCGCCACTGACGCGTGACGTCACACCAGACCAGCACATGCAATCAAACCTCGTCAATGCAAGCTGCACCATGAAAGCTCGTCATTAAGGTGTTACGCCCAAAAAAATGCAAAAAAGATTATTCTGAAAAAAAAAAAATCTACAAAAAACCCCTTTTTTTTTTTTTTTTTTATAAAAAAGGAAAATAAACTCTGGTAATGTATATCGCCACTAGAGATGAGCGAGCACACTCGTCCGAGCTTGAGCATTAGGGTACTCGAGATGCTCGTTACTCAAGACGAACACCACGCGGTACTCGAGTCAATTGCATTTCCTTCTCCGCATGTTTAGCGCCATTTTCTAGCCAATAGACATGCAGGGAAGGCATTACCACTTCCTGCTGTGACGTGCCAGCCCTCTCCCACCCCACAGTAGTGAGTGACTGGCTAGATCAGGTGACCGCCGAGTACTTAAAGTGGTCCCAACAGCGGCTCGCCTCAGACACAAGCTGGCAGAGGTTAGGGAAGCTGCTGCTGCTGATATAGGGAAAGTGTTAGAGTAGGATCCAGTCTTCAAGAACCCCAATGGTCCTTCTTAGGGCTACTCACTCTTCATAGTGTGCATTACTCTTGTGGCTGGCTGGGAACAGTAGTGCACCAAATTTTTATTTTTAAGCATCTTAGGCTGTGCAGGCCATTTCATCTATAGCGTTCTCAGTCTGCAGTGTATTATGCAGAGTTTAGGGAAAGAGCTGGTGCTGATATAGAGAAAGTGTTAGAGTAGGATTCTGTCTTCAAGAACCCCAACAGTCCTTCTTGGGGCTACATCTCACCGTGCGCATTATAGTTGTGGCCTGCTGGGAGTTGTAGTGCATCAATTTTTGTATTACACCTCTAGGCCTGTTCCCAGCCTTTCAGTAATAGCGTTCTCAGCCTGCAGTGCCGTACAACCAGCTCTCACCGTGAAATAGCTCTCTAACATTTCCTAACCTACTGCGTCTCACAATACCCTTTCCTTGGTGGGGTTGAGATAACCGCAGTTACCAGCACTATCCACTGGCTTTACATTCTTCTCCCACTCCACACAGCCTCTATTATCTACAAGTCTCTGCCAGCGGTAAATTATGGCTAGGTATCAGCGCAAGACAAAGGGTTACTTTTTTCAAGTCACAGCATAGAGGCTCTGCTTTCTACAAGTCTCTGCGAGCAGTAAATTACCCCTAGGTATCAGTGCAAGACAGCGGGTTACTTTTTTCAAGTCACAGCATAGAGCCTCTGATATCTACAAGTCTCTGTGTGCGGTGAACTAAGCCACAGTTATCACTGCTGTACAGTGGGGTAATTTATTTGGGCCCTGCTCTATTCTTAATCCACCATGATGAGGAGTAGGTGTAAGGGTCAAGGACGTGGACACGGACATCCAAGTGATGGTGTGGGCACAGGCCGAGTTCCTGGGCATGGTGAATCACAGCCGGCTGCTGCGGGATTAGGAGAGAAGCAAGTTTCTCGGGTCCCCAGCTTTATATAACAATTTATGGGTCCGTGTGGTAGACCTTTATTGCAAACAGAACAGTGTGAGCAGGTCCTGTCGTGGATGGCAGAAAATGCGTCCAGCAATGTATCAACCACCCAGTCTTCTACGCAGTCCACTACTCCCGGCCTAGGGACTGCAACTCTGAATCCTCTGGCTGCTTCTCCTCCTTCCTCCCAGCCTCCTCACTCCATGAAAATGACATATTCTGATGAGCAGGCAGACTCCCAGGAACTGTTCTCGGGTCCCTGCCATGAGTGGGAAAAACTGGTTCCTCTCTCACCTGAGGAGTTTGTTGTGACCGATGCCCAACCTTTGGAAAGTTCCTGGAGTTCGGGTTATGAGGCTGGGGACCTCCGGCAACTGTCTCAAGAGCTTTTTGTGCGTGAGGATGATGATGAGACACAGTTGTCTTTCAGTGAGGTAGTAGTAAGGGCAGTAAGTCTGAGGGAGGAGGGCCAAGTAGCAGGGGAGGCACGGGGATCAGGCAGCATGTCCAGCGCAGGCAGGGGAACGCTCTCCAAGGCCTTTGCCAGCTTTATGGCTCCCCAGCAAGACTGTGTCACCATTCCCCAGTCAAGGCTGAGTCGGAGGGAGCACTGTAAAAAGATGGTGAGGGAGTATGTAGCCAATCGTACCACCGTCCTCCGTGATGCCTCTGCTCCATACAACTATTGGGTGTCAAAGCTGGACACGTGGCACGAACTTGCGCTGTACGCCCTGGAGGTGCTGGCCTGCCCTGCCGCTAGCATCTTGTCAGAGAGGGTGTTTAGTGCAGCTGGGGGAATCATCACGGATAAGCGTACCCGCCTGTCAACTGCCAGTGCCGACATGCTTACACTCATAAAGATGAACAAAGCCTGGATTTCCCCAGACTTCTCTTCTCTACCGGCGGTGAGCAGCGGAACCTAATGATTCTTTTCGCTGCAACCGGAGAAAAAAGCATTCTCTATCACCGGAAAAAAAGGGGGAATTAGCTTTGTCAATCACTCTCGGATATTATTACTCCTCCTCCTCAATCACTCTCGGATATTATTACTCCTCCTCCTCCTCCTAAAACAGCATGTCATCATGCTGAACTGCCAATTTTTCTGCGCTCAAAAGGCTCTGTTTATAAGTTTTTTTTACAATTTGTCCAAGTTTCACAAGTATTGATACTTTAACAGAAACCAATTTTTTCGTCCAGGCTCTAATACAAATTAAACAACAGCGAGCTGTATCATTAAAAAATGTTTATGGGTTTCACCTGCCCTCACGGTTGAGCAATTTTTCAGTGGTACACTTGTACTCTTGGTACACCAATTTTTCTGGTCCTCGTCTATACTGTTATCTAACTAATTTTTTCCGGCCTTCGCCTACACTCATGGTACACCAATGTTTCAGGGATTTGCCTATACTCTTGCTACAGAAATTTTATAGGGATATGCCTATACTTTTGCTACAGAAATTTTACTGGGGTCTGCCTATACCTTTGCAACAGAAATGTTACTGGAGTCTGCCTATACCTTTGCTACAGAAATGTTACTGGGGTCCACCTATACTTATACTATAGAAATGTTATTGAGGTCCGCCTATACTTTTACTATAGAAATGTTACTGGGGTCCGCCTATACTTTTACTGCAGGATTGTTACAGGGGTCTGCCTATACTTCTGCTACAGAAATGTCATAGGGGTCTGCCTATACGTTTGCTACAGAAATGTTACTGGGGTCTGCCTATACTTCTGCTACAGAAATGTTACTGGGGTCTGCCTATACTTCTGCTACAGAAATGTTACTGGGGTCTGCCTATACTTCTGCTACAGAAATGTTACTGGGGTCTGCCTATACTTCTGCTACAAGAATGTTACTGGGGTCTGCCTATACTTCTGCTACAAGAATGTTACTGGGGTCTGCCTATACTTCTGCTACAGAAATGTTACAGGGGTATGCCTCTACTTCTGCTACAGAAATGTTACTGGGGTCTGCCTATATTTCTGCTACAAGAATGTTACAGAGGTCTGCCTATTCTTCTGCTACAGAAATGTTACTGGGTTCTGCCTATAGTTTTGCTACAGAAATGTTACTGTGGTCCGCCTATACTTTTACTACAGGAATGTTACAGCAGTCCGCCTATACTTTTACTACAGAAATGTTACTGGGTCTGCATATACCTTTGCTTCAGGAATGTTACAGGGGTCTGCCTATACTTTTACTACAGAAATGTTACAGAGGTCTTCCAACACTGTGGGTGCACAAAGACTTCCCATCGCGGTGTTTTACCTATCTGTCACAAATACACGGACTGACTAGGGCAGAAATGTGGGCCGAGGCCAAGGTCCTTGGTGAGGTGAAACTCTCCCATGTTTGGGCACTCTGATGTCTTCCTGTGTAATACCATCTTTGTGCACTGACAGCATAGGTGAACCCAAGGAACTCAAAGACTTCCCCTTGCGGTGTTGAACTATCTGACAACTACACAGAATGAATTGTGTGGGGACACATGGATTTCCCATTGCTATGTAACTCAGGGCACCTTGGGTCACACAAGGTGGAGGCTAGTACTGAGCCTGACTCAGGGTGCGCTCACGTGCTTCCCACACAGAGTATTGCGGGTCCTATCTCGGTCATGGTTTCTCGGGCTTATTATGCCTCCTCCTCTTTCTGCTTGGGGTCTGGGGATCTGCGTTGGCCAGCATGTATTATCTCTCGTGCTACAAATTACCACAGTTATCCGATATACAGGATTGGAGCATTCACAGGAAGCGTTAGTGATTTCATGAGACTTTCACAGGGTCACTGTATACCTGTGGTGATTACTTTTGTGACACCTCCTACTTCAAACCAATCTTTGGTGTTAGTATGTGCTGCTGCTTTGTGGAGATGTGTAGAAGTGCTGGCACCTGAGTCCCCTTTATGCCCACGTTTGCGGCTCCTGACAATTTTGTGACGGAGGTGGCACGGGATTGGAATGATGATTGTACGACAATCTATCATCAATTCTCAACAGCATTGTGGGCTATCGCTCACACTTTCAAAGAGGGTCGCTGCCTGGCCCTGCCAACCCTCTGCAGTGTGTGCCTCCGGTTCCTCCTCATCGCAGACGCACTTATAAATAGACATGAGGGTGGTGTAGCTATGAAGCGAGCGTGTGGCATGAGGGCAGCTGAACGTTGTGCAGGGAAACTTTTGTGTGCGCTGTGGCCGCTGGGTCATTCGGGGAGTTGGAGAGCAATGCCAGCATGTAACCCAGGAAAAGAGGCAGCGGTGTCACACGCAGACAGTGATTGTCCTTGGTTGCAGGTAGTGTGGTGCTTAGCTAAGGTGTGCCCCCATTTTGGCTTAACCCCTTAACGACGGCCCCATTGGGATTCTACGTTCTGGCCGGCTGGGCTTTATTCCTAGAGGACGTAGTTTTATGCATCCTCTAGGAATGACAGCCCTGCAGGCTCAGGACGTGATAGCCCCATGCTGCCGGTTACCGGAGGTAGCCGACAGCATGGAGCTGTCATCCCGGGCCGCGGGACCCCACCCCCGGTAACGCGATCGCCGGTAACCACCGGATACCGGCGATCGCGTTAAAGTCAATGGAAAGTTAAAAACAATTAAAGTTTCAGCTCCCCTTACGGAACGGATCCGTAAGGGGAGCTGAGAGTACTCACTCCCGGTCCTCCGCAGCGTCCGGATCCTCCGGTCTTCTCCCCGGCACTGCCGCCAGCGTCTGCGTGTGCGCGCCAGACGAATTACGTCAAGCGCATGCGCAGAGAGCCGGGAGGAAATTTAAAAACTCCCTGCTCCCGGCTAGAATGAGTAGCTGTCACCGGGAGCCGCTGTATGTGGTTCCCAGTCACATGATCGCTGCTATCCAATGGATAGCAGCGATCATGTAAAAGTAAAAAAAAAGTTTAAAAAGTGTGAAAAAAAAAGATAAAAAGTTTGTTTCATCTCCCCTCATGGATCATATCCATGAGGGGAGATGAAATTAGGTACCTTAAGCCCCCAGATTTATCCGCGGACCTTGCCCGGCTTTTGCGCACGCGTCCGTCGCCAAAATGGCGGACGCAGGCGCAAAAGCCGCAGATTGGCGCGGTAATTTAAAATCTCCCAGCAACTGGCTACTAAATGTAGCCAAGAGCCTGGAGATTTCATGGGCGGCCACGGTACGCGTTTGCCAGTCACGTGATCACCGTTATCGAATGGATAACGGCAATCACGTAAAAGTTAAAAAAAGCTCAATTTTCACCTCCCATCACGGATCGGATCCGTGAGGGGAGGTGAAATTACTTAAATAAGGCCACCGGCGAGGTCCCCTGACGGGATCCTTATCCGCGGACCTTCCCCCAGTTTTGGCGCATGCGCCCGTCGCCAAAATGGCGGACACAAGTGCAGAAGCTGAGGAGGGCAAGAGAAAATTTAAAATCTCCTTGCTTCTGGCTACTAAAGGTAGCCAAGAGCTTAGAGATGTCACGGGGGGCCGCGGTGAGTGGTCTTCGGTCACGTGATCGCCATTATCCAATGGAAAATGGCGGTCACGTAAAAGTCAAAAGACAGTTAAAGTTTGACCCTCTGTTCAGTTTGGGCCCCGTTGTGCATCCAGACAGAAAATTAGGGCCACAATGCATATGTTTCTGAACATGGGACAAATGGGGGTATACATTTTGGGCTGAACGTCTTCATTCCTATGTATGCTGTACAAAAAAAACTATTTTTAAAATTACATAATTGCCAAAAAAACAAAAATCTTAATTTTTTCCTTCTGCTTTGCTTCGATTCATTTAAAAACTTTGGGGTCAAAATACGCAGTACACTGCTAGATGAATGCGTTAAGGGGTCTAGTTTTTAAAATGGGGTCATTTGTGGGGGTCCTCTGTCGTTTTGGTCGCTCACGGGGTCTACAAGTGGCCAATGGGGCCTGAAACACCTTCAACCAAAATGTCTGTTCTGAAAACCACCCGCTGCTGCTTCCAGTTTGGGCCCCGTTGTGCATACGGACAGAAGATTAGGGCCACAATGGGTATGTTTCTGAACACGGGACAAACGGGGGTATCCATTTCTGGGTGAAAGCCTCCATTTATATGTCTTCTGTCCAAAAAAAAATGTTTTTAAAATCACATAATTGATAAAAAAAACAAAAATCGTAATTTTTTCCTTCTGCTTTGCTTTGCTTCATTCAAAAACTGTTGGGTCAAAATATGCAGTACACCCCTAGATTAATGCGCTAAGAGGTCCAGTTTCCAAAATGAGGTCATTTGTGGTTGTCCTCTGCGTTTTGGCCACTCGAGGGGTCTATAAGTGAGCAATGGGGCCTAAAACGCCTTCAAGCAAAATGTCTGATCTGAAAGCCACCGGCTGCTCCTTTCGGTTTTGGCCCCGTTGTACATACGGACAGAAGATTAGGGCCACAATGGGTATGTTTCTGAACACGGGACAAATGGGGATATGCATTTTGAGGTGTAAATCCTCATTTTCATGTGTACTATAGAAAAAAATTCTGTGTTAAAAATTACGTATTTGCAAAAATATGAAATTTTATTTTTTTTACTCTAAATTGCATTAATTCCTGAAAAGAAACTGTGGGGTCAAAATACTCCTGACCCCCCTCAGTGAATACACTAAGGGGTGTAGTTTTTAAAATGGGGTCATTTGTGGGGTTATCTATAATTCTGACACCTATGAGCCTTTACAATCTTGGCTTGGTGCCGGAAAATAAAGCGTTCCTCAAAATGTTGATAAGTAATGTTAAATTTGTACATCTCCTAAATGGTTAAAAAAAAACGAAAGTTTTTCAAATGTGCATTCAAAATAAAGTGAACAGATGGAAATATATATCTGAGCAAAAATTTATACAGTATGTTTGCACATATTTGAGATATTACAGTTGAAAACGTGAAAAAATGACAATTTTTTCAAAATTTTCCTATTTTTGGGGTTTTTAATAAATATACACAAATTCTATGGGTCTATTTTTACCACCTAAATGAAGTACAACATGTGGCGAAAAAACAATGTCAGAATCACTTGGATATGTAAAGCCTTCACGGAGTTATGATATGTTAAGTGACACATGTCAGATTTCCAAAATTTGGCTCCGTCACTAAGGCGCAAACAGGCTTCGTCACTAAGGGGTTAATAGTGGGACCTGGGAGCCTCAGATGCAGCAATGCATGCTGCCCCTGCCCTTCCCTATCCATTTCTGTGGTGTTTCCATGACTTTTTGATATTTTCTGATGTTTCACAAGTCATCAGCTATGCGGAGCATCGGTCCCATACAAAAATGCTTGAGTCGCCCATTGACTTCAATGGGTTTCGTTACTCGAAACGAGCTCTTGAGTATTACGAAAAGTTCGACTTGAGCAACGAGCACCCGAGCATTTTGGTGCTCGCTCATCTTTACTTATAACATAGCTACTAGAGAGCTGGGTATATTAAGGTTTTACCTATACTGCTCTATTGTCTTTTCCATTATATATTCCATATATGCTTGGACTGGTATTATTGTATCTTCACGCCATCGGAAGTATGGGTGGAGACAAGATTTAGGCTGCTTGACAGGCTGGTAATGCGCCCAGGAGCTGATTGGCTGGGATCAGTAACTAAAGGCTCCGGGGCCCAGGTGCAAAAGTTTATCTCGGACCCACTCCCCCACCCCTCCCATCCCACACACACACACCTTTACCAGTACCCATTCAATTGAAAACAATGAGCGATATCGCAGATTTTTTTTATTGCAATTTGGCTTGAGTGAAAACATCGCAAATGAGAATGAAACCAAAATCATTGGTTTCAGAGTCATGCATTTTCACTCACTCTTGCTTGCCCGATTTTATCACAAGTATGAAGATGACTTTAGACTAATTTCACACAGGTGAGTGTGATATCGGGCCATGAATCATGATATCGTGCTCGCCAATATGTGAATTCGAAGTGGATAAGAGGCATTTTTGTATCAAAAACGTGTCGCATCACTTCGAGGAAGTAGTTTCAATGGGGAAACTTCACATTCCACTGCATATGCACCTAGCACATGGTACAATGCTACCGCTGGCCCCATTGAAATCAGAGGGAGATGCGATGCCAGGGCACGCCAAACGATAGGGCTGCAGAGACCTCATATCTCCTGCATATAATTCGATATGTATAGCTGTTATAAGTTAGATATCTCCTGTATATTTTCCAGCAGGATAATTCTCAGCCGCACACACAAGGGGGTCACAGGAGCTTCACAACAATTTCACACTTCCATGCCCGGTCACCAGATTAATATATAGGACCATCAAGGATGCCAACTTCGACAGCCAATGCGTTTGGATGACCTAGAGGCTCCGTAACAGCAAATGTGCAATTGTATATCTCTATGCCCGCCAGTATCACATCTTGTATCCAAGCTGGAAGTGATACCACAGGGTACTAGAGCCTCCATGCCCACATGCATCACATCTTGTATCCAAGCTAGAAACGGTACAAACAGGCTACAAGAGCCTCCATGCCCACCTGTATCACGTCTTGTATCCAAGCTAGAGATGGTACAAAAGGCTACTAGAGCCTCCATGCCCGCCTGTATCACACTTTGTATCCAAGCTGAAGGCAATATAAAAGGGTACTCGAGCCTCCATGCCTGTTTGTATCACATCTTGCATCCAAGCTAGAGACTGTAAAACAGGGTACTAGAGCCTCCATGCCCGCATGTATCACATCTTGTATCCAAGCTAGAGGTGGTACAACAGGGTACTAGAGCCTCCATGCCCACCCATATCACATGTTGTATCCAAGCTAGAGATGGTACAACAGGGTACTAGAGCCTCCATGCCCGCATGTATCACATCTTGTATCCAAGCTAGAAGCGGTACAACAGGGTACTAGAACCACAGTGCCCACCGGTATCATGTCTTGTATACAAGCTGAAGGCAATACAAAAGGGTACTCAAGCTTCCACGCCTGCCCGTATCAGATCTTGTATCTGAACTAGAGGGGGTGTAACAGAGTACTAGAGTGCAGCGTCCCGTAGGGCGACCCCGGACACATGGCATACACTGAGGAGCTGAGAGGGCAAGATGCTGACTTGTCACTGCGGCACTTACCATGCTCCCTCCTAGAGGGATGCACGCAGTCAAGGTCAGGCCAGCACTGGGCCTCTTCCAGACACCCCTAGGAAAGGGATGCCCAATAGATGGTAGAACAGGGAAAGAGTTTATCATGGGTGATGCCACTGTTCCGGTACACACCAGAATGAACTCTGTCAGAGAATAACCACACTGTCTTTGGCGCCATCTGTTTTATGTACAGAGTTTGGAAATGTACCGAGGCTGATGCAGAAGACAGTGTTGTTAGCACTATAGACCTACACACATATACAGGCACATATATACCGTATACACAGAATACTGTACACATACACTATATATACACACACATATACAGGCACATATACAGTGTATACACAGAGCACTCTACAAATACAGTAAATACACACATATACAGTGTGTACACGCACTGTACAAATACAGTATATATATATATACACACACACATACAGGCACATATATACAGTATACACAGAATACTGTACACATACAGTATATACACACATATACAGTGTGTACACGCACTGTACATATCCAGTATATATACACACATATACAGGCACATATAGTGTATACACAGAACACTGTACACATACAATATATATATGCACGTATACAAAGAACACAGTGTAACACATAGAGTATATACACATAGGCAGGCTTATACGTGCACACACAGGAATACTGTCCCATACATGTACCTCCCTTGTGCTTCATCCATCCACTGCCTTTACCAAGGAGGAGGGGGAGGGATGATCTGTGCTGGTGGTAAGTCTTCATATGTTCAAACTGAAACCCGCTGCTGGCCCCGCCCACAACCACTGCCCCATCTTCTTCTCCTGGTAACGGTTTGTCGCTTTCACTAATGAAGCACTGCTCCCTGCTAAGCAGTACAGGCTTTTCTTGCTGCCGCTGCTGCCTCATTAGACCCGCTCCCCTTAGCCACCAATGTGCGCCGAGACTTGCAGAAACCAACTCGCGCATTGACCTGCTACGCAGCCTATTCAGTGTGGTGAGGGGGACCTGTGGGCCCACACAGCTTAGGGGCCGGTTCGCACCCGTGACCCCTGCCACCCCTATGAATATGCCAGTGGTTGGTATCTCCACTGCAGGCGATCTGACAAGCCCATCTGCAAGCATGTCAATGAAAGAATAAAAAACATCATGGCTCTTGGAACAGAATGATATAAAAAACGAGAGGAAAAAATGTTTTTATATCTCAAAATAGAAATAAAATAAAAAAGGCACATCTTTTAGCAGTCCATGTTCAGGAAAATCAAATTTGCAGCTGATGGTGTACATTTATGTTGTAATATTTGTAAATTTTTGGTGCAAATTGTGACAAGATTTGCGACTTATTATTCCAAAAAACTGACTCAAGAGCTTTAATAAATTTCACCCCGAGGCTCTATAGTACTTTCCCTTTCTCTTGTTTCACATATAACAATACTTTGACTGTAGCAGTTTTTTTCTTTTACCTTTTACATTAAAATGAGTTTAAAACAAATGGCTACTTCCATGTGTGAGTTCTCTGATGTGTAAGAAACTCAGATTTGCAGGTAAAACATTTCCCACATTCTGAACATGAAAATGGCTTCTCTCCTGTGTGAATTGTCTGATGTCTAATAAGGTTTGATTTCCTTTTAAAACATTTCCCACCTTCTGAACATGAAAATGGGCACTTCGTCCTGTGAGTTCTTTGATGTCTAAGAAAATCCGATTTGTGGGTAAAACTTATCCCACATTCTGAACATGAAAATGGCTTCTCTCCTGTGTGAATTTTCTGATGTCTGCTAAGTGTTGCTTTCTGTCTAAAACATTTCCCACATTCTGAACAGGAAAATGGCTTCTCTCCTGTGTGAATTTTCTGATGTATGATAAGTGCTGATTTATCTCTAAAACATTTCCCACATTCTGAACATGAAAATGGCTTCTCTCCTGTGTGAATTTTCTGATGTATGATAAGTGTTGATTTATCTCTAAAACATTTCCTACATTCTGAACATGAAAATGGCTTCTCTCCTGTGTGAATTTTCTGATGCATGCTAAGTGTTGCTTTCTGTCTAAAACATTTCCCACATTCTGAACATGAAAATGGCTTCTCTCCTGTGTGAATTTTCTGATGTCTGCTAAGTGTTGCTTTCTGTCTAAAACATTTCCCACATTCTGAACAGGAAAATGGCTTCTCTCCTGTGTGAATTTTCTGATGTATGATAAGTGTTGATTTATCTCTAAAACATTTCCTACATTCTGAACAGGAAAATGGCATATCTCCTGTGTGAATTTTCTGATGTATGATAAGTGTTGATTTATCTCTAAAACATTTCCTACATTCTGAACAGGAAAATGGCTTCTCTCCTGTGTGAACTTTCTGATGCATGCTAAGTATTGATTTATTTCTAAAACATTTCCCACATTCTGAACAGGAAAATGGCTTCTCTCCTGTGTGAATTTTCTGATGCATGCTAAGTCTTGATTTAGATCTAAAACATTTCCCACATTCTGAACATGAAACTGGCTTTTCACCTGTGTGAGTTTTCTGGTGCCTGCTAAGTGCTGATTTATCTCTAAACCATTTCCCACATTCTGAACATAAAAATGGCTTCTCTCCTGTGTGAGTTCTATGATGTTTGACAAGACTTGCTTTCTCAGAAAAGCATTTCCCACATTCTAAACATGAAAATGGCTTCTCTCTTCCTGCGTGCGTGCTGCAATGTCTGACAAGTTTAGGTTTGTCTCTAAAACATTTTCCACATTCTGAACATGGAAATGGCTTCTCTCCTGTGTGATCTCTCTGATGTAGGACAAGTTCCAATTTCTCTCTAAAACATTTCCCACATTCTAAACATGAAAATGGCTTCTCTCTTCCTGCGTGCGTGCTGCAATGTCTGACAAGTTTAGGTTTGTCTCTAAAACATTTTCCACATTCTGAACATGGAAATGGCTTCTCTCCTGTGTGATCTCTCTGATGTAGGACAAGTTCCAATTTCTCTCTAAAACATTTCCCACATTCTGAACATGAGAATGGCTTCTCCCCTGTGTGAATTTTCTGATGTCGGACAAAACTTGATTTGAAAGAAAAGCATTTCCCACATTCCGAACATGAAAATGGCCTTTCCCCTGTGTGATTTCGTTCATGTTCAACAAGTTGTGATTTCAGTCTAAAACAGGTCCCACATTCTGAACATGAAAAAGGCTTCTCTCCTGTGTGAGTTCTCTGATGTGGGACAAGTTGTGATTTCACTCTAAAACATTTCCCACATTCTGAACATGAAAACGGCTTCTCTCCTGTGTGAGTTCTCTGATGTGGGACAAGTTGTGATTTCACTCTAAAACATTTCCCACATTCTGAACCTGAAAACGGCTTCTCCCCTATGTGAGCTCTCCAATGTCGGATAAATTCGGTTTGAAGTCTAAAACATCTCCCACATTCTGAACATGGAAATGTCTTTCTCCCCGTATGAGCTCTTTGTTGTTCTCCCCTTTTGTGACTTTTCTTCTGTTTATTAGGCTGTGATGAATCGGATGATAGGGCCTGTATAAGAGGATCAGATGATGGATCTTTGCTGTGAAGGGCTGAGGGAATATCTCGGATAATGGCAGGTTCTTCACATGCATCTTGTGTGATACCACAATCATCTGCATTACAAATGGCAGATATGAGGCGTCTCTCTGAGCTCCCGGTACCGTCATCTGCCAAGAATAAAGCTGAGCTTACTAATTTTTTTTAATAACCTTAAGGCCAGCTGCACACGGCCGTGACGGGCTCCGCCGTGGAATTCCGCAGCGGAGCCTGTCACGGCGCCCCCCAGGAGACCCCAAACTTACCTGCGGATCTGGCGTTTTCGCTCCCGCATGACGCTTCCCCGCCCACCACCACCGCGTCATGCGACACGCCGGCCACGTCACATGACACACCCACCGCGTCACATGACGCGCCGGCCGTGTCATATGACGCGGTGGGCGGGGAAGCGGTTTCCCGCTATCTTCCGCTGTGCTACAGTGGAAGATAGCATGAATGGACGGCTTCCATTGACTGCAATGGAAGCCGTCCGCACGTACACCCGCGGCAAATAGAGCATGCCGCAGGTGAGGTCGGGTGAATTCACGGGGCGGAATTCCGCGGTGGAATTCCACACCGTGAGCCCTGAGCAATTAGGTTCAATAGAACCTAATAGCTGTGGGCAACGCAGCAGATTTCCGCCGCGAATTACGCGGCGGAAATCCGTCAGTGTACAGGGGGCCTAAAATTGATATAGAAATTTTTAACATTTATATATAAACATTTAGTTGAAAACTACAAGTCACGTAGTATTTATTAAACAAGACAGTGGTGGAAAAACAGATCACAATCTAACAGAAGACCTCACAGTGAGTACCAGTAAATCATGATGTTTGGCCACAGGATGTTCTCTTGCAGTTTTCCCCTTCTGTGGTGAAGTCTCCATCTTCATAGGTCCGTGTATCAGTGAACCTGTCACCATTATTCTACTAAATGCTTAGTGGAGAATCATAAAGGTTCTTGTGAGTCAGTGCTGTTAGGTGGTGTCCATTTCCCATACTCCCTGACACCTACCTGCCCCTTAATCATTTAGATAGTGATCGGGACAGCACCTTAACAATAATATTATAAGTAATAATAAAGATAAAGAAGCTCCTTCTTAGAAGAAGTGGGACTTAACCTGGCGCCAACCTGGTGCCAAGTGGGGGTCCCTGGTAGAGGAAACCAGTCCACTGGCACCTGAAGTCCTGGCTGGCTTTAAAATTGGTACATTGTTTCCCACTCAACAAGTGTCCAGGGATATGGAGAGCAACGTGAGGGAAGACCCAGACCACTTAAATATAATGGGTGATGGCAATAAAAGTCTGTGTCAGAGAAAAGTATAAAAAAAACCTCCGCGCCCCTGACGTCCACTGGAATAATAGTAAATAAACAGGGACATGCGACGCGTTTGTGCAGTGACAACTCTGCTCTTGCCTCTAGCTCCATGGAGGTTGCAGCAGCTGTAGAGTCATCAGGCCCGAGTACTACGATGCCTCCCACAATGTGGGATTCCAGGGTTTTGTCACCCACCCCCAAATACCGCAATTTGCAGCGCCTCCTAGTGTAAATGTGAATGTTGCAAATTTTGTCCCCATTGATTTGTTTTATTTGATCATGAATGGCCCGGTCTTGGAATTAATTGTCCAGCAGACAAACATCTACGCTGGACAATTTATTGCAAATCATCCCACCTCTGTGTATTCCAGACGATGGATCCCCACAAGTGTCCCAGAAATAAAAAAAAATTGGGGTAATAATTTTATTAATGGGTTGAGTTAAAAAATCCTCCATCAGCTCGTACTGGTCCACCAGTGCAGTACATGGCCCCCCCCCCCCCCCCCCCCCGCTTTCAAAGTCTCCCCAATAGTTGACCCTGCCCATGACCGCCTCCATAAACTGAGGCCCCTAATCTCCCTGCTCAAGGAGTCCTTTAAAAATTTGTATACCCCCGATATAAACCTGTCCATTGAGGAGTCCATAATGAGCTGCAAGGGCCGTCTTTCCTACTGGCAGTTTATCGTATCTAAACTCGCCAGGTATGCCATAAAATTATACAAGGTATGCGAAAGCGCTACTATCTACACCTACAATTTCTTCATTTATGAAGGCAGGGACCACCAACTTCATCCCCCGTATTACCCAGAGAACATAAGCACAAATAGGAAAATTGTATGGGAATTATTGTCCCCATTCCTGCACAAAGGATGCCATGTCTACACAGACAATCAGTATACGGGTATCCCATTATACAAAGCCCTATATGATGCAAACACAGGGGCCTGTGGGACAATAAGGAAGAAAAGAGTGGGACTCCCACAACCGCTGGTGTCCAGGCGAGTGGAAAGGGGGGCCGTCGTATGCACGTGAGTGGGCCGCCATTCGCAGTGAAATGGCACGATGAAAAGGAGGTCTACATGCTCTCCACCGTGGATGCAGACAACTCAGTCGGGGTAAGAGAGAGGAGCTACTACAAAAAGCTTGTCAGCGTCACAGAGTACAACAAGTTTATGGGGGGTGTAAAGCTCTCTGACCAGGTGCTTCAGCCATAACTGGTCAAGCATAAAACCAGGGCCTGGTACAAAAAGGCAGCGATCTATCTTATTTAGATCACTACCTATAAAGCCCATTTTATATGCAAAAATATTGCAGAGAATGCTGACTTTCCAGGAGCAGGTTGTTGAGCATCTTATATTTGAGACCACCGCACCTCAGAAAGCAGTACAGTCTGAGGAGGTGTGAAGGCTCACATAGCGCCATTTTTTACACCTCATCCTTGTCACGGGGGTCAATAGATTCCCCCTATAAGAGTTTTGGGTTTGCAGAAAGCATGGAAGTAGGGATACCAGCTTTTACTGCCCCATGAGCCCATCCCAACCAGACCTCCGTAATCACCCCTGTTTTGAGACATATCACACAGTTTTACATTATTAATTGTATCTTGGGTTTCGGGAATGCCAAAGAAGGAAGGAAGGGTGGGGGATCCCTTGTAGGGTGTAAATTTATTCATTCTTTTTCGGCCTGGAAATTATTTAATTGTGCCCTGAAATCCAATGGGTGTTTCCTCTATTGCAGGACTAGCTATGTGTCCAGTAAACAGATTGGGGCTACAATGGGGGTATTGCTGAACACGGAACAAACAGGGGTGTCCACTTTGGGGTGCAAGTCTTCATTCATATGTGTGCAGAACAAAAAAAGAATTGACACAATTGGCAAGAAAGGAAAATTGTTATTTTTTTTCCTTCTGCATTACTTAAATTTATTCAAAAACTGTGCGGTCAAAATATCCAGTACACCCCTAGATAAATTCATTGAGGGTTCTAGTTTTCTAAAAGCGGTCATTTTTGGGGGTTCTTTATTATTTTGGCCGCTCAATGGCTCTACCTCTATGCAGTGGGGTCTGAAGCACCTTCATGCAAACTTTCTGTTCTAAAAGCCACCGGCTGCTCCTTTTGGTTTAGGCCCCGTTGTGCATCCAGACATAAGATTAGGGCCACAATGTAACATATCTGAACACAGCACAAACGGGGGTATCCGTTTTGGGGTGCAAGTCTTCATTCATATGTGTGCTGTGCAAAAAAAGCTTTTATTAAAATGACACAATTGGCAGAAAAAATGAAAAATGCTCTTTTCTTCCTTCGGTTTTGCTTAAATTTATTCAAAAACGGTGGGGTCAAAATAGGTAGTACACCCCTAGATACATTTGTTAAGGGGTCTAGCTTTCTAAATGGGGTCATTTGTGGGTTATGTTTATTCGTCTTGGCAGTTCAAGGGCTCTACATGGAGCCTAAAATACAGTCCAGCAAAATTTCTGTTATGAAAGCCATTGGCTGCTCCTTTCATTTTGGGCCCCGTTGTGCATCTACACATAATATTAGGGCCACAGTGGGTATGTTTCTGAATACAGCACAAACAGGGGTATCCATTTTGGGATGCACATTTTCATTTTCATGTTCACTATAGAAAATAAACCTGTCTTTAAAATGACATATTTGCAAATATATGAAATATTATTTTTTCTTCTCTAAATTTTATTGACTCCTGGAAAAAAAAACTAATCAAAATACTCATGACACCCTTAGTGAAAGCATTAAGGGGTGTATTTTTTAAAATGAGGTCATTTGTGTGAGTATCTATCATTCTGACACCTATGTGCCTTTGCAATCTTGGCTTGGTGTGGCAAAACAAAATGCTGCTTAAAATTTCAATAATTATTGTAAAATTTGTAGGTCTCCTAAATTCCTAAAAAAAAAACACTAAAGTTTTTCAAATGTGCTTCCAGAATAAAAGTTAACAGATGGAAATATATGTCATTAAAAAAATTTGTTTGCCGATATTTCACATACTGCAGTTGAAAATATGAAAAAATTACAATTTTAAAAAAATGTTCCCAATTTTGGTGTTTTTAATAAAATCTATCGGTTTGTACCACCTAAATAACGTACAATATGTGGCAAAAAGAAAACCCTGTCATAATTACTTGGCTATGCAAAACCTTTGCAAAGTTATTCAATGTTAAATTGACATGTCAGATTTCCAAAATTTGGCCTGGTAATTTAGGTGAAAACAGGCCTGGTCACTAAGGGGTTAAATAACTTATTACAGTCTGGGGTTTTTTTTTAGGACTTCATCAAAAAATCTGCATAAACAACATGCCTAAAAACCTTATATGTAAATCTGGCCTTATAAGTAACTAATTATGTCTGTCATCAATCATATGCGGCCTCTAAGCTATTTGAAAAAAGGGCATCAAAAAGATTTTACAGCACCGCCCTCCACAAGCCTCAGGTTCCTGTCCCTGGTAGATCTACAAGTATTCATTGGGGACACAGGATCATGGGTGTAGGCATGGCACTAAGTAGAAAAAAAAAAAAAAAAAAAATCGCTTATCATTTGCAGGTCATACCCAGACTACAGGCACTTGGTTACATCGTCCATAGGTCAGCAGTAGAAGCTTCAAAGAAACCAATGTTAGAAGACAAAGGAACAGAACAAACCAAGAACATGCTACAGCTGAGAAGGGCCCAGTAACATGAGAAAAAAATGGGTGGATGCGGTGTCCCTCAATAAAGTCAGGATTTTACAGTAAGACAAATATCCTCCTTTCTCAATTGTTTCATTGGAGACACATGACTATGGAATGTCCTAAAGCAGTCCTTGGAGTGGGAAACCCAATGAGAATTTTCAGCCAGAATGGTGAGCCACCGCTGCCTGCAAAACCTTGAGACCAAGACCCACATCTGGGGATGCAAAGGTATGGACAGAGGAACAGGTGGCAGCTCTGCAAAGCTGAGCGTCCGAGGTCCGGTGCTGCACTGCTCATAAGTTACCCAACGAATGGGTAAAGGGTGCGGAAATCCTGAAGGGAGATCTTGACCTTTCAGTTGGTAAGCTCTACGAATGCACCTGTATATCGTCACATTTGAATTTGGAAACCCTCTACATCAACCGTCCAGAATGACAAAAAGGGAGTCCGAGTGCCTGAAGGAAGATGTGGCTGCTAAATGCAGACAAATGGTCTTCACGGCATATAGTTCATGTAGTCACACCTTTCTGGGATGGGAAGGAAAGCGACTAAACAATAACAATAGAAGTTCTTCATGAAGGTGGAAGCCTGAAACAACTGTAGTAAGATATGAAGCCATTGGTCGCGGAATCACCAAGCCCTGATGAAGAATCAGGAAGAAAGAATGGCAAGAGGGAGACGCCGAAAAAGAGATCCTCTTGATTAAAGTTATTGGAACCTAAAAGGCCATCTTCCAAGAAAGGAGTTGCAGGGAGATAGTCCGCATAAGCTTAAAGGCGGAAGACTCGAGAGCATCAAATACGAAATTGAGATAAAAAGACATAGGAAGTGTGTACGGAGTATCCGTATGTGCATCGTCTTGGAGAAAAGTTTTGACATAGGACTCAGAGGGTGAAGGCCATTGGAAAAAAATAGGTAAGGCATAAAACTTATAAACTTATTTCAGAGAAATGGGGGCTAATTCCGCATCCAGGCCAGACTGGAGGAAGGACAAGATCGGAAGAAGAGAAAACCTTATGGGGAAGAGTATGTATGCACACACACATATATATATATATATATATATATATATATATATATATATATATATATACTGTATATATTACATACACACATACACATTAAAGCAGTGTATAAATACATTAGGGGACAACTCAAGGATATCTACCATGATCTGTTTATACCCAGAACTGTGATGGTAACAAGAGGGCATCCTCTACGTCTAGAAGAAAGCAGGTTTCATCACCAACACAGAAGGGGGTTCTTCCCTGTAAGAGCAGGGAGACTGTGGAACTCTCTGCCTGAGAACGTGGTGATGGCAAAAATCGATGGAGGAGTTTAAGAGGGGACTAGACGTCTTAGAGTGCTATGATATTACAAGTTATAGACAGTAAATAACCAGAAGGGTTGTTGATCTGGGAATCTTCCAACTGCCGATTGTGAAATCAGGTAGGAACTTTGTAAATGTTAATCCAGGGATTATTCTGACTGCCACTATGGAGTGAGGAAGGAACCTTTACCGCAAAATGGGTTAAATTGGCTTCTGCCTCATTGGGGGTTTTTTCCTTCCTCTGGATCAACAAGGGGGGGGTAAATCAGGCTGAACTGGATGGACGATTTTTTTTTTTCAGCCTAGCATACCATGTTACTATTGGTCATACACATGAGATATGATCGCTCCAACTATCAGCATGTCAGATTAAACTAACAGATCAGGCAGAGGTCTTGGTCAAACTGACAACTCATAAGCTGTATGTGTCTGAGCATGCCACACATGTAGAGTTTGCTAACAAAAGATTAAAAAATCCAGCTGGGAGGACGAAGTTTGGACTGCAGGATCAGCTTGAGGAAGGCCAACACGGCGTAATGGGACAATAAAAAGTCTTGGTACTTTTCTACATCCGTTTATGCTGCCAGTCATTGCTCTTGTGGATGTTTGTTGGGAACCTTTCTGGTTTAGCTTCTGATCTGGCTCTTGCCTTTACTGGCCTGACCCTGGAATGGGAATATTTTGTACTGCTGGTGGGATTTATTATATCCTCATGGACTGCATGATCTGTCATCCCCAATAATCCCACAGACCACAGAATAACATATCTGCAGCCGCTGACTGAGGAGAATCTGTGACTCCACTCTGCTGTATTTAGTGGTTAATACTCACCTGGGCAGTTACCTGTAGGAATCCCCTCTTTACACCGCTGATCGCCCCTCACATTTGTCTCTGTAGGATTAATATCGGTCAGATCTTCAACCGGATACAAAAGCTGTGAGACAAATTTTGTAAAAGTCAGCAGACGGTTGGAGAAGTCGTGACCTGACAGGAGTAGTTATCTGAGCCACATAGCTCCAGATCTAGCAGCTGGATATATATATATATATATATATATATATATATATATATATATATATATATATATATATATATATATATATATATATATATATATATATATATATATACATACACACACACACTAGATGTCCACCACTCCATAATCAGGCCTGGCGGTCTTGCTACCATTTTACTTTTCTCCTTTTGTTATTTATTTGATTAGGGGATTGTTCCGTTGATAGGGGATTTTAACAGAGCCCAGGGATTATTGGGTCCTCTGGGGATTCTATTAGGGAGCTTAAGGTAGTGTAGGGTCTTTTTAGTACATTATCTATCTGAGCATTAGTCTGTCTCCTAAGGAGGAGGAGATTGTGCCTCCTGGGATCACACTCCTTGTTTGGGGTGGGTGGTTCTGAACCTTAATCACCAGTCCATAGGGAAGTCTCTTGATATGAACTATATGATCTTGTAGCACTTGAATCCATCTTTATCAAGACAATTAGGTTCCTGATGAGTTGTAGGTCCAACAGATACATGTTAAACCCACTTGAACCTCCTCATTAATTATGACTTTGGCTCAACTATTTTGGGTCAGGGATTAATTCCTGAACTCCAATCTCTCTCTATATAGTGTATCAACTGTGTTAGCCATCTTGTATCATAGTAACTATCTCTGCTCGGATTGGGGCGACTCGTTATTCCAGCTGAGTCAATCCACTAAACAGGCATTAACAGGAAATTAGAAACACCTGATTTATTTCTACATAATCTCTGGATACTGGCACCTTTGCATTCAAAATTACCCAGATACCTACCATGTTTCCCCCAAAATAGGACCTACCCGGATAATAGGACCTACCCCATTTTTTGGGCAGGCTTGAAATAAGACCTAGCTAACCTGCATAAAAATAAAAATACTCACCTGGTCCTCGGCGCTGCGGCAAACTGCAGTGTCCTCCCAGTCTACCATCTCAGCTTCTTTCTGGGGATGGGGCATTGCCAGAGACCATCACGAGGCATCGGGACGCCGCAGACCAGGTATAAGAGTCTCCCTCTCCCCGAAAATAAGACACTGTGCCACTTGGGGGCAAAAATTAACATAAGACAGTGTCTTATTTTTGGGGAAACATGGTGGCATACAGCCACATTCCTGTAAGACACCTCTCTGGCGTGGGGGTTAGAGACAATTCAGCCAGGGAGGTTTTTTTCCCCATTCTTTTTGAGTTATATACTCCCATCTAGGGTTCCTCTCAAAAGGAAGGTTGTAGAGGCCGGTTCTCAAACCTTGATACTTATATGTAATGTTTTGTCTGTTTTACATGTTAGTTAGTCTTTTAACCCTTAGTTTTAAATTGATATCAATAAAGATAAAATTTTAGGAGATTTGTCTGTGAATGGGCTGTATTTAAATTCGGGTTCCTTCTGCCCCAGTGAAATCATTTTTATATATTAGATGGCGACTCAATGACCCCTCAGGAGCCTCATACACATGTATATCCGGCATGGCTAGACATGCTGCATGTTGTCTCAGTGGAGGAGATCAGCGTCTACCAGACACATCCGCTGTTTGTCTCGGGGGACATAAAGGAGCAGATAGATATAAATCCAACCTGTTGGCTCCTTATTCCCACCAGCAGTCTCCACCGCCAGAAAACTGTAATTAGAGATGAGCGAGCACCAAAATGCTCGGGTGCTCGTTACTCGGGACGAAAATTTCGCGATGCTCGAGGGTTCATTTCGAATAACAAACCCCATTGAAGTCAATGGGCGACCCGAGCATTTTTGTATATCGCCGATGCTCGCTAAGGTTTCCATGTGTGAAAATCTGGGCAATTCAAGAAAGTGATGGGAACGACACAGCAACGGATAGGGCAGGCGAGGGGCTACATGTTGGGCTGCATCTCAAGTTCACAGGTCCCACTATTAAGCCACAATACCAGCAAGAGTGGGCCCCCCCCCCCTCCCAACAATTTTTACCTCTGAAAAGCCCTCATTAGCAAGGCATACCTTAGCTAAGCACTACACTACCTCCAACAAAGCACAATCACTGCCTGCATGACACTCCGCTGCCACTTCTCCTGGGTTATATGCTGCCTACCCCCCCTTCCCGCACGATCCAGTGTCCACAGCACACACCAAAGTGTCCCTGCGCAGCCTTCAGCTGCCCTCATGCCACGCCACCTTCATGTCTATTTATAAGTGCGTCTGCCATGAGGAGGAACCGCAGGCACACACTGCAGAGGGTTGGCACGGCTAGGCAGCGACCCTCTTTAAAAGGGGCGGGGCGATAGCCCACAATGCTGTACAGAAGCAATGAGAAATCCAATCCTGTGCCACCTCCATCAGGAGCTGCACACGTGGGCATAGCAATGGGGAACCTATGTGCCACACACTATTCATTCTGTCAAGGTGTCTGCATGCCCCAGTCAGACCGCGTTTTTTTATAAATAGTCACAGGCAGGTACAACTCCGCAATGGGAATTCCGTGTGCACCCACAGCATGGGTGGCTCCCTGGAACCCACCGGCGGTACATAAATATATCCCATTGCAGTGCCCAGCACAGCTGAGGTAATGTCATGTTTAATGCAGGTGGGCTTCGGCCCACACTGCATGCCCCAGTCAGACTGGGGTTCTTTAGAAGTGGACACATGCAGTTACAACTCCGTGTGGACCGACAGCATGGGTGGGTGCCAGGAAGCCACCGGCGGTACATAAATATATCCCATTGCATTGCCCTGCACAGCTGAGGTAATGTTATGTTTAATACAGGTGGGCTTCGGCCCACACTGCATGCCCCAGTCAGACTGGGGTTCTTTAGAAGTGGACACATGCAGTTACTACTCCGTGTGGACCGACAGCATGGGTGGGTGCCAGGAAGCCACCGGCGGTACATAAATATATCCCATTGCATTGCCCTGCACAGCGGAGGTAACGTCAGATAAAATACAGGTGGGCTTCAGTCCACACTGCATGCCCCAGTCAGATCGGTGTTTTTAATACATAGACACAGGCAGGTACAACTCCCTAATGTGAGGTCCGTGTGGACCGACAGCATGGGTGGCTCCCTGGAACCCACTGGCGGTACAAAAATATATCCCATTGCAGTGCCCTGGACAGCAGAGCTAACGTCTGATTAAATACAGGTGGGCTTCGGCCCAAACTGCATGCCCCAGTAAGGCTCTGGTTTTTTATAAGTATACACAGGCACGTACATCTCCCTAATGGGAAGTCCATGTGGACCGACAGCATGGGTGGGTCCCAGGAAGCCACTGGCGGTACATAAATATATCCCATTGCAGTGCCCAGCACAGCTGAGGTAATGTCAAGTTTAATGCAGGTGGGCTAAAAATTAATAGGATTACACTGTAGGCGAGGGCCAAAAAAAATTGGTGTACCAACAGTACTAATGTACGTCAGAAAAATTGCCCATGCCCAACCAAGAGGGCAGGTGAAACCCATTAATCGCTTTGGTTAATGTGGCTTAATTTGTAACTAGGCCTGGAGGCAGCCCAGTTAAAATAAAAATTGGTTCAGGTGCAAGTTTCAACACTTTAATGAGAATTGAAACGTATAAAAATTGTTTACAAAAATTATATTCGGCATGATTACGTGAGGTTTCAGGAGGAGGAGCAGGAGAAGGAGGATGAATATAATACACAGATTGAGGAAGCTAAAAGGTCCCCGTTTTTGATGGTGAGAGAGAACGATGCTTCCATCCGCGGGTGCAGCCTACGTATTGCTTAGGTATCGCTGCTGTCCGCTGGTGGAGAAGAGAAGTCTGGGGAAATCCAGGCTTTGTTCATCTTGATGAGTGTAAGCCTGTCGGCACTGTCGGTTGACAGGCGGGTACGCTTATCCGTGATGATTCCCCCAGCCGCACTAAACACACTCTCTGACAAGACGCTAGCCGCAGGACAAGCAAGCACCTCCAGGGCATACAGCGCTAGTTCAGGCCACGTGTCCAGCTTTGACACCCAGTAGTTGTAGGGGGCAGAGGCGTCACCGAGGACGGTCGTGCGATCGGCTACGTACTCCCTCACCATCCTTTTTCACCTATATAGACAGTATATCTCTTTCACTGTCCCTGCCTCACCACTACTGGCCCTGGACTATGTAAAATTACTGCAGACTGAGGACGCAATGCTCTGCACGGCCGATATACAAAAAAAAAAAAAAAAGTGCAACACTGCAAAAAGCAGCCTCAACAGTACTGCACACAGTCAGATGTGGCCCTAAGAAGGACCGTTGGGGTTCTTGAAGCCTAAAATAACTCCTAACACTCTCCCTATAGCAGCTCCACCAGCAGCAGCACTTTCCCTGAGCTATGTCAGAATGCATCTGTGGCGAGCCGCGGGAGGGGCCGATTTATATAATCGGGTGACATCTGATCTCGCCAGCCACTCACTGCAGGGGGGTGGTATAGGGCTTGAACGTTGCAGGGGGAAGTTGCAATGCCTTCCCTGTCTTTCTATTGGCCAGAAAAGCGCGCTAATGTCTCAGAGATGAAAGTAAAAGTAACTCGAACATCGTGTGGTGCTCGTCTCTAGTAACGAGCATCTCGAACACGCTAATACTCGAACGAGTATCAAGCTCGGACGAGTACGTTCGCTCATCTCTAACTGTAATGTCTCTGGTCAGCGGTAATCCTGCCATCTCCACCAGCCTCATCACACAAGTAGAAGACATCTAATAAGACTGAAGACAAGAGCTTCACAGCCTTATACAGATAAGAGGGACATCTCCACCTACCTGATGGTCCTGTGGAAGAAGAGGACAGGGACATCTCTCTGGTGGGCTTCTCTTACTGGATGGAACTGGAGGAAACACAGACAGACACTGAAGTCATTCTTTACATACAGATAATAAAGTCCCCGTGTATTTAGTCCTGTCTATTACCTGGTGATGGGAGCGGCTGGTGGGTCTCCATCATGGCCTCCTTGTACAGATCCTTGTGTCCTTCTAAATACTCCCACTCCTCCATGGAGAAATAAACAGCGACATCCTGACACCTTATAGGAACCTGACAACACAATATACAGTCATTACCCAGAAGCCTCCAGTGCTGTTACTGTGTAATGTCCCAGGATTCCCTGCAGCGTCACCTCTCCAGTCAGCAGCTCAATCATCTCATTGGTGAGTTCTAGACTCTTCTGTACATTGATGTCCTCATGTATTAGGGGGTGAGGTGGGGGCCACGTGATTGAGCTCGGGGTTGTCCTCCATCCATCATATAGAGGGGCCTGACAGCCATCACTAGAGGTCTTCTTCACTACTGTGTAATCCTGTATGTGGGGAGACAGTAATAAATATCACTACAGACATTTTCAGAGTCCATCACCTCCCCAGTGACATCATCTGTTATTACCATAGATAAGGATGATGTAATGTGACATCATCAGAATCTCTCACCTCTCCAGTAAGCTGGAAGAGTATCTCTAGGGTGAGATGTAATATTCTCTTCACCATCTTGTTCCTGTTCTCCATCCTTGAGTCTATAGTGTAGAAACCTGAAGAGAAAAAAGAACCAATAGTAAAACCACTAAAACCCCACAGAATAACAACCAATTACAGGAGGTATGGAGGAGAAACAGTTGGGGAGATAATAAAGTATAGACTTTCTCTTTTCTTTAGTCTGGTTTTACACGAGCGTGAAAAATTGCGCAAACATACACAAGTGATTTTTTCCTGTCCTATAAAAAACAATGGGCAAACACATCACACCGCGTGATCTGCATGTGAGTGCATTGCGATGTTTCCCATTAAAAACAATGCAAAACACTTGCCAATCCTCCAACGCACCTGAAAGAGGCGCTTGGGATTGCTACTTGACAGAAGTGATGGGAGGCATTCTAGCCAGAAAAACGCCTCAGATCAACATGAAAATGCATGTTGGAGAAAGCGATATCGCGCTCCCCCATTAGTAGGTAGCCTCACTTGTATGGACTGGAATATCTTGCCAGGGCAGTTCCTCCATATTTTAGGATGTCAGATCTTCCCACTTTTTTTTTCTTCAGCCCAGAAGCTATAGGATGCAACAACTTGGCTAAGTGTGAGTAGCCAATAACTACTAGATAACTGGGCCCATAGTGTTGTTGGTTGGCAATAGATTCCAGTATGGATAATTGACGGGACAGAGGAGGAGAAGCGCTAGAGGACAGTGATGACAACAAGACTGGACTGCCTGTGGATGAGGCCTGGCTACTAGACAGATGACAGGGATTCGGAGCAGCAGCAAGGTCTTTTTCACATTGTGGGTCATACTGATTGCCCATGTGCTCTTGTGATGTCACTCCATGTGCTTAGGTAGACCCATTAGTAGATCCGTCACAGTGCCTACAGAGAGAAATGCAGCATACGAGGAAAAGAAGAAATTAAAAATCAATAACAGCCCTGATGGACTGGCAGTATGTTGTTTGACCTTCTGACAGGGATATACTAGTAATTATTAGGAAATTATAGTACCAGTATTTCTGGTGGTGCAATGCGCCACACAGCTCTGCTACGTGTACGACACACACACACGCACACAGCTCTCCTACGTGCACGTCACACACACGCAGCTCTGCCACGTGCACGTCACACACACGCAGCTCTGCCACGTGCACGTCACACACGCAGCTCTGCCACGTGCACGTCACACACGCAGCTCTGCCACGTGCACGTCACACACACAGCTCTGCCACGTGCACGTCACACACGCAGCTCTGCCACGTGCACGTCACACACGCAGCTCTGCCACGTGCACGTCACACACGCAGCTCTGCCACGTGCACGTCACACACCCAGCTCTGCCACGTGCACGTCACACACCCAGCTCTGCCACGTGCACGTCACATGCACACACACAGCTCTGCTATGTGCATGTCACAAACACACGGCTCTGCTACGTGCACGTCACACACACACACGGCTCTGCTACGTGCACGTCACACACACGGCTCTGCTACGTGCATGTCACACACACACAGCTCTGCTACGTGCACATCACACACACAGCTCTGCCACATGCAAGTCAGACACACACAGCTCTGCCACGTGCAAGTCACACACACACACAGCTCTGTCACGTGCACGTCACACACACAGCTCTGCCACGTGCACGTCACACACACAGCTCTGCCACGTGCACGTCACACACACAGCTCTGCCACGTGCACGTCACACACACAGCTCTGCCACGTGCACGTCACACACACAGCTCTGCCACATGCAAGTCAGACACACACAGCTCTGCCACGTCACACACACACAACTCTGCCACGTGCACGTCACACACACACACAGCTCTGTCACGTGCACGTCACACACACAGCTCTGCCACATGCAAGTCAGACACACACAGCTCTGCCAAGTCACACACACACACAACTCTGCCACGTGCACGTCACACACACACACAGCTCTGTCAAGTGCACGTCACACACACAGCTCTGCCACGTGTACGTCACACACACAGCTCTGCCACGTGCACGTCACACACACAGCTCTGCCACGTGCACGTCACACACAGCTCTGCCACGTGCACGTCACACACACAGCTCTGCCACATGCAAGTCAGACACACACAGCTCTGCCACGTCACACACACACACAACTCTGCCACGTGCACGTCACACACACACACAGCTCTGTCACGTGCACGTCACACACACAGCTCTGCCACATGCAAGTCAGACACACACAGCTCTGCCAAGTCACACACACACACACAACTCTGCCACGTGCACGTCACACACACACACAGCTCTGTCACGTGCACGTCACACACACAGCTCTGCCACGTGCACGTCACACACACAGCTCTGCCACGTGCACGTCACACACAGCTCTGCCACGTGCACGTCACACACACAGCTCTGCCATGTGCGCGTCACACACAGCTCTGCCACGTGCACGTCACACGCAAAGCTCTGCCACATGCACGTCATACACACACAGCTCTGCCACGTGCACGTCATACACACACCGCTCTGCTACGTGCACGTCACACACACAGCTTGGTTACATGCACGAGTTACACACACACACACAGCTGTGCAACATGCACGTCACACATGCATAGCTCTGCTACATTACTTTTGCATATGAGCTCCATGTGATTTACGAACTCCAGCAGCTCGTGGGAAGACATGTTGACTTGTTGCTTTCGTATATTAGCTGCATGTAATTTATGAATTCCACCATCTCACTGTGGAGACATGTTCACTTGTACCTTTCGCATATCTGCTGCACGAGATTTACAAACTTCAGCTGGTGGCTGAGGTGACATTGTGGTTTATTGCTGTGTCATGTAAGCTGCATTAGCTTTACTGCAGCGTTGAACCCTCTGTGGGGACATGTTTACACAACAGAAATGGTCTGGTTCAACACTGGACAGCAGTTCATGATTAGATGAAGGCTGGACTGGTGTTGGCGCCATCAGCACTTGAGATGACATGATATCACATTCAGCAGATGTGAAGATAGAGGTGAAGGACTATGCTTCAATGTTATTCGTCAGTATGCACCGCCAGCTATGTATGTGGACATTTGTGAGGTATCATTTATTGGAGTCTCCTCAGGGATGTGCAGCTGTCTCACAACCAACTACAAACTGCCAGACTGAGAACTATTGTATCCATACCAACTGAGGCCACAGGGGTTTGTGGGGGATGTAGTCTTCCCATAATTCCTCATTCAGTGCAGAAGCAGGATAAAGGACCAGTGATGATGTCACTCTCATGTGGTCACAGGGCGGAGCTAAAAGCCAGTAACTGAAATCACAGCCTCCTGATTGGCTGGAATCGGCACATGTAACGGGGGCGGAGCTACGCGATGACGCGTACAAGGGGGCGGAGCCAGAACGCCGCTGCTGCCGGAGGGAGCCGAAGGGAAAAGACCCATCTGCGCAAGCGCGTCTAATCCGGTGATTAGACGCTGAAACTAGACGGCACCATGGCGACGGGGACGCCAGCAACGGAGCAGGTAAGTGAATAACTTCTGTATGGCTCATATTTAATGCACGATGTATATTACAAAGTGCATTAATATGGCCATACAGAAGTGCATAACCCCACTTGCTATCGCGGGACAACCCCTTTAAGCTGCTGACTGTACCATAGACTACTTCTTTTTCAGGGAGAATGATGGTCATTCCACTCGTCTCTTGTTTTACCTGCCAGTAGCCCTTCTCTATTTTGAAGTTTAGTTACAGTGTGCTTCTGTCCTTTACCGAGAAAGTGATGGTCATTCCACTTTTGTCATGTATGTGCTCCATAGCTATACTAGTGTCCCTGAATTCCGTTTAGCCTAGTAGAAAATTCTAAATGTACTTGCAAGTCATAATTAAGAAAGCTAGACTCAAAGTGACACTACTCGTTAGTCTCAGTACATCCGGAGTGGGTTAATCCTTCATATAGGTAACCAGGGGGGTGGGGGTAGGAGTTGTGTTTATAGGTTTTTGCCTTGCATACTGCATGACTGCGCAGATGCCTCACAGGTGAAATAGAAGTAACACACTGAAAATGGTCTGACTCCGGATTTTACACTCTGCTTTGGAGGTGCCGGGGGTCTGCTTATTTAAAAGTAGGGAGAACTGTAGTGGCCCAGTACACACTTTCCTGGCCCCCTCAATATATGTCATGTCTTACAGTAAACAGGCAGTCCTTCATAGATAAATGACTGCCTGTTCACATGGGCGATTGTCATTCAGTTTGTATGCACACAAACTGAAGGACAATTGATAAGAGAATCGGGGCGTGCACTTACACTGCAGTATGAGCGCGGGAATCTGAAAGATTTATCGGCCCATGTAAAAGCACCCTAAATTAATAATCTCCCATTGTTTTACCACAGTTCTGCTTTCCTGGGGTAATCTGGAGACACAGAGTCGGGTAGTGACATGGAAAGTATGCAGATGCTAATGGCGCACCTGTCAGCAAAGGGGGATAATTGGATAAACGTCTCATTCCAGATTAGCCATAAAAAAACCAATGAATATTACCGAAACCAGGAAAGAATGTGTGACTGCAGTAATATCATACTTCCATAACAGGCAGAATAAGTGACTACAAGACTATCAGCTTCCAAACACCAGATATTAATATACAGTCTATAGATACTGAAAATAACCGACATGAACAGCCGTTTGGGTGGTTTTTGCTCTTGTTATGGCGTTTATAGCTGCAGCCGAGCCGACCATTGCCATTGTCAGATATCGAATGCCACTAACAGGCTTACAGGATGAACCGGCTGGGAGGACGGGGCCCGGACTGCAGGATCTGTCATCACCAATAATCCCACAGACCACAGAATAACATATCTGCAGCCGCTGACTGAGGAGGATCTGTGACTCCTCTCTGCTGTATTTAGTGGTCACTACTCACCTGGGCGGTTACCTGTAATAATCCCCTCTTTACACCGCTGATCACCCCTCACATTTCTCTCTGTAGTATTAATACCAGTCAGATCTTCATCCTGATACAAAAGCTGTGAGACAAATATTGTAAAAGTCAGCAGACGGTTGGAGAAGTCATGTGGAAGGTTTTACATGACCAGAAAAGATCATTAATCATCATGATGACCAAAGATGCCCTGACAGGAGTAGTTATCTGAGCCACATAGCTGCAAATCTAGAAGCTGGACATGTATATTAGATGGAGGCTCAATGACCCCTCAGGAACCTCATACACATGTATATCCAGCATGGCTAGACATGCTGCACGTTGTCTCAGTGGAGGAGATCAGCGGCTACCAGACACATCCGCTGTTTGTCTCGGGGGACATAAAGGAGCAGATAGATATAAATCCAACCTGTTGGCTCCTTATTCCCACCAGCAGTCTCCACCACCAGAAAACTGGGAGAAGATCCAGACTACATGTAATGTCTCTGGTCAGCGGTAATCCTGCCATCTCCACCGGCCTCATCACACAAGTAGAAGACATCTAATAAGACTGAAGACAAGAGCTTCACAGCCTTCTACAGATCAGAGGGACATCTCCATCTACCTGGTGGTCCTGTGGAAGAAGAGGACGGGGACATCTCTCTGGTGGGCTTCTCTTACTGGATGGAACTGGAGGAAACACAGACAGACACTGAAGCCATTCTTTACATACAGATAATAAAGTCCCCATGTATTTAGTCCTGTCTATTACCTGGTGATGGCAGCGGCTGGCGGGTCTCCATCATGGCCTCCTTGTACAGATCCTTGTGTCCTTCTAAATACTCCCACTCCTCCATGGAGAAATAGACAGCGACATCCTGACACCTTATAGGAACCTGACAACACAATATACAGTCATCACCCAGAAGCCTCCAGTGCTGTTACTGTATAATGTCCCAGCATTCCCTGCAGCGTCACCTCTCCAGTCAGCAGCTCAATCATCTTGTTGGTGAGTTCTAGAATCTTCTGTACATTGATGCCCTCATGTATCAGTGGATGAGGTGGGGGCCCCATGATTGGGTGCAGGGTTCTCCTCCATCCATCACACACAGGAGCCCGACAACCATCACTAGAGGTCTTCTTCACTACTGTGTAATCCTGTATATGGGGAGACAGTAAAAAAAAAAACACTAGAAACTAGAGTCCATCACCTCTCCAGTAACATCATCTATCACCATAGATAAGAATCATGTAATGTGACATCATCATAATCTCTTACCTCTCCAGTAAGCTGGAAGAGTATCTCTAGGGTGAGATTTAATACACTATTTGCAATCTTGTTCCTATCCTCCTTCATCCTTGGAAAATTCTGTTGTATAGAAGATATCAAAAGATGTTCGTATACTGAAAAGATCTGAAGAAAAAGAAGATGAGCCATTGTGAGAGCGACAGAAAAGTAAAAAACATCAATAACTCAAAAGAAGGAAAAAAACTTTAAAATGTTAACCACCCTGTGCCATAATAGTATGTACCACTCTACCCAGAACTGTAATAATTGTAATTTTTTTATATAGCATCAAGATATTCCGCAGCGCTTACAAAACAGTGGGAGAACAGATACAAAAGACAAAAAAACACTGTTACATGTAGTAATTGATGGATACAATAGGGTGAGGGTCCTGCTCCAACGAGCTTACATACTACAGATAATGGGGGGATACAGAAGGTAAAGGGCCTGGAGATGTGCATGGTACAGCGAGGTGGAGAGTGAGGGATGCTATACTCATAGACAATGCTCAGAAATAAGGTATCTGGTGGCTGAATCGGTGTGACTGCAGGTGGTGGTTGATTGCGGCTAGCAGGGATTGCAATAAGTAGGACAGGGAGCGTTTTATCAGACGGAGTACAGAAGGGTTTGGTTTAGGAGATATGATATGCCTTCCTGAATAGGTGCGTTTTTAGAGCACGCCTGAAGTTGTGTGTGTGTCAGGGATTGCCCGGATAGTTTTGAGGTGTCCAAGCTGCGGCTGGACAGAAAGATAAGCCTGGCTGCCACATTCCAGATGGATTAGAGAAGGGAGAGTCTGGCGCGGGGGAGGCCAATCAGCAGCGAGTTGCAATAATTAAGCAGAGAGTTGATGAGAGCAACCCTGAGAATTTTTAGCAGGTCCACGGTGAGAAAAGGGTGTATTCTTCTGATGTTCTTGAGGTGCAGGTAACACGTTCTGGCAAGAGATTGGATATTGGGGGTAAAAGACAGATCAGAGTTAAATATAACCGCAAGACAGCGGGCATGCTGTCCAGGAGTTATGGTGGAGCCACACACTGAGATGGAGATGTCAGGATGAGGTCGCTTAGTAAAGGGCGGACACCAGTCAGTTTTTGAGAGGTTTAGTTTTAGGTAGAGAGAGGATATAGTGTTAGAGAGTGTTGTAATTCTCTCAAAAGGAACCTCTATAATCGGGAGAGGCACTAAGGGACTGCAGAAGTGCGACACAGGAGCGGTGCTCTGACAGGTGGGGCACGACTCACAGTACTCTTTCATGTCCTTTTACACCCCTGGCCAGAAGAACCATTGAAGAATTCTATCCTGCGTTTTATCAGTTCCTAAATGTCCCCCTAATACATGATTATGTGCCAAGTCTAACACCTTACGCCTGTATGGCTTCGGCACGACCAACTGTTCCCCCATTTTCTCGCCTACTTTTGTTACTCTATACAGCAAGTTATTATTCATGGCAAAATGGGGGAACCGTTGGTCAGAACCTGGTTCCTGTAACACACCATTTATTATCGCGACATTCTCTTTTGCATTAACAAGAGTGGGGTCTTTTAATTGGGCTTTCCCAAAGTTCTCAGGTGCATCCTCCAGATTGGACACATCCTGATCCGAGGGATAGACTTCCTCTTCAGCATCATCTCCAGCCAAGACCTGTAAAGGAAATGTTATATTTCCAGGTTCAATGTCCACATTTACCCAGCTCCCCTCCTGCGTAGGTGTAAGGTTAGCTGGGTTTGTGCCAACCTCTTTAGAAGGGGTTGTCATTTCCCGCCACAAGTCCCAGAACACCCAGTTACAGCGTGCCATAGGATATGTCCTGGTGTCACTGTGTATACACACCACACTGATATGCTTACCTGCTAGGAAGCCCTCTGCTACCAGACTAGCATGCACTAGGGTGACCAGGCTCCCCGAGTCCAATAGCGCCTCCACAGAATGGCGGTTTACACTTAACTAACACAGTTGTGGCTGAGTGTCTAGTCTTTGGAAGGCACCGCAACTCGGCCTTGCAAACCAGGACCGGCGCCAAGTACCATCACGCTCCATAGGCTCATTGGTTATGGAGCACTGAGCCAACACATGTCCAAGCCTCTGGCACTTCTAGCACCTCAAAAGCCCCAGCTTCCACTGCCTAGGAGACTGGTCAGGGCTATCCGAGCCTTTAAACTCCAATGAAGCCCTCTCTGGTGGCCTGAATTCCTTCCCGCCAGGACACTGCTTCCCTCTGGCAACCGGTGGTCTCTTACCCCTTGCAGGTCTCGTACTTGTAACAGGGGTCTGGATGGAATGGACGTCCCGGGGGTAGTTTTTTGTCGTGGTATAGCGATTGACCAGTTCTACCAGCTGGTTCACGTCCTTAGACCCTCCATGGCTGACTCAGCGCTGCAGATCTGCTGGCAGAGCACCGGTATACTGGTCCACTGCGACCTTGTCAATCATCTAAGCGGGTGTGCAAATATCCGGCTCCAGACATTTTTTTACCAGGTGATAAAGGTCAAACATCTGTGACCTGACTGACTGATCGGCCATGTAGCTCCAATTATGCACCCTTAAGGCCCGGGCCGCCGCTGCAACACCCAGACGAGCCAGGATCTCTGCCTTTAATCGGGAGTAGTCACTTACCTCATGGGCACCGAGGTCATGGTATGCCTTCTATGGTTCTGCCGTGAGGAACGGTGCCAGAACCTCGACACACTCGGCCCTGGGGAGGTTCTCTCGTTCAGCGGTTCTTTCAAAAACGGTTAGATAGGCCTCAACGTCATCATCGGGAGTCATCTTCTGCAGAAACTTCTGCACCATCTCCCTCGGCCATCCCTCCTTAAGGCCCGGTGTTTGAGCAGGGCATCCGTTAGCCGGTCCATTCGTGACAACAGTTCCTCCATAGCCAGGGTTGGCAGTTGCATCATGGTTGCAGGTTTTATCCAGGACATCCAGGTGTCCTGCCGTTGCCCCAGCAGCCGGGGTTAGTGCCCGCATCCGAAACACCAATTGTAACAGTCCTCCAGGGAAGGGGTGGCAGCGACACACTGGACTCCAAACCAAGTGATGAAATCACGGCAAACTTTAATTTTTCAGCACAGCAAGCAACAAACCGTGTCCTTCACCGTAGCTTAAACACTGCGCAGGGTCCACACAAGCATAAAGGCAGTGACTATACCCAGTGTACAGAGGTTTCTCTCCTCAGGCTGTCAGGCCCTGAATTCCCCGAGCTTTAGTCCTGTATGCTCCAATAATGAGGTCAGGGCCTACAGCTGCGCTTCCAGAGAACTAAGGTGAAGCTGTGGACTGGAGCGCCACCCTGTCCAGACAAAAACGTTGGGAGGGAGGTATACTCCCATCCACAACTTCACCCTTTGCATGTCTACACACTCCACCCTGCCCCATGATAGCATGTACCACTGCACCCTGCGCCACGATAGCATGTACCACTCCACCCTGCGCCATGATAGCATGTACCACTCCACCCTGCGCCATGATAGCATGTACCACTCCACCCTGCGCCATGATAGCATGTACCACTCCACCCTGCGCCATGATAGCATGTACCACTCCACCCTGCGCCATAATAGCATGTACCACTCCACCCTGCGCCATGATAGCATGTACCACTCCACCCTGCGCCATGATAGCATGTACCACTCCACCCTGCGCCATGATAGCATGTACCACTCCACCCTGCGCCATGATAGCATGTACCACTCCATCCTGCGCCATGATAGCATGTACCACTCCACCCTGCGCCATGATAGCATGTACCACTCCACCCTGTGCCATGATAGCATGTACCACTACACCCTGTGCCATGATAGCATGTACCACTACACCCTGTGACATTGAAAGCATGTACCAATCCACCCTGCGCCATGATAGCATGTACCAAGCTTCACATCATTAGAAGGACGACTCAAGAACAGGTCCTATTTGTATCCTCCCTTAAGCTTTTCTTAGGAGGTCTTCAGAGTGTAAAATGCCCCCCAAAATTTTGGGACAGAATTGTGTCATCTGTATTTGCCCTCTCTTCAGACTCTGCACATATCCTGGACAATGCATCTGCCTTGCCATTTCGGTAACCAGAGCAGTAGGACACAATAAAATTAAACCTGGAGAAGTAACAAGGTCCATCGTGCTTGTTTCGCAGTCAACCTCTTGGCAGTACGGAGGAACTCTAAATTTTTATTGGTCAGTAAGAACTGTCACTGGATGATGGGCTCCTTCCAAGAGGTGTCTCCACTCGGTGAAAGCCACTTTGATGGCCAGAAGCTCCTTGTTCCCAACATCATAGCGTCTCTCTGTGGATGATAGCGTGTAGGAAAGAAATGCGCAAGGGTGTAGTTGCATCTTATCTCCCATTCGTTGTTACAGAATGTCTCCCACCACGGAGTTAGAGGTGTCCACCTCCACGACAAAAGGCAACTCTGGGTTTGGGTGGATAAGTCCTGTTGCTGAAGTAAATAGAGTCTCTAGTTTCTTAAAAGCGGTTTGCCCCTCTGGGGACCAAGAAAATGTGTTTTTCACTTTCTTTCTGAGGGAGAGATTACTTTTTAAAAGAAGTCCTTGATAAATTTTCTGTAGAAATTTGAGAAAACCAATCAGGCACTGTACTTCCTTCAAATTTTTTGGAATATGCCAATCCAGGATGGTTTTAATCTTGCTGGGATCCATATTTAGGCCGCCCAGGGAGAAAATGTATCCCAGAAATTGTATCTGAGTATGTTCAAACTCACATTTCTCTAACTTGATGTAGAGGTTATTTCTTGGGAGTCACTCCAAGAGCCCCTGAACATGCTTGCGATGTTCCTCCAAGTTATAAGAGAAAATGAGGACATCATTGAGATATCACCCTACGAATTGATCCAACAGGTCTCGAAATACATCATTGATAAAGTGCTGGAAGGTAGTGGGAGCATTACAGAGACTGAATGACATCACTAGAGATTTGAAGTGTCCATATCTAGTTCTAAAAGCCATCTTCCATTTATCTCCGGGGCAGATCCGTACCAGATTATATGCCCCTCTGAGGTCTAGTTTAGTAAAGACCTTGGCTTCCCAAAGCCTCTCGAGAAGTTCTGGAAATAACAGGAGAGGATAGAGATTCTTAATAGTAATTTTGTTTAGCTCCCGGTAGTTGATGCATGGCCGAAGAGTAGAGTCCTTATATTTAACAAAGAAAATGGGTGCTCCTGACGGTTAGGAAGATGGTTGGATAAAGCCTTTCTTTACATTCTCATGGAAATGTTCCAGAAGGGACTCTAACTCTGGTTCTGGAAGGTTGTAGATACGCCCAAATGGAATAGAAGATCCAGGGAGCAGCTCAATAGGACAATCATATGGCCAATGAGGTGGCAGCTGGTCAGCTTTCTTCTTGCTGCAGACATCCTTGAACATGTGGTAATTAACCGGTAACTTCCCAAAGTCCTGTTGATCATCTGCGGGATCTTGCACTGGTTCAGGGGTGTATGGTGCTATCTGGCAATTCTCTTGACAAAATTCTGAAGGGAAAGCAATTTTCTTTTTTTCCCAGTTGATGAAGGGATTGTAGGCCAAGGACCAAGGGATCCCTAAAATGACCGGAAATTTAGGGGACGAGATTAGCTAGAAGCTGATTGTTTCTTGATGGTCCAGTTTCATGTGGAGCTCCAGTTCAACTGTCTCCTGTGTGACAGGTCCCGAGAACAGAGGTCACCCATCCACAGATTCCATTTCAATTGGTATGCGTTTAACTCTGGTGGCAATGTCTTTGTCAAGAACAAATTTTAAATTTATAAAGTTTCCTCCTGCCCCCATGTCCAGCATCACTGAACACTGCATCATCTGATTTCCCATGAAGATCTCTATTGGGAGAAGTAAATGGTGGAGCAGGGGAAGGGTCTTCACACAGTCTTGAATTACTGGTGTAAAGGTGTGTTTGGTGGCATCCCCTTGTTCCGTGATGGCTAGATTGGTTATGGCCTTGACATTGGCTAGGGCGAGAGTCCTTTGAAACTTGTTTGGACAGTTTAAAGCATAATGTCCCGAGTCCCCAAAATTAAGGCACAGGTTCTCAACACGGCATTTTTCCTTTTCAGCGGTGGAAAGGGGTTTGTGGATGACATCGACCTCCATCGGTTCTGGTGTGGCTTCAGTCCTCGCAATGGAAATTCAATGTGGATTGGCTGAAGGAATAAGGGCTGTTAGTACCCCAACCCTCCAGTCTCTCTTTTCACCGTTCGGAAAGTCTCTGGTCAATCCAGATGCACAGTTGAATGAAGTCTTCCAGGTTGTTAGGAGTCTCCACTCTGGCAAGTTCATCCTTTATCCACTCCGATAATCCCCAACAAAATTGGCTCTGTTGTGCAGCTGGATTCCACGTAGTATCAATCGCCCAGTGATGAAATTCTGCTGTTTACTCTGCAACGGAACGTCGTCCCTGTCGTAGGTTATGTAACCTCCCTTCGGCTGTAGCACAGTGGTTCGGATCATCAGAAATTTGACCCATATCAGTCATGAAGGCATCAAGGCTATCAAGCAGATTACTATTAGTCTCCATGTATGGCGAGGACCATATGAGCACTTCATCGGTGAGGAGGTTAATGATGAAAAACACCTTCTTCCTGTCACTGGTAAACAAGGTGGGTTGCACCTGAAAATATATCATTGATCAAGGAAACCTCGGTATTAGCGACAATCTCCATCAAATTTTGGTGCAATGGCATGCGATCGTCTGGCCCTGAATTGCACATCTCCACGAGTTGTCTTTGTAACCCCTTGATCTCACGTTGCATAGCAGCAACCCTTTCCTGATTGGAAGCGCAAAACTCTTGGAGCTCTGTGACCTGTTTCCTGAGCTTGGCTACTACGAACTCCATTATAGGCGATGTGATTATTTTGTCATGTCTTGCGATGCTGGATTGGAGGCGAAGGTTTAGTAGCCAAGCTGGTCGCTGGAGAATATTTAGAATAGCTGGGAGTCGTTATCAGGAAGTCACTGTATGCAGTAAAATGGAATGAGACAGAAGCGTAGTCAATGGAAGCCAATGGTCAGCAGCAGGTATCAGTATGCAGTAGAGGAGCAGAAGAAACAGGCGCTTGATCAAGGTGGTGGCGCAACAATAATCACGCATGGAGAGAGTTGCAAAGCCAGGCTTTTATAGCAGATGCAATCAAGGTAAAAGGTGGGGTCAGGAACAGGGGCTAGATAACTGGGATCAGAGAACAAGGCTAAGACATATGCAGAGAAAGTATTCATAAGCTGGATAGCGCAATTAGAAGGGTCAGTGCTTGCAGTACAAAGGGTTCATAGTTCAAGTCCAGAGAGGATTGCTCCCCTCTGCCCTATAATAATATGTACCACTTCCTCTTCTGCTGTAATAGTATGTACCACTGTACCCTACCTGATAACAGCATGTACCATAAAGGCTACTGTAGCCGAAACACATTCAGAGCGAACCTGTGATCTGTATGTTTTTTTTTTACTCAATAAAGAATGACATTTTTTTAACGGTAGCAGCTCCTCTCCACTTCTATTTTTCTTTATATGGAATCTAGCCGTCTGCCGTCGGCTGTTTGAGGATGGAGCTCCCGTTGAATTTCAGATCTATTTGCAACATTGGAAGAGACTGCTGGTGAGGTAAGCCCATATTTCTTTTTTGGCTTATTCACATGTACCACTCCCCCCTGCGCCATAATAGTATGTACCGCTCCCCCGTGCGCCATAATAGTATGTACCGCTCCCCCCTGTGCCATAATAGTATGTACCGCTCCACCCTGCCCCATAATAGTATGTACTGCTCCACCCTGCCCCATAATAGTATGTACCACTCCCCCCTGCGCCATAATAGTATGTACCGCTCCCCCGTGCGCCATAATAGTATGTACCGCTCCCCCCTGTGCCATAATAGTATGTACCGCTCCACCCTGCCCCATAATAGTATGTACTGCTCCACCCTGCCCCATAATAGTATGTACTGCTCCACCCTGCCCCATAATAGTATGTACCGCTCCACCCTGCCCCATAATAGTATGTAGCGCTGCACCCTGCCCCATAATAGTATGTAGTGCTCCACCCTGCCCCATAATAGTATGTACCGCTCCACCCTGTGGCATAATAGTATGTACCACTCCACCCTGCCCCATAATAGTATGTACGGATTGACCTTGCCCCATAATAGTATGTACTGTTCCATTCTGCACCATAATAGTATGTACCACTCCACCTTGCCCCATAATAGTATGAACCGCTCCACCCTGCACCATAATAGTATGTACCGCTACCCCCTGCGCCATAATAGTATGTACCGCTCGACCTTGCGCCATAATAGTATGTACCGCTTGACCCTACCCCATAATAGTATGTACTGCTTCATTCTGCACCATAATAGTATGTACCGCTCCACCCTGTCCCATAATAGTATGTACCGCTCCACCCTGCCCCATAATAGTATGTACCGCTCCACCCTGCCCCATAATAGTATGTACCGCTACCCCCTGCGCCATAATAGTATGTACCGCTTGACCCTGCCCCATAATAGTATGTACTGCTTCATTCTGCACCATAATAGTATGTACCCCTCCACCCTGACCCATAATACTATGTACCCCTCCCCCTGCACCATAATAGTATGTACCGCTCCACCCTGCCCCATAATAGTATGTACCGCTCCACCCTGCCCCATAATAGTATATACCGTTCCACCCTGCCCCATAACAGTATGTACCGCTCCACCCTGCGTCATAATAGTATGTACTGCTCCACCCTGCGTCATAATAGTATGTACCGCTCCCCCTGCCCCAAAATAGTATGTACCCCTCCACCCTGCCCCATAATAGTATGTACCGCTCCACCCTGCCCCATAATAGTATGTACCGCTCCAGCCTGCCCCATAATAGTATGTACCGCTCCAGCCTGCCCCATAATAGTATGTACCGCTCCATCCTGCCCCTTAATAGTATGTACCGCTCCACCCTGTACCATAATAGTATGTACCGCTCCACCCTGTACCATAATAGTATGGACCGCTCCACCCTGCACCACAATAGTATGTACCACTCCACCCTGCCCCATAATAGTATGTACCCCTCCACCCTGCCCCATAATAGTATATACCGCTCCACCCTCCGCCATAATAGTATGTACCGTTCCACCCTGCACCATAATAGTATGTACCGCTCCATTCTGCACCATAATAGTATGTACCGCTCCACCCTGCCCCATAATAGTATGTACCACTCCACCCTGCGCCATAATAGTATGTACCGCTCCCCCTGCGCCATAATAGTACGTACCGCTCCCCCCTGCGCCATAATAGTATGTATTACTCCCCCCTGCGCCATAATAGTATGTACCGCTCCACCCTGCGCCATAATAGTATGTACCGCTCCCCCCTGCCCCAAAATAGTATGTACCCCTCCACCCTGCCCCATAATAGTATGTACCGCTCCACCCTGCCCCATAATAGTATGTACCGCTCCACCCTGCCCCATAATAGTATGTACCGCTCCACCCTGCCCCATAATAGTATGTACCTCTCCACCCTGCCCCATAATAGTATGTACCCCTCCACCCTGCCCCATAATAGTATGTACCACTCCACCCTGCCCCATAATAGTATGTACCGCTCCACCCTGCCCCATAATAGTATGTACCGCTCCACCTTGCCCCATAATAGTATGTACCACTCCAACCGGCACCATAATAGTATGTACCACTCCAATCGGCACCATAATAGTATGTACCCCTGCCCCATAATAGTATGTACCGCTCCACCCTGCCCCATAATAGTATGTACCCCTCCACCCTGCCCCATAATAGTATGTACCTCTCCACCCTGCCCCATAATAGTATGTACCTCTCCACCCTGCCCCATAATAGTATGTACCTCTCCACCCTGCCCCATAATAGTATGTACCTCTCCACCCTGCCCCATAATAGTATGTACCCCTCCACCCTGCCCCATAATAGTATGTACCACTCCACCCTGCCCCATAATAGTATGTACCCCTCCACCCTGCCCCATAATAGTATGTACCCCTCCACCCTGCCCCATAATAGTATATACCTCTCCACTCTGCACCATAATAGTATGTACCGCTCCACCCTGCCCCATAATAGTATGTACGGCTGCACCCTGCACCATAATAGTATGAAGCAGCATCAAGGGGTATCTTCTAATGAAGGTCTACACTTACATCATCTGGTCTAGATCATCTTTATTATGCCCAGAAATAACAACAACTAATAATGACATCTACTGGTTCAGGATTCAGGATTGGGTTAGAAGCGTGCATCTGTGACGCTATTGAAGACACCTCCCTCATATATGAGATATATGTGTGTGTGCTGCTGACAAACCTATTTCTACAATTGCGCCATAATAGTATGTACCACTCCCCCCCTGCGCCATAATAGTATGTACCGCTCCCCCCTGCACTTTAATAGTATGTACCACTCCACCCTGCTCCATAATAGTATGTACCGCTCCCCCCTGCACCATAATAGTATGTACCGCTCCCCCCTGCACTGTAATAGCTGGTCCCGGGAAGCTATATAGCTCCTGTAAGCTGCCATGTTTTTCCTTGTAGTAATGGTCGCTCTTTCCCGCACCATCCCTTCTGGCTGGAAGCTGTATTGTACAGATGACCCCCCATCAGGGGCGTACCTACAGGCTTGTGGGCCCGGGTGCAAGAGTTCAGTTTGGGCCCCCCCACTCCACAGCTCCACACCCATCACAGTAATATTAGGGGAAAAGCTTACAGATATAAACTTATTTTATTTTCATTAAGAGTGAAATGATGCTGGAGGTCCATTTACTTGTAGTGCACAGCTAGAAACAGGAATAATGTTTGTAGTTAGGAGCACTATTAGTAGTATGGTAATGATTCTACAACAACGATTATCCCGCTGCAACAACGGGGGTGCATCGGAGATGTGCCCGCCCCCACCCCCCCGTTAATCCCTAGATCGCGGCATGGAAAGGGTTCACAGAGGGAGTGCGCTCTCCCCTCTGTGAAGTTGCCAGGCTCTCGCAATATAATCGCAGAGACCCTGGCTGGTTGCCATGGCAACAGGATGCCAGATACTGGCGTCCTGTATTGTCATAGCCTGTGATCGCTGTATAAGCGACAAGGCATTGCAGCGATCATCAGGGCTGTGCTGTAAGTCCCCCAGAGGGACACAAATAGTGTAAAAAAGATAATAAAAATGAATAAAAAAGAAAACTGTAAAAAAAACAAAAACTTTTTTTGTGCTTTTTCTCATATTAGCATGAATTGAAATCCCACATATTTTGTATTGTCACGTCCGTAACGACACATACAATAAGTTGCACATGCCTTAAAAAAAAAATGCTAAAAAACTGAGGCAAAATGCAAATCTTTAGCATTTTGCCTCCCTAAAAACGCAATAAAAGTGATTAAAAAAGCCGTATGTACCCCAAAATGGTACCAATAGAAAATACAGCTCTTCTCACAAAAATTAAGCCTTTACAGAGCTCCGTCCATGGAAAAGTAAAAAAGTTACAGGACTTTGAATGCAGCGATTTAGAAAAAAAAATTAAAAAAAAGGGGGTTTTATTGCTGAAAAGTGAAAAAACCTAAAAAAAAAATGTAAGAATTTTGGTATCGCTGTAACCGTACCGGCCCGCAGAAAAAATGGATTGTGTCATTTATGCTGCATGATTAACGCTGTAAAAAAAAAACTATGCAAGAATTGATGCGTTTTCTCTCCCTGTTATCATAAAAAAAAAATAATAAAAGTTTTACAATATAGCCTATGTACCCAAAAATGGCACCATAAAAAACTACAGTTCGCCACGCAAAAAACAAGCCCTTATATGGCCGCGGCGACAGAAAAGTAAAAAAGTTATGACTTTTGAAAAATGGTGATGAAAATCCGCTAAAAATCGTTGCTTCCTTAAGCCCAAATTAGGACGTGTCCCTAAGGGACCTTATATTGATGCATGCACCATTTTACAGCACAACATCAGAAGCGTATGTCCTGAGCTCCTGCCCGAACCACCGCCAGCAGAGACAATCTGGCCGCCACAGACCCCATGTGCACCATCATGGGCAAGAAGAGGACGCCTGGCACTCCGTGGCAGCCGAAGAGAGCAATCGTGCCGGGATTAGACCGTTTCCTCCACTCTCCGGAGGAGACGCTGGCACAGAGCAGAGGATCAAAGATGGCACTGAGCGGGTGACAGCAGAGGAAACCGCTGTGAACTCACCTGAGGAAGCAACGAGGCAGCAACAGCAGGAAGAGACCTCAAGGGACACAACTCCTGATAAGGTTCCAAGCCCTGCGGATACCGATGGCGGTTGGCCAGAGGATGGGGGGAAGGGGCTGTGGCAGCGCTCACAACAAGGATGCAGCTTAAGGACACAGCACAGAGAGCGTGGTCTACTACATGTCAAAGTGCACATTTCCAGCACAGCCTTCCTCAGAACCCCTTGAGCCCAGGGAAGACATAAGGGAGAGCCCCAGCCAGGATCCCTCAGATCAGACTTCCGGCTCGCAGCGCCCCACAACAAGCCCAAGTGGGGGAGGGGGTGAAGAAAAGCTCAAGCCCTGACACAGGGAATGATCAAGGAGAGTGGCCCTATTGGCCTCCCCTCCTCTCCCACAAAGGCTCCCCTGAGGTCCCTGCCGCCCAACACCCAATGGAACATACAGACCAGGAGAGAGCAGTACCCCACAAACGGGGAAAGTCTGGAGGACAGTCCCTCCCCCCCGAGGAGTCAGAGGGGGTAATCCGCAACATGAGATCTTAACCTATGTCGCAACCGACCCCCCAGATGACGAGTGGTACCCAGGGAATAGAGGATGAATGGGACTGGAAGGTCAATCTAAAAGCCATACCCACAAAATAAGAGATGAACTCTCTGCTCCAGAAATTAGATGCCGCACATAAACAAGATATTGCCGTATTACAGAGAGATATAAGGTATGTAGGGCAGAGAGTGGTGGAGATAGAAGAGTCTCAAGATAAGTTTCAGAACGTCATGGAAGAACACGCACAAATCCTGGAAGCGCAAGCTATTCAAATCGCGGAGTTGACCAATCACATAGACGACCTTGAAAACCGCCAAAGGCGCAATAACCTCCACATAAGGGGTTTCTCTGAAGATGTAGACAATAGTCAACTTGTGGGCTGGGTCAAGGAATCCTTTAACCATCTTTTGGAAAGATCCCCAGACGCGGCTCTAGAATAGGATAGAGTCCATCGTGCACTCGGACCGAAAACCACAGACCCCTCAAAACCCAGGGATTTGATATGTCGGGTCCACTTTTATAAAGAAAAGGAGCTGATCCTGAAAAAGTCATGGGAGGCCGGAGACCTAAAGTTTCGGGGGCTCTCAGTGTCCATCTACCCGGATTTGTCCAAGCGCACGCTCCAGTTAAAACGGGCCCTTAGACCCCTCTTAAACGCCCTGCGAGAAAGAGACATTCCCTACAGATGGGGATTTCCCTTCCAGTTGCAGGCCAGAAAAGGGGGGGGAAACGGCAACCTTTAGGAATCTCGGAGACTTGCCCAAATTTCTGTGGACCCTGGAGCTACCCCAAATCGCGATCCCGGAGTGGCCCAGAATTGGAGAGATGCCAGTGCCCCCACCCCAAATGGAATGGCAGGAGGTTGGTAGCAGAGACCGAGGGGCAAAGAATAAATCTCCGAGAGAACAAGATACCGGCTGAGCACCTGAGTTTTCCGCTCCCGGGGATACAGCGGTTTCTTTGATATATGGCAATGTGGGATGTTATCTTCCCTCTCCGATTCATTTTCCCGACTGGAAGTGGGTCTCTCCACTCCCTTGATAAATTATCTCATGTTTCCTCTCTTCCTCTTCTTTGGTGCTGCTTGGGGTCCTGCGGTTGACGTGATTTTCATCTCCAGTTAAGCAAACAACAATTCCCTTTTCTCCTCTTTTTTCTTGTCATCTCACCTTTCTTCTTTTCGTCCCTTTCTTTCTCTTTCTTTGTTTGTTTGTTTCTTTCTCTCCTTCTCTTCTCTCATATTGGTTTGGTGGGGAGGGCGGGGTTAGACTCCGATCCTCAGTTTCCTCTTCCCCCACCTAGGGTAAGCAGCTCTTAGCTGCAAGGATAGTTGATTTTAGGCGGGCTACCGCAAAGAATGTTTTTGTATCCCCTTTCCTATCCCCCTTGTTTCTCCCCTTCCCCAGACCCTTTCTTCACCTCGACTACGACCAATGCTAAAGACTACATAGTATTGCTTCAGTCTCTAACGGATATGGCTAGCCTGACAGTGTGCTCCTACAACGCCAAGGGGTTGAATATTCCTTCCAAACGAGGCCAAGTACTCTACCATATGAACAAAAAAAGGATGAAGATACTCTTTCTTCGGGAGACACATTTTAAGACAGGGGAGATCCCTCTGTGCTCCCCGGAACTCTTCCCCACTTGGTTCCATAGTCCGAAACCCAGCTAGAAAGGTAGGAGGTGTGTCCATTGCGCTCCACATTTCCCTTCAGATCAATCCCCTTGGTGTTTCGAGTGATCCAGAGGGCAGGTACCTATTCATTAAATCTGAAATGATGGAGAGGGTGATCACATTTGCTAATCTTTATTTCCCGAACCAGGGACAGACTTCCTTCGGACTTGCCACCTTAAGGGAACTGGTGAAGTTCGCAGAGAGTTCCGCCATTATTCTAGAAGGTGGTTTTAATATGGCAATGGACCCGACACAGGATGCCTCCTCGGGCAGGTCCGCAGTCTCAAGGGCAGTGGCTCATTCCCTGTTAAAGGAGTTGGATAATATGCGTTTGGTGGATCTATGGTGTCTGCTGCACCCGGGCGTCAGGGGTTTTACGTTCCACTTGCTAGCGCATAATAGCTATGGAAGACTAGATTATGTCTGGGTCACCCATGCGCTCCTAGATTTTCAACCCTCTAGTTCATTTGGGCCTTTTTTATGGTCGGACCATGCTCCACTTTATGTAGAATTGGCCGGCTTTGGGAGGGACACACGAGAAAGAGTTTGGAGATTGAACGACAATTTATTAAGAGATCCCCAGTGCATATAGGACATTAAAACAAATATAAAAAAACTTTATACTAGATCACCAAAATGATGATTCATGGACCCCTATTAAATGGGAGGCTTTGAAATGTGTCCTGAAAGGCACCCTGATATCCCACGGGGCCGGAGATCTCTTCTCTGTGACAACGGATATTGTCCATTTTGGACCAGAAGACGTTGGCCTTCAGGGACAAGATACGCAGGGAAACATTCGAGCTACGAGACAAGTGCGGACATCGGTTGGCCCGAACTCTTCATCTTAGAGCCCCACAAACATTTGTCCCTAAACTTCACAAAGCGGGAGGAGAACGGGTGTTTTCTACACAAGACATCTTAGAGGAATTTCGCACGTTCTATGAGAATTTATATAATCTAGAGACAGCGACCACCCGGGAAATGCTGTGAGGGAAGAGGAGGCACATTACTTGGAGGAGTTCGGCCCGGGTCCCCTGGGCGCCACGGAGACTGGGGCCATTGAGGAGGATTTTGCTTACGAGGAGATCCTGGAGATTATTAACCCCTAATTACACGGCCCCTTTTTCTCTTTCCATTTTCGTTCCCCCCCCCTTCAAAAAAATCGTAACTCCTTTATTTTTCCATCGACGTCGCTGTACGAGGGCTTGTTTTTTGCACGACGAATTGTATTTTTCAATGGTGCTATTTAAAGTACCATATAATGTACTGAAAACCTGTAAAAAAATTATAAGTGCAGTAAAATGAAAAATAAAAAAACATTTCGCCATCTTTTAGTGCGTCTTGTTTCTACGGCGCACAAATGGCAAAAAAAGGGACATGATAACTTTATTCTATGGGTCGGTACGATTACTATGATACCAAACTTGTATAGGTTTTTTCTTATTATACTACTTTTTTTTTTTCAAAGACATTTAATTTTTTTTTTATTATTTTTTGCGGTCATTATGTGTGCGCAATAACTTTTTCATTTTTCCGTCGACGTAGTTGAGCAAGGGCTCATTTTTTGCGGAATGTCCTGTAGTTTCCGATGGTATCAATCTAGAATACATATAACTTTTTGATCGCTTTTTATTGCGTTTTTTCTGGGAGACAGGGTAACTAAAAAAGTGCATTTCTGGCGTTCTTAATTTTTTTTTTCCGGACGACGTTCACCGTGCGGGAAAAATAATGTGCTACTTTGATAGATCGGACTTTTACGGACGCGGCGATACCAAATACATATTTTTATTTTATGATTTAGATTTTTTAATAATAGATATGGCAAAAGGGGGGTGATTTAAACTTTATAACTTTTTTTTTTACAATTAAAAAAAACTTTATTGACATTTAAAAAAATAAATAAATCTTGGTATTTGTATAGCGCCAACTTATTCCGCAGCGCTTTCAGGTAATTATTACTTATTACCTCCCACCAAGCTGGGTTCTCATTTTTTTAACCGACCTCGAAGGATGGAAGGCTGAGTCAACCCTGAATCACGCGAGAATCGAGCTTGCAACCTTCAGGTTGTAGGCGAGAGCTTACACTCTGTGCCACACGCAGCTCTTTTTTTTCTTTACTTTGAAGTCCCCGTGGGGGACTTTAACATGCGATACTTCGATAGCTCCTGCAGTATGACGTAATGCTATGGCATTACATCATACTGCAATTTAACAGGCAGTCTATCAAGCCACCCCACGGGGATGGCTTGATAGGCAGTCTGGTAAGGCAGCCCTGGGGCCTTTCATTAGGCCCCCGGCTGCCAGGACACCTGCACGGCTCCCCCGATCTCACCAGAATGGACAGCGACATTTAAATGGTTAATAGCCGCGATTGTCCGATCGGCCGATAGCGGCCATTACCTGTGGGTGTCAGCTGTAATAAACAGTTGACGCCCGCACCATATGAAGAGAGGTTGCCACGCAACCTCTCTTCATACATACCCCGCCGCTGAGCTCCATGACATACCGGTACATCATGGAGCAGGAAGGGGTTAAAGACTTAAAGATTGTCAAAAGCCCAGGACCTGATGGGTTTTCGGCAAGATTTTATAAGCTCTTCAGAGAAGAATTATCCCCGCTTCTAGTTAAAAATTTTTAACGAGGTCTCCCGTGGGTGCCCCTTCCCGCCACAGGCTCTTCAGGCTCATATTCTGGTAATTCTGAAGCCGGGGAAGGATCCTTCCTCTTGTGAAAACTATAGGCCAATTTCCCTGATCAATATCGACGTTAAAATGTTCGCCAAGCTAATCGCAAACAGGATTAGCAAACACATCGCAGAGCTGATAAACAGAGAGCAGGTGGGGTTTGTCCCAATAAGGTGGCCAGGGACAACACTATTAAATTTATCTCCCTGATCTCTCGAGCCAAAGTATATAACAGACCACTCTGCTTGTTAGTGCTGGACGCAGAAAAGGCGTTCGACAGGGTCAGGTGGAGGTTCTTGGAGGGGACCCTCCGTCGAGTGGGGCTGGGGCAGAGGATGAGAGAATGGATTATGGCTCTATATAACGGCCCATCAGCTCGAATCAGGGTGAACGATGCCCTGTCGGATTCCATCTCGATCCACAACGGCACACAGCAGGGTTGGCCTCTCTCGCCTCTGCTCTATGTACTATCCATAGAGTCATTAGCCATCTGAACATAAGATGGCTTTGTTCGCGGACTACCTCCTCATGTTCCTGTCGAACCCCAGGGTAAGACTACCGATGGTAATGAAGGAATTTGAAAGATTCGGGCAGGTGAGCAATTTTAAGGTGAATCTCCAAAAATCAGAGATATTAAATGTAACCATCCCTCAAAAGGAGGCTGAGGAGCTCTCAGAATCTTTCCCCTTCAGATGGCGACCTTCGGCAATTAAATATCTAGAGGTGCAGCTCCCGGCAGACCCCGCCCGGATATTTGAATTAAACATCATACCCTTCCTTAATAACCTCAGAGCAGATTTGAATAAATGGAGCCCCCTCTACGTATCCCAGATGGGTCGGGTCAACACCGTTAAAATGGACTCCCTGTTGAAGTTTTTGTACCTATGTCAGACTCTTCCAGTTCACCTCGATAGACAATTTCTTCTCAATATACGTTCCCTAATAATCAGCTTCGTATGGTCGGGACATAGATCCAGGCTTAGCTTCAGATTGCTCACAAGGACTAAAAAAGGGGGGGGGGGGGGCTTAGGGCTCCCGGACTTTTCACTCTATTATAAAGCATGCATGGCAAACTTCGTCCTTACTCTGATGCAGGGAAAACATCTAAGCTGTGGGTCGAAATAGAGCACACACCGGATTGCAGAATGACGCAGGAGGCCCCATTGATCTCGAGACGGCTGATGGGGGACCTTAAGTCACTATCGCCATCCCTACTGGATGTTCTTAGGATATGGGGGACATTTGCGCCGAGGCTAGGCTTGACATCCTTCTCAGGCCCCCTTACCCCACTGGTAGCTAACCCGCAATTCACGGCCACATGGAACAAAGACACTATCTTGTCCCTTCCTGGCTCCCCGATCCAACGTGTTCGAGATGTGATTTCACAGGAGGGAGTGAAGCTCCTGAAGGAGTTTGACATAGACTCCAGACCTCCTCCGGGAGCATGGCTAAGCTATCTGCAGGTGAGGGGTTAGGTGGAATCCCTGACGCCCAACCGGTGCGGCGGACGACAGCTGATGCCATTTGAAAATCTTTGTATGAAGTCGTCCCCTGTCGAGCATGGGATCTCAGTAATTTATAAAATGCTACTTGCCGGCGAGATGGGAGATTCCCTCCCTAGCTACTTGGGCCAGTGGGAGAGGGAGTTGGTGAAGCAGTACTCCAGATCGGAGTGGCAGAGAGCCCTCTTTCTCTCTCATAAGAGCACCAAAATTGGGACAATCCAGGAGCAGAATTTCAAAATACTCTCTCGCTGGTACAGGATACCGACGAGGCTGCATCAAATGGACGCCTGGGTCTCCCCGGTGTGTTGGAGATGTCAGGATAGTCCGGGTACAATGACGCACATCTGGTGGGAGTGTCCTGCCGTCAACAACTTATGGAGCAGTGTGGAATTGTTATATAATGCTATAACCAGGTCGTCTGTGTCCATAACAGTTGAGATGGCCCTTCTCCTAATGCTCCCAAGGTCGACTGCCAAAGTTAAGGCGGATTTATTGCGTTTGACTATATTGGCGGTGAGGATGTCTGTTCCCGGTTTGTGGCGATCTACCTCCTCTCCATCAAGGATCATCTGGACAGAGAATCTAGACTTGCTCATGAGATACGAGGAGAAGAGCTCTGGGGATGGACAGGAACGGATCGATGTCTGCGAGCTATGGAGTGCCTGGATAGCTATGAGGGCTTCGGACCCCTTTAAAGTAAGTCGTGAAACTGGTCGAATGGACCCCCAGTGAGTCTACTGCATCACGTGAGCATGGTCGTATCACCTACCCCCCCTACCCTTATTCCCCCCCTTTTCTTTCTCCCCCCCCCACGTCTTCCCTCCGCCCCCCATTGTTTGTTTTCCCTCCTTGTTGTTGGATTTCACTTTGTTTTCCTTTTCTTTAGTTTAGTTTAGATTTTGGATTTAGTCAAATGGAAACGTGGGGGGAAAAAAATCAGATATCCAAAGAATGCCAGTAATGGGTCCTCACTAGAGATGAGCGAGTATACTCGCTAAGGGCAATTGCTCGAGCCCGCTCGAGACAAAAGGTTCGGGTGCCAGCGCGGGGGAGCGGTGAGTAGCGGCAGTCAGCAGGGGGGAGAGAGAGAGATCTCCCCTCCGTTCCTCCCCCCCCCCCCGCAGCTCCCTGCCAGCCGCCGGCACCCGAACCCGAACAGCAATTGCCCTTAGCGAGTATACTCGCTCATCTCTAGTCCTAACTGTTTGCAATGTGAATTTTCCCCAGTTTGATACATTATTATGAAATGCTGATGGTTATTGCTTGAAAATGTTAATAAAATGATTGAACCTAAAAAGGGGTTCAGGACAAATGGGGTACATGAAATTAGTTTTCTAAACTAGACGTCCCGTTTATTGAATGCATGGACTTGATATGAACCTACATGGATATCCCAGACAAGCACATGGGCCGATGATTTGGTTCAAAATTCTCTAGAAGCATTCAGTGGACCAAGTGGAAAATTTTAGGTTACTGGAGGTCAGGCTGCATTCCCACGAACGTATATCGGCTCGGTTTTCACGCCAAGCCGATATACGTTGTCCTCATGTGCAGGGGGGGGGAGGATGGAAGAGCCAGAAGCAGGAACTGAGCTCCCGCCCCCTCTCTGCCTCCTCTCCGCCCCTCTGCACTATTTGCAATGGAGAGAGGCGGGGCAAGGGCGGGGCTAATTCTCGGAACTTACCCTGGGAGGGTAAGCCTGGGTTCACACACAGTGGAATCCCAGCATAAATCTCGCAGTTTGGCTGCAGCGAAAAACTGCGAGATTTCCACCTGGGAGAAGCGCTGCTTCAAAACCGGCAGCACTTAGCTGCGGGTTTTGAAGCGGCCTGGCAGCTTTGAAGCGGCCTGGCAGCTCGCTCTTCTGCAGCGGCCGGCGCTCCCATAGAGGAGAGCATGGCCGCAGCGGAAGAAGAAGAAAAAAACAGCATGCTGAGGCCGGCGAATCCACGCCGCAGAGGATCGGCTGTCCCATGTGGACAAGATTTCTGAAGATCTCGTCCACATGGCTGGCTAACCCAGGATTAGCGGCCGCAGGCAGATTTGCCGCAGCGAAATTCCAGACTGAATTTCCGCGGCAAATCCGCCCGTGTGAACCCAGCCTAATGGTTGCAGCATTTAATCACGCTTAATAAACTCTGTCCAACTTCTCCAATCCCAAATTTATATAAAATTGTAGGACTTTTTGTGTATTTTACATGTATATTATAATATAAAAAAAAGAATTGTACGAAGTTGCCCCCTTCCCCACTAGCCCACTCTGTCCAAGAGCAGCATTTAGGTAGCAGAGCGGCAGAACTTTAACCCTTGCTGTCCAAGAGCCCTCCCCACTAAGCAGATGATCCACCTGACCAGCACATAGTTCTAGTATTGAGGTATTAGAAGCTCTCGGGACCCGCTGACCCTGCAGGGTGGAGGCACATCTACACCGCGGCCTCATGGCAGCACATTCTGCACATAGTAAGGCTGCTCCTCTAGGATGGCTCACATACCTGAATCAATTGCAGTTGGTGACGCCTGTCAGTTCTTAGCAGCAGGGCACATAACTCAGCAACACAGTGCTGTCCCGTGCATCCCCCCCCCCCGGGACCGCTCCTTTTCCTCACCCCTCCTCGGCTTCCTCTCTGGCTCATCCTGTGGGCTGGACCGCACTGCTGACAGCGGGACATGAATGCACATTTTTAATGGTGGAGGGCGTCCTCTGGGAACCCTTAAGCTCAAGGGCTGGGTCGCCATTGCGCCCCCAGCACCCCCTGACGCTCCGCCTATGCCCCCCATACTAATGGCCAAGATCAGCAAGAACTCAGATCTTGGTCATTTAACACTTTGGATGCTGCACTATATGGACCGTGGCAGATAAAAGAGGGAGAGGCTCTATCAGTCATTCCATTGGCCGCCCTGCAATCATGTGGTGCCTATGGGAGCTTATCTGACACAGGGAGTGAAGGGTTAATAATAACCTGCCATGAGGAACACACAGACCTCAACCTGCAGGCATATTTGGTATTTCAGCCGCACTTCAGTAGCGGTGAGCGATTCCAGCGACCTCATTGGTTGTTGGGTACACACCCCCTTTGGATATGTGCACGAGTACGAGTTCACGAGACCCGCGAGGGGCTAGGTTTAGGGTTTAGGATTTAGGGTTAGGTTTACGGTTTGGGTTAGTTGCCGACCCTTCTACGACCCTGCTGATGCTTATTTAACGGGCCGCCCACTCGTGCTCATCTCCAAAGGGGGCTGTGAGCCCACAGCAGCTTCCAGGACCTGTGAAGATGTCACCATCATGTGATCAGTCACATGTGTGGGCGGAGTCAGGGGCCACATGACCAGGGGGTGACCAGTGTACACAGGACTCTGCTGAGTTCCTCATGAGCCGCTATTAGAGATGTGACCCTTCATGAGAGGAAAACCCTCTGCTGCCTGCTGTATACAACTTACCGGACTACACATTACATACACAGCTCTGCTACACCGTACACATTATATACACAGCTCTACCACACCGTACGCATTATATACACAGCTCCGCTACACCGTACACATTATATACATAGCTCTGCTACACCGTACACATTATATACACAGCTCTGCTACACCGTACACATTATATACACAGCTCCGCTACACCGTACACATTATATACACAGCTCCACTACACCGTACACATTATATACACAGCTCTGCTACACCATACACATTATATACACAGCTCTGCTACACCGTACACATTATATACACAGCTCTGCTACACCGTACACATTATATACACAGCTCTGCTACACCGTACACATTATATACACAGCTCTGCTACACCGTACACATTATATACACAGCTGTACTACACCGTACACATTATATACACAGCTCTACTACACCGTACACATTATATACACAGCTCTACTACACCGTACACATTATATACACAGCTCTGCTACACCGTACACATTATATACACAGCTCTACTACACCGTACACATTATATACACAGCTCTACTACACCGTACACATTATATACACAGCTCTACTACACCGTACACATTATATACACAGCTCTACTACACCGTACACATTATATACACGGCTCTACTACACCGTACACATTATATACACGGCTCTACTACAGCGTACACATTATATACACAGCTCTACTACACCGTACACATTATATACACAGCTCTACTACACCGTACACATTATATACACAGCATACATTATATACACAGCTCTACTACACCGTACACATTATATACACAGCTCTACTACACCATACACATTATATACACAGCTCTGCTACACCGTACACATTATATACACAGCTCTGCTACACCGTACACATTATATACACAGCTCTGCTACACCGTACACATTATATACACAGCTCTACTACACCGTACACATTATATACACAGCTCTGCTACACCGTACACATTATATACACAGCTCTGCTACACCGTACACATTATATACACAGCTCTACTACACCGTACACATTATATACACAGCTCTACTACACCGTACACATTATATACACAGCTCTGCTACACCGTACACATTATATACACAGCTCTGCTACACCGTACACATTATATACACAGCTCTACTACACCGTACACATTATATACACAGCATACATTATATACACAGCTCTACTACACTCTGCTCTGCTTCCAACTTCACTAACTCCCCTCTCCCGCTCTCGGATCATAACCTCCTCTCTTTCTCGGTCACGCTCCCTAACATCTCTCCAGACCCACCTACCTACAGTACCTACAGGAACCTTAAGGCTATTCACACCCAGGACTTTGCTGAATCCCTACAGTCCTCTCTGTCCCCTATCTCTCTCCCCTCCTGCCCCAACCTGGCTGCCGATCACTACAACACCGCTCTCAAACATGCCCTGGATGAAGCGGCGCCCCCCAGGACCCGAGCCATCCGATGTAGACCACGGCAACCCTGGCTCACGCCTCAAACGCGCTTCATCCGGCGGTGCTCTAGAAGTGCTGAACGGCTGTGGAGGAAACCGCAAACGTCCGCAGACTTCCTCAACTACAAATTCATGCTCAGAACCTACAACCTCGCCCTCCACCGCACCAAACAAGTCTATTTCACCTCTCAAGTCTCCTCACTATCCCACAACCCTAAACGGCTCTTTGATACTTTTCACTCCCTTCTCAGCCCTAAACCACAGCCCCCGGTGACGGATCTCAGTGCTGAAGAGCTGGCTGCCTACTTCAAAAAGAAAATTGATGACATCCGTCAGGAAATAACTTCCCAATCCCAGACTAGCCCTGACCCTAGTCTTGTCATCACTGCATCTAGCTCCTGCTCACTGTCTGTACTCAGACCAACAACAGAGGAAGAAGTCTCCAAACTGCTCTTCTCTGCTTGCCCCACCACCTGCGCTAGCGACCCCCTCCCCTCACACCTCCTCCGTTCCTTCTCCCCGCTGGTCATCTCCCATCTCACCACTATATTCAACCTCTCTCTGACCTCTGGCATCTTTCCCTCTTCTTTCAAACACGCCATCATATCCCCACTGCTAAAGAAGCCGACTCTGGACGCGACTGATGCTGCCAACCGACCCACCTCAAACCTCCCCTTCATTTCCAAACTACTAGAACACCTGGTTTACTCCCGCCTTGTAAGCTATCTATCAGAGAACTCTCTCCTAGACCCCCTACAGTCTGGCTTCCGACCTCAACACTCGACAGAAACTGCCCTTACAAGGGTATCTAATGACCTCCTGACAGCCAAATCGAGGGGCGATTACTCACTACTGTTCCCCCTCGACCTCTCCGCAGCATTTGACACTGTTGACCACAAACTCCTCCTCAGTATGCTACGCTCCATTGGCCTAAAGAACACTGCTCTCTACTGGTTCTCTTCCTTCCTATCTGACCGCTCTTTCAGTGTCTCCTTTGTTGGCTCTACCTCCCCTCCTCTTCCCCTTGCTGTTGTGGTCCCCCAGGGCTCAGTCCTCGGCCCCCTAGCCGAGTGCCTAGGCCACTGACAAGTCCCTGTGAGGGAGCCCTAGCACCAAAGAAAGGGAAAACAAATAACCAAATAAAGCAGAAAAGGACTTAGCTGGAGTAGAGGCGCTCCAGCCAGGATGTGTTCCTCCGTCGCTGTCCTGCCGCAACTGAAGCATTGACCAGAACAGGGGTCAATGCTAGCACAGTTTAAATAGGAGCCAAGCTACTCAGCATCAGGTGCTGACTGACATTACTCCTGCAACTATCATGCCCCTCAGCTCCAGGAGAAGCAAGGACACACCCAAAACCTGGTCTGGCCTGCAAGCCCGGTGCAGGCCTCAGAACGGCTGCAACACCAAGGACCTGGCAGATATCTGCCATCCATGCCCACTCCTCATTAAAGAATTGCGGGGCTGACTACCACTCCGCCGCCCATGTTGCAGCTGGTATTCCACTATTGCTCGTACAGCCTGGCCAATATGTGCAGCGTAGAATTCCAGCGTGTGGGCACGTTGCACACCAGTTGGTGCTCTGGCAGCTAAAACCAACGTCGCAGGGTCCTCAGGGTGGCAGCGTCCGTTGTGGACTTGCGGAAATGTGTGCAGACGCGGCGCACCTTGCCGAGCAGGTCAGACAAGTGGGGGTAGTTTTTCAGAAACCGCTGAACCACCAGATTGAAGATTTGAGCCAGGCATGGCACGTGTGTGAGGCTGCAGAGCCGCCACCAGGTTACGGACGTTCTCACACACGACCGTGCCCGGTTGGAGGCTCAGCAGCGAAAGCCAGAGCTCGGTCTGCTCTTTCAGACCCTGCAACAGCTCGGGGGCCGTGTGCCTCTTGTCACCTAAGCTGATTAGTTTCAGCACGGCTTACTGACGCTTGCCCACTGCTGTGCTGCTGCGCCGCGCGCTACCAACTGCTGGTGACGTGCTGCTCACACTTCTTAATTGAGAGGTAGAGGTGGCAGAGGAGGAGGAAAGGGAGGGTTTGGAGGAGGTGACATAAAACGCCGCAGATACCAGCGCTGAGGTAGGACCCGCTATTCTGGATGTGGGTAGGACGTGTGCGGTCCCAGGCTCCACCAAATTCACCCAATGTGCCGTAAGGGAGATATAGTGGCCGCCAGTACTTGTCCACGTGTCCATGGTTAAGTGGACCTTCCCAGTAAGGGCACAATTTATGTTGTGGGAGACGTGCTGGTGTAGGGCTGGGATGGCACATCGGGAAAAATAGTGGCGACTGGGGACCGAGTAGCGTGGGTCTGCCTCCGCCATCATGTTTTTGAAAGCCTCCATTTCCACAAGCCTGTACGGCAGCATCTCCAGGCTGATTAATTTGGCAATCTGCACGTTTAAAGCTTGTGCATGCGGGTGTGTGGCGGCGTATTTGCGCTTTTGCTCCAAGGCTTGTGTTAGCGACAGCTGAACGCTGCACTAATAGATATTGCTGGATGGAGTGGAGGACCGTGGAGGTGAGGGTGTGGGTGCAGGCCGGGAGGCGCTCGTGCCTGTGTCCTCGGAGGGGGATTGGATCTGTGTGGCAGGTTGGGGCACAGGGGAAGAGGCAGTGGTGTGACCCAGAGGTGGTGAATGGCCTTTGTCCCACCTTGTGGGGTGCTTGGCCATCATATGCCTGCGCATGCTGGTGGTGGTGAGGCTGGTTGTGGTGGCTCCCCGGCTGATCTGGGTGCGACACAGGTTGCACACCACTGTTCATCGGTCGTCCGCGCTCTCACTAAAAATCATCCACTCCTTTGAACACCTAGCTCTCTGTACGGAGGCTAGCCGTAGGGGGGTGCTTTGGGAAACAGTTGGGGGATTCTTCGCTCTGGCCCTGCCTCTACCCCTGGCCACTCCACTGCCTCTTCCAACCTGTCCTGCTGCTGCACTTGCTTCCCCCTCTGAAGCCTTGTCCTCAGTAGGACGCTGCGCTGATAGACATTGCTGGATGGAGTGGAGGACCGTGGAGGTGAGGGTGTGGGTGCAGGCCGGGAGGCGCTCGTGCCTGTGTCCTCGGAGGGGGATTGGATCTGTGTGGCAGGTTGGGGCACAGGGGAAGAGGCAGTGGTGTGACCCTGAGGCGGTGAATGGCCTTTGTCCCACCTTGTGGGGTGCTTGGCCATCATATGCCTGCGCATGCTGGTGGTGGTGAGGCTGGTTGTGGTGGCTCCCCGGCTGATCTGGGTGCGACACAGGTTGCACACTACTGCGTCCGCACTCTCACTGAAAAACATCCACACCTTTGAACACCTAGCCCTCTGCATGGAGGCTTGCCGCGACGGGGTGGTTTGGAAAACAGTTGGGGGATTGTTCGCTCTGGCCCTGCCTCTACCCCTGGCTACTCCACTGTCTCTTCCAACCTGTCCTGCTGCTGCACTTGCCTCCCCCTCTGAAGCCTTGTCCTCAGTAGGCTTAGAAAACCAGGTGGGATCAGTCACCTCATCGTCCAGCTGCTCTTCCTCCGAATCCTCTGTGCGCTCCTCCCTCAGACTTAGTGCCCTTACTACTACCTCACTGATAGACAACTGTGTCTCATCATCATCATCCTCCTCACCCACTGAAAGCTCTTGAGACAGTTGCTGGAAGTCCCCAGACTCCTCACCCGGACTCCGGGAACTTTCCAAAGGTTGGGCATCGGTCACGACAAACTCCTCAGGTGAGAGAAGAACCATTTTTTCCCACTCATGGCAGGGACCCGAGAACAGTTCCTGGGAGTCTGCTTGCTCAGAATATGTCATTTTCAAGGAGTGAGGAAGCTGGGAGGAAGGAGAAGCAGCCAGAGGATTCAGAGTTGCAGTCCCTAGGCCGGAAGTAGTGGACTGTGTAGAAGATTGGGTGGTCGATACATTTCTGCACGCGTTTTCTGCCATCCACGACAGGACCTGCTCGCACTGCTCTGTTTATAACAAAGGTCTACGACGCAGACCCATAAATTGTGATATGAAGCTTGGGAGCCCAGAAACTTGCCTCTCGCTTAATCCTGCAGCAGCCAGCTGTGATTCACCACGCCCAGTAACTCGGCCTGTGCCCACACCCTCACTTGGACGCCTGGGTCTTCGACCCTTACCCCTACTCCTCATAATGGCGGATTAAGACTAGAGCAGGGCGCAAATAAATTACCCCACTGTACAGCACTGACAACTGGGCTTTAATTCACCGCACACAGAGACTTGTATATAGCAAAAGCTCTATGCTGTGACTTTAAAAAATTAAGCCGCTGTCTTGTGCTGATACCTAGGGGTAATTTACTGCTCGCAGAGACTTGTAGATAAGAGAGGGTGTATAGAGAGGGAGAAGACTCTAAAGCCAGTGGGTAGTGCAGGTAACTGCGGCGATCTCAACCCCCTGTGTGGAATTTTACTGCAGCAAATCCGCCTGTGGCCACTATTCCCAGCAATAGCCAGCCATGTGGATGAGATTTGGCAAAAATCTCGTCCACACGGGACGGCCAATCCATCGCGGCAAGGTCGGCAGAAGACGGATTCCGCAGCCACAGCATGTCTATTTTTTTTCTTTTACATTGCAGCCGCAGTCCTCTCTATGGGAGCGCTAGCCGCAATGGAGAAGCATGTCGCCAAACCGCTTTAAAACCAGTGGCTATGTGCTGTGGGTTTTGAAGGTACGCTTTCCCAGCGGAAATCTCGTGCTTTTTCGCTGTGGCAAAACTGCGAACTTTCCGCCGGGACTACGCCCTGTGTGAACCCAGCCTAACTGAATTTAAATCCATCATTTTAAATGAAAAGAACATGATGCCCGCGTTTACATGTAATGATTATTGCTCATTTTTGGGTGTTTGGATGAATTTTGAGTGATAATTGTTGCATGTAAAAGGGCCTGACTGATAGGCTGACTAAGACAATAGACAGCTTAGCCTGCCTATCATTGCTGTAACAGAAGGAAGATGCTTCTCCCTCTGCATTCAGTGTCAAATGCCACCGCTTACGCGCAGGCAAGCGCATTAGTGGACCGCCACTGACGCGTGACTTCACACCAGACCAGCACATGCAATCAAACCTCGTCAACGCAAGCTGCACCATGAAAGCTGGTCACTAAGGTGTTACGTCCACTTCAGGGGCAAAAAAAAAAAAGCCAAAAAAATTAATCTGAAAAAAAAATGTACAAAAAACCCCGTTTTTTTTATAAAAAGGAAAAAAAAACTCTGTTAATGTATATCGCCACGTTTATATATATATTTTTAATTCTACTGACCTTTTGCTCATTTTACCCAAATAAAAAGGTGCTGATTCAACATATGAAGTCCAAAAATATGCAAGTTTTTTCACAAATAACTGTTTGGTTAGTGGTTATAATGTCAGATATCAGGGATAATAAAGGGTTCTGCAGAAGCGAAAGCTCGCAATATATTTGTTTAAGCAAAAACGAGTCTAAGAGAACAACAGTGGTGCAAATTTTAATTTAACTGCTTAAAGCGGGGCGATCGACGTGATAAGAGCATCCGTACATGGGCCACCTGTCCCTGGGTGGAAATAACAATAGACATGGCAGTGCTATGGCAAAAGCAATATATATACACACACTAGGTGATATACCCTGTGTGAGGGGTTAATTCTAGATTTTCTCCTATCTCAAATAAAATAGAGGAAAATAAGCTTTAGGCCTCATGTCCACGGGGAAAATCAGATCCGCTGCAGATTCTACATGTAGAATCTGCAGCGGGTCCCTCCTGCCCCGCGGACATGAGCGCTGAAAATAGCAATTTAAAAGCATTTACCTTTCCGTAGCGGACGGCGAAGATCAGCTGTTCCTCACGGCCGGATCTTCATTTTCGGCCGGCGGATGAATTCCTGACGCCGGCGGCACATCGCCGGCACGTCGTCGACGTGCCGCGCGCATGCGCCGGGCACATCCGCCGAGCCGAAGCAAGGGAGATGCAGCCGTGAGGAAGAGCAGAGCTTCGCGGCCCGCTGCGGGTGAGTAAATGCTTTAAATTCCTATTTTAGGTCTCCCGCGGATCCGGACGGCTTCCATAGGCTTCAATAGAAGCCCGCGGGAGCCGTCCCCGCGGGAGACCCGCATGAAAATGGAGCATGGTCCAGATTTTTTCATGCTCCATTTTTTTTTAAATCACTTTTATTGACGATCCGCGGGTATTTATGTACCCGCGGGTGGTCAATGCATCCCTATGGGGCGCGGAGCCGCGCGCGGGAGATCCGCTGCGGATTTTAAATGTCATTTTGCCCGTGGACATGAGCCCTTAATTTCACTGTCTGAAATTAAAATCTTTCTGTATCTCTTTCTGTTCTTGTTATCGACCCTCCCTTTTCTCTCACACAAATTCTTATCTATACTCCCTGTTCCCTTCCTTCTGGGAAAGTATCCTTGAATACTTTCTTTATTGTTAATTGTTTCTCCAGATGTCCAGCAACTCTGGACATGCGCAGTGATTGAATCATTACGTAACAAATTCTTCTCTTTAAATTCTGTACTTTGCAAATAATAAACTACTTCGCTTTTGACAATCCCATGGTGCATGTGGCTGTCCATTTGTGTCGTCTGAGTACTCATATCTAAGACTAATTCGGAAGCAGACAGCATCAGCTGAATGGTCTGATCAAAGACCCCCCTAACATTACTTGGCGCTGCAACATGGGACAGAATCTAACTCCTTACCTGCAGCCGATACCTGCCGACCCTACCTGCCGACCAGCCGGACCAGAGGCCACGGGACCCCAGATCTACAAAACACCGGTGTAAGCTAAGCCCTTGACTTACCACTCCAGCTCTGGGCTTCCCTGACTTCAGTCCCGTGTTGACAGGAGGTGAGTCGCTGCATGTTATATAGGACGCTTCTGCCTGTTATTTATGGTGTTCTTAGTAACCGTGCTAGACGGAAGAACCCTTGTGTGTATATTGCCATGCTGTCTGCTGCAAGCATTGAACTGATAACTTTTTGTTGTGCTTTAACTGCCGGACTCATTTTCTTAGCTGTAATTTGTTATAAAATTACAAAAGCTGCGTATAGAGGTGAGCCGTGGTCTCCCCTATCTCCATAAAAAGGTCTGTGTGACAAATAAGTGTCCTGCCAGCTGCGGACCTGGCAGAAGGGACTGGCCTGATTTACCCAAAGGAAGCTGTGTGCATCCTTATACTGTGTGATTGAGGTAAAAACAGAGGAACAAGTCCATAGTGCAAATAAGTGTCCTGCTAGTCGCGGACTTGGCAGAAGGGACTAAAAGGTCTGTGTGACCGCCAGATTTACCAGAGGAAGCTGTGTGCATCCTCAACACTGTGTGATAGTGGTAAATCAAAAGGTAAGTCCATGAGAGAAGGGGAAGGGAAAGACATCTGTAGGCAAGCCTGTAAAGTATACAAGCGGATAGGACTTAAAAAGACGGGAACCTTTAACTATGAGTTCTGGCAACAGTACGGGAAAAAGCATGAAAGATATCAGAGACGCCAGTTTAGAAAAAAAAAACAGACAATATGGAAAACAGCTAGAGAAATAGCAAAGGACAGAGAAAGCACGTTAGCCGTGGGGAGAGAATGTAGCAAGTTGTTGAGAAAAGCAGGTGTTTAGAATTTTGGGAGTCTTAGACCAGCAAGTTTGGGAAAGATTCAGAAGATTGTCAAAGGTTGGATAAAAGTATGTTAGACAGATGGATTGAGGCAAGTGTAGATACGGCAGTAATGGGTTATCAGAGAAAGGGAATTCTTTTATAGTCTGTGTTCCTTTGGAACATAAAGCAAGTTCATGCAGAATCTGTGGACAATTATGTGACAAATAACCATTATTGTTTGTCTTGTATGTCTTGATGTTATGTAATCTAATCTTTGTTGTACGTTTTAGTCTCCGTCATACAAGTGTAAGAAAGTTATACCCCACTCACGTCAGTGGGGGCTTTTAAGAATACAAAGGTTAAAAATGCGGAAAAACGCTGCGCTGTTAGAAGCGCTTAGCATGTTGTCTTTTCTATGTGTTTAACTATCCCCTGCCGTCTGTGTTTCATAGTTTGTGCAGAGAAATATACCTCTTATAATTACTGATGATTAATGTTGTGTAAAGTCTGAATGTTCTGGCCGATTTCTAAAATCTGTTTCATAGAGAGATAAAATTCAAGGTCATAGAAGAAAGACAGACGTTGATGAAATAAGAAACTTGTAATGAATTACGTGAATTATACGGTTTTAAAAATAGAAAACATATAGGGATTTTAAGGTATATTTTTGCTTTTTGGGTAAATGTCAGTTCTGTGATTGGTTGGACGTCTGTATCACTGCTAAATGCTGTTAGTACTGTACTATCTCTGAGAGAATGTTCTGTAGGAGAAACACGCAAACGGCCATACCTGTACTTACACCTGCTGCCAAACTCCGCACCTTTCTGGGCCTTGTTTCATACTGCCGCCCATGGATCCACTCTGTTTCCTCTCTTATGCTCAATTCTCAGCTCTCCACCCTTTTACACTTTACCCTTTATTCTTTTCTGTACTGAATTTTCTGGCCATGTGACGACAGTATTGACACAAAAGCACGGAGGACAACCACGGCGACTTGGATACTACTCCATGAGGCTGGATCCAGTGGCTCGAGGAGCTCCCTCATGTGTTTGTGCGGTGGCAGCAGTACAGGCAATGGTTGACAAATCTTCGCAGTTAGTATTGGACTACCCCTAGTGTTCCTCACCCCTCATGACATCCGGAGCATATACACGCAAGTGCAACCCAAGCACTTATTTCTGGCCCGTCAAATCCAGCTACAATGTGCTCTTGTCATTCTTTTCAATGTTGCTACTACTTTGAACCCGGCTACTCTTCTTCCAATTAAGTATCCTAGTTCAAAGGGGGGAGGAGAAGACATAGGTGATCTAGGTATTGCAGGTCAGCTATTTTTAAATTTTTTTTTGCAACAAGGTTCTGATCTATTTGAAATAGAATACCAGCCTGATTGTCTAGCGGTAATCGGTGCAAGGGGTTTCAGGAGTGCCAATTCAGCTGGCAGAAACTGAACCGCTTGAGGTAATGTTTAAAGGGTCGCGATGCCTCACGCGCTTCCTTGTGCTGGAAGGTCCTGAAAGCATATTGGGAACTGACGTGATGAGACCCTTGGGATGTTGTATCAAACTTCACCCATCCGGTGAGGCTCGTATACACCCCAGGTCTGAAAGTCACCCGACCTTCTGTCGGATGGCAGCAGACCAAGCAACACCTGTCCCTGTCCTCACTCTCATGCACGCAGAGGAACAAGTTTTTAGTGTCGTTCCTTCGAGCCTTTGGGCTACCAAACAGACGGACCTCGGCAGATTGTCAGTCCCACCGGTAATGGTTTACCTAAAGGAAGGGGAAAAAGCCCCCTTGGTCCGTCAGTACCCCCTGGCACATGTCCAGGAAGATGCAATTGCAGACACTGTCTCTTCTTTATGTTAACTTAAAGCCCTTAAGGAATGTGTCTTCCCAGCCAATACCCCTTTTGTTCCCCGTTAAGAGAAAGAGTATAAAGGGCCAGCCAGACTGTCAGTATTTGTTTGCATTTATTTTCAGAGGAAAGCAGTACTGTTGGACAGTGCTGCCATAAGGGGCACAGAATAGCCCAAAACCAGTTCACCAGATGCATGAAGCTGGTATTAGACGCCTGGCCAATTACCGAGGGCACCGCCCTCTTGTAATATGCTGATGACTTACTTTTTTATGCTCCTGACCCAAATAATTGCCTCAATGCATCACTAAGCCTTTTGTGTTTCCTCCATCAGAGTAGAATGGCTGTAAAGCCAGCAAAGACAAACTTCAGTTCTGCAAATCTCACGTAGTGTTCCTGGGCCACTGCCTAGGTCCAAGTACCAAACACCTGACGCCGGAATGCACAAAGGTGGTAAGTGACATGCAACTTCCCACCTCCCATGCCAAGTTGCGTACTGTCGGCCGTGGATACGCTCTGCCTCCATGACCATGCAGCCTCTGTACGACTGTTTGGGTTCACTGCCATTTGCCCTGACCCCGCAGGCCGAGTCAGCCCTCCATCAGCTACAGATAACCAGTGCACCCGCACTGGGGCTGCCAGACTATGACAAACCTTTCAAAATGTACGTCACTGAGATGGCGGGACACGCCACCGCTGTACTGACACAAATGCATGGTGACAAAAAGCGACCTGTAGCATACTACAGTGCCCATCTTGACGCGGTGGCTAGAGGGTCTCTATCATGCTTCCGAGCGGTTCTAGCAGTTCAGGCGCTACTGGACAAAAGTTCTGACGTTGTCCTAGATCACACCATGGTGATCTACACCCCACATGACATACATGGTATCCTGACTCAGGTAAGCCGTCATCATCTGTCTCTTGCTAGACAGATACAAATGGAACTCGCAGTGCATTCCTCCTCGAACATCTCATTCCAAAAGGTGCACCACCTTGAATCCAGCCACCTTACTTCCATTAGGTGACGTAGATTCAAATGGGGGAGTAAGTACAGGGGATCAGTTGTTTTACAACTCCCTGACTGACGAACAGGAGGCATTTGACACCGGAAACTAGCATGACTGTGTGGCCCTCATGGCCCAGGAAACGGCTGGGTTTGCGCATGTCACAGACAAGCCCCTGCAGAACCCCCAGTATGAGCTGTTTGTGGATGGATCCAGAAACCTAAATGACGAAGGAAGGTTTGTAACAGGTTTTGAAGTAGTCACACTGAATGAGATACTTGTACAAAAACCACTGCCGCCACACGTCAGCGCAGGAGGCTGAGCTCCGTGCTCTAACTGAGGCCTGTACGATTGCGAAAGATACCACTGCTAACATCTACACTGATTCCAGGTACGCCTTTGGTATTGCACACGATTATGGACCCATCTAGCGGTCCAGGAGCTTTCTCACGGCACAAGGCAAGCCCATTAAGAATGGTGTATCAGTAGGTAGATTAATGCATGCCATCATGTTGCCGGAACAGGTGGCCATAATTAAGGTTAAAGCACACACGCAAGGGCAGTCACCAGAGAGCAAGGGCAACGATAGAGCGGATAGGGCAGCCAAGGCTGCAGCTCTCCTGGACAGGACTCGAGACACCCCCCAAGCCCTGTGTGCTGTAAGTTGGATCTTGGTCCCACCACCCTTGTTGATGTGGGATTTGGCGTCACACAGAATGAAGTGGAGCAGTGGACCAAGGCAGGAGCCAGGTACGTAGATGATGTATGGAAGTTGGGAGACAGAGTGTGTTTACCAGCGGCTGCCTACCCCTACCTCGCCGTCCTAGCTCACGGGCCCCTGCACAACAAGTGGTAAGGACCCCCCGGAAGTGCTCACCCTGACCACTGTATCCTGTTCAGAGATTACAAATCGATTACATCCAGTTTCCCAAATCAGGCAGGTATGAGTACGTCCTTGTGTGCGTGGACCTGTCCAAAGCCACCGCACAATGCACAGCGACTAAACTTGTGTCAGAACTTGTATGTAGATTTGGGGTACCAGAGACAATTGAGAGTGACAGAGGTACACATTTTACAGGTGAAGTGATGTGAGAGGTGATGTCAGCCCTTGGGGTGGAACAAGCGTTTCACACCCCATACCACCCGCAGAGTTTAGGCAAAGTGAAAAGACTAAATGGTACGCTTAAGTTAAAAGAAGTTTTGTTTGGCTCTGTGCCAGGATTGGGGCTGTATCATCCACAGGCCCTACAGCAGGGCTATAACACAGTAGCTGGATATGTAAAGCACCTGTGAGACCAACTAACAGTAACACAGAATCTAGTCTTTTTCTTCCATTCCAGACCCAGACAACTTAGAGGGATCACACTCTCTACAACTTGGAGACTGGGTGGTCGTAAAGAGGCGTGTCCGGAAATCCCTAAAGCCCAGATTCGAGGGGCCCTATCAAGTCCTGCTGACCACACCTACTTCAGTAAAAGTTGAAGGAACTGTTGCTTGTCTTGGGACTAATGGGACTTTTCACGCCCTGCTTTGCCCCCCCTATGAGAAGGAAAACGAAGGACATTTTGTTTATTGTTGGACTTTTTGGACTCCTCACTCCATGCTTCGCCCTTAGAAGAGGGTGCAAAATGACAATGCCCAGAACCACTTTGTTAGACACCACCAAATACTGGTAGATGGACTGAACACCTCACAGGTGAAAGACTGTTGGACTTGTACACACACCTGGTGCCACTAGTCTTCCTTTCCTGGCTGTTCCTGTTCCGTCGAAAGAACTGCTTGCATGGACAAATGAAAACTCAAAAACCAGAGATAGCTGGTGGGGTAACACATTTAGTTCTTTGAACCCTGCCAATTGGTTCTCTGGTTTAGGAGGGTGGTTCATGGGAATTTTACAAAGTATGCTTCAAGTAGTGATGATTTTGCTCGTCATATATGTTGCTTTAAAGTTAATCATGTCTTGTATCACACGTTGTAGTGAAAAGGCTTTTGCTAAACTTTAACCCAGATGGACTTTGGGACCACCACATGACTCTAGGGAATCTGGCAGGAGCTGGCACCACTCGGGTGAAGTACCTAGCATGATGGTGGACCCTATGTCCAAATGGGGGAATGTGAGGGGTTAATTCTAGATTTTCTCCTATCTCAAATAAAATAGAGGAAAATAAGCTTTAATTTCACTGTCTGAAATTAAAATCTTTCTGTATCTCTTTCTGTTCTTGTTATCGACCCTCCCTTTTCTCTCACACAAATTCTTATCTATACTCCCTGTTCCCTTGCTTCTGGGAAAGTATCCTTGAATACTTTCTTTATTGTTAATTGTTTCTCCAGATGTTCAGCAACTCTGGACATGCGCAGTGATTGAATCATTACGTAACAAATTCTTCTCTTTAAATTCTGTACTTTGCAAATAATAAACTACTTCGCTTTTGACAATCCCATGGTGCATGTGGCTGTCCATTTGCATCGTCCGAGTACTCATATCTAAGACTAATTCGGAAGCAGACAGCATCAACTTAACGGTCTGATCAAAGACCCCCCTAACACCTGCGTTGCATGATGGTTTTATGAATAGCGGTCCTGGAATATACAAAGTGAGCCACAACAATGAGCCGCACTCTTATGAAAGCTGTCCAAACTAAAAAGCTGTTGCCCATAGCAACCAATCACAGCGCAGCTTTTATTTTACCTTGGATATCTAAGAAACTAAAGCTGAGCTCTGATTGGTTGCTGTTGGCAATACAAATTACAGGGGAAGTCGGTGAGTTTTTGATTTTTAATTCCGGCATTATTTGTCGCCGTGTATTGAAGAACAATCATGTGAAATATCACTCAAATTGGACCAGAACTGTGGATTTGAATACGGCACAAACAGGCAGACAGATTGTGCGATATATATATATATATATATATATATATATATATATATATCCCTGGTCCCCAATACAGAACGCTGCAATACAAAACGGGACATTTTATGTAAGAAGAGATGATATCAGAACATAGGCATAAATATGTGGAGGCAACGATGCTGATTAATGCTGTGTGACTGTATTAGCTATATATTATACTGCTGGGGTGACAGGAAAGCTGTGCTGCGATTGGTTGTTATATATTATACTGCTGAGGTAACATGAAAGCTGCGCTGTGATTGGTTGTTATATATTATACTGCTGGGGTAACATGAAAGCTGCGCTGTGATTGGTTGTTATTTCTTATACTGCTGAGGTAACATGAAAGCTGCGCTGTGATTGGTTGTTATTAGAGATGAGCGAGCGTACTCGGAAAAGCACTACTCGCTCGAGTAATTTGCTCTATCCGAGTATCGCTGTGCTCGTCCCTGAAGATTCGGGTGTCGCTGCGGCTGACAGGTGAGTCGCAGCGGGGAGCAGGGGAGAGCGGGCGGGAGAGAGGGAGAGAAAGATCTTACCTCCGTTCCTCCCCGCTCTCCCCTGCAGCTCCCCGCTCCGTGCCAGCACCCGAATCTTCAGGGACGAGCACAGCGATACTCGGATAAAGCAAATTACTCGAGCGAGTAGTGCTTTTCCGAGTACGCTGGCTCATCTCTAGTTGTTATATATTATACTGCTGAGGTAACATGAAAGCTGCGCTGTGATTGGTTGTTATATATTATACTGCTGAGGTAAAATGAAAGCTGCACTGTGATTGGTTGTTATTAGAGATGAGCGAACGCGTTCGTCCGAGCTTGATATTCGTGCGAATATTAGGGTGTTCGGGATGTTCGTTATTCGTAACGAACACCATGCGGTGTTCTGGTTACTTTCACTTACTTCCCTGAGACGTTTGCGCGCTTTTCTGGCCAATTGAAAGACAGGGAAGGCATTACAACTTCCCCCTGTGACGTTCAAGCCCTATACCACCCCCCTGCTGTGAGTGGCTGGGAAGATCAGGTGTCACCCGAACATAAAAGTCGGCCCCTCCCGCGGCTCGCCTCAGATGCCTGGTGAGTTAGATGAGGGACAGTGCTGTTTGTACCGGAGCTGCTGTAGGGAAAGAATGGGTAGTTAGTGTAGGCTTCAAGACCCCCCAAAGGTCCTTATTAGGGCCACTGATAGCTGTGTGTTGGCTGCTGTTAGCAGTGGCAAATTTTTTTTTTCTCAAAATCGGCAGTGCAGAGCATTGCACCCGGCATTAGGGACAGAAGTGCTGCATAGGCAGGGAGAGTGTTAGGAGTGAGTGTAGCCTTCAAGAACCTCAACGGTCCTTTCTAGGGCCATATTTATCCGTGTGCAGTACTGTCCAGGCTGCTGTTAGCTGTGCTGCATTTTTTTTTGCTTCTCAAAATCGCCTCTGCAGACCATTGCACCCTCCATTGATACTGCAGGGAAAGAATTGTATAGGCAGGGCGACAACACAGTTGTTATTCATTGAATATACGCAGTGCTGCCTTTTGGTGCCAAAAAACGGAAAATAATTAAATTTGTCCTGCCTCTGTCCGGCCTAACGCCGGTGGACACGTGTGAGCTGCGTCTGCAACCTGTAAAAATCAGACGCACCCAGCTACGCTTTACTGCTGGCTTCGCCATTTGCTTTCCTTAATTGGGAAAAAAATACCTGCTCTGCCAGAGTTATAATAACTCTGCTACCCTCACGTTCTGTGACACATAAGCAGGGACACAGCACAGTTATTAAACTTCTCATGTTCATTGAATATACGCAGTGCTGCCTTTTGGTGGAAAAAAACTGAAAACAAATCTATTTGTCCTGCCTCTGTCCGTCCTAAGGGCTGTGGACACGTGTGAGCTGCGTGAACAACATTGCTAAATCAGACGCACCCAGCTACGCTTTACTGCTGGCTTCGCCATTTGCTTTCCTTAATTGGGAAAAAAATACCTGCTCTGCCAGAGTTATAATAACTCTGCTACCCTCACGTTCTGTGACACATAAGCAGGGACACAGCACAGTTATTAAACTTCTCATGTTCATTGAATATACGCAGTGCTGCCTTTTGGTGGAAAAAAACTGAAAACAAATCTATTTGTCCAGCCTCTGTCCGTCCTAAGGGCTGTGGACACGTGTGAGCTGCGTGAACAACATTGCTAAATCAGACGCACCCAGCTACGCTTTACTGCTGGCTTCGCCATTTGCTTTCCTTAATTGGGAAAAAAATACCTGCTCTGCCAGAGTTATAATAACTCTGCTACCCTCACGTTCTGTGACACATAAGCAGGGACACAGCACAGTTATTAAACTTCTCATGTTCATTGAATATACGCAGTGCTGCCTTTTGGTGGAAAAAAACTGAAAACAAATCTATTTGTCCAGCCTCTGTCCGTCCTAAGGGCTGTGGACACGTGTGAGCTGCGTGAACAACATTGCTAAATCAGACGCACCCAGCTACGCTTTACTGCTGGCTTCGCCATTTGCTTTCCTTAATTGGGAAAAAAATACCTGCTCTGCCAGAGTTATAATAACTCTGCTACCCTCACGTTCTGTGACACATAAGCAGGGACACAGCACAGTTATTAAACTTCTCATGTTCATTGAATATACACAGTGCTGCCTTTTGGTGGAAAAAAACTGAAAACAAATCTATTTGTCCAGCCTCTGTCCGTCCTAAGGGCTGTGGACACGTGTGAGCTGCGTGAACAACATTGCTAAATCAGACGCACCCAGCTACGCTTTACTGCTGGCTTCGCCATTTGCTTTCCTTAATTGGGAAAAAAATACCTGCTCTGCCAGAGTTATAATAACTCTGCTACCCTCACGTTCTGTGACACATAAGCAGGGACACAGCACAGTTATTAAACTTAGATAATTCATTCACTAGAGGCAGTGGGGCCTTTCGTTTTCCAAAAAGGGCAAAAATTATATTTGGCCTGCAGTCTTGCGCCAATTTATTTCCTGCCTGTGAAATCAAATCACTGGTAATACAGCATGCTGAGGGGTAGGGGTAGGCCTAGAGGACGTGGACGCGGCCGAGGACGCGGAGGGCCAAGTCAGGGTGTGGGCACAGGCCGAGCTCCTGTTCCCGGTGTGTCGCAGCCGACTGCTGCGCGATTAGGAGAGAGGCACGTTTCTGGCGTCCCCACATTCATCGCCCAATTAATGGGTCCACGCGGGAGACGGTTATTAGAAAATGAGCAGTGTGAGCAGGTCCTGTCCTGGATGGCAGAAAGTGCTTCGAGCAACCTATCGTCAACACGCAGTTCTGCGCCGTCCACTGCTGCAAATCCGAATCCTCTGTCTGCTGCTCCTCCTTCCTCCCAGCCTCCTCACTCCACTACAATGACACCTGCTCAGGAGCGGGAAGACTCCCAGGAACTGTTCTCGGGCCCCTGCTCAGATTGGGCAGCAGCGGTTCCTCTCCCACCAGAGGAGTTTATAGTCACTGATGCCCAACCATTCGAAAGTTCCCGGGGTCCGGGGGATGAGGCTGGGGACTTCCGCCAACTGTCTCAAGAACTTTCTGTGGGTGAGGAGGACGATGACGATCAGACACAGTTGTCTTGCAGTGAGGTAGTAGTAAGGGCAGTAAGTCCGAGGGAGCAGCGCACAGAGGATTCGGAGGAAGAGCAGCAGGACGATGAGGTGACTGACCCCACCTGGTGTGCAACGCTTACTCAGGAGGACAGGTCTTCAGAGGGGGAGTCAAGGGCATCAGCAGGGCAGGTTGCAAGAGGCAGTGCGGTGGCCAGGGGTAGAGGCAGGGCCAGACCGAATAATCCACCAAGTGTTTCCCAAAGCGCCCCCTCGCGCCATGCCACCCTGCAGAGGCCGAGGTGCTCTAAGGTCTGGCAGTTTTTCACAGAGACGCCTGACGACCGACGAACAGTGGTGTGCAACCTTTGTTGCGCAAAGCTCAGCCGGGGAGCCAACACCAACAGCCTCACCACCACCACCATGCGCAGGCATATGATGGCCAAGCACCCCACAAGGTGGGACGAAGGCCGTTCAGCGCCTCCGGTTTGCACCCCTGCCTCTCCCCCTGTGCCCCAACCTGCCACTGAGATGCAACCCCCCTCTCAGGACACAGGCACTACCGCCTCATGGCCTGCACCCACACCCTCATCTCCGCTGTCCTCGGCCCCATCCAGCAGTGTAGTTCAGCGCACCGTCCAGCCGTCGCTTGCGCAAGTGTTCGAGCGCAAGCGCAAGTACGCCGCCACGCACCCGCACGCTCAAACGTTAACCGTCCGCATCGCAAAATTCATCAGCCTTGAGATGCTGCCGTATAGGGTTGTGGAAACGGAGTCCTTTAAAAGTATCATGGAGGCGGCGGCCCCGCGCTACTCAGTTCCCAGTCGCCACTACTTTTCCCGATGTGCCGTCCCAGCCCTGCACGACCACGTCTCCCGCAACATTGTACGCGCCCTCACCAACGCGGTTACTGCCACGGTCCACTTAAATACGGACACGTGGACAAGCACAGGCGGGCAGGGCCACTACATCTCCCTGACGGCACATTGGGTGAATTTAGTGGAGGCTGGGACAGAGTCAGAGCCTGGGACCGCTCACGTCCTACCCACCCCCAGAATTGCGGGCCCCAGCTCGGTGGTGGTATCTGCGGAGGTGTATGCTTCCTCCACTAAAGCACCCTCCTCCTCCTCTGTCTCGCAATCAAGATGTGTTAGCAGCAGCATGTCGCCAGCAGTCGGTGTCGCGCGGTGTGGCAGCACAGCGGTGGGCAAGCGTCAGCAGGCCGTGCTGAAACTACTCAGCTTAGGCGATAAGAGGCACACGGCCCACGAACTGCTGCAGGGTCTGACACAGCAGACCGACCGCTGGCTTGCGCCGCTGAGCCTCCAACCGGGCATGGTCGTGTGTGACAACGGCCGTAACCTGGTGGCGGCTCTGCAGCTCGGCAGCCTCACGCACGTGCCATGCCTGGCCCACGTCTTTAATTTGGTGGTTCAGCGCTTTCTGAAAAGCTACCCACGCTTGTCAGACCTGCTCGTAAAGGCGCGCCGGCTCTGCGCACATTTCTGCAAGTCCCACACGGACGCTGCCACCCTGCGCACCCTGCAACATCACTTTAAGCTGCCAGTGCACCGACTGCTGTGCGACGTGCCCACACGGTGGAACTCTACGCTCCACATGTTGGCCAGGCTCTATGAACAACAGAGAGCTATAGTCGAATACCAACTCCAACATGGGCGGCGCAGTGGGAGTCAGCCTCCTCAATTCCTTTCAGAAGAGTGGGCCTGGTTGGCAGACATCTGCCATGTCCTTGGTAATTTTGAGGAGTCTACCCAGGTGGTGAGCGGCGATGCTACAATCATTAGCGTCACCATTCCTCTGCTATGCATCTTGAGAAATTCCCTGCAAACCATAAAGGCAGCTGCTTTGCGCTCGGAAACGGGGGCGGGGGAAGACAGTATGCCGCTGGATAGTCAGGGCACCCTCCTGTCTATTTCTCAGCGCGTACAGGAGGAGGAGCATGAGGAGGATGAGGAGGAGGGGGAAGAGACAGCTTGGCCCGCTGCTGACGGTACACCGGCTGATTGCCTGTCATCCTTTCAGCGTGTATGGCCTGAGGAGGAGGAGGAGGAGGAGGAGGATCCTGAAAGTGATCTTCCTAGTGAGGACAGCCATGTGTTGCGTACTGGTACCCTGGCACACATGGCTGACTTCATGTTAGGATGCCTTTCTCGTGACCCTCGCGTTGCACGCATTCTGGCCACGACGGATTACTGGGTGTACACACTGCTCGACCCACGCTATAAGGAGAACCTGCCCACTCTCATTCCCGAAGAGGAAAGGGGTTCGAGAGTGTTGCTATACCACAGGACCCTTGCGGACAAGCTGATGGTAAAATTCCCAGCCGACAGCGCTAGTGGCAGAAGGCGCAGTACCGAGGGCAAGGTAGCAGGGGATGTGCGTAGATCGAGCAGCATGTACATCCCAGGCAGTGCAACAGTCTTTAAGGGCCTGGCCAGCTTTATGGCTCCCCACCAAGACTGTGTCACCGCTCCCCAGTCACGGCTGAGTCGGCGGGAGCACTGTAAAAGGATGGTGAGGGAGTACGTAGCGGATCGCACGACCATCCTTGGTGACGCCTCTGCCCCCTACAACTACTGGGTGTCGAAGCTGGACACGTGGCCTGAACTAGCGCTGTATGCCCTGGAGGTGCTTGCTTGTCCTGCGGCTAGCGTCTTGTCGGAGAGGGTGTTTAGTGCGGCTGGGGGAATCATCACAGATAAGCGTAGCCGCCTGTCAACCGACAGTGCCGACAGGCTAACACTCATCAAGATGAACAAAGCCTGGATTTCCCCAGACTTCTGTTCTCCACCAGCGGACAGCAGCGATACGTAAGCAATACGTAGGCTGCACCCGCGGATGGAAGCTACGTTCTCTCTCACCATCCAAAACGGGGACATTTCTGCTTCATCAATCTGTGTCTAATATTCCTCCTCCTCCTCCTGCTCCTCCTCCTGAAACCTCACGTAATCACGCTGAACGGGCAATTTTTCTTAGGGCCACAAGGCTCACTCAAATAATTTTTCTGAACAATTTTTATAAGTTTCAATGCGCTTAAAAGCGTTGGAACTTTAACTTGAACCAATTTTTCGTTACACTGGGCTGCCTCCAGGCCTAGTTACCACTTAAGCCACATTAACCAAAGCGATTCACCTGCCATCTTGGTTGGGCATGGCCAATTTTTACTGAGGTACATTAGTACTGTTGGTACACCAATTTTTTGGGGCCCTCACCTACAGTGTAATCATAGTAATTTCTATGTTCTTCGCCTGCACTCATGGTACAGAAAGGTGTGTGGGGTTGGCCTACAGTTTAGCTACATAAATGTAACTTGTGCCTTGGCTATACTAAGGCTACTGAAATGGAACTAAGACTGCGCTCCCACTATACTGCTGCTTCAGAATTGTTACTGGGGCCTGTCTTGAGTGCTACTATTGCTGACATGGAACGAAGACTGCGCTCCCGCTATACTGCTGCTTCAGAATTGTTAATGGGGCCTGTCCTGAGTGCTACTATTGCTTACATGGAACGAAGACTGCGCTCCCGCTATACTGCTGCTTCAGAATTGTTAATGGGGCCTGTCCTGAGTGCTACTATTGCTTACATGGAACGAAGACTGCGCTCCCGCTATACTGCTGCTTCAGAATTGTTACTGGGGCCTGTCTTGAGTGCTACTATTGCTGACATGGAACGGACACGTGGAGAGGACACGTAGTGCCTCAAAAACATCCCCCTCCTCCTCCAACAGGGAAAACATTGTTGGCAAATGCCTTTGCATTGGTTCGTCTGGTGGCAGTCCAAGAATTTCACCTTTACCGACACAACAAGAGAGCCCCCACACCATCCCCCCGCCACGGCCCACTTAATCCTGGCCACATTCCGAAAACCAACAAAATACAACCGTGCTACTAGGTCCGCAGTCACCACCACATTACCACCAACGCGGTTACTGTTAAGGTGCATATTACCAGTCTGACTGGGGCATGCAGACGCCTTGACAGAATGAATAGTGTGTGGCACATAGCTTCCCCATTGCTATGCCCACGTGTGCAGCTCCTGATGACGGTGGCACAGGATTCTATTTCTCATTGCTTCTGTACAGCATTGTGGGCTATCGCCCCGCCCCTATTAAAGAGGGTCGCTGCCTAGCCGTGCCAACCCTCTGCAGTGTGTGCCTGCGGTTCCTCCTCATGGCAGACGCACTTCTAAATAGACATGAGTGTGGCGTGGCATGAGGGCAGCTGAAGGCTGCGCAGGGACACTTTGGTGTGCGCTGTGGGGGGGAGGGGGGGCGGTTGGGCAGCATGTAACCCAGGAGAAGTGGCAGTGGAGTGTCATCCAGGCAGTGATTGTGCTTTGTTGTAGCTAGTGTGGTGCTTAGCAAAGGTATGCCTTGCTAATGAGGGCTTTTCAGAAGTAAAAGTTGTTGGGAGGGGGGGGGGGGGCCCACTCTTGCCGCTATTGTGGCTTAATAGTGGGACCTGGGAACTTGAGATGCAGCCCAACATGTAGCCCCTCGCCTGCCCTATCCGTTGCTGTGTTGTTCCCATCACTTTCTTGAATTGCCCAGATTTTCACACATGAAAACCTTAGCGAGCATCGGCGAAATACAAAAATGTTCTGGTCGCCCATTGACTTCAATGGGGTTCGTTGTTCGAAACGAACCCTCGAGCATCGCGGGAAGTTCGTTCCGAATAACGAGCACCCGAACATTTTGGTGCTCGCTCATCTCTAGTTGTTATATATTATACTGCTGAGGTAAAATGAAAGCTGCGCTGTGATTGGTTGTTATATATTATACTGCTGGGGTAACATGAAAGCTGCGCTGTGATTGGTTGTTATATATTATACTGCTGGGGTAACATGAAAGCTGCACTGTGATTGGTTGTTATATATTACACTGCTGGGGTAACATGAAAGCTGCGCTGTGATTGGTTGTTATATATTATACCTCTGAGGTAATATGAAAGCTGCGCTGTGATTGGTTGTAATATATTATACTGCTGAGGTAACATGAAAGCTGCGCTGTGATTGGTTTTTATATATTATACTGCTAGAGGTAACATGAAAGCTGCGCTGTGATTGGTTGCTATATATTATACCGCTAGAGGTAACGTGAAAGCTGCTCTGTGATTGGTTGCTATTAGGGATGAGCGAGCGTACTCGGAAAAGCACTACTCGCTCGAGTAATTTGCTTTATCCGAGTATCGCTGTGCTCGTCCCTGAAGATTCGGGTGCCGCTGCGGCTGACAGGTGAGTCGCAGCGGGGAGCAGGGGAGAGCGGGCGGGAGAGAGAGAAAGATCTTACCTCCGTTCCTCCCCGCTCTCCCCTGCAGCTCCCCACTCCGTGCCGGCACCCGAATCTTCAGGGACGAGCACTGCGCTACTCGGATAAAGCACATTACTCGAGCGAGTAGTGCTTTTCCGAGTACGCTCGCTCATCCCTAGTTGCTATATATTATACCACTAGAGGTAACGTGAAAGCTGCGCTGTGATTGGTTGCTATATATTATACCGCTAGAGGTAACATGAAAGCTGCGCTGTGTTTGGTTGCAATGGGCAACAGTTTTCAATCCTCGGTTGCTCCATGTATTTCTCTCTGGACACATATCATTTCCTGAAGCACACATAGGCAGCGCTCAGTCTGACTCTTCTAGTGGGAAATAACCAGGAATACTAATTCGAGTCCGTAGAATCCATTGGTGAAAGAAAATTTGGGGGCTGCTGCATTAAAATTCAAGCAAAGGCAAAAAATGCAAATAAGGTTGCCCAAACAACAACGTTTTTTAGCCATAACCTTCTCCGGGTCGAGATCATACTGTGTGCAAAATATCATGGCAGTCGGTCGTATCGTTTGTACGTGATGCTCCAATAAGCAGACACTGACAAATATATAGAAGATATATATATATATATATACACACACACACTTATATATATATACACACACTTACATACACATAGACATTCACCAACTACTCATCTCAAGCATGATGGCAGCAACCTGAAGGATATGGACCAGACCAACTTCACCAACTCCAGATGAATAATCGTCCCCCTGTAGGAGCCGGGCTGCAATATATAAACCCACTATAGTAGATTGGCCAGCAGCGAAAAACTCAAACACCTAAGGGCCGCTGCAGACTAGTGTTTTTCATGCACGTTTTTTTCATGCGATATTGCTGCGTTTTCTGAACGCGAATGTTAGTAAAACTTTCTAATGTTAAAAAGACATCGCACAAAAATTGCAAGTCTGTGCTTCGCGGTTTTTGAGCGATGCGTTTTTAACATTAGAAAGACTTACTGACATTCGAGTTCAATAAACGCAGCGATATCGCATGAAAACCGCTAGTGTGCAGGGGCCTTAGGGAATCTCTGCGTATGGCGCCCAATGAACCTTTCGTAACTGTGGAAGAACCCTACTGAATGACTGACATTGTGCCACCAGTCCGTCTCCGCATCCTGGCCGTTATACCACGATCCTGACGCGCCGAGACAAATATACATCCTGCAGATTGTGGAAACTGTTGAAGCAAACACAATTTTTTGTAAAGTGTTTTATTGTGGAAATGTGATGGAAATAATAATTTGCTACTGGTGTAAACTTATTGACTAGAGATGAGCGAGCCTACTCGGCCACACCCCTTTTTTGCCCGAGCACCACGATTTTCGAGTACTTCCGTACTCGGGCGAAAAGATTCGGGGGGCGCCGTGGGTGAGTGGGGGGTTGCAGCGGTGAGTGGGGGGTAGAGGGAGAGAGAGAGGGCTCCCCCCTGTTCCCCACTGCTACCCCCCGCGCCGCCACACCTCCCCCCGCCCCCCAGCGCCCCCCGAATCTTTTCACCTGAGTACTGAAGTACTCGAAAATCGCGGTGCTCGATCGAGTAATTACTCGAAATGAGTACGTTCACTCATCTCTATTATTGACCCAAACAACCAAATGATCAGATAAGGGCTCCTGTCCATGGGCGTATGCGTTAAACACCACGGGACTGCCACGGCATTTTACACGTACACGACTCATACACTCTGCTGGCAGGCACCATGTATCGGCGGAGTATGCGCTGCGTATGTCCAGGAATCTGATTTTACAGATGTCCACAGCCCATAAGCCCTTACTTATACCACGCAGTGAACACGAAAAATAAAAATGGAAAAAAGAAACTGAATTCCTTTTTTTCGGTTATCTTCATCTGAAAAAATTATAAAAAGTGATTTAAAAAGTTAAATCTTCCACATGGCACCGATGGAAACGACAACTTACCCACAAAAATCTTAAGCATCCTAGAGAAAGGCTCCGCTGTGAGCCGAAACACGTCGTATTGAATATATTTAATAAACGACTTGGTACCATATCGGTCTGAAAAATCCTGCATCCATCTTAACGTAATAACTATTGCTGTCGGGGACTAGGGGTGCACTCATCAGAGGCACCCCTGTGAGGGAAGTACTTAACTCAATACCAACTTATTACATACCTACTGGAGAGCTGGGTATTTAAAGGGGTTGTCTCGCGAAAGCAAGCGGTGTTAAGCACTTCTGTATGGTCATATTAATGCACTTTGTAATAGACATCAAGCATTAAATATGAGCCATACAGAAGTTATTCACTTACCTGCTCCGTTGCTAGCGTCCCCGTCGCCATGGATCCGTCTAATTCTGATGTCTTCTTGCTTCTTTAGACGCGCTTGCGCTGTGCGGTTTTCTGCCTGGTGAATGGGGCCGCTCGTGCCGGAGAGCTGGTCACTGCGTCGTCATCGTAGCTCCGCCCCGTCACGTGTGCCGATTCCAGCCAATCAGGAGGCTGGAATCGGCAATGGAACGCACAGAGCCCATGGTGCACCATGGGAGAAGACCCGTGGTGCACCATGGGAGAAAACCGCAGTGTATCCCTGGGAAAGGACCGGCGGCCATCTTTGGGAGAAGATTTTTTAAAGTCCTTATTTCGTCGGATCGGTGAGTAGCAAGCGGTTTAAAAACCGCTTTAATTTGCTATTTTATGCCAGGGGGGGGTGACAGGGGGAATGGGGTAAGGTAAAATTTTGAGGTTTGCCGCGAGACAACCCCTTTAAGATTTTACCTATACTGCTCTATTGTCTTTTCCAATATATATTCCATATATGCTTGGACTGATACTTTTGTATCTTAACACCATTGGAAGTATGGGTGGAGACAAGATTTAGGCTGCTTGACAGGCTGATAATACCCCAGGAGCTGATTGGCTGGGATCTCTGCTGCAGGCGGCCACAACAAGCATTGCCCTGCTGTCATTACCGCCACCCTTAAGGTCCCCCGGGGCACACACAGCAGCTATCGGGCCAGGCTGCTGACTTCTGAATGGCTGCGGCACCTGCTGATACCCGGTACACAGCGGACAGCGGCCCTGCAGAGCTGACCCCAACAGAGACTGAGCAGGGGGGCGGAGCTGTCAGCGGCCACAGCGGAATAGAGTTCTGGCGGCCAGGACAGAGCAGTGAGGTGACACAGCAGCAGACACACGGCGGGAGATGGATCTGTGAGGCAGCAGCGGAGGTGTGAGGGAGAGGATCGCCAGGGGAGATGCTCGGTGCCTTGGTAAGTCAGTGTGTCAGGGCTTAGGCAGGGGAGATGGGAGGCGATGGGACCAGCCAGAGGTCTAGGGCTGAGTGATGGCAGGAGCTCCGACTGAATGGGCTGGGAGCTGAGTGATGGTAGGAGCACTGACAGGACCAACAATAGGGCCGGTGGTGAGTAATGGAGCAGCAACTCCCCATTTCCCACTCTGCCAGCGCATAGCAGCAGAATGGGAGCAGGGAGCCGGAACAGAGTTGCCGGAAAGTGCCCACAGCCAATCAGAAGCTGTGGGCGTCACCACATGTGAACACTGCTGTATTATGTTTCCTCCCCTAACATCAGGTGGCGACATAATACAACTTGGACCACCCCCTAAGGCTCTCCTGAGCGGATGTCCTGAGGACCTGTTTAAGCCTAATTTCCTTTCTGATGACCCGGATGGTGGACATACCGGAGCTCCCTATCCCAAGGGTGTCCTCGGTATGTCAGGGTGAGTTGACACAGTTTTTTTTCATCTAAAGTACTATTAAAAGCTATTCCTACTCCACCTGACCCTTGAAGTGCTACCTTACTGATTGTGAAGTTTTATTTTATTGAAGTATTGTGCAAAGGTAGCAACACACAAAAAGAGGTTTACATTTGGTATCATTATAATCGTATTGATCCACTGAATAAATGTAACATGTCACGTATTCTCTGCAATGATTGTCAATAAGTAAAAAAACAACAGAACTTCAATTCTATTTTCAGCCCACCCCCTTCAAAAAAGAAAAAAGTATATAATAGTTAAATAGCAAATTATCTTTAAAGTGGTTCCATTATGAATACATCTACACCTGACAAGCCCATCTGCAAGCACGTCAATGAAAGGATAAAAAACGAGAGGAAAAAAGTTTGTTTCTATATCTCAAAATAGAAATAAAATAAAAAAGGCACATCTTTTAGCAGTCCATGTTCAGGAAAATCTAATTTGCACCTGATGGTGTACATTTATGTTGCAATGTTTGCAAATTTTTGGTACAAATTGTGACAAGATTAGCAACTTATTATTCAAAAAGACTGACTTGAGAGCTTTGATAAATTTCACCCCAAGGCTCTATAGTACTTTCCCCTTCTCTTGTATTACATATAACAATACTTTGGCTGTAACTATTTCTTTTCTTGTGCCCTTTACATGAAAATGAGTTTAGAACAAAATGACTACTTCCTTGTGTGAGTTCTTTGATGTCTAAGAAAATCCGATTTGTGAGTAAAACATTTCCCACATTCTGAACATGAAAATCGCTTCTCTCCTGTGTGAATTTTCTGATGTCTGCTAAGTTTTGATTTATCTCCAAAACATTTCCCACATTCTGAACATAAAAATGGCTTCTCTCCTGTATGAGTTCTATGATGTTTGACAAGACTTGCTTTCTCAGAAAAGCATTTCCCACATTCTGAACATGAAAATGGCTTCTCTCTTCCTGTGTGAGTACTGCAATGTTTGACAAGTTCAAGTTTGTCTCTAAAACATTTTCCACATTCTGAACATGGAAATGGCTTCTCTTCTGTGTGATCTCTCTGATGTCTGACAAGTTCCGATTGCTCTCTAAAACATTTCCCGCATTCTGAACATGAGAATGGCTTCTCCCCTGTGTGAATTCTCTGATGTCGGACAAAACTTGATTTAAAAGAAAAGCATTTCCCACATTCTGAACATGAAAATGGCTTCTCCCCTGTGTGAGTTCTCTGATGTTCGACAAGGCTTGATTTATTGCTCAAACATTTCCCACATTCTGAACATGAAAATGGCCTTTCCCCTGTGTGATTTCTCTCATGTTGGACAAGGTGTGATTTTACTCTAAAACATTTCCCACATTCTAAACATGAAAAAGGCTTCTCCCCTATGTGAGCTCTCCAATGTCGGATAAATTCGGCTTTAAGTCTAAAACATCTCCCACATTCTGAACATGGAAATGTCTTCCTTTCCGTATGAGCTCTTTGTTGTTCTCCCCTCTTGTGGCTTTTCTTCTGCTTATCAGTCTGTGATGAATCAGATGATGGGAGCTGTATAAGAGGATCAGATGATGGATCTTTGCTGTGAAGGGCTGAGGGAATATCTTGGATAATGACAGGTTCTTCACATGCATCTTGTGTGATACCACAATCCTCTGCATTACAAATGGCAGATATGAGGCGTCTCTCTGAGCTCCCGGTACCGTCATCTGCCAAGAATAAAGTTGATCTTACTAATTTTTTTAAAATAACCTTAAAACTGATATAGATGTTTTTAACATTTCTATACAAACATTTCGTTGAAAATTACAAGTCACATAACATTTATTAACTAAGACAGAGCAAATCATAATCTAACTGTAGACCTCACAGTGAGCACCAGTAAATTATGAGGTTTGACCACAGGATGTTCTTTTGCAGTTTTCCCCCCTCTGTGGTGAAGCCTCCATCTTCATAGGTCCATGTATCAGTGAACCTGTTACCGCTATTCTACTAAATGCTCAGTGGAGAATCATAAAGATTCTTGTGAGTCAGTGCTATTAGGTGATATTAAGGTGCTATTAAGATAAAGAAGCTCCTTCTTAGGAGAAGTGGGACTTACTTTATTCCACACGGCCAGAGGTAGGGGGAGTCTGGAGCACCCACTGAGGACTGTAGTTTGCAGCCCCCATTCATCTGTTAGATATCGGCAACCTATTGAAAGCACATGGCAGAGCAAGGAGGGTGAGATTTCAATTCCCCGCAGAGATCGAACGCTTTGGGGGGCTGAAATGGCTTACCTGGAGCTTGCTGCAGTCCCCACCACCATCTTTGTTCCCAGAGTCCCCTCTATGTGCTCTGCACCCCCTGGCAAAATGTTGTGCCCAAGCGTAATAGCAGGGAGAAACCCAGGAAATTTGAAATTTCTCTGCTCTCCGCTACCAAAGGCAGCAGAGAGAAGAAACCAGGGGGGCTGCGGTTTGAAGACCGCAGGCACAAGGTCCCTATTATCAGTGAGAATAGCAACTTCATGCAAAATAAAAAAGAAAGTTTAAAAAAAGTTTAAAAAGTGTAAAGCTCAATCTCATCTCACCAAACGGAACAGTAATAAGAGATGGAACATTCCCTGATGTCCCCCCGACCCTCCCAGGCAAAATGGCGGGTGCAGGCACACTGAACCTATGTGCAAAGCTGCCAAATGCAGCTTTGTACATAGAAACTACCAGGGACCACTGTCATTAGTCCCTGGATGGTTGTGACAATCCCTTTCACAGCCGTGCTTGGTATTTGCTTTGAGAATAAGGCTGCCTGTCCACGGGCGTATTTTCATTGCATTCCCCGCGGCGATAATCAGCCTGCAGGGAATGTAGTGAAAGCTTTCCATAGCATTGCTATGGAAAGCGCTTCCCCCCTGTCCACAAGTGGAGAATCATAGCGATTTTCCGCTTACATGCTGTGATCTCACTGCGGAGATCCATCTGCCGGCTCGCGTCTCCGCCGCGGGATTTCGCAACGCCCGTGGACAGGCAGCCTTATGCACAGGACTAATGCTGTATCCTTCTCTCCCCTCACAGAGCGTTGTCTGGGAGGAGAGAAAGAATATGTTCTTCCTGTTCTGTGCAGAATTAGAGAGGGAAAGGTTTTTCTTGAGGTTCCTCAGCGTCTCGCATCCCAGGCCGTGTTAGGATCTGAGTGTGGGTAAAGAACACACCTGTAATTTTTTGTTGCAGGATTTTTTCCTGTGTGGTGGATTGTAATGCTATGCAGACAGCGATCCACTATTACCGTAACCGCTGGCCCGCAGGAGGTCCAGTGCCGAGCAGCCTACAGACTGCCTTGGTCTAGCAAAACTGAAACTACCTCGGAGGCCGAAATAAGTTTGTGCAGTGACGACTCTGCTCTTGCCTCTAGCTCCATGGAGGTTGCAGCAGCTTAGAGTCATCAGGCCCGAGAGCTGCGATGCCTCCCACAATGTGGGGTTCCAGGGTTCTTTTTTCCCCCCAAATACCGCAATTTGTAGCGCCTCCTGGTGTAGATGACGCAACTTTTGTCCCCATTGATTTGTTTTATTTGATTGGAATTAATTGCCCAGCAGGCAAACATCTACGCTGGTCAGTTTATTGCAGATCATCCCACCTCTGTGTATTCCAGACAATGGATCCCCACAAGTGTCCCAGAAAGAAAAAAAACTGGGGGAATAATTTTATTAATGGGTTGAGCTAAAAAATCCTCCATCCGCTCGTACTGGTCCACCAGTGCAGTACATGCCACCCCTGTGTATGAGTCAGTTATGCCCCCCGCTTTGAAAGTCTGCAGCGTTTTTTGCATTTCACAGATAATTCCCAAGCCCCCCCAATAGTTGACCCTGCCCATGACCGCCTCCATAAACTGCGGCCCCTAATCTCCCTGCTCAAGGAGTCCTTTAAAAATTTGTATACCCCCGATATAAACCTGTCCGTTGACGAGTCCATAATGAGCTGCAAGGGCTGTCTAAGCTCGCCAGGTAAGACATAAAATCATACTGTACAAGGTATGTGAGAGCTCTACTGGCTACACCTGAGATTTCTTCATTTATGAAGGCAGGGACCACCAACTTAATCCCGTAAATTGCCCAGAGAACATAGGCACCAATGGGAAAATTGTATGGGAATTATTGTCCCCATCCCTGCCCAAAGGATGCCATGTGTACACAGACAATCAGTATACGGGTATCCCATTATATAAAGCCCTATATGCTGCAGACACAGGAGCCTGTGGGACAATAAGGAAGAATAGAGTGGGATTCCCACAACCGCTGGTGTCCAGGCGAGTGGAAAGGGGGGCCGTCGTACACACTTGTGCTCTCCACTGTGGATGCAGCCAACTCAGTCGGGGTAAGAGAGAGGAGCTACTACAAAAAGCTTGTCAGCGTCACAGAGTACAACAAGTTTATGGGGGGTGTAAAGCTCTCTGACCAGGTGCTTCAGCCATAACTGGTCAAGCATACAACCAGGGCCTGGTACAAAAAGGTAGCGATCTATCTTATTTAGATCCCTACCTATAAAGCCCATGTTATATGCAAAAATATTGCAGAGAATGCTGACTTTTCTGCAATTTCAGATGCAAGTTGTTGAGCATCTTATATTTGAGACCACCGCACCTCAGGAAGCATTACAGTCTGAGGAGGTGTGAAGGCTTACAGAGTGCCATTTTTTACACCTCGTCCTTGTCACAGGGGTCAATAGATCCCCCCAATAAAAGTTTTGGGTTTGCAGAAAGCATGAGAGGAGGGAGACCAGCTTTTACTGCCCGATGAGCTCATCCCAAACAGGCCTCCGTAATCACCCCTGTTTTGAGACATATCACACAGTTTTGCATTATTAATTGTATCTTGGGTTTCGGGAATGCCAAAGAAGGAAGGGTGGGGGATTCCTTGTAGGGTGTAAATTTATTCTTTTTTTTCGGCCTGGAAATTATTCAATTGTGCCCTGAAATCCAATGGGTGTTCCCTCTATTGCAGGACTAGCCATGTGTCCAGTAAACAGATTGGGGCTACAATGGGGGTATTGCTGAACACGGAACAAACAGGGGTATCGACTTTGGGGTACAAGTCTTCATTCATATGTGTGCTGTGAAAAAAATTATTGTAAAATTTGTAGGTCTCCTAAATTTCTTTAAAAAAAAAACACAAAAGTTTTTCAAATGTGCTTCCAGAATAAAGTAAACAGATGGAAATTATTATGTTACCAAAAAATTGTACAGTATGTTTGCCCATATTTGACATATTGCAGTTGAAAAGACTTTTTTTTTTAAATGTTCCCAAATTTGGTGTTTTTAATAAAATATACAAATTCTATCAGTTTGTACCACTTAAATAAAGTACAATATGTGGCAAAAAAACAAAACAATGTCATAATTACTTGGCTATACAAAACCTTTGCAGAGTTATTCGATGTTAAATTGACATGTCAGATTTCCAAAATTTGGCCTGGTAATTTAGGTGAAAACAGGCCTGGTCACTAAGGGGTTAAATAACTTATTACAATCAGTTTTTTTGGACTTGGTCAAAAAAATATGCATAAATTAAATGCCTAAAATCCTAATATGTAAATCTGGCCTTATAAGTAACTAATTATGTCTGTCATCAAACATATGCGGCCTCTGGGGTATTTGAAAAAAGGGCATCCAAAAGATTTTACAGCACCGCCCTCCACAAGCCTCATGTTCCTGTCCCTGGTAGATCTACAAGTATTCATTGGGGACACAGGACCATGGGTGTAGGCATGTCACTAAGAAGAAAAAAAGTTTGCTTATCATTTGCAGGTCATACCCAGACTACAGGCACTTGGTTACATCGTCCATAGGCCACCAGTAGAAGCTTCAAAGAAACCAATGTTAGAAGACAAAAGAAGAACAAACCCAAGAACATGCTACAGCTGAGAAGGGCCCAGTAACATGAGAAAAAATGGGTGGATGCGGTGTCCCTCAATAAAGTCAGGATTTTACAGTATGACAAAAATCCTCCTTTCTCAGTTGCTTCATTGGGAACACAGGACTATGTAATCTCCTAAAGCAGTCCCTGGAGTGGTGGTGAGACACCACTGCCTGCAAAACCATAAGACCAAGACCTACATCTGGGGATGCAAAGGTGTGGGCAGAGGAACAGGTGGCAGCTCTGCAAAGCTGAGCGTCCGAGGTCTGGTGCTGCACTGCTCATAAGTTAAAGAGTAAAGGGTGCGGAAATCCCTACGGGAGGGGGGAACTTGACCCTTCAGTTGGTAAGCTCTACGAATGCACCTGCATATGGTCACCTTTGAATCTGGAAACCCTCTACATCAACTGTCCAGAATGACAAAGAGAGAGTCTGAGCACCTGAAGGAAGATGTGGCTGCTAAAGGCAGACAAATGGTCCTCATGACGTACAGTTTATGTAGTGACGCCTTTATGGGATGGGAAGGAGAGGGACTAAACAATAACAATAGAAGTTCTTCATAAAAGTGGAAGCCTGAAACAACTTTAGTAAGATATGAAGACATTGGTCGCGGAATCACCTTGCCCTGATGAATAATCAGGAAGAAAGAATGGCAAGAGGGAGACGCCGAATAAGAGATCCTCTTGATTGAGGTTATCGGAACCTAGAAGGCCATCTTCCAAGAAAGGAGTTTCAGGAAGATAGTTCTCATAAGCTTAAAGGCGGAAGAAAGGGGGCGTGGCCTAGCGTTCAGAGAGAGCAGCAGCACGGAGCTCCTTCTCCTGCACCCAGAAGAGATAAAGCGGGGTTTACAACCCGTACATCCCTCGGTTCCACTGCTCAATACCGGCATTAGCCGCTCTGAGTCCTAGGGAGCAGAAAGACACCGCTCGTACCCCCCCCCCCCCCCCGGGTGAAGTTGCCCGCTGAGGCCTAGCTCCCGGCCTGAAGCCGGGGACTAAATTTTCGCGCCGAACCGGAAGCGCGCGGCGCAACGGCCCTTCATCCACTCAAAACTAGCAGCGCACACCAAGAGACCACCCGCAAAGGCTCTGCAGCCTCATCCCAACAGGAAGGGGTATGTACAAGCGGCCGGGGAGAAGCTAATCAGCGACATATTAGAGGAAGGGAAGCGGGGAGAAGCAGGCGAACCGGCGCCATTAACCAGCGGGGGAATAGCGGGAGAAACGTTTTGCCCTGCTCAACAGGGCCAACAGGACATTGCTGAGAACAGGCCCTACAGATCTAAAAAAAAAAACAAAAAAAAAACACGGCCCTGCGGCCCATCTGCACTTTCAGCAGCCGCGGCCATCCCGCTACTCCCTAACACCGACAGAAGCTGCACCCTCACTATTCGCCCTAGCAAGGAGCACGCGTGCCCTCCCCCCCTTTTTTCAGGAGAAGAAGGGGGAATAAATAGACGAACTGACACCTCCATGCTGTGGAGAAACAGCACCGTCAGAGCTCCACACCGCGTACCCGGGCTAGCAGAAACTCACACAAGCAGGTACGCTCCCTCCATCTAATAAACTTAACATCGCTGCTACCCCGTTCCCATCCCGGACGCGGATTCCCCGCCAACACTCAAACTTTCGCCTCCACTGAGGCCGTTCCTCCAGTATTTGCCCACGAGCAGAACAAACATATACCCCCCTGGGCATTAAAAGAAAAGGAGAAGGGTGACATTTAACCCCCACCTTGCTGGACTTTGCCACAAAAACTGAAGGGGTGAGACACAGCAGAACTCCCAACGATAGTGCCAGACTACCGCTCCACAGGGGTTCCGGAGCACCCTCAAGAAACCCCATAAAAAAGGGGGCTCCAACGCTCGAGTAGGCCTCTAAATCCCACCCCGTCCTCCTTACCGGAGAGAGCTCCCCTGAAATCTTAACAACCAGCCCACATAGCATCACTAGAAGAACCTGCAAATGCAGGCCCTCCATCAACACTGGAATCCGAGTGCATAAACCCGCTCCAAGGGTGAACTACCTCAAGAGCAAAACCTCCAACACAGGAAGCCAGAACTGCCAATCACCACTAGTACTTACAGACAAAGTAGGCATTTTCAGACTGACGATAAAAGATCCCTGCGCATGATGGACGCCTAGAAAGGGCGCGCCGGGGGGGCAGGCTCCATCGCAATACTTAAAAACCACATTCCTTAAATCGTCTACACAGCAGAATGGGGAAAAACAGGGACAGGAGTAGCGACACATCAGGAACTCCTCGTCCCACCAAAAGTCAAACCGACATGCAAAGATTTCTGAAAGAAATGTCATCTAGATCGCCTCACCCGACTAGCAAGAAAGCATTGAACCTCTCGGCACCAACACCCCACAATAACGAGAGAGAAGAAGGGGTCTCCTCAGGTGACGAGGAAAACGAACAACTCTCACGAAGCTTCATGAGAGACCTTATTACAAGTGCAGTAAGACCCATCATGTCTGACCTCTCAGACATTAAAGAAGAACTAAAGTCGATGGGAAGAAGGGTAGAAGCTTTAGAGACCTCCCAGCAAACATTTCAACACACTCTACGGAACTGGCGCAGGTAGTAACAGAACAACATCACTACTTAAATCAAGCCCTCATTATGCAAGAAGACCTCGAAAATCGCAACAGGCGAAATAATATAAGAATAAAAGGTCTGCCAGAATCCTGGGCAGCTGAAGCACTACCAAAGGTCGCCATGGAAATATTCACTCTACTACTGGGACGCGAGAGAGCCTTACAAATTTCAATTGAGCGGATCCATAGGTCCCTGAGACCCCCACCATCTGGAACAGACCCGCCTAGAGACACAATCTGCAAGCTCCTGACCTTCCCTGACGCCCAAGCAATCCTGGAGGCGTCAAGAAACACCAAGGACTTATCTTACGAGGGGGTAGCACTACATATCTACCAAGATCTAGCCCCGACTACTCTGTCGAAACGCCGTCTGATGAGACCTCTACTCGAGGCATTAAGAGCAAGAGACATAAGATATTCATGGCTCTTTCCTTTTGGCCTAGGAATTAACCATAGAGGCCGAAGAATTAATATCCGCACGCCAGACGACCTACAGAGAAGCTGGCAGCTTTTAGAATTAGAACCAATTGAAGTACCCAATTGGCTCCCTCTGCCGGACCTCCCGTCCTTTCCCATGTTGGTCTCTCCGGGAACGGACCTCCCCACGGGAAACTCTAAATCCCCGCGGGGTAAGAGAAAGAAAAATAAAGATGGTCCGCTTCACGACGATACATGAAGAAGAGGATCTTCATCCCCTTGGGAGTAAAGCCAAATGACCTCTGTCTCACAGAAGACAACTAATCCTGAAACTTGAAGTCTAAGTTACCCTATGGTTTGACATAAGTTGACTCATTCTATGGAGATATTTTACTGTTTTTCCTATCTCACTAACACACTCCACCCCCCCCCCCCCTCTGCTAATTTTCACTGTTGCGATGGAGCCGGCCCTACCCCTGGGCAGGCCCCACTTGAGACCGTTATCCAACAACAAGAACCCCACACCATAGACACAGAAGAGCCTAATAGAATAACCTAGGTCTCTATTGTATTACCTCTGTATCGACACCGAGACCCCTAGGGCTTCTCGGTCACACATCTAGTACATATACCGCATCCTAACACCTCTTCCCCCCCATCTGTCTACCTACACGACTTACCTCCCCCTCAGCTCACAACTCACACACATGTGCGACCGACACCGCAGTCAAGACCCTGCACAGTAGCGCTCTCACTCTCTCTGCTTTCTTGCCCATCTAACAGGTGAAACCAGTACGTGAACAATCTACGGGAGCATGGCATCAGTGCGCTTCGCGACCTTCAACGTCCGGGGTCTGAACTCTCAAGGTAAGAGACACAGCATAGCACACCTACTAAAAAAAAGTAAACCCAATATACTCCTACTCCAGGAGACGCACTTTAAAAAAGACAGGCACTTTCCACTCCCAGGGCTGGGCTTCCAGCAACACTTCCATAACAACCACCCAAGCTCAGCATCCAAGGGTGTAGCCATCAGCCTACACAAAACAACACCTTTTAAACTAGACTCCAAATACGCAGACGGAGAGGGAAGGGTCATAATCATTAAAGGCACAATAGAAAACACCAAACTAACTATAGCTAACCTTTATGTGCCTAATAATGAACAAGTCCCCTGGTTGATTAAACAGCTGGAGATCATCAAACAGTTCGCAGAAGGACACATAATACTAGGAGGCGATCTAAATGTCACCCTAAATCCACTCCTAGACTCTTCAACAGGGCGCTCTCAGACCCCCCATTCAAAACTTAAAAGGCTACATCGCTCCCTACAAGATCTGGGAGTCCTGGACACCTGGAGATACCTCCACCCCTCTGTAAAAGACTTCTCCCACTTCTCTTCAATACATTCCACCTATCAGAGACTAGATTATCTCTTTGTCTCCGCTAGCCTGGCACAGCACCTGAAAAAAGCCAACATGGGCTCAGTCACGGTTTCCGACCATGCCCCTGTCTACACAGATATCCGCCTTCAGCAGGTGAACCCAGGAGAATGGAGATGGAGACTGAATGATTCGCTTCTAACCCCGATAGAGGAAAAAACTAAAATAGGAGACTCACTAGAAGAATTCTTCAAAAATAACATGGAAGGCAGCGTCGAGGTTCCCACGGTGTGGGAGGCCCATAAGGCCTATGTGAGAGGCTTACTTATAGCTCTGGGAACAAGGGTTAAGCGACAAAAACAAAAAGAAATTGATAAGCTGTTATCACAGATCTCAAAACTAGAATGCACCACAAAACTCTCCCAGTCCAAAAATAGTCTCGAAGAACTAGCCTCCTTGAGATACCAGCTCCGCTCCCGCCTCACAGAAAAATTTAATAAAAAACACATGTACCTCAAGCAGGCCTTTTATGCCCACGGGAACCGAGGTAGCAAATTGACAACAGCAATGCTGAAGAAAAATAAAACTAGAAACGCAATCCTTTCAATAAAAACAAGAGAAGGTGACAAAGTGTCTTCCACTACGGAAATAGCAGAAGAATTTACCCATTTCTATTCGCAACTGTACAATTTGGATGACTCGGAGCCCTTCTCTTCTAGCCAAAACACCCCAGAGAGGATAGATGCATTCTTGAGGTCGCTAGAACTACAAAGTCTCAAAGAGACGGACGCGACCACGCTCTTGTCCCCAATCACGAGTAGGGAAGTTGAAGAAGTCATAGACTCCATCCCGCAAGGGAAAAGCCCAGGACCTGATGGTTTATCTTTAAACTACTATAAAACCTTCAAACCACAACTTGTACCCCGACTAACTGAGACCTTTAATGCCCTACTAAACGGAGCTCATTTAACCAGACAGGCGCAAGAAGCGCACATCACCCTTATCCGCAAAGAAGGCAAAGACCCCGAACAATGCAGTAGTTTTAGGCCAATCTCACTTATAAATCTTGATGTAAAAATCTGGGCCAAACTACTTGCCAGAAGGATAGGGGATTTTATCCCAGATCTTATAAACCCAGAACAAACCGGCTTCGTGAAGGGCAGAGAGGGCAAAGAAAACTGCCTAAGACTGCTTCACGCCATTAAATACGCCCGCAACCGGAAAATACCAATGGCCTATGTCAGCACAGACGCCGAGAAGGCCTTTGATAGAGTGAGCTGGGTCTTCATGGAAAGAGTACTACTCCGCTTCAAATTTCCTCCAACATTTGTCTCGGCCATTTTCTCCCTATATGCAGCACCCCACGCCAGACTAAAAATTAACGAAACATTATCCCCCACATTCGAGATCCGTAACGGGACACGTCAGGGATGCCCTCTCTCCCCTTCGCTCTTCATCCTCACGATGGAACCCCTCTTGCAGTGGGTTAGACAGGACCCAACAATAGAAGGTTTGCGAATAAATACGAGCACATTATCCGCGGCAGCGTTCGCTGACGATGTACTGTTTGTAGTTACCAAACCTGAGAGGAGCATACCCAGACTAACCTCGCTACTACGCGACTTTGGATCCCTTTCAAACTTCAAAGTGAATTTTACCAAATCCACAATCTTAAACATCTCAATCCCGGAATCACAGTGCCCCCCGTTGAGATCCAGCTCGCTCTTCAAGTGGTCTGAGTCGGAAGTGGATTACCTGGGGGTCAAACTAACCAAAAAAACAGAAGACCTGTACTCCCTAAACTTCCGGCCTTTAATTAACCAACTCAAAAGTCTACTGAGAGCCTGTGACCTTCCTTCCCTCTCGTGGTTCGGGAGAAAAAACATCTTAAAGGCGTATATTCTACCAGTGGCACTGTATAAAATGCGCATGATCCCAATATGCCTCCCATCCTCGTTCTTCAAAATTCTGCAATCTATCTGCACTAGTTTCGTCTGGAAACAAAAAAGACCTAGAATAGCTTATAATCTGTTGACTAAGAGGAGAACGGAGGGAGGCATAGACTTACCGAATTTCCTAGACTACTTTCACTCCGTCCAAATTAGCTACTGGATAGAACTAACGCACCCGGCTAGAGACCCACTGTTGCAAGAATTAGCGTTAGCCTCATATGGGGAGTCCTTGATAGAGGACCTGTGGTTTCCTAAGAAATCCCAGTACAGGGCAAAAAATTTTGACCCGCTTATAAGGGGACCTTGCGAAACATGGGACAAATTCAAAGGAGAACTAGCTCCAGATCCCTCTCCCCTAACACCAGTCCGAAGTCTCGGCAGACTCCTCGGAAAGAAGCCAGATCCTGGCTCGACAAGCATTTGGAAGCAATTTAAAGGATCCAAACTTAATGACATCCAGCTGCTGGCCCACAAATCCACAGAGGACATCATTACATCTCTAGCTCCCAACATCAAACTCTCCTTCCTCCAAGCTTCACATACCAAAAAAGTAATTAGCGAGTTCCTAGCCAAATTCCGGTCATCAAGACCAAAAACTACATTTGAAAAAACAATAGAAGAGAATAGTTCAAAACAAAAAAAGATTTCCAACATTCGCAAGAACTACATAGCCCCACCCCGAACTTCCAAACCCAGCTTCATAAGCTCCTGGGAAAAAGAACTAAAGATCACTCTTTCACCAGGAGAAGTCAAACTTATACTGAAAACAGCTTACGGCCTATCCCCTTGTGTCCTAATGCAGGAAAGCCACTACAAGCTTTTAGTACGGTGGTACAAAACTCCCCAATGGTTAAACGACTACAAATTAGCGCCCCAGAACACATGCTGGAGATGCAACAACGATGTCAGATCATACCTCCACATCTGGTGGGAATGCCCAAAAATAGTACCCTTTTGGGAAGGAGTGGAGAGCGACCTGAAAGCCTTAACCCCAAACCTAAAAATCACCCCGGACATGGTCTTCCTGTGGAGACCCTCCACGAACTTCCACCCGCTTAAACACAAACTGGTAGCCCACCTTTTAGACGCTGCAAAAGCATTAATTCCGCTACACTGGCTGCAACAATCTCCTCCCACCCTAAACCAATGGAGGGAAAAGGTGGACTCAATCTGCAACTTAGAGGAACTGACAAGCTGGGCTAGGAACACACAGGAGGACTTCATTCTAACATGGTACCCCTGGAGGGAGCTGAGAAAAGGCAATCAGCAATCTTAAACTTCCTCGGGTCGACTGACTGGGAGGGGGGACTCGCCCCGGGGGTGGAAAGCTAAAAAAGCCTGCACCTGCAGTCTCCCAAGACATAGGGAATATTTCGGACCCCGGACGTTGAACGCCGGACCCAGAATTGAAGTCGCACTGTTATAGTGGATTGCCTGAATGTGTGGTAAGAAAGGGAGCGGCGGCTAGCACTATCCTATCGAAGACTCAGAACCTACCCCCCGCTACTTTGCAACTCTACCCACCCCCCCCCCCCCCCCCGTCCCCACCCTCTTCCCTCTTCTATCACCCCCCCACTCCCTCCCCACTAGCATTCATACACCTCTTTCAACTGAACTGTTAAAGTTATTCTGGAGTCGGCAAAACCTAGAGACGGGCCTTGCCCTTCCCCCCCTTAAGGGACTCCCCGGCTGCTGTTCCGCAGTAGTTCAGAAACAGGGAAGTTGAGGGACTCTGGGTATCCAACCCTAGAATTTAGAAGTTGGTACTCATGCAAAAGAATAAGCGATAAGTATATCTGCTCTGTATCTTTATATAATTTTATTTCTTGCTCCTTTTTCTGTTAACATAAGTTATATGCGTGACTATTTCATATGTCTGTATTATAATTAAAATCTAAAAATCCAATAAACCTGATTTAAAAAAAAAAAAAAAAAGGCGGAAGAAAAGTTTTGACATAGGACTCAGAGACTAAAGGCCATTGGAAAAAATAGATAAGGCATTAAACTTATTTCAGAGAAATGAGGGCTAATTCCGCATCCAGGCCAGACTGGAGGAAGGACAAGATTGGAAGAAGAGAAAACCTTATGGGGAAGATATATATATTCACTAGCGTACCCGTCGCGCGTTGCTGCGAAGACAGACATACAGACATACATTCGTTTTTATATATCTAGATGACGGCAGCAGCGACCACTGAGGTTTTGTAGGCCGCTGCTTCCCCCTTGCAGGCTGAATAAAATAGCCGTTGTGTGGAACATCCAATTTATCCGGCTGCTGTGGCTTCTTGGGAAGATAGCCTAGTACATGTTTGCCCACTTCCAACTCCAATGGAGACTGACTGTAAATAGCTGGCGTGCTCTAGTATTTATGGTTTCAAGCTGTACGTGTCATTGCATACAGTCTATCTATCTATCTATCTATCTATCTATCTATCTATCTATCTATCTATCTATCTATCAGGGTTATTGCATACAGTCTATCTATCTATCTATCTATCTAGGTTATTGCATACAGTCTATCTAGCTATCTAGCTATCTATCTATCTATCTATCAGGGTTATTGCATACAGTCTATCTATCTATCTATCTATCTATGACATCAGGAAATGAGAGAATCCGTACGTAAAATTTGAACGCTAATTCTTTGGCGCTTTGAATTGAATAATCGAGTTGGGACCCATTAACTTTTCCTATTTATGACATAATCAATGCTCGTGCCAAATTTCAAGTTTCTATGACATTGGGAAGTGAGAGAATTAAATTCCGTACATAAAATTTGGACGCTAATTCTTTTGCGCTTAGAATTGAATAATCGAGTTGGGATGAGACATAAGGCCTTGCCCATAAGCATTCCCCAACCTCCAAGAACTGAACCTACCTACCTGAATGAGATTTTGTAGGCCGCTGCTTCCCCCTTGCGGGCTGAATAAAATAGCCGTTGGGTGGAACATACAATTTATCCGGCTGCTGTGGCTTCTTAGGAAGATATCCTAGTACTTGTTTACCCACTTCCAACTCCAATGGTAATTGGCTGGCGTGCTCTAGTGGTTCCAAGCTGTACGTGTCATAATAGAGCCTTAATGACATTACAATGCAGCTTTATAGAACATGTTGGGGCATGTTCAAGGGCGTCCGATGTTGATGACATCAGTGATGACATCACAATAGCAGGTGACTTACTTATTCGATCTACGTGGGGGGGGTCATAACTTTCGACGACGCTCGCGCGCGCGCCATTTATCGTAGGATAGTTGTACTATGCCTATAATCTTCCCAGGAGTGTACCCAACAACTTCCCAAAGTTTCACGGCGATCGGATGAATGGTGTAGTAGCGCATAAATGACAAACAGACACGCAGACACGCAGAACAAGTTGGGGCATGTTCAAGGGCGTCCGATGTTGATGACATCAGTGATGACATCACAATAGCAGGTGGCTTACTTATTCGATCTACGTGGGAGGGGTCGTAACTTTCGACGATGCTCGCGCGCGCCATTTATCGTAGGATAGTTGTACTATGCCTATAATCTTCCCAGGAGTGTACTCAACAACTTCCCAAAGTTTCACGGCGATCGGATGAATGGTGTAGTAGCGCATAAAGGACAAACAGACACGCACGCAGACAGACATACATTCAATTTTATATATATAGATATACACACACACACACACACACACACACACACATACATACATACATACATACATACATATATATATATATATATATATACACATACACACACACATTAAAGCAGTGTATAAATGTATTGGGGACAATACAAGGATCTCTCCCATGATCTGTTTATACCCAGAACTGTGATGGTAACAAGAGGGCATCCGTTACATCTAGCATAAAGTAGGTTTCATCACCAACACAGAAGGGAGTTCTTTACTATAAGAGCAGTTAGACTGTGGAACTCTCTGCCTGAGAACGTGGTGATGGCAAAAATCCATAGAGGAGTTTAAGAGGGGACTAGATGTCTTAGAGTGCTATGATATTACAAGTTAGACATTAAATAATCAGAAGGGTTGTTTATCTGGGAATCTTCCAACGCCGGTTGTGAAATCAGGTAGGAACTTTGTAAATGTTAATCCAGGGATTATTCTGACTGCCACTATGGAGTAAGGAAGGAATCTTTACCGCAAAATGAGTTAAATTGGCTTCTGCCTCATTGGGTTTTTTTTGCCTTTGTCTGGATCAACAAATAGGGGGGAGGGGGGGGGGGTTAAATCAGGCTGAACTGGATGGACGATTGTCTTTTTTCAGCCTAGCACAGTGGTGGCGAACCTATGGCACGCGTGCCAGAGGCGGCACGCAGAGCCCTCCCTGCTGGCACGCGTCGCCATCGGCCACTCATCACCACCTTAGTGAATGCCTGCAGGGGCCGCGGCTCCCCTGCTGACATTCACTCAGCGCTGCTTTCTGTGCTGATCCCGGTGCACACTGTGAGTCAGTGTGCAGCTAGGATCCTTCTCCCCCGTCCCCCGACGTCTCCTACTTTGGTTCCGCAAGAGCAGGGGGAGAAGGCATCCAACAGCAGCACACTGCCTTCAGTGAGCACCTGGGATCAGGCAGGAGAGGAGCGGCGCTCCTGCGAGGAGGAGGGGTACGTATGTGGGGGAGGGGTGGGCATTCTGACAGCTGGGAGAATCGCTGGGGGGGGGAGGGGGAGCATTCTGACTGCTGAGAAAATCGCTGGGGGGGGGGGGAGGGGGGGCATTCTGACTGCTGGGAGAATCGCTGGGGGGGGGAGGGGGGCATTCTGACAGCTGGGAGAATCGCTGGGGGGGCATTCTGACAGCTGGGAGAATCGCTGGGGGGGGAGGGGGGGCATTCTGACAGCTGGGAGAATCGCTGGGGGGGGCATTCTGACTGCTGGGAAAATCGCTGGGGGGGCATTCTGACAGCTGGGAGAATTGCTGGGGGGGGAGGGGGGGCATTCTGACAGCTGGGAGAATCGCTGGGGGGGCATTCTGACAGCTGGGAAAATCGTTGGGGGGGGGAGGGGGGCATTCTGACAGCTGGGAGAATCGCTGGGGGGGGAGGGGGGCATTCTAACAGCTGGGAGAATCGCTGGGGGGGCATTCTGACAGCTGGGAGAATCGCTGGGGGGGGGAGGGGGGGCATTCTGACAGCTGGGAGAATCGCTGGGGGGGGGCATTCTGACTGCTGGGAAAATCGCTGGGGGGGAGGGGGGGCATTCTGACAGCTGGGAGAATCGCTGGGGGGGGAAGACTTTAGGACTGCTGGGGGAACTGTTGGGGGGTGAGGCATTAGTACTGCTGGGGGAACCGCTGGGGGGAAGGCATTATGACTGCTGAGGGGGGCGCATTATCATTTCTGGGGGAACCGCTTGAGGGGAGGGGGGCATTATTGCTGGCAGACAGCTGGGGGTGGCATTGTGACTGCTGGTGGACCACTGGGGGGGGGGGTAATATGACTGCTGTGGGAACCGCTGGGGGGGAAGCGGGCATTATTACTGCTGGGGGACCGCTGGGGTATGTCACTATTACCACTGGGGGGGGGGTGTCACTATTATCGCTAGGAGGGCCACTATTACCCCTGGGGTATGTTTACATGTGGCAGAAACTGGCAGGGCTGTTTCAAAATAGACAGGGTGCAGATTTTGACTGCTTTTTGGATGCAGAAATGCTGCAGAATTTTCCACATCCAAAAAGCAGTCAGAATCTGCACCCTGTCTACTTTTAAGCAGCCCTGTTCTTTTTAGAATGACGGGGGTAAAATCATGTCGTGATAAGCCCCGCCCCCTGACATGTTGGCACTTTGCGATACATAAATTGGTTTTGGGTTGCAGTTTGGGCACTCGGTCTCTGAAAGGTTCGCCATCACTGGCCTAGCATACTATGTTACTATTGGTCATACACATGAGATATGAACGCTCCAACTATCAGCATGTCAGATTAAACTAACAGATTAGGCTAACAACAGCTGAAAATAATCCAGCTGGGAGGACGGGGCCCGGACTGCAGGATCTGTCATCCCCAATAATCCCACAGACCACAGAATAACATATCTGCAGCCGCTGACTGAGGAGAATCTGTGACTCCTCTCTGCTGTATTTAGTGGTTACTACTCACCTGGGCGGTTACCTGTAGGAATCTCCTCTTCACACCGCTGATCGCACCTCACATTTGTCTCTGTAGTATTAATATCGGTCAGATCTTCATCCGGATACAAAAGCTGGGAGACAAATATTGTAGAAGTCAGCAGGTGGTTGGAGAAGTCGTATGGAAGGTTTTACATGACAAGAGAAGATGATTAATCATGATGACCAAAAGTGACCTGACAGGAGTAGTTATCTGAGCCACATAGCTCCAGGTCTAGCAGCTGGAGATTATATATATATATATATATATATATATATAATTATATACTCCTAAAAGGGAAGGTTGTGGAGGACGGGTTCTCCAACCTTGATACTTATATGTTATGTTTTGTTGGTTTTACTTGTTAGTTAGTCTTTAACCCTTAGTTTTAAATTGATATCAATAAAGGTAAAATTTTAGGGCACTTGTCTGTAATTGGGCTATATTTAAATTTGTCTTCCCTCTGCCTCAGTAAATGTATTGTTATATATTAGATGACAGTTTAATGACCCCTCAGGAACCTCATACAGATGTATATCCGGCATGGCTAGTCACGCTGCACGTTGTCTCAGTGGAGGAGATCAGCGTCTACCAGACACATCCGCTGTTTGTCTTGGGGGACATAAAGGAGCAGATGGATATAAATCCAACCTGTTGGCTCCTTATTCCCACCACCAGTCTCCACCGCCAGAAAACTGGGGGAAGATCCAGACAACATGTAATGTCTCTGGTCAGCGGTAATCCTGCCATCTCCACCGGCCTCATCACACAAGTAGAAGACATCTAATAAGACTGAAGACAAGAGCTTCACAGCCTTCTACAGATCAGAGGGACATCTCCATCTACCTGATGGTTCTGTGGGAGAAGAGGACGGGGACATCTCTCTGGTGGGCTTCTCTTACTGGATGGAACTGGAGGAAACACAGACAGACACTGAAGTCATTCTTTACATACAGATAATAAAGTCCCCGTGTATTTAGTCCTGTCTATTACCTGGTGATGGGAGCGGCTGGCGGGTCTCCATCATGACCTCCTTGTACAGATCCTTGTGTCCTCCTAAATACTCCCACTCCTCCATGGAGAAATAGACAGCGACATCCTGACACCTTATAGGAACCTGACAACACAATATATAGTCATCACCCAGAAGCCTCCAGTGCTGTTACTGTATAATGTCCCAGCATTCCCTGCAGCGTCACCTCTCCAGTCAGCAGCTCAATCATCCTTTTGGTGAGTTCTAGAATCTTCTGTACATTGATGTCCTCATCTATCAGGGGGTGAGGTGGGGGCCCCGTGATTGGGCTCCCCCATCCATCACACACAGGGGCCCGACAGCCATCACTAGAGGTCTTCTTCACTACTGTGTAATCCTGTATATGGGGAGACAGTAATAAATATCACTACAGACATTCCCAGAGTCCATCACCTCCCCAGTGACATCATCTGTTATTACCATAGATAAGAATGATGTGACATCATAAGAATCTCTCACCCCTCCAGTGACATCATCTGTTATTACCATAGATAAGAATGATGTAATGTGACATTATCAGAATATCTCACCTCTCCAGTAAGCTGGAAGAGTATCTCTAGGGCGAGATGTAATATTCTCTCCACCATCTTGCTCCTGTTGTTTTCCATCTGTGAGTCTATAGTGTAGGAACCTGAAGAGAAAAAAGAACCAATAGTAAAACCACTAAAACCCCACAGAATAACATACAATTACAGGAGGTATGGAGGAGAAACAGTTGGGGAGATAATAAAGTGTAGATTTTCTCTACTCTTTAGTCTGCTTTTACACGAGCAAGAAAAATTGCACAAGATTTGTGTGTTGCAAGACGCACTAATTTGGCACGAATATGACCTCCATTCTTTTGAATGGAATCATACACAAGTGATTTTTTCTAGTGCAGTGATGTAGCAATGGAAAAATCGTGACATGTCCTATCTTCTGATGTTCCTCAGAACACATTGACTATCCTATTGAAAACAATGGGCAAACATTGTGATTCTACACCTAAGTGCATTGCGATGTTTCCCATTAAAAACAATGTGAAACACTTGCCAATCCTCTAACGTACCTGAAAGAGGCGCTTGGGATCACTACTTCACAGAAGTGATGGGAGGCATTCTAGCCTGAAAAACGCCTCACATCAACATGAAAACGCATGTTGGAGAGCGCAATATCGCGCTCCCCCATTAGTAGGTAACCTCACATGTATGGACTGGAATATCCTGTCAGGGCAGTTCCTCCATGTTTTAGGATGTCAGATCTTTCCACGATCACTAGATCCAATCACTGGCCACAATGGTGATGTCAGTATATACAGCATGTGACCATTGTAGACAATCAATACAATACAGGACACACCGGTATTAACGCTGCCATATATCTATATATATAAAATTGAATGTATGTCTGTCTGCGTGCGTGTCTGTTTGTCCTTTATGCGCTACTACACCATTCATCCGATCGCCGTGAAACTTTGGGAAGTTGTTGGGTACACTCCTGGGAAGATTATAGGCATAGTACAACTATCCTACGATAAATGGCGCGCGCGCGAGCATCGTCGAAAGTTATGACCCCCCCCCACGTAGATCGAATAAGTAAGCCACCTGCTATTGTGATGTCATCACTGATGTCATCAACATCGGACGCCCTTGAACATGCCCCAACATGTTCTATAAAGCTGCATTGTAATGTCATTAAGGCTCTATTATGACACGTACAGCTTGGAACCACTAGAGCACGCCAGCCAATTACCATTGGAGTTGGAAGTGGGTAAACAAGTACTAGGATATCTTCCTAAGAAGCCACAGCAGCCGGATAAATTGTATGTTCCACCCAACGGCTATTTTATTCAGCCCGCAAGGGGGAAGCAGCGGCCTACAAAATCTCATTCAGGTAGGTAGGTTCAGTTCTTGGAGGTTGGGGAATGCTTATGGGCAAGGCCTTATGTCTCATCCCAACTCGATTATTCAATTCTAAGCGCAAAAGAATTAGCGTCCAAATTTTATGTACGGAATTTAATTCTCTCACTTCCCAATGTCATAGAAACTTGAAATTTGGCACGAGCATTGATTATGTCATAAATAGGAAAAGTTAATGGGTCCCAACTCGATTATTCAATTCAAAGCGCCAAAGAATTAGCGTTCAAATTTTACGTACGGATTCTCTCATTTCCTGATGTCATAGATAGATAGATAGATAGACTGTATGCAATAACCTAGATAGATAGATAGATAGATAGATAGATAGATAGATAGATAGATAGATAGACTGTATGCAATGACACGTACAGCTTGAAACCATAAATACTAGAGCACGCCAGCCATTTACAGTCAGTCTCCATTGGAGTTGGAAGTGGGCAAACATGTACTAGGCTATCTTCCCAAGAAGCAACAGCAGCCGGATAAATTGGATGTTCCACACAACGGCTATTTTATTCAGCCTGCAAGGGGGAAGCAGCGGCCTACAAAACCTCAGTGGTCGCTGCTGCCGTCATCTAGATATATAAAAACGAATGTATGTCTGTCTTCGCAGCAACGCGCGACGGGTACGCTAGTATATATATATATATATATATATTCAGCCCAGAAGCTGTGGGAAGCAACAATTAGGCCAGGTGAGAGAGAGTTCAGCCGACAACAACTAGATAACTGGGCACATAGTGTTTGTTGGTTGGCAATAGATGCCAGTATGGATAACTGATGGGAGGAAGAGAAGCACTAGATGACAGTGATGATGACAAGACTGAATTGCCTGTGGATAAGGCCCGGCTACTAGACAGATGACAGGGATTCGGAGCAGCAGCAAGGGCTTGTTCACATTGTGGGGCATACTGATTGCCCCATGTGCCCTTGTGATGCCACTGCATGTGCTCAGGTAGACCCATTAGTAGATCCGTCACAGTGCCTACAGAGAGAAATGCAGCAAAAGAGGGAAAGAAGAAAATAAAAATTCACTAGTAGCCCTGATGGTTGACTGGCAGTATGTTGTTAGAGCTTCTGACAGGGATACTAGTATGTATTAGGAAATTATAGTACCAGTATTTCTGGTGGTGCAATGCACCATACAGCTCTGCTACATACACGTCTCACACCCACAGCTCTGCTACACTGCAGCATTGAACCCTCCGTGGTGACATGTTTGCACAACAGAAATGGTTTGGTTCAACACTGGACAGCAGTTCATGATTAGATAAAGGTTGGACTGGTGTTGGTGGCATTAGCACTTGAGATGACATGATATCACGTTCAGGAGATGTGAAGATAGCAGTGAAGGACTATGCTTCAATGTTATTGCTCATTATGCACCGCCAGCTATGTATGTGGACATTTGTGAGGTGCCATTTATTGGAGTCTCCACACAGGGGTCCAGCTGTCTCACAACCAGCTACAAACTGCCAAATAGAATATACTGCTGTATCCATAGCAACTGAGGCCACAGGGGTTTGTGGAGGATGTAGTCTTCCCATAATTCCTCATTCAGTGCAGAGGGAGGATAAAGAACCTGTGATGATGTCACCGTCATGTGGTCAGGGGGCAGAGCTAAAAGACGGTAACTGACATCACAGGTGTTGTCAGACTCTACATGTAACTCACACATCACACACACATACAAAGTGACTTACAAGTGGTCGTTAGCACTTTGATATGAGCTCGTCTTACAGCTGTCATTACCATTCTTCTCCTGAATTTTCATCTTTTCATGCTGCACCCATGTCTGTAGGGCTTATCTTGCAAGACCATTATGGTGTATGGGGAGCTGGGCAGCGGTATAGCAGAGGCTACTAGTTATCTTATACATTAGAGTGGGGTCAGTGCGGCTAGTATCACCTAAGCCATGGCTGCCGGCATCAGCTGTGGACTTATCCATCATTTCCTAGCAGTAGGGAGTTTGCTATACGAGTCAATACCACTCCAGTCTTTTCTATCCTCTGCAATTGTTCAGCCCCCGTCTGGCAGGGATATATATGAGCTCGTCTTACACCTGTCAGCAGAATCTTGGGTTTTCTCCTGATGAACCAGTAGATGGGAACCGCGTGGAGACATGAGATGTAAAACCACAAGACTAATGATCACAGAAGATAAGAACCCTCTCTTATTGTCTTCAGGAGAGGTTTTCATGAGGATTATTTGTCTAGCGATCATTTTGGTTCGGTCTCTCGGTTTTAGGCCAAATGCTCACGGCTGTGTCGGATTCCGCCAGCGGAGTATCGCAGCGGAGTCTGGCATGGCGCGCCCCAGAGACCCCATACTCAGCTTTTTCTGACGTGCATGCGTATTCCCAAGATACTTCTGCTGTGCTCACATCGGAAGTATCGCAAGACAGAAGGCTTCCATTGACTGCAATAGAAGCCGTTTGTGCATTTTTCTGCGGAAAAAAGAACATGCTGTGATTCTCCACCCGCGAATGGAAAAAAAAAAAAAAAAAAAAAAAAAAAAAATCGCAGCTGATCTCCGCTCGTGGACATAGGAGAATCATTTAGTACAGCATGTTTATGGACGGCTATTGCAACGGAGTCCGCGGCAGGTCTGGCCACGGATTCCGCTGTGATGATCTGTCCGTGGGCATTGGCCCCTATATTACTGTAGAGGTGACACTGTTAGGGCTCATGCCCACGGCCATGATGGGCTCCGCAAGTGGCATACCACAGCGTCTGTCATGGCGCCCCCCCAAAGACCCCATACTGACCTCCGGATCCGCTTGCCCGAGTCCCGCATGACACGCCGGCGGTGTCATATGACGCGGCCGGTGGTGGGCAGGGCGCGTATTCATGCTATACTTCCGTTGTGCTACAGTGGAAGTATAGCGTGACGGCTGGCTTCCACTGACTACAGTCCGCCACCGGCCGCACGTATTCCTGCGACAAATAGGACATGCCGCGGGTTATTTCGCAGAATACAGCGGTGGAATTCCGCAGCGTGAACATTCAGCTATTAGGTTCAATAGAATCTAATAGATGCAGTGTAACACAGTGGAAATCCGGCCGTAGACATTAGCCTTTATCCTTCACCAGCACTTTATACACCTTTTCTTTTTGTTTGTTTGCTGTTTTTGAGCTACTCCCCTTCAGAATTGACTAGAGGCGCTCATATAACAGTGTCCTCTATAGAACTGCCTCAGACGTCTTTTCACTGTTTTCTCTCCATCATAGACAATTTGCATATCTGGGTTCAATTACCAGATTCCGTTTTCTTGGTGGGGCTGAAACATGCTCAGTATGCATTGTGTATGGGCAGCGTTTCCACACGCACCCCTGCTATGAATAGAGCGGGGAATTTGGAAAAAAAAAGTGTCACACTGCGCACTCACAACCCATACGTGCTCTCTGCTGGCCCTTAGGGTGCTTTTATATGGGACAACCTGTTTGGGCCAGATGCCTGATTAGTCATCCTTGCGAAGATCGTTCAGGTGTTATTGTAGTGGCCAAGTACATACTTTCCTGGCCCCCTCCATATATGTCATACATGTAATGTCTTATCTTGGTGCGCTGTGCAATTTGTCTAGTCATTCTGTTATATGTATTGCACAGCTGCAGCGATTGGTGGGTTAACAGTTTGCATGAGACTGGGATATGACTGTTTGAAAAATGTAACAATTTCTTTCTCGCCATGTGGTATGAGTGAGGTTATAAAAGTGTGTGTGAGAGAGCAGGAAAGTGAGAGTCCGTTCTGAGTGGTCCACCCTTCAGAATTCTTCTGGTAGTGCCAGCCACATGGGGGGTACCATCAACTCCCATGTGATGAACGATGGAAGAAGAGAGGTTCCTTATCGGCACGTACCCCACAGATGAAGAGAGAGTGAGTCCCTGTTAAGGAGTGAGAGCATGAGCAATTTGAAAGGTGCAGATGTTTAGGCCTAGTGCAGAGGTACTCTTTGTTTCTTCTTCCTACGCGGCGATGCTAGTCTAAGGGATCACCACGTAGAGGTACGCTAATTCATTTTGCACGCCCAGTTGTCTTGTAGTCTGGGATCACTGGGTGGAGGTACTCTCAAGTCTGTTCTTTGCCTGCACTTACGTTTTATTTAAATTGTACATTACATCCAGAACTTGTTTCTAGTAAAGTTTTGCCAGGCTCTGATCATTCCCAGGGTCCTGAGGTACATTACTTTTGTCTGCGGCTCCTTTATTTACCACCGAGGGTCATTCCGATGGGTATCTGTACAGTGGCGTCACCTGTGACAAACCCTATTCCTGTTTCCATGTTTATTGGTCATCGCTTTCCGAGGGGTGTATGGAAGAGGCCGAGCGCAGCCCTTGCTGAGGCTATTTACGTCCCTCCGGGAGCGTGGTAAGTGCCACTGTGACAAACCAGCACCTTACCCTTCCAACTCCTCAATGTGCGCCCTATGTCCGGGGTCACCCTACAGGATACTGCAGTACCCCACTTCTTCTGGGCGTCACAAACAGGATAGGATCCTTAATGCCTTATTATACTGCCTGCGAAACCGCAGAGACACAAGAAAGAAGAAAAATCTGGAAAATCGTAGAAAAACTCTGTAATCTGAAAATGGCTGCACCACTTTTTCATGCCAAAACTTGCTCAAAATGGCGCCCAACCACCATTACTCTCATCTCTCTCAATTGCTTCCGCCACAATTTTCCCGGCAGATGTTTGGCGCCAAAAGGAATCCATTATAGGTCAACCCTTAAGGGGAGGAGTTACCTGTGGCTGCAGATGCCTTACAGCAATCTTTCCATAACCTTAACCTGGGAGATGGATCCAGTGCTCAGACACCTACGGCTACGCCCTACTTCAGATGCTGCAGCCGGACCGTCTGCCAGAAAACAACCCTTCTACTGGAAAGAGAATCCAGAACTTTTACGCTTATCTATTAGCTGTTCTACTTCTCCACTACCTGATGTGGCTACCGGAGAGATGGTGGAACCTTCGCATCCTCTATACATTTTCCGGAGAGAAAGTTACCACCCAAGCGGAATATCCTCCGTTGATATTCATCAATCGGTGGTACTCTGTGGTGAGAGACTATATCCCGGAACTTTTAAGATCTTTCATCATTGAATTTCACAACTCCCATTTTGCTTTCCACTTCGCTTGGAGGAGGCAAGTTGTCCCCAACCCAGCTTTGCAGCGACCTCAGAGGAGACCTAACACATCTCTGATTACTGTCCAGGAAACTTCCTCTTATGAGAGAGACTTTGGGCAGGCTTTTCCTTCCATCACCAGTTCTGCTCCATCAACGAGGAAGTCAGTCAGATCCTACGGAGCAGCTCCTCGGAAGACTCAGTTGTGGAGGTGCCAGGCAGTAACAGACCATCATCCGTCATCACTATAGATGATTCAAAGAGTATTTCTGTCCTTTACAAAGAAAGTGATGGTCATTCAACTTGTCTCATTCCTTTTGTCTGTGGAGAGAAGAGTTATGTATGTGCTCCATAGCTATACTAGTGTTCCTGAATTCCGTTCAGCCTAGTAGAAAATTCTAAATGTACTTGCAAGTGATATTCTTTACACGCTGTCATAATTAAGAAAGCTAGACTCAGAAAGTGACGCTACTCATTAGTCTGAGTACATTGAGATTAGGTTAATCCTTCATAAAGGTAACCGGGGGGGTGGATGGGGGAGTTGTGTTTATAGGTTTTGCCTTGCACACTGCATGACTGCGCAGAGGCCTCACAAGTAAAATGGAAGTAACACACTGAAAATGGTCTGACTCCAGATTTTGCACTCTGCTTTGGAGGCGCCAGGGTCAGCCTGTTTTTAAGTAGGGGGAAACTGTAGTGACCCAGTACACAGTCTTACAGTAAACAGGCAGTACTTCATAGATAAATGACTGTCTGTTCACATGGGTGACAGTCATTCAGTTTTTATGCACACAAACTGAAGAACAAATGATAAGAGAATGCATTTGTACGTTGTTCAGCGGGGCGTGCAGTTACACTGCAGTATGAGCGCGGGAATCTGAATGATTTATCGGCCCATGTAAAAGCACACTGAGTTAATAATCTCCCATTGTTCTACCACAGTTCTCCTCTCCTGGGGTAATCTGCAGACATGGAGTCGGGGTAGTGACAGGGAAAGTATGCTAATGGGGCAACTGGTCAGCAAAGGGGGATAATTGGATAAACGTCTCATTCTAGATTAGACATAAAAAAAACAATGAATATTAACGAACCCGAGAGAGAATGTGTGACTGCAGTAATATCATACTTCCATAACAGGCAGGATAAGTGACTACAAGACTATCAGCTTCCAAACACCAGATATTAATATAAAGTCTATAGTTACTGAAAATAACCGACATGAACAGCCGTTTGGGTGGTTTTTGCTCGTGTTATGGCGTTTCTAGCTGCAGCACAGCCGACCATTGTCAGTGTCAGATATCTACTGCCACTAACAGGCTTACAGGATGAACCGGCTGGGAGGACGGGGCCCGGACTGCAGGTTCTGTCATCACCAATAATCCCACAGATCACAGAATAACATATCTGCAGCCGCTGACTGAGGAGAATCTGTGACTCCTCTCTGCTGTATTTAGTTGTTACTACTCACCTGGACGGTTACCTGTAGGAATCTCCTCTTTACCCCGCTGATCGCCCCTCACATTTGTCTCTGTAGCATTAATATCGGTCAGATCCTCTTCCTGATACAAAAGCTGTGAGTCAAATATTGTAAAAGTCAGCAGACGGTTGGAGAAGTCGTGTGGAAGGTTTTACCTGACCAGGAATGATCAGTAATCATCATGATGACCAAATATGACCTGACAGGAGTAGTTATCTGAGCCACATGGCTGCAGATCTACAGGCTGTACACATATATTAGATGGCTGCTCAATGACCCCTCGGGAACCTCATACATATGTATATTCGGCATGGCTAGACACGCTGTACGTACTCTTAGTGGAGGAGATCAGTGTCTACCAGACACATCCGCGGTTTGTCTCGGGGGACATAAAGGAGCAGATAGATATAAATCCAACCTGTTGGCTCCTTATTCCCACCAGCAGTCTCCACCGCCAGAAAACTGGGAGAAGATCCAGACAACATGTAATGTCTCTGGTCAGCGGTAATCCTGCCATCTCCACCGGCCTCATCACACAAGGAGAAGACATCTAATAAGAGTGAAGATAAGAGCTTCACAGCCTTCTACAGATCAGAGGGACATCTCCATCTACCTGGTGGTCCTGTGGAAGAAGAGGACGGGGACATCTCTCTGGTGGGCTTCTCTTACTGGATGGAACTGGAGGAAACACAGACAGACACTGAAGTCATTCTTTACATACAGATAATGAAGTCCCTGTGTATTTAGTTCTGTCTATTACCTGGTGATGGGAGCAGCTGGTGGCTATCAATCATGGCGTCCTTGTACAGATCCTTGTGTCCTTCTAAATACTCCCACTCCTCCATGGAGAAATAGACAGCGACATTCTGACACCTTATAGGAACCTGACAATACAATATACAGTCATCACCCAGAAGCCTCCAGTGCTGTTACTGTATAATGCCCCAGCATTCCCTGCAGCGTCACCTCTCCAGTCAGCAGCTCAATCATCTTGTTGGTGAGTTCTAGAATCTTCTGTACATTGATGTCCTCATATATCAGGGGGTGAGGTGGGGGCCCTGTGATTGGGCTCAGGGGTCTTCCCCATCCATCACACACAGGGGCCCGACAGCCATCACTAGAGGTCTTCTTCACTACTGTGTAATCCTGTATATGGGGAGACATTAATAAATATCACTGCAGACATTTCCAGATTCAATCACCTCTCCAGTGACATCATCTGCTATTACCATAGATGAGAATGATGTAATGTGACATCATCAGAATCTCCACCCTCTTCAGTGACATCATCTGTTATTACCATAGAAAAGAACCAGAATCTCTCACCTCTCCAGAAAGCTGGAAGAGTATCTCTAGGGTGAGATTTAATACACTCTTTGCCATCTTGTTTGCATCCTCCTCCATCCTTAATGGAGCAATCAGGAAAATTCTGTTGCATAGAAGATATCAAAAGATGCTCGTACAGTGAAGAGATCTGAAGAAAAAAAAGATGAGCCAATGTGAGAGCTACAGAAAAGTAAAAAACTTCAATAAAACTCAAGATAACGTAAAAACTTTGAGATGTTTAGCCCCCATGCCCCATAATAGTATGTACCACTCCACCCTGCCCCATAATACTATGTACCGCTCCACCCTGCCCCATAATAGTATGTACCACTCCACCCTGCACTATAATAGTATGTACCACTCCACCCTGCCCCATAATAGTAAGTACCCCTCCACCCTGCACCATAATAGAATGTACCACTCCACCTTGCACCATAATAGTATGTACCGCTCTACCCTGCGCCATAATAGTATGTACCGCTCTACCCTGCCCCATAATAGTATGTACCGCTCTACCCTGCGCCATAATAGTATGTACCCCTCCAGCCTGCCCCATAATAGTATGTACCACTCCACCCTGTCCCATAATAGTATGTACCGCTCCTCCCTGCGCTATAATAGTAGGTACCCCTCCACCCTGCCTCATAATAGTATGTCCCGGTCCCCCTGCACCATAATAGTATGTACCCCTCCAGCCTGCGCCATAATAGTATGTACCCCTCCAGCCTGCCCCGTAATAGTATGTGCCCCTCCAGCCTGCCCCATAATAGAATGTGCCCCTCCAGCCTGCCCCATAATAGTATGTGCCCCTCCAGCCTGCCCCATAATAGTATGTGCCCCTCCAGCCTGCACCATAATAGTATGTGCCCCTCCAGCCTGCCCCATAATAGTATGTGCCCCTCCAGCCTGCCCCATAATAGTATGTGCCCCTCCAGCCTGCCCAATAATAGTATGCGCCCCTCCAGTCTGCCCCATCTATATCTATATATATATATCTATATATATAAAATTGAATGTATGTCTGTCTGCGTGCGTGCGTGTCTGCGTGCGTGCGTGTCTGCGTGCGTGCGTGTCTGTTTGTCCTTTATGCGCTACTACACCATTCATCCGATCGCCATGAAACTTTGGGAAGTTGTTAAGTACACTCCTGGGAAGATTATAGGCATAGTACAAATATCCTACGATAAATGGCGCACGAGCGTCGTCGAAAGTTACGCCCCCCCCCCACGTAGATCGAATAAGTAAGCCACCTGCTATTGTGATGTCATCACTGATGTCATCAACATCGGACGCCCTTGAACATGCCCCAACATGTGATGTCATTAAGGCTGTATTATGACACGTACAGCTTGGAACCACTAGAGCACGCCAGCCAATTACCATTGGAGTTGGAAGTGGGTAAACAAGTACTAGGATATCTTCCTAAGAAGCCACAGCAGCCGGATAAATTGGATGTTCCACCCAACGGCTATTTTATTCAGCCCGCAAGGGGGAAGCAGCGGCCTACAAAATCTCATTCAGGTAGGTAGGTTCAGTTCTTGGAGGTTGGGGAATGCTTATGGGCAAGGCCTTATGTCTCATCCCAACTTAATTCTCTCACTTCCCAATGTCATAGAAACTTAAAATTTGGCACAAGCATTGATTATGTCATAAATAGGAAAAGTTAATGTGTCCCAACTCGATTATTCAATTCAAAGCGCCAAAGAATTAGCGTTCAAATTTTACGTACGGAATCTAATTCTCTCATTTCCTGATGTCATAGATAGATAGATAGATAGACTGTATGCAATAACCCTGATAGCTAGATAGATAGATAGATAGATAGATAGACTGTATGCAATGACACGTACAGCTTGAAACCATAAATACTAGAGCACGCCAGCCATTTACAGTCAGTCTCCATTGGAGTTGGAAGTGGGCAAACATGTACTAGGCTATCTTCCCAAGAAGCCACAGCAGCCGGATAAATTGGATGTTCCACACAACGGCTATTTTATTCAGCCTGCAAGGGGGAAGCAGCGGCCTACAAAACCTCAGTGGTCGCTGCTGCCGTCATCTAGATATATAAAAACGAATCTATGTATGTATGTCTGTCTTCGCAGCAACGCGCGACGGGTACGCTAGTCTATATATATAAAATTGAATGTATGTCTGTCTGCGTGCGTGTCTGTTTGTCCTTTATGCGCTACTACACCATTCATCCGATCGCCGTGAAACTTTGGGAAGTTGTTGAGTACACTCCTGGGAAGATTATAGGCATAGTACAACTATCCTACGATAAATGGCGCGCGCGCGAGCATTGTCGAGAGTTACGACCCCCCCCACGTAGATCGAATAAGTAAGCCACTTGCTATTGTGATGTCATCACTGATGTCATCAACATCGGACGCCCTTGAACATGCCCCAACATGTTCTGCGTGTCTGCGTGTCTGTTTGTCCTTTATGCGCTACTACACCATTCATCCGATCGCCGTGAAACTTTGGGAAGTTGTTGAGTACACTCCTGGGAAGATTATAGGCATAGTACAACTATCCTACGATAAATGGCGCGCGCGCGAGCGTCGTCGAAAGTTACGACCCCCCCCACGTAGATCGAATAAGTAAGCCACCTGCTATTGTGATGTCATCACTGATGTCATTAACATCGGACGCCCTTGAACATGCCCCAACATGTTCTATAAAGCTGCATTGTGATGTCATTAAGGCTCTATTATGACACGTACAGCTTGGAACCACTAGAGCACGCCAGCCAATTACCATTGGAGTTGGAAGTGGGTAAACAAGTACTAGGATATCTTCCTAAGAAGCCACAGCAGCCGGATAAATTGTATGTTCCACCCAACGGCTATTTTATTCAGCCCGCAAGGGGGAAGCAGCGGCCTACAAAATCTCATTCAGGTAGGTAGGTTCAGTTCTTGGAGGTTGGGGAATGCTTATGGGCAAGGCCTTATGTCTCATCCCAACTCGATTATTCAATTCTAAGCGCAAAAGAATTAGCGTCCAAATTTTATGTACGGAATTTAATTCTCTCACTTCCCAATGTCATAGAAACTTGAAATTTGGCACGAGCATTGATTATGTCATAAATAGGAAAAGTTAATGGGTCCCAACTCGATTATTCAATTCAAAGCGCCAAAGAATTAGCGTTCAAATTTTACGTACGGATTCTCTCATTTCCTGATGTCATAGATAGATAGATAGATAGATAGATAGATAGATAGATAGATAGATAGATAGATAGATAGACTGTATGCAATAACCTAGATAGATAGATAGATAGATAGATAGACTGTATGCAATGACACGTACAGCTTGAAACCATAAATACTAGAGCACGCCAGCTATTTACAGTCAGTCTCCATTGGAGTTGGAAGTGGGCAAACATGTACTAGGCTATCTTCCCAAGAAGCCACAGCAGCCGGATAAATTGGATGTTCCACACAACGGCTATTTTATTCAGCCTGCAAGGGGGAAGCAGCAGCCTACAAAATCTCAGTGGTTGCTGCTGCCGTCATCTAGATATATAAAAACGAATGTATGTCTGTCTTCGCAGCAACGTGCGACGGGTACGCTAGTATATATATATAAAGACGAAATCCCTCACTGACTGACTGACTGGCCAAAAGTTCTCCAACTTCCCGATGTCGCAGAAACATGAATTTTGGCACAAGCATAGATTATCTCCAAAATAGGAAAAGTAATTGGGTCCCAACTCGATTATTTAATTCTAGCGCAAAAGAATTAGCGTCGAAATTTTACGTACAAAATCTAATTCTCTCACTTCCCGATGTCATAGAAACTTGAAATTTGACACGGGCATTGATTATGTTATAAATAGGAAAAGTTAATGGGTCCCACCTCGATTGTTCATTTCTAAGCGCCAAAAGAATTAGCGTCCACATTTTACATACGAAATCTAATTCTCTCACTTCCCGATGTCATAGAAACTTGAAATTTGACACGGGCATTGATTATGTCATAAATAGGAAAAGTTAATGGGCCCCAACTCAAATTATTCAATTCTATGCGCAAAAGAATTAGCGTCCAAATTTTACGTATGGAATCTAATTCTCTCACTTCCTGATGTCATTTTATATAAAGGAAAGATTGCATGGTTACCTCCACATGGTGTTTCCTGGATAACGCAGAGAACTATGCAAAATGGTGAACATATGTTTTTCCCGGTATCTCTAAAGTAACCACGACTTCATAAGATTTACCGTGTGAACACCAGATAAACACCAGTACCAAATTAACTCGGGCAAAGCCGGGTATATCAGCTAGTATATATATAAAGACGAAAGCAGTCACTCATTCACTGATTGACTGACTGGCCAAAAATTCTCTAAGTTCCCGATGTCGTAGAAACATGAAATTTGCCGTGAGCATAGACTATGTCCAAAATAGGAAAAGTAAATGGGTCCCAACTCGATTATTCAATTCTAGCGAAAAAGAATTAGCGTCCAAATTTTACGTACGGAATCTAATTCTCTCACTTCCCGATGTCATAGAAGCATGAAATTTGGCATAAGCATTGATTATGTCATAAAAAGGAAAAGTTAATAGGTCCCAACTCGATTATTTAATTCTAGCGCAAAAGAATTAGCGTCGAAATTTTACGTACATAATCTAAAACTCTCACTTCCCAATGTCATAGAAACATGAAATTTGGCATGAGCATTGAATATGTCATAAATAGAAAAAGTTAATGGGTCCCAACTCGATTACTCAATTCTAGTGCAAAAGAATTAGCCTCCAAATTTTACATACGGAATCTAATTATCTCACTTCCCGGTGTCAGAGAAACATGAAATTTGGCATGGCCATGGATTGTGTCATAAATAGGAAAAGCTAATGGGTCCCAACTCGATTATTCAATTCTAAGCACAAAAGAATTAGCGTCCAAATTTTACGTATGGAATCTAATTCTCTCACATCCCGGTGTCATAGAAATGTGAAATTTGGCACGGGCATTGAATATGTCATAAATAGGAAAAGTTAATTTCCCCACCTCGATTGTTCAATTCTAAGCGCAAAAGAATTAGCATCCACATTTTAAGTACGAAATTTAATTTTCTCACTTCCCGATGTCATAGAAACTTGAAATTTGGCACGGCATTGTGTCATAAATATGAAAAGCTAATGGGTCCCAACTCGATTATTCAATTCTAAGTGCAAAAGAATTAGCGTCCAAATTTTACGTACGTAATCTAATTTTCTTACTTCCTGATGTCATTTTATATAAAGGGAACGTCGCATGGTTACCTCCCCGTGGTGTTTCCTGGGTAACGCAAAGAACCATGCAAAATGGTGAACATATTTTTTTCCCGGTATCTCTAAAGTAACCACGACTTCATAAGATTTTCCGTGTGAACACCAGATAATAATAATAATCTTTATTAATCTAGCACCAACATATTCAGCAGTGCTTATAAAACAGTGGGAGAACAGATACAAAAAACAAAATCCACTATATCATCTAGTAAACAGTTGATGCAGACAGTAGGGGTGAGGGTCCTGCTACAATGAGCTTACATACTACAAATAATGGGGTGAAACAGAAGGTAAAGGGCTGGAGATGTGCAAGGTATGATGAGGTAGAGAGTGAGGGGTGCTATATGCATAGGCAATGCTCAGAAATAAGCTATGTGCTGGCTGAATCGGTATGACTGCAGGTGGCGATTGATTGCGGCTAGCAGGGATTGCAAACAGTAGGACAGGGAGAATGTTATCAGGCGGAGTACAGAAGAGTTTGGTTTAGGACATGTGGTATGCCTCCCTGAAGAGGTGCGTTTTTAGAGCATGCCTGAAGTTGTGTGTGTCAGGGATTGCCCGGATAGTTTTGGGTAGCGTGTTCCAGAGGATTGGTGCTGCTCTGGAGAAGTCTTAGAAGCGGGAATGAGAGGTTCAAGGTAAAGGGGCAACTATTCTGATTTCATTAGCTGAGTGGGGGGAATGGACTGGGTGGTGGATTGAGATGAGGGAAGCAATGTAGGGTGGAGCGGTGATATGAAGAGGTTTATCAATGAAGGTAGTGAGTTTGAATTGAATTCTGTATTTTACGGGCAGCCAGTGCAGTGCCCGGCACAGGGCAGAGGTGTCCGAGTAGCGTCCGGACAGGAAGATGAGCCTAGCTGATGCATTGAAGATAGATTGGAGAAGGGAGAGTCTGGCGCAGGGAAGGCCGATCAGCAGCGAGTTGCAATAATTGAGCCGAGAGTTGATAAGGGCAACAGCGAACATTTTTAGAACGGCCACGGTGAGAAAAGGGTGTGTTCTTCCAGTGTTCTTGAAGTGCAGGTTACACATTCTGGCGGGAGATTTGATATTGGGGGGTAAAGGACAGATCAGAGTCGAATATAGCTGCCAGACACGCAGCATGCTGTCTGGAAGTTATGCTGGAACCACCAGGATGAAGTCGGTTAGCAGAGGACGGAAACACCAGTAGGTCAGTTTTTGAGAGGTAAAGTTTTTGGTAGAGAAAGGATATAGTGTTAGAGACAGCGGACAGTCGGTGGCATTCTGGAGGAATGTTGCAGCGAGGTCATGGGAAAAGGTGTATAACTGCGTGTCATCAGCATAGAGATAGTACTGATAGCCAAATCTCCTGATGGTTTGTCCAATAAAGGCTGTGTAGATGGAGAAGAGGAGGGGGCCGAGGACCAAGCCCTTGGGGACTCCAAAAGCAAGGGGAAGAGGAGGGGAGGTAGAGCCAGCAAAGGATACGCTGAATGAGTGGCCAGATAGGTAGAAGGAGAACCAGGAGAGAGCAGTATCTTTTAGGCAGATGGAGCGCAGCATGTAAGTAGAGAGTTTTCTGATAGATAGCTTATAAGGCGTGTAAACCAGACATTCTCATAGTTTGGAGAGGAAGTGGAGATTTGAGATGGCTCTGTAGTTGGCAGCATCGGTCGAGTCAGGAGTCGGTTTATTTAGCAGTTATGATATGACCGCGTTTGAAAGAGGAAGTAAGAAGAAAAAGAGTCACAGCAGCACTCCAAGGGTTCAGCCACACCGCTGGTGCAAGGCACTATGCAATAGCCTAGTTAGGGTCCCGACTCCCCGGGTCCACCGTTGGTCATCAATGCAGAAAAGAAGAACCAGGCAGCATTCATTAAAATCCTCTTCTTTATAAAGAAGAGGATTTTAATGAATGCTGCCTGGTTCTTATTTTCTGCATGAAAGAGGAAGTAAAAAAGCCAGCAGTCAGAGAGATTAAATATAGTGGTGAGATGGGAGATAACCACCAGGGAGACGGATCAGAAAACGTGTTAGGGGAGAGGGTTGCTAGGACAGGTGGTGGGGCGAGCAGAGGAAAGCAGTCTGGAGACTTCTTCCTCTGTGGTTGGTCTGAGTACAGACAGTGAGCAGAAGCTAGATTCAGTACTGAGGGGGCTAGTCTGGGATTGGGAGGTTATTTCTTGCCAGATGTCATCGATTTTCTTCTTTTAAGTAAGCAGCCAGCTCTTCAGTGCTAAGATCCGTCATGGAGGGCTGCAGTTTAGGGCAGAGAAGAGTGAAATGTGTCACAGAGTTGTTTAGGGTTGTGAGACAGTGAGGAGACCAGAGGTGAAGTAGACTTGTTTGGCGTGGTGGAGTTCAAGGTTGTAAGTTCTAAGCATGAATTTAAAGTGGAGAAAGCCTGCAGGAATTTACCATTTTCTCCACAACCATCCAGCACATCTAGAGCACCGCCGGATGAAGCGCGTTTAAACCATAATAGTGTGTGCCACTCCGCCCTGCGCCATAATAGTGTGTACTACTCCACCCAGCGCCATAATAATATGTAACAAAACAGTATGTACCAGTCCACCCAAAGCTGTCATAGTATTTAAAGGGGTTGTCCTGCAACAGCAAGTGGGGTTAAACACTTCTGTATGGCCATATTAATGCACTTTGTAATATACATCGTGCATTAAATATGAGCCATACAGAAGTTATACACTTACCCCCTCCGGTGCTGGCGTCCCCGTCTCCATGGCGACGACCAAACTTCTTCTCTGGTCGCACGAACAGTCGCGCTTGCGCACTGAAGATTCCTCTTCTGGATGGTCCGGGCTCACGAGCTGCGTCCTGGCTCCTCCCTCTTCACCGCGTCATCGCGTAGCTCCGCCCCCGTCACTTGGTGTCGATCAGCCAATGAGGTGGCTGTAATCGGCAGTGGAGCTCAGACTGGAGAAGAACATCCACAGTGCACCATGGGAGAAGAACCGCTGTGCACCATGGGAGAAGACCAGCGGTGCAACTTGGGAAATGACGGCGGCCATCTTGGAAGAAGATTTTTATAACTTCATGGTGAGTAGAAACGCTCTAAAAAAATGATTTACATGGGTAGTTTGTGATGCTTGCTTAACATGGGGGACTGGGGTGTGAAAAATTTTTCATTTTGGCCGTGGGACAACCCCTTTAACACTCCACCATGCGCTATAATAGTATGTACCGCTCCAGCCTGCCCCATCATAGTATGTACCGCTCCACCCTGCACCATAATAGTATGTACAGCTGCACCCTGCACCATAATAGTATGTACCTGTCACGTCTTACCAATTAGATTAGTTAGATTGGAGCCGAATGTGTTGTAGCTGAGCCGTTTGCTGGAGAACAGTTAGAATAGCCGGGAGTAGTTTTAAGGAAGTCACGGTATGCAGTGCAAATAGGATGAGACGAAAGCGTAGTCAATGAAAGCCAAAAGTCATCAGCAGATTTAGCATGCAGTAAGGGAGCAGGAGAACCAGGAGCTTCATCAAGGTGGTGGAACACAATAGTCCCACATTGAGGCAGTGGCAAAGCTAGGCTTTTATAGGAGATGCAATCAAGGTAAGAGGCGGGATCAGGAACAGGAGGCAGGCGCTAGATAACTGGGATCAGAGAACAAGGCTGAGACATATGCAGAGAAAGTGTTCATAAACTGTATAGCTCAAAAAGAAGGGTCAGTGCAAGAGGTTCCTCGTTCAAGTCCTAACAGTAGTCCCACCCCGCCTTCCAGGATGTCCTCCAGAAGTACCAGGAGCTGGCTTATGGGGGCACCTCCTGTGGAATTCCCTAGAGAGTATTGGTGCATGCACATTCTGGTCTGGCTCCCATGAATCATCCTCTGGCCCATACTCCTTCCATTGCACCAGGTACCGTATTTTACCAGTCTGGAGTCAAGAATCTTCTCTACCACGAACTCGTCCGGGCTCTGAACTTTCACAGGAGGGGGAGGCAGCTGATGTCTTCCCATAAAGGTATTCTCATAAAATGGCTTTAGTAAGGAAACATGAAAGACGGGGTGAATCCTCAGGCTGCCCGGGAGCTTCAGTCAGAATGCCACCTGGCTTACCCTTGCTGCAATTGGGAGAGGTCCTAAGAATCTTTGCCCAAGCTTGGGAGAGGGCACATGCACCTTCAGGTTCTTAGAAGCTAACCACACCTTTTCTCCAACCTGGAAGGTAGGAGCTGCTTGGCCATGACAGTCAGATGTCTTCTTATAGGTATTCTGGGCTTCCTGTAAGGTTTCTTTTAGGTGCTTCTGCATTTCTGCCAACGCTGTCAGTCTGTGGTTAACCGGTTGGACTGGGGTGTTAATAGGGAAGGCCAGGAATAAAGACAGGATGTGTATCGTATTTGGAATAGAACAGGCTCTGGGCAGTTGAACTGTGTTGAGCATTGTTATAGGTGAACTCTGCTGTTGACAAAAAAATCCACCCAGTCATCCTGTAGATGAGAGATAAAGCAGGAGAGATATTGCTCCAGATTCTGATTTGTTCTGTCTGGCCCAAACTGAGGTTAAGAAGGCAGAGGAGAGATTTACAGTAATACCCAGAGCCGTGCAGAAATGTCTCCAGAACTTTAAGTTGAACTGGATGCCTCTGTCAGAGACCACATCATCTGGAATTCCGTATAATCTGAAAACTTTCCAGATCGTCAATTCCGCAGTGTGCTCGGTGGTGGGAATCTTCTCAATGGGGATGAAATGGGCCATCTTCGTAAGTCGATCCACGACGACCAGGACAGTATTCATGCCTTTTGAAGGGGGCAGATCCACTATAAAATCCATCGATATAGATCCCCAGTGTCTGAATAGTACTGGAAGGGGCTATAGCAACCCCAGAGGGCGATCTTTTGTCATCTTGTTCTGAGCACATATCTCGCAAAAGATTACATACTTCTTCACATCCCTCATGCAGTCAGGCGACAAGAAGGAACAAAGTAGAAGTTTCGAAGTCTTTGTGACCCCCAGGTGACTGGCTAGCTTGGAATCATGGACTAATTTAAGGACTTTGAGTAGACTAGCCTCAGGAACGTACGGTTCATCTTTTCACCTCCAAAGCCCTTCTGTAAAGCTTCACATCATTAGAAGGACGACTCAAGAACAGGTCCTTTTCGTATCCTCCCTTAAGCTTTTCTTAGGAGGTCTTCAGAGTGTAAAATGCCCCCCAATATTTTTGGGGACAAAATTGTGTTGTCTATATTTGCCCTCTTTTCAGGCTCTGCATATATCCTGGACAATGCATCTGCCTTGCCATTTCGGTAACCAGGGCAGTAGGACACAATGAAATTAAACCTGGAGAAGAACAAGGTCCATTGTGCTTGTTTCGCAGACAACCTCTTGGCAGTACGGAGGAACTCTAAATTTTTATTGGTCAGTAAGAACTGTCACTGGATGATGGGCTCCTTCCAAGAGGTGTCTCCACTCGGTGAAAGCCACTTTGACGGTCAGAAGCTCCTTGTTCCCAACATCATAGCTTTTCTCTGTGGACGATAGCATGTAGGAAAGAAATGCGCAAGGGTGTAGTTGCATCTTATCTCCCATTCATTGTTACAGAATGTCGCCCACCACCGAGTCAGAGGTGTCCACCTCCATGACAAAAGGCAACTCTGGGTTTGGGTGGATCAGTCCTGGTTCTGAAGTAAATAGAGTCTTTAGTTTCTCAAAAGCGGTTTGTGCCTCTGGGGACTAAGAAAATGTGAGGAAGATATGACTTTTGAGAAGTCCTTGATACAATTTCTGAAAAAATTGTGGAAAACCAACCAAGCGCTGTACTTCCTTCAAATTTTTGGGAATGGGCCAATCCAGGATGGTTTTAATCTTGCTGGGATCCATACTTAGGCCGCCTGGGGAGATAATGTATCGCAGAAATTGTATCTGGGTATGTTCAAACTCACATTTCTCTAACTTGATGTAGAGGTTATTCCTTGGGAGTCGCTCCAAGACCCCTGAACATGCATGCGATCTTCCTCCAAGTTATAAAAGAAAATAAGGACATCATTAAGATATGACCCTACGAATTGATCTAACAGGTCTCGAAATACATCATTAATGAAGTGCTGGAGGGACGGCGCTCCTCATATGCGAGGGACGGCGCTCCTCATATGCGAGGGACGGCGCTCCTCATATGCGAGGGACGGCGCTCCTCATATGCGAGGGACGGCGCTCCTCATATGCGAGGGACGGCGCTCCTCATATGCGAGGGACGGCGCTCCTCATATGCGAGGGACGGCGCTCCTCATATGCGAGGGACGGCGCTCCTCATATGCGAGGGACGGCGCACCTCATATGCGAGGGACGGCGCACCTCATATGCGAGGGACGGCGCACCTCATATGCGAGGGACGGCGCACCTCATATGCGAGGGACGGCGCACCTCATATGCGAGGGACGGCGCACCTCATATGCGAGGGACGGCGCACCTCATATGCGAGGGACGGCGCACCTCATATGCGAGGGACGGCGCACCTCATATGCGAGGGACGGCGCTCCTCATATGCGAGGGACGGCGCTCCTCATATGCGAGGGACGGCGCTCCTCATATGCGAGGGACGGCGCTCCTCATATGCGAGGGACGGCGCTCCTCATATGCGAGGGACGGCGCTCCTCATATGCGAGGGACGGCGCTCCTCATATGCGAGGGACGGCGCTCCTCATATGCGAGGGACGGCGCTCCTCATATGCGAGGGACGGCGCTCCTCATATGCGAGGGACGGCGCTCCTCATATGCGAGGGACGGCGCACCTCATATGCGAGGGACGGCGCTCCTCATATGCGAGGGACAGCGCTCCTCATATGCGAGGGACAGCGCTCCTCCTCTAACACCACTGCAACATAGCCAGAGGAAAAACAGGACTTACCTGGCGTCAGTGGTGTAGAATAGGTCCCCCACTGGCACCTGCACCTCCCGGTCAGCGTATAATAAATCCACAAATGGGTACGGTCCACAGGTGTGTTTCCAATATCCCGACGTGTAGACGGGAGAGCTAGCCTGGCCAATCGCATCTCCCATGGAGGTCCGATAATAGACAACGTAGACTCAAAGAAGTATAAAATAGGCGCGGCGCTCTAGCAGGAAAGAACCCGATAACCTAAAGATCAATGTGAATGATCTGTAATGCCATACAAAACCTCGTACAGCGCGTTCTGGCGCAACAACCGCGACTTTTTCGAGTACAATAAACATACATCTCTCAATTTAAACATCAAATCCGGGACTCACATCTTTAGCGCGACAATAGTCGTTAGTCCGGACAATGTGGATACCGCTTCCGGGTGTCGTGACAGATCATGTGACGTCAGCACGCTCCCTGAAGCGCACGGTACGGCCCGATGGACGCAGACGTCACCCCAGATATTGTTGCGCTTATTGAGATTCCCTTATTAGAATATGTTTATTGGAAGAATGTACATCTTATAAAGGAGGGGATCCCAATAAGAGGGAATATCTAATTTATTGATTAGCTGCCTATTTAAAGGGGTTGTCCCGCGCCGAAACGTTTTTTTTTTTTTTTTCAATAGCCCCCCCGTTCGGCGCGAGACAAACCCGATGCAGGGTTTAAAAAAAACAAAAAACGGATAGTACTTACCCGAATCCCCGCGCTCCGGTGACTTCTTACTTACCTTGCGAAGATGGCCGCCGGGATCTTCACCCACGGTGGACCGCAGGTCTTCTCCCATGGTGCACCGTGGGCTCTGTGCGTTCCATTGCCAATTCCAGCCTCCTGATTGGCTGGAATCGACACACGTGACGGGGCGGAGCTACGAGGAGCAGCTCTCCGGCACGAGCGGCCCCATTCACCAGGGAGAAGACCGGACTGCGCAAGCGCGTCTAATCGGGCGATTAGACGCTGAAACTAGACGGCACCATGGCGACGAGGACGCTAGCAACGGAGCAGGTAAGTGAATAACTTCTGTATGGCTCATAATTAATGCACGATGTACATTACAAAGTGCATTAATATGGCCATACAGAAGTGTATAGACCCACTTGCTTTCGCGGGACAACCCCTTTAATAGGATATATACCCATTTAGGTTTGCATCGATGTTAATGCTCTGCCTGTACAAGTATGGAACTCTGTTACAATCAGCACACTGTCACCATACCCGGAAGGGGGGATGTATGCGAACTGAGAGCGCTGCACTGCCCCTACTGGCTAGTAGCTGTATTATACAGATGACCAGTAATAATAACCTACCACGAGGAACACAGACCTGCAGAGCCCACAGCAGCTTCCAGGACCTGTGATGATGTCACCATCATGTGATCAGTCACATGTGTGGGAGGAGTCAGGGATCACATGACCAGGTGGTGATCAGTGTACACAGGACTCTGCTGAGCTGCTAATACAGATGTCAGCCTTCATGGCAGGAAAACCCTCTGCTGCCTGCTGTATACAACTTACCGGACTACACATTACACACACAGCTCTGCTACACCGTACACATTATATACACAGCTCCGCTACACCGTACACGTTATATACACAGCTCTACTACTCCGTACACATTATATACACAGCTCTGCTACACCGTACACATTATATACACAGCTCTGCTACACCGTACACATTATATACACAGCTCTACTACACCGTACACATTATATACACAGCTCTGCTACACCGTACACATTATATACACAGCTCTACTACACCGTACACATTATATACACAGCTCTACTACACCGTATACATTATATACAAGCTCTACTACCCCGTACACATTATATACACAGCTCTGCTACACCATACACATTATATACACAGCTCTGCTACACCATACACATTATATACACAGCTCTACTACACCGTACACATTATATACACAGCTCTACTACACCGTACACATTATATACACAGCTCTACTACACCGTACACATTACACACACAGCTCTACTACACCGTACACATTACATACACAGCTCTACCACACTGTACACATTATATACACAGCTCTGCTACACCGTACACATTATATACACAGCTCTACTACCCCGTACACATTATATACACAGCTCTGCTACACCGTACACATTATATACACAGCTCTACTACACCGTACACATTATATACACAGCTCTGCTACACCGTACACATTATATACACAGCTCTACTACACCGTACACATTATATACACAGCTCTACTACCCCGTACACATTATATACACAGCTCTGCTACCCCGTACACATTATATACACAGCTCTGCTACACCGTACACATTATATACACAGCTCTGCTACACCGTACACATTATATACACAGCTCTGCTACACCGTACACATTTTATACACAGCTTTGCTACACCGTACACATTATATACACAGCTCTGCTACACCGTACACATTATATACACAGCTCTGCTACACCGTACACATTATATACACAGCTCTGCTACACCGTACACATTATATACACAGCTCTGCTACACCGTACACATTATATACACAGCTCTGCTACACCGTACACATTATATACACAGCTTTGCTACACCGTACACATTATATACACAGCTCTACTACCCTGTACACATTATATACACAGCTCTGCTACACCGTACACATTATATACACAGCTCTGCTACACCGTACACCGTACACATTATATACACAGCTCAGCTACACCGTACACATTATATACACAGCTCTACTACACCGTACACATTATATACACAGCTCTACTACACCGTACACATTATATACACAGCTCTACTACACCGTACACATTATATACACAGCTTTGCTACACCGTACACATTATATACACAGCTCTACTACCCTGTACACATTATATACACAGCTCTGCTACACCGTACACATTATATACACAGCTCTACTACCCTGTACACATTATATACACAGCTCTGCTACACCGTACACATTATATACACAGCTCTGCTACACCGTACACCGTACACATTATATACACAGCTCAGCTACACCGTACACATTATATACACAGCTCAGCTACACCGTACACATTATATACACAGCTCTACTACACCGTACACATTATATACACAGCTCTACTACACCGTACACATTATATACACAGCTCTACTACACCGTACACATTATATACACAGCTCTACTACACCGTACACATTATATACACAGCTCTACTGCACCGTACACATTATATACACAGCTCCACTACACCATACACATTATATACACAGCTCCGCTACACCGTACACATTATATACACAGCTCTACTACCCCGTACACATTATATACACAGCTCTACTACCCCGTACACATTATATACACAGCTCTACTACCCCATACACATTATATACACAGCTCCGCTACACCGTACACATTATATACACAGCTCTGCTACACTGTATACATTATATACACAGCTCTACTACACCGTACACATTATATACACAGCTCTGCTACACCGTACACATTATATACACAGCTCTACTACACCGTACACATTATATACACAGCTCTGCTACACTGTATACATTATATACACAGCTCTAGTACACCGTACACATTATATACACAGCTCTACTACACCGTACACATTATATACACAGCTCTACTACACCGTACACATTATATACACAGCTCTGCTACACCGTACACATTATATACACAGCTCCGCTACACCGTACACATTATATACACAGCTCTACTACCCCGTACACATTATATACACAGCTCTGCTACACCGTACATATTATAAACATAGCTCCGCTACACCGAAGCTACATCTCAATGTATCTATGTTGCTGCTATAGACGCTGGTGAGATTATTAAAGTTCCCCTCGCTCCACATTATTGATACGGTCAGATATGATTGATGAGAAATGAATCTCGGATAAATCCCACAATATAAGCAGATACTTTGATTTGTGATTACTAAGATGTAAAGAAACATCTCTGATATGCCCTCCCTATAAGAACTGTAAACTAAATGATTCATAAGAAATCAGGCTGCTAACAGTAACATTTATCATACTGAGGATATGACACCTAAATTAAACCCTACTATAGTTATCGGTAGGTAATACAAACTATGGGAGGCCTCTCATATGTCATTCTATACACAATGATGTGGGAGGTATCTACTGCTTGGTACCGCTCTGTGGGGCACACTATAGTTCTGTTCTGTCAGTTGGTCCCATGATATCGGAGGTCTGCCGGCTTCCACGCCTATACGGCGCACCGGCAGTGCTGCAGCGGGTTGCCGTGGAGACGCGTCCCACATGCCTCACAGGCGTCATGTGACTTGCGTCAACCGTGTGCGGCAGCTCTCGCTGTCCATCGCGAGACTTGGCTATCATAGAGTAACTGACACAGGAGGTTCATTGGAGCGGACAGAAGGAGCCCCCAGAGGAGGCGGGGCAATGGATATAAGCCCAGGTCTGTAGAGTACTTACCATCTCTGTCCATTCTGCCGGTGACAGCCGGAAAGGCTGCTTCATATGGCCTCTGGCGCTCCATCCTGATGAAACAGCCCATGTACTCGGGCCGGGGAGACATGGAGATGGAGGGGAAAAAAGAACAAAAACATAGAAAAATGATCAATAAATATCGCATGCCAAACAGAGATGGAGGCTGATAGTATGATGAGCACTATAAACAACCAGCCATTGCTGACTGCCATCGTTATTAACCCGTATATATTGTTTGGGATTTATCCTGACAGCGTAGGATACACGAAATCCCGCGGCGGATTTCCACCACTGAAAGTCTGCATAGGAGTGCATTACAATACGCACTTCTATGCAGAAATATCGCGCGGCACTAAACCGCGGCATGTCCTATTTCGAGCACCGCACAGAAACGTCACTCACCCGGCCGCCGGCTCCGGTTTGCGCATGCGCCGGGTGCCTGGCAGCCGGCACATGATAAAGCCGGGGCCGCCGGGCGCGGGTGAGTACGTGCTCCTCCCTGCAGGCGCTGGGGGCGGGTCCCGCGGCGAGAATCCTCGCCGCCGGATCCGACCCGCTCGTCTGCAGGCGGCCTTAATGAACTAACAAATACGCAAGTCAGGCATCGGCCAATTGATATATACTGAGAGCTGAACATTGTATTATCATGTAAATGCTAGGGGTAATAGATGGTATATAACTAGAGATGAGCGAGCATACTCACTAGGGCACATTACTCGAGCGAGTAGTGCCTTAGTCGAGTATCTCCCCGCTCGTCTCTAAAGATTCGGGGCCAGCGTGGGAGAGCGGGGAGGAACGGAGGGGAGATCTCTCTCTCACTCTCTCCCCCGCTCACCGCCGCAACTCACCTGTCACCCACGCCGACCCCAGAATTTTTAGAGACAAGCGGGGAGATACTCGGCTAAGGCACTACTCGCTCGAGTAATGTGCCTTAGCGAGTATGTGTATATATATATATATATATATATATATATATATATATTATATAAAACCATATATATGGTATGAGAATAATATCATCTGATGGAGTATTCTCGCATAGTGACACACCCTGACTGATTATTTGTCTACTGGGGAATTGATTATCTTACCCCTGATGTGTAATAACAGTGGGTGCCACGGTGCAATGTATTGATAATAGCATACCACATATTAATTTGGACTAAGATCGAGTCCTATTATCGCTACCCCTGCTGAGTGAACATGATATACATGTAAGGAGTTAACCCAGTAATACGGATCTTATCTACTTTCTGATTGCGCATAGCAGGGGCGTAACTATAGAGGATGCAGGGGATGCGGTTGCACCCGGGCCCAGGAGCCTTAGGGGGCCCATAAGGCCTCTCTTCTCCATATAGGGAGCCCAGTACTATGAGTAAAGCATTGTAGTTGGGGGCCCCATTACAGGTTTTGCTTTGGGGCCCGGGAGCTTCAAGTTACGCCTCTAGCGCATAGTATGGTGTGATCATAGAATGGTAAGATAAAGCACCCTTGGGCTGATGAGTCCTGGCCTACGCTTAAGGCACAGACATCAATCTTCCAGTACAACAAGTATTTAGGTTTGAGCCTTCATGCGTTGGAATATTGGTACCAGCAGAGGTGATTCCTGGTCGTTACTAACTTGGAGGTGAAGAGATGAATCAGCTAGTACAAAATCACCTCTAACATTCCTTTCATTAGTGTGCGATAGATATCACATATAGGATTTATTCATTGACATGCCATTTTAACCCTTTCCAATCCTATTTGTAGACGGGTTTTCCTAGGGGGCTTACTCTTTTCCTGCCGTTATACAATGGCGCTATCTGCTGGCTAAAACCAGTACTGCATGAGGTGACACATTGGATAGGCTCCGACAGCAGAGTGGCTGGCAATATACAGTAAGAGAACCCCGACGAACATCTTCCAACATCGGAGCTGTACAGCCTTAAATCATAATGTCTTCAGAGGTCAGACATTGGATTGGAAAGGGTTAATAGAGTTTAATAAAGGTTATGTTTTATAGTTAGTGGTCCTTTCGGTGATTTGTTTTTCAGTTTAAGAGGATCTTATTACCACGGTATACCATATCATCTAAGGCAAGAAATGGAAGGCCCAGATGACTCCTCTGTCAGCAAGAGCTGTTTTATCAGAACAATGGCGCTAATGAGTTCATCTCGCTCCAGAGTCCAACATTCAACTGAATACATACGTAGTCCTTGGATCTGGTTTCCTATCATCGGACTTTATGGCTCATCTGGATCTATACCAGACTGAGAAAAGGTTTGTATCATTTTACAGTAGAACTGTCAGTAGGTTCATGTACATGGATATGGCTCTTTTGTTTAGCCCTAGATGTACTTGTATATAGGCTATTACTTTGCTCAGAAGAGAGATATTCATAGGCTCAACGCGTTTCAGTTGCCGGAGCGACTCATCAGGAGCCTTTCTCCACAGTATCGAACCAAAAGGTTCTTATATTTCTAACACTCGAGGAGCGTACCCAAATGAATAGGGTGCGATCCCTAATGCTGGATACGATATTGATCTCTGAAGATCACAATGGAAGTCCAGGTATGCACAAGCAATGATGGCATGTGTCTACAAACAAGGACAAAGGAAGGCTAGGTAATAGGTTCCTATATACTGGCTCCCCAGGTCAAACAGCTAGATAGGACTCACAGGAGTACACGCATCATCTTCCTCAATCTCGTACTAAGGCTGGCTTCACACGGCCATGACGGGCTCCGCCGCAGAATTCCGCGGCGGAGCCCGTCACGGCGCCCCCCCAGAGGCCCCAATACTTACCTGTGGATCCGGCTTCCCAGGTCTCGCATGACGCTTTGGCGCGCATGCGCAATAGAGCGCGTGACGCGCCCACAGCATCACATGATGCGCCGGCCGCGTCATATGACGCGGCTGCGGTAGGCGGGGATGCGGTTTCACGCTATCTTCCGCTGTGCTACAGCGGAAGATAGCGTGACGGATGGCTTCTATTGACTGCAATGAAAGCCATCCGCGGCAAATAGAGCATGCCGTGGGTGAGGACGGGTGATTTTACGGTGCGGAATTCCGCACCGTGAGCCCTGAGCTATTAGGTTCAATAGAACCTAATAGCCGCGGGCAACGCAGCAGATTTCCGGAGGCCTAAAGCTGTGTTCTGTCCCTATAGTGCCTGGCGCGTTTAGATAACAAACCCTGTTTAGATAAACTCCATGTGCCCTACTGCACTGATCTAGGCTCTGGGTACAGCACTAATCACTAGTATCCAGGCGTGCCCTACTGCACTAATCACTAGTATCCAGGCGTGCCCTACTGCACTAATCACTAGTATCCAGGCGTGCCCTACTGCACTAATCACTAGTATCCAGGCGTGCCCTACTGCACTAATCTAGGCTCTGGGTACAGCGCTAATCACTAGTATCCAGGCGTGCCCTACTGCGCTAATCTAGGCTCTGGGTACAGCACTAATCACTAGTATCCAGGCGTGCCCTACTGCACTAATTTAGGCTCTGGGTACAGCACTAATCACTAGTATCCAGGCGTAGGTTTGTTAGTAAAGGAACCAAAACAAATAAAGTAGAAACCTAGCAGCAACTCCAGCCTTGAAGGTGGGCTGGAGGCATATGAATTGGGTTGGCCAAGTTGCCTCCTTATAAAGCCTGGTGTGGCCACTCCCTCCCGGAAGGTATGTGCCTCCTTATCCAATTAGAGCTTCCGTGGCCGCCCCTTAAGGATTTTAGTGAGATAATGTGCCTACCACAGCAACCGAGATTGGAATGATCAGACATAGGATGCTGCATACATAGCACCCTATAAGCCACGTGTGGTGCAGAGTGGAAGTTCAATCCCTGCATGATGCAGCTATCTCTGCTAAGTGCTGCGGGTTATTAAGCAGTGTTTTCCAGCTTGTGAGAACCCAGCCTTAATATGCTTTTTAAATGTAACAATGCTTTTCAATATAACTCACCACTATATCCTCTTAGCACAATGTATTTAACCTGTAGGAAGAAAAGACAATGTAGGGAAGCTCTTATCGCAGCGATCATCCTGCTTTAAGCAAGGGTTTTCTCTCTTCTGACTGATAGGGCTAGATTTCCCCTTTTTCCCTCTTAATTGTGTTTGGGGGTGCTTTTTGTGTAATACATGGGACTTACTTGTGTTTATTCATCTGTATTGTCCTCTAGCTGGGAGATACATCCTTCAGACTCACTGATGTGGCCCCTATGGTTCTACATCTCTTGCTGTATATGTCCCACATCAATATTAGTGCCCTCAATTTTTACCAGTCAAGGATGTTGTACAAGACTGTACAGCTTCCAACAACTGAGCTGTGACTTGATGCAGTGTGGGCTCAGGTTCCATCGAGGGAAAGAGGTAGGTCCAGATGCTGAAAATGAGTGTCTGATGGGTCCGGAGAATCCATAAGCACCGCTAGCTTGTGATGACCGAAGTCCATTAAATTGTCTGATATTTGTGGAAGAGAGTTACAGAGAGTTATTATGGATGATTTTCGGTTCCCTCTCTTACCAGAGGATGACGTCGGTATGATCGTGGTCGAGCAGAAACAATTGAGAAAACTGAAATCTTTGAGTAAACCCAGGGTGCAGTAGATTGAACAGTGAGCAGCCCAGAAAAGGGTAGACTGTTTGTGAGTCTGAGGTCTTCAAATAGCTTAATTCTGAGCTATGATCACAAGTCTAGTAGTTATGTGCATGAAGCAGATGTAAGTTGACCAAAGGTAGCCTATTATTACATAGACAGATTCAATATACATCCGATGAGTCTTTAAAATAATTAACTGATGGAGGAACTCTGCGCAAAAGACGAGATGAGACACAACAAATATATCGCTACGTGGTTGGTCTGGAACCAATTTCGTCTCTCTCCCGACCTAAACACGTGGCTTGACAGCGGAGCTCTACCAACAACCACAACCCCCTCCATAGTCAGCTCTACTATTCCATAAACCACACCTCTATTGCTACCTATCCCAAACCAGGGTCACCTGTTCCCCATCCCCTCATACCTCCTACCTGCCCCCGTTCTGCCACCCCCACGTCCCGCTCTTTTTTCTTTTCCTTTTTCTCTCCCTTTTCCTTTTTCTTTTTTTTTTTTTTTTTTCCCTTTTTTCTTTTTTTTTTTCCTTCTCCTTGTTATTTATAATTTTATGTGAAACATATAATTATTAGCCCGCCAGGGCCTGTTGTTGTTAAAAAGGTTTGTCTATACCGAAAAATGAAGAAACTGCCTCACAGACTGAGAACGTGGATGGAAAATGAAGACAGATTGAGTGTTTGTTAATTATAAATGTTTATTCATGACACCATTCCATAATACTGTAACTAACGTTTATTAATGGCAGACTAAATAAAAAATGTTTGAACCATAAAATAATTAACTGGTAATATTGGATGTTGAGTCAGTAGAGTCCAGCATAAAGTGGCTAACATAAGCTATTGGGTCCCACATATGTATTACAGAGATATTAAAGTGCAGGTTGGCCTCACCAGACCGCAGAGTAGTCAAACAGGTCCCAGTAATCTCTCTAGATCCAGATCTGCAGCAACCAGCAGTTTCACTACAGGAAAACAGGGGTAGCTCTCTATGTCCAGCCGCTCACCACCGCAGGGAGAAGAGAGGTCAGCGGAGTTTATAAATGCAAGCCGTTGCCTGCAAAGTACACCGTATAGAGCGTGTATTCATCCAAAGACAGGGGGAGCAAGTACAACAGTTAGCTGTGCCAAAAAAGTTTAGAGCAGAAATTGTGAAATTAACCCTTGATGTTCCTATTGCTGGTCATTTGGGTTATAAAAAGACTTTGGCAAAGGTACTCTATCAGTTCTATTGGCCTGGAGTGTATGATACACTAACTGCCTATTGTCATAGTTGCCCTGTGTGCCAATACACTGCTTCTACCCCCCCTAAAGTAGAGCTCATACAATTGCCAGTAATTGATGAACCATATAATACTGTTGGGATGGATGTCATTGATCCACTAGAGAAAAGTTCAAAAGGTAACCATTTTATTCTTACCATAGCAGACTACTGTACTAAGTACCCTGAAACCATTCCTATGTGAATGATTACTGCTAAAAGGGTTACTGAGACACAGATATAGGAGAAAAGATACTGAAGGGTTGGTCAAAAATCAGAGCGTGCTTGATCAGTGAAACCTGGAGGGAAACCTTCTTCAAAATCATGCATCATGCCATATATGGCTTTGATACACCAATATCTCCTTCATTCCCTGAGCGCATCACATAGTGCCCAAAATGTGGAACACAAGCCACAGACGTACTTCATGGCATATGGAGTTGTGCTCAGGGCCAGGATTTCTGAAAGAAAATCATAAAAATATACAGGATCAGTGAAGAATAGTAATACCCAAGAAGATACAAACAGTAATATTCCACAATGACGAGGGAACAGGGCCGGACGGATCTACTTCTCTTCTAAAATTCCCTAGATTCATCCACAAAGTTCCTCTAGTAGCAAAAAGACTTCTGCTCAAACATTGGCTTCTGCAAGCAATCCTAGGAATAACAGAGCTGATAGCCCAACCTAAACAGCTATTAAGCATGGAATGAGTGGAGACAGAGAGACACAAAGAGAAAGCAGCAAAAACATTTTTCAAAAAATGTCAGACTTTTAGAGCTGAGCGAGCACACTCATCCAAGCTTGATGCTCGATCGAGTATTAGATTACTCAAGATGCTCGCTACTCGAATCGAGCACCACGCGGTACTCAAGAAAACTTAATTTCCCTTTCCCGCATGTTTAGCGCCATTTTTTTTGCCAATAAACATGCGGGGAAGGCATTACCATTTTTTGCTGTGACGTGCCAACCCTCTGTATGTCTACAGCAGTGAGTGGCTGGGGGGATCAGGTGACCGCCGAGTACTTAAACTGGGACCACCCGCGGCTCGCCTCAGACGCATGCTGGCAAGGGTTAGGGAAAGAGCCGCTGAGATAGAGAAAGTGTTAGTGTAGGGCTCCTGACTTCAAGAACCCAATAGTCCTTCTTAGGGCTACTCCTGACTGTGTGCATTAGCATTTTGGATGCCTGGGACCAGTAGTGCATCACTTTTTTTTTTTTTTTCAAGCATCCCGGCTGTATTCTGCATTACCAGTTTGGTTAATCTTTTCTATGCCTGTGCAGAGCATCTCACATCTACCGTTCTCTGTGTGGGGTGAATTAGCCGCAGTTATCAGCACTATCCACTGGGTAATTTTTTCTGCATCAGTGCAGAGCATCTCCCATCTACCATTCTCTGTGTGGGGTAAAGTAGCCGCAGTTATCAGCACTACCCACTGGGTTAATTTTTTCTGCCCCTGTGCAGGGCATCTCACATCTACCATTCTCTGTGTGTGATGAATTAGCCACAGTTATCAGCACTATCCACTGGGTTAATTTTTTCTGCCCCTGTGCAGAGCATCTCACATCTACCATTCTCTGTGTGCAGTGAATTAGCCGGTTATCAGCACTATCCACTGGGTTAATTTTTTCTAACCCTGTGCAAAGAATCTCATATCTACCATTCTCTGTGTGGGGTAAAGTAGCCACAGTTATCAGCACTATCCACTGGGTTAATTTTTTCTAACCCTGTGCAAAGAATCTCATATCTACCATTCTCTGTGTGGGGTAAAGTAGCCACAGTTATCAGCACTATCCACTGAGTTAAGTTTTTCTGCCCCTGTGCAGAGGATCTCCCATCTACCATTCTCTTTGTGGGTGAAGTAGCCACAGTTATCAGCACTATCCACTGGGTTAATTATTTCTGGTCCTGTGCAGAGCATCTCACATCTACCATTCTCTGTGTGGGATGAATTAGCCGCAGTCATCAGCACTATCCACTGGGTTAATTTTTTCTGCCCATGTGCAAAGCATCTCACATTTCCAATTCTCTGTGTGGGATGCATTAGCCGCAGTCATCAGCACTATCCACTGGGTTAATTTTTTCTGCCCCTGTGCAGAGCATCCCACATCTACCATTCTCTGTGTGGGGTGAAGTAGCTGCAGTTATCAGCACTATCCACTGGGTTAATTTTTTCTGCCCCTGTGCAGAGCATCTCACATCTACCATTCTCTGTGAGGTGAATTGGCCACAGTTATCAGCACTATCCACTGGGTTAATTTTTTCTGGGCCTGTGCAGAGTATCTCACATCTACCATTCTCTGCGTGGGCTGAAGTAGCTGCAGTTATCAGCACTATCCACTAGGTTAATTTTTTCTGCCCCTGTGCAGAGTATCTACCATTCTCTGTGTGGGGTGAAGTAGCCGCAGATATCAGTACTATCCGCTGAATTAATTTTTTTCTGCCCCTGTGCAGAGCATCTCACATCTACCATTCTCTGTGTGGGATGAATTAGCCACAGTTAACAGCACTATCCACTGGGTTAATTTTTTCTGCCCCTGTTCAGAGCATCTCATATCTACCATTCTCTGTGTGGGGTGAAGTAGCCGCAGTTATCAGCACTATCCACTGGGTTAATTTTTTCTGGGCCTGTGCAAGGCATATCACATCTACCTTTCTCTGTGTGTGATGAAGTAGCTGCAGTTATCAGCACTATCCACTGGGTTAATTATTTCTGGGCCTGTGCAGAGAATCTCACATCTACCATTCTCTGTGTGGGATGAAGTAGCCGCAGTTATCAGCACTATCCACTGGGTTAATTTTTTCTGCCTCTGTACAGAGCATATCACAACTAACATTCTCTGTGTGGGATGAATTAGCCGCAGTTATCAGTACTATCCACTGGGTTAATTTTTTCTGCCCCTGTGCAGAGGATCTCACATCTACCATTCTCTGTGTGCAGTGAATTAGCCGGTTATCAGCACTATCCACTGGGTTAATTATTTCTGGTCCTGTGCAGAGAATCTCACATCTACCATTCTCTGTGTGGGGTGAAGTAGCTGCAGTTATCAGCACTATCCACTGAGTTAATTTTTTCTGCCCCTGTGCAGAGCATCTCACGTCTACCATTCTCTGTGAGGTGAATTGGCCACAGTTATCAGCACTATCCACTGGGTTAATTATTTCTGGGCCTGTGCAGAGAATCTCACATCTACCATTCTCTGTGTGAGGTGAAGTAGCCGCAGTTATCAGCACTATCTACTGGGTTAATTTTTTTTCTGTACAGAGCATCTCACATCTACTATTTTCCATGTGGGTTGAATTAGCCGCAGAAATCAGCACTATCCACTGGGTTAACTTTTTCTGCCCCTGTGCAGGGCATATCACATCTACCTTTCTCTGTGTGTGATGAAGTAGCTGCAGTTATCAGCACTATCCACTGGGTTAATTTTTTCTGGGTCTGTGCAGAGTATCTCACATCTACCATTCTCTGTGTGGGGTAAAGTAGCCACAGTTATCAGCACTATCCACTGGGTTAATTTTTTCTGCCTCTGTGCAGAGCATATCACAACTACCATTCTCTGTGTGGGGAGAAGTAGCCGCAGTTATCAGAACTATTCACTGGGGTTTTTTTTTTCTGCCCCTGTTTATTAGTAAATGGTGTTTTGCAGAAAAGCCTGATGTGACTAGAGGATATGGATGTGATTTTTGGATTCAGCACACCAAAATACATAAAGGTCATATGTTATCTTGTAGTTGGCAGAATTGATGTAGACCAGCCAAGCTGCAAAAATTCAGCATTTATTCTGCCTTATGGTGAACTAGCGTACCCGTCGCGCGTTGCCGCGAAGACAGACATACATACATACATTCGTTTTTATATATCTAGATAACAACCAATCACAGCGCAGCTTTCAAGTTACCTCAGCGGTATAATATATAACAACCAATCACAGCACAGCAGCTTTCATGTTACCTCAGCAGTATAAGAAATAGCAACCAATCACAGTGCAGCTTTTATTTTACCTCAGGGGTATAGGAAATAACAACCAATCACAGCACAACTTTTATGTTACCTCAGCGGTATAAGAAATAGCAACTAAGCAAGAATTTTAGCGCAGCTATCCAATCCAGTTATTTACACTTTGCTTGTCTGCCTGCGTGCCGTGGATTATTCTAGGGGTTTTCCCCAGCTCGCAACATTGTATCCAATAAGCGAGTTCTCCACTAAACATTGTTCTCCATGAAAGAACTGAGCGTACCTTTTTTAAAAATGACGGCAGCAGCGACCAATGAGATTTTGTAGGCCGCTGCTTCCCCCTTGCAGGCTGAATAAAATAGCCGTTGGGTGGAACATACAATTTATCCGGCTGCTGTGGCTTCTTGGGAAGATATCCTACTACTTGTTTACCCACTTCCAACTCCAATGGTAATTGGCTGGCGTGCTCTAGTATTTATGGTTCCAAGCTGTACGTGTCATTGCATACAGTCTATCTATCTATCTATCTATCTATCTATCTATCTATCTATCTATCTATCTATCTATCTATCAGGGTTATTGCATACAGTCTATCTATCTATCTATGACATCAGGAAATGAGAGAATTAGATTCCGTACATAAAATTTGAACGCTAATTCTTTGGCGCTTTGAATTGAATAATCGAGTTGGGACCCATTAACTTTTCCTATTTATGACATAATCAATGCTCGTGCCAAATTTCAAGTATCTATGACATTGGGAAGTGAGAGAATTAAGTTGGGATGAGACATAAGGCCTTGCCCATAAGCATTCCCCAACCTCCAAGAACTGAACCTACCTACCTGAATGAGATTTTGTAGGCCGCTGCTTCTATGACACCGGAAAGGGAAAAAATTACATTCCGTACGTAAAATTTGGACGCTAATTCTTTTGCGCATAGACTTGAATAATGGAGTTGGGACCAATTAGCTTCTCCTATTTATGACATAATCAATGCTCGTGCCAGATTTCCCGTTTCTATGACACCGGAGAGTGAAAAAATTACATTCCGCATGTAAAATTTCGACGCCAATTCTTTTGCGCATAGAATTGAATAATGGAGTTGGGACCCATTAGCTTTTCCTATTTATGACATAATCAATGCCCGTGCCAAATTTCCCGTTTCTATGACACCGGAAAGTGAAAAAATTACATTCCACACGTAAAATTTCAACGCTAATTCTTTTGCGCTAGTATTGAATAATCGAGTTGGGACCCATTAGCTTTTCCTATTTATGACATAATCAATGCTCGTGCCAAATTTCCCGTTTCTATGACATTGGGAAGTGAGAGAATTAAATTCCGTACATAAAATTTGGACGCTAATTCTTTTGTGCTTAGAATTGAATAATCGAGTTGGGATGAGACATAAGGCCTTGCCCATAAGCATTCCCCAACCTCCAAGAACTGAACCTACCTACCTGAATGAGATTTTGTAGGCCGCTGCTTCCCCCTTGCGGGCTGAATAAAATAGCCGTTGGGTGGAACATACAATTTATCCGGCTGCTGTGGCTTCTTAGGAAGATATCCTAGTACTTGTTTACCCACTTCCAACTCCAATGGTAATTGGCTGGCGTGCTCTAGTGGTTCCAAGCTGTACGTGTCATAATAGAGCCTTAATGACATCACAATGCAGCTTTATAGAACACGTTGGGGCATGTTCAAGGGCGTCTGATGTTGATGACATCAGTGATGACATCACAATAGCAGGTGGCTTACTTATTCGATCTACGTGGGGGGGGGTGGTAACTTTCGACGACGCTCGCGCGCCATTTATCATAGGATAGTTGTACTATGCCTATAATCTTCCCAGGAGTGTACTCAACAACTTCCCAAAGTTTCATGGCGATCGGATGAATGGTGTAGTAGCGCATAAAGGACAAACAGACACGCACGCACGCACACAGACATACATTCAATTTTATATATATAGATGATGAAGATTTTGTAAAAAAAAAAAAAAAAAAAAAGCCAGTGTCAGAACTGCTGTTTTCCATTAATCTGACTTTCAAAAAAAGCACAATATAAAGCAATAAAAAAACACTTTTACCCAAAAATGATACCAGTAGAATCTGGAATTTTTCATGCAAAAAAATACGTTATAGAGCTTTGCTGGCATAATAATATTATTATGTCTGCACAGAGCATTAATGCAAGGCATGTCCACACTGGATGAATAATCAGTGATTAATCACCAGTAAGTCGCACGTAGAACACAAAAACCATCACCAAACACAACCAAGAGGAAAAATATAGCCCTCTCAATCAGAAGGGGGAAAACACCTGCCTAAAGCGGGGTGACCGACGCGATAAGAGTGTCCCGTACATAGGCCACCTGTCCCTAGAAAAAGAATGCAAACAGCACTACTCCATTGTACCAATAAGGTGAGACTGCAACTTGTATGCCTGTACCTAGGTGGAAATAACAATAGACATGGCAGTCCAATGGCAAAAGCATTATTGTGGAAAGTCCACCAGGGGGTGGGGCGGCACGGACACTCTGGACTCAACGGGGATAAACATGCCTCAGTTTATTCAGAAAACAAAGCAGAAAAACAGTCCAATTCAATGCAAAGGTGCACCACGCAGGGTGCTCAGGCTCAGGCTGAGGGTGCGGGCAGACGAGCGCATAAACGGCGCGTTTTTGCGACCAAACGTATATACGTGACCATCTGAGGCAATGGTTTCGAATGTATTCGTTCACATGGGCGATTTTACGGCGCGTAAAAACGCCAATTCGAAAAAAAACGGAACATATGCGACCGAAATACGCGCCAACGCATATTCAATCGCCGAAAAGACCGTTTGCAAAGTAGGAACAAACGAAAATACGCTTTCTAGCTCTGGTCGTGATCGGTGAAAAACGATCGCTCGGGCGATTATACGTTGCGCTCGTGCGAACGTAAATACGCCTACGCTCGTCTGCCCGCACCCTCAGGCTGCAGGTTGTTGCTCTCTCCTCAGCTTGTCAGGCACTGACCTCATGGTCCTGCAGCCTTTTACGCCCCAGTAACGGGGTCAGTGGCTACAGTCGATAGCCAGGGTGAAGCTGTGGACTGGATCTCCACACTGTCCAGACTAAGAGCCTGGGAGAGAGATATACTTCATCCACAACTTCACCCTTTAACTGCCTACTAATATATATATATATATATATATATATATATATATATATATATATATATATACACACACAAACTAAAAGATATGCCTCTGCGTTGCATGGTGGTTTTATGAATAGCGGTCCTGGAATATACAAAGTGAGCCACAGCAATGAGCCGCGCACCGCACTCTTATGAAAGCTGTCCATAGCAACCAATCACAGCGCAGCTTTTATTTTACTTCAGCAGTATAAGAAACGAAAGCTGAACTGTAATTGGTTGCTGTTGGCAATACAAATTACAGTATTTGCCGCCGGGTGCTGAAGAACAATTATGTGAAATATCATTCAAATCAGACCAGAACTGTAGATTTGTACACAACACAAACAGACAGACAGCTTGTGCGTTTTATATATATATCCCGGGTCCCCGATACAGAACGCTGCAATACAAAACGGGACATTTTATGTAAGAAGAGATGATATCAGAACATAGGCATAAATATGTGGAAGCAACGGATGCTGATTAATGCTGTGTGACTGTATTAGCCAGATATTATACTGCTGAGGTAACATGAAAGCTGTGCTGTGATTGGTTGCTATATATTATACTGCTGAGGTAACATGAAAGCTGCGCTGTGATTGGTTGCTATGGGAAACACTTTTCAGTACTCGGTTGCTCCATGTATTCCTGTCTGGGGGCATATCACATCCAAATTGTCAGCGCTCAGAATTGCTCTTGTTGGAAATATCCAGGAATACTAAATCGAGTCTGTAGAATCCATTGGTGAAAGAAAATTCAGGGGCTGCTGCATTAAAATTCAAACAAAGGCATAAAAATGCAAATAAGGTTGCCAAGACAACAAATTTTCTGAATTTTTTAGCCTATAACCTTCTCCGGGTCGAGATCATACTGTGTGCAAAATTTCATGTCAGTCGGTCATACCGTTTGTACGTGATGCTCAAACAAACAGACATTGACAAATTATATATATATGTACACAAACCAGCTACTTATCTCTGGCATGATGGCTGCAACCTGAAGGATATGGACCAGACCAACTTCACCAACTCCAGATGAATAATCGGCCCCTTGTAGGAGCCGGGGCTGGAATATATAAACCCACTATAGTAGATTGGCCAACTGGGGAAAACTCAAACGCCTAAGGAACCCCCACATATGACTCATAGCTATCTTTTGTAACTGCGGGAGAACCCTAATAGATATCAGACATATGACCCTAACTGTCATAATGTGGCTTGGACTGACATTGTGCCACCAGTCCGTCTCCACATCTTGGTCGTTATACCACGATCCTGATGCGCCGAGACAAATATACATCTTGCAGATTGTGGAATCTTTTGATGCAAATACAATTTTTTTGTAAAGTGTTTTATAATGGAAATGTAATGAAAATATTAATTTGCTTCTGCTGTAAACTTATTAACCCAAACAACTAAATGATCATGTAAGGGCTCCTGTCCATCATGCAGCCGTGCATATTTGCTCTACTGATACCGAGGCATGTTCGGCCCAGGAAGTGGTTACTGCTCTTGTAGAGTGAGCTTTAGGGTGAAGCCACACGAACGTATATCGGCTCGGTTTTTACGCCGAGCCGATATACGTTGTCCTCGTGTGCAGGGGGGAGGATGGAAGAGCCAGGAGCAGGAACTGGAACTGAGCTCCTGGCTCCCTCTCCGCCCATCTGCACTATTTGTAATGGGAAGAGGCGGGGTTGGGGCGGGGCTAAGTGGCGAGAATTAGCCCCGCCCCCGCCCCATTGCAAATAGTGCGGAGGGGCGGAGAGGAGGGCGGGAGCTCAGTTCCTGCACTTGGCTCTTCCATCCCCCCCCCCCCCCCCCCCTGCAAATGAGGACAACGTATATCGGCTCGGCGTGAAAACCGAGCCGATATACGTTCGTGTGGCTTCACCCTTAAGGCTAGGCCTCTGTGATAGCCAAGCGGATCCACCTGGCTATAGAGTTCTTCTCTGCCTTTTCCCCCTTATTTATTATCCAATTTTTTGGATAAATAAGTTATCGTCTTGCCTCCACTGACTCATGGCGCTGATATATTGCAGGACTGATTTCTAGACATCCAGGCAATTAAATTATTATTCTTAGGAATATTGAAAAACGAGGGAATTTTTATGCCCTGTGATCTATGAAATGGCGACGCTACTATAGGAATAAAGGATGGGTCTAATTTAAATATTTTACTTTCAATGATTCTGAAAAAGGGCTGGCGAATGGATAAAGCCTGATGCTCGCTAATCTGTCTGGCCAAAGTGATTGCCACCAAAGAAAACCTTTTTAATTGTCAGATCTCTAATAGGGAGTGACTTAATTTGAGGACCCAATTTAGGTTCTAATCAGGGACTAGGTTAGTAATTTGTGGCTTCAATCTGCTGCTTTCATAAAGCTGGTAATCTATCTTCTTTTTAGAGAGCCTGGTGTCAAAAAAGGCACTAAGAACTGCTGCTACCTAGACCCTCAGTGTACTTGTGAAAGGCCATTGTCCAGATCCTCCTAAAGAAATTCAAGTATTGTAGGGATGTCAGGCGAAGAAACCAGAAGCTTCCTCTCCTGGCCCCATGAGAAATATTTTCTCCAGACCTTTAGATAAATCTTATAATTTATTATCTACCTGCTTGATAACGGGGGTCTGTGTCACTTTTTCAGAAAAGCCTCTTTCCAGCAGAATGGATTTTTCAATATCCATGCTGCTAGGTGGAGGTACGCTATGTTTGGATATCTTAGGAGACCCTGGGCCAGAAGGTCCAGTCAAATGGGTAGGTGGGCTGGGTCCTGTTGGCTCAGATTTTTTAGAAGCCCAAACCAGCTTTTCCTTGACCAAAATTGAGCTACTAGTATAAAAGTGCATTTCTGGGAGCTGAACTTCTGGAGGACCTTTGGGATTAGCAGAATTGGGAGAAATGCATAGGCCAATCCTCTGCCCCAGTCCTGGGTTAACACATGGGAGTGGGTGTCTCTGAGGAGGTGTTTCAGGGTTTTACGTGCAAGTGGAGCGTTTCAAAAATACACTTGTTCTCTACAAGGGAGAATCAAAGGGTAGAAGTCTTCTCTTAACCTTCAGGACCAACCGTGCAGCCTGGATGTATTCGTTCAGGATTGGGGTCAGGGGTTAACTTATGCATTCCCACCTTTCCCATTAATCCCCAAAGTGGTACAAAAATTTTGGCACGAAAGATGCACTTTAATTTTGATAACTCCCTTTTGGCCAAAAAGGAGTTGGTTTTCCCTGTTAAAGAATTTAAGTTACAGAACCCTATACACCTACCGGCCCACAGAGCTCTCCTAACTGATGGACCCCTATCGTACCAGGGGGTTGAGATATTACACCTAACAGCTAGGTTGTTAAAAAATCCCTGCTTCTAGACACAGAGTTTTCCAATAAAGTAGTATTAGCCAGTAGGAAGCAAACTACTAATAAAATTTATTCTAAAGTATGGAAGAAATTTTCTTCTTGGTGTGAGGCTAGACATGTGGAGATTTTGTCCCCATGTATAAGCGTAATATTGGATTTTCTACAGGATGGGCTAGATTTGGGACTTTCACCCAGCACACTTAAGGTTCAAGTTTCAGCACTAAGTGTGTTTCTTGACACCAAGCTGTCAGAAGTTAGCTGGATCACAAGGTTTTTCAGAGCAGCCGAGCGTCTGAGGCCCAGAGTCCTTAGTTCTGTTCCTCCTTTGACTTCAATCTGGTTCTCTCAGCTCTAGCAGGTCCTCCATTTGAAACCAATAGTCGCCATTCCTATCAGGTTGCTAACTTGGAAGATTGCGTTTCTGGTAGCCATCACGACAGCCCGGAGAGTTGGCGATTTACAGGCGCTACAATTCGGTCTCCTTTTTTTGGAAGCACGGGGGGAAAAATAGTATTCAAGTTAGACCCCTTATTCTTTCCCAAAGTAGTGTCCTTTTTTTCACAGATCTCAGGAAATAATTATTCCCTCATTCTGTAATAGACTCGGAAACAATAAAGAGCAGGAGTACTATTGCCTTGACATTAGAAGAGTGGTGTTGCAGTATATCTCCCCTACAAGTCAGTGGAGAAGAGATAAAAGTTTATTTTTGCAGTTTCAGGGGAATAATAGAGGCAATAAAATGGCAAAGAGCTCGATAGGCAGATTGATCCGGTCAGCCATCTCTGAGGCCTATAAAATACAAAATAGGCCAGTCCCAGAAGGTATTAAAGCTCATTCCATGACAGCTTCGTCGGCTTTGTGGGCTGTACAGGCTTCTGCCTCCCTGGACCAGGGCTGTAGTGGGAAAAAAATCACATACATTTATTAAACATTATAGGCTGGATGTTCGGGCAAATGAGGACTTCTCTTTTGGCCGCAGGGTCCTTTCTGCGGTAGTCCCACCCTAAAATTTTAGTTTCACTGGTATGTCTCAGCTGGAGCTTTCGGGGAGATGATAGGGAGTTAGATTAGACTTACCGGTAATCCTTTTTCCGGGAAGTCTCCATGACAGCACCCGTATATTCCCCCTCCCGTAAGTTTTTTTTCTTGTTTTTTCCATTTCTATTTTAAGTTAAAGGAGAACATGCTAAGTTTAGCTGTATAATCCTACCTCCTGAAAGGGTTTCGTTATAAATACTGAGGAGGGTGTGGAAGCGGGGAGCTTTAAACCTCTCAGTGTGCTTTCTGTCCTATCAGGGGAAGATAATCTGAGCTGGTGCTGTAGTGGAGACTTCTCAAAAAGAGGATTACTGGTACGTCTAATCTACCTTTTTTCACATTCAGCCCCCCTCCAATATATATAAAAGTTAACACAATGTGTTTAACTGAAAGTGGTGCCATTATAAATATATCTACCCCTGACAAGCCCATCAGTAAGCATATCAACAAAAGAATAAAAAACATTAGGGCTCTTGGAACTGGACGATAAAAACAAAAAAACAAAAAGAAAAAAAGTTTGTTTTTTAAATCTGAAAATAGAAATAAAATTAAAAATGTACATCCTCTAGCAGTCCAGGATCAAGGAAAATCAAATGTGCACGTGATGGTGTACATTATGTTGTAATGCATGTCAGTTTTTGGTGTAAATTATAGGAAATCTGTTGAGCTGCAGGAGACATGTCCTATCTCGTTAAGCCCACCCATATTTTAGAAAAGCGGAAAGCATTGTGTAAGATAGAAAAAAAAAATCACTTTTTTGTTCCATAGCATGTGTGACAAATTGTGCGACTTTTTATTCCAAAAAACGGACTCAAGGGCTTTGATAAATTTTACCCCGAGGCTCTATAGTAGTTTCCCTTTCTTTTGTATCACATATAACATTACTTTGACTGTAACTGTTTTTTTTTCTTGTGTCTCTTACATTAAAATGAGTGTAAAACAAAATGGCTACATCCCTGTGTGAGTTTTTTGATGTGTAAGAAAATCTGATTTGTGGGTAAAACATTCTCACATTCTGAACATGAAAATGGCTTCTCTCCTGTGTGACTCTTTTGATGTACGATAAGGTTTGATTTCCGTTTAAAATATTTCCCACATTATGAACATCAAAATGGGTTATTCGCCGTGTGAGTTCTTCGATATTTAAGAAAATCCGAGTTGTGGGTTAAAGATTTCTCACATTTTGAACATAAAATTGGCTATTTCCTTGTGTGACTTTTCTGATGTATGACAAGTTGTGATTTCACTGTAAAACATTTCCCACATTCTGAACATGAAAATGGTTTCTCTCCTGTGTGCGTTCTCTGATGTACTACAAAACCTGATTTAAAAGAAAAACATTTCCCACATTCTGAACATGAAAATGGCTTCTCCCCTGTGTGAGTTCTCTGATGTTCGACAAGGTTTGCTTTATTGCTCAAACCTTTCCCACATTCTGAACATGAAAATGGTTTCTCTCCTGTGTGACTTCTCTGATGTATGACAAGTGCTTGTTTATCTATAAAACATTTCCCACAATCTGAACATGAAAATGGCTTCTCTCCTGTGTGACTTTTCTGATGTCTGACAAGTTGTGATTTCACTGTAAAACATTTCCCACATTCTGAACATGAAAATAGCTTCTCCCCTGTGTGATATATGTGATGTTTTACAAGTTGTGCTTTATCTCTAAAACATTTCCCACATTCTGAACATGAAAATGGCTTCTCCCCTGTGTGATTTCTCTGATGTATGACAAGTTGTGATTTCACTGGAAAACATTTCCCACATTCTGAACATGAAAATGGTTTCTCTCCTGTGTGCATTCTCTGATGTACTACAAGACCTGATTTAAAAGAAAAACATTTCCCACATTCTGAACATGAAAATGGCTTCTCTCCTGTGTGACTTCTCAAATGTCTGACAAGTTCTGCTTTGCTTCTAAAACATTTCCCACATTCTGAACACGGAACTGTCTTTCTCTCTCTTTGAGCTGTTTGATGTTTTTCCCTTTTGTGACTTTTCTTCTGCTTATCAGTCTGTGATGATTCAGAAGTTGGGACCTGTATAAAAGGATCAGATGATGCATCTTTGCTGTGAAGTGCTGAGGAGATATCTGTGATAATAGCAGGTTTTTCATATGCATCTTGTGTGATACCACAATTTTCTGTTTTACTATCTGCAGATAGCAGATGTCCCTTTGAGCTTCCATTATCGTTATCTGCCAAGAATAAAGGTAATTTTACAATTTTTTATTGAAATTATATTGATATAGATATTTTTAACATTTCTATATAAAGATTTCATTGCAAATTACAAGTCACATAGCATTTATTAACAGTAGACCTCACACAAAGGACCAATAAATCATGATGTTTGGCCACAGGTTTCTCTTTTGCAGTGTTCCCCTTCTGTAGTGAAGCCTCCATCTTCATAGGTTCATGTATTAATGTACTTGTTACCACTATTATACTGACTTAGTGCTATTAGGTGGTGTCCATCTCACACAATCCCTGACACCTACATGCCCTTTATCATTCAGGGTAGAAATGAGAAGTAATTTTATTTATTTGAAGTTAATTCAAAATAACTTGATGATAAAAAGGAAAAACTTTAAATAACTTATTACAATCTGCATTTCTGGACTTTGTCAAAAAATCTGCCTAAACAACCTAATGTGTTAATCTGGACTTATAAGTAACTAACTGCGTCTGTGATCAATCATATGCGGCCTGTGGGGTCTTTGAAAAAATGTCATAGCAAGATTTTACAGCACCGTCCTCCACAAGTTCCTGTCCCTGGTAGATCACCAAGCTCAAGGTACATAAAAGAAAGATTTTGCCTTACAGTAAAATCCCTTTCTTGTAGCATTCATTAGGGACACAGGACCAAGCATGTAGGCTTGACACTAAGAAGATAAAAAAGTTGGCTGCTCCTATGCAGGTCATATCTAGACTATCTTCCACCTGGGGTCTTACCATATATTGATATCTTTGAAAAAATCATGTTCAACGAAATTAGAAACCTGTCGGTACCCTTACAAATAAGGAATAATCTGACTCCTATTGAATTATTGGCATTGAGGGAACTGGAAGAGAATGAGAACCTTGTTATAAAACCCTCCGATAAGGGGGGAAACACTGTGGTCATGGACAGAGAGAACTATATCACTATGTGCATGCGCCTCTTAGATGACAGGGATATATATATCGGGTGCTTTTAACAGACCTGACAGAGATTTTTGGCAATAATTTAAGATCTCTCTTGCTGAAAGCCAAGGAAGCACGCTGTATAAGTACTACTGAGTTTGGGTTCATGATGCGACGTCATCCAAAAATAGCATGTTCTACTGCCTCCCGAAGGTCCATAAGGGCTTAAACCCATTGAAAGGCAGACCTATCGTGTCGGGGGTGGACTGTTTCACTCAGAACGCAGGGATTTACATTGATACAATCCTGCACCTGTGACTGTGCTCCCATCATATGTTCGTGATCCTACAGGTGTGTTGCATCATATTGATGTCACGCGTTCTTCTCGCAAGCCTTGACATCGAGGCTTTATAGAGTTCTATCCCCCACGATAAGGATCTTGAAGCTATCAAGCTTTTTCCTCGAACAAAGAGGTCATTTGTTTGACACACACAATCATTCACCACTGATCTGCTGTCCTTTATTCTTACACGAAACTGTTTCATGTTTGATGGTTGTCTCTTCCACCAGCTCAGGGGCGTGGCAATGGGGAGTCCCTGTACCCCATACCACGTGAGCCTGTTCCTGGGCTGATAGGAGGGACGATTCGTGTTTATGAAGGCCAATACTAGGTGGACGGAGAATATACTACTCTGGCTCCGTTATATTGACGACGTCCTCTTACTATGGTCAGGGACTAGAGAGAGCTTCAACGAATTCGTCGTACACCTTAACGATAACATAATCAATTTGAGGATCACATCTAAAATTCAAGAATTGTCCATCACGTTCTTGGATATTCATATCTGCAAAACAGTAGATGGCATACTCTCGACAACCCTGTTCCGGAAACCCACGACCACCAATTGACTCCTTTTGTGGGATAGCTTTTATTGTGTTGTCTTCAAAAGGAGAATACCTAAAGGCCAGTTTTTACGGCTGAGGAGGTACTGCTCTAGTAAAGAGGAATTCAGGGCACAGGGCTCTCTATTATGTGACTGATTTTTCCAGAGAGGATACCCTAGTAGTGTCATTAATGAGGCATTCGTTAATGCTGACAGGCAAAGTAGATCTGACTTGTTGGTGCCACGTCAAAAAGAACCTGACAGCACCTTGAGAATTATTGGCACTTTTGACAGCAGGGTACCGCAAATTAGACGTCTTCTGAAAAAATACTGGGAGATTCTTCAGGAGGATAAGGACTTATACACACTCCTCCCAGAAACACCTAGGTTGACTTTCAGGAGAGGACGGAATATCAAGGATAGAGTAGTTAAGAGCCACCTTAAACCCAGAAAGTCCGGTACGTGGCTTGATAGGCATCAACCCAATGGCACTTTCACCTGTTCCAGCTGCCTGGCATGTGACTACATTAATAAGGGGGACACTTTCGTAAATGCACACACGGGAATCGCCTACGAGAACAGGAAGTTCCTAAATTGTCGGCGCTCCAACCTGGTCTATGTGGCCACGTGCCCGTTTGCCAAGGATTACATGGGAAAGACGGTGCAACAGTTCAAGAGGTACATACTGGCGCACATAGGCAATATCAGGCGAGGTGAAAACACTCCCCTCGCCAATCATATGTGTCTTTTTCACAATGGGGATCCAAAAATGATAAAGTTTAAAAGTATCGAGTCGATCAAAAGCTTTGGCCGCTGTGGCAACGTGGATCAAAGATAGATGCAAAAGGAGGCAGAGTTGATTTTTAGATTTGACTATGTGCAACCAAAACGGCTTAATGAGGTCTTGTCCTTTCACAGTTTCCTCTAAATTGGGGGCCCTCTCACCATCTATTGCATTTTAGGTATATTTTTCCAAGTTACAATTCCTTGTTACGAGCTATAAATCCAAAGACGTGGGTTAGTTCCCATCAACCTAATCAATGAAATGTCCGACCTCTCTATGAGTGACCAACCGTGGCGCACACGCTAGGGGCCTACCTACCTATGTCTATATTGTCCAATGAAACAACTGCACTTTTAGAAGCAACTGCACTTTTGCTGCTAATAGCTGGCCACTATGACGGTTTGTGTTATACCCTGCCGTGCTACCCATTGAGAAATTTGCTAGTGAGTAGCCGGTATCCTAGCAACTGTAACGCTCCCTCTTCGATTGGCTGCGTTTTCCAGCATGATGATGCAGACACACTGGGTCACGATGTAATGGGGTGTGTCCTTCGGCCCTGAGTGTCCCGCGAGACAGAGTGATGACGTGATATGGCGTCAGTTAGTGGGCGTTTCCGGTCTCCCCTACACCGGGAGTCCCACGATACTACGTGGTTCTATGAAGGATGATTTACACCTAGAGAAGATCAGACTGATGCCCGGCACTTGCCCTATGAGTCTTGATTAGGGAAGACAGCTCTTAAATAACATAGTCCAATAAACGTATCCAAGGTCAGCAATGGAGAAGTCAGGATTGTTAGTAACCAGAGTGAGGAAACCGTAAAATCACACTAATAATTTGCAACACTCTTCCACAAATGGCGGAACATAATCGCTTAGGCTTCCTCTTTAAGGGAATGCATAGTATAGCTGTTGCTGACAGGTGTTTGGTCCAGGGATGGTTTAGCACAGCCTCCTCTGACCCTTTAAAGAATGCTTCTGCCCTAACAGCAGAAACAAGTGACCAAGCACTAAGTAGGACACGGTGTGCACCAAGAGAATGAGGTATTGACTGCAGCACCAGCAGCTGAGCAAAGATGGTGGCACGCCGTGACAGACCTGGTTGGAAAGACAGCTGGCTCTCAGAACTGGAGTTTCAGCATCCATGCCATTAAATTTAGCAAAACTAATTTGGGTGGAGGAGAGGATCCTGTGACAGAAGATATTACTTAAGCACGTGTTATGAGGCCTCTGTGAAGAGGTTGACCATGCCCGCATACTAAGAGTGTCTGAGCTAATCTAGGACTATGAGAATGATTGGAACTCCATATACTTTATTGTTCTTGAATACCCATGGCAGGAGCAGGGGGAAAAAGAGAAGGTAAAGGAGAAATGAGTCCATGGAATTACCACAGCATCTATTGTGAACAGTGGGTCATGAGCTCTGGACAAAAAATGTGGAATTATGTGGTTCAGGCAAGAGGCTGTGAGGTCTATGTCCAGCATGCCTTAATGCTGGCAAATCGGGGAGAAGATATCAAGCTGAAAAGACCACTCTACAGAATTTATTTGTTGCTGTCTGAGGTAGTCTGTGACTCAGTTATCTACCCCGGGATTGTGGACTGCCGAAATTGCTGGAATGTGGTGCTCTACTTAGGAAAGGACCCAAGCTGCCTCCTGCCCAGCAGATTAGCATCTGTTGTTAGGATAAGTCAGCAGGCTGGGAAGAAGAAGCATTCCTGGAGAAGGAGGGAGTAGAGCCGCCACAACAAAGATCATCGTATCTGAGCAGAGAGCTGAATGTAGAAGTCAAAAGACAGGAGAGACAGTCCTAACTGTATTGAATGACCCTCTGCTAGGACCTGGCAGGGAAGTAGGCAAAGGATAGCACTTCCATTGTACCCACTATATTTCCCAGGATCTTCATACAAAAGCAGAGCAGATGACAAAGATCCAGCCTCAAGGAATGAACTCTGGACTGAAGAGCATGTCTCTTGTCCACTGGGAGAAGGACATGAACTGATGAAATTCGGAACAGTATCGCCAAAACAGAATGCATGAGGAAGGAACGAGGCCGGAATTTGGCTTGCTGACAAGCCTGATGAAATGAGTGTCTTCATGGTGATCCTTAGACTCTACAGATTCCTTGAGGGGGTGCCATCCAGGTATGGGATAACCACAACTCCTCTGGACCTCAAACTCCCCATGTTGGCCACAATGATCTCTGCAATCTCCATCCTAAACTAGGCAAAAAACTTGCTAAAAAGAAAAATCCCTGAAGCCGACCGCAAACTTCCCCAACAATGTCAGCTGGTATACCTCCTGTATTTAGTGGACCATGGGAATTCATAGTAAGCCCAGCATCGTAACAGCCTGGCTTAGTAAATTGTCCCCAATGATGTGAGGCTGAGTGTGCATGTGTGTAGGCGGTTGATCATTTTGCTCATAGTTAGTGAATATGTACAACCAACTTTCCAGGATTTCCAGGGTTCTTGTTTTTACTGATGACCTATCCTCAAGATAGATCATCAACATCAGATTGGTGGGGGTCCAACAACTGGTAGCTCTGCTGATCAGTTGTTCTCATCGTAAGTGGATGAAAAGTACAGTAACTCTGAATAAGAAAGGGAGGATTAGGGGTCACATTACTTAACCCACTACGGTAACATCCTTGAAAATAAACAATTTTGACACCTGATACATTACAAAATCGGTTTCTTACATCTCTTCTCCTCTGCGAATATCCAGTCCAGTCGTATGTTCTTTATAGAAACATGTCTATTTTATGTCCCAGTGCGTAGGCCCCCAAGGTGTTCCCCACATCAGGTCAAGTCCCACTAACCGGGGGGTGTCCGGATATAGATCTCTTCATATACCATATGGTTGTTTTGAAGGATTCCTCGATTGCCCTTTTCACTCATTGCGGTAGGACATCAATGAAACTCTCCCACACCTCAAAGAATCCCTCCACCTGCGCCTCCTTCTGAAATAAGGCCTCAGTCCAGTCCATTTGCATGAGAAAGGACAGCTTTTCCTGAAAAAGCTTAAAGGGGTTGTCCCGCGAAAGCAAGTGGGTCTATACACTTCTGTATGGCCATATTAATGCACTTTGTAATGTACATTGTGCATTAATTATGAGCCATACAGAAGTTATAAGAAATTTTTCACTTACCTGCTCCGTTGCTAGCGTCCTCGTTTCCATGGAGCCGCCTAATTTTCAGCGTCTAATGGCCAAATTAGACGCGCTTGCGCAGTCCAGGTCTTCTTCTTTTCTCAATGGGGCTCCGTGTAGCTCCGCCCCGTCACGTGCCGATTCCAGCCAATCAGGAGGCTGGAATCGGCAATGGACCGCACAGAAGCCCTGCGGTCCACCGAGGGAGAAGATCCCGGCGGCCATCTTCAGCAGGTAAAAAGTCACAGGAGCGCGGGGATTCAGGTAAGCGCTGTGCGGTTGTTCTTTTTTAACCCCTGCATCGGGGAAAAAAAAAAAACCCGTTTCGGCGCGGGACAACCCCTTTAAAGGGGGAGGGGTCGTATCTACCCATGTCTGCAGAACTGTTTTCATCCCTGCCATGGCGACCATGTGCAGAAGCCTATGGCTGCCAGGGGTACATCTATATTTATCCAGGTCTATAAAGCCAAAGATTGCCCACAGGGGGTCTAACGGAGCTGCGGAGGTCAAATGTGTTGTTGTATAGCGGTGTACTCTAACCCAAAAATTCTGGACTATCCCACAGTCCCACGGGCAGAGACGAAGGCCCGCCCCGGCCATCTGGCACCTGAAACATCTGTCATTATTGTATAATCCCATTTTTGTCCTCGCTGAGGGGTAATATATGCTCTATGGTATATTTGTAAGGTCATTTCAACAGATCTACTTGAGGTTAATATAGTCAGACTATATTTTAGCAATTTTAAGAGTTGTGGTACTATGAGTCCCGGGATATCTGCTTCCAGAGTGCTGTTCTGGAGGTGTTGTGATCTAGTGGGCTGTTTAGGAATTGTTAAGTTCTAGTCGTATGACCACGTGTGTTAGTAGGTTGCTTCAGCTGAATTTGGTTTAATTCAAGCCATTCGTTCATAGGCATTTTCAATAATATTTGGTCTACAAAACTTTTGGCCTGCAGATACGGGACAAAGGTATACTGGATATGTGGATATTTTGATTGCAGGTCTCCCAATCACAGCATTTTATGTGTGTTTTTTTATGTAGTAGGGACTGGATATTGATTATTCCTCCCACGTGCCAGGATCGGAATTCACCATGAGATGAGTTGGCCTGGAAATATGGGTTGTGTAAGAGCGATAAGTACGGTGAAAAGTGTGGGTGTAAACAAGTGGCTTTGCGGAGTTTTTGCCATGCTTTCCAGGTCGACATTAGGAGAGGGTTCTCTCTGTATTCTATTGGGATCATTTGATATGTTAGATGTAGGAAGTTGGGGAGGGCTATTTGGGGGATAAGGGTCTGCTCTATTTGTGTGTCTATGAAAATGGATGTCTGTTATATCCAGTCGATGATTATTTTGGTTAGTGTTGCAATATTGTAAGTTCTTATGTTGGGGAGGTTTATTCCTCCATTTTGTTTTGGTTGTCTGAGGATATTGAAGGGGATTCTGCTTCTGCCACCCTTCCAGATAAATGTTCTTGTTAGATAGTTTATCTTTTTCTCATCCTCAGGGGTAATATATATTGGGAGAACATGCAGTAAGTATAAAAGGCGAGGGAATTCTACCATTTTAAATAGGTGACATCTACCTATGTATGACAGTGGGAGTTTGCGCCATTTTGTTAGGGTTTGTTCTATGGTTATGTATGGCTTCATGTTGATGTTGTATATATCTTGATATTTCTTTGGAACACGGACTCCCAAGTAGGTGATAAATCCGGTTTGCCATTGAAAGGGGTATTGGTGAGTCCAATGTGGTGTTTGCAAACCTTTTATTAAGAGTGCTTCGGTTTTTTCCAGATTAAGGCTGCATTCAGACGAACGTATATCGGCTCGGTTTTCACGCCGAGCCGATATATGTTGTCCTCATGTGCAGGGGGGGGGGGGATGGAAGAGCCCAGGAGCAGGAACTGAGCTCCCGCCCCCTCTCTGCCTCCTCTCCACCCCTCTGCACTATTTGCAATGAAGAGAGGTGGGGCAGGGGCGGGGCTAATTCGCGGACCTTAGCCCCGCCCCCGTCCCACCTCCTCTCATTGAAAATAGTGCAGAGGGGCGGAGAGGAGGCAGAGAGGGGGCGGGAGCCTCAGTTCCTGCTTCTGGCTCTTCCATCCTCCCCCCCTGCACATGAGGACAACGTATATTGGCTCGGCGTGAAAACCGAGCCGATATACATTTGTGTGAACGCACCCTCAGAGTGTAGCCAGATAGAGGGCCTAAAGTCTGAAGGTCTCTGAGTATTTCCGGGAGTGTATGAAACAGGATCATTAATGGTCAAGAGAACGTCATCTGCAAAAGCATTTATGGAGATATTGGGATGATATGGGTGGGGTGTCATTGGTGAGGTTGGTTTTAGGAGGTGCAGGGATAAATTAAAAAGTAGGGGTGAGAGCGGGCATCCCTGTCTTGTACCCTGAAATATGTCTATGGGCTGAGTGCTATGTCCGTTAACTGTCAGGGTGGTTGAGACATTAATTTGGATATACCCAATAAAGTTAAGAAAATTGGGCCAAATTGCAGTGCTTGATTTAAAAAAGGACTACTAAATTAATAAACGGAATGGGAGGATTGGAATTAACAGGCTAACAAAATTGGGATTGAGGAAGCAGATGCGAAACGTGCGTTGGGGCTCATGATACAGGTCTTCACTAGGATGTGGTAACAGCTTTGCATTTCTATTTTGTGTGATCTGACAGTCTTAATTTATTGCCTTGCTTGTCTGGCTTGTACTATATATGACTCAGTAGATCCACTAGTGTATTTATTGCTATCCTATTTATACCATGAATATATTTTTATTCTATTGTTTAAGTCCTGTTCCTGCAATCCAGAAACCCATTTTCTCCCACTTTACATATGCTTTTAACTACTATTTTGTTTTGTAATAAAGTTTATCTATTTTAATTATCCTAAACCCTATGTGTGGATCCTTTTGTGTTTTTTCTAGGATACAGTGGGTAGTAGCTGCAACTAGGAGGCGACATAAAGCTTGAATAAAAGTTGACTCCTCCTGTCAGCTATACCCCTTCCTGTCTGCTGGGGAAAGTCAGTTTGTAAGCAAGCAGTAGTAGGAGTTCTAGCAGAGAAGAATAGCCAAAAGCCGTGAAACACATAAACATGAAATACAATAACACGGTACAGAACAGCATGATACTAGTAACATTATGTGAAACAGGGAGCCACATAACCTGGTATAATAATAAAGGGAGGTTGAAGTATCCCTGATATCCTGGTTACGAAAAAGATTTTACAGTGAGTAAAAAAATCCCATTTTCTTGTCTGGAACATCGGGGATATAGGATACATTTGGATGTACACGAGGAGTCCCCTTGGGCGGAAATTATAACGCACGGCCACTGTCAGAACACAGCTGATTGTAGAGCCCTGTGGCCGAGGGTAGCATCAGCCAATGCTGCCACAGGCACCCTGTAGGTGTGCATAGAGGACCCTGTAGCCGCCTTACATACCTACGCAGCAGATGCCCCATGGCATACTGCCCATGATGTTCCCACAGCCCTGGCCGAGTGAACAGTCACTCGTAAGGGGGGAACCTGGCCCTTGGCCTGATAGGCCTCAGCCACCGCTGAATGAATCCAGCACAAAATTGTGCCCTTGGAGGTGGCTTGACCATGACGTGCTCCCTCAGGGAGCACAAACAGGGCGTCACAATGTCAGTACGAGGCTGTGCGTGCCAAGTAAATTGTCAGAGCTTGAACAAGATCGAGCTTGTGAAGGACCCTCTCCGTGTGATGCACCGGATGCGGACAATAGAAGGGCAACACAATGTCCTAATTGAGGTGGAAGGCTGAAAGCACCTTTGGCAAAAAGAAAGGATTGGAATGCAGGACCACTTTGTCCCGATTAAACACCATGAACGGTGGTGCAGCTGAGAGTACCGCCAATTTCGACACCCTCCAAATGGAGGTGATAGCCACCAGGAACGCTACCTTGACGCTCATCATGCAAGTAGACACTTCCGCAAGGGGTTCAAAGGCATGTCGCTGTAGAGCATCCAGTACCGAATTGAGATCCTACACCGAGAGAGGTAAACCGACACATGTCCTTTAAGAGAGCTTAGACTGAGTCCAAACTCTAACCCAGCCTGCAAGAAGGCGAGGATCCTTGAAAGTGAGAACTGCATGGGATGCCCGGATTGAAATTCGCACCAGGCAAAGAAGAGCCTCCAGACGCGATGGTAAATCTTTGAATAAGACTGTTTCTGTGCCCTAATTATAGTCCGGATAACCAGATCGGTGAATCCTCCGACTCTCAATTCAACTTCCACACCGTCAAACGCAGTGTTTGGTTGGTAAATGCTGGTGAAAGAGGGACCCTTGCAAGAGGAGATCCTTGCGGAGTAGAAGATGCCTCGGCACACCGATGAGTAGATCCATTAATTTGGCGTACGATGCCTGACGCGGCCAATCTGGAGCGATGAGCAACAACGGAATGCATTCCCTCCTGATCTTCTTGATGACCCTGTGTAACAGAGTAAACGGTGGGAATTGGTAGGGAACTGGAACCCCTACCACAGGATGACGAGGGCATCCACTGCTAAGGCCCGAGGGTCCTGGGACCTCAATAGGAATCTTGCAGTTGAGCCTGGAGGCCATCAGGTCCACGCCCGGCCGTCCCCAATGACGACAAAGTTGATGAAAAACATCTGGATGAAGTCCCCACTTGCCTGGATCTACCATTGTTTTGCTCCAGTAGTCGGCAACCCAATTGTCCACTCCAGGTACATATACTGCCGATATTGCCGTCACATTGACCATGGCCCAGGATAGGATGCGGGCTGTCTCTACTATCACCTGAGTGCTGCGGGTTTTGCCTTGTCGGTTGAATGAAGACTAGAAACAACTACCACTGGCTGAGAACAATAACAGGTTAACTTGTGCTGCCTAGTGCAGCTTTAACCAATGTAGACCAGCAGCTGGAGCCCTCTGAGAATGAGCCCGGTAGTCTAGCAGTACCAGCAAGTGAGCATCAAGCAGCCCCCAACTTCCCCAACACATTGGGCCATGCCACCCCTGCACTAACCTGGGGGCTGACCCAGCTGGGTCCCCCTGAAGCCTCCATATCCTGATGGGCTCCTGTAGCTTCCACTTTGAGTGGGCAGATGGATCCTGGGACTCCTCTTTGTAGGTCCCACTGTATGCAGGGACCGGGCTGCGCATCTCCCCCGAAACGGGGTGCGGAGCAGCCTGCACGGTAGCCGGGGGGCAGCTCACCTGGATGGCACTGCCACAATCCTTTTCAGGAGTGTGGAAAAACAAGTGAGCTATGAGGCTGCCTGTTTCCGACTCCCCTGTGGGAAGGATAGAAAGATCTAAACCCACAAATCCTTTTCATCTTGGCAAAATAATGTAATGTCTGACCTCTTTGGACATAAAGCTAAAACTGGCTTTCCCCAGCAGCAGAAAGAGGTATAGCTGACAGTAAGAGTCAACTTTTGTTCAAGCTTTATTTAGCCTCTTAGTGGCAGCTACTACCCACTGTATTCTGTATCCCCAATATTCCTGAGAAGAAAAGAAGGTTTCATCACCAACACAGAAGGGGGTTCTTTACTGTAAGAGCAGTGAGACTGTGGAACTCTCTTCCTGAGGACATGGTGATTGCAAAAATCGATGGAGGAGTTTAAGACGGAACTAGGTGTCTTTTTAGAGCAGCATGACATTACAGGTTATAGACATCCAATAACCAGAAGGGTTATTGGTGCAGGGTTCTTTTGACTATCGGTTTCAGAGTCAGGAAGGAACTTTTCAAATGTTGATCCAAGGATAATTCTAACTGCCACTATGGAGTCAGGAAGGAAATTTTCCTCCCAAAATGGGGTAAGTCGCCTTCTGCCTCATTGGGGTTTTTTTTGCCTTTCTCTGGATAAACAAGGAAGGAGGTGAAGGGGGGGGGGGGGGGGGGAACAGGCTGAACTGCAAGGACATTTGTCTTTTTTCGGCCTAGCATACTATGTTATTATTTGTCATACACATGATATATGATCGCTGTGACCGTCAGCATTTCAGATTAAACTGGCAGATCAGCAAGAGGTCTTGTTTAAAGTGATAGATGATAAGCTGTATGTGTCTGATCATGCCACACATGTAGATTTTGCTAAGAATGGATAAAAAATCCAACCCAGCAGATGATGTTTGGCAGACAGTCTTCTATTGGCCATCATAAACGATCATTTGTGTATAATTTTTTAAATGGTGGTCAGTCAAAATGGTGAAATTACTACAGGCCAGTAGTCCTAGTGCCCTGATGACTAGGGGCCTGCAGACTCATATCTACTGCCACTAACAGGCTTACAGGATGAACCAGCTGGGAGGACGGGGCCCGGACTGCAGGATCGGTCATCCCCAATAATTCCACAGACCACAGAATAACATATCTGCAGCTGCTGACTTAGGAGAATCTGTGACTCCTCTCTGCTGTATGTAGTGGTTACTACTCACCTGGGCGGTTACCTGTAGGAATCTCCTCTTTACACCGCTGATCGCCCCTCACATTTGTCTCTGTAGTATTAATATCGGTCAGAACTTCATCCTGATCCAAAAGCTGTGAGACAAATATTGTAGAAGTCAGCAGACGGTTGGAGAAGTCGTGTGGAAGGTTTTACATGACCAGAAAAGATCATTAATCATCATGATGACCAAAAGTGACCTGACAGGAGTAGTTATCTGAGCCACAGAGCTGCAGGTCTAGAAGCCAGACATAGATATTAGATGGTGGCTCAATGACCCCTCAGGAACCTCATACACACGTATGTCCGGCATGGCTAGACACGCTGCATGTTATCTCAGTGGAGGAGATCAGCGTCTACCAGACACATCCGCTGTTTGTCTCGGGGGACATAAAGGAGCAGATAGATATAAATCCAACCTGTTGGCTCCTTATTCCCACCAGCAGTCTCCACCGCCAGAAAACTGGGAGAAGATCCAGACAACATGTAATGTCTCTGGTCAGCGGTAATCCTGCCATCTCCACCGGCCTCATCACACAAGGAGAAGACATCTAATAAGACTGAAGACAAGAGCTTCACAGCCTTCTACAGATCAGAGGGACATCTCCATCTACCTGATGGTCCTGTGGAAGAAGAGGACGGGGACATCTCTCTGGTGGGCTTCTCTTACTGGATGGAACTGGAGGAAACACAGACAGACACTGAAGTCATTCTTTACATACAGATCATAAAGTCCCCATGTATTTAGTCCTGTCTATTACCTGGTGATGGGAGTGGCTGGCGGGTCTCCATCATGGCCTCCTTGTACAGATCCTTGTGTTCTTCTAAATACTCCCACTCCTCCATGGAGAAATAGACAGCGACATCCTGACACCTTATAGGAACCTGACAACACAATATACAGTCATTACCCAGAAGCCTCCAGTGCTGTTACTGTATAATGTCCCAGCATTCCCTGCAGCATCACCTCTCCAGTCAGCAGCTCCATCATCTTGTTGGTGAGTTCTAGAATCTTCTGTACATTGATTTCCTCATGTATCAGAGGGTGAGGTGGGGGCCCCGTGACTGGGCTCAGGGATCTTCCCCATCCATCACACACAGGGGCCAGACAGCCATCACTAGAGGTCTTCTTCACTACTGTGTAATCCTGTATATGGGGAGACAGTAATAAATATCACTGCAGACATTTCCAGAGTCCATCACCTCTCCAGTGACATCATCTGTTATTACCATAGATAAGAATGATGTAATGTGACATCATCAGAATCTCTCACCTCTCCAGTAAGCTGGAAGATTATCTCTAGGGTGACATGTAATATTCTCTCCGCCATCTTGTTCTTGTTGTTCTCCATCCTTGAGTCTATAGTGTAGGCACCTGAAGAGAAATAAGAACCAATAGTAAAACCACTAAACTCATACAAAACAACATACAATTCCAGGAGGTACGGAGGAGAAACAGTAGGGGAGATAATAAAGTGTAGACTTTCTTATCTCTTTAAACTGGTTTTTCACGAGCGTGAAAAATCGCACAAGACTTGTGTGTTGCGCTATGCACAAATATCGCATGAATATGAACGCCATTCTTTTGAACGGACTCATACACGGACTTTCTAGCACAGTGATATGGAGAGGGAAAAAATCGTTACATGCCCTATCTTCTCATATTCCTCAAACAGTGCGCATTGTTTTCAATAGGACAGTCAAACGCATTGCACACCGTATGATGTACTTGCGAGTGCATTGCGATGTTTCCCATTGAAAACAATAGGAAACACTTGCCAATTCTCTAACGTGCCTGAAAGACGCGCCGGAGGATCGCTACTTCACAGTAGTGATGGGTGGCATTCTTGGGATGGGTATGGGGTGGATATCTTGTGAGGGCAGTTCCTCCATGTTTTAGGATGTCAGATCTTCCCATGATCACTGCATCCAATCACTGGCCACAATCGTGATGTCAGTATATACAACATGTGACGACTGCAGACAATCAATGCAATCCATGACATACACACTGGTATTACCGCCGACAATCTTCTGAATGCAGTGACTGTATAGAAAGACTGAAGGGAACCATAGGAGATTCGGCGCTGGATCGGGGCAGATATAATGGAGATTTTGTTGTTTACGTTTCAAAATAATTTTATTGAATTATTCACTTTTTAACAAATGGATAATCTTCAGCAACTTCCCCGCGCAGGGGGTATCTTAGAAACTAAATTAAGGTAGACATACGAAAACCACACATATAATCAGCTGATACAGTGCAGAACAAACTTCTTTTTCCCTTTTCTTCACTCAACTCTCCAATCCCCCCGTCCGTAGACAGCCCCATATCATCCAATAGCCCTTATTGATTCTCCCTTTACATGTTGTGTTTTGTTTATAAATTCTTATTACTTATTTCCCCTCCCCCCCCCCCCTCCTCCATTTAATATTATAAAATCGATTCTGCTCTGGATCTGACTCCTCATGGGCTGAAAAGTCTGTCGGTATTTCTAGAAAAGATGCCCATGGCTGCCACTTTTTGAGAAATAGGTCCATTTTATCTTCCCTCATGGTCTACAGCTTTTCACACAGCATCATTCTAGAGACTCTTGTAATAACCGGATTAAGTGTAAGAGTGGGTGTGAGCCATTGGGAAGCTATGTAGATTCTGGTGGCCATGCAGATGTGTTGTGAAAGCTTATGCTGTTGATTAGTATAGCCAAGAGGTTTGTCCGCCAGGAGGCAGGTCAACGGAGAAAGGGAGAAGGATCTACCCAAGACTTTAGATATCAGGTTGGCCACCTGCCTCCAGAGAGACCTTACCAACGACCATGACCACCACGTGTGAGATGTTGATCCCAAAGTGTTACATCCCCTAAAACAATTTGAAAGGGTGCTTGGCGAGTATTTATGAATTATTGAGGGAACTAGATAGGATCTGTGTAATATTTTAAGTGAAGATTCGGCAAGCATTACTTGATGGCTGCCCTTTGAGATGCATGTACAGCAATGATGCCATCGGGGCAAAGAGAGGGAGATGTTAAGGTCTGATTCCCATCGTTGCATGAATGGAAGCTTGGCTCCCAGTAGGGGCTGGTTCATGTTGGCATACAATAGGGATATCATGCTGTTTGCAGTGGGGAGCACATACAGGTTCTCTCGAATGCTGTGGGAGGGAAAGTAGTATTAGTGGTTCCTACCAGAGAACAGAGGAAAGTACAGATCTGTCCCAATTCCAACCAGAGGTGTTCTGGGATTGAATATTTATCAGTTGTTGTGGTGTGAGGAGTTTGTCGTGCGGTATAAAATGGTAGAGTAGGATGACCCCTGTAGCCCACCACCACGATAAACTATCTTCCTGAGAGCTTAGGGGGGAGAGGTGACAGCATAGAGTATTTAAACCTGTTTGTCCTCCAGATAAGAAAAAGGTGATAGGTAAGTGGTGATAAATGTTGTAGGGTTGTAGGTTGTATACCTTTATCCCAGAAAATTGTCCCAAGTTCTACAGGAGCAAGAAGGGCTGCCTCCAGATCTGCCCACAAATATGGATGTGCCCGCACATATGGGGGGGATCTGTGACAACTGAGCTGCCAGAAAATACTTTCTCAGGTTCGGGACTGACAGTCCTCTGACCATGCACCACAATAGTATTTACTGCTCCCCCTGCCCATAACAGTATGCACCACTACACCCTGCCCCTATAATAGTATGTACCACTACATCCTGCACCATAATAGTATGTACCCCTCCACCCTGCCCCATAACAGTATGTACCGCTCCACCCTGCCCCATAATAGTATGTACCACTCCACCCTGCCCCATAATAGTATGTACCACTACACCCTGCCCCATAATAGTATGCACTGCTCCATCCTGCACAATAATAGTATGTACCCCTCCACCCTGCACAATAATAGTATGTACCCCTTCACCCTGCCCCATAATAGTATGTACCCCTCCACCCTGCCCCATAATAGTATGTACCGCTCCACCCTGCCCCATAATAGTATGTACCGCTCCACCCTGCCCCATAAGAGTATGTACCCCTCCACCCTGCACAATAATAGTATGTACCCCTCCACCCTGCACAATAATAGTATGTACCCCTTCACCCTGCCCCATAATAGTATGTACCCCTCCACCCTGCCCCATAATAGTATGTACCGCTCCACCCTGCCCCATAATAGTATGTACCGCTCCACCCTGCCCCATAATAGTATGTACCGCTCCACCCTGCACCATAATAGTATGTACCCCTCCACCCTGCACAATAATAGTATGTACCCCTTCACCCTGCCCCATAATAGTATGTACCCCTCCACCCTGCACCATAATAGTATGTACCGCTCCACCCTGCCCCATAATAGTATGTACCGCTCCACCCTGCCCCATAATAGTATGTACCCCTCCACCCTGCCCCATAATAGTATGTACCCCTCCACCCTGCCCCATAATAGTATGTACCGCTCCACCCTGCCCCATAATAGTATGTACACCTCCACCCTGCCCCATAATAGTATTTACCCTTCCACCCAGCACCATAATAGTATTTACTGCTCCACCCTGCGCCATAATAGTATGTACCGCTTCACTCTGCCCTAAAATAGTATGTACCCCTCCACTCTGCCCAATAATAGTATGTACCGTTCCACCCTGCCCCATAACAGTATGCACCACTCCACCCTGCCCCATAATAGTATGTACCACTCCACCCTGCCCCATAATAGTATGTACCCCTCCTCCCTGCCACATAATAGTATGTACCACTTCATCCTGCCCCATAATACTTTGTACCACTCCACCCTGCCCATAATAGTATGTACCACTCCACCCTGCCCCATAATACTTTGTACCACTGCACCCTGCCCATAATAGTATGTACCACTCCACCTTGTCCCAAAATAGTATGTACCACTCCACCCTGCCCCATAATAGTAAGTACCCCTCCACCCTGCACCATAATAGTATGTACCGCTCCACCCTGCCCCATAATAGTATGTACCGCTCCACCCTGCCCCATAATAGTATGTACCGCTCCACCCTGCCCCATAATAGTATGTACCGCTCCACCCTGCCCCATAATAGTATGTACCACTCCACCTTGCCCCATAATAGTATGTAGCCCTCCATCCTGCCCCATAATAGTATGTATCCCTCCACCGTGCACCATAAGTGTGTACCGCTCCAACCTGCCCCATTATAGTATGTACCCCTCCACTCTGCCCAATAATAGTATGTACCGTTCCACCCTGCCCCATAACAGTATGTACCACTCCACCCTGCCCCATAATAGTATGTACCGCTCCACCCTGCCCCATAATAGTATGTACCGCTCCACCCTGCCCCATAATAGTATGTACCCCTCCACCCTGCCACATAATAGTATGTACCACTTCATCCTGCCCCATAATACTTTGTACCACTCCACCCTGCCCATAATAGTATGTACCACTCCACCCTGCCCCATAATACTTTGTACCACTGCACCCTGCCCATAATAGTATGTACCACTCCACCTTGTCCCAAAATAGTATGTACCACTCCACCCTGCCCCATAATAGTAAGTACCCCTCCACCCTGCACCATAATAGTATGTACCGCTCCACCCTGCCCCATAATAGTATGTACCGCTCCACCCTGCCCCATAATAGTATGTACCACTCCACCTTGCCCCATAATAGTATGTAGCCCTCCATCCTGCCCCATAATAGTATGTATCCCTCCACCGTGCACCATAAGTGTGTACCGCTCCAACCTGCCCCATTATAGTATGTACCCCTACACCCTGCCCATTATAGTATGTACCGTTCCACCCTGCCCCATAACAGTATGTACAACTCCACCCTGCCCCATAATAGTATGTACCCCTCCACCCTGCCCCATAATAGTATGTACCACTCCACCCTGCCCCATAATAGTATGTACCCCTCCACCCTGCCCCATAATAGTATGTACCCCTCCACCCTGCACCATAATAGTATGTACCCCTCCACCCTACACCATAATAGTATATACGGCTCCACCCTGCACCATAATAGTATGTACCCCTCCACTCTGCACCATAATAGTATGTACCGCTCCACCCTGCCCCATAATAGTATGTACCACTCCACCTTGCCCCATAATAGTATGTACCGCTCCACCCTGCCCCATAATGGTATGTACCGCTCCACCCTGCCCCATAATGGTATGTACCGCTCCACCCTGCGCCATAATAGTATGTACCGCTCCACCCTGCCCCATAATGGTATGTTCCGCTCCACCCTGCACCATGATAGTATGTACTGCTTCACGCTGCCCCATAATAGTATGTACTGCTCCACGCTGCCCCATAATAGTATGTACCACTCCACCCTGCCCCACAATAGTATGTATCGCTCCACCCTGCACCATGATAGTATGTACTGCTCCACGCTGCCCCATAATAGTATGTACCGCTCCACCCTGCGCCATAATAGTATGTACCGCTCCATCCTGCCCCATAACAGTATGTACTGCTCCACGCTGCCCCAAAGTAGAATGTACCGCTCCATCCTGCACCATAATAGTGTGTACCCCTCCACCCGACCCCATAATAGTATGTACCCCTACACCCTGCCCATTATAGTATGTACCGCTCCGCCCTGCCCCATAATAGTATGTACTGCTCCACCCTGCCCCATAATAGTATGTATCGCTCCACCCTGCAACATAATAGTATGTACCCCTCCACCCTGCCCCATAATAGTATGTACTCCTCCACCCTGCACCATAATAGTATGTACCGCTCCACCCTGCACCATAATAGTATGTACCCCTCCACCCTGCCCCATAATAGTATGTACCCCTCCACCCTGCCCCATAATAGTATGTACTCCTCCACCCTGCACCATAATAGCATGCACCCCTCCACCCTGCCCCATAATAGTATGTACCACTCCCCTCTGTCCCATAATAGTATGTACCACTCCACCCTGCCCCATAATAGTATGTACCACTCCACCCTGCCCCATAATAGTATGTACCGCTCCACCCTGCCCCATAATAGTATGTACCGCTCCACCCTGCACCATAATAGTATGCACCACTCCACCCTGCCCCATAATACTATGTACAACTCTCCCCTGCACCATAATAGTATGTACAGCTCCACCCTGCCCCATAATAGTATGTACCGTTCTCCCTGCCCCATAATAGTATGTACCGCTCCACCCTGCACCATAATAGTATGTACCCCTCCACCCTGCCCAATAATAGTATGTACCCCTCCACCCTGCCCCATAATAGTATGTACCAGTCCACCCTGCACCATAATAGTATGTACCCCTCCACCCTGCCCAATTATAGTATGTACCCCTCCACCCTGCCCCATAATAGTATGTACCACTCCACCCTGCACCATAATAGTATGTACAGCTCCACCCTGCCCCATAATAGTATGTACCGCTCCACCCTGCACCATAATAGTATGTATCGCTCCACCCTGCCCCATAACAGTATGTACCGCTCCATCCTGCCCCATAATAGTATGTACCCCTCCACCCTGCCCCATAATAGTATGTACCCCTCCACCCTGCCCCATAATAGTATGTACCGCTCCACCCTGCCCCATAGTAGTATGTACCGCTCCACCCTGCGCCCTAATAGTATGTACCGCTCCACCCTGCCCCATAATAATATGTACCGCTCCACCCTGCACCATAATAGTATGTACCCTTCCACATTATATACACAGCTCTACTACACCATACACATTATACATGCAGCTCTACTACACCGTACACATTACATACACAGCTCTGCTACACCGTATATATTATATACATAGCTCTGCTACACCGTACACATTATATACACAGCTCTACTACACCGTACACATTACATACACAGCTCTGCTACACCGTACACATTACATACACAGCTCTAATACACCGTACACATTATATACACAGCTCTACTACACCGTACACATTATATACACAGCTCTACTACACCGTATACATTATATACACAGCTCTACTACACCATACATATTATGTACACAGCTCTACTACACCATACACATTATATACACAGCTCTGCTACACCATATACATTATATACACAGCTCTAATACACCATACACATTATATACACAGCTCTACTACACCGTACACATTATATACACAGCTCTACTACACCATACACATTATATACACAGCTCTACTACACCATACACATTATATACACAGCTCTACTACACCGTACACAATATATACACAGCTCCGCTACACCGTACACATTATATACACAGCTCTGCTACACCGTACACATTATATACACAGCTCCGCTACACCGTACACATTATATACACAGCTCTACTACACCGTACACAATGTATACACAGCTCCACTACACCGTACACAATATATACACAGCTCTCCTACACCGTACACATTATATACACAGCTCCACTACACCGTAAACATTACATACACAGCTCTACTACATCGTACACATTATATACACAGCTCTACTACACCGTACACATTATATACACAGCTCTACTACACCGTACACATTATACACAGCTCTACTACACCGTACACATTACATACACAGCACTGCTACACCGTGCAGATTATAATAATAATCTTTATTTGTATAGTGACAATTTATTCCGCAGCACATTCTAATCAGTTACATATGGTGTACACCTATTTGCAGAGGGATGGATTGGGGTCTTACAGGATGTTTTGCCAACAGGCAAAGAACAAGTTCGGATACGGCTTTAAAGAAGGACAAGTGGGTGGATACAGCAAAATGTATTAATACAAACAAATAAATGATCAAAATAAAACAAAGTTACATAAAAGTAGGTGATATTGTGTAAATGTTTACAATGATTCTCTACAGGTAAAATACATACAGCGAGTGATCGAACAAACATACTTTACAATACAAAGACTTACAGAGACGTACTTACACACTGCATCCGGTAATAGCAGCCTTCCTAAACACTTCTGCCTGGAGTCAATCTATTATTTTTATTGCAGAAGCCCCAGTGCAGAGCCGCCAGGTTCCATGGACCAACACTATAGAGCTCACCTCCTTACAGGTACAAGAGGCTTCTCATCTGCATTACAAATAGTCTCCTCTTTTACATACAATAACTTAGTCATACCCAAGCTTTGCATCAATGATGTCATCAAACTCTAGAATTGGCCAGTGATAAGATCTAGTCAGACAAGGTCTACCTCCTAGACAATAGATATGTATATGGCAGGCTCCTATACAGACAGACAGATTGGTATCACATGTGGTTACAACAAGCATTACAACCATTCTCTTACTTACACACAATAAACATGTAGAACAGGTCTGGGGTTAGGTCCTTAGAAGTCAATGGGTGACTCCAGCATTTTTGTATGGGACGCATGCTCCGCTTAGGTTTTAACTTGTGAAAATCTGGAAAACATACGAAAGTGATGGAAACGCCACAGAAACAAATAGGGCAGGCGAGGGGCAACATGCAGGGCTGCATCTCAGGTTCCCAGGTCTCACTATTAAAGCACAATAGCGGCAAGAGTGCCCCCCCCCCCCCTAACAATTTTTACTTTGGACAAACCCTCATTAGCAAGGCACACCTTAGCTAAGCACCACACTACCTCCAACCAAGGACAATCACTGCCTGAGGGTCACACCACTGCCTCTTCTCCTGGGTTACATGCTGCCCAACCCCCCGCATGACCCTGCATCCACAGCGCACACAAAAGTGTCCCTGCGCAGCCTTCAGCTGCCCTCATGCCACACGCTGGCCTCATAGCCACACCACCCTCATGTCTATTTATAAGTGCGTCTGCCATGAGGAGGAATCGGAGGCACACACTGCAGAGGGTTGGCAGGGCCAGGCAGCGACCCTCTTTAAAAGGGGGGGCGATAGCCCACAATGCTGTACAGAAGCAATGAGAAATTAACGTTCGATCTTCATTCAATAAAGTGCCAACCTCTGTCAGGAGCTGCAAACGTGGGCATGAGTTACATAGCTATGGGTAATCCATGTGCCCACACAGTATTCATTCTGTCTAGGTGTCGGATAGCTCAATCAACACCGCAAGGGGAAAGCCATCTGCACTCTGCCCCCTACCCAAGTCAGTCAGTGTCTGTGTGCCAGACAGGTCAAACACCGCGATGGGAAGTCTGTGTGCACCCGCAGCATAGGCGAGCAGAAGGAACCAAAAGAAAGTAATAAACATGAAGAAATTATAGTGCCCAAACATGGCAGACTTACACTGCGCCGAGGACATAGGCCTCAGCCAACAGCTTCAGCAATCATAGGCATGAAGCGGACTTCGATGCTAGTAAACCTGTGAAGGTCTCATTAAATCAGTTACGTTTTCTTTCACCGCTCCAATGACTGGATTAGCAGGAAAAAGTTCCACAGACCCAACCTGGTGCAGTTGCAGTTCCCCCGGGACATAGGCCTCGGCCAACAGCTTCAGCAATCATAGGCATGTAGCGGACTCCGATGCTAGTACAGCAGTGAACGTCTCATTAATGCAGTAACGCTCCTCTCCTTTGGCCCAAATGAGTTTCTCAGATAACTGTGGTAACACGAGAGAAAATATATGATGCGCATTGCTGATCCCCTGACCCCAAGCAGGAGGAGGAGGTGGCCTTACAAGGCCAACAAACCATGACCAGGACCCGCTGTAGCCTGTGTAGGAAGGATGTGAGCGGGCCCTTGGCCAGGCTCGGTCCCAGTAAACACCTTGAGAGATCCAAGGTGCCGCAACTGACATAGCAATAGGAAGTCCATGTACCCACGCAGTATTCATTCTGTCTAGGTGTCGGATAGCTCTAGCGACACCGCAAGGGGAAAGCCATCTGCGCTATGCACCCTACCCAAGTCAGTCAGTGACTTTGTGCCGGACAGGTAAATCACCACTATGGGAAGTCTTTGTGCACCCACAGCGTAGGCGAGCCGAAGGAACCCAAAGACAGTAATAAACATGAAGAAATGATAGTGCCCAAACATGGCAGACTTTCACTGTGCCGAGGACATGGGCCTCTGCACACACCCTCAGCAATCGTGGGCATATAGCGGACTCCGATGCTAGTATAGCTGTGAAGGTCTCAATGCAGTAATGCACCTCTTCTTTGGCCCAAACCAGTGTCTCAGATAACTGTGGTAACACGGGAGAAAATACATGATGCCCAGTGCTGATCCCCTGACCCCTAGCAGGAGGAGGAGGTGGCATTACAAGGCCAAGACACCATGACCAGGACCCGCTATAGTCTGTGTGGGAAGCACGTTAGCGGGCCCAGGGTCAGGCTCAGTTCCGTGCCTCCACCTTGAATTTTGCCTCCATGGGCAAAATCAAACCTTCAGATACGAATATGAGCCAATCGACAAAAGTAAAGCCACAGAACAAAAGTGGAAGCGACAACAGCTATGTGGAAAAGGTAGTATTTTCTGAGATAAGAGGGGCATTTGATAGCAATGAAAAGGATATTCTAGGTACTAAAAGTCAGAACTCCTCCTCATCTCAATCTGAAATATGGACCTCAGAATGCGAGCGGTCGTTTGCAGCCCTAAAGACTGCTCTGTCCAGCTCTCTGGTCCTGCAGGCCCCAGACTTCATCCAGAGGTTTGTGGTGCAAACTGATGCCAGCGTTTATGGCCTTGGGGCTGTCCTCAGCCAAGTCAATGCTCAGGGAGAAGAACACCCCGTGCTTTACCTCAGCCATAAGCTCCTGCATATGCCACGGTCGAGAAGGAATGTTTAGCCATCGTCTGGGTCCTCCAGAAGTTACAACCATATCTGTACGGACGTAACTTCACGGTAATCACGGATCACAATCCACTCAGCTGGTTGAACCGTGTGGCCGGAGACAATGGCAAGCTCCTCCGCTGGAGCCTGGTGCTGCAGTCCTACGACTTCACTATCCAGCACAAGAAGGGAAGTGAACATAGCAACACGGACAGACTGTCCCGTTGAGATGAAGTGACAGAGACGGGCTCTGGAAGTGATCTGTAAAGATCAACTACCGTGGTCCATCTAAAAAGGGGAGGTGTGATGAGGTATCAGATTTTGTACCCAGAGTCGTTAGGCCGTCAGCCATTTTGTTCTATGTACCTTGCCTTATATTCAGCAATCCATTTGGTATCTACTAGATAATCCCTGAATAGGTGGAAAGGAGCGACAGGTTTAGCAGCTTCTTCCCCAGCCTGTCAATATGTGCATGTAGGAAAAGCCTTGTCTCACCTGCCTGAACAAGAGCTGTGCTGTGATGTAAATAACCCCCCATTCTCTCTCTCCCACCTGTATGTATTGGGTGGTATTAGCATGAGGATGCTGACCCTGCAGGTGTTAATTAAGTTTAGGAAAACCCTTCTTGTATTAATTTCCTCTTCCAGACTAGACGGGGCCGAAAGAATCCATACTGAGGAAATCTTTAATAAGAACATTTGGTCGTGTGAAGGTCCCAGCCGGATATGATTTAGATTTTCAAAATCGTGTGTCCCAGACGAACAAAATGCATCCACTTGCGGTGCGTTAAGTGCTCAGGAACCCTTTCAAATTACGGAACCCCATCACTGGTTGGGCTTTCGCCTGTCTGTTTGGTACTCACACGTAGCTAAAATCATAAACGGAAATATGGCGGGCCTATCCTCACGATCGGAGGCTCTCCGAGATATGACCAAACATAAATAAATATGATTCCTCAGAGCTCCTACAAGTTCAACCCTCCATTCTCTGTATGACCACAGAAGGGGCGGAGAGGAGGTGTGTCCTAGGGACCCTTTAAAATGTGGGCCCCCTCAGGTCCCATTTGTCGATCCATGGAGCTATACTGCAGTATATGGACTTTCCTATTTTCTGACTCTCCGCCACCCAGACCCCTTGGGCCGTGTATCCCAAAATCTGGTAACTTTCTTTTAATTTCTCCAGTTTTATTTTAAATCTGCTGAGTGTGTATTCACACTGTATTCCTTACTCTCCCATGTAGCAACCTTTTGCTTTGTATACCTTTTGTACATCCTGTATGTATTGCACAGCTAGACCTTTTCTAGAATAAAACTACAATTTACCAGTTGAAGCCTTGTCCGTTTTAACAACGAACCATAATACTCCGAAGATTGTGTTAATAATTTATAGATCGGGTCCAATGCCCGTGAACACTGGTGGTGGTGACAGCTGTGTATGGGTATTGTACATCTCTGGAGTGTGTTGGAACAGATCAGGCGGTGATTTGAGCTTTCGCTTCGCATGCGTGCAGAAGCCCCGAGAAAGCCAGGTACAAATCAGCCTGAATTCTAACGACTCCATGCTTACAATGCCGCTAGAGTGATTAAGGACTGAGGTGGGATCGATAGGTATGGTCCCCCCTCTTCCTCTTCTGTGACACATATGTTGTCTATTAAGCATTTCAAAGTGTTTGCAATGCAAGTTTCTGGCTATACCACTCATCTTTGTCTGGAATTACCAAAGATGATCACAAGTAAAGACTTCATCAGTCCAGAATCAGTCTGGGAGTATGTGGATCTCATCTGGCCTGCTTCCACCAAGGATATGTGCCTGCTGCAACTCTGTCCCCAGACCTCCAGGGATGCTGTGTTCTATAGTTGGCTCTATTCCTACCTCAGCTGTAAACTAAAATATGTAATTATCAGTACCAACAAGATGGAAGCCTTCATTATTCCTCTGGCAGCATGCCAACCATTACCTTCCAAACTTCAACCCTTAGGGGGGCCAGGTCTTGATGATGTTCATGCTAATATTTTATTGGTCCTACTTCTTCCAAACCATCCATGTTGGTCTTCTTGTCCCAGAAAAGTCCGCAAGATACAAAGAGAGAAGGAGCTGTATGTTCCTGATGACATATTCTTATCTATATTAGAAGATGTCCAAAGAGAGGACAACCTGATGGCAGAACAAGGGCTTCCAGCTGTAGGGCAGCAGAGCACTGGGGTGGCAGAAGTGGGTATGCCAGAGCTAATAAACCTTCTGTGTTTACTGTCAAATAACCTGCAGGAGATTGCAATCCAGAGCCACAATAATTTTCATAGTGTGCCCCCAGCTAACCAGCCAAACCCCAAACAAGGAACAGCCCGTTTGGCCATCATATCCTTTGCAACCTAGTTTTCAGGCTCCTGCCTCTTATGACAATAACCCAGCTCCCATGTTTGATCCATCGACCATTTATAATCCATCTGCTTTTAACCCTTATACGTTCTAAAACCAAAATACTTGTACCGTTATGTTCTTAGTGAAGGGCATTCATATCAACAGTGTTAAAAAAAAAAAAAAAAAAATCCAAAGTTCCTGATTCAAACAGTTGTTTTCCTTTTGCCGGAAGGCACCCATTTAAAATTTACATGCGTACATTTTTAAAGATTGTTTCTATATTTTTTTGTTAGTATGTTTTTAAATACTGTTCAATGTTTTTATTGTTTTTACGCAGACCCCTCTAACATTTCTGTAGCAGCAGTATAGGCAGACCTCTGTAACATTTATGTAGCAGCAGTATAGGCAGACCCCTGTAACATTTATGTAGGTGCAGTATAGGCAGACCCCATTATCATTTCTGTAGAAGTATAGGCAGACCCCAGTAACATTTCTGTAGCTTCAGTATAGGCAGACCCCTGGAACATTTACGTGGCAGAAGTATAGGCAGACCCCAGTAACATTTTCGTAGCAGTAGTATACGCAGACCCCTGTAACATTTCTGTAGTAACAGTATAGACAGATCCCAGTAACATTTCTGTAGCAGAAGTATAGGCAGACCCCTGTAACATTTCTGTAGCAGTATAAGCAGACCCCTGTAACATTTAGGTAGCAGAAGCATAGGCAAACCCCTGTAACATTTTTGTAGTAGAAGTATAGGCAGACCCCAGTAACATTTCTGTAGCAGCAGTATAAGCAGACCCCTGTAACATTTATGTAGCAGAAGCATAGGCAGACCCCAGTACCATTTTTGTAGCAGCAGTAGAGGCAGACCCCAGTAACATTTCTGTAGCAGCAGTATAGGCAGACCCCTGTAGCATTTCTGTAGCAGATGTATAGGCAGACAGCTGTAACATTTTTGTAGCAAAAGTATACGCAGAACCCTGTAACATTTATGTTGCAGAAGTATAGGCAGACCCCTGTAACATTTACGTGGCAGAAGTATAGGCAAACCCCAGTAACATTTCAGTAGCAGAAGTATAGGCAGACCGAAGTAACATTTCTGTTGCAGAAGTATAGGCAGACCCCTGTAACATTACTGTGGCAGAAGTATAGGCAGGCAGACCCGAGTTACATTTCTGTAGCAAGAGTGTAGGCCAACCCCTGACACATTGGTGTACCATGAGTGTAGGCGAAGGCCAGAAAAATTATTTGGATTACAGTATAGGCGAGGGCCCGAAAAATTAGTGTACCAACAGTACAAATGTACCCCTGAAAAATTGCTCAACCGAGAGGGCAGGTGAAACCCATTAATATTTTAGCTCGCTGTGGCTTAATTTGTAACAGAGCCTGGAGGCAGACCTGTTAAAAAATTGGTTCATGTAAAAGTTTAATGCTTTAGTTAGAAACGTTGAAAAATTGTTTAAAAATAGTTAGATGAGCCTTTTGGCCCGCAGAAAAATTGGCAGTTCAGCGTCATGACATGATGTTTCAGGAGGAGGAGCAGGAGGAGGAGGACTAATATCATACACAGATTGACAAAGGTAAATGTCCATTTTTTTCCGGTGATAGAGAAGAATGCTTGTATCCACGGTTGCACCGAAAATAATCTTTAGGTTCTGCTGCTCTCCACTGGTGGATAAGCGAAGTCTGGGGAAATCCAGGCTTTGTTCATCTTTATGAGTGTAAGCATGTCGGCACTGGCAGTTGACAGGCGGGTACGCTTATCTGTAATGATTCCCCCAGCTGCACTAAACCCCTTCTCTGACAAGACGCTAGCGGCAGGGCAAGCAAGCACCTCCAGGGCATACAGCGCAAGTTTGTGCCACGTGTCCAGCTTTGACACCCAGTAGTTGTATGGAGCAGAGGCATCACGGAGGACGGTAGTACGATCGGCTACGTACTCCCTCACCATCTTTTTAAAGTGTTCCCTCTGACTCAGCCTTGACTGCGGAGTGGTGACACAGTCTTGCTGGGGAGCCATAAAGCTGGCAAAGGCCTTGGAGAGTGTTCCCCTGCCTGCACTGTACATGCTGCCTGATCTCCGCGCCTCCCCTGCTACTTGGCCCTCGGAACTGCGCCTTCTGCCACTAGCGCTGTCAGATGGGAAGTTTACCATCAGTTTGTCCACCAGGGCCCTGTGGTATTGCATCACTCTCAAACCCCTTTCCTCTTTGGGAATGAGAGTGGAAAGGTTCTCCTTATACCGTGGGTTGAGAAGGGTGTACACCCAGTAATCCGTGGTGGCCAGAATGCGTCTAACGCAAGGGTCACGAGAAAGGCAGCCTAACATGAAGTCAGCCATGTGTGCCAGGGTACCAGTACGCAACACATCGTTGTCCTCACTAGGAAGATCACTTTCAGGATCCTACTCCTCCTCCTCCACAGCCCATGCACGCTGAACAGATGAGAGGCAAGCAGCATGGGTACCCTCTGCAGTGGGCCCAGCTGTCTCTTCCCCCTCCTGCTCCTGCTCCTCCCCCTCCTCCTCCTCCAAAGTGCGCTGAGATATAGACATGAGGGTGCTCTGACTATCAAGCGATATACTCTCTTCCCCTGTCTCCTGTTCCGACCGCAAAGCGTCAGCCTTTATGCTTTGTAGCGAACTTCTCAGCAGGCATAGCAGAGGAATGGTGACGCTAATGATTGCAGCATCGCCGCTCACCATCTGGGTAGACTCCTCAAAGTTTCCAAGGACCTGGCAGATATCTGCCATCCAGGCCCACTCCTCGGTAAAGAATTGAGGAGGCTGACTTCCACTACGCCGCCCATGTTGGAGTTGGTATTCCACTATTGCTCTACGCTGCTCATACAGCCTGACCAACATGTGCAGTGTAGAATTCCACCGTGTGGGCACGTCGCACAGCAGTCGGTGCTCTGGCAGATTAAACCGATGTTTCAGGGTCCGCAGGGTGGCAGCGTCCTTGGTGGACTTGCGGAAATGTGCGCAGACCCAGCCCACCTTGCCGAGGAGGTCTGACAAGTGTGGGTAGTTTTTCAGAAATCGCTGAACCACCAAATAAAAGAAGTGGAGCAGGCATGACACGTGTGTGAGGCTGGCGAGCTGCAGAGCCGCCACCAGGTTACAGCCGTTGTCACATACGATCATGCCCGGTTGGAGGCTCAGCGGCGAAAGCCAGAGGTCTGTCTGCTCTGTCAGACCCTGCAACAGTTTGTGGGCTGTGTGCCTCTTTTCACATAGACTAAGGAGTTTCAGCACGGCCTGCTGATGCTTGCCCACTGCTGTGCTACCGCGCCACTCCGACTGCTGGCGACATGCTGCTCAGATTTCCTAATTGAGAGGTAGAGGTTGCGTAGGTGGAGGGGGAGGGTTTAGAGCAGTTGGCATAGACCGCTGCAGATACCAGAACCGAGGAAGGACCCGCTATTCTGGGTGTGGGTAGGAAATGTGCGGTCCCAGGCTCTGACTCGGTCCCAGCCTCCACCAAATTCACTCAATGTGCCGTCAGGGAGATATAGTGGCCCTGCCCGCTAGTACTTGTCCACGTGTCCGTGGTTAAGTGGACCTTCCCAGTAACCGCGTTGGTGAGGGCACGATTGATGTTGCGGGAGACATGCTGGTGTAGGGCTGGGACGGCACACCGGGAAAAATAGTGGTGACTGGGGACCGAGTAGCATGGGACCGCCGCCATCATGTTTTTGTAAGCCTCCGTTTCCACAAGCCTATACGGCAGCATCTCCAGGCTGATCAATTTGGCAATGTGCACGTTTAAAGCTTGAGCGTGCGGGTGCGTGGCGGCGTATTTGCGCTTTCCCTCCAACGCTTGCGCTGAGAGACATTGCTGAATGGGGTCGAGGACAGCAGAGGTGAGGGTGTGGGTGCAGGCTGGGAGGCGCTCGTGCCTATGCCATGAAAGGGGGGTTGGATCTGAGTGGCAGGTTGGGGCACAGGGGGAGAGGCAGTGGTGCGACCCAGTGGCGGTGAACGGCCCTACCCCTACCCCTCAGCATGGTGGATTACGAATAGAGCAGACACAGAGCGGTGTAAATAATTATGGAATTATTTTCGTATACTTCCACGCTGACAGCGGTATTGTAACGCTAACTCCAAGCAGGAACAAAGAATATGGAAGGCTGCAAACAGGCCTAGCTATGCAATACTGATGCACTACAACTCCCACCAGACACACTGTAAATTTGAGACGGTCAGAGGTAGCCGAACAAAGGATCTTTTTTTAAAATTTTTTTGAAAAAGAATACAGGCTATATAGCATGTATATGACTTTCCCTCTATCAGTGGCTGTGGCCGTACGCTGTGCGTTAAGTTCACGGCAGACACAGACCGGTGTAAAAAATTATGGAATTATTGGCGTACAGTTGGAGGCTGACAGTGGTAATGTAACGCAAACTGCAGCCAGAAAAAAATTATACGGAAGGCTGCAAAAAGGTCTGGCTCTGCAATAGTGATGCACTACAACTCCCACCAGACAACCTGTAAAATGCACACGGTCAGAGGTAGCCCTAAGAAGGACCGTTGGGGTTCTTGTAGACAGGATCCTACACTACTACTGTCCTTGTCTCTGCACCACTTAACCTATACTCCGTATTACAGACTGCAGACTTAGAACGCTATAGCTGTAATAGCCTGCACAGCCCGAGATGAAAAAAAAATATTTTGGTGCAAAACTGCTCCCAGCAGCCACAACAGTAATGCACATGGTCAGATGTGTCCCTGAGAAGTACCGTTGGGGTTCTTGAGGACAGGATCCTACACTAACACTCTCCCTATAGCAGCAGCAGCACTCTCCCTGATCTCTCGCAGTGTGTGTCTGAGGCGAGCCGCGGGCGGGACCGCTTTAAATACTTAGCGGTCACTTGATCTCACCAGCCACTCACTGCAGGGGGGTGGGATAGGGCTGAAACGTTACAGGAGGAAGTTTTAATGCCTTCCCTGCATGTCTATTGGCCAGAAAATGGCGCTAAACATGCAGGGAAGGAAATAGAATTGACTCGCGTACCAGAGCACCGCGTGGTGCTCATCTCGAGTAACGAGCATCTCGAGTACCCTAATGCTCGAACGAGCAGACGGCTGTCTAAGCGCTGCGGAATATGTTGGTGCTATACAAATAAAATTTATTATTATTATATTCCAGGACTGGGTGTGGGGGGGTCTCAATGGAGGGGACCTCTCATAGAAGTGTTAAAAACTACATTTGAAGAGGAGAATGCTCTACTTCTGAATGAAGTGCAGGATAAAGTTTTTATAATCATTTCACTGTAACACAGAAGCAGAGGGTCCGGGAATATGATTCTCAGACGGTCATCCTTGTGTAAGGTGTATGTTGGAGTTTTTTTGCAGTCGTCTTTCGTACCTCTAGCTGTGGATTGTAGGTCACTACTAGAGGCACATGTCTGTTTCCTTCCTTCTCTGTGTATTGGGGTAGTTGATTCCTGGGTATCCTGGTGGCTCTGGTAATTTAGTCATCACTTGAGGTGGGATGGGGGCCCTGATTTATAAATATCCCTTTTAGATGGTATAGATTTTCCTCTCTGTCTGTTGGGTTGGAGCAGATCTAATGGCCTGGCTATAGACGATGGACTTTTTGATGTGTTTAGGATGGTAACTGGCCCATCTGAGGTATGTTGGCCGATCAATCGGTTTCCAGGATAGGGATGTCTGTATTGAGTTGTTTGAAATTTTTATGGTGGTGTCCAAAAAGTTAATTTCTGTATATGAGCAGCTTAATGTCAGCTTTATGGTGGGATGGAATGTATTTAATCTCTCATGGAATTTTATTAGTTCTTGTTCGGTGTTGGTCCGGATGATTATGATGTCATCCATCAGTGTAGCGGAAGTAGGCCAATGGTTTGGAGTATAGGGTCTGACTCCTCCCACACAGGTGACTGATCACATGATGGTAACATCATCACAGGTCATGGAAGCTGTTGTGGGCTCTGCAGGTGGAGGTCTGTGTATCCCTCATGGCAGGTTATTATTAACCCTTCACTCCCTGTGTGAGATAAGACGTCCTGGCGGCTGTGAGGTGACTGATAGCTGCGATTTTCCTCCTCTTCTGTCCTAGTTCAGTAGCTGCTCTGTGTTCCTCAGTAGACAGGCGCCATCTAGTGGAGGACAGCGCCCACTACAGATATGTATGACCTCCTATACAACATAGCAGATACTACTACACACTACACTCATGTTCAGGCCTTCCAAAAAAGTGCCTACAAAATCTGTACTTTAAGCCTTCAGGGTCGCAGCCTAGTCATATACATAACCCCTTGACAGCCCAGGACATAAATGTTCCCGTGAACGAGTGTATATGTACGTTGTATGGGAGGTGAGGTGTCAGAACCTGAGCCCACACCATCCGCAGGGGGAGTCGGCTGCGACTGACAGCTGGCCTCCTGCTGCAACAGCGGGGATCAGTGAGCACACCTCACTAGTTCTATGGATCAATATTATTATAATTATACCAGATTTACAGACCTTTTTATGTGCTGCTACATTTTGTACACTTTAAAAAATTAAAAATAAAATTATATTTGCATTGCTGCATCCAAGACCAATAAAAAATGTTATTTTCCCACCAACAGCTGTTTGAGATCTTGGTTTCTTGCGGGACGAGTTGTTTCCACTGGTGCCATATGGTAGATTTGACTTTTTAATCACTTTTTATTATGTTTTTCCAGGAGAAGATAACCGAAAAACAGCAATTCTGTTTTTATTCATACAGCGTTCCCCGTGTGGTATCAGTAACAGGCTTGTTTTGTTGTTTGGGTCAATAAGATTACAGCAGTAGCAAATTAATATTTTATTTGGCTTTTGCAATAAAAACACTTTACAAAAATTGTATTTGCACCAACATATGCCAAAATCTACGAGATGTATACTTCTCACAGCGCGACAGGGTCGTGGTATAACGGCCGGTATGCGGAGACGGACTGGTGGCACAATGTCAGCCCAAGAAGCATTATGACAGTTCGGGGCATATCTCTGTTATCCATTAGGGTTCTCCCACAGTTACAAATGGTACATTATTAGAGATGAGCGAACCTACTCGTTTCGAGTAATTACTTGATCGAGCACCGCGATTTTCAAGCACTTCCGTACTCGGGTGAAAAGATTCGGGGGGCGCCGGGGAAAGCGTGGCGGAGCGGGGGGTAGCAGCGGGGAACAGGGGGGAGCCCTCTCTCTCTCCCTCTCCCCCCCCACTCCCCGCTGCAACCCACCACTCACCCACGGCGCCCCACGAATCTTTTCGCCCGAGTACGGAAGTACTCGAAAATCGCGGCGCTCGGGAGAAAAAGGGGCGTGGCCGAGTACGCTCGCTCATCTCTATTCATTATGAGTCATGTGTGGGGATTCCCTTAGGTGTTTTGAGTTCTCCCTGGCTGGCCTATCTACTATAGTGGGTTTATATATTTCAGCCCGGCTCCCACAGGGGGACTATTTTTCATCTAAAGTTGGTCTGGTCCATATCTTTCAGGTTGCTGTCATCGGGCCTGACTTAAGTAGTTGGTGTATTTGTATGTATATATTGCTTTTGCCATTTTTCCTGCCGTGTCTATTGTTATTTCCACCTAGGGAGAACTAGGTAGCCCATGTACGGGACGCTCTTATCGGTGCGATCACCCACTTTAAAACAGAACGTCCCTGTTTTCTCTCTTAGTTGTGTTTGGGGGTGTTTTTTGTGTTATACATGGGACTTGTGTTTATTCATCCATATTGTCGTCTAGCTGGGAGATACATCCTTCAGACTCACTGATGTGACCCCTAAGGTTCTGCATATCTTGCTGTATAAGACCCACATCAATATTAATTTTCTCAACTTTTGACAGTCAAGGATGTTGTACAAGATTGTGTAGCTTCCACCAACTGAACTGAGACATGACGCAGGTTCCATCGGGGATGGGAGGGAGGTCCAGTCAGATATTGGTGGAAAAGAAATGCAAAACATAATATAGAAAGCGCCACAGGGATCCAGCATCACAAGGATACAATCAGTATATATGCCCAGGGTGTGGTAGAAATACTACAGGGAAGCCACAATTATTCCAGCAATGTCTTCACCCAGGTCACTCTGATCCTCTTGTCTTCAAAAGGAGAGCTGCTGAAACACTGGGGGGTTTCTTAATAATAAGAGCTCCCCCGGATGAAAAAGGAGACACAGAAAACAACCATCAAAAAAAAGGTCCTGTGCTCTCGGAGTGCTGATAAAGGAATGCAGAAACCACATCGTCAGCCAGAATAAAGGAATTTCCACGTCTTACCCTGACTGACGACGTGGTTTCTGCATTACCTAGGACACTTCAAGGAGGAGGCTTCTGTAACTTACACCCCCCATCCTCCTAAGTAAGTTTTGTTTGACTATTCATTACATAGTAACATAGTTCGTAAGGCTGAATGAAGACAATGTCCATCTAGTCCAGCCTGTCTAACCTCCTGTTTTGTTGATCCAGAGGAAGGCAAAAAAAAAACAAGAGCAGAAGCCAAATAGCCCTTTTGGGGAAAAAAATTCCTTCCCAACTCCCTAATGGCAATCAGACTGTTCCCTGGATCAACCCCTAATAGTTCCTACCTGCCTGTATACCCGGATTAACAAATAACCTTAGATTTATAGCCTATAATATCCTTCCTCTCCAGAAAGACATCAAGTCCCCTTTTAAACTCCTCTAAGGATTTTGCCATCACTATGTCCTCAGGCAGAGAGTTCCACAGTCTAGCTGCTCTAACAGTAAAGAACCCCTTTCTATGTTGGTGATGAAACCTGCTTTCCTCTAAACGTAGCGGATGCCCTCTTGTTACCGTCGCAGTCCTGGGTATAAACAGATCACGGGAGAGATCCTTGTATTGTCCCCTCATGTACTTATACATGGTTATTTGGTCGCCTCTTAACCTTCTTTTTTCTAGAGTAAATAATCCCAATTTGGATAGCCTTTCTGGGTATTCCAGTCCTATCATTCCATGTATTAGTTTAGTTGCCCTTCTTTGAACCCCCTCCAGTGCTGTAACATCTTTCCTGAGCACCGGTGACCAGAACTGTACGCAGTATTCCATGTGAGGCCTGACAAGTGCCCCATATAATGGAAGGATAATGTTCTCGTCCTTCGCCCCTATACCTCTTTTAATGGATCCCAAAACGTTATTTGCCTTTGCAGCAGCTGACTGGCATTGGTTGCTCCAGTTTAGTCTACAATCCACTAGTACCCCCAGGTCTTTTTCCATTTCACTTTTCCCTACCGGTACCCCATTAAGTGAATATTGGTAACATCCATTCTTGCTACCCATGTCCATAACCTTACATTTATCAACAATGAACTTCATTTGCCATTTTTCTGCCCAAGCCCCCAGCTTATCTAGGTCAGTTTGTAGTCGCACATTGTCCTCCATTGCATTAATTATATTGTATAATTTTGTGTCATCTGCAAATATTGATATTTTACTGTGCAGCCCCTCTATCAGGTGGTTGATAAATATATTGAACAGAATGGGGCCCAATACTGAACCTGTGGCACCCCACTAGTGACTGTGGCCCAATCAGAATATGAACCATTTATTACCACTCTCTGCTTTCTATCATTGAGCCAATTTTTAACCCAATTACACACGTTTTCACCCAATCCGATCTGTCTCATTTTGTATATTAGCCTATTATGTGGCACGGTGTCAAACGCTGTAGAGAAGTCCAGATATACGAGATCAATAGACTCTCCCAGGTCTAGCCTAGAGCTTACTTCATCGTAGAAACTTATCAGATTTGTCTGACATGAGCGACCCTTCATGAATCCATGCTGGTGAGGAGTTATTCCCTTGTTCTCCTTGAGGTGCTCATCGATGGCGTCTCTCAGAATCCCCTCGAAAATTTTTCCCGTTACTGAGGTGAGACTTACCGGCCTGTAGTTACCAGGCTCACTTTTGGTCCCCTTTTTATAAATTGGAACCACGTTGGCAATGCGCCAATCCAATGGTACAACACCGGTCTTGATAGTGTCTAGAAATATTAGGTATAGTGGCCTAGCTATTTCATCACTTAGTTCCCTTAGTATCCTTGGGTGTATTCCATCTGGGCCTGGCGATTTATCGATTTTAATCTTCTTTAACCTGTTCCGCACTTCCTCCTGCGTTAGGTATGACATATTTTGTGAGGGGTTTATTTTATTCCCCTGTATCTCGTGTGGCATTTCCTTTTCGCTTGTGAATACGCTTGAAAAGAAACTATTTAATAGATTTGCCTTCCCTCCATCATCTTCAATGATTCCTCCTGCATTATTTGTTAAAGGGCCAGCGCTCTCCCTGCAAATTCTTTTGCTGTTAATATAGTTGAAAAATAGCTTCGGGTTGTTTTTGCTCTCTTTGGCGATCCGTCTTTCTGCCTCCTCCTTAGCAATTTTGATCATATCTTTGCAAATTTTGTTTTTTTCCCTGTATGATTTTAGCGCTTCTTCGCTGCCTTCTTGCTTTAGTAGTTTGAACACTTTCTTTTTATCGTTTATTGCCCCTCTTACCGTCTTGTCGAGCAACATTGGTTTCCTTTTAGTTGAGATTCTTTTATTTTTAAAGGGAATGAACTGCTCACATGAGGTGATTAGGATCCTTTTGAACTTTTCCCATTTGTCCTCCGTACTGGCATTTTTGAGGATGTTGTCCCAATTAATGTTACCGATAGTAGTTCTAAGCTCATCAAATTTTGCTTTACTAAAGTTTAGTTTCTTTGTCGCTCCCTGATAAGGCTTCTTATTGAATGACAGCTGGAAGTTGATTATATTGTGGTCACTGTTCCCCAAGTGCCCCTCAACCTGTACCCCCTTTATTCGGTCCGGTTTGTTAGTTAGTACTAGTTCCAGAATGGCCTTCCCTCTTGTTGGTTCCTGCACCAGTTGGTTCAGGTAATTATCTTTAATTACTCTCAATAACTTATCACCCTTGTGAGATTTGCAGGTTTCGTTTTCCCATGTTATATCTGGGTAATTAAAGTCCCCCATGATAATTACTTCATTGCGCTTTGACACCTCTTCTATCTGCCTAAATAGTAAGTTTTCAGTTTCTTCTGTTGCTTTTGGTGGTCTATAGAAAACCCCTATCAGGATTTTGTTATTTTTTCTTCTCTGTATTTCTACCCATAGAGATTCCACCTGTTCCTCTCCTACCCGTATGTCCTCCCGTAGTCTCGAATTTAAGTTCGATTTGACGTACAGACATACCCCTCCCCCAATTCATTGGCTGATTCTATATTGTGTCACATTCCTTCATCAGCACTCCGAGAGCGGAGGACCTTTTCTTGATTGGTGGAAGAGTGTCAGTGCTCCTGCACACTGGTGAGGATGATATTGGGCCATGATTCATGGCCTGATATCGCCCTCGCAGTCCTTCTGAAAACCTCTGGATGTGAGGTGTTTTCACAAAGTAAGAGCTTCTCATCACTGCAGGGGTTTCCTTCATCTCTGCCACGGTTGTCACAGCTGCAGCAGGAGATTGTGATGTTCTTACATTGTTTTCAATGGGGCTGGAGAGGAGGCAGTAATACTCTGGCCTTGGCTGCATGTGTTCTCTCCGGGAAAACGTTTGGTAAGTGCGGCCGTGACAAATCATCATTTTACCCTCCCAGCTCCCCATGTATGTCACTTGTCCGTGGTCTTCCTATGGGATGCTGCACTGGTAATATTGGATGTTAAGTAAGTATGGTCCCAGTATCAAGTACACCATGGTATACCACCGTATCCCGCAGCAGGAGCAGAGGGACTGGGAAGGTAGGAGGAATTCCCCATCTCCATGAATGTGCAGTTCCTGTGGTTTGCGCCAACCAGAAACGGCAGCTCCCGCTTGGAAGGTCAGCAAAGTAGTCTGAGTGTGTTTCGGATCGGAATGTGCGGGCTGGGTAGTGTACGGACAGGAGGGAAGTGATGTAAGGTGGCGCAGCACCATGGAGAGCTTTGTGTGTGAGTGTAAAAGTAGTTCTGCAGTGGATGGGCAGCCAATGTAGTAACTGGCATAATGCGGAGGCTGGATAGAAAAATGAGACTACCTGCTGCGTTTAGTATGGATTGGAGAGGAGAGAGTCTGGTGCGGGGAAGGTTAATGAAGAGCGAGTTGAGGTAGTCAAGTCGGGAGTGGATGATGGCGACAACAAGTGTCTTTAGCATGTCCGTCGTGAGGAACGGACGGATTTTAGCAATATTTCTGAGGTGTAAGTGGCATGTTCAGGCCAGAGATTGGATGTAGAGGGTAAAGGAGAGGTCAGAGTCCAGTATGACCCCAAGGCAGAGGGCATGCTGTCTGGGGGTATGATGGTGCCAGACACTAGAATGGAGATGTTATGGGGAGGTCGGTTGGAGGGCAGAAAGACCAGGTCAGTTTTAGAAGGATTAAGTTAGAGAAAAAGGGAGGAAATAATATTGGAGACAGCGGACAGTCTGATGTTTTAAAGGAAGGGCTCAGAGATGTCACGGGAGGAGGTATATAGTTGGGTGTCATCAGCATAGAGATGGTATTGGAGGCCGAATTTGCAGATGGTTTGTATATGTCCATATGTATAAAATGAAGAAAGGGAATAGATGGAGACAGAGCAGGACAAAAACACAAACAAACAAGACAAAGTCAGGAGTATGTCAGAACAATGGACAGGACAGCAGTAGTCTAAGGTCCATAAATGGAAGGCACAAAAGAAACACTCAGAAGCTCCATGGCAAAAATACCCTAACCACTGAGCACAGCCAGCAAACAAATGTATTATCAGCATTCTGTGCCAAGAGGAGCAAAAAAAGTGAGTTTAACGTAAAAAGAATTTTTATTTTAATAAAAAAAGGAAAAAAAGACACATAATGGATATCATCAGGTTTATAAGCACCCAAGCTGCAACAATATTGCATTCATTTATCTTTCATGGTAAATGACGCAGATTTTGTAAAACAGAGCCAGTGTTAGAATTATTGTTTTTCATAAATCTGCCTTCCAAAAAAAGGAAAAAAAAAACAACACAATTTAAAGCAATGAAACCAAAACAAAAACACATGTAACCAAAAATGATACCAGTAGAATCTGCAACATGTCATGCAAAAAATACCTTCTAGAGCTTCGCTGGTATAATATTACGTCCGTGCAGAGCGATAACGCATCGCAGCCAGCATGGTCACATGAATAAACACCAGTAAGTCCCACGTATAACACAAAAACCATCAAGCACAACCAAGAGTGAAAAAGGGGAAATCTAGCCCTATCAGCAGGAAGAGGGGTAACACCCGCCTAAGGCGGGATGATCACCACAATAAGAGTGTCCTGTACATGGGCCACTTAGTTGTCACTAGGCAGAAATAACAGACACAGCAGGGACAATGGCAAAAGCTATAATATATATATATATATATATTAGTGAGGGATTAGCGTTTAGGATCGGTAGCAACCTGGGCATAAGCAGTCAGAGACAGTGACACATAGGATAAAGTCTTTAGTCCAGGCTTTGCCTGGGTTTATTTCCAAGCAAACAAAAGCAAACTACAGCCTTAACATCAGGCAAACATAACATAAATCCTGCTCGTCTGAGCACTTACTATACATGTAGCGTCCCTGTCTACACACTGGTAACAATATAGCTCCTGCACACAGCCAGCCAGGACTCTCAGACCTGCAAAGGTCTCAGCTCTCCTGCTGGCCCTGTAGGACCAGGCTTTATATGGCCTGGTACCAGCCCCACCTGGTACGTGGGAGTGACCATCCCACCCTTCACTTGGGTCACTCCAGAAAAGCCGGCCCGGATTATGTGGCTTGAAGCCACTTACATACTACAACATGTTAGTGGCTTAATGCTACTAACACAATACTGCCGGCTTCCTCCACCGAGCCCAGGCTGCTCGGTGGCACGCATCTGCCCAAGCGCTCCCCAAGGCAGCATAGGAGAGCATCCTAGGCGAGACATACCTTCCCCTCCAGCACCTTGCCGGTCACCGTCTCACATACCCTCCCCCTCTGTTCGAGCCTGTGGGGTCGGACACCTTTAGCCGCCATGCAATGCGTCCTTGACAAGGCATCGGCATTGCCCTGTAGCTTTCCTGCCCCGTGTTCTACCGAAAAACTGAAGTTTTGTAGTGTCAGGAACCACCTGGTGACTCTGGCGTTCCTCTCTTTTGTCTGTGACATCCAGGTTAAGGGGGAGTGGTCTGTGATCAGCCTGAAGTGCCGACCTAGCAGGTAATATTTTAGGGATTCCAGGGCCCACTTGATGGCTAGGCACTCCCGTTCAACAATACTGTAATTTTTTTCCGGCGGCGTGAGCTTCCTGCTCAGATAAATTACGGGATGTTCCTCTCCTTTTACTTCCTGGGACAGAACTGCTCCCAGTCCCACATCGGACGCGTCTGTTTGGACAATAAATTCTCGTTTAAAATTGGGTGTGACTAACACTGGACGTCTACAGAGGGCCCGTTTTAATTTTTAGAACGCCTTTTCTGCGTCAGGGTTCCGCTTGACCATGACTGACTTACTGTTCTTGGTCAAGTCGGTTAGGGGCGCTGCTATGCTAGCAAAGTTTTTCACGAACCGCCTATAGTACCCTACAATGCCTAAAAAGGCTCTCACCTGCTTTTTAGTTGTGGGTTGTGGCCAGTTCTGAACGGCTTCAACTTTATTGACCTGGGGTTTTATAATACCCCTACCTATTATATACCCCAGGTATCGGGCTTCTTCAAGACCCAGGGCGCACTTCTTTGGGTTTGCTGTGAGCCCTGCTTTTCTAAGGGAGTTCAGTACGGCCTGTACCTTGGGTAGATGGCTGTCCCAGTCTTCGCTAAAGATGATGATATCATCTAAATATGCTGAAGCATATTGCCGATGGGGTTTGAGTATGACGTCAATCAATCTTTGGAAGGTTGCTGGGGCTCCATGCAAACCGAAGGGTATGCAGATGTACTGAAACAACCCTTCTGGTGTGGCAAACGCAGTCTTTTCTTTCGCGCTCTCTGTAAGGGGAACCTGCCAGTAGCCTTTAGTAAGGTCGAGAGTGGAAAAGTACCTGGCATGACCCAGTCTCTCAATCAACTCGTCCACTCTCGGCATTGGGTATGCGTCAAATTTCGACACGTCGTTTAGCTTCCGGAAGTCGTTACAGAAGCGCAGAGAGCCATCAGGTTTTGGTATCCGCACGATAGGGCTGGACCATTTGCTTTTCGACTCCTCAATTACTCCGAGGTCTAGCATTTTCTTGACCTCCTCTGAGATGGCTCGTCTGCGGGCTTCTGGAACCCTGTACGGTTTCAACTGAACCTTTACCCCTGGTTCAGTTATAATGTTGTGTTTTATGACACCAGTACGCCCTGGTATATCAGAGAACACATCTGAATTACGCTGTATAAATTCCCTCGACTCTTGTTGTTGGGATTTGGACAGGGACCCTGATACACACACCTCTGGGACCGTACCATGGGGGGTGCTCACTGCAGTCAGGGCTTCTCTGTCCTTCCATGGCTTAATTAGGTTTACATGGTACAACTGTTCTGGTTTTCGCCTACCTGGCTGGTATACCTTATAATTTACCTCTCCGACTTTCTCAATTATGTCATAGGGCCCTTGCCATTTTGCTAGGAATTTACTTTCTAGGGTGGGCACCAACACTAGTACCCGATCCCCAGGGTTGAAGGTTCTCACCTTGGCGGACCGGTTATATACCCGGCTTTGGGCTTCTTGAGCCTGCTGTAAATGTTCTTTAACAATGGGCATGACCGCCGCAATTCGATCTTGCATGAGGGAGATGTGTTCAATAACACTCCTGTAGGGGGTGGACTCGTGCTCCCAGGTCTCCTTAGCTACATCAAGGAGCCCTCGGGGATGTCTACCATACATTAATTCAAAGGGAGAGAACCCAGTGGAGGATTGTGGGACTTCACGGATTGAGAACATCAAATATGGCAGCAGACAGTCCCAGTCCTTCCCATCCTTATTGACTACCTTTTTTAGCAGGCTTTTCAGGGTCTTATTAAATCTCTCAACCAGACCATCCATCTGTGGGTGGTACACCGACGTCCGTAAGTGCTTAATATTCAGCAGCTTACACAATTCCTTCATGACCTTTGACATAAAGGGGGTTCCTTGGTCAGTCAGGATCTCTTTTGGTATGCCTGTGCGGGAGAACATGTGAAGTAGTTCCTTTGCAATACCCTTGGATGACATATTGCGTAAAGGAACGGCTTTGGGGTAACGGGTGGCATAGTCTACAACCACTAATATATGTTGGTGACCCCGGGCAGACTTTACCAAGGGCCCAACTAGGTCCATAGCGACCCTCTCAAACGGCACCTCTATGATGGGCAAGGGCACTAAGGGGCTCCGGTAATGGGGCATAGGAGCTGTTATCTGACACTCCGGGCACGACTCACAGTAACGTTTTACATCACCATGTACCCCTGGCCAGAAAAAACGCTGAAGGATGCGTTCCTTAGTCTTTTCGCTCCCGAGATGACCTCCCAGCACATGCTTGTGCGCTAGGTCTAAGACCATCCTGCGATAAGACTGAGGTACCACCAGCTGCTCCACAACCTCCCCACGGACCTTGTCAACCTGATACAACAACTCTTGATTGACTGCCAGGTGTGGAAACAGCATCAGCCCCCGAGAATTGAGGCTCCCCATTTAGTACTTTAACATTTTCCCTGGCCTTTACTATGGTGGGGTCTCGGAGCTGCTCAGTTCCGAAATTGGCACGGGAGACCTCTAAGTCAGGCATCGCAACCACTTCGTCCTGTACCTCTGTCTCATCTGCTAGTACTGTTAAGGGAAAGTTATCCCCATCCTCTGGGGTCACCCCTACTGCTGGAACCGTACCCTCAGGGTCAAACGGTTCTGGACACACATCATGCACAGTTGTATTATCATGAACCTTATTTACAGACGACCCTCGGTGTCGCCACAAGTCCCAAAATAGGGGAAAGTCTCTCCCGAGGATCACGGTGTGCATTAAAGATTTCACGACGCCCACCTCATGGGTGGCAAGTCCACACGGAGTATCAAGTCTTACGAGGGCAATAGGATACTCCTTGGTGTCCCCATGCACACAAACAACCCCCATGCGACGGCCGGTGAAGGTTGTGGGGTCGACCAGGCTGGAGTGCACCAGCGTAACCAAGCTCCCTGAGTCCAGTAGAGTTGTCACCGCAAAGTCATTCACCTTTAGGTGACATAATGGTCGATCAGTCTCTGACGCAGTCTCTGCAGAACATACTGGCCGTGCGAACATCGACCTCCTCCGTCTGAGCACTTACTATACATGCAGCGTCCCTGTCTACACACTGGTAACAATATAGCTCCTGCACACAGCCAGCCAGGACTCTCAGACCTGCAAAGGTCTCAGCTCTCCTGCTGGCCCTGTAGGCCCAGGCTTTATATGGCCTGGTACCAGCCCCACCTGGTACGTGGGAGTGACAATCCCACCCTTCACTTTGGTCACTCCAGAAAAGCCGGCCCGGATTATGTGGCTTGGAGCCACTTACATACTACAACATTTTAGTGGCTTAATGCTACTAACACAATACTGCCAGCTTCCTCCACCGAGCCCAGGCTGCTCGGTGGCACGCATCTGCCCAAGCGCTCCCCAAGGCAGCATAGGAGAGCATCCTAGGCGAGACATACCTTCCCTCCAGCACCTTGCCGGTCACCGTCTCACAATATATATACACACACACACACACATACATACAAATACACCAACTTCTCATTTCAGGCACGATGACAGCAACTTGAAGGATATGGGCCAGACCAACTTCACCAACTTCAGATAAATATTCGGCATCCTTTATATAAACCCCACTATAGTAGATTGGCCAGCCAACACCTAAGGGGATCTCCAATGAACCTTTTATAACTGCAGGAGAACCCTAATGGATAACAGACATATCAGTGTCATAAGGCAGCTCGGATTGACATTGTGCCACCATCACAGCCGTTATTCCACGACCTGGTCGCGCCATGATAATTAGAGATCTTGCAGATTGTGGAATAAGTTGATACAAATACAATTTTATTTTCTTAAAGTGTTGTGCAAAGATGGCAACACACAAAACGATGTATACGTTTGGTATCATTATAATCGTATCGATCCATAGAATAAATGTGACATGTCAGCTATACTCTGCAGTGAATGTCAGAAAGTAAAAAAAATATGCAACTTCTGTTACTTTCACATTATGTTATCATTATGTTTAACCTAAAGTGGTGCCATTATAATTACATCTACACCTGACAAGCCCGTCTGTAAACATGGCAACGAAAGCATAAAACACATTACGGCTCTTGGAGCAGAATGATGAAAAGAGCGAGAAGAAAAAAGGTTTGTTTTTTTAAAATCTCAAAAAAGAAATAAAATTAAAAATAGGCACATCTTTTAGCAGTCCGTGTACAAGGAAAATCCCATTTGCACATGATGATGCACATTAAGGCCTCCTTCATGCAGGTGTTTGCAGTAAAGGCAGTGCTTTTCAACAATACATTTACTGCAGTTTCATCAGCGCTGTCATGCGTTATGCCAGCGTTTTGGCATATCTTGCAGGTATTGGATTTTCAAGACCACGCCTCCAGCAAGAGCTTGTTCTGATTGAATGGCTGTGATTGGTGCATCCAGCGCTGGCAAGGATTGGCACTGGATTAGCCAATCAGAGCAACTTCTTGCTTGAGGCGGGGTCTTCAAACTAGCAAAAGATTTTTCAGGGAGAAAGTTCTTGCTTAAGCCTTGCATATATTCTTTGTGTGCTGCTGGCTAAACCAGTCTCTGCTATTCTGCGTATTTTAATATTGTTGTGGAAATTCCAGTCTTCCAAATCGGCCATTTTGCTTTTTACTGCCTCAAGCTCCTTTTCTAACCTGTAGTGATCATCCATCAGGTTGTTGTGCGAACTGGTCACTTCGCCCATTTTGTATATCATTTCTATGAGGAGTTAATGGATGTATGCATAGCTTTCAGCTCTCTCTGCAGAGACCTCTTCAATGCTAGGGTGATCTCCCTTATAAAACATTGTGATGCTGCTTTGTTTGTGCAGTTAATGTTAAGTATTGGGTCTCTATCTTGAACTCTTTCCCTTGTTGCTCTCTCCTCACATTCTGCATGAGTTGTATGTGTCTCACTTCTCTGTGTATCTCCATGGGAAGCTTCTTCCCCTCCTCCCTGTGGTGCTGTCGGTGCCCTTTCTTTAATGGGGTTCAGGGATTGTGCATCCTCAGCTCCTCCCTTATCCTTTCTTCTTTGTTGCCAGCACCCTCCCGCTTTCTCTCCTCTTTGTGCGGCTGGCAATATTACACTGGTTTTGGGAGGGAGTCCCTTTCCTGCTACTCCTCTCTCCTCACTACCACCTTCCTCCCCTCCCCCCAGAAGCACTGTGGGCGTCATCTTGCATATGGGGCTCAGAGGATTTACAGCTTCTCTGAAGCTCCCTTTTTCTGCTCTGCTTCCCCAGTTCTCTCTCTGTGTGGGAGGGGAGGGGGAAATCGGGGAAGCCAGCTTATCCTGTTCTCATTAAAGGAAATCCCCAGAGACTGCCACCTCCAGAATCTTCCCCTGGCCTGCAACTGTAGCTTGCACCGCCGGCTCTACTCTAGGGTCTTCACACCGGAAAGAACTCTGTTAGTCTCCGTGGTCCTTCCTACATCGGTCTCATCTTTTTTTCCTGCCTGACGGTGAGTTCAAAGTCCTTCTTTGCTTTTGTTTAGTAGCCTTGCGAGGTCACTGTCAGCGATGCTCAGTTTTCCGTGTCTGCTCCCGCCGCCATCCAGGCCACGCCCCCTCCCTTCAGTGAGTTTTTTGATGTCTAAGAAAATCTGATTTCTGGGTAAAAGATTTATCACATTCTGAACATGAAAATGGCTTCTCCCCTTTGTGAGTTCTCTGATGTATGACAAAGTTTGATTTCTTTTTAAAGCATTTCTTACAGTCTGAACATGAAAATGGGTATATCGCCGTGTGAGTTCTTTGATGTTTAAGAAAATCTGATTTGTGGGTAAAAGATAGCTCACATTCTGAACATATAATTGGCTTTTTCTTTGCATGAATTGTCTGATGTCTGACAAGGCTTGATTTCTCTTTAAAACATTTCTCACAAACTGAACATGAAAATGGCTTATCCCCTGTGTGAGTTCTCTGATGTGCAACAAGGTGTGATTTGTAAGAAAAGCATTTTCCACATTCTGAACATAAAAATGGGTTCTCTTCTGTGTGAGTTTTCTGATGTGCGACAAAGTGTGGCTTATAAGAAAAGCATTTTCCACATTCTGCACATGAAAATGGCTTCTCTCCTGTGTGAATTCTCCAATGTCTGATAAGTTGGGGTTTCTCTCTATAACATTTCCCACATTCTGAACATGAAAATGGCTTCTCTCCAGTATGAGTTTTCCCATGACTGACAAGTTCTACTTTGTTTCTATGACATTTCCCGCATTCTAAACATGAAAATGGCTGCTCTCCTGTGTGAATTCTCTGATGTTGGACAAGTTGCAATTTCATTCTAAAACATTTCCCACATTCTGAACATGAAAATGGCTTTTCTCCTGTGTGAATTCTCTGATGTTGGACAAGTTTTCTTTTCTCTCTAAAACATTTCCCACATTCTGAACATGAAAATGGCTTCTCCCCTGTGTGAGTTCTCTGATGTATGACAAGATATAAATTACATGTAAAACATTTCCCACATGCTGTACATGAAAATGGCTTCTCTCCTGTGTGATTTCTCTGATGTATGACAAGTTGTGAATTCTGTTTAAAACATTTCCCACATTCTGAACATGAAAATGGCTTCTCCCCTGTGTGAGTTCTCCAATGTCTGATAAATTCTCTTTTGTTTCTAAAACATTTCCCACATTCTGAACATGGAAATGTCTTCCTCCCTGTGTGAGCTCTTTGATGTTTTCCCCTTTTGTGACTTTTCTTCTGCTTATCAGTCTCAGATGAATCAGATGATGGGAGCTGTATAAGAGGATCAGATGATAGATCTTTGCTGTGAAGGGCTGTGATTATATCTGGGATATTGGCAGATTCTTCATACATATCTTGTGTGATACCACAATCCTCTGTTTTACAATTTGCGGATATCAGATACCCCTCCAAGCTCCCGATATCGTCATCTGGCAAGAATAAAGCTGATTTTACTATTTTATTAATCAAAAAACCTTAAAATTTATATAATTATTTTTAACATTTCTATTTAAACATTTGATTGCAAATTACAAGTCACCTAGTATTTAGTAACTAAGATAATGGTGAAAAAACAGATCACAATCTAACAGTAAACCTCACAGTGAGGACCAGTAAATCATGATGTTTGGCCACAGGATGTTCTTTTGCAGTTTGCTTCTTCTGTGGTGAAGCCTCTATTTTCATAGGTTCATGTATCAGTGTACTTGTCACCACTATTCTAGTAAATGCTCAGTGGAGAATCATAAGTGTTCCTGTGAGTCAGTGCTATGAGGTGGTGTCCATCTCACACACTCCCTGACACATGCATGCAATTTATCATTCAGATTACAAGTGAGAAGTAATTGTATTCATTTGAAGCTAATACAAAATAGGGTGATAAAAGGAAAAACTTAGAATAACATTATTATCTGTGTTTCTGGTGTTGGTCAAAAAAAACCTGCACAAACGACAACCCTAAGAACCTAATGTGTTAATCTGACCTTATAAGTAACTAATTGTGTCGGTCAATCAATCAATTTGGGGGATTTGAAAAAAAATGGCATTCAAAAGATTTTAAAGCACCGCCCTCCACAAGCCTCGGGTTCCTGTCCATGAAAGATCACCAAGCTCAAAGTACATAAGAGGAGGATTTTTGCCTTACCATAAAATCCCTTACTCATAGCATACATTGGGGACACAGGACCATGGGTGTAGGCATAACACTAAGACGAAAAAAAAAGTTGGCTCCTTCTATGCCGGTCATACCAGCACTTGGCTTAATAGTCTGTAGGACAACAGTAGAAACACAAGCTTCAAAGTAACCAATGTCAAAAGAAGAACAAACTCAAAATATGCTACAACTCAGAAGGGCCCAGTAAGAGGAGAAAAAAATGGGTGGATGCTGTCCCTCAATAAAGACTACAAGAAAGGATTTTACAGTAAGACAAAATACTCTCTTCTTAGTTGTTTCCTTGGGGACACAAGATTATGTCAGACTCTACCCTCCCCAATCCATCCTGAATGCGGCAGCCAGGCTCATCTTCCTGTCCGGCCGCTACTTGGACATCTCTGCCCTGTGCCGGTCACTGCTCTGGCTGCCCGTTAAATACAGAATTCAATTTAAATTGACTACCTTCATCCATAAAGCCCTCCACAGCGCAGCGCCACCCTACATTGTCTCTCTCATCTCAATCCATCACCCAGCCCTGGCTCTCCGCTCTGCTAACAAAACCAGACTGAGCGCCCCTTTAATTCGAACCTCTCATTCCCGCCTCCAAGACTTCTCCAGAGCAGCACCAGTCCTTTGGAATGCACTACCAAAGGCTACCCGGGCAATCCAGGACTCACAAAACTTCAGGAATGCTCAACAAAACACCCCTTCAGGGAGGCATACCACATCCCCTAAACCAAACCCCTCTGTACTTCGCCTGATAATATGCTTCCTGACCTACTGGCTGCAATCCCTGCTAGCCACCATCAACTACCCTGCAGTCATACCGATCCTGCCGTCACACAGCTAAACGTCTGACCATTGTTTATGTGTATAGCATCCCTCACTGTCCACATCTCCAGACCCTTTACCTTCTGTATCGCCCCATTAGTTGTAGTATGTAAGCTTTTTGGAGCAGGACCCTCACCCCTACTGTTTCCATCAACTGATTACTATATGTAACCGTGGTTCAGTAATGTTTGTACATTTGTCCTTCTGTATTCCCCCTTGTCTTTGTAAACGCTGTGGAATATGTTGGCGCTATACAAATAAAGATTATTATGGAATGTCCTAAAGCAGTCCCTGTGGTGGGAAACACAATGAGAATTTTCAGGTGGAATGGTGAGACACCGTTGTCTGCAAAACCTAAAGACCAAGACCCACATCTGCCAATGCAAAGGTGTGGACAGATGAACAGGTGGCAGCTCTGTAAATCTAAGAGGCTGAGGTCTGGTGCTACACTGTTCATGAACAGATAAAGGGTGTTGAAATCCTGAGGGGGGGGGGGATGTTGACCATTCAGTCGGTAAGCCCTACGAATGGCTGAGGGAATGCACCTGCATATGGTCACATTTGAATCTGGAAACCCTCTACATCAACCATCCAGAATGACAAAGAGAGAGTCTGAGTGCCTGAAGGAAGATATGGCTGCCAAATGCAGACAAATAGTCTGCACAACGTACAGTATATGTAGTGACACCTATGTGGGATGGCACGGTGAGGGACTAAAGTATGGCAATAGAAGTCCTTAGATAAGGTGGAAGCCAGAAACAACTATAGTTAAATATGAAGGCATTGGGCATAGAATCACCAAGCCCTGATGAAGAATTAGGAAGGCAGAATAGCAAGAGGGAGCTGCCAACTTAGAGACCTCCTTCATTGAGGTTATCCTAACCTAGAAGGCCGCCCTCCAAGAAATGAGCTGCGCTGTGATATTCCTCAGAGGCTTAAAGGAGATGTCCCGCGCCGAAACGGGTTTTTTTTTTTTTAACCCCCCCCCCCGTTCGGCGCGAGACAACCCCGATGCAGGGGTTAAAAAAACCACCCGCACAGCGCTTACCTGAATCCCGGCGGTCCGGCGTCTTCATACTCACCTGCTGAAGATGGCCGCCGGGATCCTCCGTCTTCGTGGACCGCAGCTCTTCTGTGCGGTCCACTGCCGATTCCAGCCTCCTGATTGGCTGGAATCGGCACGTGACGGGGCGGAGCTACACGGAGCCGCTCTCTGGCACGAGCGGCTCCATAGAAGACTGCTGAAGACCCGGACTGCGCAAGCGCGGCTAATTTGGCCATCGGAGGCCAAAAATTAGTCAGCACCATGGAGACGAGGACGCTAGCAACGGAGCAGGTAAGTAAAAAACTTTTTATAACTTCTGTATGGCTCATAATTAATGCACAATGTACATTACAAAGTGCATTAATATGGCCATACAGAAGTGTATAGACCCACTTGCTGCCTCGGGACATCTCCTTTAAAGGCGGAAGACTCGAGAGCATCAAATAACAAATTGAGCTCCCAAAGGAACATAGGAAGTGTGTACAGATGAACCGTATGTGCATCGTCTTGGAGAAACGTTTTTGACATAGGACTTTGAGGCTGAAGGCCATTGGAAAAAAATGGATAAGATAGAAAACTTATTTCAGAGAAATGAGGGCTAATTCCACATCCAGGCCAGACTGGAGGAAGGACAAGATCAGAAGGAGAGAAATCCCTAAAAGAAGGAAGAATGGGAAGCATTTAAAGAGACCAGAATGGGTGAACACAGAACTTGCACACATGTAAAGAGGAAAGAAAAATAGGTTTATCAAATGGAAAGAGGGGAGAATATCTAAAGAAGAATATAATGCGGTCTGCAGAAACTGTATGGCAAGTGTCAGAAAAGCTAAGGCCGCGCCTTATGTTGGAGAGCCTGTGGACGGGAAGGCTCTATCCTACATATCTTCTGGTCAGGCCCATTTATTATGCCATTTTGGAGAGAAACCTTCTCCCTGATAAACAAACTTGAGGAGAAAGAAATTCCTTTTAGGCCGGATACGGCTTTATTATTACTAGATCTAAAGAAATTTAAATCACCAGTTTAGTCTTATCTTATTGGTAGCCAAATTGCTCATGGCTAGGAGACGGCGAACAGCTGAAATCCCTTCCTTAAAAGAACTGATCCAAATCACCTCGGAATATAGCATTTATGAAAAAATCTTAGCCCTTAGAAACAACTCCATACAAAAATATGATGTTATGTGGAAAACGTGGATGAATATGTCTTCTAAGTTGGTTATATGTTTTATTTAGCTTACCTTAGTTTTTCCTTTTCCCCTCCCCTCCCTCCTTTTCCCCATTCTTCCATACTCCTCATAATTTTCAATTAAACGAGTCCTTGGGTCTCATAGTATTTAGTTTTTATTCAAACTGTATCACAACTTATGAAAAAACGCACAAAATCACCTGTATTTTCAAACATTGTTAAAGGGGTTGTCCCGCGAAAGTGGGGGTATACACTTCTGTATGGCCATATTAATGCACTTTGTAATGTACATTGTGCATTAATTATGAGCCATACAGAAGTTATTCACTTACCTGTTCCGTTGCTGGCGTCCTCGTCTCCATGGTGCCGTCTAATTTTCAGCGTCTAATCGCCGGATTACACACGCTTGCGCAGTCCGGTCTTCTTTTCTGAATGGGGACGCTCGTGCCGGAGAGCGGCTCCTCGTAGCTCCGCCCCGTCACGTGCCGATTCCAGCCAATCAGGAGGCTGGAATCGGCAATGGACCGCACAGAAGCCCTGCGGTCCACCGAGGGTGAAGATCCCGGCGGCCATCTTCACCAGGTAAGTAAGAAGTCACCGGAGCGCGGGGATTCAGGTAAGCACTATCCGGTTTTCTTTTTTAACCCCTGCATCGAGTTTGTCTCACGCCAAACGGGGGGGGGGGGGGGGGGGGGGGCTATTGAAAAAAAAAAAAAACCCGTTTCGGCGCGGGACAAACCCTTTAATGTAATTTCGAAAGTATGTCAAGTCATATACAGTTTTCTTAACGTGTTAAATCATATGTGATACCAAAAAAAAAAAAAACGGATTGATAAAAAAATATAAATAAATAAAAGCTAAGGCCGCCACACGGGCAACAAAGTTGCGCGATTTTGTTGCATTGCGACAATGCTACAAATCGCATGTATGAAAAGCCCATGGTTTCCTATGCATTAATTCACACATGCGATGTTTTGTAGCATGCAACAACCTGACACAAAAACCTCCTCACGGGTCCGGCGATATGCCCATGACTCATGAGGTTTGGTAGCCAATGTTTCTATATGGAGCCTTCCTCTCTATGGAAATCCTACTGTCAAAGCCTAAACTAAGCCCTAGCTGCAGGAAAAAAATAAAATTAAAAAAGTATACATCACCTTAAAAGGCCTGTCCCTAGCACTGTTTCTCTTCATCTCTTCTGGACGGGGATTGAAAAATCCCTGCCTCCTTGAAACGTCGACTGTGATTGGCTGACACTTAGCCAATTACAGCCAGCGCTTAATGAACCAATCACAGCCATTCATCAAGTGCTGGATGTGATTGGCTAAACGTCAGCCAATCACAGCCAACGCTTCCTGGAGGTGGGAATTTTTCAATCTCCGTCCGGAAGAGGTGAAAATGAGTCCCGTAGACCCCCGGAGAGCTTTTCTAAGGGGATGTATACTTTTTTCTGCAGCTGGGGCACTCTCACTATTAAGCCACAATAGGGGCTAGAGTCTGCCCCCCCCCCTAACAATTTTTACTATTGACAAAGCCTCATTAGCAAGGCACACCTTAGCTAAGCACCACACTACCTCCAACCAAGCACAATCACTACCTGCAGTTCACACCGCTGCCTCTTCTCCAGGGTTACATGCTGCCCAACCCCCCTGCACGACCCAGCATCCACAGTGCACACAAAAGGGTCCCTGCGCAGCCTTCAGCTGCCCTCATGCCACATGCTCGCTGCATAGCCACACCACCCTCATGTCTCTTTATAAGCGCGTCTGCGATAAGGAGGAACCGGAGGCACACACTGCAGAGGGTTGGCAGGGCCAGGTAGAGACCCTCTTTAAAAGGGGGGGGGGGCGATTCTCAACAGTATTGTGGGCTTCGATGAGAAATTGACGTTCAATCTTCATTCCAATCCTATGCTACCTCCGTCAGGAGTTGCAAACTTGGGCATAAAGGGGACTCAGCTACCAGCCCAGCACTTCTACACATCCCCACAATGCAGCAATAATCTGTGTGGAAAGTATGTGAGCGGGCCCTGGGTTAGCCTCTGTCCCAGCAAACACCTTATGTGGCCCAAGGTGCTGCGAGTGACATGACAATGGGGAATCTATGGGTCCACACACTACTCATTCTGTTTGGGTGTCGGATACCTCATCGACAACGCAAGAAGTAAACCATCTGCACTCTGCACCCTACCCAAGTCTGTCAGTGTTTTGGGGACAGACAGGTAAAACACCTCTATGGGAAGTCTGTGTGCACCCACAGCATGGGTGGGTCCAAGGAACTTAAAGACAGTACACATAAAGAAATCAGAGTGCCCAAACATGGCAGGCTTTCACTGCGCCCAGGACATAGGCCTCTGCACAAACCCTCAGCAATCGCGGGCATAGAGCGGACTCCGATGCTAGCGTAGCTGTGAACATCTCATTAGCACTGTATCGCTCCTCTTGTTTGTCCCAATGCAGTGCCCCGGATAGCTGTGGCAACGTGAGAGAAAATACATGTTGGCTTCAGCCCACACTCCATGCCCTAGTCAGTCTGGGTTTTTTTCATAGTGCCAGGCAGGTACAACTCCGCTATGGGAAGTCTGTGCGCACCCACAGCATGGGTGGGTCCCAGGAACCCACAGACGGTACATAAAGAAATCTCATTGCAGTGCCCCGGATAGCTGAGGTAACGTGAGAGAAAATACATGTTGGCCTCGGCACACACTCCATGCCCTAGTCAGTCTGGGTTTTTTGGGGGGCCAGATAGGTAGAACACCGCGATGGGAAAACTTAGTGCACCCATAGTATGCACAGACCCCTGTAATATTCCTGTAGCAAAGGTATAAGCAGACCCCAGTAACAGTTATGTTGCAGAAGTCAAGGGAGACCCCAGTAACATTACTGTAACAGTATAGACAGACCCCAGTAACATTTGATTAGCAGAAGTATAGTCAGACCCCTATAACATTTCTGTAGCAGAAGTATAGGCAGACCACTGTAACATTTACGTGGCAGAAGTATAGGCAGACCCCAGTAACACTTTTGTAGCAGAAGTATACACAGACCCTTGCAACATTTCTGTAGTAACAGTATAGACAGATCCCGGTAACATTTCTGTAGAAGCAGTATAAGCAGACCCCTGTAACATTTATGTAGCAGGAGAAGCATAGGCAGACCCCTGTACAATTTTTGTAGCGGCGGTATAGGCAGACCCCAGTACCATTATTGTAGTAGAAGTATAGGCAGACCCCAGTAACATTTCTGTACAGCAGTATAGGCAGACCCTTGTAGCATTTCTGTAGCAGAAGTACAGGCAGACAGCTGTAACATTTTTGTAGCAGAAGTATACGCAGAACCCTGTAACATTTATGTTGCAGACGTATTGGCAGACCCCTGTAACATTAACATGTCAGAAGTATAGGCAAACCCTAGTAACATTTCAGTAGCAGAAGTATAGGCAGACCGAAGTAACATTTCTGTTGCAGAAGTATAGGCACACCCCTGTAACATTACTGTCGCAGAAGTATAGGCAGGCAGACCCGAGTTATATTTCTGTAGCAAGGGTGTAGGCCAACCCCTGACACATTGGTGTACCATGAGTTTAGGCGAAGGCCAGAAAAATTACTTGGATTACAGTATAGGTGAGGGCCCGAAAAATTAGTGTACCAGCAGTACCAATGTACCTCTGAGAAATTTCTCAACCGAGAGGGCAGGTGAAACCCATTAATATTTTAGCTCACTGTGGCTCAATTTGTAACAGAGCCTGGAGGCAGCCCTGTTAAAAAAATTGGTTCATGTTAAAGTTTCAATGCTTTACTTAGAAACGTAGAAAAATTGTTTAAAAATAGTTAGATGAGCCTTTTGGGCCGCAGAAAAATTGGTAGTTCAGCGTGATGACATGATGTTTCAGAAGGAGGAGGACTAATATCATACACAGACTGACAAAGATAAATGTCCCTTTTTTCCCTATGATAGAGAAGAATGCTTGTATCCATGGTTGTAGCGAAAAGAATCTTTAGGTTCCGCTGCTCTCCACTGGTGGATAAGAGAAGTCTGGGGAAATCCAGGCTTTGTTCATCTTTATGAATGTAAGCAGGTTGGCACTGGCATTTGACAGGCGGGTACGCTTATCCGTGGTAATTCCCCCAGCTGCACTAAATAGCCACTCTGACAAGACGCTAGCGGCAGGGCAAGCAAGCACCTCCAGGGCATACAGCGCAAGTTCGTGCCACGTGTCCAGCTTTGAGACCTAGTAGTTGTATGGAGCAGAGGCATCACGGAAGACGGTGGTACGATCGGCTACGTACTCCCTCACCATCTTTTTACAGTGCTCCCTCCGACTCAGCCTTGACTGGGGAGTGGTGACACAGTCTTGCTGGGGAGCCATAAAGCTGGCAAAGGCCTTGGAGAGTGTTTCCCTGACTGCGCTGGACATGCTGCCTGATCTCCGCGCCTTCCCTGCTACTTGGCCCTCGGAACTGCGCCTTCTGCCACTAGCGCTGTCAGATGGGAAGTTTACCATCAGTTTGTCCACCAGGGCCTTGTGGTATTGCATCCCTCTCGAACCCCTTTCCTCTTTGGGAATGAGAGTGGAAAGGTTCTCCTTATACTGTGGGTCGAGCAGGGTGTACACCCAGTAATCCGTAGTGGCCAGAATGCGTCTAACGCGAGGGTCACGAGAAAGGCAGCCTAACATGAAGTCAGCCATGTGTGCCAGGGTACCAGTACGCAACACATCGCTGTCCTCACTAGGAAGATCACTTTCAGGATCCTCCTCCTCCACAGCCCATACAAGCTGAACAGATGAGAGGCAAGCAGCATGGGTACCCTCCGCAGTGGGCCCAGCTGTCTCTTCCCCCTCCTCCTTCAAAACACGCTATATAGACATCAGGGTGCTCTGACTATCAAGCGACATACTCTCTTCCCCGTCTTCTGTTCCGATCGCAAAGCGTCAGCCTTTATGCTTTGCAGGGAACTTCTCAACAGGCATAGCAGAGGAATGGTGACGCTAATGATTGCAGCATCGCCGCTCACTATGTGGGTAGACTCCTCAAAGTTACCGAGGACCTGGCAGATACCTGCCATCCAGGCCCACTCCTTGGTAAAGAATTGAGGAGGCTGACTTCCACTACGCTGCCCATGTTGGAGTTGGTATTCCACTATTGCTCTACACTGCTCATACAGCCTGGCCAACATGTGCAGCGTAGAGTTCCACTGTGTGGGCACGTCGCAAAGCAGTCGGTGCACTGGCAGATTAAACCGATGTTGCAGGGTCCGCAGGGTGGCAGCGTCCGTGGTGGACTTGTGGAAATGTGCAAAGACCCGGCGCACCTTGCCGAGAAGGTCTGACAAGTGTGGGTAGTTTTTCAGAAACCGCTGAACCACCAAATTAAAGACGTGGGCCAGGCATGGCACGTGCGTGAGGCTGCAAAGCTGCAGAGCCGCCACCAGGTTACGGCCGTTGTCACACACGACCATGCCCGGTTGGAGGCTCAGCGGCGAAAGCCAGCGGTCGGTCTGCTCTGTCAGACCATGCAACAGTTCGTGGGTCGTGTGCCTTTTCTCTCCTAAGTTGATTAGTTTCAGCACGGTCTGCTGACGCTTGCCCACCGCTGTGCTGCCGCGCGACACCGACTGCTGTCGACGTGCTGCTGACACATCTTAATTGCGAGGTAGAGGTTGCGTAGGAGGAGGAGGAGGGTTTAGTAGAGGTGGCATAAACCGCAGCAGATACCAGCATCGAGCTGGGACGCGCTATTCTGGGGGTGGGTAGGACGTGAGCGGTCCCAGCCTCCACTAAATTCACCCAATGTGCCATCAGGGAGATATAGTGGCCCTGCCCGCCTGTGCTTGTCCACGTGTCCGTTGTTAAGTGGACCTTCCCAGTAACGGCGTTGGTGAGGGCGCGTATAATGTTTCGGAAGACGTGGTCATGCAGGGCTGGGACGGCACACCGGGAAAAATAGTGGCGACTGGGGACCGAATAGGGCGGGATCGCCGCCATCATGTTTTTGAAAGCCTCCGTTTCCACAAGCCTGTACGGCAGCATCTCCAGGCTGATTAATTTGGCAATTTGCACATTTAAAGCTTGAGCGTGCAGGTGTGTGGCGGCATACTTGCGCTTTCGCTCCAACGCTTCTGTTAGCAACAGCTGAACGCTGCGCTGAGAGACATTGCTGGATGGCGTCGAAGACAGCGGAGGTGAGGGTGTGGGTGCAGGCCAGGAGGCGCTCGTGCCTGTGTCCTGAGATGGGGGTTGGATCGGAGTGGCAGGTTGGGGCACAGGGGAAGAGGCAGTGGTGTGACCCACAGGCGGTGAATGGCCTTTGTCCCACCTTGTGGGGTGCTTGGCCATCATATGCCTGCGCATGCTGGTGGTGGTCAGGCTGCTAGTGGTGGCTCCCCGGCTGATCTTAGTGCGACACAGGTTGCACACCACTGTTCGGCGGTCGTCTGTGTTCTCATTGAAAAACATCCACATCTTTGAAGACCTAGGCCTCTACACGGTGGCTTAGTGCGAGGGGGCGCTTTGGGAAACAGTTGGGGGATTATTTGCTCTGGCCCTGCCTCTACCCCTGACCACCCCACTGCCTCTTTCAACCTGTCCTGCTGCTGCACTTGCCTCCCACTCTGAAGACCTGTCGTCAGTAGGCTTAGCAAAGCAGGTGGGGGTCAATCACCTCATTGTCCAGCCACTCGCTGCAGGGGGGTGGGATAGGGCTGGAATGTCACAGGAGGAAGTTGCAATGCCTTCCCTGCATGTCTATTGGCCAGAAAATGGCGCTAAACATGAAGTGGAATTGACTCGAGTACCGCGTGGTGCTTGTCTCGAGTAACGAGCATCTCGAGTACCCTAATACTCGAGCGAGCATCAAGCTCAGATGAGTACATTCGCTCATCTCTACTAAGAACAGATAAAAAAAATCCAACCCAGCAGATGACGTTCAGCAGACAGTCTATCGGCCATCATAAACAATCATTTGTGTCAAATTACTACAGACCAATAGTCCTAGTGCCCTGATGACTGGGGGCCCACAGGCTAATATATCTACTGCTACTAACAGGCTTACAGGATGAACCAGCTGGGAGGACGGGGCGCGGACTGCAGGATCTGTCATCCCCAATAATCCCACAGACCACAGAATAACATATCTGCAGCCGCCGACTGAGGAGAATCTGTGACTCCTCTCTGCTGTATTTAGTGGTTACTACTCACCTGGGCGGTTACCTGTAGGAATCTCCTCTTTACACCGCTGATCGCCCCTCACATTTGTCTCTGTAGTATTAATATTGGTCAGATCTTCATCCTGATACAAAAGCTGGGAGACAAATATTGTAAAAGTCAGCAGACGGTTGGAGAAGTCGTGTGGAAGGTTTTACATGACCAGAAAAGATCATTAATCATCATGATTACCAAACAGGAGTAGTTATCTGAGCCACAAAGCTGCAGGTCTAGAAGCTGGACATAGATATTAGATGGCGGCTCAATGACTTCTCAGGAACCTCATACACATGTATATCCAGCATGGCTAGACACACGGCACGTTGTCTCAGTGGAGGAGATCAGCGTCTACCAGACACATCCGCTGTTTGTCTTGGAGGAAATAAAGGAGCAGATAGATATAAATCCAACCTGTTGGCTCCTTATTCCCACCAGCAGTCTCCACCGCCAGAGAACTGGGAGAAGATCCAGACTACATGTAATGTCTCTGGTCAGCGGTAATCCTGCCATCTCCACCGGCCTCATCACACAAGGAGAAGATATCTAATAAGATTGAAGACAAGAGCTTCACAGCCTTCTACAGATCAGAGGGACATCTCCATCTACCTGATGGTCTTGTGGAAGAAGAGGACGGGGACATCTCTCTGGTGGGCTTCTCTTACTGGATGGAACTGGAGGAAACACAGACAGACACTGAAGTCATTCTTTACATACAGATAATAAAGTCCCCGTGTATTTAGTCCTGTCTATTACCTGGTGATGGGAGCGGCTGGCGGGTCTCCATCATGGCCTCCTTGTACAGATTCTTGTGTCCTTCTAAATACTCCCATTCCTCCATGGAGAAATAGACAGCGACATCCTGACACCTTATAGGAACCTGACAACACAATATACAGTCATTACCCAGAAGCCTCCAGTGCTGTTACTGTATAATGTCCCAGCATTCCCTGCAGCGTCACCTCTCCAGTCAGCAGCTCAATCATCTTGTTGTTGAGTTCTAGAATCTTCTGTACATTGATGTCCTCATGTATCAGGGGGTGAGGTGAGGGTCCCCTGATTGGGCTCAGGGGTCTTCCCCATCCATCACACACAGGGGCCCGACAGCCATCACTAGAGGTCTTCTTCACTACTATGTAATCCTGTATATGGGGAGACAGTAATAAATATCACTGCAGACATTTCCAGAGTCCATCACCTCCCCAGTGACATCATCTGTTATTACCATAGATGATAATGATGTAATGTGACATCATCAGAATCTCTCACCTCTCCAGTAAGCTGGAAGATTATCTCTAGTGAGAGATTTATTACACGCTCTGCCATCTGGTTCGTGTCTTCCTTCATGCTCGATAGGTCAATCAGGAAAAGTCTGTTGTACACAAGATAAGGAAAAAAAAACTTTGTTAACCACAGTGGCCAATAATAGTATGTCCCGCTCCGCCCTGCCCCGTAATAGTATGTCCCGCTCCGCCCTGCCCCGTAATAGTATGTCCCGCTCCGCCCTGCCCCGTAATAGTATGTCCCGCTCCGCCCTGCCCCGTAATAGTATGTCCCGCTCCCCCCTGCCCCGTAATAGTATGTCCCGCTCCCCCCTGCCCCGTAATAGTATGTCCCGCTCCCCCCTGCCCCGTAATAGTATGTCCCGCTCCCCCCTGCCCCGTAATAGTATGTCCCGCTCCCCCCTGCCCCGTAATAGTATGTCCCGCTCCGCCCTGCCCCGTAATAGTATGTCCCGCTCCGCCCTGCCCCGTAATAGTATGTCCCGCTCCGCCCTGCCCCGTAATAGTATGTCCCGCTCCGCCCTGCCCCGTAATAGTATGTCCCGCTCCGCCCTGCCCCGTAATAGTATGTCCCGCTCCGCCCTGCCCCGTAATAGTATGTCCCGCTCCGCCCTGCCCCGTAATAGTATGTCCCGCTCCGCCCTGCCCCGTAATAGTATGTCCCGCTCCGCCCAGCCCCGTAATAGTATGTCCCGCTCCGCCCAGCCCCGTAATAGTATGTCCCGCTCCGCCCAGCCCCGTAATAGTATGTCCCGCTCCGCCCAGCCCCGTAATAGTATGTCCCGCTCCCCCCTGCCCCGTAATAGTATGTCCCGCTCCGCCCTGCCCCGTAATAGTATGTCCCGCTCCCCCCTGCCCCGTAATAGTATGTCCCGCTCCCCCCTGCCCCGTAATAGTATGTCCCGCTCCCCCCTGCCCCGTAATAGTATGTCCCGCTCCCCCCTGCCCCGTAATAGTATGTCCCGCTCCCCCCTGCCCCGTAATAGTATGTCCCGCTCCCCCTGCCCCGTAATAGTATGTCCCGCTCCCCCCTGCCCCGTAATAGTATGTCCCGCTCCCCCCTGCCCCGTAATAATTGGTCCTCTGAAGCTATATAGCTCCTGTAAGCCGCCATGTTGTTCCCTGTAGTAATGGTCGCTCCCAGGAACTATTCCCACACCGTCCCTGCTGGCTGGAAGCTATATTGATTGCTCTGCAATCATGTGGTGCCTATGGGAGCCTATCTCACACAGGGAGTAAAGGGTTAAAGGGGTTGTCTCGAGAGAGCAGTGACATTTTTTTTTTTGCCCAGCCCCCCTTATTAAGCATACATTACTAATTACCCGTGTAAATGACTTTTAAAGCTGGTTTCTACTTACAGTTCCAGCGTTTCAGCAACTTATAAAAAGTTTCCCAAAGATGGCTCTTTTCCCAAGGTGCACCGCGGTTGCTTCAGCCCGACGTGCGCGCTCCCGAGACGCTATCAGCTGTGTCTCCCTGGCAACCAGACGCCCCGTAGCCGCAGACCGGACCCCGGGATTGAACGTGGCCGACCACGGCACACGCTCTTGGGCCACAGTCACCCACCGCCAGGCAGCAGGTAACCGGCGCTAGGCCCCGGCTTCCCCGCGCTAGGCCCCGGGGCCCAGCGGCAGGCCCCTGACAACAGACGAAGGCTCCGGGGCCCGGCGGTCTATACAGTCCCCCCAGCGCACACAAAAAGAACCCCGACCCCTCACTTACATGGGCGGCTTCTCGGCAGGGCTGCTCAAGTTTCTGCACCTTTCTCTAACAGAGGATGGTAGCAGAATGGCCGCTCCAGCGCGCTCCCGAGAGGTTACAGCTCGTCTGCGCATGCGCAGAAGAGCTGTAGCGGGTAGCAGGCTGAAGCGGCTCGTGCTCAGAGCAGAAGACCGGACTGCGCAAGCGCGTCTAAAAAAGCAAGCCGCCAGCGAATTTAGACGGAGCCATGGAGACGAGGACGCTAGCAAAGGAGCAGGTAAGTGAATAACTTCTGTATGGCTCATATTTAATGCACAATGTACATTACAAAGTGCATTAATATGGCCATACAGAAGTGTATAGACCCACTTGCTGCCGCGAGACAACCCCTTTAATAATAACTTACATGAGGGACACACAGACAGACCTCCACCTGCAGAGCCCACAGCAGCTTCCAGGACCTGTGATGATGTCACCGTCATGTGATCAGTCACATGGCTGGGAGGAGTCAGGGATCACATGACCAGGGGGTGATCAGTGTACACAGGACTATGCTGAGCTCCACATGAACCGCTAATAGAGATGTGACCCTTCATGAGAGGAAAACCCTCTGCTGCCTGCTGTATACAACTTACCGGACTACACATTACACACACAGCTCTGCTACACCGTATACATTATATACACAGCTCTGCTACACCGTACACATTATATACACAGCTCTAATACACCGTACACATTATATACACAGCTCTGCTACACCGTACACATTATATACACAGCTCTACTACACCGTACACATTATATACACAGCTCTGCTACACCGTACACATTGTATACACGGCTCTGCTACACCGTACACATTATATACCCAGCTCTACTACACCGTACACATTATATACACCGCTCTACTACACCGTACACATTATATATACAGCTCACCTACACCGTACACATTACATACACAGCTATACTACACCGTACACATTATATACACAGCTCTGCTACACCGTACACATTATATACACAGCTCTGCTACACCGTACAAATTAGATAAACAGTTCTACTACACCGTACACATTATATACACAGCTCTACTACACCGTACACATTATATACACAGCTCTGCTACACCGTACACATTATATACACAGCTCTACTACACCGTACACATTATATACACAGCTCTGCTACACCGTACACATTACATACACAGCCCTGCTACACCATACACATATACACAGCTCTGCTACACCGTACACATATACACAGCTCTGCTACACCGTACACATTATATACACAGCTCTGCTACACCGTACACATTATATACACAGCTCTGCTACACCGTACACATTATATACACAGCACTACTACACCGTACACATTATATACACAGCTCTGCTACACCGTACACATTATATACACAGCTCTGCTACACCGTACACATTATATACACAGCTCTACTACACTGTATATATTATATACACAGCTCTGCTACACCGTACATTATATACACAGCTCTACTACACCGTACACATTATATACACAGCTCTACTACACCGTACACATTATATACACAGCTCTGCTACACCGTACACATTATATACACCGCTCTGCTGCACCGTACACATTATATACACAGCTCTGCTACACCGTACACATTATATACACAGCTCTGCTACACCGTACACATTATATACACAGCTCCGCTACACCGTACACATATACACAGCTCTACTACACCGTACACATTATATACACAGCTCTACTACACCGTACACATTATATACACAGCTCTACTACACCGTACACATTATATACACAGCTCTACTACACCGTACACATTATATACACAGCTCTGCTACACCGTACACATTATATACACAGCTCTACTACACCGTACACATTATATACACAGCTCCGCTACACCGTACACATTATATACACAGCTCCGCTACACCGTACACATTATATACACAGCTCCGCTACACCGTATACATTATATACACAGCTCTACTACACCGTACACATTATATACACAGCTCCGCTACACCGTACACATTATATACACAGCTCTGCTACACCGTACACATTATATACACAGCTCCGCTACACCGTACACATTATATCCACAGCTCTGCTACATCGTACACATTATATCCACAGCTCTGCTACATCGTACACATTATATCCACAGCTCTGCTACATCGTACACATTATATCCACAGCTCTGCTACACTGTACACAGTGATGGCTAAGCACACCGCGAGGTGGAACGAAGGTCATTCACCGCCTGTGGGTCACACCACTGCCTTTACCCCAGTGTCACAACCTGGCACAGAGATGCAATCCCTCCCTAGGATGCAGGCACGAGTGCCTCCCTGCCTGCATCCGCACCCTCACCTCCACGGTCCTCCACTGCCTCCACCAATGTGTCCCAGCGCAGCATTCAGCTGTCGCTAACCCAATCGCTGGAACAAAAGCGGAAAAACGCGGCCACCCACCCACATGTACAATCTTTAAACGTGCATATCGCTAAGCTACTCAGCCTGGAGATGCTGCCATACAGGCTAGTAGAAACGGAGGCTTTCCACAGCATGATGGCAGCGGCAGTCCCTCTGTACTCCATCCCCATTTGCCACTATTTTTCACGGTGTACCGTCCCCGCCCTACACTAACACAGTAACCATGCCCTCACCAACGAGGTTACTGGGAAGGTCCACTTAACCACAGACATGTGGACAAGTGCTGGTGGGCAGGGACACTACATCTCCCTGACGGCACATTGGCTGAACTTGGTGGAGGCTGGGACCGAGTCTGACCCTGAGTCCGCTCAGGTGCTACCCACACCAAGGATTGAGGGTCCTACCTCGGTGAAGGTTTCACTGGCGTATTATGCTACCTCCTCCAAAAACCCCCTCTCCTCTACCCCCTCCACCTCTCTATTATCACGTGTGAGCACGTCGCCGGCAGTCAGTAGCACGAGGCGCTGCAGCACCGCAGTGGGCAATCATCAGCAGGCTGTGCTAAAGCTACTCATCTTGGGAGAGAAGAGGCACATTGCTCAAGAACTGTTGCAGGATTTAACAGAGCCAACCGACCAGTGGCTTTCGCCCACATTTTCAATCTGGTGGTTCAGCGCTTTCTGAAAAACTCCCCCCATTTGTCTGACCTGCTCACCAAGGTGCGTCGCATGTGCACCCATTTCAGGAAGTCCACCACAGGGCTTCCAGCTGCAAATGTACCGGCTGCTGTGCGACATGCCCACGCACTGTAATTCTACATTGCACATGTTGGCCAGGCCCTACGAGCAGCGTAGAGCCATTGTAGAATAGTCAGCCTCTGCAGCTCTTCACAGAGGAGTGGGCATGGCGGGCAGACATCTGTCAGGTCCTAGGAAACTTTGAGCAGTCTACAGAAATGGTGAGCGGAGAAGCGGCCATTATCTGTGTAACCATCCCACTGCTTTCCCTGCTGAGAAGTTTACCTCCCATCTAAGAGACCTATTTACTAACAGAGACACCCCTCTAGTGTATGACGTGTGGTAGGAGTGCGTGGACCACTGGAAGCATGGCTTTGATAAAACTCTAAGGCCTCATGTCCACGGGGAAAATCAGATCCACTGCAGATTCTAAATGTAGAATCTGCAGCGGGTCCCTCCTGCCCCGCGGACATGAGCGCCGAAAATAGCAATTTAAAAGTATTTACCTATCCGGCGCGGGCGGGGAATGTCAGCTGTTCCTCACGGCCGGATCTTCATTTTCGGCCGGCGGATGAATTCCTGACGCCGGCGGCACGTCGCCGGCACGTCGTCGACGTGCCGCGCGCATGCGCCGGGCACATCCGCCGAGCCGAAGCAAGGAAGATGCGGCCGTGAGGAACAGCTGACATTCCGCGCCCGCGCCGGATAGGTAAATACTTTAAATTCCTATTTTAGGTCTCCCGCGGATCCGGACGGCTTCCATAGGCCTCAATAGAAGCCCGCGGGAGCCGTCCCCGCGGGAGACCCGCATGAAAATGGAGCATGGTCCAGATTTTTTCATGCTCCATTTTTTTTTAAATCACTTTTATTGACGATCCGCGGGTATTTATGTACCCGCGGGTGGTCAATGCATCCCTATGGGGTGCGGATCCGCGCGCGGGAGATCCGCTGCGGATTCTAAATCTCATTTTGCCCGTGGACATGAGCCCTAACAGTGTCAGGTGTAAGGTGGGTCTCTTGTAAACATACCACATGCGGTCGCCAGGAGCACATCAGGTAAAAGATCATGGATCGTTTCCTGGCCGATCCCATTCCCCTAACATTCCAGGACACAGGGGCAGAGGCCTGAGGAGTTCATGGAACATTGGCTGTGTGAACTGCTCCCAGATGCTTCCCTGTCACAGGTCTTTATGGTGGATCTTGCAAACTGTGCTGAGGTTCCCGAGGGGGACCTATAAATGTTGTAATGAATGCAATACTGTGCCAAGTACAGGGAGATTGTCAGGTGTCCCACAGTATGAAGGTTGCGTGGGAGGGTATGAGATCCTGATGTCAGCCACAGTATGGTAGATGCTGGAGAGGGTACAAGATCCTGACGTTAGCCACAGTATAAGGAAGTTGCTTAGTATTCCACTGTGCATTGGCTACAAGTGGGAATACATACTCTCGAGTTCTCTGGTCGGAGCTGTATTAGAGGGACTGCTGTGTGTCCCACACTGATGGCAGCAGCTCTATGTTCAGTGCTTTTATATGTTTCACATGTAAATTCTGCTGCGTGGGGATAGAGATCCTGGTCTCCCTGATGCTGGCTGCAGTTAAGGGAGATTACTGGCTGTCCCACACTGTTTGCCTGGTCTGCACTGGAGAAGCAGGCTCCACAGCCCTCCTTCACTCTGAGCTCTGCTCGCTCCCTCCACAGCCCCCTCCCCTGTGCTCCGACAGCAGGGGCTGTTTGTTAAGTGCCGTTAAGTTCTCACAGTAAAAGTCCTGCAGCATGGGGATTGAGATCCTGGTCTCCCTGGTGCTAGCTGCAGTTTACTGGCTGTCCCACACTGTTTGTCTGGTCTGTTGAGCTGGAGACACAGGCTGCACAGCCCTACTTCACTCTGAGCTCGCCCCCTCCCCCGTACTCCGACGGCAGAAGCTGCACTTCACAGTGCTCTACAGCAGGAGATCCTGACTCCAGCGGCTCTTCCTGCTGATGGTGTCCTCAGGCACTGCCTCCTCTACCTCTCCCCCAGTCCAAACAGACCTCACCAAATCCTCTCCCGCTGTTCCAGCAGCTGCCCGACCAGATAGTACCTCTCTGAAGATGGCAGTGCTCAGCACATGGTGGGACTGCCGATGGTATTCCTGCCGCTGCAGAGGCTATACAGGGTGCTCCAGGAGGTTCCACACCAACCTGCCAGGCACTGGAGGATCCACGCTGGCTTCTGGTATTTCAGGGGCCCAAGGATCAGTTCAGGATGCCTTAGTTCTGTGATCTATAGCAGGAGCTCCTGCTACATGCGGCTGGTCAGTTCGGTTGCTTAGCCACGCCCCCATGAGCTCTATCTTTAAAAAATGTTTCTGGGTTTCACCTGCACCGTTGGTAAGCCAATTTTTCAGGGGTACACCTGTACTCTTGGTACACACATTTTTTTGCACTTTGCCTATACTCAGAGCAAACTAATTTTTCTGGTCTTTGTCCAAACTCATAGCAATATTTCCAGGCTTCACCTATACTCTTACTAAATGCATTTTTCAGGGCCTCACCTGTACTCTTGGTACACCCATTTTTTACGGGAGTCGGCTAAACTCTTTGTACAGAAATATTTCAGGGGTTCGCCTATACTTTTGGTACACAAATGTTTCAGGGGTTCGCCTATAATCTTGCTACATAAAGGTTTCAGGGGTTCGCCTATTCTCTTGGTACACTCATTTTTCTTGGGGTCGCCTATACTCTTGCTACAGCAATGTTTCAGGGGTTCTCCTATACTCTTGCTACTGAAAGGTGTGAGTGGTTCACTTATACTCTTGCTACAGAAAGCTTTCAGGGGTTCCTCCAAAACTCTTGGTACAGATGGGGTTTCAGGGGTTCACCTATACTGTTGGTGCACAAAGGTTTCCCATAGCGGTCCTCAGCTATCTGACACATACACAGAATGAATTGTCCTGCTTTGCCCACTCCAATTTCTTCATGGTTCATGCTGTCCTTGGAGCGATCAAAGGAACCGTAACTGATTTAATGAGACTTTCAAAGGGTCACTGTGAACTGGATTATATTTTTCTCCAGCAGGTTTCAGGGTATTCTGTAGCTTCCTAATTGCATAGTGTGCACACATCATCGACCAGATCAGACACAAGTGATAACTCTCAGGTCTAAGCTGGGTCTGGTATACAATGCCAAGAGCCTCAGGTTTATTGAAACACGTAATACCTGCCCTTTATGGGCGTACAACAGATTACATCAGTAAGATGTAGGATTCCCATACGTTGGCCATATGGAATTCCCTGCCCCCCTCCCCACCTCTCTCAAGTCCAGTGTATGAGCCAGTCTTTGTTCTCCCAGCATGTGGTCAAGCAAAAGTAGTTCCTTTGTTTGAGAAGTTGAAAAAGGGCGAAGGTGGGGGGAAAACGCCCAAAATGCATACAAGTAATACAGTATAGGAAGGTGACTTTAACTCTCAGAGGCTGGAGAGGAGCTTTACATTAGGCTAACTTTATAGAACATACATCTTTCACCATGCCATTGTCCAGCAATTACCATAATGAAATTATGCAACTATTAGCCTCTACAGAGTTAAATCACTACAGCTGCGTAATACATCTAGTTTATTACAAATCAATAGACATTTTACGCTAACTAATCATCATGTCTACAACCCCCCCCCCCCCCCCCCTTAAAATGTCTATCCTCTAACGCTTCCTGGTAATTTCTCAGTTCTCTGAGCATGAGCCTATAACTGGAGCGCGTTCAAGGTTGGATTTAGGATCTTCAAGGGGGTGTAGGACTTGTCCACTCCTTCTGGGGATGCATCCAGCAAACTCATTGTGGGAGCGGCTTTTTCCAGCGGCAGTTTCAAAGTTGCTCCTGACACAGGGGATAACACAGCAGACTAGAATGGAAAAGATAATCAGTACACATACAACAGCGACGCCAGCTGAGCCAGGATCCTTTGCCACCCGTTCATCCATGGAAAGTACTGGTCCCGAAGGTTAGCTCTTTTTAGTTAGTGCGGTCAGCTTCTTAATGGCAACTGCGTCTTTACCTGTGGGTCACATGTTGTCTGGGATGTAGGTACAGTTTCCCCTATCATCTTACACCCCCCCCCCCCTTTCCAGCCAAAATCATATCTAAGGCCATTCTATTTTGAAAAGTCATAGTGGAGGTGGGTCCTATTGGTCGGCTAGTCCCTATAAGGCATCTCTAGTATAATTTATAAATCGCTGCTGATTATAATATAATTAATCCAGTCAACATTTTATTTACCGTAATGATCAGAAAAAAGGACTCGAATCCAGCTTTAACTTGGTCTCTAATTTTTAAAACTCTTCAGGTACCCCACTTGGCTGTCCTATAACGTCAATGTACACGTGCAGATCAAAACTACCACCAGGAGCCTCTCTTCTCGCTCTAGGGTAATGTTACAATACTAGTAGTGTGCACAGGTACGCACGGCTCGGGACCCCCAGACCTTCAGCCACACCAATGTCCATTCCTGGAGATAGCCCTAAAGGTGGACAGTTCCAGGCCGCCAACACTGACCCTACACTGCCTAGTGACAGGACTGGAAGGAACCGCCGTACCTATGCAGAAAACAAGGATAGACCAACATGACAAGAAAACCACAAAACACAGCAGAGTTGGATCGAGATAAAGTAACTATTGGGGGTAACCTCATTATCCTCAACGCTGTCTGACAGGATGTGGAGGAGCATAAGGCCGCATGTCCACGGGCAAAAGAAGAATTAAAATCTGCAGCGGATTTTAACTCTTCTCCTGCCCGCGGATCCGCATCCTATAGGGATGCATTGACCACCCGCGGGTAGATAAATACCCGCGGATGGTCAATAAAAGTGATTTTTTTAAAAATGGAGCATGAAAAAATCTGGACCATGCTCCATTTTCGTGCGGGTCTCCCGCGGGGACGGCTCCCGCAGGCTTCTATTGAAGCCTATGGAAGCCGTCCAGATCCGCAGGAGACAAAATTCGGAATTTACTCACCCGCTTCGGTTCTTCCCTTCGCCGCGGCTCCATCTTCTCTCCGTCGTGGCCGGATCTTTTTCCTTCGGGCCGGCGCATGCGCGGGGCATGTCACCGACGTGCCCTGCGCATCCGCCGGGCCGAAGAAAGAAGATCCGGCCACGACGCAGAGAAGATGACGCCGCGGCGAAGGGAAGATCCGGAGCGGGCGAGAGGTAAGTTTATTCTTATTTTTATGCCTCATGTCCGCGGGGCAGGAGGGACCCGCTACGGATTCTCCATGGAGAATCCGAAGCAGGCCTGATTTTCCCCGTGGACATGAGGCCTAAGGGCTTTACTAAGGCACACTCGCCTGTCCAATTACCTTCCAGGCAGGTCCTCCACCTCATGTTCTCACAAAGCCAGTAAACATCTCCTAAGGACTGGACCTGGTTCTGCGTCCATTCCCCTCCTAGTGTACTGTAGGAGGAGCAATACCCATTGGTAAAGTTCCCCAAAGTCTCCCTCCACCCTGCCTGTTTCCATGGCAAGTGTAGTTTCCAGGGTAGTCAGTAATACTCTCTCCGGTGCAAGACACTTCAGTAGTTATAGAGTATTCCTTTTTCCACTTCTCACATATAGTGGAATTAGTAAAATTGTTAGTGAAGAGACTAAGGAAACACACTTCAACATCTACAGGGAGATTTAGGGGGACTGTCCCTGAGTGTGGTCGGGCACTATCGCACATGCAACAGTTAGACTTGTTGCTGTTGTTAGCATTGTATCTCATCCACTCCAACTAGAGATTCTGGTCAGAGTAGCCAGTCTCTACTGTCAAGGTGTCCTCAAAGGTAGGGTCGGCTATGATCATCGTGCTCTTTAAAGTCTTTATTTTAGGGCGGAGGGGGTTAATTATGGGCACGGGACTAGGTGAAGGCCTCCATTCGGGAGCATCTACCATATCCCTTATTCTAAACTTCCCTAAGGGATCTGTCCTCCAGTACTGGTATGTCCCCAAACAGTAAGTCCTCTCCTCCCCCGGGCTTGGATTTTCTATGGTTAGTGTAAGAACCATATTAAAACCAAGCAACATACTAAGTTCAGCCTTCCAATTCCCGCTGTCCTTATTATTCTTAAAGGGGTTGTCCCGCGAAAGCAAGTGGGGTTATGCACTTCTGTATGGCCATATTAATGCACTTTGTAATATACATCGTGCATTAAATATGAGCCATACAGAAGTTATTCACTTACCTGCTCCGTTGCTGGCGTCCCCGTCGCCATGGTGCCGTCTAGTTTCAGCGTCTAATCGCCGGATTAGACGCGCTTGCGCAGATGGATCTTTTCCCTTCGGCTCTCTCCGGCAGCAGCGGCGTTCTGGCTCCGCCCCCTTGTACGCGTCCTCGCGTAGCTCTGCCCCCGTCACATGTGCCGATTCCAGCCTCCTAATTGGCAGAGCGTCTGCTTCTAGGACATCTTGTTGTGTGACCACTGCATATCCAATGTGGAGTCTTCAATCCTCACCCTGGTACCATCTGCAAAAAGCTCAAAATATGCATTGTCAACAGAGGGTTCCGGTAACTGTTTGCATACCCACAGTTTCTTGCTGCATCAGTACTAAATAATCATGTTGACGTTTTATTTCACATGGATCAGAATCTTGTAGCACAAAATTATTTATTTCCTTTTTATTAAAAAAAAAAACCAATAGCTGATCTACAACACCTAGATCATCTATGACTTAGATCACCTATGCCTCCCCCCCTTTTCAACCGGAATACTCAATTGAAAAAGGAGTAGTCGGGTTAAAACTAGTACAACGTTGATAAAGGAAACCAAGAGGCACAAAAACAAGCACTTTGTAGGTCAAGGTGACATTGTGTGCAGCAAAGTCTGAGCGAAAATATCCTTTTGATTTTTTTTTTTCCAAGTCGCAGTTAGCATTTCTAACACAAGGGAGCGCAACACAAGCAAAATTAACAGTCACCCAGTCGAAATGGCATCCAGGGAATTACATCGTTTAACTTTGACCATCCTGTCTGAATAAAATTATAGCTTCAGTGAAGACTGACACTAGAATATACAAAGACAAAAGGAAAAAAACTAAAAAAATGCAGATGAATTGACATCCTACTCTGAGCAATTAAATCCCTCTTTCTCACATAAAAAACAAGACTACTTCGGCAAATTGCGTGAAAAAGTTTGCTGGGTGACTGTAGGGAAATTATTCCATCTGTAGGAGCCTTCCTTAATATCATCTGTCTGAACATCCATTGGAGAAGCAGGCAACGGAAAGCAGAGCCCCTGGGAACACACCATGAGAGGGGGTCCCCTGCTCATGGGTCCCTAGCCTCTGTCCTCCATGCATCAACTCCAATCTTCTGTACACTATAAACCAACTTAGTCATCTACTATTTCCTAAGCTGCATCTTCACAAAGAACAAAGGTTTGTTTCCCTGAGATTATCACACATCCAAGGTGGCCACATTTTGGAGTGTAACAAAGTCTGGTCAAACAGGACCTTACTTCAGACAATCATGATGTTAGCACTGGATACAGTGGCATTGGGGAATGTAGGCTTCCCGAGTGCAGCAAAATGGCTGCCAGAGGCAGAAAGGGGTGGGGCTACAGATCTTCCAGGTGAGGCAAGATGGCTGCTGGAGGAGGAAGGGGCAGGGCTTAGTCCTGTCCCTGATTGAAGTGGCCGGAAATAACATCATACACCCTGAAAGTGAGCACATGGGAGGGAAGTGATTTCAGGATGGGGGCAGGGCTCACCACACATGCTGCAGAGTCACACTATGTGGGGTTTTAAACATTGCAGGTGAGGCTGCCATTATAGGGATGGGCTGTAGTCAACACAAAGGCATTACAATGTTTATGATACAGGCAATACACATGCCTCACTACACTCTCCTCCTCCCCCACCCAATTCTGCTTGTGAATCCCTTTCCTACATTATACCACCTCCTATCAATCTGAAGCACCTTTCTGTCTGCTAAGGCCCCCTGCTTATCTGCCTATAACCCAACATTCCTTTCTTTCAGCAACTAAGTTACATGTCCTATGCCCCTTATCTCTGCTTGCTTTGCTCCCCATTATCTGGACAACCTAGATCTATGCCGTATTCTATTCTGCCTGCTCATTCTATTCTATTTGAAATTTCTGGACACAGTAAAATTTTACTAGATTCCACGTATCTCTTCTTCCCTCGCAAATCACAATGCACATTAACTCTATAAACACAAAACAAAAGGAACAGACGGGTTTACTGGGAAATGCTCAGTGGCTTAAAGTATACATCTCACTTATCTGTGCAACAGCCCACTCTCTATCAGTAAAATCCCCAGTAACAAACACTGCACATCCTTTAAACAAGACCTTTGACTATACACAAAGACTGACGATTAGATTCAGTGACCAAGACCTCAACAGTATCTGGAGTATCCAGCCGACACACAACACGGCCATAGTCCCCGCGTATCCCTTTCCACATATGAGAACATAACGTGCTCAATCATACAGGTAAATACGCCTATTTTAATCCCTGCGTATCCCTCCTTACGTATGAGAGCATATACCGTGCTCTATCATACACGTGAATACGCCTATTTTAAATTTTCCTGGCGCTACTCTCCAAGTATCATTAACATACATAGTAGAATACGCCCCGGGCGCGCTCCTCAAGGCTTATACAGCCAAAAGTCTGCCATTCTTACACATTAACCCTCATAGAATCTGTCTCTTGGTCTTGTATACACAATCTTTAACCGTCTCAAACACAACATTCACAGCATAAAGAATACCCCTAGATAGGTTACACGGTTGTAATTCTCGAGTAGACAGAACTAGAGTTATTACCTGTCTTTCAGTGTACGGTCTGCAATCTGGATTAGATATAGGCAGATTAACAGTTAGAACTCAGCTCACACCGGTAGATTAACATAATAAAGCAATCTTACCGTGCTCTGTAGATTTTTGGGCCCCTGAGTTCTGCATGTTATCTGCCGATCTTCATATTTTTCAGACTTCGACTGTTCACAGATCTACTCGCCCACCCAGGGATGCCAAATTGAACTGGATTATATTTTTCTCCAGCAGGTTTCAGGGTATTCTGTACCTTCCTAATTGTATAGTGTGCACATACAATGCTCAGAGCCTCAGGTTTATTAAAACACATAATACCTGCCCTTTATGGGCGTATAACAGATTACATCAGTAACATGTAGGATTCCCATACGTTGGGCCATATGGAATTCCACGCCCCATCCCCATACCACTCCCAAGTCCAGTGTATGAGCCAACATGTGGTCAGTTAAAAGTAGTTCCTTTGTTCCAGAAGTTGAAGGGAGGGAAGGGGGGGGGGGGGGGAAGCCCAAAATGCATACAAGTAATACAGTATAGGAATGTGACTTTAACTCTCAGAGGCTGGAAAAGAGCTTTACATTAGGCTAAAGTTATAAAACACACATCTTTCACCATACCATTGTCCAACAATTACCATAATGAAATTATGCAGCCATTAGCCTCTACATAGTTAAATCACTACAGCTGCGTAATAGTTTATTACAAATCAATAGACATTTTATGCTAACTAATCTTCATGTCTACAACAATATATACTGCTCAAAGCCTTACTTGTCTCCCCTTACCAATGTAGTAAGTATTGTACACTAATGTTCTAGTGATGCATGTACCCATTCTAGCTTCTTGTATACATTTCTCACCATTATTGGCACAGAGGACTCCATCTGGGATTATTTTTAGCGCAATTGACAAATTTTCTGCTATCACTTTAGTAATGCTGGTAAGTCTTGGGATATCCAGCTTAGATTAGATTTTCTATAGTGCTGGACCCATAGTGTGTGTCATCATGCACTTTCGTGATGATCTCCATTCTTAGTGTTGTCAGTACCTCGATTCTTCCATCCAAGAGGATGAACGAACCCCCAGGTGTACATTTTCCAGCTTCCTGTGTATCCCATGCTCCATCAGTGTCTATCCATGTTTTTTTTAGCCATTTCTGTTCATCTTGATTGTATCAGGCGTTCTAGTCTAGCCCCGGGAAGAGGGCTTGTAGCTTGATAGGCTTTCGGTGTTTAGGAGAGTGGCAGCTTGCTTGGCATCAGCATCTGCTTCTCTGTTTCCCTGTACAATGAGTGAGTCCCCTTTCTGAGGTCCTTTACAGTGAATGACTGACACTTTGGTAAGGCCCCACAGAGCTCCTAATAGTTCCAGAATGAGAAAAGCATCCTTCACTTCTTGACCCGCTGAAGTGATCAGACCACTTTCTTTGTACAGGGCCCCATGAACATGGAGTGTGAGGAAGGCATACTTTGAGTCAGTGAAGATATTGACTTTCACCCAAACTGACAGCTGTAGGGCTCTGATAAGTGCAATAAGTTCTACCATTTGAGCTGAGGTTCCTTTGGGCAGCGGTTCTGCTTCTATAGTAGTCTGTAAGGTGACCACTGCATTTCCTGCATAGTGTATGCCTGTATCCATGAAGCTGCAACCATCAGTGTAATATTCGACATCAGGCGCTTTAAGAGGTGTGTCCCGTGGATCAGGATAGCTACTAAAGACTTCATCCATCACCTCACAGCAGTTATGGTCAGGGGTTCCGCTCTAGCAGGCAACAGGGTTGCTGGATTTAGATTGGTGCACACTTCCAACTTCAGTCTTGGGTTTGCACATAGGAGGCCTTGGTACTTGATCATGCGAGCATTTGTCAGCCAGTGGTGACCTTTGGCATCCATCAGAGTTAGGACAGAATGTGGCACCCATACTGTAAGATCTTAACCCAGGGTAAGCTTGTCAGCCTCCGTAACCAAGGCCACTGTTGCTGCCAGTCTTCTCAGGCTGGGAGGCCATCCCTTGGCCAGATTGTCAAGTTGCTTGGAAAGATAGGCAACGGGTTGATGCTATGATCCCATCATCTGGGTGAGAATGCTGATCACCAGTCCCTTCTTCTTATGAAAAAGGCTCATTGATGGGAATCCTGATGATGAAAACCTCTGCTGCTTAACTATTGGTAATCTAAACGGCGTAAAGCCGAGTGTGTAAAGCATACGGGGTAATAGAGCTGAGTTTGTAACATATAATGGGGTAGTAGAGCCGAGTGTGTAACATACATGGGGTAGTAGAGCCGATTGTGTAATGTATATGGGGTAGTAGAGCAGAGTGTGTAATGTATATGGGGTAGTAGAGTCGAGTGTGTACTGTATATGGGGTAGTAGAGCTGTGTGTAATGTATATGGGGTAGTAGAGCAGAGTGTGTAATGTATATGGGGTAGTAGAGCCAGGTGTGTAATGTATATGGGGTAGTAGAGCCAGGTGTGTATTGTATAATGAAAAAAGTTTGGTAGTGTTTTAGCCAGTAGAGCAAAATGTGATCGTTCCCAGGAGGAGAAACCAAGTAATCTTGAAGATATGATACCTTTGATTGCCTAACAAAAATACATGATATTGCAAGCTCTCAAATCTCTCAGGGATCTTCCTCAGGCATAATTAAATAGAACCGAAGAGGCATGCATATATATTTACACACACACACTATATATATATATATATATATAACAAGGCACAGACATGGATGTGATTAATTAACACTTAAGAGAATGCTACAACAGGATGAGTAGAGAAATAAGTAGTCCACTAATGGCCTCTGGCTCTGATTCGACAACATGTATCATACAAGGGTGTAAAGATCGGATCTAGAGAGGATAGAGTAGGCTTGTATGCAGATGACCTAATATTATACATGTCAGAACCTTGGAACACCTTGCCATTGGCCATTTTCCTGCTCAATTGGTTTGGAAAGTTTTCAGGCTTGCGCATTAATTGGCAGAAGTCAGCCTTTATGTCTCTGAGGCTGGAGGGTTGGCAGATGGGGGAGGTATTCCACAATTTACAGGTTACTTCCCAATTTAAATACCTCAGAATTGATATAACTAGGGATCATGCTGTGAGCTTTAATCTGAATATTACTCCTCTGTTGACATCACTACGACATAAGCTCAAAACCTGGAGTATTTATACTGCGTAGAGCGCGCAGACACAATCAAACCACAGAGATTTTCAATACGACCAATTCAGCGATAGTGTTTTTTATCTGGGGGAAAGCTGGAGCCAAGCTTCGCATGGAAACACTACAGCGGCCAAAAGACGGGGCATGAATGGTGTTAGCAGATTTTAAGCTGTACTACTTGGCTGGGCAAGTTAGATATATTCGCCACTGGTTGTCGGATTCTCCTCTCCCAAACTCTGAGCATCACCTTATGGTTTTCGTCACACTGGACCAACTATATATTTATGGGGTACTAGCCTCCTTTGAACAGTTACAGCAACTCCACCAGGTCCCAAGGACTGGTTTCTATAGATGCCTACACCTCTGGCATGCCCTTACGACACAATTTACAGAGCCCTGGCAACCCTTTTCTCAGTATCCCTTGATAGGCATATTGTGCATTCCAGGCCCCAGGGGTCTGATATCAGTGTTATATACCAATCTACTGCATTCTAAAATTTCCTGAACGCCAATGGCGGTCATAGATAGATGGAAAGCCCCCCCTCCCCCCACTGAGGAGGTGTGGGATGTGGCAATGTCCGCATATACCATGGTATCACCAGCTGCAAATAACCAGTTTAAGCAATTGTATATACTGCATCAGTGCTATCTAACACTGATTAGACTGGTCATCGGTGCCAGACACCAGGCGCAAATTTTTAATAACCTAATGTGGAGCTGCCCAGAAATCTATGGGGATTGGTGGGAGGTCACAGAATTTCTAAGGCCAGTTAATGGAAGTGCCACTCCCACTTGACCCGAACATATGCTTATTGAGACTCCTGGACGAGGAGCACTGGCAGTTTCATGACTGGATATTCCTCATTAACCCTTTTCAATCCACTGTCTGACCTCTGAAGACATTATGATTTAAGGCTGCACAGCTCGGTTGTTGGAAGACATTTATCAGGGTTCTCTTATTGTATATTGCCAGTCTCTCTGCTTCGGAGCCTATCCAACGTGTCATGTCATGCAGTACTGGCTTTAGCCAGCATATAGCGCTGTTGTATAACGACAAAAAAATGTAAGCACCCTAGGAAAACCAGGATACAAATTGGATTGGAAAGGGTTAAAGTGTTTATGACTCGCTAGACAATAGCTTTGAGATGGATGGATAGGCGACCCCGAATGTTCTTAAGGTGGCAGAACATTGTTAATTCCATCTTGCCGTGTGAAAGATAGTCTGCAAATAAAATAGAAATTGCCCAGAGAAATTTCATAGGCTGGAGATGGTGTGGCTCATCAGACGCAAACATCACGCAGGATCTGCTTCAAGGCATGTTGAGTAGGACTGTACCTGGGTCTGGCCAATAAAACAGGGTATCAACTGTTAAAATTCCAATGTTATGAAAACTTAATGTACCGCTGTGCTGTATTTATATATTTGAGGCGGAAATTGTATCTGTGTAATGCTCCTTTAATGTGAAGAATTCATGATGTATGCAAAGTTACTTAAGTATATACTGTATGGTAGATGTCTTGTTCAATAAAATGAGTTTAAAAAATAGTCCACTGATAAAGATGTGAACGTTTTACAGATTGTGAATTAGTGTTAGGGGGTCACCAGGCCAGAGTGTTATCTGTGCTATAGATTTCTCATACTTCCCAGTCATGTGTGAATCCTCTTAAAGAAATCGGGCCTTTGTTGAAAGTGTCAAAAGTTGTTATAAATTTGCACTCCCAAATTCCTCAATGACATTGTGATTTGTAATTGCCTTTTACTGTGGTGAGTTTCATTTGTTCCATGTTGTGTCCGTAACAAGAAAAGTGCTCGGCCGCAGGTAAATCTGTCTTTCTTTCTTTAATTGTGTGGTAATGAGACCTCATTCTCGTTTCAGTTTTTGCCCTGTTTCTCCATTATAAAGGCCCCCAACAGGATATTTACTGCACAGGATCAGGTACACATCATCATACATGGAACATGTGAATGTCCCCGGAATCTTATAGTCCTGCTGTGTGTTGGGGTTATGTATCCTGTCCGCGGTCGGCACATGTCAGCAGGTCTTGCAGGTACTAGTATTACAGGGATAAATTCCTTTTTGTGTGTCAGAGGGCAATGCACTCCTGATTGTAAATTTCCTCAAATTTGGAGGTTGCCTGTAACAGAAGAATAGATAATGACTAGAGATGAGCGAGCACGCTCGTTTAAGGCTGACGCTCGAGCGTGCATCGGTCTTTTCGAGTAACTGATTACTCGTCAGAGCACCACGTGGGAAACGGCGGGGTATGTCCGAGGAAGGGGGGGGGGGGGGGGAGAGATCTCTTTCTCCCCCCCGCCACCCCCTGCATGGTGCTCGGACGAGTAATCAGTTACTTGAAAAGACTGATGCTCGCTCGAGCATCAGCGTTAAACGAGCATGCTCGCTCATCTCTAATAATGACATATTAGGAAGAGCGCTCAGGTTATTTTCTATAATTATCTTTTTAAAAATAGGAAAGAGGGAACTCACGAACTAACCCAAATTTATGGGAGTCGACCTCTGCAACCTATGAAGCGTCTTTCCAGATTTCAGTCAGCTCACTCCTTTTAACCAAAAACTGGTGAGCTGCAGGATGCCTTCGCCACATGCCCGTAAGGACCCCGGGACAAAATGACAAAGAAAAGATGATTATAAAAACTTTATCCTGCGCTTCTTTCAGAAGTAGAGTATTCTCTCTTCAATTGAAGTTTTTAACACTTACTTCTATGGGAGGTCCCCTCCATGGAGGCCCCCCACCCCCAGTCCTGGAATATGAGCCTTTAAACCACGTGAGCCTTCACAGGAAAGACTAAGCCCCTTTGGGATATTCGTAGAACTATTTATTTAACACAACATAAAAAAACAATGAGAGGGCAGGTGCAATGCATTTTGGGGTACTTGCGCCCCTTTCTTGAGCTGCCTTATGCTTTAACCCCTTAATGACATGGCCTATTTTGGCATTGAGGACCAAGCGATTTTTTTTTTTTGGTATTTTTCCATCTCCATTTTTCAAAAGCCATAACTTTTTTATTTTTCTGTGGGCGCGGCCGTATAAGGGCTTGTTTTTTGCGTGACGAGCTGTAGTTTTTATCGGTGCCACTTTGGGATACATAGACTATATCGTAAAATTTTTTTTTTTTTTATGATAACGGAGAGAAAACGCATCAATTCTGCCTTAGATTTCTTTTTCTTCTTCTTACAGCGTTAATCATGCAGCATAAATGACACACAAAACTTTTTCTGCGGGTCGGTACGGTAACAACGATACCAAAATTGTTATATTTTTTTTAGGTTTTTATACCTTTTTGCAATAAAACCTACCAAAGAACGAGTTGAGGTAGTGAAGTCTGGAGTGGATGATGGTGACAACAAGTGTCTTTAGCATGTCCGTCGTGAGCAATATTTCTGAGGTGTAGGTGGCACGTTCGGGACAGAGATTGGATGTGGGGCGTAAAGGAGAGGTCAGAGTCCAGTGTGACCCCAAGGTAGAGGTCATGCTGTCTGGGGGTATGATGGTGCCAGACACTGGAATGGAGATATTGAGAGGAGGTCAGTTGGAAGGCGGAAAGACAAGGTCAGTTTTAGAAGGATTAAGTTAGAGAAAAAGTGAGGACATAATATTTGAGACAGCGGACAGAAAGTCTGATGTTTTGGAGGAAGGGTTCAGAGATGTCACGGGAGGAGGTGTATAGTTGGGTGTCAGCAGCATAGAGATGGTATTGGAGGCCGAATTTGCGGATGGTTTGTATATGTCCATATGTATAAAATGAAGAAAGGGAATAGATGGAGACAGAGCAGGACAAAAAACACAAACAAACAAGACAAGGTCAGGAGTATGTGAGCGACAACAGACAGCAACAGTCTGAGGTGCATAAATGGAAGGTACAAACACTTAGAAGCTCCATGGCAAAAATACCCTAACCACTGAGCACAGCAGCAAACAAATGTATGACCAGCATTCTGTGCTAAGAGGAGCAAAGAAAAGTTAGTTTACCCTGAAAAAGAAACAATTTTTTTTTATAAAAAAAGGAAAAAACACATAATGGATATCATCAGGTTTATAATCACCCAAGCTGCAAAAAATATTGCATTCATTTATCTTTCATGGTAAATGATGCAGATTTTGTAAAACAGAGCCAGTGTCAGAATTGTTGTTTTTCGTAAATCTGCCTTCCAAAAAAAAACCACACAATTTAAAGCAATGAAAACAAAACAAAAACACATCTAACTAAAAATGATACCAGTAGAATCTGCAACATGTCATGCAAAAATACCTTATAGGAGCTTCACTGGTATAATATTACGTCCGTGCAGAGCGATAACGCATCGCAGCCAGCATGGTCACATGAATAAACACCAGTAAGTCCCACGTATAACACAAAAACCATCAAACACAACCAAGAGTGAAAAAGGGGAAATCTAGCCCTATCAGCAGGAAGAGGGGTATCCCCCGCCTAAGGCAGGATGATCGCCGCAATAAGCAAAGGCAGCGCTAAATGCTGTAAAAAAAACAACTGTGTGAGGGAAGCCTTGTGTTGTAATGTACGATAATTTTTGGTGTAAATTATAGTAAATCTGTCGTGCTGCAGGAGACGAGTCCCATCAGCCCACCCAATGTTTAGAAAACTGGAAAGCATTTTGTAAGATAAAAAAAAAAGTCACAATTTTTTGTGCAATAACATCTGTGACAAAATTTGCGACTTTTTATTCCAAAGAACTGACGCAAGAGCTTTGATAAATTTCCCCCCGAGGCTCTGTAGTACTTTCCCTTCTCTTGTATCATATATAACATTACTTTGACTGTAACCGTGTTTTTCTTTCTTGGGTCTCTTACATTAAAATGAGTTTAAAACAAAACGGCTACTTCTGTGTGAGTTCTTTTTCATGTTTTTTATTATTAATGGTATGCTAATCATATATTTGAATGCAGATTCAGTAGAACAATAAAGGAGAACAACTTTTTCTTATATATTTTTTAGATTACAAAACAAATTGTGGAGTTTTGGGGCGGCAGCTCTTTTCGAAGTGCGTTTCTTGGGCGATGATCTGTGATCTAACCACAGCGCTTCCTCACAGAGCTCTGACGGCGGTGGGAATTTAAAACCGCGCCAGTGAGATAACAGCGGGGAGAAGTCTGAAGCAGCTTGCTGCACCGCCAGGGACACAGACGCCAGCTGGGAGGTGAGTATTGTGGGATTTTTTTACCTACTATATACTCGAGTCTAGCTCGGCTTATAATCAAGTCAGTAAGTTTTACCAGTTATTTTGTGGTAAAACTTATTGACTCGGCTTATACTTGGGTCGGCTAATACTCGAGTATATACAGTAAATTTATACTCCTGGTGGATTTTTAAAAAATTGCTGAGGATTTTGCTTCCTTGATTTCTTCCGGGATTCTTTATATAGAAGGAGGGTTTGCTTGTCCAGCTTTCCTTCTGGATCAGAGATTGAGAGGTTCTTGTGTTAAGGAGAATTCTTGGATGGCTTAGGGGTGAAAAAATTCAATTTATGAGGATAGGGTGTCTAAATTTGGGATCATCGGTGTGATGCTCTATGTCGAGCCATCTTCCCACCTGGGCAAACTCACTGCTCCTTAGGAGAAGGTTCTATTTGGAGGAAAGAAAGTTCTGACATTTTTGGTTAGTGACCTCTTCTTGTGTTGTTCCTAAATTTGGACTTTTCATCTCTCTGATATCTGTTTTAGTGAGGTGGACTATGAGAATGCCTATTTTCAGGAGCTTTTGGGGTCTGCTTTGCCATTCCTGCTCAATGTGAGATGGGCTTTGTTGGCTATGGCCTTCCAGGCATCGGCTCTGGATAATTTTCATCCTTTCTTCTGGGTTAAAAATAACGATGCTTCTTTCATCTCTGGACAGTATTAGTTTGATGGGAAATCACCGCTTATACATTATTTTGTTTTCACAGAGTACTTTGTGTATTAATAGTGAATACGCACCATCAGGTCCCTAGGGAGATCTGCCGTGATGGCCTTTGGCTGTGGCAGCTTATGTATATTGTCTACAATGTGCCCTTCTTGTGAGATTTCAGGGAGCAAGTTCTTGATTAAGCCTTACATATATTCTTTGTGTGCTGCTGGCTGAACCAGTCTCTGCTATTCCTCTTATTTTAATATTGTGGAAATTCCAGTCTTCCAAATCGGCCATTTTGCTTTTTACTGCCTCAAGCTCCTTCTCTAACCTGTAGTGATCATCCATCAGGTTGTTGTGCGAACTGGTCACTTCGCCCATTTTGTATATCATTTCTATGAGGAGTTAATGGATGCATGCATAGCTTTCAGCTCTCTCTGCAGAGACCTCTTCAATGCTAGGGTGATCTCCCTTATAAAACATTGTGATGCTGCTTTGTTTGTGCAGTTAATGTTAAGTATTGGGTCTCTATCTTGAACTCTTTCCCTTGTTGCTCTCTCCTCACATTCTGCATGAGTTGTATATGTGTCTCACTTCTCTGTGTATCTCCATGGGAAGCTTCTTCCCCTCCTCCCTGTGGTGGTGTCGGTGCCCTTTCTTTAATGGGGTTCAGGGATTATGCATCCTCAGCTCCTCCCCTATCCTTTCTTCTTTGTTGCCAACACCCTCCCGCTTTCTCTCCTCTTTGTGGTGCTGCTGGCAATATTTCACTGGTTTTGGGAGGGAGTCCCTTTCCTGCTACTCCTCTCTTCTCACTACCATCTTCCTCCCGTCCCCCGAGAAGCACTGCGGGCGTCATCTTGCATATGGAGCTCAGAGGCTTTACAGCTTCTCTGAAGCTTCCTTTTTCTGCTCTGCTTCCCCAGTTCTCTCTCTGTGTGGGAGGGGAGGGGGAAATCGGGGGAAGCCAGCTTATCCTGTTCTCATTAAAGGAAATCCCCAGAGACTGCCACCTCCAGAATCTTCCCCTGGTCTGCAACTATAGCTTGCACCGCCGGTTCTACTCTAGTGTCTCACACCGGAAAGAACTCTGTTAATCTCCGTGGTCCTTCCTTCATCGGTCTCATCTTTTTTTCCTGCCTGCCGGTGAGTTTGAAGTCCTTCTTTGCTTTTGTTTTGTAGCCTTGCGAGGCGATCTCACTGTCAGCGATGTCTGTTTTCCGTGTCTGCTCCCGCCGCCATCCAGGCCACGCCCCCTCCCTTCAGTGACTTCTTTGATGTCTAAGAAAATCTGATTTCCGGGTAAAAGATTTCTCACATTCTGAACATGAAAATGGCTTCTCCCCTGTGTGAGTTCTCTGATGTATGACAAGGTTTGATTTCTTTTTAAAGCATTTCTTACAGTCTGAACATGAAAACGGGTATATCGCCGTGTGAGTTCTTTGATGTGTAAGAAAATCTGATTTGTGGGTAAAAGATTTCTCACATTCTGAACATGAAAACGGCTTCTCCCCTGTGTGAGTTATCTGATGTAGGACAAGGTTTGATTTCTTTTTAAAGCATTTCTTACAGTCTGAACATGAAAATGGGTACATCGCTGTGTGAGTTCTTTGATGTTTAAGAAAATCTGATTTGTGGGTAAAAGATATCTCACATTCTGAACATATAATTGGCTTTTTCTTTGCATGAATTGTCTGATGTCTGACAAGGCTTGATTTCTCTTTAAAACATTTCTCACAAACTGAACATGAAAATGGCTTATCCCCTGTGTGAGTTCTCTGATGTGCAACAAGGTGTGATTTACAAGTAAAGCATTTTCCACATTCTGAACATGAAAATGGGTTCTCTCCTGTGTGAGTTTTCTGATGTGCGACAAGGTGTGGCTTATAAGAAAAGCATTTTCCACATTCTGAACATGAAAATGGGTTCTCTCCTGTGTGAGTTCTCCAATGTATGATAAGTTGTGGTTTCTCTCTATAACATTTCCCACATTCTGAACATGAAAATGGCTTCTCTCCTGTATGAGTTTTCCCATGTTTGATAAGTTCTACGTTGTCTCTATAACATTTCCCGCATTCTAAACATGAAAATGGCTGCTCTCCTGTATGACTTCTCTCATGTTGGACAAGTTGCAATTTCATTCTAAAACATTTTCCACATTCTGAACATGAAAATGGCTTTTCTCCTGTGTGAATTCTCTGATGTTGGACAAGTTTTCTTTTCTCTCTAAAACATTTCCCACATTCTGAACATGAAAATGGCTTCTCCCCTGTGTGAGTTCTCTGATGTATGACAAGATATAAGTTACATGTAAAACATTTCCCACATGCTGTACATGAAAATGGCTTCTCTCCTGTGTGATTTCTCTGATGTATGACAAGTTGTGAATTCTGTCTAAAACATTTCCCACATTCTAAACATGAAAATGGCTTCTCCCCTGTGTGAGTTCTCCAATGTCTGATAAATTCTCTTTTGTTTCTAAAACATTTCCCACATTCGGAACATGGAAATGTCTTCCTCCCTGTGTGAGCTCTTTGATGTTTTCCCCTTTTGTGACTTTTCTTCTGCTTATCAGTCTGAGATGAATCAGAAGATGGGACCTGTATAAGAGGATCAGATGATGGATCTTTGCTGTGAAGGGCTGTGATTATATCTGGGATATTGGCAGGTTCTTCATACGTATCTTGTGTGATACCACAACCCTCTGTTTTACAATCTGCGGATATCAGATACCCCTCCAAGCTCCCGATATCGTCATCTGGCAAGAAAAAAGCTGATTTTACTATTTTATTAATGAAATAACCTTAAAATTTATATAAATATTTTTACCATTTCTATATAAACATTTCATTGCAAATTACAAGTCACATAGTATTTGTAACTAAAATAATGGTGAAAAAACAGATCACAATCTAACAGTAAACCTCACAGCGAGGACCAGTAAATCATGATGTTTGGGCACAGGATGTTCTTTTGCAGTTTGCTTCTTCTGTGGTGAAGCCTCTATTTTCATAGGTCCATGAATCAGTGAACCTCTCACCACTATTCTAGTAAATGCTCAGTGGAGAATCATAAGTGTTCCTGTGAGTCAGTGCTATGAGGTGGTGTCCATCTCACACACTCCCTGACACATGCATGCAATTTATCATTCAGATTAGAAGTGAGAAGTAATTGTATTCATTTGAAGCTAATACAAAATAGGGTGATAAAATGAAAAACTTAGAATAACATTATTATCTGCGTTTCCGGTGTTGGTCAAAAAAAATCTGCATAAGGCCTCCTTCCCACGAACGGATTTACACCGCGTAAATTTGCGGCAAAAATCTGCTACGTTGCCCCCTGCTATTAGGTTCTATTGAACCTAATAGCACAATGCTCACGATGCGTAATTCCACCGCGGAATTACGCACCGTGAAATCTCCCGTCCTCACCCGCGGCATGCTCTATTTGCCGCGGGTGTACACGCTGGCGGCTTCCATTGCAGTCAATGGAAGCCGTCCGCTCACGCTATCTCCCGCTGTAACACAACGGAAGACAGCGTGAAAAAACGCTTTCCCGCCCACCGCCGCGAGTCATATGACGCGGCCGGCGCGTCACGTGACGCGGCGGCGGTGGGCGGGGAAGCGTGATGCGGGCGCGAAGAAGACGGAACCGCAGGTAAGTATAGGGGCTCTGGGGGGCGCCGTCACGGGCTTCGCCGCGTAATATTACGCGGCGGAGCCCGTCACGCTCGTGGGAAGGAGGCCTAAATGACAGCCCTAAGAACCTTATTTGTTAATCTGGCCTTATAAGTAACTAATTGTGTCAGTCATCAATCAATTTGGGGGATTTGAAAAAAAAATGGCATTCAAAAGATTTTAAAGCACAGCCCTCCACAAGCCTCGGGTTCCTGTTCATGGAAGATCACCAAGCTCAAAGTACATAAGAGGAGGATTTTTGCCGTACCATAAAATCCCTTACTTATAGCATACATTGGGGACACAGGACCATGGGTGTAGGCATGACACTAAGACGAAAAAAAAGTTGGCTCCTTCTATGCCGGTCATACCAGCACTTGACTAAATAGTCTGTAGGACAACAGTAGAAACACAAGCTTCAAAATAACCAATCTCCAAAGACAAAAGAAGAACAAACTCAAAACGTGCTACAACTCAGAAGGGCCCAGTAAGAGGAGAAAAAATGGGTGGATGCTGTCCCTCAATAAAGACTACAAGAAAGGATTTTACAGCAAGACAAAATACTCTTTTCTTAGTTGTTTCCTTGGGGACACAAGATTATGTCAGACTCTACCCTCTCCAATCCATCCTGAATGCGGCAGCCAGGCTCATCTTCCTGTCCAGCCGCTACTTGGACATCTCTGCCCTGTGCCAGTCACTGCACTGGCTGCCCGTTAAATACAGAATTCAATTTAAATTGACTACCTTTATCCATAAAGCCCTCCACAGCACAGCGCCACCCTACATTGTCTCCCTCATCTCAATCCATCACCCAGCCCTGGCTCTCCGCTCTGCTAACAAAACCAGACTGAGCGCCCCTTTAATTCCAACCTCTCATTCCCGCCTCCAAGACTTCTCCAGAGCAGCACCAATCTTTTGGAATGCATTACCAAAGGCTATCCGGGCAATCCAAGACTCACAAAACTTCAGGAATGCTCTACAAACACCCCTTCAGGGAGGCATACCACATCCCCTAAACCAAACCTCTCTGTACTTCACCCGATATGCTTCCTGACCTACTGGCTGCAATCCCTGCTAGCCACCATCAACTACCCTGCAGTCATACCGATCCTGCCGTCACACAGCTAAACGTCTGACCATTGTTTATGTGTATAGCATCCCTTACTGTCCACCTCGCCATACCGCGCACATCTCCAGACCTTTTACCTTCTGTATCACCCCATTAGTTGTAGTATGTAAGCTTGTTGGAGCAGGACCCTCACCCCTACTGTTTCCATCAACTGATTACTATATGTAACCGTGGTTCAGTAATTTTTGCACATTTGTCCTTCTGTATTCCCCGTCTTTGTAAGCGCTGTGGAATAGGTTGGCGCTATACAAATAAAGATTATTATTATTATGAAATGTCCTGAAGCAGTCCCTGTGGTGGGAAACACAATGAGAATTTTCAGATGGAATGCTGAGACACCGTTGTCTGCAAAACCTAAAGACCAAGACCCACATCTGCCAATGCAAAGGTGTGGACAGAGGAACAGGTGGCAGCTCTGTAAATCTGAGTGGCAGAGGCCTGGTGCTGCACTGTCCATGAACAGATAAAGGGTGTTGAAATTCAGAGGGGGAGGGGGGGGGGCGGGATGTTGACCCTTCAGTCGGTAAGCCCTACGAATGGCTGAGTGAATGCACCTGCATATGGTCACATTTGAATCTGGAAACCCTCTACATCAGGGGTCCCCAACCGCCGGTCCGCGGCCCAGTGCCGGGCCGTTTGGTGTATACTGCCGGTCCGCGGCGCCGCCGGGAACTTTCGATAAGAAAGGAAAAATCGCGGCCCCTTCAGCTGCGCGCTGCACTCTCACACTAACCTGCTGTGTGGAAGCGGACCCTCTGCGGTGTCACACTAGCCTGCTATGCCCCTTGCAGCGCGCAGCAACCAATCACAAGGCACCTTCTTTCGCGCCGAGGACTGTGGTGCCAAACAGCAGAGCGTCCGTCCCGTGAGTAGATGGGAAGAGCCGCCTCTCTGCACGTAGCAAGCAGCATCCGCCGCGCCTGTAGTGTACATCTGTCAGTGGTCAGTTTCAAGTTGTGTGTGTGTGTGTGTGTGTACATGCTGGCCTATGTGTGTGGGCTGGGGGGGGACTTAATATACATGCTGGCCTATGTGTGTGGGCTGGGGAGGGGTTAATATACATGCTGGCCTATGTGTGTGGGCTTGAGGGGGTTAATATACATGCTGGACTTTGTGTGTGGGCTGGGGGGGAGGATAATATACATGCTGGCCTATGTGTGTGGGCTGGGGGGGAACTTAATATACATGCTGGCCTATGTGTGTGTGCTGGGGGGAGGATAATATACATGCTGGCCTGTGTGTGTGTGCTGGGGGGGGGGGATAATATACATGCTGGCCTGTGTGTGTGTGTGTGTGTGTGTGCTGGGGGGAGGATAATATACATGCTGGCCTATGTGTGTGTGCTGGGGGGGGGGGGGATAATATACATGCTGGCCTATGTGTGTGTGTGCTGGGGGGGGGGATAATATACATGCTGGCCTATGTGGGGGGGGGGAGGATAATATACATGCTGGCCTATGTTGGTGGGGGTAGGAGGATAATATACATGCTGGCCTATGTTTGTGGGGTTGGGGGGATAATATACATGCTGGCCTATGTGTGTGTGCTGGGGGAGATAAATTATATGCTGCCCTATGTGTGTGCTGCCAGGTAGGGGGGAGGATAATATACATGCTGGCCTATGTGTGTGTGCTGGGGGAGATAAATTATATGCTGCCCTATGTGTGTGCTGCCAGGTAGGGGGGAGGGGGATACATTTTACTGTCCTATGTGTGTGCTGCCAGGAAGGGGGGGGGATATATTATACTGCCAGGCAGGCGGGGGGCATGTACTGCCGCTTGTGCATGCTGCCAGGTCGGGGGGGGAGGATATATTATACTGCGCTATGCATGTGCTGCGAGGCAGGCGGGGAGCATATACTGCCCCCCGTGTGTGCTGCCAGGCAAGCGGGGTCATATTGTGTGTTGGGTCTGTGTGTGCTGCCAGGCTGAAGTTAAGAATGGCTTAATGAAAGCTTTAAAATCTACCAGGTTCTTAAACTGAACATCTTGAAGCGCTGAGGAGTGCGGCGCCAGACAGAGCAGAGCATCCCACGAGCATATAGGAGGAGGAGCCACCACTGTGCCAGCAGCAGCCGCCACTACCACTGCCGGTTACCAGGGGACCTGCCTCATCTATAATCCCTGTTAGGAGCTTCAAGGTAATCCTGTTACATTCCTCTCCCCTGTGTGTTCTGCCGGGCAGGCAGGGGGCATATACTGCCCCCTGTGTGTGCTGCCAGGCTGAAGTTAAGAATGGCTTAAAGAAAGCTTTAAATGTCATAATTAAATAAGTATGCACTAAACACCAACCTCCTTCATAACCCCGCCCCTTATAACCAAAGCCCCGCCCATGTCCCGCCCCACCCTGCCAGGCCTTGCAAAAATGGCCTTGCTTGAAGCCGGTCCCTGGTGCCAAAAAGGTTGGGGACCCCTGCTCTACATCAACTGTCCAGAACGACAAAGAGAGAGTCTGAGTGCCTGAAGGAAGACATGGCTGCCAAATGCAGACAAATAGTCTGCACAACGTACAGTATATGTAGTGACACCTACGTGGGATGGGACGGAGAGGGACTAAAGTATAGCAATAGAAGTCCTTAGTTTTGGTGGAAGCCAGAAACAACTTTAGTAAAATATGAAGGCATTGGGCATAGAATCACCAAGCCCTGATGAAGAATTAGGAAGGCAGAATAGCAAGAGGGAGCTGCCAACTTAGAGACCTCCTTCATTGAGGTTATCCTAACCTAGAAGGCCACCCTCCAAGAAATGAGCTGCGCTGTGATATTCCTCAGAGGCTTAAAGGTGCTCGCACCGCACATGTCTTCTGCGCATGCGCATACCAGCTCTCCGGCGCGAGCACGCCAGAGTGGCCCCATTCAACAGACAAGAAGACCGCACAGCGCCAGCACGTCTAATGGAAGTAGAAGACAGCGTTAGTCGGGGCCATGGAGACGAGGACGCCAGCACCGGAGGGGGTAAGTGTATAACTTCTGTATGGCTCATATTTAATGCACGATGTATATTACAAAGTGCATTAATATGGCCATACAGAAGTGTATAACCCCACTTGATTTCACGGGACAACCCCTTAACGTGTCAAATCATATGTGATACCAAAAAAAACAGATTGATAAAAAAAAAAGAAAAGCTAAGGCCGCCACACAGGCAACAAAGTTGCGCGATTTTGTTGCATTGCGACAATGCTACAAATCGCATGTATGAGAAGCCCATGGTTTCCTATGGATTAATTCACACATGCGATGTTTTGTAGCATGCAACAACCCGACACAAAAACCTCACGGGTCCGGCGATATGCCCATGACTCATGAGGTTTTGTAGCCCATGTTTCTATAGGGAGTCTTCCTCTATATGGAAATCCTACTGTTAAAGCCTAAACTAAGCCCTAGCTGCAGGAAAAAAAATTTTCAAAAGTATACATCACCTAAAAAAGGCCTGTCCCCAGGACTGTTTCTCTTCATCTCTTCTGGACGGGGATTAAAAAATCCCTGCCTCCTTGAAGCCTCGGCTGTGATTGGCTGACACTTAGCCAATCACAGCCAGTGCTTAATGAACCAATCACAGCCATTCATCAAGTGCTGGATGTGATTGGCTAAACGTCAGCTAATCACAGCCAGCGCTTCCTGGAGGTGGGAATTTTTCAATCTCCGTCTAGAAGAGATGAAAAAGAGTGCCGGAGAGCTTTTCTAAGGGGATGTATATGTTTTTTCTGCAGCTGCGGCATATTTTTGGGTAAGGCTTATATATTTCAAGCCCCCCCCCCCCCCCCTCCACTCTCGAAAAACTTTGCATGTGGCGCTACAAAGTCACCTGACTTTGTAGCACGACATGCTACTTTGAAGCGCTACAAAATCGCGATATCGCACGGACCAGCGATGAGATATCGCTGCGATTTTCTCACGGCAATGCCGTGTTGTCTGTGTGAAGGAGGCCTAAGGCTTGCAACAGAGGCCAAAAGCAATAAAAAAGGATTTGGGGGGTAGGTCAAAATCAAACGAAAAGTCAAAGATGCTATTGAACGCTTGCAAGTTGAAAATGGTGAATTGATTAAGAATGATGTTGAAAAGGACAAACTTTTAAATTCCCATTATGTATCTGTTTTCTCTCAGAAAGTTGGTGTAATATCAACTGATTTTCCCTGTGCTATTGGGGGAATAAAAGAATGCAGGCTATCTATAAGCTAACTTAAATGAATTCCAGTCTCAAGGTCCAGATGAATTACATCTTAGGATACTAAAGGAAGCAGCGGAAGTAATTGCTGAACCACTCGCCATAATCATTGAAAATTATTGGAGAACAGGAGAAGTCCCAAAAGATTGGAAAAGGGCATATGTAGTCCCTATTTTCAAAAAAAGGGAAGAAGATGGATCCAGGAAACAACAAGCCTGTGAGCCTGACTTCTACACCGGGAAAGCTCTTTGAACAAATTATTAAACAGCATACTTGTATAAAAATGGAGTAATTAACCAGATCCAGCATGTGTTTGAAACAAACAAGTCATGCCAGATTAATCTAATTTCCTTCTATAACAGAATCACCGACTGAATTAATCAGGGAAATGCGGTAGATATAGTTTTTCTTGACCTTAGTAAAGCATTTGACAAAGTATCTCATACTATACTTATTGAAAAAATGACCAAATATGGGATTGACAAGGCAACTGTTACGTGGATTCACAACTGGCGGAGTGATTGTACTCAAAGAGTGGTCATAAATGGCTGCACAGCTAAGTGGAAGAATGTACAGTTCTGGACATCGGTGATTAGGAAGGATGTTGCAGTGCCTGAAGTGGTCTAAACAAGGGTAAGGCCTCCTGCACACGGGCGGAAATTCCGGGCGGGATTTCCCTCAGAATTTCCGCCCGTACAAGCCTGCATAGGATTGCATTACAATATGCAATCCTATGCAGACGGCCGGGATTTGTCTGCGCGAAATCACACGCAGAAAACAAATCGCGGCATGCTCTATTTCTGTGCGGGGCTCACAGAGGCCCACACAGAAATGTCACTCCCTGGCCGCTGGCTCCGGTCTGCGCATGAAAGATCCGGGGAGCTGCTCTCTGCAGGGGCTCATGTGGGGTCCCGCTGGGAGAGTTCTCGCAGCCGGATCTGACCTGGCCATCTGCAGGCGGCCTAACTAAATTAATAAACGGAATGGAAGGACTGGAAAACCCAGAGAGGCCATCAAAATTGCGATTATTCACCCTGGAAAAAAGACAGTTAAGAGGTAACCAAATAACTATGTGTAAATCCATTATGGAACAATAATACAAGGATCTCTCCCATGATCTGTTTATACCTAGGACTATGACTGTAACAAGAGGGCATCTTCTACGTTTAGAAGAAAGCAGGTTTCATCACCAACATAGAAGGGGGTTCTTTACTGTAAGAGTAGTGAGACTGTGCAACTCTCTGCCGAATGACGTGGTGATGGCAGAATCGATATAAGAGTGTAACCCCTTAACCCCTTGAGTGGCAGGTTTCCTACCACCCTGTCGTGCCCACCAGGGCAGGTTTTTTAAAATGGTGTAATCATTGAATTTCAACTAATTTTGCAGTTGCGTCTCAAGAGCCATAACTTTTTCATTTTTCCAATGACATGGCCATATGGGGGCTTGTTTTTTGCGGGACAAGTTGTGATTTTTTAAACAGGGGGAGGAAAAAAAGAAATGGGGAAAAAAAAAAAAAAGGGGCCATGTCAATAAGGGGTTAAATAATGCATTAACTTCCTTCTCTGGGTCATTACGACGCACTTATACCACATGTGTGATTTTATTTTTGATTTTTTACAAAGTAAAGGGAGACAAGTGTTTTTATAATTTTTTTAAATAATTTTTTTACTTTTGTTTTTTTTTTTTACTTTTTTTTTTTTTTGTCCTTTTAGGGGACTTCCACAGGGACCCATCAGGACCCCCTGATCACATTCCGGGGGTCCGATGGTGATAGCCCTTTACATGCTGCAGTGACAGCCCTTTACATGCTGCAGTCGCATAGACTGCAGCATGTAAAGGGTTAACACAGCAGAGATCGGAGGTTTTCTCTGATCTCTGCTATAAGAGCTGGTACCTATCTGTCCTCTGACAGCCAAGCACCAAGCTCTTCCTGCCACAGAGACCATCGGCTTGCTTCTCACAAGCCGATGGTCTCTATGACAACCTATAAACAAAGCAGGAGATTGCCGGCATATCTGCAATATCTTCTGCTAGTTTTTCAAAGCCCTTGCTTTGTTCTCTGTGGGTCTGTGCAGGCAGAGCACAATGTACAGCTTGTGGCATTGTGCTCTGCAGCTCCCATAGTGATACATAGCCCGGAAATCTTCCGGGCCATATCACTATCGGCACTGGAGCTTGTCCCGGAAAATTTCCGGGCGTGCCACTCAAGGGGTTAATGATGCGGCCCCTTTTTGTTTTTCCATTTTCGTTTTTTCCTCCCCCCTTTAAAAAAGTCGTAACTACTTTATTTATCCATCAACGTCGCTGTATGAGGGCTTGTTTTTTGCGGGACAAGTTGTATTTTTCAATGGTGCTATTTAAAGTACCATAAAATGTACTGAAAAACTTTTAAGTGGAGTAAAATGAAAAAAAAAACGACATTGCGCGATCTTTTAGTGCGTCTTGTTTCTACGGCGCACAAACGGCAACAAAAGCGACATGATAACTTTTTTCTATGGGTTAATACAATTACTACGATACCAAACTTGTATAGTTTTTTTTTTTACTACACTCTTTTTTTTTTTTTTTCAAAGACATTTCATTTTTTTCAATTATTTTCTGCGGTCATATTGTGCGTGCAATAACTTTTTTTTTTTTCGTCGACGTAGTTTAGCAAGGGCTCAGTTTTTGCGGAATGTCCTGTAGTTTCTAAAAGTACCAAATTGGAATACATACGAATTTTTTTATCGCTTTTTATTGCGTTTTTTCTGGGAGACAGGGTAACTAAAAAAGTGCATTTCTGGCGTTCTTTATTTTTTTTCCGGACGACTTTCACCATGTGGGAAAAATAATGCACTACTTTGATAGTTCGAACTTTTACGGACGCGGTGATACTAAATACATGTTTTTATTGTATGACTTAAATTTTTTAATAATCGATATGGCAAAAGGGGGGTAATTTAAACTTTTACAACTTATTTTTTTTTCAATTAAAAAAACTTCATTGATTTTTTTTTTACATTACTTTGAAGTCCCCCTGGGGGACTTTAACATGTAATGCTTTGTTCGCTCCTGCAGTATGACGTAATGCTATAGCATTACGTCATACTGCTTTTTGACAGGCAGTCTATCAAGCCACCCCACGGGGATGGCTTGATAGGCAGTCTGTTAAGGCAGCCCTGGGGCCTTTCATTAGGCCCCCGGCTGCCATGACACCTGCACGGCTCCCCCGATCTCACCGCCTCTCCCCCTGTGCCCCAACCTGCCACTCAGATCCAACCCCCCTCTCAGGACACAGGCACGAGCGCCTCGCGGCCTGCACCCACACCCTCACCTCCGCTGTCCTCGGCCCCATCCAGCAATGTCTCCCAGCGCAGCGTTCAGCTGTCGCTAGCGCAGGTGTTGGAGCGAAAGCGCAAGTACGCCGCCACGCACCCGCACGCTCAAGCGTTAAACGTGCACATTGCCAAATTGATCAGCCTAAAGATGCTGCCGTACAGGCTTGTGGAAATGGAGGCTTTCAAAAACATGATGGCGGCGGCGGTCCCGCGCTCCTCAGTCACCACTACTTTTCCCGATGTGCCGTCCCAGCCCTGCACGACCACGTCTCCCGCAACATTATACGCGCCCTCACCAACACGGTTAATGTGAAGGTCCACTTAACAACGGACACGTGGACAAGCACAGGCGGGCAGGGCCACTATATCTCCCTGACAGCAGATTGGGTGAATTTAGTGGAGGCTGGGATCGAGTCAGAGCCTGGGACCGCTCACATCCTACCCACACCCAGAATAGCGGGTCCCAGCTCTGTGCTGGTATCTGCGGCGGTTTATGCAACCTCCACTAAACCCTCCCCCTCCTCCTACGCAACCTCTACCTCGCAATTAAGATGTGTCAGCAGCACTTCGCCAGCAGTCGGTGTCGCGCGGCACGGCAGCACAGCGGTGGGGAAGCATCAGCAGACCGTGCTGAAACTAATCAGCTTAGGAGAGAAGAGGCACACGGCCGACGAACTGTTGCACGGTCTGACAGAGCAGACCGACCGCTGGCTTTCGCCGCTGAGCCTCCAACCGGGCATAGTTGTGTGTGACAATGGCCGTAACCTGGTGGCGGCTCTGCAGCTCGGCAGCCTCACACATGTGCCATGCCTGGCCCACGTCTTCAATCTGGTGGTTCATCGGTTTCTGAAGAACTACCCACACTTGTCTGACCTGCTCAGCAAGGTGCGCCGCATCTGCGCACATTTCTGCAAGTCCACCACAGAAGCTGCCACCCTGCGGACCCTGCAACATCGGTTTAATCTGCCAGAGCACTGACTGCTGTGCGACGTGCTCACACGGTGGAATTCTATGCTGCACATGTTGGCCAGGCTGTATGAGCAGCATAGAGCAATAGTGGAATACCAACTCCAACACGCGCGGCGGAGTGGTAGTCAGCCTCCGCAATTCTTTACCGAGGAGTGGGCCTGGATGGCAGATATCTGCCAGGTTCTCGGAAACTTTGAGGAGTCTACCCAGATGGTGAGCGGCGATGCTGCAATCATTAGCGTCACCATCCCGCTGCTATGCCTGCTGAGAAGTTCGCTGCAAAGCATAAAGGCTGATGCTTTGCGGACGGAACAGGAGACGGTGGATGAGAGTATGTCACTTGATAGCCAGACCACCCTCATGTCTATATCTCAGCATGTTTTGGAGGAGGAGGGGGAGGAGCCGGAGAAGAAGGGGGAAAAGACAGCTGGGCACACTGCAGAGGGTACCCATGCTGCTTGCCTCTCATCTGTTCAGCATGTATAGGCTGTGGAGGAGGAGGATCCTGAAAGTCATCTTCCTAGTGAGGACAGCCATGTCTTGCGTACTGGTACCCTGGCACACATGGCTGACTTTATGTTAGGCTGACTTTCTCGTGACCTTCGCATTAGACGCATTCTGGCAAACACGGATTACTGGGTGTACACCCTTCTCGACCCACGGTACAAGGAGAACCTTTCCACTCTCAATCCCGAAGAGGAAAGGGGTATGAGAGTGATGCAATACCACAGGGCCCTGGTGGAAAAAGTGATGCTAAACTTCCCATCTGACAGCGCTAGTGGCAGAAGGCGCAGTTCCGAGGGCCAAGTAGCAGGGAAGATGCGGAGATCAGGCAGTATGTTCAGCGCATGCAGGGGAACACTCTCCAAGGCCTTTGCCAGCTTTATGGCTCCCCAGCAAGACTGCGACACCAGTCCCCAGTCTAGGCTGAGTCGGAGGGAGCACTTTAAAAAGATGGTGAGGGAGTACGTAGCCGATCGTACTACCGTCCTCTGTGATGCCTCTGCTCCATACAACTATTGGGTGTCAAAGCTGGACACGTGGCATGAACTTGCGCTGTATGCCCTGGAGGTGCTCGGTTGCCCTGCCGCTAGCGTCTTGTCAGAGAGGGTGTTTAGTGCAGCTGGGGAATCATCACGGACTAGCATACCCGCCTGTTAACTGCCAGTGCTGAGATGCTTACACTCATAAAGATGAACAAAGCCTAGATTTCCCCAGACTTCTCTTCTCCACCGGCGGAGCGCAGCGGAACCTAAAGATTCTTTTTGCTGCAACCGCAGATAAAAGCATTCTTCTCTATCACCGGAAAAAAAGGGGCATTTAGCTTTGTCAATCTGTATCTGATATTAGTCAACCTCCTCCTACTCCTCCTCCTGAAACATCATGTCATCACGCTGAACTGCCAATTTTTCTGCGGCCCAAAAGGCTCATCTAACTATTTTTTTCCAATTTTTTCAAAGTTTCAAAAGTATTAATACTTTAACATGAACAAATTTTTTAACAGGGCTGCCTCCAGACTCTGCTACAAATTAAGCAACAGCGAGCTGTATCTTTAAAAAAATATTTATGGGTTTCACCTGCCCTCTCGGTTGAGCAATTTTTCAGGGTACATTTGTACTGTTGGTACACTAATTTTTACGGCCTTCGCCTACACTCATGGTACCCCAATGTTTCAGGGGTTCGTCTATACTCTTTCTACAGAAATATTACAGGGGTCTGTCTATACTGTTACTACAGAAATGTTACTGGGGTCTGCCTTGAATTCTGCCACATAAATGTTACAGGGGTCTGCCTTGAATTCTGCCACATAAATGTTACTGGGGTCCGCCTATACTTCTGCTACAGAAATGTTACTGGAGTCTGTCTATACTGTTACTACAGAAATATTACTGGCGTCTGCCTAGACTTTTGCTATATAAATGTTACAGGGGTCTGCCTATACTTCTGCTACAGAAATGTTACAGGGGTCTGCCTATACTTCTGCAACAGAAATGTTTCTGGGGTCTGCTTATACCTTTGCTACAGGAATATTACAGGGGTCTGTCTATACTTGTGCTACAGAAATGTTACTGGGGTCTGTTTATACCTTTGCTACAGGAATGTTACAGGGGTCTGTCTATACTATGGGTGCACTAAGTCTTCCCATCGTGGTGTTCTACCTATCTGGCACTAATACACTGACTGACTAGGGCATCAATTGTGGGCCGAGACCAATATGCATTTTCTCTCGCTTTATCACAGTTATCCGGGGCACTGCTTTGGGCCAAACAAGAGGAGCGATACTGCACTACTGAGACGTTCACAGCTGCACTAGCATCGGAGTCCGCTCTATGCCCGCGATTGCTGAGGGTTTAGGCAGAGGCCTATGTCCTCGGTGCAGTGAAAGTCTACCATGTTTGGGCACTCTTATTTCTTCATGTTTAATGTCTTTGGGTTCCTTGGACTCACTTATGCTGTGGGTGCACACAGACCTCCCAAAGCGGTGTTTTACCTGTCTGGCAAAAAGACACTGACTGACTTGGGTAGGGTGCAGAGTGCAGGTGGCTTTCCCCTTGTGTTGTCGATGAGGTATCCGACACCCAAACAGAATGAGTAGTGTGTGGACACATGAATTCCCCATTGCTATGTCACTCGCAGCACCTTGGGCCACACAAGGTGTTTGCTGGGACTGAGCCTGACCCAGGGCCCGCTCACATACTTCCCACACAGAGTATTGCTGCATTGTGGAGATGTGTAGAAGTGCTGGGCTGGCACTTCAGTCCCCTTTATGCCCACGTTTGCGACTCCTGACAATTTTGCGACGGAGGTGGCACGGAATTGGAATGATAATCGCACGTCAATTTATCATCGATTCTCAACAGCATTGTGAGCTATCGACCCTCCCCTTTCAAAGAGGGTCGCTGCCTAGCCCTGCCAACCCTCTGCAGTGTGTGCCTCCAGTTCCTCCTCATCGCAGACGCACTTATAAATAGACATGAGGGTGGTGTGGCTATGAAGCCAGCGTGTGGCATAAGGGCAGCTGAAGGCTGCGCAGGGACACTTTGATGTGCGCTGTGGACACTGGGTCGTGCGGGGGGGTTGGGCAGCATGTAACCCAGGAGAAGAGGCAGCGGTGTGACCCGCAGCCAGTGATTGTCCTTGGTTGGAGGTAGTGTGGTGCTTAGCTAAGGTGTGCCTTGCTAATGAGGGTTTGTCTGAAGTAAAAATTGTAAGGGGGGGCAGACTCTAGACGAATGAACCAGCTGGGAGGACGGGGCCCGGACTGCAGGATCTGTCAACCCCTAATAATCCTACAGACGACAGAATAACACATCTGCAGCCGCTGACTGAGGAGAATCTGTGACTCCTCTCTGCTGTATTTAGTGGTTACTACTCACCTGGGCGGTTACCTGTAGGAATCTCCTCTTTACACTGCTGATCGCCCCTCATATTTGTATCTGTAGTATTAATATCGGTCAGATCTTCATCCTGATCCAAAAGCTATGAGACAAATATTGTAAAAGTCAGCAGACGGTTGGAGAAGTCGTGTGGAAGGTTTTACATGATAAGAAAAGATCATTAATAATCATGATGACCAAAAACGACCTGACAGGAGTAGTTATCTGAGCCACATAGCTGCAGGTACAGGATCCTGACATAGATATTAGATGGCGGCTCAATGACCCCTCAGGATCCTCATACACCTGTATATCCGGCATGGCTAGACACGCTGCACGTTGTCTCAGTGGAGGAGATCAGTGGCTACCAGACACATCCGCTGTTTGTCTCGGAGGACATAAAGGAGCAGATAGATATAAATCCAACCTGTTGGCTCCTTATTCCCACCAGCAGTCTCCACCGCCAGAAAACTGGGAGAAGATCCAGACAACATGCAATGTCTCTGGTCAGCGGTAATCCTGCCATCTCCACCGGCCTCATCACACAAGTAGAAGACATCTAATAAGACTGAAGACAAGAGCTTCACAGCCTTCTACAGATCAGAGGAACATCTCCATCTACCTGATGGTCCTGTCGAAGAAGAGGACAGGGACATCTCTCTGGTGGGCTTCTCTTACTGGATGGAACTGGAGGAAACACAGACAGACACTGAAGTCATTCTTTACATACAGATAATAAAGTCCCCGTGTATTTAGTCCTGTCTATTACCTGGTGATGGGAGCGGCTGGCGGGTCTCCATCGTGGCCTCCTTGTACAGATCCTTGTGTCCTTCTAAATACTCCCACTCCTCCATGGAGAAATAGACAGCGACATCCTGACACCTTATAGGAAACTGACAACACAATATACAGTCATCACCCAGAAGCCTTCAGTGCTGTTACTGTATAATGTCCCAGCATTCCCTGTAGCATCACCTCTCCAGTCAGCAGCTCAATCATCTTGTTGGTGAGTTCTAGAATCTTCTGTACATTGATGTCCTTACGCATCAGGGGGTGAGGTGGGGGCCCTGTGATCAGGTTCAGGGGTCTTCCCCATTCATCACACACAGGGGTCCAACAGCCATCACTAGAGGTCTTCTTCACTACTGTGTAATCCTGTATATGGGGAGACAATAATAAATATCACTACAGACATTTCCAGAGTCCATCACCTCTCCAGTGACATCACCGGTTGTTACCATAGATTATAATGATATAATGTGACATCATCAGAATCTCTCACCTCTCCAGTAAGCTGGAAGATTATCTCTAGTGAGAGATTTATTACACTCTCTGCCATCTGGTTCAGATCTTCCTTCATCCTCGATGGGTCAATCAGGAAAAGTCTATTGTACACAAGATAAGAAAAAAAAAACTTTGTTAACCACCCTGCCGCATAATAGTATGTCCCGCTCCACCCTGCGCCATAATAGTATGTCCTGCTCCACCCTGCACCATAATAGTATGTCCCGCTCCACCCTGCCCCATAATAGTGTGTACCACTCCACCCCGGACCATAATAGTATGCACCGCTCCACGCTGCCCCATAATAGTATGTCCCGCTCCACCCTACCACATAATAGTATATACCGCTCCGCCCTGCCCCATAATAGTATGTACCGCTCCACCCAGCGCCATAATAGTATGTACCGCTCCACCCTGCCCCATAATAGTATTTACCGGTCCACCCTGCGCCATAATAGTATGTACCGCTCCACCCTGCGCCATAATAGTATGTACCGCTCCACCCTGCGCCATAATAGTATGTACCGCTCCACCCTGCACCATAATAGTATGTACCGCTCCACCCTGCACCATAATAGTATGTACCACTCCTCTCTGACCCATAATAGTATGTACCCCTCCACCCTGCGCCATAATAGTATGTACCCCTCCACCCTGCACCATAATAGTATGTATCACTCCACCCTGCCCCATAAAAGTATGTACCGCTCCACCCTGCCCCGTAATAGTATGTACCGCTCCACCCTGCCCCATAATAGTATGTACCCCTCCATCCTGCACCATAATAGCATGTACCACTCCACCCTGCCCCATAATAGTATGTACCCCTCCACCCTGCACCATAATAGTATATGCCCCAAAATAGAATGTACCGCCCCACGTTGCACCATAATAGTATGTACCGCTCCAACCTGCCCCATAATAGTATGTACCGCTCCACCCTGCCCCATAATAGTATGCACCGCCCCACCCTGCCCCATAATAGTATGTACCGCCCCACGCTGCCCCATAATAGTATGTACCGCCCCACGCTGCCCCATAATAGTATGTACCGCCCCACGCTGCACCATAATAGTATGTACCGCCCCACCCTGCCCCATAATAGTATGTACCGCTCCACCCTGCCCCATAATAGTATGTACCGCTCCACCCTGCCCCATAATAGTATGTACCGCTCCACCCTGCCCCATAATAGTATGTACCGCTCCACCCTGCCCCATAATAGTATGTACCCCTCCACCCTGCCCCATAATAGTATGTCCCGCTCCACCCTGCCACATAATAGTATATACCGCTCCGCCCTGCCCCATAATAGTATGTACCGCTCCACCCTGCGCCATAATACTATGTACCGCTCCACCCTGCCCCATAATAGTATTTACCGTTCCACCCTGCGCCATAATAGTATGTACCGCTCCACCCTGCGCCATAATAGTATGTACCACTCCTCTCTGACCCATAATAGTATGTACCCCTCCACCCTGCGCCATAATAGTATATGCCCCATAATAGAATGTACCGCTCCACCCTGCCCCATAATAGTATGTACCGCTCCACCCTGCCCCATAATAGTATGTACCGCTCCACCCTGCCCCATAATAGTATGTACCCCTCCACCCTGCCCCATAATAGTATGTACCGCTCCACCCTGCTCCATAATAGTATGTACCCCTCCACCCTGTCCCATAATAGTATGTACCCCTCTACCCTGCCCCATAATAGTATGTACCGCTCAGCCCTGCCCCATAATAGTATGTACGGCTCCACCCTGCCCCATAATAGTATGTACCGCTCCACCCTGCCCCATATTAGTATGTACCGTTCCCCCATGCACCATAATAGTATGTCCGGCTCCCCCCTGCGCTGTAATAGTTGGTCTCGGGAAGCTATATAGCTCCTGTAAGCCGCCATGTTGTTCCCTGTAGTAATGGTCGCTCCCAGTAACTTTTCCCGCACCGTCCCTTCTGGCTGGAAGCCGTATTGTACAGATGACCCCCCATACTAATGGCCGAGATCAGCAAGAACTCAGATCCCAGTCATTTAACACTTTGGATGCTGCGCTACATGGGCCGTGGCAGATAAAAGAGGGAGAGACTCCATCTGTCACTCCATTACCTCCACCTGCAGAGCCCACAGCAGCTTCCAGGACCTGTGATGATGTCACTGTCATGTGATCAGTCACATGCGTGGGAGGAGTCAGGGGTCACATGACCAGGGTGTGATCAGGGTACACAGGACTCTGCTGAGCTCCTCAGGAGCCGCTAATAGAGATGTGACCCTTCATGAGAGGAAAACCCTCTGCTGCCTGCTGTATACAACTTACCGGACTACACATTACATAGACAGCTCTGCTACACCGTACACATTATATACACAGCTCTGCTACACCGTACACATTATATACACAGCTCTGCTACACCGTACACATTATATACACAGCTCTGCTACACCGTACACATTATATACACAGCTCTACTACACCGTACACATTACATACACAGCTCTGCTACACCGTACACATTATATACACAGCTCTGCTACACCATACACATTATATACACAGCTCTGCTACACCGTACACATTATATACACAGCTCTACTACACCGTACACATTATATACACAGCTCTGCTACACCGTACACATTATATACACAGCTCTACTACACCGTACACATTATATACACAGCTCTGCTACACCGTACACATTATATACACAGCTCTGCTACACCATACACATTATATACACAGCTCTGCTACACCGTACACATTATATACACAGCTCTGCTACACCATACACATTATATACACAGCTCTGCTACACCGTACACATTATATACACAGCTCTACTACACCGTACACATTATATACACAGCTCTGCTACACCGTACACATTATATACACAGCTCTACTACACCGTACACATTATATACACAGCTCTGCTACACCGTACACATTATATACACAGCTCTGCTACACCATACACATTATATACACAGCTCTGCTACACCGTACACATTATATACACAGCTCTGCTACACCGTACAGATTATATACACAGCTCTGCTACACCGTACAGATTATATACACAGCTCTGCTACACCATACACATTATATACACAGCTCTGCTACACCATACACATTATATACACAGCTTTACTACACCGTACACATTATATACACAGCTCTGCTACACCGTACACATTATATACACAGCTCTGCTACACCATACACATTATATACACAGCTCTGCTACACCGTACACATTATATACACAGCTCTGCTACACCGTACAGATTATATACACAGCTCTGCTACACCATACACATTATATACACAGCTTTACTACACCGTACACATTATATACACAGCTCTGCTACACTGTACACATTATATACACAGCTCTGCTACACCATACACATTATATACACAGCTCTGCTACACCGTACACATTATATACACAGCTCTGCTACACCGTACAGATTATATACACAGCTCTGCTACACCATACACATTATATACACAGCTCTGCTACACCGTACACATTATATACACAGCTCTACTACACCGTACACATTACATACACAGCTCTACTACACCGTACACATTATATACACAGCTCTGCTACACCGTACACATTATATACACAGCTCTACTACACAGTATACATCATATTTGTAGCTCATGTACACTGTGCGGATTATATGCACAGCCCTGCTACATGGTCTAGGGCAACTGTTGTTTTTCAAGCTTAGAAGTTTGTTATAATAACCAACACCACCCTGGGTGCGTTCACACGGGCGCATAAACAGCGCGTTTTTGCGCCCAATTGTATATACGTGACCATCTGAGGCGATGGTTTCCAATGTATTCGTTCGCACGGGCGATTTTACGGCACGTAAAAACGGCAACCCGCAGAAAACAGAACATATGCGGACGAAATACGTGCCAATGTATATTCGATGGCCGAAAAGATCGTTTGAAAAGTAGGAACAAACGATAATACGCTTTCTAGCTCTCTTTATGATCGCCGAAAAAAGTTCTTTCCGGCGATTATACGCTGCGCACGCGGAACGTAAATACGCCTACGCTCGTGTGAACGCACCCTCATGTTGGAAATATTTGCAGTTACCAATTAGAGTCTTGATCAGACACAAATTGAAGTATAAGGCCTTTTTATTTTGTATATATATATATATATATATATATATACATACACAGAGACAATACATATATACACAGCTAACACACGCCAGCTATGCACAAAGGCAATTGTCTACTGTCGGTGGTGAATTAGCCCCAGGGATCAGCGGTATCCACTGATTAATTTTTTCTGGCCCTGCTCTATTCTTTATCCTAGATGATGAAGAATAGGGGTTAGGGTCGAGGCCAAGGACGTGGGCATCTGAATGAGGGTGTGCGCAGAGGCTGAGGTCCTGGGCGGGGTTAAACAGTGCCTGCTGCTGAGGGATTGGTAGAGCATCATGTATCTCCACTCCCCAGCTTTATGTCACATTTTGCAGATCCGCATGGTAGACCATTATTAAAAGCACAACAGTGCGATCAGGTGCTGACGTGTATAGCAGATAACGCCTCCACTACTTTATCCAACACCAAGTCTTCCACGCAGTCCACTCACGCCACCCAAGGCAATGCACCTCTGAATCCTCAAGCTGCTCCTCTTTCCTCCCAGCCAGTTCACTCCAGGAAAAGAAGAGATTATGATGAACAGGCATACACCCAAGAACTCCTCTCGGGTCCCTGCCCTGAGTCTGAAAAACAGTTCCACAGCCACGTAAGGAGTTTGTCGTGACGGATGCCCAAAATGTGGAACCTTCACAGATTCAGGGTGATGAGGCTGGGGACTTCGAATTACTGTCTCAAGAGCTATTTGTGGATGATGAGGATGAGACACAGTTGTCTGTCAGCGAGGTGGTTGTTAGGGCAGTAAGTCTGAGGGAGGAGCAGACTGAGGAGTCAGAGGAAGAGCTGGTGGACAATGACTGACCCCACCTGGCTTGCAAAGCCTACTAAAGACAGGGCTTCAGAGGGGAAGGGAAGTGCTGCAGCAGAACAGGTTGGAAGAGGCAGTGGGGTGGCCAGGGGGAGAAGCAGGGCCAGAGCAAATAATCCACCAACTGTCCCCTACAGCACCCCCTGGTGGCAAGCCTCCATGCAGAGGGCTAGGTGTTCGAAGGCCTGGAGGTTTTTTAGTGAGAGTGCAGACAACCGATGAACAGTGGTGTGCAACCTGTGCCGCACCAAGATCAGCCGGGGAGCCACCACTACCAACCTGACCACCACCAGCATGCACAGGCATATGATGGCTAAGCACACCACGAGGTGGAACGAAGGCCATTCACCGCCTGCGGGTCACACCACTGCCTTTTCCCAAGTTTCACAACCTGGCACAGAGATGCAATCCCTCCCTAGGATGCAGGCACGAGCGCCTCCCTGCCTGCATCCGCACCCTCACCTCCACGGTCCTCCACTGCCTCCACCAATGTGTCCCAGCGCAGCGTTTAGCTGTCGCTAACCCAATCACTGGAACAAAAGCGGAAAATCGCAGCCACCCACCCACATGCACAATCTTTAAATGTGCATATCGCTAAACTACTCAGCCTGGAGATGCTGCCATACAGGCTAGTAGAAACAGAGGCTTTCCACAACATGATGGTAGCGGTGGTCCCTCTGTACTCCATCCCCAGTTGCCACTATTTCTCACGATGTGCCGTCCCCACCCTACACCAACACATCTCACGCAACATAAACCGTGCCCTCACCAACGCGGTTACTGGGAAGGTCCACTTAACCACAGACATTTGGACAAGTGCTTTTGAGCAGGGACATTACATCTCCCTGACGGCACATTGGGTGAACTTGGTGGAGGCTGGGACCGAGTCTGACCCTTGGTCCGCTCACGTGCTACCCACACCGAAGATTGTGGGTCCTACCTCGGTGAAGGATTCACCGGCGTATTATACCACCTAACCCAAAAACCCCTTCTCCCCCTCCACCTCTCTATTACCACGTGTGTGCACGTCGCCGGCAGTCAGTAGCACGAGGCGCAGCAGCAACGCAGTGGGCAAATCATCAGCAGGCCATGCTGAAGCTACTCAGCTTGGGAGAGAAGAGGTACATTGCTCAAGAACTGTTGCAGGATTTAACAGAGCAGATCGACCAGTGGCTTTTGCCCATGTGTTCAATCTGGTGGTTCAGCGCTTTCTGAAAAAATATACCCCATTTGTCTGACTTTCTCACCAAGGTGTGTCGCATGTGCATCCATTTCAGGAAGTCCATCATAGATGCTGCCACCCTCAGGACACTGCAACAGCGCTTCCAGCTGCCAGTGTACCGATTGCTGTGTGATATGCCCACGCACTGTAATTCTACATTGCACATGTTGGCCAGGCTCTACGAGCAGCGTAGAGCCATTGTAGAATGGCCGGCAGAGTAGTAGTCAGCCTCCGCAGCTCTTCAACGAGGAGTGGGCATGGAGGGCAGACATCTGTCAAGTCCTAGGAAACTTTGAGGAGTCTACACAAATGGTGAGCGGAGATGTGGCCATTATCTGTGTAACCATCCCACTGTTTTCCCTGCTGAGAAGTTTGCTGCTAAGCATAACAGCCGAAGTTTAGCAGTTAAAACAGGAGATGGGGATGACAGTATGTTGATTGATAGCCAGACCACCCTCACGCCAGTTTCTCAGCACGTATTGGAGGAGAAGAAGAAGGAAGAGACTGCTGCCCACACTGCAAAGGGTACCCATGCTACTTCTCTCACATCTGTTCAGCGTGTATGGGCTGAAGAGGAGGAGGATCATGAAAGTCATCCTCCTAGTGAGGACAGCGATGTGTTGCGTACTGTGACTCTGGCACCGATGGCTGACTTCATGTTAAGCTGCCTTTCCCGTGACCCTCGTGTTAGACGCATTCTGACCAACCAGGATTACTGGGTGTTCACCCTTCTTGACACATGGTATAAGGAGAACCTTTCCACTCTCATTCCCGAAGAGGAAAGGAGTATGAGAGTGATGCAATACCACAAGGCCCTGGTGGAAAAGCTGATGCTAAGGTTCCCATCTGATAATGCTAGTGGTAGAGGACATACTTCAGTGGGCCAAGTAGCAAAAGAGGCGCGGGGATCAGGCTGTATGTCCAGCGCAGGCAGGGGAACACTCTCCAAGGCCTTTGCCAGTTTTATGGCTCCCCAGCCAGACTGTGTTACCGCTCCCCAGTCTAGGCTGAGTCGGAGGGAACACTGTAAAAACATGGTGAGGGAGTACATTGACGATTGTACCACCGTCCTCCGTGACCCCTCTGCTCCATACAACTATTGGGTGTCGAAGCTGGACATGTGGCACGAACTTGCGCTGTACGTCTTGGAGAGGGTGTTTAATGCTGCTGGGGGGATCATCACGAATAAGCGTACCCGCCTGTCAACTGACAGCGCTGACAGGCTTACACTCATTAAGATAAACAAAGGCTGGATTTCCCCAGGCTTCTCTTCTCCACTGGTGGAAAGCAGCGGAACATAAAGATTCTTTCAGCCTGGAAAGGAGAACCATGCATCTTTTATCACCCCAAAAAAGGGGAGAAGTTGCTTGATCTATACTTCTCTGATCTTCCTCCTCCTAAACCAGCATGTCAGCACGCTGAACAGCCAATTTTTCAGAGGGCCAAAAGGCTCTGTTAAAACTATTTTTTTCGTAGGGCTGCCTCTAGGTTCTGTTAGCAAATTAAGCAACTACGAGCTCTGTCTTTTTTTTTATAAAAGAGATTGAGGATCTGAAAGCAGCCTCTGAGGTAGGGCTTGAACGCCTCCCAAACCAGAATGACGTCAGAGTGTGCCTCATGCACCTCATAATATATTTGATTCTGGTCCGATATACGGTCATTAGGACCAAGCAGTGAGAGCCAGAACGAGTGTACTTTCCATCTCCTGGGGAAAGCTAGTCCAGGGTTTTTAAGGACCATTCCAATCAGCGAGTGATCCGATACTCCTCTAGGAAGGAATTTTATAGAGTTATTTTCGGGAATAAGGAAGAGGATCCAAATACGTAATCAATACGGCTAAGGGCGTGGTTGTGGGCAGCATGGCAGTAAAATTCTTGTTGTCGGGTGTGAAATGCATGCCATAAATCCAGCCACCCTGCTACCCAGATTATCGAGGCCAGCCGGGTCATGCTCATATTTTCGGCCACCCCCCCAAATCTATCTAGGGACGGGTCCATAATCATGTTAATATCCCCCATTCAGATAACTGTTGCTTCTGGCGAGAATGAGGCAAATGAAATACCATCCGCTAGTAAGGCCGTTGATGCAGGGGGAGGGTTATAGTAACATAGAAGGACATAAGGGTCATTATTAATCTTAGCCCTTTAATAAATATTAAAAATAAAAATCTGCCCTCTGGGTCTTTTTTCAGCTGTTCTACCTCCCATCCAAGAGACCTATTTACTAACAGGGACACCCCTCTAGAGTATGACGTGTAGTAGGAGTGCGCGGACCACTGGAAGCATGGCTTTGATAAAACTTTAACAGTGTCAAGAGTAAGGTGGATCTCTTGTAAACATACCACATGCGGTCGCCAGGAGCGCATCAGGGAAAAGATCATGGATCGTTTCCTGGCCGATCCCATTCCCTTAACATTCCAGGACACAAAAACTACCTCAGCCATAAGAAGGTGCGGGTTAGGAGAGTCAGGCTAGGATTACATGCAGAAAGCTGACGATCTTGCGCATCGCAATAGGTCCCTATGACATAGTTACAACATACCATATAGCAATATCTCCTCATATCCTTAAAATCGGTATTAGGCTCTCGATGTATACAATTTAGTAACATTAAGGCAATATACTGTCAACTGCAAACTAATTAACTGTTTTAGAACAGACGGAAAATGTTACACTTACTATCAAATTGTCATACGTGGCAACCCAATATAAGGGGAAACCTACATAGTATAGCTTAAATTCAGCTATACCGGAGGTAATATGTAGTTGAGATTGAAGACCTACGTTGAAATATAAAAGATTGACTAGGGCCCCCCCCTAGAATGTATAAGTAACCAATTGCAGTTCCGGCGGGGCAGGAAAGAAAGAAGGCGGAGAGGGAACAAGGAAGAGACAGAAAGCAGCACCCACAGCAGCCCCAGGGAATCATGGCAATCCATAAGCAATAATGGATACTCTGGACTTTCTGTCACAGGTTCACACATACGCAAAGCATTCTAAATATGGAGTCCCTGAGGAACATCGGGGCAACTTGGATGCATGTCCTCACATCTTGTAGAAGTCCCAGTGCCTGAAAGAAGAGAGTGGTTAAATATTAGAGATGAGCAAGCGTACTCATCCGAGCTTGATGCTCGTTCGAGTATTAGGGTACTCGAGATGCTCGTTACTCGAGACGAGCACCACGCGATGTTCGAGTTACTTTCATTTTCTTCCCTGAGAAATGTGCGCGCTTTTCTGGCCAATAGAAAGACAGGGAAGGCATTACAACTTCCTCCTGTGATGTTCCAGCCCTATACCACCCCCTGCAGTGAGTGGCTGGGGAGATCAGGTGACACCCGAATATTAAAATCTGCCCCGCCCGTGGCTCCCCACAGATGCATGCTGACAGAGATCAGGGAAAGTGCTGTCTTGCTGTAGCTGCTATAGGGAGAGTGTTAGGTGTTATTTTAGTCTTCAAGAACCCCAACGGTCCTTCTTAGGGCCACATCTGACCGTGTGCAGTACTGTTGAGGCTGCTGGGAGCAGTGTTGCACAATTTTTTTTTTTTGTATATCGGGCGTGCAGACCATTGCGTCCTCAGTCTGCAGTCATTTTACAGAGTATAGGGGCAGTACTGGTGAGGCAGGGACAGTGGGAAAGGTGAAAAAGATATACTGGCTATATAGGCAGTGTGGTAGTTCCCACAAAGTTAAAAAATATACAATATTTGGCCTGCCTGTCACTGCCTTCCGTTTACAGCGTCTCTGCTGGGGGTAGTAGTTGGTGAATTAATACCCAGCCTTGCGCATAATTGTTTCCTGCCTCTGCAGTGTGTTACATAAGCGAAGTCAGCCTCCAACAGGCCAATCGAAATACAGTGTTTATCAAGGGAATGTGCTTGTTCCCACAAAGTTAAAAAATATACAATATTTGGCCTGCCTGTCAGTGCCTTCCGTTTACAGCGTCTCTGCTGGGGGTAGTAGTTGGTGAATTAATACCCAGCCTTGCGCTTAATTGTTTTCTGCCTCTGCAGTGCGTTACGTACGCGAAGTCAGCCTCCAACCACAGGCCAATAAACGGCACATTTAATTACAGCGTTCTGTTTCTGCTAATCTCGTAATACACTATGCTGAGGGGTAGGGGTAGGCCTAGAGGACATGGACGGGGGGAGGACGCGGAGGCCCAAGTCAGGGTGTGGGCATAGGCCGAGCTCCTGATCCAGGTGTATCGCAGCCGACTGCTGCGGGATTAGGAGAGAGGCAAGTTTCTGGTGTCCCCAGATTAATCTCACAATTAATGGGTCCACGCGGTAGACCTTTATTAGAAAATGAGCAGTGTGACCAGGTCCTGTCATGGATGGCAGAAAGTGCATCCAGCAATCTATCGACCACCCAGACTTCTACGCCGTCCACAGCTGCAACTCTGAATCCTCTGGCTGCTGCTCCTCCTTCCTCCCAGCCTCCTCACTCCATTAAAATGACACATTCTGAGGAGCAGGCAGACTCCCAGGAACTGTTCTCGGGCCCCTGCCCAGATTGGGCAGCAATGGTTCCTCTCCCACCGGAAGAGTTTGTCGTGACCGATGCACAACCTTTGGAAAGTTCCCGGGGTCCGGGGGATGAGGCTGGAGACTTCCGGCAACTGTCTCAAGAGCTTTCAGTGGGTGTGAGGAGGACGATGAGACACAGTTGTCTATCAGTGAGGTAGTAGTAAGGGCAGTAAGTCCGAGGGAGGAGCGCACAGAGGATTCGGAGGAAGAGCAGCTGGACGATGAGGTGACTGACCCCACCTGGTTTGCTAAGCCTACTGAGGACAGGTCTTCAGAGGGGGAGGCAAGTGAAGCAGCAGGGCAGGTTGGAAGAAGCAGTGCGGTGGCCAGGGGTAGAGGCAGGGCCAGACGGAATAATCCACCAACTGTTTCCCAAAGCGCCCCCTCGCGCCATGCCACCCTGCAGAGGCCGAGGTGCTCAAAGGTGTGGCAGTTTTTCACTGAGAGTGCAGACGACCGACGAACTGTGGTGTGCAAGGTTTGTCGCACCAAGATCAGCCAGGGAGCCACCACCACCAGCATGCGCAGGCATATGATGGCCAAGCACCCCACAAGGTGGGACGAAGGCCGTTCACCGCCTCCGGTTTGCACCACTGCCTCTCCCCCTGTGCCCCAATCTGCGACTGAGATCCAACCCCCCTCTTGGGACACAGGCACGACCGTCTCCCGGCCTGCACCCACACCCTCACCTCCGCTGTCCTCGGCCCCATCCAGCAATGTCTCTCAGCGCAGCATCCAGCCGTCGCTAGCGTAACTGTTTGAGCGCAAGCGCAAGTACGCCGCCACGCACCCGCACGCTCAAGCGTTAAACGTGCACATAGCCGAATTGATCAGCCTGGAGATGCTGCCGTATAGGCTTGTGGAAACGGAGGCTTTCAAAAACATGATGGTGGCGGCGGCCCCGCACTACTCGTTTCCCAGTCGCCACTACTTTTGCCGATGTGCCGTCCCAGCCCTGCATGACCACGTCTCCCGCAACATTGTACGCGCCCTTAACAACGCGGTTACTGCCAAGGTCCACTTAACAACGGACACGTGGACAGGCACAGGCGGGCAGGGCCACTATATCTCCCTGACGGCACATTGGGTGAATTTAGTGGAGGCTGGGACCGAGTCAGAGCCTGGGACCGCTCACGTCCTACCCACCCCCAGAATTGCAGGCCCCAGCTCGGTGCTGGTATCTGCGGCGGTGTATGCTTCCTCCACTAAACCACCCTCCTCCTCCTACGCAACCTCTGTCTCGCAATCAAGATGTGTCAGCAGCAGCACATCGCCAGCAGTCGGTGTCGCGCGGCGTGCCAGCACAGCGGTTGGCAAGCGTCAGCAGGCCGTGCTGAAACTACTCAGCTTAGGAGAGAAGAGGCACACGGCCCACGAACTGCTGCAGGGTCTAACAGAGCAGACCGACCGCTGGCTTTCGCCGCTGAGCCTCCAACCAGGCATGGTCGTGTGTGACAACGGCCGTAACCTAGTGGCGGCTCTGCAGCTCGGCAGCCTCACGCACGTGCCATGCCTGGCCCACGTCTTTAATTTGTTGGTTCAGCGCTTTCTGAAAAGCTACCCACGCTTGTCAGACCTGCTCGGAAAGGTGCACCGGCTCAGCGCACATTTCCGCAAGTCCAAGATGGACGCTGCCACCCTGCGGACCCTGCAACATCGGTTTAATCTGCCAGTGCACCGACTGCTGTGCGACGTGCCCACACGGTGGAACTCTACGCTCCACATGTTGGCCAGGCTCTATGAGCAGCGTAGAGCTATAGTGGAATACCAACTCCAACATGGGCGGCGTAGTGGGAGTCAGCCTCCTCAATTCTTTACAGAAGAGTGGGCCTGGTTGGCAGACATCTGCCAGGTCCTTGGAAACTTTGAGGAGTCTACCCAGATGGTGAGCGGGGATGCTGCAATCATTAGCGTCACCATTCCTCTGCTATGCCTCTTGAGAAGTTCCCTGCAAAGCATAAAGGCAGACGCTTTGCGCTCGGAAACGGAGGCGGGGGAAGACAGTATGTCGCTGGATAGTCAGTGCACCCTCATGTCTATATCTAAGCGCGTTGAGGAGGAGGAGGAGGAGCATGAGGAGGATGAGGAGGAGGGGGAAGAGACAGCTTGGCCCACTGCTGAGGGTACCCATGCTGCTTGCCTGTCATCCTTTCAGCGTGTATGGCCTGAGGAGGAGGAGGAGGAGGATCCTGAAAGTGATCTTCCTAGTGAGGACAGCCATGTGTTGCATACATGTACCCTGGCACACATGGCTGACTTCATGTTAGGATGCCTTTCTCGAGACCCTCGCGTTACACGCATTCTGGCCACTACGGATTACTGGGTGTACACACTGCTCGACCCACGGTGTCGTAGAATTCCTTTGCGGAATCACGGCTTGCTCAATTTGGAATGTTTACACCCTTCCATATTATTTCTGAATTGATAATGCGCATAAGAAGTTCCCACACTGACACGAGGTTCAGCATGCATAGCTTCCTCAATTCTAACTTTAATGATCGGCGTGTAGCCTATTTTAAGAGTTTAACAAATCCGCCCATCTGGGCAGGTCAAAGATTACATGCATACAACGTATTGTTTAATTATTGGATAAGCATCTTGCAATTCTTCCATCCTCCGGTCATCTGTGATTGGCCATCAGGTGGTGGATGAAATGAGTGGGTTGTCTTGGAGCCACGTGGGGTTCCTTCGATATGATTGGATGTTGCATCATGAACTATAAATTGCACAAACCTCCCATGTTATTTGCATACGTTTCCAGTAAAATTGCTTGGGTAATTTCTGCGGTTGTCCATGTCTGAGTTACTGTCCTCCAAAATTGCGAAACAGATGGAAAATGTAACGTGTTTATACTATATATTATCTTGTCAGCGTTTTGAGCACAGAAGTTTCATGTTGGCTTCCCCATGTCAGCAGAGTTATAAAACAGATACTTTCATATGTAGGAAGTACCTATTGCACAACTGTCATGAACTATATTTGTAGCAAGACAGAATGTTAAATTGACAACTGTCTACTGCCAAGGCCCACCGATCCAAAATATAGAAATACTGGACTTCCACCACAACGGTATAAGGAGAACCTTTCCACTCTCATACCCGAAGAGGAAAGGGGTTCGAGAGTGATGCTATACCACAGGACCCTGGCGGACAAACTGATGGTAAAATTCCCATCCGACAGCGCTAGTGGCAGAAGGCACAGTTCCAAGGGCCAGGTAGCAGGGGAGGCGCGGAGATCAGGCAGCATGTACAGCACAGGCAGGGGAACACTCTCCAAGGCCTTTGCCAGCTTTATGGCTCCCCAGCAAGACTGTGTCACAGCTCCCCAGTCAAGACTGAGTCGGCGGGAGCACTGTAAAAGGATGGTGAGGGAGTATGTAGCCGATCGCACGACCGTCCCCCGTGACGCCTCTGCTCCATACAACTACTGGGTGTCGAAGCTGGACACGTGGCCTGAACTAGCGCTGTATGCCCTGGAGGTGCTTGCTTGTCCTGCGGCTAGCGTCTTGTCAGAGAGGGTGTTTAGTGCGGCTGGGGGAATCATCACGGATAAGCGTACCCGCCTGTCAACTGACAGTGCTGAGAGGCTTATACTCATAAAGATGAACAAAGCCTTGATTTCCCCAGACTTCTCTTCTCCACCAGCGGACAGCAGCGATACATAAACAATACGTAGGCTGCACCTGCGGATGGAAGCATCGTTCACTATCACCATCAAAAACGGGGACCTTTTAGCTTCATCAATCTGTGTATTATATTCATCCTCCTCCTCCTGCTCCTCCTCCTGAAACCTCACGTAATCACGCCGAACGGGCAATTTTTCTTAGGCCCACAAGGCTCAGTCATATGACTTTTGTAAACAATGTTTATACGTTTCAATTCTCATTAAAGCGTTGAATCTTGCACGTGAACCAATTTTTATTTTAACTGGGCTGCCTACAGGCCTAGTTACAAATTAAGCCACATTAACCAAAGCGATTAATGGGTTTCACCTGCCCTCTTGGCTGGGCATGGGCAATTTTTCTGAGGTACATTAGTACTGTTGGTACACCAATTTTTTGGGGCCCTCGCCTACAGTGTAATCCTAGTAATTTTTATGGGCTTCGCCTGCACTCATGCTACAGCAAGGTGTGTAGGGTTGGCCTACACTTTTGCTACATAAATGTAACTGGGGCCTTGTCTATACTGCAACTACTGAAATGTGAAAGAGACTGTTATCTCCCTAAACTGCTGCAACAGGAATGTTACTGTGGCCTGTCTTGACTGCTACTACTACTGAAATGGAACTAAGACTGTGCTCCCCCTATACTGCTGCTTCGGAATTGTTACTGGGGCCTTTCTGGACTGCTACTACTACTGAAATGGAACTAATACTGTACTCCCCCTATAATGCGGCTAGTGATATGTTACTGTGGCCTGTCCCTAATGCTACCACTGAAATGTTACTAATTCTGGGCTCTGCCTATACCGCTGCTAATGCTATGTCACTGGGGTGTGGAAACGGAGGCTTCCCAAAGACATGATGGTGGCGAGGCCATTTCCCACCAACGCAGTTACTGTTAAGGTGCATATAACCACGGACACATGGAGAGGACACGTAGTGCCTCAAAAACATCCCCCTCCTCCTCCAACAATGAAAACATTCTTGGCAAATACCTTTGCATTGGTCCGTCTGGTGGCAGTCCAAGAATTTCACCTTTACCGACACAGCAAGAGAGCCCCCCCACCATCCCCCCGCCACGGCCCACTTAATCCTGGCCACATTCCAAAAACCAACTAAATAAAACCGCGCTACTAGGTCCGCAGTCGCCACCACATTCCCACCAACGCGGTTACTGTTAAGGTACATATTACCACTCTGACTGGGGCATGCACTGTGGGCCGAAGCACACCTGTATTGTATGTGACGTTAGCTCTGCTGAGCAGGGCACTGCAATGGGATACATTTATGTACCGCCGATGGGTTCCAGGGAGCCACCCATTGCTGTGGGCCCACAGGGACTTCACATTAGGGATTTGTACCTGCCAGTGTCTATGTATTAAAAACACCGGTCAGACTGGGGCATGCAGTGTGGGCCGAAGACCACCTGCATTTAATCGGACGTTACATCAGCTGTGCTGGGCAATGCAATGGGATATATTTATGTACCGCAGGTGGCTTCCTAGGACCCACCTATGCTGCCGTTCCACACGGAGTTGTAACTGCATGTGTCTACTTATAAAGAACCCCAGTCTGACTGGGGCATGCAGTGTGGGCCGAAGCCCACCTGCATTAAACCTGACGTTACCTCAGCTGTGCTGGGCACTGCAATGGGATACATTTATGTACCGCCGGTGGCTTCCTGGGACCCACCCATGCTGTCGATCCACACGGAGTTGTAACTGCATGTGTCTACTTATAAAGAACCCCAGTCTGACTGGGGCATGCAGTGTGGGCCGAAGCCCACCTGCATTAAACCTGACGTTACCTCAGCTGTGCTGGGCACTGCAATGGGATTTATTTATGTACCGCCGGTGGGTTCCAGGGAGCCACCCATGCTGTGGGTCCACAGGGACTTCGCATTGGGGATTTGTACCTGCCTGTGTCTATGAATTAAAAACCCCGGTCAGGTTGGGGCATACAGTGTGGGCCGAAGCCCACCTGCATGTAATCTGACGTTAGCTTTGCTGTCGAGGGCACTGCAATGGGATACATTTATGTACCGCCGGTGGGTTCCAGGGAGCCACCCATGCTGTGGGTGCACACGGAATTTCCATTGCGGAGTTGTACCTGCCTGTGACTATTTATAAAAAAACCCTGGGTCTGACTGGGGCATGCAGACACCTTGACAGAATGAATAGTGTGTGGCACATGGGTTCCCCATTGCTATGCCCACGTGTGCAGCTCCTGATGGAGGTGGCACAGGGTTGGATTTCTCATTGCTTCTGTACAGCATTGTGGGCTATCGCCCCGCCCCTTTTAAAGAGGGTCGCTGCCTAGCCCTGCCAACCCCCTGCAGTGTGTGCCTCCGGTTCCTCCTCATGGCAGACACACTTATAAATAGACATGAGGGTGGTGTGGCTATGAGGCCAGCGTGTGGCATGAGGGCAGCTGAAGGCTGCGCAGGGACACTTTGGTGTGTGCTGTGGACACTGGGTCGTGCGGGAGGGGGGGGCAGCATGTAACCCAGGAGAAGTGGCAGCGGAGTGTCATGCAGGCAGTGATTGTGCTTTGTTGGAGGTAGTGTGGTGCTTAGCTAAGGTATGCCGTGCTAATGAGGGTTTTTCAGAAGTAAAAATTGTTGGGAGGGGGGGGCACTCTTGCCGCTATTGTGGCTTAATAGTGGGACCTGGGAACTTGAGATGCAGCCCAACATGTAGCCCCTTGCCTGCCCTATCCGTTTCTGTGTCGTTCCCATCACTTTCTTGAATTTCCCAGATTTTCACAAATGAAAACCTTAGCGAGCATCGGCGATATACAAAAATGCTCGAGTCGCCCATTGACTTCAATGGGGTTCGTTACTCGAAACGAACCCTCGAGCATCGCGAAAAGTTCGACTCGAGTAACGAGCACCCGAGCATTTTGGCGCTCGCTCATCTCGATTAAATATACATTACAGTCTCTCTGGTTGACGCCTGGTGGACAGCCATGCCTCAGCTTCAGACGGAAAGGAGAAGAAGCGGGTATGGTCTGGAAAAAATATGTAAAAAACGCAGTACATAAGAGGTTTTATTATCTGTATTTGTTGTGTTCACTGTCAGCAGTCCTATGTACAGTAAACACAATCCCAGTCTTTACTTCACATGATAAACGTATCAATCCGTATATGAATGAATAAAACTCCAGTGTGTTAATTAGCAATTTGTAAGGTGGGCCAAGTATATTACACTCTAGGTTTAAGGCCCATTTATACTGGACGAGTATCGCTAAAAATTCGCTAATCGTCGATCATTTTAGCGTAATTGGGAGCAGGGCACCCGCATTTCGGGCACTTTTAGGTGATCATTTAAATCAAGCTCACCTAAAAGTCATCCCTCACTTTTATCTTAGTTCTCCACAGGGGAGTGCTGATAGCATTGTTTCCCATGGAGAACAATGGATCTGAGCTCAGATAATAGCCTTGGGCTATTAGCCTGTGTTCAGAGAAGGCTTCATTTGCATACATAATTGGTATTAAGGTAGCTCAGTAGCGACTTAAATACCAATTATTTTTTATGCAAAATAATCGCTCAGGCCCTATGCAGACGACCATATATCGGCTGCGTTTTCATGCCGAGCTGATATACAATGTCCTTGTCTGCAGGGGAGGAGGATGTAAGAGCCAGGAGCAGGAACTGAGCTCCCGTCCCTTCCCCGGCCCGCGCCACTATTTGCAATGGGAGAGGAGGGGCGGGAGCTAATCTCCGGGTTTTAGCTCTGCCCCCGTCCGCCCCTCCCATTGTAAATAATGGCAAGGGGTGGAGAGGAGGTGGAGAGGGGGCGGGAGCTCAGTTCCTGCTCCTGGCTCTTTCATCCTCCTCCCCCTGCAGACGAGGACACCGTATATCGGCTCGGCGTGAAAACCCAGCCGATATACGGTCGTCTGAATAAGCCCTCAAACTGTCCTTTGAGCGATCCTTGAGCAATTGTCTGCTCCTGCAAGTTGGCCTTAAGTCTACACATAGCACCTTTGCATGGAATCTTAGGCTACAAATATCTTTTATCTTACCAAGAAAATAACATACACAAAATCTGAATCTGGATTAAAAGGCCGCGGCATTTATTTAAACTGGGTTAAAACATATTAAATATCATAAAATATATAAAATGTAGACTCAGTCCGTCCACCTCAAGTTTACCAAATATAATAAAATCAAATATAATATAACCTGTAGACTTAGTCTTGCATACTCCAGTCTACAGCACCAAAGTCCTTTTAATAACCTTTCTGTCCACCCGCAGGAGGCGGGCAACATCCCACCCGGCCATGCTCATCCTATGACATGGCCCCCCCCCACAACCGCCGCAGCCATTTCAATCATATTTTGCAAATTCATGTTAAGAATGTCAAGAGCAATATCAGATAGATGTACCTGGTCCGCCCTGTAAAACCCAGGAACGAACCCTTCTAATTCTCTGTGACGAAATGAGAAACCCCCAATGGTTGACATCCATCTCTCTAGAGATCTATTCAACCATCTTCTAATCTTTTCCATAAACAAAAACTTGGGGAACGACCAAATTTGCCGGGGTATTATTTCTGATAACACTATTCTGGTCCCAGGGAACATAGACTTCGTTTTCCACAGCTCCTTTCTGATTTCAAGAATCAGGTCGTATGTCTTCAGCCTTCCAACATCATTTCCTCCTAAATGAATAATCAAAATGTTCGGCATCGGGAGCACTGCCTGCTTCTCGAGCAGCAACGATGTCAAGGAGGACCAAGACATACCCCTGATTCCACACCAATAGATCTCATAAGAAGATGTATCCAAACCCAAATTCCTTGAGTAGCAGCGGCTTACCGCCCTCTGATGGGCCCAGAATATAAAAGTGTCCTACAATCCAAACTATCTCTCTTTGAGAACCTAAAACAAAAAACTAAGAACATTACAAGGCAACATTATTGGGCCGAACATATAATTGAAATCGATTTGATCCCCATCTACCGATACTCTTAATATGCTCTTTGCTGAAACCCAACCTAGCTGACTCTGTGGCAGCGCCAATTCTAAACGAGTGCGATGTCACTTTAACCCCATTGCAACCTGCCTTCTTAACACATTTCTTTAGCACACTTACAAATTGAAATCGTGACAGTGAAGATCCGTCTACATGGCAAAAAAACGATCCCATCTTTTGCGGACGAATCCTCAAATACCTTTGTAAAGCTCTGACCGGGCACAGGTTAGCAGAGGGATTCTGAAACAGCTGAATCCATATCCCTCTGCCTAACCTATCAGTCTTTGTATGTTTTAAAACTAATTTCACGTGATTGCCCTGATCAAACACGTCAGACACTAATAACGGTGAGCAAGTTACCTTGGATTGGGGCAAAAATTCACCACATCTCAGCTCCAAAATAAGCGACTAAAAAGGCACAGTGAAATAAAATACTCTCATACTCTGAAGTGCAGACAAAGCTGAGAACCGCCACTAACTTACTCAATAAACTACTGTAAACGTGATGGCCGACCTCTGATCTGCGGCAAAAGCAACCATTTTAAAACCGCGAGTCAGAAGCTTAATTTGCTTATATGAATTAATTGGCGCTACATTCAACCATTTCTGAAAAAAGGATATGCCTGCCAAAAGCTTCATAACAGAGTTATAAGCCAACCCTGACTTAATCTTGGCACATAAAAAGGAAACGCAAACATTCACATCTTGTGATCTCTCATGTACTGCCTTCTTGCAAAAACATCTCCAAGCTTCCCAAGCGGCATTATACTCCAACCAAGTCTTCGGCGCGACAGATCTGGACAAAAGCTGAAAAATCAACTCAGCATCAGGGCCCAGAGATGTTCGGGACATTTCACACCAATTAAATCCCCTTCTGGTGCCAGTTCCTTGAAATGCAGCATCTGAAAGCAAGATAAAGTAGGGACTGAAACCTCCTGTTACTAAAACTGCTCTGTGCTTTGACAAAAATGTTGTACTTTAAACAAGCCCACACTAACAGTTTCAGCAGTCTTGTAACCGCCTCTGATTTGGATACAAAACAATTCAATGCTAGTAGAACTCCTCTATTATCAGAACAAAATAACAATCTACTATTATTACACAACTTTTCACCCCACAGATACAATGCTACCACTAACGGGAAAACTTCTAACAACACTGCATTCTTCAAGAAACCTTTTGATAGCCAAGATTCATGCCATTCCTCAACAGACCACTCACTCAGCAGCCCTGCCGCATAACCACTTTTCGATTTTCCTAATCTTAACTTCAAATCCTGTGTCCGGCAAAAATTTGTTGCCATGCGGTGTGACCATTAAAATCAGTCAGAAAGCTCAACCAGATGCTCAGATCTTCCTTTATACCTGCAGTTAATCTAACATGCGACGAAGGTGAAACCAACCCTTTCATCGCCGAAAATAAACTTCTGACAAAAATTCTACCCACTGGAATTACACGACACGCAAAAGCCAACTGGCCCGCCATTCTCTGTAGCTCTTTCAAAGTAACTTTCTTCTTCCGCAGTACACCACTGATCAAGTTGCACAATCTTTCCACTTTCTTAGCCGGCAGACGAAATTCCATCTTAATGCTATCAATAACTATCCCTAGAAACTCTAGCTCCACACAAGGCTGAACTGTCTTCTCATGAGCCAGCGGGATTCCAAAAAACTCCATCATCACACAAAAACCTCTCAAAACCTCAGCGCATTTGTCACTTTCTGGATGACCTATAAACAAAAAGTCATCTAAATAATGCATAATACCAACTAAAGGGAACTCCCTGCTGACCACCCACTCTAAGAACGAAGAAAATAGCTCAAAATAGTAACAAGACAGCCTAAACCCCATGGGTAACGCCATGTCAAAAAAGAAAAATCCATCAAACTGAAAACCTAAAGAGTTAAAGCCAGCTGCCCACACCGGAAGCAATCTGAACGCTGCCTGTATATCAGCCTTAGCCATCATGGCACCTTGGCCAAATCTCCGTAATAAAACTAATGCTGAATCAAATGAAGCATACTTCACCACTGCCTGACCCCCATCCACCTCATCATTCAAGGAAGCATTAGGGGGAAAAGACAGGTGGTGAATGACCAGGAAAGTATTTGTTTCCTTTTTTGGCACTAGACCCAAGGGAGATAACCTGAAATTCTCAAACGGAGGATTACTAAATGGTCCAGCAACCCGGCCTTCTTGAATCTCCTTTAGGATTTTATCACGCACCACATCCGGATGCAACTTGACCGAACTTAAGTTTTCCACCCAATTACACCCGGAGCCTTTAAAACCTGGGATAAAAAATCCAACTCGAAAACCTTCTTCAATGAGTTGGGCCCTCAGGCGCTCTGGGTACCGTCCTAACCACGGCAGCAGCCTTCCCAGCCGCACTGGCGTTGAGGCCTTTGACATGCAAATCCCTCGTACCAACCTGAGAGCTGGCTGCTGCAGCCTTGCGAAAGCACTTTACCACAGGGTGCAATCCATTACAGAAGGAGCACTCGTGCCGGTACCTGCAGTTCTGAAGCCATTTACACTGACTTTCATTAAATACAAAGCAATGTCCTCTCTTCAGCACTGCTCCTGTTGTGGATTGCACCCTAGGAAAGCTCTGCTGCCTAGGTGGAATCATTAAGCTCAGCCACAGACCCACATCTTTGACTCCCCATTTCAAATTGGGGTATATCGCCAGCTTTTGGCGAAACATTTCATCGTAAGTAAACCATGACGATCCGCCAAAGCTGCGATATGCCTCCAATATAATGTCTATATGTTGCAGAATGCCTGCAGTCTTAACCGACGACTTCTCAGATAACAATGCAGCATAAATGCAAAACGCCTGCAGCCACACATTGAAACTCTTGGGGCGCTTTTTTTCTTCCTCTTCTGATTTTGCAGCCTCCTTGCCTGATGGTAATAGTGGCAAGAGTTCCACAAACTCTCCGCGCCAGATTTTCTCCTTAGTGGCTATTGGCAGGTGAAACCCCAGCGGGGACAGCTCACAGGGCAGAGCTTCTTTATAACACTGGGAGCTCACACCGGCCTTGTTAACCATCAATGGGACCGCTGGTGCAGCTATCCATGACAATCAATGGGACCGCTGGTGCAGCTATCCATGACAATCAATGGGACCGCTGGTGCAGCTATCCATGACACTGCTGGGGATTCATTCTGCACAGTTAACCCTCTATTTAACTCCACTGACTGCTGCATCCCTGAAGAACCAGCCTGTAACAACCCTTTCAGGGTCAGCAAAACACTATCTAATGATGCTAGCGTATTAGCAGACGCCAGCAATGGCTGCCATAAACCTTCGTTGCCAGAGGGCAGCGAAAAACACTGCCCTCCAGAAGTCTCATCCCCCCTGGAGCTCGCCGCTGCTGTCATCTGGATGGCTGGCCCTTCAGCTGCTGTGGAGCCCAACGGTGTCCTCCTGGAACTGTCCTCCGCTGGCTTGTGACGCTGTGAGGAAATTGATGGAGAATAGCGCCTGCTGCTCTTCCATGTGCGCTTACTCCTAGCGCGGGTCTGCATCTCCACAACACCTGGTACTAAAGCATCCGGCGGGCATCCAGTCAGCTGCTCCGACGCCAACATCCTTCCAGACGACCTCTTCCTCGCACTGGACGATGCTGCAGCACTTCTGGTGGAGTCCCTCTGGGGCAAAATGACCGCTGACTCGATACCTCCGTCATCCTCCGGCTCACTTGGCTCAGAGGCTAAAAGGGAGATATCCTCCAGGCTGGCAGGTAAGGCAGACCCACCTGCAGCAGGAACTTCCAGGCAACGTCTCAGCCGCTCCTCACCCCCTGCAGCCTCCGCTCTCACTATCAGCTGCCTCAGCAAGTCCTTCATCACACAGCTGGCAACCTTGAATGCTGTGAGGAAAACTGTGACAGGATTTTGCAGCTTGACTTAGTGATATCTCCTCTCTTCTTTCCCGCTCAAACCTCCACCAATCACAGCCTGTTGCTAGGCCTTTGCCTCACAGAGACGTTCTCTCCTGATAGGTCACTGCCATTATCTTCTTGGCCAATCATTCTCTGTCGCCAGGCTTCCCGGCTTCCAGAGCAGACTCCTCATATTATAGCTGACCCTAGAGTGACTTAATAAAAACAGGTTAGAACCCCCCCCAATAGCATCAAATATAATATATTAAATCCAATACAAACCATTTCCATCTACCTTTTATTAAAGTTATTAACCCTTTCCGCCCCCAGATTCCATGAGGCCTCAGTCCCCTAGCGTACTTCTGCCGTACCATAGACCCACAGAGCCCAGGCTATTTGCACATAAAAGAAGATGGTTATAGGCAATGAACCCTTTTATACAGTTCCATAACACTGGCCAACACATTTTTTGTTGCATTTATATGAACAATTTCTTTTGTTATACAATTTTTTTTTAGTATAATTTCAGTATACTCATTTCAAATCTGGAGTTAGTTTTTACTGTAAGCTCTAGTTTTTTTTGCGATTTAGCATTGAAATATTCCATCGTTGTGGATCTGTTATTTGTGGGTGTGTGTGAGTGGGAAGGGCATGTGTCATGTGTAAGTTATATTATGTTATACTAGCTTATCCGTCGCGCGTTGCTGCGAAGACAGACATACAGACATACATTCATACATACATACATTCGTTTTTATGTATCTAGATAACAACCAATCACAGCGCAGCTTTCATGTTATCTCAATGGTATAATAAATAACAACCAATTGCAGCGCAGCTTACATGTTACCTCAGCAGAAAGAGAAATAACAACCAATTACAGCGCAACTTTTATTCTGCCTCAGCAATATAAAAAATAGCAACCAATCACAGCGCAGCATTCATGTTACCTCAGCGGTATAATATATAGCAACCAATCACAGCACAGCTTTCATGTTACCTCAGCAGTATAAGAAATAGCAACCAATCACAGCACAGCTTTCATTTTACCTCAGCGGTATAATATATAGCAACCAATCACAGCGCAGCTTTTATTTTACCTCAGCATTCTCAATATCCAGCAATTGTCTTGTGATACGTTCCGCGGATGCATCATTTTGTAGTTGAACACGCATCCCGTTACTCGTAATGCCTTTTGCTTTCGTGCTTGAAATGGAAATCAAACAATCTTTGTCTGGGGGGCATAACTGTCGACGACGCTCGCACACGCACTACCTATTGTAGGATAGATGTACTATGCCAGTAATCTTCCCAGGAGTGTACTCAACAACTTCCCAAAGTTTCATGGTGATTGGATGAATGGTGTAGTAATGCATAAAAGACAAACAGACAGACAGACAGACACGCAGACAGACATACACAAATACATTCAATTTTATATATATAGATGGTATGTATACTGTTTGATGACTGAAAATGAAATAAGAGAGAAATGATCAAACACTGAGTCACACCACAAGGGGTCGAGCTAGGAGATGTAAGGAGAGGGGAGGGAAGAACAGTATGAAATGATTTTACTCCTCCCTCAACACAGACCAGCCTAGAGTAGAAATGTATCTCGGTTTCAGGGAATGTATATAGTAGTGTAAAAGGGGAGCGTCACTCTTAGACTCCAGTTTTAGGTCTTTCACATGAACGAATGTATGTTCCCAAAAGGAGGGACATCTAATTTCTGAGACTGGTTGCACGATCTAATAATCCCAATGCCACGTTTTAGTCACATAGTAAATTATTTGCCAGCACACCTTGTTCTGTAGGTTCTGTCCAGCCACGCCAGGGTTAACAGCTCCTGTGCTTTCTAGTCTAGGTTAATTACCCTGCTAGCGTCTGAGAGGTGTGCTGGTGATTGACATGTCTGTCTGCCAATCAGCTTCTCCTGCCTTCCTATAAGAGTCAGCTCTTGCTGCCTGGGGGTTGCTGATTATTCTTCAGTGATCCCTGAGCAGTCCTGCTGCTCAGACCTGCTGAGTGTCTGGCTCTGGTACTTTGTTCCATTCCCTGTATGTTCTACTTCTGCCCTGCTCCTGTGGAGGTTATCTTGGCTTGACCCAGCTCTGCCTTGGTCCTGTGGTTTTCCTGTCGTGTTGATTATGGCATATGCCTAGCCTGTCAGTACTAGTGATTTGTCCTCTGCGCTGATTCCTTTCTGTCCTGACACTAGGCAGCATAGGGTCAGTGTTGGCGGCCTATCCACCTTTGGGGCTACGTCCAGGAAGGGACATTGGTATGGGTGAGAGTCAGGGAGTCCCGTGCCGTGCATACCTATGCATACTACTAGTACTGTAACAAGACTGTTAATGTCTACACCAAATTAAGGTACCCATTTGGAATCATACACTATTTCACATCTTTTGTGGTGCAGTGGAAAGTTCATGGGGTCTTCGAGTAAGCCAATCCAGAAACCAGAAGTAAAGTTTTTGTTCTACAAGGTTTTAGCTCTTTCCGCACAGCTGACTATCATGAAAATCCAGGCTCAAACCAAAGAGACAACTTCTGAGGCTCTAAGGAACCAGAGAGCAGGCACAGCAGCAGCCAAAGACGTAGCAGCCTGACTTTCCTTGAATGAGTTAATGGTAACCTGGTTGCACCTGAAGCAGGTGTGGGTATCTCTCTGTTGCTTAAATTGCAGGAACAGGCCTAAGAGGGAAAAAAAGGATTATTGGCAAGGGAAAGGAGCAAACAGAACACTGATGGGATCTGGATATAGGGTAAACACCTATGCCTCCCCCACATGCTGTACTCCATGATGTCACACCTGAGCCATGAGATAACCCATCCATCCAAGGAGGTAATATGTGGTATAGTGTCTTCTGCTTGACTTGCCTCAGGGTTCAACACAGCAACGATCTGGCTTGTACGCACCCTTCACAATCCAGGCCAACTGGTCAAGGTACCTTTTCGGTATGAGCCAGATCATCCGTTTCAGTAACTGCAGGATGATAGCATACAGCTACCAAAGTTAAGTGTTTGGAGTTTGTTGGTTTGCATAGACCTCTTTTCATGTTAGCTAGAGGCATGGCTTGTAAAATAAAATGCAAATGCCAAGAATAGAGCTAAAGAAATTGTTGAACAAAAGTAACATTAATATATGGTAATGGAGATGGAATAAATCCTCCACAGTGCCACTTATTGAAAGGCAGCATTCCTTCAGGTGAAAGTAAGACTTTTTATACAAGCCTTGTAACAATGAAAAAGTCTGACTTTGGCTTGAAGGAATGCCGCCTTTCAATAGGTGGCACTGTGGAGGATTTATTCCATCTCCCCTATTTGCATATTAACCAGAGGAGCGTGCATGGCCATTTGAGTCTCCTCACTCACTGTCTAGGTGCTTTCCCAAAGGAGAAAAGATAGCAATTAATATATGGTGTAACACATGTCATAGTAAATAATAGAGGTAGACTTTTTATTAGTCCTCTGTTAGAATCACGCCCAATTGTAAGACTAAGTTGAGTCCCTATGAAGGTTTGTTTGGTAGGGCTCCTGTAATAGGCCTATGCTTATTCCAGGCATTGTATGAGGGCCTCACCTCCCCTGTGCCTTATATCAGGAGTTAACTGTTACTCATAAATGTGTATTTTCCTCGATTCCTGATCCAGACTTAGGGTGCATTCACACGAGCGTATATCGGCTCGGTTTTCACGCCGAGCCGATATACGTCGTCCTCGTGTGCATGGGGGGGAGGATGGAAGAGCCAGGAGCAGGAACTGAGCTCCCGCCTCCTCTCCGCCCCTCTGCACTATTTGCAATGGGGAGAGGCAGGACGGGAGCGGGGCTAATGCGCAAACCTTAGCCCCGCCCCCGTACCGCCTCCTTTCATTGCAAATAGTGCGGAGGGGCGGAGAGAAGGCAGAGAGGTATACAAGCAGAGTATTAAAACTATCTGCAGCAGGCCAATGACAATGCAAAGTCACACTAGAACCTGAATCCAAGGTTTAGAGTATAAGCAAAAATTGAAAGCATCAAGGGTGCAAAAAAGAGCCTCTTTATTTTTTATTAGGCTGTCTGTACGTCTGGCAGGAATAGAGAGAATCTTTTTTGCACTATCAATGCTGTCAGATCTTTCTATTTTTGACTAGTGCTACACTCCCAGTAGGAGGAAGGCTTCTCATGGAGCTCAGCAATGCAGAAATCACTGCTTCTTCAGCTGTCTAACCCCCAAGAAGAGGTCCTGGGACCTCATATAGAGTAGGCCAAAGTCAACCGCAGTGGTCCTTGACCAGCATAGCTCCCAAAGATCAAAATCAGGTGTCCTCCAAAACAACAGGGCAAATATTACTGCAGTCAATTCTGATATTCCGCCGTGCAGCAAGGATACAAATTCCTCCTTCACAATCGCGCCGGAGCTCCCACAGCAAACATCCACCCATCTTCATGGTTAAGTTGCATGCCTAATATTTTTTAAGTAAAGACTTATAGTAAACATTTGTGATGTTAAAAGACTAAGGCATCTCCAGTCTAAAGAAAGAAAGATTAATTACTTCAGTGATCCTATAAGGAGCAATAAGCTGCCCCTAACTTCCAGGTTGGAGAAAAGATGTGGCTATAAACAAAGAAGATCATGCACTCAAGGATCCACAGAAAACGCTGCAGTATCTAATTAAATGGAAAGGATATGGGCCAAAGTAAACCTCCTGGGAGCCAACATCTGGTTTCCATGACCCCAGGCTCGCGCAGAACCTTCAGCAGGGGAACCAGGGAAGATGACTCCTGGCGATGCCTCTCCCGACTGAGCTATTCAGCATGCTAGATTACTTCCCCGAGTCCTAGTACCTTGTTCCTTGCCCTTTGTCTCCTATTCCATGTTCCTAGCTCCGTGTTTTCCTGTCTTGGTCTACCTGTGTCTTATTCCTTCCCTAATTAACTTCCTATATAAATCTGGCCCTCTTCCATCTTTCCTTGCTTGTTTATTGCGTTCTGGACCTTCAGCCCTTAAACCAGCTCCTACCTCAACCTGCTCAAGGAAGACTTCACTGTATGCCGACCACTGGCTTGTTCCTGACTATATCCCTTTTTAATCCTCTGTGCTGCTTGACATCTCTGTGTACTGACCCCTGGCTTGCTCCTGCCATGTCTTTGCTTAATCCTCTGTACTGCTGTGACATCGCCGGGTACCTACCCCGGGTTGCACTTTCTCACTGCCTGTCCTTGTTGGCTGTGCCCAGGACTCCAACCTAGTGCAGGAACCGCTACACTGGTAATTGGAATAATCCATCAACAACCCTTCTGAAGTAATTAGTTACCAGAATTTGTCATAATGATGTCCTCTCCTGTAGATGTAGAGTGTGCTTCCATTGTTACAGAAGTTGTGATATGGGGGGGGGGAAGGAGTAGAGTTACTCCAGTGAAGATTGTGTGTAGTAGTGATAGAAGAGTCCTTGTCCCAAATCAGACATTCTGGTGGTGAGCTGGTCTCCATGCATTAGGCTATGGGTGCAGCCAGGCCAGTATCTGTACAACCCATTGGGTTGACTAGTGGTGAATGAATTAAAATAGTAAAAAAACTGGTAATTTGGCGCAACCGTTAACTGGATGTGCACACACTCAGGATATAATAAAGTAAAGTTTTGTGAAGTTTTATTTGATAAAATTAGCTAAAAAAACACTATGCGTTTCAAAGCACTGCTTCTTCCTCAGTTATGTTGGAAGCACACTGTACATAATGTATATTAACCCCTTCCCTCCATATGACATAAGGGCACATCATGGGAGTGGGGTACTTCCCACAAAATAACATACCCTTACGTCATAGGGATAGCGCGAGATCTGTCAGGCAGCGGGAGCTGACTGTCACTGATAGCCAGCCTCCTGCTGCAAAAGCGGGGGTGCATCAGAGATGCGCCCCCCGCTGTTAAACCCTTTCCTGCCGCGATCTAAGTAGATTGCAGCTGGGAAAGGGTTCACAGAGGGAACGCGCTCCCTCTGTGACTTCAGCTGGCTCTCGCGATGTTATCACAGAGAGCTCAGCTGGTTGCCATGGCAACAGGATGGCAGATACCGGTGTCCTGTATTGCCAATGCCTGTGATCGCTGTAATAAGCGATAAGGCATTGCAGGACAGAAGTCCTGCAATGCCTTATCGTAGTGATTCACGGTGCTACAGTGTAAGTCCCCCAGAGGGACAAAAATGGTGTAAAAAAAGATCAAAATAATGTACAAAAAATAAAAATGTTAAACAAAAAATTTCTTATGCTTTTTCTCATATTAGCATAAAAAGAATCCCACATATTTGGTATCGTCGTGTCCGTAAAGACACGTACAATAAATTGAACACACTTTTTATCCTGCATGACAAAAGGGTTAAAAAAAATGTAAAAAAACGGAGGCAAAATGCTAATTTTTAGCATTTTGCCTCAAAATACGCAATAAAAAGTGATCAAAAAAACTGTATGTACCCCAAAATGGTACCAGTAAAAACTACAGCTCGTTTTGCAAAAAATAAGCCCTCACAGAGCTCCGTCCAATGAAAAATAACAAAAGTTATAGGACTTCAAATGCACTGATTTAGAAAAAGTTTCTTTTCCAAAAAAAGGGGTTTTATTGCAGAAAAGTGGAGAAACCTAAAAAAAATGTAAGAATTTTGGTATCGTTGTAATTATACCGGCCAACAGAAAAAAATGTATTATGTAATTTATGCTTCATAATTAAAGCTTTAAAAAAGGAACCAAAAAATCTATGGCAGAATTGATGCGTTTTCTCTCCCTGCTATCATAAAAAAAATAATAAAAGTTTTACAATATAGTCTATGTATTTAAAAATAACACCAGTAAATACTACAGTTGGCCACGCAAAAAAAAAGTCCTTATACGGCCGTATTGACAAAAAAAAAGTTATGGCTTTTGAAAAATGGAGATGCAAATCTACTAAAACAGGCAATGTCCTTAAAGGGTTAAGAAACATGAGACTTTAGTATAATATAGTATAGGTATAAATGGTGAGAAGGCAAGGGAAATAAAAAAAAAAAAAGAAGGAAAATAATACAAAATATGTATATGTTCACATTTCATATACATTGAGTGGGGGCAATGGTCAATACGAATCATATAATATAGAGGTAGCTGCATGGTAAACCACAATGATATAGTATAGAGTGCTTTATGAGGAGTTTATAAAAACAGTAATGGAACGGTATAAAATGCTAATATAGTACTTGTAAAATAGCATTACTATAATCCTATAGACATATAGTATCAATGGTATCTGTGTGGACCATATAAATATGAGCATGGATATAGTTGACAGCATAAACATGGATACATTTGTGCAGTAAAATATGTATACTAATAAAAAGACCTAAAAACAATAGACATGGTATTGGTGTATATTCATAGAGGGACCCCAGGAATAATGGACATAAAATTATTATGGTGAGGGAAACTATTGTTCGAAAAATGGGGAATAAGTGTTTTATAATAATTGTCAAAACGTAGAAAATGTTGTAGAGCTTCAAAGGTTTTCCGGTTGAAGCCAGTCTAGAATTGCATGCATACCTGTACACCTAAGCAAATGTTAAAGCTAAGAAAAGTATGAGCATTGGTTTGTACATTGGCAAATGAACTTAAGCCGCAAGGCCGTGATAAAGGCTCCTCGTGTCTTTTGCGGTCCCTACACTAGCAAGACAACCGTCTCCTAACTGAAGGGAGCATGGCAAGGCATCTACCTATAAGTGAAGCAATCTCCTCAATAAAGGTGGCCCTGCACTGGAACCTCGGACCTGATTATTCCTAAACGGTTAATACCAGAACCAGGCAAGCCAACAGGCAGACAGAATCAGATGGAGCTGACAGCAGACTTAATGCAAGACAGAGCGGAGGCAAACTGACAGAAAACTAACAGAAAATAAATGGAAGAACGAACATGAAACAGCAAGACACTAAAAGCACAGAAAGCTGCACAGATAGGAAAGCATGGCTGCTTACCCTGGAAACCCAGCAGACACTGAAAGGAGTTGGGTGTATATGTGAGCAAAGACCCAGGGGATTGGCTAGCAGAAGATCACCACACCCAGCCAGCTCAATTATCCCACACCTGTGAAGCTGTGCTGCTTGAAACCTATATGGTACAACAAATCCCAGCCAGCACAACCCTTACATCTCAAGTTCTGACACGAGGGACAGAAAGACCATCAAGTGGGATACCAGTGCCTATTCGGGGATGTCGCAGTTGTGCCGAAGATGACACAACCTCACTCAAGCAGCAGCCTATTGTTACTACATAGGCTGGTCCAGAGTCATGTGCAAAGTGTCAGTTGTGGCCGGGGGTGCACACACCAAACCATGATCGTGGAGGAGAAAGAGCGCTCCGTAGACCACCTTGGTGATGATGACGATAACGATGGAGCAGCAGGCGAGCAACCCAACTGTGATGCTGCCATCCCACGTGGACACCTGTTTAAATTCCCTGATTTCGGTGAAATCATCGTAGCACCAGATTGCACTCAGTGGACTGTTCAAGTTGTAGGAGAAGCTTCATCTGGCCGACAGGGTGAACAGAATGCTTTCAGAGATTGCTCTGGCCCCACCCGTCACGCAAAGCATTATTTTGACAACACATCTGTCAGTGCTTGGAGGTTGATGATGTCTGAAAAGATCCTGAGACATATTGTGACATATACTGAATTAGAAGCACGCTAGGTTTTAGAATGTAACGAGTGGTCAAGCACGATTGAGGAAGTAGAAGTGTTTCTAGGATTAATGTACGTTAGGGGAGCCATTAGTGCAAAGGGCCTGGAGTTGGATTCTCTGTGGTCTGAAAGATGCGGAGCTCCATTTGTCAGAGAGACTATGAGCCAGAATAGATTTAGAGAAATTATGAGATTCTTGCAATTTAACGTTCGATCAACCACATCTCAGTGAATGATGGATGATAAGTTTGTGTTAGGACCAGGAGACCAAGGCATCGTCCGGTCTCCTGATCCTGTTTCTTCCAGCAGTCACAGGGTTACTGGGTCCAGCTCCTCTACCCAGCTGGTAACCATTGATAATCAAGCTCCTATGTAAACCCTGCAGTATGCATCCTCTATGCCTGCTGTTGATGTCACTTCCTGTGATTGCTTGCTAGCTCCTGTCTCAGTCTGTGTCTGAATGCAGTTCATTGTGCACCTAACCAGTGCTCTGTCTCTTAGTGTTTTTCCCAGATTCCTGTGTACCTACTTCTGGGTTTTGTCTCTGTCTGTCTGTCTATCTATATATATAAAGCTGAAAGCCCTCACTGACTCACTGACTGACTGACTCACTGACTCGCCAAAAGTTCTCCAACTTCCCGATATCTTAGAAACATGAAATTTGGCACGAGCATAGATTATCTCCAAAATAGGAAAAGTAATTGGGTCCCAAGTCGATTATTCAATTCTAGCGCAAAAGAATTGGCGTCGAAATTTTACGTACGTAATCTAAATCTGTCACTTTCCAATGTCATAGAAACTTAAAATTTGGCCAGAGCATTGATTATGTCATACATAGGAAAAGCTAACGGGTCCCAACTCGATTATTCAATTCAAGCGCAAAAGAATTGGCGTCGAAATTTTACGTGCGGAATGTAATTTTTTCACTTTCCGGTGTCATAGAAACGTAAAATTTGGCACGGGCATTGATTATGTCATAAATAGGAAAAGCTAATGGGTCCTAACTCCATTATTCAATTCTATGCGCAAAAGAATTAGCGTCCAAATTTTACGTACGGAATGTAATTTCTTCACTTTCCGGTGTCATAGAAACGGGAAATTTGGCAGGAGCATTGATTATTAGAGATGAGCGAGCGTACTCGGATAAGCCCTACTCGTCTGAGTAATTGGCTTTATCCGAGTACCGCTGTGCTCGGGGCTAAAGATTCGGGTGCCGCTGTGGCTGACAGGTGAGTTGCGGTGGGGAGCAGGGGAGAGCGGGCGGGAGAGAAGGAGAAAAAGATCTTACCTTCGTTCCTCCCCGCTCTCCCCTGCAGCTCCCCGCTCCGTGCCGGCACCCGAATCTTTAGCCCCGAGCACAGCGGTACTCGGATAAAGCCAATTACTCGGACGAGTAGGGCTTATCCGAGTACGCTCGCTCATCTCTATTGATTATGTCATAAATAGGAAAAGTTAATGCGTCCAAACTCGATTATTCAATTCTAAACGCAAAAGAATTAGCGTCCAAATTTTATGTACGTAATCAAAATTTCTCACTTCCTGATGTCATTTTATATAAAGGAAACGTCGCATGGTTACCTCCCCGTGGTGTTTCCTGGGTAACGCAGAGAACTATGCAAAATGGTGAACATATGTTTTTCCTCGGTATCTCTAAAGTAACCACGACTTCATAAGATTTTCCGTGTGAACACCAGATAAATACCAGTACCAAATTAACTCGGGCGAAGCCGGGTATATCAGCTAGTCTATATATATAAAGACGAAAGCACTCACTCACTCACTCACTGACTCGCCAAAAGTTCTCCAACTTCCCGATGTTGTAGAAACATGAATTTTGGCACGAGCATAGATTATCTCCAAAATAGGAAAAGTAATTGGCTCCCAACTCGATTATTCAGTTCTATGCGCAAAAGAATTAGCGTCGAAATTTAACGTACATAATCTAAATCTCTCACTTCCCAATGTCATAGAAACGTGAAATTTGGCACGAGCATTGATTATGTCATAAATAGGAAAAGCTAATGGGTCCCAACTCGATTATTCAATTCTATGCGCAAAAGAATTAGCATCCAAATTTTACGTACGGAATGTAATTTTCTTACTTTGCGGTGTCAAAGAAATGTGAAATTTGGCACGAGCATTGATTATGTCATAAATAGGAAAAGCTAATGGGTCCCAAGTCGATTATTCAATTCTAAGCGCAAAAGAACTAGCATCCAAACTTTACGTATGGAATCTAATTCTCTCACTTCCTGAAGTCATTTTATATAAAGGAAACGTCGCATGGTTACCTCCACGTGGTGTTTCCTGGGTAACGCAGAGAACTATGCAAAATGGTGAACATAAGTTTTTCCTCAGTATCTCTAAAGTAACCACAACTTCATAAGATTTTCCATGTGAACACCAGATAAACACCAGTACCAAATTAACTCGGGCGAAGCCGGATATATCAGCTAGTCTATATATATAAAGCTGAAAGCCCTCACTGACTCATTCACTCACTCACTGACTCACTGACTCGCCAAAAGTTCTCCAACTTCCCGATATCGTAGAAACATGAATTTTGGCACGAGCATAGATTATCTCCAAAATAGGAAAAGAAATTGGGTCCCAACTCGATTACTCAATTCTAGCGCAAAAGAATTGGCGTCGAAATTTTAAGTATGTAATCAAAATCTGTCACTTCCCAATGCCTTAGAAACTTAAAATGTGGCACGGGCATTGATTATGACATAAATAGGAAAAGCTAATGGGTCCCAACTCAATTATTCAATTCTATGCGCAAAAGAATTAGCGTCCAAATTTTACGTACGGAATGTAATTTCTTCCCTTTCCGGTGTCATAGAAACAGGAAATTTGGCACGAGCATTGATTATGCCATAAATAGGAAAAGCTAATGGGTCCCAACTCCATTATTCAATTCTAGCGCAAAAGAATTGGCGTCAAAATTTTACGTGCGGAATGTAATTTTTTCACTTTTCGGTGTCATAGAAACGTGAAATTTGGCACGAGCATTGATTATGTCATAAATAGGAAAAGCTAATGGGTCCCAACTCGATTATTCAATTTTAAGCGCAAAAGAATTAGTGTCCAAATTTTACGTATGTAATCTAATTCTCCCACTTCCTGATGTCATTTTATATAAAGGAAACGTCGCATGGTTACCTCCCCGTGGTATTTCCTGGGTAACGCAGAGAACTATGCAAAATGGTAAACATATTTTTTTCCCTCAGTATCTCTAAAGTAACCACGACTTCATAAGCTTTTACGTGTGAACACCAGATAAACACCAGTACCAAATTAACTCGGGCGAAGCCGGATATATCAGCTAGTACTTTATATAGGTCACCGCTGCTCAGCTCTGCTTCCAGTTCCACTTTATCTTTGCTCCTGCATTACTGTGTGCTCGGTGCAGTGATCCTGGATTTCCCCCCCCCCCCCACCAGGTAGGGAGGGACATCTAGGAGCCAGGTTCAGGAAAGGCAGCCTGGACCTCTTCACCATCTGGCATACCTCCAGGACAGGGACATCTCATCCGTCTAGATCAGGGTAAGACTCATTTCTATTTCTGCACCAAGTTCTCGCATTTGTCCTGCCGTCACCTGTGTCAGCTGTCTCCTCTGCCGTGTGGTTCCATTTGGCAGGGAGACACAGTGGATTGACTAAATCAATAAGTTTGACTTGATATGTGAAGTTTGTTGTGATTTTATTTCCATTTGCTCAATGTTGCTACATACCAGGTCCTTATATTACCATTGATGAACAACTTTTTCCATCTAAATGTCGGTGTAGATTTAAATAATTCATGTCATCCAAGCCAGATAACTACGGCCCGAAATTTTGGATGGCTGGAGACAAAGATTCTAAGTATCTAGTAAATGTATTCCCTTATCTCAGGAAGAACGAGACTAGGATTAACACTGAGCGTCTTGGCGACTTTGTTGTAAAGATGTTGATGGGCCCTTAATTTGGAAGTAATGTAACTTGCAATAATTTTTTCACGTCTGTCGCCATTGCTGAGTACTTAAAGAAGAAGTCTACAAGTTTAGTTGGCACTATAAGTAGAGCTCATAGGGAAGTACCTGTAGTCATAAAGAAGGCAAAGAAAGCATTTTATAGTACAGTACTGCTAAAAAAGCTGACATATCACTCCCTGTATACCAAGGTAAACAAAATAAGAATGTCTTACTCCTACGTACCATGCACCCGTATATCCAAATTGACGCAGGTGAAAAAAAAAACCTGACACTGGCAGTTATTATAACAGCAGTAAATATGGTGTAAAAACTGGTGGTAAAACTGCAGTAATGTAAAAAATAGCAATTGGGACAGCTGTGTCCCCTTGGTGGTTCTAGTGGGGTGCCCAAACCCTGCGGTTCTAGTGTTAAAGGGAACCTGTCATGTCCTCATAGCACCATAAACTAAAGTATGGTGCTGTTAGGGAGGATAGCAAGGAGCCGGGTGAGGTGTGTTTTTTTATACTTATCCAGCGCTGTTCCCCTCTGAAGTCAGCCAGCAGCATAAAAATCTGACTCTTTTCAGAGTCCTGTGCTTCTGCTCTCCTATAGATTTATATACATCTTTCCCTGATCTGCCCCAAATGGACCTGCTGAACAAGCAGAGCACCTTCCCTGAAAAGGGCAACCCCACTACTGGAACCTAAACTAAATTTCCTATTTGTCCCTAGGTGTAAAATACAGAAAGGGAATAGATGAAGACAGAGCAGGACAAAAACAAACAAGACAAGGTCAGAGTATGTGAGTAACAACAGACAGCAGCAGTCTGAAGTCCAAAAATGGAGGACCCAAAATAAAACACTCAGAAGCTCCATGGCAAAAACCCTCCCAACCACTGAGCACAGCCAGCAAACAAATGTATCACGAGCATTCTGTGCCAAGAGGAGCTAAATAAATACCTAAGAGTGACACTGATAGGCTGACTAAGACAGATTAATCTGCCTATCATTACTATAACAGAAGAAAATCAAATGTCACAGACGTGCGCAGTGTTTTTTTTTTCCACATCCCTCGCTCTTCCCTCTCGCAAAGTTTGCGCAGGGACTGCATTTCATACGGAGCCCCTTTAGAGCCTATGTATCATACTCAGTGAAATGGTGCGCGCTGCGGTTTATTTCTCTTGCGTATGTAAACGCTGTGTCCACGCGCCGATGTACATGTAACAATGAAAGTCTATTCACTGCGTACCTCGGATGCGCGCAATGCACACATATTGCTTGATGGAAAACCGCCTGTGGACATTAGCCCTTACTTATACCAAGCGGTGAACACTGTAAAAATAAATATGAAAAAAAGAAACAGAAATGCTGTTTTTTGGTCAGCTTCCTCTGGAACAACATGATAAAAAGTGATTAAGGCCGCCCTCAGACAGACTTTTTTTCAGCGTTAGGCACTGTCAGAGGCTGCCATTGTTTTCAATGGAGCCTCTCAGACAGCCGCTCTATCGTGGCGCTTTTCAGCAATGCGATTTTCGAGCGAAGCCTGTTCTATTTTTGGGCGTTTAACGCACCTAATCCATGATGGTCCGAAAACGCAAATGCTGCAGACAAAAACTAAACTAAAACAAGGCAAAGCTCCACGATTTAAATCATGGCGTGTTGCCGCACTCATGTGTGAGGGAGACCTAAAAAGTCAAATCTATAACATGGCACCAGTGGAAATGACAATCATCCCACAAGAAACCAAATCCTCAAACAGCTGTGTTAGTGGAAAAATAAAACATCTTATTGGTCTCGGACGCCGCAATGCAAACAGTATTTTATTTTATTATAGTATTGTGCAAAGCTAGCAACAGATAAAAAGACGTATAGATTTGGTATCATTATCATAGTGATCCATAGAATAAATGTAACATACTCTGCAGTGAATGTCACAAAGTTAAAAAAAAAAAAAGCAGAACTTTTATTTTTTTTTCACATTTAGCTTCCCCCCCCCCCCCCCCCCCACACACACACACAAAAGAAAAAATATATAAAAGGTTAAACAACACATTATATTTAACCTAAAGTGTTGCCATAATTACATCTACACCTGACAAGGCAATCAGTAAGCATGTCAACAAAAGAATAAAAAACATTATGGCTCTTGGAACAGGAAAAAGAAAAAACAAGGAGGAAAGTTTTTGAAAATCTCAAAATAAAATAAAAAAGGCACAGCTATGAGCAGTCCATGTTCAAGGAAAATCACATCTGCACTTGATGGTTTACATTGGTGTTGTAATGTATGTCAGTTTTTGGTGTAAATTATAGCAATTCTGTCACGCCGCAGGAGACAAGTCCAACCTCGTTAAGCCCATCCAATTTTTTGAAAACTGGAAAGAATTTTGTAAGATGAAATCTTTTGTTCAACAGCATGTGTGACAAAATTTGCGACTTTTTATGCCAAAAAACTGACTCAAGGGCTTTATTAAATTCCCCCCCAAGGCTCTATAGTACTTTCCCTTTCTCTTCTATCACATAGAACGTTTCTTTGACTGTAACAGTTTTTTTCTTGTGCCTTTTACATTGAAATGACTTTAAAACAAATGGCTACATCCCTGTGAGTTCTCGTATGTGTAAGAAAATCAGATTTGCGGGTAAAACATTTCCCACATTCTGAACATGAAAATGGCTTCTCTCCTGTGTGACTTCTCTGATGTACGACAGGTGAAGATTTGTTTTTAAAACAATTCCCACATTTTGAACATGAAAATGGGTACATCGCTGTGTGAGTTCTTTGATATTTAAGAAAATCTGATTTGTGGGTAAAAGATTTTTCACATTCTGAACATAAAATTGGCTATTTCCTTGTGTGAATTGTCTGATGTCTGACAAGTTTTGATTTCTCTATAAAACATTTCCCACATTCTGAACATGAAAATGGCTTCTCTCCCGTGTGAATTTTCTGATGTCTTAGAAATGATGATTTATCTCTAAAACCTTTCCCACATTCTACACAGGAAAATGGTATCTCTCCTGTGTGAATTCTCAAGTGTTTGACAAGTTCTGGTTTGTCTCTAAAACATTTTTCACATTCTGAACATGAAAATGGCTTCTCTCCTGTGTGACTTCTTGAATGTTTGACAAGTTCAGGTTTGTCTCTAAAATACTTCCCACATTCTGAACATGAAAATGGCTGCTCTCCTGTGTGAATTCTCTGATGATGGACAAGTTGCGATTTCAGTCTAAAACATTTCCCACATTCTGAACATGAAAATGGCTGCTCTCCTGTGTGAATTTTCTGATGTTGGACAAGTTTTCTTTTCTCTCTAAAACATTTCCCACATTCTGGACATGAAAATGGTTTCTCCCCTGTGTGACTTCTCTGATGTATGACAAGTTTTGCTTTGTCTCTAAAACATGTCCCACATTCTGAACATGAAAATGGTTTTTCCCCTGTGTGACTTCTCTGATGTATGACAAGTTTTGCTTTGTCTCTAAAACATTTCCCACATTCTGAACATGAAAATGGTTTTTCCCCTGTGTGATTTCTCTGATGTATGACAAGTTGTGAATTATTTTTAAAACATTTCCCACATTCTGAACATGAAAATGGCTGCTCTCCTGTGTGATTTCTCCAATGTTTGACAAATTTTGTTGTATCTGTAAAACATTTTCCACATTCTGAACATGAAAATGGCTTTTCCCCTCTGTGAGCTCTTTGTTGTTCTCCCCTCTTCTGCCTTTTCTTCTGCTTATCAGTCTGAGATGAATCAGATGATGGGACCTGTATAAGAGGATCAGATGATGGATCTTTGCTGTGATGGGCTGAGGGGATAGCTGGGATAATGGCAGGTTCTTCATATGTATCTTGTGTGATACCACAATCCTCTGCTTTACAATCTGCAGATATCAGACGTCCCTCTGAGCTCCCGATACCGTCATCTGCCAAGAATAAAGTTGACCTTACTCTTTTCTATTGAAATAGCCTTAAAATTGATATAGATATTTTAACATTTCTATATAAACATTTCATTGCAAATTATGTCACATAACATTTATTAACTAAGACAGTGGTGGAAAAACAGATCACAATCTAACAGTAGACCTCACAGTGAGGACCAGTAAATCATGAGGTTTGACCACAGGATGTTCTCTTGCAGTTTTCCCCTTCTGTTATGAAGCCACCATCTTCATAGGTCCATGTATCAGTGAATCTGTCACCACTATTCTACTAAATGCTCAGTAAAGAAGCATAAAGGTTCTTGTGAGTCAGTGCTATGAGGTGGTGTCCATCTCACCCACTCCCTGACACCTACATGCAAATTTAGCATTCAAGGTAGAAGTGAGAAGTAATTTTATATACTTGAAGTTAATACAAAGCCGTGATAAAAGGTAAAATTTTGATTCCTTTATTACAATCTGTGTTTCTGAATTTGGACTAAAATATCTGCATAACAACATCCCTAAAAACATCATGTGATAATCTGGCCTGATAAGTAACTAATTTTGACTGTCAATCATATGCGGCCTCTGGGGGTCTGAAAAAGGGGCATTCAGAAGATTTTACAGCACCGCCCTCCACAAGCTTTGGGTTCCTGTCCCTGGAAGATCAACAAGCTAAAGGTACATACGAGGAGGATTTTTGCCTTACAGTAAAAATCCCTTTCTTGTAGCATTCATTGGGACACAGGACCATGGGTATAGGCATGACACTAAGAAAAAAGAAAGTTGGATCCTCCTATGGCGGTCATACCCAGACTACAGGCACTTGGTTAAATAGTCAGTATGCCAGCAGTAGAAGCACAAGCCAATGTCAGAATACAAAAGAACAAAATAAACCCAAGAACATGCTAAAGCTCTTATGCCGGTCATACTCACTGAAGCAGAAGTAGTCTACTATATGTATATTACCCTTCACAGATTAGGATGACTAAAGCTAAATTTTATTAAGACGGTTTAAAATAGGGTCTTTAAGACAACCGCACAAACAAAAATTACAAGTAAATATAGAAAAATTATATATAGAAACTAGCTGATATACCCGGCTTCGCCCAAGTTAATTTGGTACTGGTGTTTATCTGGTGTTCACACGGAAATCTTATGAAGTCATGGTTACTTTAGAGATACCAGAAAAACATATGTTCACCATTCTGCATAGTTCTCTGCGTTACCCAGCAAACACCACGTGGAGGTAACCATGCGACGTTTCCTTTATATAAAATGACATCAGGAAGTGAGAGATTTAGATTACGTACGTAAAATGTGGACGCTAATTCTTTTGCGCTTAGAATTGAGTAATCGAGTTGGGACCCATTAGCTTTTCCTATTTATGACATAATCAATGCTCGTGCCAAATTTCACGTTTCTATGTGAGAAAATTACATTCCGTACGTAAAATTTGGACACTAATTCTTTTGCGCACAGAATTGAATAATCAAGTTGGGACCCATTAGCTCTTCCTATTTATGACATAATCAATGCTCATGCCAAATTTCGAGTTTCTATGACACCGGGAAGTGAAAGAATTAGATTCCGTATGTAAAATTTGGATGCTAATTCTTTTGTGCTAGAATTGAATAATCGAGTTGGGACCCATTAACTTTTCCTATTTATGACATATTCAATGCCCGTGCCAAGTTTTAAGTTTCTATGACATTGGGAAGTGAGAGATTTAGATTATGTACGTTAAATTTCGACGCCAATTCTTTTGCACTAGAATTGAATAATCGAGTTGGGACCCAATTACTTTTCCTATTTTGGAGATAATCTATGCTTGCGCCAAAATTCCTGTTTCTACGACATCGGGAAGTTGGAGAACTTTTGGTGAGTCAGTCAGTGAGTGAGTGAGTGAGTGAGTCAGTAAGTCAGTGAGGGCTTTCGTCTTTATATATATAGAAGAATGAGTTAACCTCTCATATCAGAATAGAACTTATTTAATCGAATATAGAAATGATAGATATCTACCACATATATTGTATGAGTGGTTATCGCATAATTTTCTTTATTTTTTTTTCTATATTTATTTGTTATTTTTGTTCATGTAATGAATGTTCCTAGAGATGACCGACATCAGACCTGGCCGCCGCGGGTCCACACAGGAACGCCGCAAACTAGATCATCTCCGCTTATTAAAGTAAGTGATCCAACAATTTAAGATTAGGCTTGATAAAGGGCTATGTTGTGAACCCCGAAACGCGTTGCCACCGACTACCCATCTATAGGTACTAGTGTATATTAGTGGATGCTTGCTATTAAAGAATTAAAAGAAGTCCTGCAGCCATTACATCATTTGAAGTGAACCTGGAACAGGGGAAAATGGTTAAACCCAGACCCCCCCTGTGAAGTAAGTTAATTTTACCTTACTTCAGTACAATATTCCACTTGCAGGTATTTTAGGTAGCGTAATAGGGATTAAGCTTTTCTCTTCTTTTTTTTTCCCTACGCTTTTTTTTTTACCAAGGCTGAACACCCCTTGCTGCTCTCCTGATATTGGGATCCTATACCTGAGGGATTATAAGGCTGAAGTGGACCCTTTGGTGTGGAGTCCTGTCAACTGACAGACTCCATATCAGGCAAGTAAGTTTGCTCCTCTTTGGAATATTTCCATATATTTATACTACATTTTCTCCATACTTGGAGCATGGATACCTCATCCTCTTGTATTTTCCAAGGTACAAAAAGGAATTGATCCCCTGCAGGAAAGACCCATAGTTTTGAATATTGACAACTTGTCTTAAAATATGAGCATATACGTAGATAGAGTTCTAAGACCTTTTGTTACCATGTGGCAGTTACTGGTCCTCCCGGGACGGTGGTGTGCGGGGTCCCGCGATCAGGGCGCATCCCCCGGCTTTTTGTTCGGCTGCCAGGGGCGCGGGTGCCTGGCCAGCATGGGCAGCGTGGTGCTGGTGGCACGCGTGCACCTGTGAGTGCAGCTGCCGTGCACAAGCTCCCTTATATTATGTTCTGTTGGGAGTTGGCTGTCTCCATCTCTCCACCCCTGGGCGGAGGCTTTTGTTTAAAGGTTGGGCAGAGACTTGCAATCACTCCCAGTTATTAGTTTCCCTCAGTGTGCTAACTAGTCTGCCTCTGTTGGTCTCCTGCTTCTGTCAGCTTGTCTGCTATACTTTTGACCTTTCCTGTCAATATTCTACCCTTTCCATCCAGGTACGCCAGCGTCCCTTTTTCGGTCCCTAGTTAGAGTAGGGACTGCCACCCAGTTGCCCGCCTGGGGTTAGCCAGAAGTGTAGGTAAGCAGGCAGGGACAGAGTTCGGCCTGCCTGCAGTCAGTTGATTTGTTTTTTCGGGAACTTGGGAGTATTTTTGATGAGCTGGACCGTGCAGAGTTGGCGGTATCTCCTCTCATGTCTCTACGTCCAGGGCAGCAGTGGGTAGAGGACTAATGCTCTAAATGTAGACGGTATGCAAGTGATACCTCTTGGAACGATAGTGCCCTTAAAGACGTGTTTTTGTTGGGTCTGTCTGACGCTGTCAAGGACCTACTCATTTCTCATCCCGCTCCCCTGACACTCAATGATGCGATGGAATTGGCGGTCAAAGCTGACAGGAGGCTGAGATCTAGAAAAGAGTGTCAAGCCCGTAAGGCTAGGGAATCCAGCAGACCCGCTCCCACTTCTCCCATGCCACCTTCTGGCGCTGAGCCTATGGAAGTGGACCAGCCAAGTCCCGAGGAACGGCGACGGTTCTGGATGACTTATCGTCTCTGCCTCTATTGTGGGAAAGTCGCACATCGTGTAACAACCTGTCCTCAGAAGTGTCTACAACATCAGTCCGAACCGGCGGAAAACTTCAGATCCTAGGCGATGTTGGATGCCGTGTCAGATCGTCTTCCGGAATTTCTCTCGGTCCGGTTAAGCTTTTATTGATTCAGGTGCTGCCGCCAATTTGATTAGTTTAAGTTTTGTCAGACCTCTGAGGACTGAATTCTTGGCGTTAAAGATTCCCATATGCTTCACTAGTATTGATTCTACCCCTGTGTCGGCAGGGGTTGTACAATGGAGGACTCCCATTTTATAGTTCACTGTGGGTGTTCTCCATTCTGAGAATCTATTGTTCTTGGTAATGGAAAGGATGTCTGTTTATATAGTGTTTGGTATACCCTGGTTGGCACTGCGCAATCCCCGATTTGATTGGTCCACTCGGGAATTGACACATTGGGGGTTGTCCTGTCATAGTCACCTAGCTACTATATCCGTGCGTTCAGCAGATACCATACTTATTCTGGAGTATTTTCATGACGTATTTTCCAAGAAACTGTCTAAGACTTTGCCTCCCCATAGGGAGTGGGACTGTGGTATTGATCTGATTCCCGACAGTCCCATCCCTAGGGGAGCCATTTTCAATTTGTCTGGGCATGAGCACGAAGCCCTTAAGGCCTATATCTCAGAGCCTCTGGCCAAACGACATATCAGGCTGTCAAGTTCCCCTGCCGGGGCAGGTCTCTTTGTAGGGAAGGATGGGACATTGAGGTCTTGTGTGGATTATCAGTCTTTGAATAAAATTACAGTGAAGAACCAGTGCTCCTTGCCCCTCATTCCTGATTTATTGAATCAGTTGGTAGGGGCCCACTGGTTTTCCAAATTGGACTTAAGGGGGGCTTACAATTTAATTTACATCCGAAAGGGAGATGAGTGGAAGACCGCGTTCAACACCTCGTTCGGCCATTTGGAATGTCTTGTCATGCCCCCCCTGTGTTCCAGGGATTTATGAACGCGGTCTTCCACGACTTCCTGGGGGTATTTTTGGTCATATCTCGATGATATTCTGGTGTACTCCCCAGACTAGGATTCACATGTGCGGCACCTAAGGCTGGTTCTGACCCGTTTGCGTGAGTACCAACTTTTTGTCAAGTTGGAGAAATGCATTTTTGGTACTAAACAAGTGCCCTTCCTTGGTTATCTGATTTCACCCACGGAGATTCAAATGGAGTCTGATAAAGTGGCAGCAATCTAGCAATGAGTCAGACCAAATAACCCGAAAGCTCTCCAGTGGTTTTTAGGTTTTGCAAATTTTTACCGTAAATTCATTCAGAATTATTCTGTTATTGCTCAACCCCTGAACGATCTTACCAAGAAGGGTGCGGACTTGGTAGGATGGTTGTCAGAGGCCCTAGATGCTTTTAGTCATCTTAAAAGGGCATTTACTACTGCCCCAGTGCTAGTACAGCCTGACGCGCAGCAACCATTCTTCATTGAGGTCGATGCGTCTGAGGTGGGGGCGGGGGCTGTATTGTCTTAGGAAGTCAGCGGGAGATCTGGGTATAGTCCATGTGCATTCTTCTCGCGGAAGTTCAGTTCGGCGGAACGTAACTACGACATGGGTAATCTTAAGTTATTGGTGATAAGTGGTCTCTAGAAGAGTGGTGTCACCATCTTGAGGGGGCTTATTGGTGATAAGTGGTCTCTAGAAGAGTGGTGTCACCATCTTGAGGGGGCAAGGCATCCCATTACCGTGTATACTGATCATGAAAACTTGGTATATCACGCCAACGCTAGGAAACTCACAGCTCGTCAGGCCAGGTGGGCGTTGTTTATCACTAGGTTTAACATCGTCGTTACATATATTCCAGGGGAGAAGAACATGAAGGCAGAGGCTCTCTCACAGAGTTTCGGTTCGCTGGAGACTGAGACAGTGGCTCTCGAGAATATCTTGGCACCTGGGGTGGTGGTGGCAGCTGTAGAATCTGATCTTGTTCCTCATCTACAAAATTGTCAAAAGGACACTCCCTCGGGGGTGCCGGGGGGCAGATGGTTTGTGTCAGAGACCTTGCGTCTTAGAGTCATTGAAGAGCCTCATTCATCTGTTCTCGCAGGCCATCCGGGGGTTCAGGGGACTCTGGATCTTTGTACTAGACACTACTGGTGGCCTGGCTTGTCTCGGGAGATCCGCTACTTTGTTAAGGGATGCTCTGTTTGTGCATGCAGTAAAAGTCGGCGTCAGCGTCCAGAGGGGCCTCTGAGGCAGTTACCGTTGCCTTCTCATCCGTGGTCGCATTTATCAGTAGATTTTATTACCGATCTATGTGAGTCTCAGAAGTTCACCACTATCCTAGTTGTTGTAGACCGTTTCTCAAAAATGGCACATTTTGTGGTGTTAAAGAAGCTACCCTCTGCGATAGAATTTTCAAAGATTTTTGAAAAAAAAATCATTCGACTACATGGGGTTCCGAAGAACATCGTATCTGATTGCAGTGTTCAGTTTGTTGCGCAATTCTGATGAGATTTCTGTAGAAACCTGGGAACGTCGCTTTCCTTCTCGTCAGCATTCCACCCACAAGAGTTTGCACTAAACAACCGTACTTGTTCTTCAACTGGGGTATCTCCGTTCCTTTGCGTATATGGTCAGCATCCTTGCTTTCTTACAGGTATTGCTACTCCGTCTACTTGTCCTGCAGCTGATGTCACCACAGATGCGCTGCAGGGGGTATGGAAAGAAGTAGAGAAGAACCTGGAGCAACGGGGGCTCATATGCACTTGCGTAGTGGGAGGAGTCTGTCAGTATCTGAACCTTACAGGATGGGACAGAAGGTATATTTGTCTTCTAGAAATCTCAAATTGAAGGTTCCGTCTTTGAAACTGGCGCCGCGTTACGTGGGTCCCTTTGTCATAACGCGTGTAGTAAACCCGCTTGCTTATGAACTTGATTTGCCAGCTACATGGAGGGTTCATAAGGTTTTTCATAAGTCATTATTGAAACCTTTTGTCCCTTCGGTGATGAAAAAAATCTTGATATGGGTGAGGTTCATAAACAACATTCTTCTATTATGGTCTTGCAGGGAGTCATCTTTTCAGAATGTTGTTAGTCATCTGAATTCTAGTGATTTGAACTTCAGAGTCACCTGAACATAAATACGATATCCTTCCTTGTTATCCAGGTTACAAAAGAAAGAGTGTAGACGAAAGAGTTCCATCTTTATCGCATGAATACAGCAACAAATAACCTACTATCTTGGAGGAGTTATCATCTGCTTTCCTTAAGGAAAGGAATATCAAAGGGGCAATTCTTGAGGGTATGTAGAAACTGTTCATCAAATACTAACTTTACCATGGAGAGTATGAAATATCTAAAAGGTTTATTCAAAGAGGTTACCCTTTGGATATAGTTGAGCAGGCTTTCAAGTTTGCAGCTCAACAAGAAAGAAGCAACTTGTTAACACCCTGTTTTCGTAAACAGAGTGAGACTCTACGTGTCATGAAAGAGGTCAAGAGGGATTTTTTTTCTTTTTAAACTTCATAAAAATTCAGAACTTGACTTGTAAAAATGTTGCCATCCAATAGGTGGTGCTGCATCTCCTTCCATGTGCAGGTTGAAGGAGAGATAAGACACATCATAAAACTGTTGCATTCCTGAGCTCAATAGACTGATTAAGTATTTATGCCTCAGCTCAATTTGTCTGTTATTTTGAGTGCAAAACAGTCTTAAATTTCTGTGTGTGAACATTTGTATTTCAATCAAGAGGGGTGTCCTCTCTGCATTAGTATATTATATATGTGCCCCATCAAACCAATTCCACTCACGCCTGAGGAAGGAGCGATAGAAGATCTGAAAGCTTGCTGTGACATCATCTATTTTTGTTAGCCATTAAAAGGTATCATATCTACAAGATTACTTGGTTTCCCTCACTGAGAACAATCACACATTGGGACATATGACACAGGTGTCCCTCAGATATGGAGGATTCTGCATCAATTATGGGATATTCTGAGGGGGGATGAAGATTTTAGAGTGATATTGCCTAAGAACCCCACAATTACATTCCGTTGCAGCCGCAGCATACGTGACAGATTGGTCAGAAGTCATCTGCATCGCCAAATCACGGATCAAATATGGTTAGGAAAGCACAGGTTTTTGGGAACCTATCGATGCTCTTATTGTGCAGCTTGCACACTCAAGAAGAGTTCGCTAGTATTGGCTGAGAGGCCAACGCATGTGCTGTACTAATGGAGGACGCTGGTGAATGCAGTATGGAGATAGAATGTGGTGGAAACACATCTGATTCATTGATTTTTACAATATGGTATCCAATTGTGTATTTATTGTCATTTAATTCGATTTATTACACCTGTGAAAACATGCCCTCCTATACTCTCAACACCTGTCTGCTATGATGGGTGGGTACTTTACGATGATGTGAAGATGCTGTTCACGCCCCCCCCTATGGCAGTGACACATCACGTAAAGCATAGGGGCAGTAGGTTAACGTAAAGTCCCCTGGTTCAAGCACCGAGTCATGACCGAATCCTAGGGTGATATCACAATGTGATGTTTTTTTATCAAACTGTTTTTGCGGGGCAGTTTGCCATTGCCTCCCCCAATAGGGCGGTACAGACATCTGATCCCGTCCTGAAAACACTGGTAAAATTCATTCCCCTTACAATCAGAACCAGACCATTCAGCTGATTGCAGGGTGCTGCACTCCCTATCCCGAGGGGGGTTGAAGTAGCATCTCCCAACTAATGTGTGCTGTATTGTCCTATATATCAGAGACATTGTTCTACATATTGGTGGTATTCAGCATCCCCATTACCATGACTACTGGGGAGGGACTATACTACCAGCATGTGGATGCTTGATAGGGAGATGACTGGTGCCCATTGGCCATCTAGCGTAAACAAACAGACTGGGGAGGTAATAGCGGGGGATTATTAAAGAGATTACTCAATCCAGTTCAAGATATGCCAGCAGTCCACCATCAGGGCTTCTGGTATTTTTACCATTTATTTTCTATTATATTTCATTTTGTGATAGCCTCTTCGGTAGGATTGATATGCTCCTGTTGCTACTATTGAGTTAGTCAGGATGAGGTAGATTCTTTGTGGCTCAGCCTTTTAACTAGCTCTGCAATAACTGAAATCTAACAGTTGCTGTTAGTCATCTTGTCAGTTCTATTGGTGGAGCTGGGTTAAATGATCAAGTCCACCTTTTTAGCTCGCTATTCCCCTTACCATGAGAAAGAAAAAAAGGGGGAGATTAAATATTAGCTACTGGTACCTTTTTAGTTTTTTAATTGCTTGTGGGAGACCTATGATGTATGTGTTGTATTTATGAAAGAGATTAGTGTCCTGATTTCGGGGACATAGGTGAGTTCTATTCTATCAGGAAAGTCATAAATGAGAAATATAGGGGTCAGTAATAAACTGAGACCTCCAAAGAAATGCGTAGGACCTTTCACTTTTAGAATACAATCATATGCTAGGATTGTTGCTACCCACCATACTCTCATAACGGCATAAAATCTATCCCTCCAAACATAGGTTCACAAGTATCCAACATACTCTAAGTCCTTATGTCCATGGGCACGCACGGATTCTGTGTGTGGAATCCCGCAGGGGATTCCACCAGTGCCCGGATACATGAGGCAAAATACAAGTATTTTATTCTTACCGATCATTCCTTTTCCATGAGTCCATCCTGACAGCACACATGGAGGTTGCCCCACCTGAGCTCGTTCGGACAGGAAGAGGAGATTTCTTAAGGCCACCTCCCACCATACATCTCCAGTGACTTTCAAATCATCACAACGAATATGTGGCCTAGTTTTATTGTTGCTGAAAAATATTAATAACGTGTTAATTTCACATGTACAATATAGATCACTCAAAGGTGGGAAACTATGTGCTGTCATGATGGACTCATGGAAAAGGAATTATCAGTAAGAAAATAATTGTTGTATTTCCATAGCGTCCATCCTGACAGCACACATGGAGATAATACCAAATCACCAAGCTCTATGGGGGGACCACTGCCTAGAGGACCTTCCACCCCAAGGCCAATTGCCTACTGGAATGGAGATCCAAGGGAAAATGCTTAAAACCTGTGTGGATGCTATACCATGTTGCAGCTTTACACTGTAGAGCTTCATCAGCTTCAACCCATGAGGAAGTGCAAACCCTTGTAGCATGAGCTCCTAACCTCTCAGGGGGAAGCAGATTTCCGGTTTTACATGCTTCCTGAATTGAGAATACAATCGCTGGATGGAATAAACCTTTAAACATTGGTTTTCCCCTATTCTGACACTGGCATTGAAGGAATAGGTTATATGATTTCTAAAAAAAAAATTCTGACCTGTAATTAGGTCAGGACTGCCCCCGTCTGACGTCTAAGCCGTGCAGACGCTGTTCTTTGCCATTTTAAAACCCTAACAGAAGGAAGGCAGAATTATTCCCTGTTCTATGTGGAACGTTGACACCACTTTAGGAAAAAAGAAATAGATCTAGTCACATGACAATCCTATTGTCAAGCACTTAATTAGGACTCTCTACAGGATAATTCCAGTATTTCACTTATTAGTCCAGTAGTTGTAATAACTACCAGCAAGGTTAGTTTGGTGGATAGGTTTTCCATCGATACCGAATGTATGGGTCTCAAAGAGGTTCCTAGTGGCTGTCTAACACTAAACTAAGATCCCAGATCTTGAAAGGTCTGGGCTGCTGAGATCTGGACCATCTGCTCCGCCTCAGTTGCGGAATTTTCCTCTATACTCTAGAGTATATATTGGAGGTAGAGTTCTTTTGACGCTTAAGAAAGTGTGTATTAATCCGGACAATAGTCTTTGGTCCCTCAATCTCTGCCGTTCAGTAGCCAGGCCATCAGCTTCATGCAGAGGATCTCCTGGCAGAATACTGGACCACAAGCCACAAGGCCTTGCCTGAGGCCAGCGGAATTGGAGCCCGTATCGCATGGAAAGTGCAATAACAGGAACCTTTTTGGTCCTGCTGGGCAATGAATACAACCCTGGTCCGGTAGTTCTGGATCTTATGCGGAGTCCAAGAATTTAAGAGCAGGGGGAAAAAAAGGATACGCCCGTTCTATGTCCCATTCCTGTGAAGATGCCTTTCGTGCTAGGGGATTGTCTGCTGGATTTAAGGAAAAAAATGCCTGCATCTTGAATTTGCATTTGATGCTAGAGGTCTCTCTGGGGATAACCCCATTGAGATATCAGCAGATCAAGTATGTCTAATCTTTTGGGACTATTTCCCTGGATCTAACCTTCCGATACCGAAAATCTGAAAAAAGTGTTTGAGAGCCCTTCCAGTGAATAGCCAATAAGGATTTCATCTAATTCTCCGCATAGGAGAATATTCTTCTGATAGAAGATGGGGAGTCTGGTGTTGAATAAAGACACTGTTGCCAGACAACATTTTTTACGTGTTTTCCACGAATAACTTCAGCTTGAATCGGCATCTCCCAAACTGCTTAGAGCTCTGTATAGCTTGAGGATTTGGAGCAGACATAAGCCGGACAGGAATCCTACTGTCCCTCATCTGTTCAATGTGCTCCCCAACCAGACTCACTAGCCCATCTAGATGGACCATTTAAACTTTTGCCTAAGGACAATTGCCCTCTATCTCCTGTTGACAGGATTTACTGCTGGAGGGACCTAGAGTGGAACCTATCTGCCGACAAGTGATCCTATGACTAAATACCCTCATCTTGTTTGAGGCAAAGGAATAATCCATCAAGGAATCAAGGAATACCCCAAGAACTTTTTGGGTGTCTAAGTTCAGGCAGAAATCAAATGATTTCAAACTCATTTTAACCGTAATCTAATATATTTTTGGTATGTGGGTGAATGGGAATATACAGTGTGCGTCTTTGAGTTCAATGTGCAAATGACGCCGCTCTGATTAACTCCGGGAACCATGGACCTAATAGAACAAATTTCAGACTAAATTCAGAAATGTACTGATTAAGGACTTTAAATTAAGTATGGTTTGAAAAGAACCATTAAGTTAGTAGTCCAAGAGGAAAACAACAACAACAACTGTTTTACTAAGGGAACTGGATAACAGCTCCAATGTATTCAGTCCGAACTCTCTGCTCCAAATTCTTCTGAAGACGAGGGGACTGGGTCTGTCGTAACTAGAACCCTTTCAGGAGAAAAAGCAAAAATTCTACTTTGGATCCTGGGGATACAGTCATACTGGTCAAAGAGGCTATTACATCAGCCATCTTCCCGGAGGCCCTGAACCTTTCTACTTTTCTGCTGAAAGTGTACGGCTCCAATGCGGCACTTGCCGGCTTCAGATGGTTTCTGGGAGACTACATGCAGTCTCACATGATTCCAAAGGGTCTTTCAACTGGGTTTGAACAAGGTGGTTGCTTGTAAAATCAATAATAGGTACTTCACTCCAGAGTTCAAAGTTTTTAGACTCTATGGAAAATATCCAGCCTTTAACAAAGTTGCTCCTTTCTGCTTCAGCTGTTGGATTTAAAGTTTTGCACCTGTGACTCTAGTATCACAGACATTAATTCTACTAGCTGGATCTTTATAATATTTCCCCTTTCCTATGTAGTGAGCATGGAACTACTGAGCTAAACTCAGAATCTCCTGTTTTCTGGACCTGTGTTTTAATTTTTCTGGAGGTATAGTACCACATTCCTCATGGTGCTCATAAAAACGGGTCCTTATTTGCTGGTCTAGAGGGACTTGGCTGGAGTTAGACTAGTTCTCTGACCATCAGGCGGAGATTACCCAGCTCCGCCTTGATTAGCCTTCCCCCAGCCTTAGCTACAGATTTTCCCCTGCATTAACAGGGAAAAATGCCATTTTACCAAACATATGAGTTTTTGTTCAAATAAACTAGTCGCCAGGCCTTGGCTGTGGGATTTCATCCTGAATTAATCGGTGATTGTCGTTATCTCAAACATGTAATATGAGCTTTATGTTCCAGCAAACTGCTCACCATGGCTTGGCTATGGAGTTTCATCCTGAGATAACAGGTGATTGCCATTATACCAAACATTTATGTTCCACTGAACTACTCACCAGGTCTTGGCTATGAAGCTTCCTCCTGTAATAACAGAATAACAATGGTGTCGGGATCAGTGGAAGCGCTCCTACAGTACCAAATGACTTTATCAATGTATAAAGAATAAAGAACAAAGGACTTACCCGGCACTACGTGAGCAACCCTATGAAGGGTTAACTCACTAGTACCTCCACATCCGGGATAGCCTGTAGTGAATTAGACGAACTTCCTTCCCTATCCTGTCCGGAGAGCCGCTTGGATATCTGGGGTCCCCAGGAACAGGGAGCCCAGTGTATACAGGAATCAAAGAAAAAAGTATCCAAAATAGCGCTTCACGGGATGAAGTATATTTTTCTGCACCTTAAAAGGTGTAGGTTTTATTGCAACGCGTTTCAACCCACTCATGGGTCTTTTTCAAGCATACATAAATACAATTTACAGTGATATAAATAGTCTAAAAGAGATGACTCACATTTAACAGTCATGGCAATGCTCACGGCCCCCGCCATCCTGTGGGCGGAGTCTCCCCGTCAGCATGGTAACGTCATCAGTCAGAGACATATGGTGTTCTGGAGTTAGAAAATGACAAATCTATTTTAAAATTAGGTATAGAAACGGGTTGGTGGAGAAGCCAGCCCTTGTTGAAACCTTAAGTTGTTTCTAAATCCCATTAGTGGCGTGCCGGTGAATGCCCCGGTCATGTGGGGGATGTGTAATGACGTCACTACGTCATGCGTGCGTTGCCTTAGTAACGAGGAACGCCGCAGTTACCCGGGATCGCAACTAACCATATGAGGGGCACGTAGTGACGTACGTTGCTTTGGCAACGAGGAACGCCGTGGTTCCCCGGTATCGCAACTGACCTCCAGACGGTCTGTATTCTAATGTGTCTGCACTGTGACATCCCTACATGATACATTAGTTGCCAAATCTTGATCCCCCCTATAATTCATGTGGGCTATATGGCACTATCATGTGGTGCAGAAATAAATTACATATAAATTTAAAAATAACAATAAAAAAATTATACAATATAATAAAAAGTAAAAGGTAAAAAGGTGGGAGAGAAACATGAAAAGAAGGGGGGGGGGAGAGAAGAAGGGGAAGGGTGCAGTGCAGTTACACTGTTCCTATTGTTCAAATATTATTATTATGTTCCATGTTCTACTCCCTTTTACCGTAGGAAATGTGAATAAAAACCTTTTTACACTTGTTGTCATTACCATTATTGGCATAAACCTAATATATCATGAATCATAAATCATGAATCATAAATTATTATGAATTATCATAAAATCTCATAAAAAGACCCATAAATAAAATTATCTTCTGAATTATATGTCCCTGCAGTATATGTTTAAACGGGATTTAGGGTTTTTTATATACAATAAAAGTTTTTCAGGATACAGTCTAGTTTTTTTCTTCTTTTTTTGGGTTGATATTCTACTATATTTTTTCCAATACTTCGTTCAGGCCTTTTGGGACCAGTGTATCAAGTCTAAAAATCCAGAACATTTCCTTGTTTCGAAGATCTGAAATGGATTTGTTGGAAATATATTCTAATGGGGTCACCCTTAGTCCTGACGGATCACACTTATGTGCCTTGAAAAAATGACGAGATACGCTGTGCTTTAAATGACCTTTTCTAATATTGCACTTATGTTGGGATATTCTTGTTCTAAGGGAATTGCTTGTGCGGCCTACATATTTCGCCCTACACGGACATTCCAGAAGATAAATAACGTATGATGTGTCACATGTTAGATGTTGTTTGATATCAATGTGCTCTTTACCATTGGCCATAATCTGCTTAGTTTGGTGTGTTAAATGCGAGCAACACTTGCAATTTTTCTTTTCGCATCGAAAGACGCCGTTCTCTTGCTTAATCGTTTTGTTTTCTTGTTTTTCTTTTTCTTTTGCTGGACGAGAAGGTGCCAGTATGTTTTTTAGCGTTCTGTTTTTGCGGAATATGCAGATAGGGTTTTTTGGTAGATTTCTACTCAAATAGGGGTCTTCCCTTAAAATGGACCAATTTTTCCGTAAGATTTCCTCGTTACTAAGGCAACGCACGCATGACGTAGTGACGTCATTACACATCCCCCACATGACCGGGGCATTCACCGGCACGCCACTAATGGGATTTAGAAACAACTTAAGGTTTCAACAAGGGCTGGCTTCTCCACCAACCCGTTTCTATACCTAATTTTAAAATAGATTTGTCATTTTCTAACTCCAGAACACCATATGTCTCTGACTGATGACGTTACCATGCTGACGGGGAGACTCCGCCCACAGGATGGCGGGGGCCGTGAGCATTGCCATGACTGTTAAATGTGAGTCATCTCTTTTAGACTATTTATATCACTGTAAATTGTATTTATGTATGCTTGAAAAAGACCCATGAGTGGGTTGAAACGCGTTGCAATAAAACCTACACCTTTTAAGGTGCAGAAAAATATACTTCATCCCGTGAAGCGCTATTTTGGATACTTTTTTCTTTGATTCCTGTAATAACAGGTGAGTGTCATTTTATCCAACATATTTTCTGAGCTTTATGTTGCAGTGAACTACTCCCCATGGCTTGGCTATGGAGTTTCATCGTGGATTAACAAGTGATTGTCATTATATCAATGTATACTATGAACCTTATGTTCCAGTGAACTACTCATCAGGCCTTGGCTATGGAGTTTCATCCTGAATTAATAGGTGATTGTCATTATACCAAACATATACTGTGAGCTTTATGTTTCAGTGAACTACTCACTATGGCTTGGATATGGAGTTTTATCCTGAATTAACAGGTGATTGTCATTATACCAAACATATATTATGGGTTTCCAGACCTTTAACCTTATCTCAAGCATAGACAATGAGGTTTTTGTCCAGGTGGACTACTCACTGTTGTAGATTTACCCTGCTCCCTCCATGCTGTTGCATAGCGTTAAGAGGAGATGCGAAGCTTGAATCCTGCAGAAACTCTCAGGCATTCAAATCTATCGCTCTGACACCGCTGGAGCGTATGTCTGTCATCACGCATGGTGCGGCGCCGTGTCACCATTTGGAGCAGGCCGCAGTGCCGCTGCTAGATGCCGGGACCTAAGCGCAAGATGCAGCAACATTTACCGTGGATCCTACGGCCTCCTGACCGCCTGTGGTTTCTCCACCACCACCGCTCTCCTGGGCTGGGCAGGATGGATCCTAGACTCCCAGTGTGAGTAAAAAATCTTCGTCCAAGCTTTGACACTGAGAACTCCCTCTGTGTCCATTGGGACAGTAAAAAACACTGGAGATGTATGATGGGAGGTGGCCTTAAGAACTCTCCTCTTCCAGTCCAAATGAGCTAAGGTGGGGCAACCTCCATGTGTGCTGTCAGGATGGATGTTCTGGAAAAAGACATTTACTAACCTGTCCGGACGTGGCACAGGTCTCCTTCGTCGTGGCCGGATCTTCTTTCTTCTGCACAGCGGATGTGCTCGGCACTCTGGCCAGTGTGCTGCGAGCATGCGCTGTGCTGTTTTTTCTTTTATTAAATATCCTGCTTTCTTGCGGCACATCCGCAGTGTCAGCTGCCGGTGTGTCGTGGACCGGACAGGTTTGATTGACTTCAAAGGAAGCCGTCCCTGCGGGATCCACAGAAGAATAAAGCATGCTGCATTTTTTTCCCACGGATGCCCAATGATAGTCATATTGAACTACGGATCATCTGCTCAGGTGACCCACACGGTTTACGCAATTCAATTATGCCCATGGATGCTGAGACACCGCTGCCTGCAAACCTTAAGACCAAGACCCCCATCTGCCGATGCCAAGGAGTGGACAGAGGAACCAGTGGCAGCTCTGCAAAGCTGAGCGTCCGAGGTCTGGTGCTGCACTGCTCATAAGTTACTCAATAAATGGGTAAAAGAGAAATAAGAGCTAATTCCACCTCCAGCCCAGACTGTAGGAAAGACAAGAGCAGAAGAAGAGAAAACGCTATAGGGAAGTTCTGCCTCTCTTCACGCCCCTGAAATAGGCTTTCCAAGTAGGGTGTTAATCCAAGATGAAGATTATTTCCTTGCCTTGAGCAAACCTTGTCTTAATGACCTTTTCAGAAACTAAATGGGGACCTGTTTTTCCCCACGCATTTAGCTATGGGCTAGATCTGAAGGTAGCTACGGGACACTTTACCCCTCCAATTGAGATTGGATCTTCACTGTGGTGTCCCCAAGCCATTACTTGCAGAAGTATTCTTAGTTGTGTGGTCTGCGGGTGTGAGTACAGATATAACCAGTAGACAAGCTGAGATCAGGGCAGGCAGTATATACTAGACTTCACTATGGAGATCAGACAGGAATTGGGCAGAGGGAACTACTTCCATTGTGGCCACTATATTGCCCAGGATCCTTATACAAAAGCGGAGCAGATGACAAGGATCCTGCCTCAAGGAATGAACTCTGAACTGAAGAGCATGTCTCTTGTCCACTAAGAGAAGGACATGAAATGATGACGTGTAGAACAGCATAGCAAAAACAGAATGTATGAGGAAGAAACAAAGCAGACATTGGCCACAATGATCTTTTTGATCTCCATCACAAAATATATAAAAAACTGAACAACTTGTTGAAAAAAAAAGAATTCTTAGAGTTGACCGAAAATTTCCCCAATAACATCAGCCGGCATACCTCATACCTCAACGATGTGAGGCGGAGTGTCCATGTGTATAGGAGGTTGAGAGTTTTGCTCACAGTTAGTGAATGTGTATGACCAGCTTAGAGGGGATTTCCAGGGGTCTATGTTACTGATGACCTATCCTCAGGATAGATCATTAACATCTGATTGGTGGGGGCCAATAACCGGTAGCTCTGCCAATCATCTGTTTCCATCAGAAGTAGAAGAAAGGTACAGTAAGGCCGGCTGCACACAAACGGATTTGCAATGCAGAATCAGCGGCAGACATCTGCGGATCTGCATCAAACACCGCCCATAGCATGCTATGGGAAAGTGATTCTTCCTGCACACTTGGAGAAAAAAAAAGAATCGCAGCAAGCTCTATTTTCGTGCGGTCTCTGCACGGACAGCTTCCATTGAAGTTAATGAAAGGCATCTAAATCAGCGCCCCATCCGCAATTGACATTACAGAATAGTCATGGATTCCGCGTCATTGCCTAGCGATAGGGTGGGAAAAATAAGCATTTAAAGTAATATATCTATACTGCGCATATCCAACGGCGAGCCGCCTAGTCCATCCTCAGTACAGATGAAGAACAGAAAAGACAGGTATGTGGACGCCGGCTGCGGTCAGGGTCTGATTCTGCTGCGGGCTTCCACATACAGAATCCAACCCCTTTGTGTGCTTTTGGCATAATGCTGCATAACAAAGGGGAGAGAGGTCCTTCCCTTATCGGGTTCTTGGTGATTCTGAGAGGGGGTTTTTATAAGGAGTTTGCAGATTTTAATTTTCCTCATAAAAGTTTTATATTCTGGATTCAAGAGGGTTTTGCCTCAGTCACTTCTTGCTCTACTTTCCCTTGTGGTATGATTTCTCTTTCCAAGCCCTGTTGACTATTCAGTATAGTGATTTCTTTGGCACCTGTATACAATAAGCCGTTGCAGCAGGTCAGGTGTGAAAGGGAATCTGTTAGCCCAAAAATGTGCGGGAAGCCAGAAGATGGTGATCTCTTAAATTACCTTACCTGAGTGTGACTGGTGGCCATACTATGCAAATATCGTATCCACAGTGAGTTGCAGCTCATTAGTGCAGTAACCCGCTAGTGTGAGATGGATTAGTGGTGTTATAACTGTAAGTGTGACTAGTTGTTACAGTGGACCTACATATGAGATAAGAACATGAGATATGATCGCTCCAACCATCAGCATGTCAGATTAAACTGGCAGATCAGGCAGAGGTCTTGTGCAAAGTGACAAATGATAAGCTGTGTGTGTCTGATCATGCCACACATGTAGAGTTTGCTGAGAACAGATGAAAAAAATCCGCCCTGAAAGACGATGTTTGGCAGACAGTCTGCTATCGGCCATCATGAGCGATCATTTGTATATAATTTTAAAAATGGTCAGTCAAAATGGTCAAATTACTACAGACCAGTAGTCCTAGTGCCGTGATGACTGGGGGCCTGCAGACTCATATATCTACTAACAGGCTTACAGGATGAACCAGCTGGGAGGACGGGGCCCGGACTGTAGGATCTGTCATCCCCAATAATCCCACAGACCACAGAATAACATATCTGCAGCCGCTGACTGAGGAGAATCTGTGACTCCTCTCTGCTGTATTTAGTGGTTACTACTCACCTAGGCGGTTACCTGTAGGAATCTCCTCTTTACACCGCTGATCGCCCCTCACATTTGTCTCTGTAGTATTAATATCGGTCAGATCTTCATCCTTATACAAAAGCTGTGAGACAAATATTGTAAAAGTCAGCAGATGGTTGGAGAAGTTGTGTGGAAGGTTTTACATGACCAGAAAAATGACCAAAAATGCCCTGACAGGAGTAGTTATCTGAGCCACATAGCTGCAGGTCTAGAAGACGGACATATATATTAGATGGCGGCTCAATGACCCCTCAGGAACCTCATACACATGTATATCAGGCATGGCTAGACACGCTGCATGTTGTCTTGGTGGAGGAGATCAGCGTCTACCAGACACATCCACTGTTTGTCTCGGGGGACATAAAGGAGCAGATAGATATAAATCCAACCTGTTGGCTCCTTATTCCCACCAGCAGTCTCCACCGCCAGAAAACTGGGAGAAGATCCCGACAACAAGTAATGTCTCTGGTTAGCGGTAATCCTGCCATCTCCACCGGCCTCATCACACAAGTAGAAGACATCTAATAAGACTGAAGACAAGAGCTTCACAGCCTTCTACAGATCAGAGGGACATCTCCATCTACCTGATGGTCCTGTGGATGAAGAGGACGGGGACATCTCTCTGGTGGGCTTCTCTTACTGGATGGAACTGGAGGAAACACAGACAGACACTGAAGTCATTCTTTACATACAGATAATAAAGTCCCCGTGTATTTAGTCCTGTCTATTACCTGGTGATGGGAGCGGCTGGTGGGTCTCCATCATGGCGCCCTTGTACAGATCCTCGTGTTCTTCTAAATACTCCCACTCCTCCATGGAGAAATAGACAGCAACATCCTGACACCTTATAGGAACCTGACAACACAATATACAGTCATAACCCAGAAGCCTCCAGTGCTGTTACTGTATAATGTCCCAGCATTCCCTGCAGCGTCACCTCTCCAGTCAGCAGCTTAATTATCTTGGTGGTGAGTTCTAGAATCTTCTGTATATTGATGTCCTCATGTATCAGGGGGTGTGGTGGGAGCCCCGTGATTGGGCTTAGAGTTTTCCCCCATCCTTTCGACACAGGGGTCCGACAGCCATCAGTAAAGGTCTTCTTCACTACTGAGTAATCCTGTATATGGGGAGACAGTAATAAATATCACTGCAGACATTTCCAGAGTCCATCACCTCTCCAATCATATCATCTGTTATTACCATAGATAAGAATGATGTAATGTGACATCATCAGAATCTCTCCCCTCTCCAGTGACATCATCTGTTATTACCATATATAAGAATGATGTAATGTGACATCATCAGATTTTCTTCTCTCTCTGGTGCAGAGGGATCAGCCCTATTCTCATTTGCACAAGGAAAGACTAAAAGCAATGGGATAAAGGTGAAAGGGAGGAGGCACAGATTAGAAAAAAACTTTCTGACAGTGAGGGTGATCAGTGAATGGAACAGGTTACCATGGGAGGTGGGGAGATCTCCTTCAATGAAAGTGTTTAAAGAAAGGTTGGACAAATATCTGTCTGGGATGATTTAGTGAATCCTGCACTGAGCAGGGGTTGCACCAGATAACCCTAGAGGTCCCTTCCAACTCTACCATTCTAGAATTCAGTGACATCATCTGTTATTAGCATAGATAAGAATGATGTAATGTGACATCATCAGAATCTCTCCCCTCTCCAGTGACATCATCTGTTATTACCATAGATAAGAATGATGTAATGTGACATCATCAGAATCTCTCACCTCTCCAGTAAGTTGGAAGAGCATTTCTAGGGTGAGATTTAATACACTCTTCGCCCTCTTCTTCCTGTCCTTCTCCATCCTTGAGTCCATCCATCCTCCTATAGTGTAGGCATCTGAAGAGGAATATGAACCAATACTAAAAACTACAAAAATCCTACATAACAACATACAATGACAGGAGGTACGGAGGAGAAACAGATGGGGAGATAATAAACTACAAATTTTCTCTTCTCTTTAAACACGTTTCACATGAACACAAAATTCGCACAAGATATCTGTGTTGCGAAATGCACACATCTTGCACGAATATGAACTCCATTCTTTTGACTGGAGTTATACATGATTGATTTTTTTACAGAACAGTCATGTGGCAAGGAAAAATATCATGACATGCCCTATCTTCTTGTGTTCCTCAAACCACATTGCCCATTGCTTTCAATAGGGCAGTCAAACACATCACACACCGCCAGTGCGGTGCTGCCGATTGAAGACAATTAGAAACTCTTGCCGATCCTCTAACGCAATTAAAGGACCCAGCGGAGGATCACCACTTCACAGAAGTGATGGGAAGCATTTTTGCCTGAAAAACGCCTCGCATCAATGTCAAAACGCACAATATTGCGCTCGCCCGTGAGTAGGTAGCCTCACTTGTATGGACTGGAACATGAGATGAATATCTGTCAGGGAGTGTATAGATAGTTGTATAAAGTGATTTCTTATATCCTCAGCTCTGTCAGGATAATACTAATGGGACCTGTGATTGACCCGAGCCTGTAAAACTTAATCAGTTATACAGGAGACACATATCAAGGGTGACAGACTCCTCTCCCTGCCAGGGAAACAGTTCACACAGCATTTCCACAGCTCCCACCCCACATCTGCCTCCAAGGGGGTCTCGATCTTGTTCCACAAGACGGTGCACTTCGAGACCCTTGCGGAATATTCAGACGAAGAGGGCAGAACTTTATTTATAAAAGGTACCCTTAACGGAGTAAAATTAACAATAGCAAACCTTTATGCCCCAAATACCCACCAAACAGAGTGGATCACTAAACAAATAAAAATCCTCAGAGAATTTGCCACCGGGGCAATCATATTGGGTGGGGACCTAAACATAACTCTTAATCCCCTTCTTGACTCCTCCAGGGGCAGATCCCAGGTCTCGCAGGGGCGCTTAAGTAGACTAATCAAAGAACTAGAGGAGCTGGGCGTAACGGACGCATGGCGCATGCTTAACCCCACGACCAGAGACTATACTCACTATTCGCAACCCCATGAGTCATATCAAAGACTCGACTACTTATTTATCTGCAACTCCCTCCTGCCACAGGTAGGACACACTAAAATCGAGATTATCTCGATCTTGGACCACACGCCCATCCACATAGATGTCAGGTTAGCTTCAGAGGACCCGGGGGAGAGGACGTGGCGCTTGAACAATACCCTGCTAGGCAAAGAAGAGGACAGGCTCAAGCTCACGGAACTCCTAGAGGAGTACTTCCAGATCAATAGCGAAGCCGTACCAAAAGTACCGGTAGTTTGGGAGGCCCACAAGGCCTACATGAGGGGGCTACTCATCGCCTTGGGCGCAAGAATTAGGAAACAACAACACCAAGAGATTGACACCCTACTCTCTCAAATAGCAAAATTAGAAAGGATAGCTAAACTCACACTAATAAAAAGAAGCTTAGACAAATTAACAGACAAAAGGAGAGAGCTGGGCCGCCTTTTACGCTCTAGATTTAACAGAAAACACCTACACCTCAAACAATCGGTATATATTCAGGGCAATAAGGGCAGCAAATACATGACAGCCCTACTCAAAAAATCCCAGACAAGAAACCATATTAACACAATAAAAGACCAGATGGGCAAGATAGCCAACAACTCCCAGGACATAGCTAAGGTCTTCCACGCCTTCTACTCTAAACTGTACGATCTGAGGGACCATCCAAGTCCAGCAGACCAAGACTCGCAAAAAGAAAGAATAGATGCCTTCCTGCGCACAATAAATCTCCCAAAACTTGACGAGACATCTGCATTAGCTCTCATGTCACCAGCGTCAGATCAAGAAGTCAAGGAGCTAATTGACTCAAGCCCTTCGGGCAAGAGTCCAGGGCCGGATGGTCTCTCGGATAGATACTACAAAACCTTCAAATCAACCCTTGCTCCCAAATTAAAAGAACTATTCAATTCCCTCTTACAAGGAGGAGAACTCCCCAAGCAAGCCCTTGAGGCACACATCACACTCATACACAAAGACAACAAAGACCCCACGTCCTGTACGAATTATAGACCAATCTCACTTATCAACCAGGATATGAAACTATGAGCAAAATTCCTGGTCAAGAGGATGGAAGACCTTATCCCCACACTGATCCACAAGGAACAAACAGGATTCATAAAGGGAAGGGATGGAAAGAACAATTGCCACAGAATACTGCACGCGATAAGACTAGCCCAAACTCGAAAAATACCATTGGTCCTAATAGGGACCGACGCCGAAAAGGCGTTCGATCGAGTAAATTGGATATACCCAGAAAGGGTCCTGGCCAATTACAACTTCCCAAGCACCTGGATATCGGCAATTTTCTCCCTATATAGCAAGCCACACGCGAGGCTGAGGATTAACAACATCCTCTCACCCGCATTCGGGATCTACAATGGAACCCAACGGGTGCCCGCTTTCCCCGATCTTGTTTGTGCTGGCCCTAGAACCACTGCTACACACAGTTAGAGCACACCCAGAAATAAGAAGGATCACAGCAGGTAGACACTCATTCTAAGCAGCCGCTTTCGCAGATGACATCATGTTTATGATAACCAATCCAGCGACAGGCATCCCTAAATTGATCTCATTGCTGGAATCATTCGGCACCATATCGGACTTCAAAATAAACTATTCAAAATCGACCACCTTAAACGTTTCGGTCCCACGGACACTTAGCACCGCCCTAAAGTCCAATTCCCCCTTCACATGGACGGAAGACGCCATAGACTACCTTGGCATTAAAATTACCAAAAAGATTGAAAATCTCTACACAGTTAACTTCCAGCCTCTTCTCTCACTAATCAAAAACATTCTACGAACGTATGATTTTCCATACATTTCATGGTTCGGAAGAAAAAATATTGTAAAATCATATGTTCTCCCACACGTTCCGGACATATATAGAGCTATTCAAATCAGCTACTGGCTGGACCTAGTCCACCCGGCAAGGGACCCCCTCCTGCCACACCTGGCTAGGTACTCCCATGGAGACACCATGGTAGACGACCTCTGGCACCCCTCTAGACACCGCTACAGCTCCAAGGGGTTTAACCCTCTATTGAGAGCACCATGCGAGACCTGGGATATACTGAGACCCAACATAGCCCCTAGCCCCTCCCCGATCACTCCATTGAACACGCTGGGCAAACTACTGGGAATCGCTCCAGACCCGGCGTCTAGGAGTGTGTGGGAGAAACTCGCAGGAATCAAACTAGGGGACCTGCAACCCATAGTCCACCGAGGAGCCGGAGAGGCCATCCACCATTTAGCCCGAGACCTAAATATCCCCTTCTTACAAAAAGTCCAGATCACTAAAACAATAGATTACTTCGCTAAGAGTTACAAATCAACCAGACCCGCAACACCGTTCGAAAAATTCTACCTAGATGGGGCACCAAAAATCAAGATCATCGCGAACCTCCAGAAAAAACACATCTCACCCTCTAAGGGGTACAAGCCCGCCTACCTTAGCTCATTGGAATGCGAACTCAACACCACAATCTCTGCGGAGGACACAAAAATCATACTCAGACTAGCCTTTGGACTATCCCCCTGCGTGCTCCTACAAGAGAGCCACTACAACATACTAGCAAGGTGGTATAGAACTCCCCAATGGCTATACTCACACAAATTAGCCCCCCACGAGAGGTGCTGGAGGTGCAACGCCGCGACAGGCTCACACAAACACATTTGGTGGGATTGCCCGGCACTAGGCACATTCTGGAAGGACATTGAGGAATCAATAAAAACCGTTAAACCGGACCTAAAACTAACACCAGAATTGGTGCTCTTATGGAAACCGACGGACAACTTCCACCCCCTCAAAGACAAACTCATCGCCCTACTAATAGACGTCGCGAAGGCTCTAATCCCAACCATGTGGCTACAAAAATCCCCCCCAACCGCAGCATAGTGGAGAGACAGGGTAGACCTATTATACAACCTGGAGGAATTAACGAGTTGGAAAACCAACACTCGAGATAAATTCATAAAGGAATGGGAGCTGTGGAAAAGAATACCTTAGAGTAGCGCACCCCACAATCTGTGGAGTTCTCCTGGACCGAGACGGGAGTCGGTGGGAGACCCACAGGCCGAAAGGCGTAGTATCCCCACCCACGGCCACACTCGCAAGACTGAATCAAACGCCCGGGCATTGCCGGGAAAGAGGCCCCGGACGCTGAAGCAGACGTAGAGGCGGACACAGGCGGGGAACACCCATGGTATATTGGCCGCAACCGGCACACGCACCTCACACCTTGAAAGACACAACGACCACAAAGTTAGCACGGGGGGTTTAACCCCACGTACAAACCCTAAGAGTTTCCCACCCCCTACCCCCTCTCTTCTACCCCCATCCCCTCCCCATCCAAGTTACGATGTGCGATATGTTTATGTAGAACGAAGGCGGACTTGATATATCAGGTAGCCTCCTAAGGTTTAGATAATTATACCAGACCGTGAAGCGAAGCTGCCAGGCCACGGCGGACCGACGTCAATCGAGCAAACACAGTTAGAACTTCGGGTTCACCCGTAGGCAGAAACCTCACTATCGGGACGTTATTGGATCAAATAATACGGTCTTTAATATTGATGTAAGGAAAAATCTGCCTTCACTACAGTTTATTGTTGTTACAGAAAGCAAAGAACGCAATGTACAGCAGCAGGAATGATAAATGTAAGACTGATGATAGTGCTTTTGCTAGGTTAAGTACTCTTACTGATTTCAGCTATATCACTGCAAGCGTGTCTGCTTGGATCTGTATTTTGTAAAAACTCAATAAAATTGTTATTATAAAAAAAAAAAAAAAAAAAACTTGTTCAGTTATGTTGTGGAGATGGTTATCCTGTAAACAAATGGAGTCTTGTAGGTATCTGGCACTGAGCCATCAATTATCGGAATGGTCTTGTGACCTTTGACTCCTAGATGGCTGAGGGACGGGCCCCCCACGCATATTTAGGATTTCAGCCGCAGTTCAGCAGCACTGCTGATTAGAGCCACCTGATTGGCTCTTCGGCACCACGTGACTACACAGCGTGCACGCGGATTGCCTTCAGCAGCCGTGCACTACACACTACACTTAAGCAGCACGGGGTTAGGGTTTGGGGTTAGGTTTAGGGTTTGGTTTAGGGTTTAGTTTAGGTAACCCTAACCCTAAACCTAACCCCGTGTTGCTTAACTGTAGTGTGTAGTGCACGGCTGCTAAAGGCAATCCGCGTGCACGCTGTGTAGTCACGTGGTGCCGAAGAGCCAATCAGGTGGCTCTAATCAGCAGCGCTGCTGCACTGCGGCTGAAATCCTGAATATGCGCCCCCCACAGGTGTGTAAACTTCAAAGTTATCAATAACTGAACATACACATATTTCTAAGCCTGTAACCTGTGAATGGAGGACTCTCTCTCACGGTGTATCTGCCGGGGTTCTCTGTCTTCTGCAGTTGATGGTAAATCGGACTGATGATGACCAAACACTCCCAGGTGATGAGACTGTCCAGCTCACAGATGAGGTGTTTGTAATGTAAGTATATTCATGTGTAATAGGAATGTGTTCATGTATATCCCTTGGTGATATCAGTACTTAATCTGTGCCTAAGAAATATTGTAAAAATGTACATAATATGTATTTTATGTACTTAGATTTCTTGGAAAGTATTTATGAAACATTGTCAAATTGATTCTTTATATGACTTAATTACTTATATTGATAAAAATTGTGAATGTATCTTTAAGAAAATGTGTATTAAAATACTAAGAGAAGTTTCAGTTAGAAGGTGTAGTCTTGTATAGCTATTTTCTTTCTGTAATCTGAGATGTAATCAGACAAGGTACGATAAGAGCCAATGACGTCATAGTATGTACTCTTGTGCTAAAACAACAAGATAACGTAGCAGAATTAATGTTCTAGAACATTAATAGGAAAGGCCTACAGATGTTTGATGTCAGGGACAGGGCCAGTCGACATGTGAAGAAGCAGTATTGGGCTATTAGTCCCTTAATACATGTGCGCAGTTACTTCTACCCCCAAATGTTACATTAACCCCTTGAGTGGCACGCCCAGAAATTTTCCGGGACGAGCTCCACTGCCAATAGTGATATAGCCCGGAAGATTTCCGGGCTATGTATCACTATGGGAGCTGCAGAGCACAATGCCACAAGCTGTGACAGTGTGCTCTGCCTGCACAGACCCACAGAGAACAAAGCAAGGGCTTTGAAAAACCAGTAGAAGATATTGCCAATCTGCCGGCAATCTCCTGCTTCTAAGTCTCCTGCTTTGTTTACAGGTTGCCATAGAGACCATCAGCTTGTCAGAAGCAAGCCGATGGTCTCTGTGGCAGGGAGAGCTGGTTGTTAGCTGTCAGAGGACAGCTAGGTACTAGCTCTTACAGCAGAGATCAGAGAAAACCTCCGATCTCTGCTGTGTTAACCCTTTACATGCTGCAATCTATGTGACTGCAGCATGTAAAGGGCTGTCACCATCGGACCCCCGGAATGTGATCAGGGGGTCCTGATGGGTCCCTGTGAAAGTCCCCTAAAGGGACAAAAAAAAAAAAAGGAAAAAAATTATTTTAAAAAATTATAAAAACACTTGTCTCCCTTTACTTTGTAAAAAATCAAAAATACAATCACACATGTGGTATCCATGCGTCGTAATGACCCAGAGAAGGAAGTTAATACATTATTTAACCCCTTAATGACATGGCCCCTTTTTTTCTTTTTTCCCCATTTCTTTTTTTCCTCCCCCCTGTTTAAAAAAATCACTTGTCCCGCAAAAAACAAGCCCTTATATGGCCATGTCAATGGAAAAATGAAAAAGTTATGGCTCTTGAGACGCAACTGCAAAATTAGTTGAAATTCAATGATTAGACCATTTAAAAAAAACCTGCCCTGGTGGGCACGACAGGATGGTAGGAAACCCGCCACTCAAGGGGTTAAAGTGTGGTATAACTACATCCACCTACATTTCCTCTGCTTGATTTTGAAGGGGGGAGGAAGGTTGAGAACATTTTGTATTTTAGATAAACCAATAAGAACAGGATGCATCCCAGCCCCCTGACTGGATTGCCCTCATGTCACGAGGAACTGAGGGATTTGAATATGTAAAGGATGAACCGATGGTTAACCCAGATTTTGATTATTTTTGTAGATGGCTCAAGGTACCAGGAAAATGGCAAGTTCTACAGTGGCATGCAGTGGTCACACCGAATGAGGTAACAAAAGCAGAACCAGTTCCAACTCATCTGTCAGCACAGGAGGCGGAAGTGAAGGCACTGACTGAAGCATGTAGAGTGGCAGATGGTAAGACAGCAAACATATACACAGAATAGCACATGACTATGGTCCCATATGGAAGCTCTTATATAACCTACACAGCTAGGATTAACAAAGGAGGACCGCAGAAGCAAAAAAAAAAAATGAATGTGTGGACACAGCTGCCGAGGCAACTGCAGTAAATCCAGGGTAGGAGGGCAAATCAACATCCAGGCTGTGACCCCAGCTCAAGTCTCTTCAGAACCAGGCTACACAGTCTGTAATGGGGAGCTGGATGAGGGCAAGCCAGATGGACACCGGCCTGTGGGGAAGAGACCACCAATTAGGTCTCCCTCATACCCTCTACTACATGGTGGCTGCCCACTGTGCACACGGACAAAACACACCAGTCAACGACTGATACGTGTAACCTTGTGTCTCGATATTGAATTACTCCTGGATTCAGCATGGTCTCAGCCAGGTATATCCAGGTGTGTATGACCTGTGCTTTACATAACACAGGGAAAGTAGTGAAGACAGCACAGAGGCACACATGGGCCACTCTACCCCCTTCTAAATATTGCAAATTGGCTATCTATATATATAAAATTGAATGTATGCGTGTGTCTGTCTGTCTGTCTGTCTGTCTGTCCTTTATGCACTACTACACCATTCATCCGATCGCCATGAAACTTTGGGAAGTTGTTGAGTACACTCCTGGGAAGATTACTGGCATAGTATATCTATCATATGATAAATGGCGCGCGTGCGAGCGTTGTCGACAGCTACTCCCCCCCCACACACACACACATAGATCGTTCGATTTCCATCATTGCCACTAATTCTCTCACTTCCCGATGTCGTAGAAACATGAAATTTGGCATGAGCATTGATTATGTCATAATTAGGAAAAGCCAATGAGTCCCAACTCGATTCTTCAATTCTAAGCGCAAAAGAATTAGCGTCCAATTTTACGTACGGAATCTAATTCTCTCACTTCCTGATGTCATCTATCTATAATCTATATATATAAAATTGAATGTATGTGTCTGTGTGTGTGTGTGTGTCTGTTTGTCCTTTATGCGCTACTACACCATTCATCCAATCGCCATGAAACTTTGGGAGGTTGTTGAGTACACTCCTGGGAAGATTATAGGCATAGTACATCTATCGTACAATAAATGGCGCGCGTGCGAGCATTGTCGACAGCTACGCCCCCCCATGTAGATCGTTCGATTTCCATCATTGCCACTAATTCTCTCACTTCCCAATGTCTTCAACTCGATTATTCAATTCTAAGCGCAAAAGAATTAGCTTCCAAATTTTACGTACGGAATCTAATTCTCTCACTTCCCAATGTCATAGAAACTTGAAATTTGGCACGAGCATTGATTATGTCATGAATAGGAAAAGCTAATGGGTCCCAACTCAATTATTCAATTCTAAGCGCCAAAGAATTAGCGTCCAAATTTTACGTATGGAATCTAATTTTCTCACTTCCCGTTGTAATTTGGCACGGCATTGATTATGTCATAAATAGGAAAACCTAATGGGTCCCAACTCGATTATTCAATTCTATGCGCAAAAGAACTAGCGTCCAAATTTTATGTACGGAATCTAATTCTCTCACTTCCCAATGTTATAGAAACCTGAAATTTGGCACGAGCATTGATTATGTCATACATAGGAAAAGTTAATGGGTCCCAACTCGATTATTCAATTCTAAGCGCAAAAGAATTAGGGTCCAAATTTTACGTACGGAATCTAATTCTCTCACTTCCCGATGTCATTAAAACTTGAATTTTGGCACGAGCATTGATTATGTCATAAATAGGAAAAGCTAATGGGTCCCGACTCGATTATTCAATTCTATGCGCAAAAGAATTAGCGTCCGAATTTTACGTACGGAATCTAATTCTCTCACTTCCTGATGTCATCTATATATATAAAAATGAATGTCTGTCTGTCTTTTATGCATTACTACACCATTCATCCAATCACCATGAAACTTTGGGAAGTTGTTGAGTACACTCCTGGGAAGATTACTGGCATAGTACATCTATCCTACGATAGGTGGCGCGTGTGCCAGCATCGTCAACAGTTATGCCCCCCATACAAAGATCGTTTGATTTCCATCTCAAGCACAAAAGCAAAAGGCATTACGAGTAACGGGATGCGTGTTCAACTACAAAATGATGCATCCGCCGAACGTTTCGCTTGACAATTGCTGCATATTAAGAATGCTGAGGTGAAATGAAAGCTGTGCTGTGATTGGTTGCTATTTCTTATACTGCTGAGGCAACATGAAAGCTGTGCTGTGATTGGTTGCTATTTCTTATACTGCTGAGGTAACATGAAAGCTGTGCTGTGATTGGTTGTTATATATTATACTGCTGAGGTAACATGAAAGCTGCACTGTGATTGGGTGTTATATATTATAAAGCTGAGGTAACATGTAAGCTGTGCTGCGATTGGTTGTTATATATTATACAACTGAGGTAACATGAAAGCTGCGCTGTGATTGGTTGTTATTTATATATATATATAAAAACAAATGTATGTATGTCTGTCTGTCCTTCGCAGCAACGCGCCACGGGTAAGCTAGTCACTAATATATTGTTGTTGAGAGCCTTCCTTATCCTTCGCACCCGGGGTGATGTCCATTAGGAGAAAAAGTGGCGCCCCACTAGGAGAGGCTAGCAAAGACAGAGATGACTGCAGGGTAAGGCTAATGTTCAGTCGGGGTGTGCGCTTACACTGTAGTATAGATGACGGTAATCTATTTATCACCCCTTGTAAATGGGCCATAAGTTATTAATCCCCCATTTCTCTAACGCAGATCTCCAATGCTGGGATAATATGGAAACCCAGAGTCGGGGTGACAGGGAAAATAGGCAAATGGGGATAATTGCATGAAAGTTGCATGCTAGACTAGAACAAGAAACCAATGAATATTACCGAACCCGGGAGAGAATGTGCGACTGCAGTAATATCATACTTCCATAACAGGCAGGATAAGTGACTACAAGACTATCAGCTTCCAAACACCAGATAATAATAAAAAGTCTATAGATACTGAAAATACCGACATGAACAGCCGTTTGGGTGGTTTTTGCTCGCTATGGTGTTTCTGGCTGCAGCAGAGCCGACCATTGCCAGGGTCAGATATCTACTGCCACTAACAGGCTTACAGGATGAACCAGATGGGAGGACGGGGCCCGGACTGCAGGATCTGTCATCCCCAATAATCCCACAGACCACAGAATAACATCTGCAGCCGCTGACTGAGGAGAATCTGTGACTCCTCTCTGCTGTATTTAGTGGTTACTACTCACCTGGGCGGTTACCTGTAGGAATCTCCTCTTTACACCGCTGATCGCCCCTCACATTTGTATCTGCAGTATTAATATCGGTCAGATCTTCATCCTGATACAAAAGATGTGAGACAAATATTGTAAAAGTCAGAAGACGGTTGGAGAAGTCGTGTGGAAGGTTTTACATGACCATAAAAGATCATTAATCATCATGATGATGATCAAAAGTAACCTGACAGCAGTAGTTATCTGAGCCACATAGCTCTAGGTCTACAAGCTGAACGTAGATATTAGATGGCGGCTCAATGACCCCTCAGGAACCTCATACACATGTATATCCGACATGGCTAGACACGCTGCACGTTGTCTCAGTGGAGGAGATCAGCGTCTACCAGACACATCCGCTGTTTGTCTCGGGGGACATAAAGGAGCAGATAGATATAAATCCAACCTGTTGGCTCCTTATTCCCACCAGCAGTCTCCACTGCCAGAAGACTGAGAGAAGATCCAGACAACATGTAATGTCTCTGGTCAGCGGTCATCCTGCCATCTCCACCGGCCTCATCACACAAGTAGAAGACATCTAATAAGACTGAAGACAAGAGCTTCACAGCCTTCTACAGATCAGAGGGACATCTCCATCTACCTGGTGGTCCTGTGGGAGAAGAGGACGGGGACATCTCTCTGGTGGGCTTCTCTTACTGGATGGAACTGCAGGAAACACAGACAGACACTGAAGTCATTCTTTATATACAGATAATAAAGTCCCCGTGTATTTAGTCCTGTCTATTACCTGGTGATGGGAGCGGCTGGCGGGTCTCCATCATGGCATCCTTGTACAGATCCTTGTGTCCTTCTAAATACTCCCACTCCTCCATGGAGAAATAAACAGCAACATCCTGACACCTTATAGGAACCTGACAACACAATATACAGTCATTACCCAGAAGCCTCCAGTGCTGTTACTATATAATGTCCCAGCATTCCCTGCAGCGTCACCTCTCCAGTCAGCAGCTCAATCATCTTGTTGGCGAGTTCTAGAATCTCCTGTACATTTATTCCCTTATGTATCAGGGGGTGAGGTGGGGGTCCCGTGATTGGGCTCAGGGGTCTCCCCCATCCATCACACACAGGGGGCCAGCAGCCATCACTAGAGGTCTTCTTCACTACTGTGTAATCCTGTATATGGGGAGACAGCAATAAATATCACTGTAGACATTTCCAGAGTCCATCACCTCTCCGATGACATCATCTGTTAATACCATAGATAAGAATGATGTAATGTGACATCATCAGAATCCCTCACCTCTCCAGTAAGCTGGAAGATTAATTCTCGGGTGAGATTTAATACACTCTCTGCCATCTTGTTCGTGTCTTCCTTCATCCTTGATGGGTAAACCAGGAAACGTTTATTGTAAAGAGGATATGAAAAGAGGTTCGTATAAGAAACATGAAGGAAAAGAAGATGAGCCAATGTGAGAGCTATAGGATTTTAAAACACATCAATACTACAAGATAAGGAAAAAACTATGAGATGTTTACCCCCGTGTATCATAATAGTATGTACCACTCCCCCCTGCACCATAATAGTATGTCCCGCTCCACCCTGCACGATAATAGTATGTCCCGCTCCACCCTGCACCATAATAGTATGTATCATTCCACCCTGCACCATAATAGTATGTACCACTCCACCCTGCCCCATAATAGTATGTACCGCTCCACCCTGCCCCATAATAGTATGTACCGCTCCACCCCGCCCCATAATAGTATGTACCCCTCCACCCTGCACCATAATAGTATGTACCGCTCCACCCTGCCCCATAATAGTATGTACCGCTCCACCCCGCCCCATAATAGTATGTACCCCTCCACCCTGCACCATAACAGTATGTACCCCTCCACCCTGCACCATAATAGTATGTACCGCTCCACCCTGCCCCATAATAGTATGTACCGCTCCACCCTGCCCCATAATAGTATGTACCACTCCTCTCTGCCCCATAATAGTGTGTACCAGTCTACCCTGCTCCATAATAGTATGTACCGCTCCACCCTGCCCCATAATAGTATGTACCGCTCCACCCTGCCCCGTAATAGTATGTACCCCTCCACCCTGCCCCATAATAGTATGTACCGCTCCACCCTGCACGATAATAGTATGTCCCGCTCCACCCTGCCCCATAATAGTATGTACCGCTCTACCCTGCACCATAATAGTATGTACCGCTCCACCCTGCACCATAATAGTATGCACCACTCCACCCTGCCCCATAATACTATGTACAACTCCGCCCTGCACCATAATAGTATGTCCCGCTCCACCCTGCCCCATAATAGTATGCACCACTCCCCCCTGCACCATAATAGTATGTACCACTCCACCCTGCACCATAATAGTATGTCCCGCTCCACCCTGCACCATAATAGTATGTCCCGCTCCACCCTGCACCATAATAGTATGTATCATTCCACCCTGCACCATAACAGTATGCACCACTCCACCCTGCCTCATAATACTATGTACAACTCCGCCCTGCACCATAATAGTATGTCCCGCTCCACCCTGCACCCTAATAGTATGTCCCGCTCCACCCTGCACGATAATAGTATGTCCCGCTCCACCCTGCACCATAATAGTATGTATCATTCCACCCTGCGCCATAATAGTATGTACCCCTCCACCCTGCACCATAATAGTATGTCCCGCTCCACCCTGCCCCATAATAGTATGTACCACTCCTCTCTGCCCCATAATAGTATGTACCCCTCCACCCTGCACCATAATAGTATGTACTGCTCCACCCTGCCCCATAATAGTATGTACCGCTCCCCCCTGCCCCAAAATAGTATGTACCCCTCCACCCTGCCCCATAATAGTATGTACTCCTCCACCCTGCCCCATAATAGTATGTACCGCTCCACCCTTCCCCATAATAGTATGTACCGCTCCACCCTGCCCCATAATAGTATGTACCACTCCTCTCTGCCCCATAATAGTATGTACCGATCCCCCCTGCCCCATAATAGTATGTACCGCTCCACCCTGCCCCATAATAGTATGTACCGCTCCACCCTGCCCCATAATAGTATGTACCACTCCACCCTGCCCCATAATAGTATGTAACGCTCCACCCTGCACCTTAATAGTATGTACCGCCCCACCCTGCATCATAATAGTATGTACCCCTCCACCTCCACCATAATAGTATATACTGCTTCCCCCTGCCTCATAATAGTATGTACCCCTCCACCCTGCCCCATAATAGTATGTACCCTTGCACCATAATAGTATGTACCGCTCCACCCTGCAAAATAATAGTATGTACCGCTCCACCCTGCCTCATAATAGTATGTACCACTCCTCTCTGCCCCATAATAGTATGTACCGCTCCATCCTGCTCCATAATAGTATGTACCGCTCCACCCTGCCCCATAATAGTATGTACCGCTCCTCTCTGCCCCATAATAGTGTGTACCAGTCTACCCTGCTCCATAATAGTATGTACCGCTCCACCCTGCAAAATAATAGTATGTCCCGATCCACCCTGCACCATAATAGTATGTACCGCTCCACCCTGCCCCATAATAGTATGTACCGCTCCACCGTGCTCCATAATAGTATGTACCGCTCCAGCCTGCCCCATGATGGTATGTACTGCTCCAGCCAGCCCCAATATAGTATGTACCGCTCCCCCCTGCCCCATAATAGTATGTCCCGCTCCACCCTGACCCATAATAGTATGTACCGCTCCACCCTGCCCCATAATAGTATGTACCGCTCCACCCTGACCCATAATAATATGTACCCCTCCACCCTGCCCCATAATAGTATGTACCGTTCCACCCTGCCCCATAATAGTATGTACCGCTCCACCCTGCCCCATAATAGTATGTACCGCCCCACCCTGCCCCATAATAGTATGTACCGCCCCACCCTGCCCCATAATAGTATGTACCGCCCCACCCTGCACCACAATAGTATGTACCGCTGCACCGTGCTCCATAATAGTATGTACCGCTCCAGCCTGCCCCATGATGGTATGTCGCGCTCCACCCTGCACCATAATAGTATGTACAGCTCCACCCTGCCCCATAATAGTATGTCGCGCTCCACCCTGCCCGATAATAGTATGTACCGCTCCAGCCAGCCCCATGATAGTATGTACTGCTCCACCCTGCCCCATAATAGTATGTACCGCTCCCCCCTGCCCCATAATAGTATGTACCGCTCCCCCCTGACCCATAATAGTATGTACCGCTCCACCCTGACCCATAATAGTATGTACCGCTCCACCCTGACCCATAATAGTATGTACCGCTCCACCCTGACCCATAATAGTATGTACCGCTCCACCCTGCCCCATAGTAGTATGTACCGCTCCACCCTGCACCATAATAGAATGTATCACTCCAGACTACACTGTTATGTTTGGTCACAATAAACTATATACCTCCTGTAAATCATTTAACCCTTTGCAATTCAATTTTGGATTCAGGGTTTCATACCGAGTTTTCTCCTTCTGCCATGATACAATGGCGCCATCTGCTGGCTAGAGCCAGTACTGCGGTATAGGATATGCTGGAGAGGCCCCTGATGACAGAGCGGCCAGTAATATACAGTAATAATGCCCTGCTGGACGTCTGCTGACATTGGAGCCGTATAGCCTTCAATCAGAATATCTGAAGACAGTGGATTGGAAAGGGTTAACACTTTGGATGCTGCGCTATATGGACCGTGGCAGATAGAAGAGGGGGAAGCTCCATCTGTCACCCCATTGGCCGCCCTGCAATCATGTGGCGCTTATCGGAGTTTATCATATTATGGAGAAGAGAGACTTTATGGCCCCCTATACTTACGCCCCCTGCAGAGAGGGATACCAGCTTCCTGATTCTGTGATGATGTCACCGTCATGTGATCTGTCGCATGTGGGAGGAGTCAAAGATCACATGATCAGAGGGGGATAGGTGTACACAGGACACTGCTGAGCTCCTCATGAGCCGCTAATAGAGAAGTGACCCTTCATGAGAGGAAAACCCTCTGCTGCCTGCTGTATACAACTTACCGGACTACACATTACACACACAGCTCTGCTACACCGTACACATTATATACACAGCTCACCTACACCGTACACATTACATACACAGCTCTGCTACACCGTACACATTATATACACAGGTCTGCTACACCATATACATTATATATACGGCTCTGCTACACCATATACATTACACACACAGCTCTGCTATACCATACACATTATATACACAGCTCTACTACACCGTACACATTATATACACAGCTCTACTACACCGTACACATTATATACACAGCTCTACTACACCGTACACACTATATACACAGCTCTACTACACCGTACACACTATATACACAGCTCTACTACACCGTACACACTATATACACAGCTCTACTACACCGTACACACTATATACACAGCTCTACTACACCGTACACACTATATACACAGCTCTACTACACCATACACACTATATACACAGCTCTACTACACTGTATACACAGCTCTACTACACTGTATACATTATGTACACAGCTCTACTACACCGTATACATTACATACACAGCTCTACTACACTGTACACAATATATACACAGCTCTACTACATTGTACACATTATATTCACAGCTCTGCTACACTATATACATTACACACACAGCTCTGCTACACCATATACATTACACACACAGCTCTGCTACACGATACACATTATATACACAGCTCTACTACACCGTACACACTATATACACAGCTCTACTACACCGTACACATTATGTACACAGCTCTGCTACACCGTACACATTATGTACACAGCTCTGCTACACCGTACACATTATGTACACAGCTCTGCTACACCGTACACATTATGTACACAGCTCTGCTACACCGTACACATTATGTACACAGCTCTGCTACACCGTACACATTATGTACACAGCTCTGCTACACCGTACACATTATGTACACAGCTCTACTACACTGTACACATTATATACACAGCTCTACTACACCGTACACATTACATACACAGCTCTACTACACCGTACACATTACATACACAGCTCTACTACACCGTACACATTACATACACAGCTCTACTACACCGTACACATTACATACACAGCTCTACTACACCGTACACATTACATACACAGCTCTACTACACCGTACACATTACATACACAGCTCTGCTACACCGTACACATTACATACACAGCTCTGCTACACCGTACACATTACATACACAGCTCTGCTACACCGTACACATTATATACACAGCTCTACTACACCGTACATATTATATACACAGCTCTACTACACCGTACACATTATATACACAGCTCTGCTACAACGTACACATTATATACACCGCTCTACTACACCGTACACATTATATACACAGCTCTACTACACCGTACACATTATATACACAGCTCTGCTACACCGTACACATTATATACATAGCTCTACTACACTGTACACATTATATACACAGCTCCGCTACACTGTACACATTATATACACAGCTCTACTACACCGTACACATTATATACACAGCTCTACTACACTGTACACATTATATACACTACCGTTCAAAAGTTTGGGGTCACATTGAAATGTCCTTATTTTTGAAGGAAAAGCACTGTACTTTTCAATGAAGATAACTTTAAACTAGTCCTAACTTTAAACAAATGCACTCTATACATTGCTAATGTGGTAAATGACTATTCTAGCTGCAAATGTCTGGTTTTTTGTGCAAAATCTACAAAGGTGAATAGAGGCCCATTTCCAGCAACTATCACTCCAGTGTTCTAATGGTACAATGTGTTTGCTCATTGGCTCAGAAGGCTAATTGATGATTAGAAAACCCTTGTGCAATCATGTTCACACATCTGAAAACAGTCTAGCTCGTTACAGAAGCTACAAAACTGACCTTCCTGTGAGCAGATTGAGTTTCTGGAGCATCACATTTGTGGGGTCAATTAAACGCTCAAAATGGCCAGAAAAAGAGAACTTTCATCTGAAACTCGACAGTCTATTCTTGTTCTTAGAAATGAAGGCTATTCCATGCGAGAAATTGAAGATTTCCTACAACGGTGTGTACTACTCCCTTCAGAGGACAGCACAAACAGGCTCTAACCAGAGTAGAAAAAGAAGTGGGAGGCCGCGTTGCACAACTAAGCAAGAAGATAAGCACATTAGAGTCTCTACTTTGAGAAACAGACGCCTCACAGTTACCCAACTGGCATCTTCATTAAATAGTACCCGCAAAACACCAGTGTCAACATCTACAGTGAAGAGGCGGCTGCGGGATTTTGGGCTTCAGGGCAGAGTGGCAAAGAAAAAGCCATATCTGAGACTGGCCAATAAAAGAAAAAGATTAAGATGGGCAAAAGAACACAGACATTGGACAGAGGAAGACTGGAAAAAAGTGTTGTGGACGGATGAATCCAAGTTTGAGGTGTTTGGATCACAAAGAAGAACGTTTGTGAGACGCAGAACAAATGAAAAGATGCTGGAAGAATGCCTGACGCCATCTGTTAAGCATGGTGGAGGTAATGTGATGGTCTGGGGTTGCTTTGGTGCTGGTAAGGTGGGAGATTTGTACAGGGTAAAAGGGATTCTGAATAAGGAAGGCTATCACTCCATTTTGCAACGCCATGCCATACCCAGTGGACAGCGCTTGATTGGAACCAATTTCATCCTACAACAGGACAATGACCCTAAACACACCTCCAAATTGTGCAAGAACTATTTACAGCAGAAGCAGGCAGCTGGTATTCTATCGGTAATGGAGTGGCCAGCGCAGTCACCAGATCTGAACCCCATTGAGCTGTTGTGGGAGCAGCTTGACCGTATGGTACGCCAGAAGTGCCCATCCAACCAATCCAACTTGTGGGAGATGCTTCTAGAAGCGTGGGGTGCAATTTCACAAGCTTACCTCAACAAATTAACAGCTAGAATGTCAAAGGTGTGCAATGCTGTAATTGCTGCAAAAGGAGGATTCTTGGACGAAAGCAAAGTTTGATGTAAAAATAATGTTATTTCAAATACAAATCATTATTTCTAACCTTGTCAATGTCTTGACTCTATTTTCTATTCATTTCACAACGCATGGTGGTGAATAAGTGTGACTTTTCATGGAAAACACAAAATTGTTTGGGTGACCCCAAACTTTTGAACGGTAGTGTACACAGCTCTGCTACACCATACACATTATATACACAGCTCTGCTACACCGTACACATTATATACACAGCTCTACTACACCGTACACATTATATACACAGCTCTGCTACACCATACACATTATTTACACAGCTCTACTACACCGTACACATTATATACACAGCTCTACTACACCGTATACATTATGTACACAGCTCTGCTACACCGTACACATTATATACACAGCTCTACTACACCGTACACATTATATACACAGCTCTGCTACACCGTACACATTACATACACAGCTCTACTACACCATACACATTACACACACAGCTCTACTACACCGTACACATTACACACACAGCTCTACTACACCGTACACATTACACACACAGCTCTACTACACCGTACACATTACACACACAGCTCTACTACACCGTACACATTACACACACAGCTCTACTACACCGTACACGTTACACACACAGCTCTACTACACCGTACACATTACACACACAGCTTTACTACACCGTACACATTATATACACGGCTCTACTACACCGTACACATTACACACACAGCTCTACTACACCGTACACATTACACACACAGCTCTACTACACCGTACACATTACACACACAGCTTTACTACACTGTACACATTACACACACAGCTCTACTACACCGTACACATTACACACACAGCTTTACTACACTGTACACATTACACACACAGCTCTACTACACCGTACACATTACACACACAGCTCTACTACACCGTACACATTATATACTGTATTGCTGCAAGGAGCAAGACTTAGTTCAGATTACGCTTTAAAGAGAGTACGACACTATAAAAGGTTTAATAATAAGAATTTATTAAAATAAATTGATAATTGAGCCTAGTGGTGACTAATTGTCCTACGTTTATAAACTATCGGATTTATATACAAAGGATAATAATAGAGATGAGCGAGCACCAAAATGCTCGGTTGCTCGTTACTCGAGACAAATTTTTCGCGATGCTCGAGGGTTCGTTTCGAGTAACGAACCCCATTGAAGTCAATGGGCGACTCGAGCATTTTTGTATATCGCCGATGCTCGCTAAGGTTTTCATTTGTGAAAATCGCGGCAATTCAAGAAAGTGATGGGAACGACACAGCAACGGATAGGGCAGGCGAGGGGCTACATGTTGGGCTGCATCTCAAGTTCCCAGGTCCCACTATTAAGCCACAATAGCGACAAGAGTGCCCCCCCCCTCCCAAAAACTTTTACTTCTGAAAAGCCCTCATTAGCAAGGCATACCTTAGCTAAGCACCACACTACCTCCAACAAAGCACAATCACTGCCTGCATGACACTCCGCTGCCACTTCTCCTGGGTAACATGCTGCCCAACCCCCCCCCCCCACGACCCAGTGTCCACAGCGCACACCAAAGTGTCCCTGCCCAGCCTTCAGCTGCCCTCATGCCACACCACCCTCATGTCTATTTATAAGTGCGTCTGCCATGAGGAGGAACCGCAGGCACACACTGCAGAGGGTTGGCACGGCTAGTAGGCGACCCTCTTTAAAAGGGGCGGGACGATAGCCCACAATGCTGTACAGAAGCAATGAGAAATCCAATCCTGTGCCACCTCCATCTGGAGCTGCACACGTGGGCATAGCAATGGGGAACCTATGTGCCACACACTATTCATTCTGTCAAGGTGTCTGCATGCCCCAGTCAGACCGGGCTTTTTTATAAATAGTCACAGGCAGGTAAAACTTCGCAATGGGAATTCCGTGTGCACCTACAGCATGGGTGGCTCCCTGGAACCCACCCGCTGTACATAAATATATCCCATTGCATTGCCCATCACAGCTGAGGTAACGTCCGATTAAATGCAGGTGGGCTTCGGCCCACACTGCATGCCCCAGTCAGACTGGGGTTCTTTAGAAGTGGAAACAGATGCAGTTACAACTCCCTGTGGACCCACAGCATGGGTGGCTCCCTGGAACCCACCGGCGGTACATAAATATATCCCATTGCAGTGCCCAACACAGCTGATGTAACGTCAGCTGTAATGCAGGTGGGCAAAAAATTCATTTGATTACACTGTAGGCGAGGGCCCACAAAAATTGCTGTATCAACAGTACTAATGTACATCAGAAAAATTGGCCATGGCCAGCCAAGAGGGCAGGTGAAACCCATTAATCGCTTTGGTTAATGTGGCTTAATTGGTAACTAGGCCTGGAGGCAGCCCAGTTAAACTAAAAATTGTTGGAGGTGAAAGTTTCAACGCTTTAATGAGCATTGAAACGTATAAAAATTGTTTAGAAAAATTATATGACTGAGCCTTGTGGGCCTAAGAAAAATTGCCCGTTCGGCGTGATTATGTGAGGTTTCAGGAGGAGGAGGAGGAATATTATACACAGATTGATGAAGCGAAAAGGTCCCCGTTTTTGATGGCGATACAGAACGATGCTTCCATCCGCGGGTGCAGCCTACGTATTGCTTAGGTATCGCTGCTGTCCGCTGGTGGAGAAGAGAAGTCTGGGGAAATCCAGGCTTTGTTCATCTTGATGAGTGTTAGCCTGTCGGCACTGTCGGTTGACAGGCGGGTACGCTTATCTGTGATGATTCCCCCAGCCGCACTAAACACCCTCTCTGACAAGACGCTAGCCGCAGGGCAAGCAAGCACCTCCAGGGCATACAGCGCAAGTTCAGGCCACGTGTCCAGCTTCGACACCCAGTAGTTGTAGGTGGCAGAGGCGTCACGGAGGACGGTCGTGCGATCGGCTACGTACTCCCTCACCATCCTTTTACAGTGCTCCCGCCGACTCAGCCGTGACTGGGGAGCGGTGACACAGTCTTGCTGGGGAGCCATAAAGCTGTCAAGGGCCTTAAAGAGTGTTGGCCTGCCTGTGCTGTACATCCTGCCTGATCTCCACGCCTCCCCTGCTACCTGGCCCTCGGAACTGCGCCTTCGGCCACTAGCGCTGTCGTATGGGAATTTTACCATCAGTTTGTCCGCCAGGGTCCTGTGGTATAGCAACACTCTCGAACCCCTTTCCTCTTCGGGTAGGAGAATGGAAAGGTTCTCCTTATACCGTGGGTTGAGCAGTGTGTACACCCAGTAATCCGTAGTGGCCAGAATGCGTGTAACACGAGGGTCACGAGAAAGGCATCCTAACATGAAGTCAGCCATGTGTGCCAGGGTACCTGTACGCAACACATGGCTGTCCTCACTAGGAAGATCACTTTCAGGATCCTCCTCCTCCTCCTCCTCCTCCTCCTCCTCCTCAGGCCATACACGCTGAAAGGATGACAGGCCAGCAGCATGTCTACCCTCACCAGTGGGCCAAGCTGTATCTTCCCCCTCCTCCTCATCTTCCTCCTCCTCCTCCTCCTCCTCCTCACCGCGCTGAGATATAGACTGGAGGGTGCTCTGACTATCCAGCGACATACTGTCTTCCCCCGGCTCTGTTTCCGAGTGCAAAGCGTCTGCCTTTATGCTTTGCAGGGAACTTCTCAAGAGGCATAGCAGAGGAATGGTGACGCTAATGATTGCAGCATCGCCACTCACCACCTGGGGAGACTCCTCAAAGTTTCCAAGGACCTGGCAGATGTCTGCCAACCAGGCCCACTCTTCTGAAAACAATTGAGGAGGCTGACTCCCACTGCGCCGCCCATGTTGGAGTTGGTATTCCACTACAGCTCTACGCTGCTCATAGAGCCTGGCCAACATGTGGAGCATAGAGTTCCACCGTGTGGGCACGTCGCACAGCAGTCGGTGCACTGGCAGATTAAACCGATGTTGCAGGGTCCGCAGGGTGGCAGCGTCCGTGTGGGACTTGCGGAAATGTGCGCAGAGCCGGCGCACCTTTCCGAGCAGGTCTGGCACATGCGTGAGGCTGCCGAGCTGCAGAGCCGCCACCAGCTTACGGCCGTTGTCACACACGACCATGCCCGGTTGGAGGCTCAGCGGCGCAAGCCAGCGGTCGGTCTGCTCTGTCAGACCCTGCAGCAGTTCGTGGGCCGTGTGCCTCTTATCTCCTAAGCTAAGTAGTTTCAGCACGGCCTGCTGACGCTTGCCAACCGCTGTGCTGCCACGACGCGCGACACCGACTGCTGGCGACGTGCTGCTGCTGACACATCTTGATTGCGAGACAGAGGTTGCGGAGGAGGAGGAGGGTGGTTTAGTGGAGGAAGCATACACCGCCGCAGATACCACCACCGAGCTGTGGCCCGCAATTCTGGGGGTGGGTAGGACGTGAGTGGTCCCAGGCTCTGACTCTGTCCCAGCCTCCACTAAATTCACCCAATGTGCCGTCAGGGAGATATAGTGGCCCTGCCCGCCTGTGCTTGTCCACGTGTCTGTTGTTAAGTGGACCTTGGCAGTAACCGCGTTGGTGAGGGCGCGTACAATGTTGCGGGAGACGTGGTCGTGCAGGGCTGGGACAGCACATCGGGAAAAGTAGTGGCGACTGGGAACTGAGTAGCGCGGGGCCGCCGCCGCCATCATACTTTTGAAGGACTCCGTTTCCACAAGCCTATACGGCAGCATCTCCAGGCTGATAAATTTTGCTATGTGCACGTTTAATGCTTGAGCGTGCGGGTGCGTGGCGGCGTACTTGCGCTTGCGCTCAAACACTTGCGCTAGCAACGGCTGGACGGTGCGCTGAGAGACATTGGTGGATGGGGCCGAGGACAGCGGAGGTGAGGGTGTGGGTGCAGGCCAGGAGACGGTAGTGCCTGTGTCCTCAGAGCGGGGTTGGATCTCAGTGGCAGGTTGGGGCACAGGGGGAGAGGCAGCGGTGCAAACCGGAGGCAGTGAACGGCCTTCGTCCCTCCTTGTGGGGTGCTTGGCCATCATATGTCTGCGCATGCTGGTGGTGGTGAGGCTGGTGGTGGTGGCTCCCCGGCTGATCTTGGCGCGACAAAGGTTGCACACCACTGTTCGTCGGTCGTCTGCACTCTCAGTGAAAAACTGCCAGACCTTTGAGCACCTTGGCCTCTGCAGGGTGGCATGGCGCGAGGGGGCGCTTTGGGAAACAGTTGGTGGATTATTCGGTCTGGCCCTGCCTCTACCCCTGGCCACCGCACTGCCTCTTGCAACCTGCCCTGCTGCTGCCCTTGCCTCCCCCTCTGAAGACCTGTCCTCAGTAGGCGTAGCAAACCAGGTGGGGTCAGTCACCTCATTGTCCTGCTGCTCTTCCTCAGAATCCTCGGTGCGCTCCTCCCTCGGACTTAATGCCCTTACTACTACCTCACTGATAGACAACTGTGTCTCATCGTCATCGGCCTCCTCACCCACTGAAAGGTCTTGAGACAGTTGCCGGAAGTCCCCAGCCTCATCCCCCGGACCCCGGGAACTTTGCAATGGTTGGGCATCAGTCACGATAAACTCCTCTGGTGGGAGAGGAACCACTGCTGCCCAATCTGAGCAGGGGCCCGAGAACAGTTCCTGGGAGTCTGCCCGCTCCTCAGAATGTCTCATTTTCATGGAGTGAGGAGGCTGGGAGGAAGGAGGAGCAGCAGCCAGAGGATTCTGAGTTGCAGCAGTGGACGGCAGGTTGCTGGAAGCACTTTCTGCCATCCACGACAGGACCTGCTCACACTGCTCATTTTCTAATAAGGGTCTACCGCGTGGACCCATTAAATGTGCTATGAATGTGGGGACACCAGAAACGTGCCTCTCTCCTAATCCCGCAGCAGTCGGCTGCGATACACCTGGATCAGGAGCTCGGCCTGTGCCCACACCCGGACTAGGGCCTCCGCGTCCTCGGCCGCGCCCACGTCCTCTAGGCCTACCCCTACCCCTCAGCATGCTGTATTACCAGGAATGCAGAAACACAACACTGTAATTTAATGTGCCGCTTATTGGCCTGTGGTTGTAGGCTGAGTTCGCTTACGGAACGCCAGGAAATAATTTTGCGCAAGCCTGCTGTAACACTTAGCTGGCTGCGTATTTATTTGGAGAACTACTACCCCCAGCAGACACAGACCCAGAACACTGAGCAGAGTGACAGGCAGGCCAAATAGTTTTTTTTCAAATATTTTTTTCAAAAGGACCACTGCGTATATTCAATCTATATATGTCTTCTGGCCCTGCCTACACAATTCTGTCCCTGTAGTATTACTGCAGGGCGCAATGCTCTGCACGGCCGATATACCAAAAAAAAAAAAGTGCAACACTGCTAAAAGCAGCCTCCACACTACTGCACACTGTTAGATGTGGCCCTAAGAAGGACCGTTGGGGTTCTTGAAGCCTACACTAACTCCTAACACTCTCCCTGCCTAACCACCACTTCTGTCCCTGTAGTATTACTGCAGGGCGCAATGCTCTGCACGGCCGATATACCAAAAAAAAAAAAAGTGCAACACTGCTAAAAGCAGCCTCCACACTACTGCACACTGTTAGATGTGGCCCTAAGAAGGACCGTTGGGGTTCTTGAAGCCTACACTAACTCCTAACACTCTCCCTATAGCAGCTCCGGCACCAACAGCACTGTCCCTCAGCTATCTCACAACGCATCTGAGGCGAGCCGCGGGAGGGGCCGATTTTTATACTCGGGTGACACCTGATCTCGCCAGCCACTCACTGCAGGGGGGTGGTATAGGGCTTGAACGTCGCAGGGGGAAGTTGTAATGCCTTCCCTGTCTTTCAATCGGCCAGAAAAGCGTGCTAACATCTCAGAGACGAAAGTGAAAGTAACTCGAACATCGCGTGGTGCTCGCCTCTAGTAACGAGCATCTCGAACACGCTAATACTCGAACGAGTATCAAGCTCGGACGAGTATGTTCGCTCATCTCTAGATAATATCTATATACAAGTGATAATAGCTATATACAAAACATAAAGGTTGCAGATGTCACATCACAAAGTATAAAGTTACATTATTACCTAAACGATTACAGATCACATATTACCATCACCAAAGGTTCCCTCACTTCTAGGGGTTCAACAGATGACCTCCTCATCTGGTCTCTGAAGATTCAGTACTACCCAGAGCTTCTCATCCTTCCATCAGAGATTCCAAGAGCTTCTCCTCCTAGACTCCAAAAGCTACTACTTCTAACTCTCTCCTGTCCTTTATACTGGTATAACTTGCTGAGTCATAGGCCATATCTCCAAGCTTTGCAAACCAAGTTGTTATCAGTCTGAGACCCCCCACCATCTGAAGGAGCCAGCTTCATTGATCAAAGGTTCAGAATCAACAACTCCATTCCCTAGACAATGCTGATGGTATCACAGGATTAACAAGACTCAACCGACTCGTGGCCATACAATGTATATGGACAGAGTTCAAACAAACCGATACAAATGGAACTGTAGTTCATGCAATCAGCATTGTTCTGTATAAGTAAGACCAATATCTTTCTACACCAATCAGGTTTGAAGTCCACATGAATGTTCATAGCTATTCGTATGTAAGATACAAAATGGAGAAAAAAGGAAAATACAAAATGGAGGATGAAGGACAAAATGGAGGACTACAAATAGCCAATTATATTTGCACCACAATCCACCCTTTGGCGATTTGTAGCCATCATACAACTATTTCATAATATGATCAAGATACATAAAATTAGCATACAATTTAGGGCTGGAATATGTACTTTGACACATCATGGTTTGATCTTCAAGTTCTATTAATCAACTTCCGCTTACATAAACAACCAGATAATCTAATGTCACATTTATTACACTGTTCCCTATATTTTCATTTGCTATCAACATAAAACCAATATTGTCAAATCGGGGCTCGAGAAAATAACGAAAAACAAAAAATTCAAAAACCGTCAGATATTGAATACAAATGTCTCTTCCTGTAAAATTGTTTCTTCTTCTCTTGATCTTCTTTGGACCCTAAACCTATAGGATCTCCGATGCAGGGAAGCAGGGGGATTATTGTGCCCTCACTGCTTTCCCTGGTTAGCCAAATAACAGACCCTAAGTAGGAATCTGTCCTGCCCATTACATTGGTATCAAACAATCTTCTCCATTCTCCATATCCAGAAGTATCCACAGCTGACTATAGAGCCCCTTTATTCCAATGTTGCAGATGCCCTCTCTACACCACTTTGTTGCCCAAGGTTTTCAGGGAGGAGCTGTTATGCTTAGTAGAGATGAGCGAACCTACTCGTTTCGAGTAATTACTCGATCGAGCACCGCGATTTTTGAGTACTTCCGTACTCAGGTGAAAAGATTCGGGGAGCGCCGGGGGGCTGGGGGAGGCGTGGCAGAGCTGGGGGTAGCAGTGGGGAACAGGGGGGAGCCCTCTCTCTCTCCCTCTCCCCCCCCCCACTCCCCGCTGCAACCCCCCACTCACCCACGGCGCCCCCGAATCTTTTCACCCGAGTACGGAAGTACTCGAAAATCGCGGTGCTCGGGCGAAAAAGGGGCGTGGCCGAGTAGGTTCGCTCATCTCTAATGCTTAGCCCTCCTTTGACGTCATCAGCTGGCGGGCAGCATTCTGCAGAACATCTGAGGTTCACTCCGATGACAGTGTAGCAGCAGTCAGGCACACTTGTCAGTTCTTCAGGCTCAGTTGGATAGTCTCAGCGTGTGGACAGGTGCGGCAGGTACTTGGAGAAGATGACATTTCAAACCACAATTGAAAAAGTCCCAATGTCCTGGTGGAAATGACTCAGTTCATAAATTTTCTCAGTCCCAAATAAACTTGATCCAGAATAACACAGTCCATGGCAAGTCAAACAAAAACAAAATCACAATCTGGGGCTTTGTGTGCTTTTCTTCACCCCTTCATAAAAATAGATGAAACAGAAATCTGAAGGGCAAAATTATCAATAAAGCAATCTCTGCCCAGAGGGACCGCAGTAATGTTCTGTTGTAGCAAATGAATATTTCAGATATTCCTAATCTTTCTACATTTCAGCACAAATACCTTCTACATACAGTAGACATAAAACTCAAGAATTCTTAGACATTTAAACAAATGGCATAATATCAAATATTGCAAGTCAATCAAGTTTACAATACAGTAATCTTAGATTTACCAACATCAATATCATCATCATCATCAGTACAGTTACTTATTTATCCCATATGTTATCAAATACTGCGAACCAAGTTAAAGGGGTTGTCCCGCGGCAGCAAGTGGGTCTATACACTTCTGTATGGCCATATTAATTCACTTTGTAATATACATCGTGCATTAATTATGAGCCATACAGAAGTTATACACTTACCCCCTCCGGTACTGGCGTCCCCGTCTCCATGGCGACGATCAAACTTATCCTCTGGTCGCAGGAACAGTCGCGCTTGCGCAGAGAGGAATCCTCTTCTGCAAGGTCCGAGCTCACGAGCTGCGTCCTGGCTCCTCCCCCTTCTCAGCATCATCACGTAGCTCCGCCCCCGTCACATGGTGCCGATCAGCCAATGAGGTGGCTGTAATCAGCAGTGGAGCTCAGACTGGAGAAGAACATCCACGGTGCACCATGGGAGAAGACCCGCAGTGCACCATGGGAGAAGACCAGCAGTGCACCTTGGGAAATCACGGCGGCCATCTGGGAAGAAGATTTTTATAACTTCATGAACAGCTTCATGATGAGTAGAAACGCTCTAAAAAACTGATTTACATGGGTAGTTTGTGATGTTTGCTGAACATGGGGGACTGGGGTGTGAAAATGTTTTCGTTTTGGCCGCGGGACAACCCCTTTAACCCCTTGAGTGGCTGCTTTCCTACCACCCTGTCGTGCCCACCAGGGCAGGTTTTTTTTAAAATAGTCTAATCATTGAATTTCAACTAATTTTGCAGTTGCGTCTCAAGAGCCATAACTTTTTCATTTTTCCATTGACATGGCCATATAAGGGCTTGCTTTTTGCGGGACAAGTTGTGATTTTTTTAAACAGGGGGGAGGAAAAAAAGAAATTGGGAAAAAAGAAAAAAAGGGGCCATGTCATTAAGGGGTTAAATAATGTATTAACTTCCTTCTCTGGGTCATTACGACCTCTGACAGCCAAGAACCAGCTCTCCCTGCCACAGAGACCATCGGCTTGCTTCTGACAAGCCGATGGTCTCTATGGCAACCTGTAAACAAAGCAGAAGATTGCCAGCATATCGGCAATATCTTCTGCTGGTTTTTCAAAGCCCTTGCTTTGTTCTCTGTGGGTCTGTGCAGGCAGAGCACACTGTCACAGCTTGTGGCATTGTGCTCTGCAGCTCCCATAGTGATACATAGCCCGGAAATCTTCCGGGCTATGTCGCTATGAGCAGTGGAGCTCGTCCCGGAAAATTTCTGGGCGTGCCACTCTAATCTAATTTTTTAACACAATAATCCTAGATTTGTCAAGATCATCTTCGTTTGTAGTTACATATTTACCATATGCCATTATTAGATTTGTAATAACACATTTCCGCAATTAAGATTGTCATGCAATATACATTCACATAATTTTTCCACAAAACAAAACCCAAACAGATATTGTATTAGTCCATTTCATGTAAATGAATGTGTACATAGTAATATCCCAGCACACAGTCACAATCATGTGTATCTCACACTCACACGTTCCCTGCCTTCAATCCATTCATTCAATATGCAGAGAAGTCTCCTACCTACATACAAAGAACCATACATTTGCACCTTTGTATTACACTCTGTATTTTCTCAGAAACCTGTTACCAGGATCCACAAACATTGAACATATACAAACAACATGTACATAGACGAACATAAGACATTGAACAAGGGTCTTCCTGCATCTAATATGCAGAATAAAAACATTGTCCCTTTTTTTTCAATACACATGAGTTCTTCTGAACTCAATATGCACCGGAGCTCACAAAAATAAACAAAAAACCTTCTCTGAATTTAGGCCTTTTTTTGTTGTTTTTTACAAAAGCAAAAACTAGCACTATCTATTGTAAGGCGATATCACATGTCAATGAATGACCAAGGTTATTCCTACAAACAAACAAATGGGTTGTTAGCATCCCACCCCCTACTTGCTTTCCTCCACCTAGGGCCCAATGTTCCTCCTCTGTTTTAGTGGGCTTAAGTATCACCTCAACAGGGAGTGTGAGCCCTGTCGGGGTGTCCTCATCCTTCTCAGAGGTTCCCACCTCTGTATCCAGATGAGGGGCCGACCGAGTCTTTACCTTGTTGCACACATGGTCCTTTCTGTCCAGTAGGGCTGCAGCTTTAGCTGTTCCATCGGCCTTCTCGTTGCCCTTACTTTCCATGGACTGACCATGGGTGTGTGCCTTAATCTTCACTATGGCCACCTGTTCTGGCAACATGATAGCCTTCATCAATGCACTTACAGCTTCCCCATTCTTTATCGGCTTGCCTTGCGCTGTGAGAAAACTCCGCGCGCGCCAGATAGGCCCATAGTCGTGTGCCACACCAAACGCATACCTGGAATCTGTGTAGATGTTGGCAGTTACACCTTTGGCTAGTTTGCAGGCCTCAGTCAAAGCACACAGTTCGGCCTCCTGTGCTGACATATGTGGAGGCAGTGGTTTACTTATCAGTACCTCATGCAGAGTGACCACAGCATAACCGGTGACAAAACTGCCCTTCTCAGTAAGGTATCTTGCTCCATCCACAAACATTTCAAGGTGGGGGTTTAGGAGGGGTTTGTCAGTGACATGTGCGAACCCAGCTGTCTCCTGCTCCATGAGCGCTGCACAATCATGCTGGTGTTCTGCGTCAAAGGCCTCCTCTTCATCAGTCAGGGAATTTGCAAAAAGCTGGTCCTCTGTACTTACTCCCCCATTTGAATCAGAGTCACCTAATGGTAATAAGGTGGCCGGATTCAAAGTGGTGCAACGTTGAAATGAGACATTGGATGAAGAGTGTACTGCAAGTTCCATTTTGATCTGTCTGGCAAGGGACAGATGTCTACGGCTTACTTGTATCAGGATTCCATGTACGTCATGAGGGGTGAGGACCACGAGGGGGTAGTCTAAGACCACCTCAGAGGCTTTCTCAAGTAGTGCTTGTACTGCCAGAACTGCTCTTACACAGGAGGGTGAACCCCTGGCTACTGCGTCAAGATGTGCACTGTAGTATGCTACAGTGGGCTTTTTGTCACCATGTGAGGACGGCAGTAGCATGTCCCGCCATCTCAGTCACGAACATTTGAAAGGGTTTATCATAGTCTGGCAGGCCCAATGCCGGAGAACTGGTAATCTGTATTTTCAGCTGGTGGAAGGCTGACTCGGCTTCCGGGGTCAAAGCAAATGGCTTAGAACCCAGGCAGTTTACAGAGGCTGCATGGTCATGGAGGTAGAACGAATCCATGGCCGACAATATGAAATCAACCCCAGAAATGTCCGCAACTGAGCATGTGAGGTAGGGAGTGGCATGTCCTCCACGACCTTGGTACGTTCTGGCGTGAGGTGTTTTGTACCAGGACCTAGGCAGTGACCAAGAAACACAACATGAGATTTGCAGAATTGTAGTTTATCTTTACTGGCTTTACACCCGCTGTCTGCAAGATAACAAAGGAGGCTCAGGGAAGCCTCTATGCAGATAGATCTGTCCGGTGCACAGAGCAGAAGGTCATCAACGTACTGTAGGAGGACCACTCCGGGTGGGGCGGCCCAAGCATTAAGTACTAACATCATGCATCTGGTGAACTGGTTGGGGCTATTTTGCGCCCCTTGAGGTAGGACGGTCCAACAATACTGTTTCCCTCAGAAAGTAAATGCAAACAAATACTGGCAGTCAGGGTGGAGCGGGACTGAAAAGAAGGCATTAGCAAGGTCCACCACGGTATACCAGCAAGTTCCTGAAGGTATAGTTGACAGTAAAGTATGTGGGTTGGGGACCAACGGTGTTTCTAAAATAGTCACTTTATTGATTTCTCTTAAATCGTGAACCATGCGGTAAGTGTCTGGTTCTCCTTTCTTCCCTTTCTTCTTTACGGGGAAGAGTGGAGTGTTAGCGGGGGAGACACAAGGTTTTAGAGCATTTAGGGCACATAGTTCCGTGATAGTGGAAGCTACTGCGTCTTCTTGTGCCATGGCAAGGGGATACTGGCGGATCATGGGGGCTTTTTCCCCATCCTTGAGATAAACCAAAACTGGGGGTACACGAAGATGCCCCAGGTCCGCCTTCCCCTTTGCCCATAAGGTCTCTCTATCTACCGTAGTCGGAGCTGTTGCCGCGGTATAGGTCGGCGGCGCTTCTACTACTGGTGGCAAAGCAGGGCACGGATTGATTGGCGTAGCCAGTGGTCCTGCCGGAGGGCGTGCTAAGGGGCAATAGAATAGTATGCCTTCCGGTCTGGGCTCAGAATCCCAGTGCTCCTCATTAGCCTTTTTGCTATAATCTAATATGGCTGTCATGCCTTTCTCTAGACCTGCGTCTCGTATCTCTTTCCAATTTTTATCATGATACTGAGACCAAAATTCAAAATTAAATGTTCCCGCCTTTTTAAGGCTAATCTGTTTGTATATTTTATACGCTTGTCTGCATACGTCTCCCCCTTCCCTCTCCTTAATTATCTCTATGGGAGTCAGATAAGTTTTAGACTGTTCAGACCCCATTTTCAACCACGAAGGTAATTTATTCCCACTATTCTTCACTAAGTATACAGGACTTTATTTCACACAGTTACACTAGGGACACTCAGTCTCCGGTCCTGGAATAGTTTTACGGAATCACTACAGCAGTCACTCAGACTACGTAGGGGGGTTCAGGGGAGACCAGACCTCTCCTTTCAGGGAACTTTTGGTGATATTATAGCAGATCCAGTAAAAGCAAATTATGGCTAAAATGACACAGACTATCAACATACAGATTTCAGCAATTACTACAGGCAACATGGCATGAAAATATCCCAGTAGTGAGTTCTTCCGTCTATTATAGTTTCATGAACAAACTACATAAAGATGCGGGGAATAACACATGCAGCGACTAACGTTCTGTCAACAGTAGGCACAAGTCAGGGGAGCCCAGAGCAGATAATGGCAAGTCAAGGGCTTACCTTACACCGGTGTTTTGTAGATCTGGGGTCCCGTGATCCTGGTCCTGGGTTGTTGGCAGTTGGTGTCGTCGGGTATCGGCTGCAGGTGAAGAAGAGTCCCCCGCCCCACGTTGGGCGCCAAGTAAACTGTAGGGGGTCCAAATTCAAAGGAAAGTTATACCGAGTACTCGGAGAACCATAAGAACCCTCTACACACACAGCATAGTGAATCAAATGAATCCTGCTTTATTAGAAGAAACACACAGCTTATATAGGTCGTCGCCCGCGCAGGGTGGACTACTAAGAATTACTTAATCATGTGGTTAGTTTGAAAAACAGGATATCAGCACATTCCATTCTTGCAAAAACAACTTATTTACTTAGTTCCTTATCTGGCGCCTTGTATCTTATCACAATGTCCTTGGTGCAAGGTCCAGACTAGAAAGCAACATCTAAGTTAACGTCTTCATTGTTCTATTTATCCTTATTTTTCTTATGTTATGTTACTTAGAAGCAAGATTAACCCTTAACAATACACAGCTTTGCTACACCGTATACATTATATACACAGGTCTACTACACCGTACACATTATACACACAGCTCTACTACACCGTACACATTATACACACAGCTCTGCTACAACGTACACATTACATACACAGCTCTGCTACAACGTACACATTACATACACAGCTCTGCTACACCGTACACATTACATACACAGCTCTGCTACACCGTACACATTACATACACAGCTCTGCTACACCGTATACATTAAACACACAGCTCTGCTACACCGTACACATTTTATACACAGCTCTGCTACACCGTACACATTATATACACAGCTCTGCTACACCGTACACATTATATACACAGCTCTACTACACCGTACACATTATATACACAGCTCTACTACACCGTACACATTATATACACAGCTCTACTACACCGTACACATTATATACACAGCTCTACTACACCGTACACATTATATTCACAGCTCTACTACACCGTACACATTATATTCACAGCTCTACTATACCGTACACATTATATACACAGCTCCGCTACACCGTACACATTATATACACAGCTCTACTACCCTGTACACATTATATACACAGCTCTGCTATACTGTACACATTATATACACAGCTCTGCTATACTGTACACAATATATACACAGCTCTGCTACACCGTACACATTATATACACAGCTCTACTACACCATACACATATACATAGCTCTGCTACACCGTACACATATACACAGCTCTGCTACACCGTACACATTATATACACACAGCTCTACTACACCGTACACATTATATACACAGCTCTGCTACACCGTACACATTATATACACAGCTCTGCTACACCGTACACAATATATACACAGCTCTGCTACACCGTACACATTATATACACAGCTCTGCTACACCATACACATTATATACACAGCTCTGCTACACCGTACTCATTATATACACAGCTCTGCTACACCGTATACATTATATACACAGCTCTGCTATACACATTATATACACAGCTCTGCTATACTGTACACTTTATATACACAGCTCTACTACACCGTACATGTTATGTACCCAGCTCTGCTACACCGTACACATTATATACATAGCTCTACTACACCGTACACATTATATACACAGCTCCACTACACCGTACACATTAAATACATAGCTCTACTACACCGTACACATTATATACACAGCTCTACTACACCGTACACATTATATACACAGCCCTGCTACACCGTACACATTATACACAGCTCTACTACACCGCACACATTATATACACAGCTCTGCTATACCGTACACATTATATACACAGCTCTACTACACCGTACACATTATATACAGAGCTCTACTACACCGTACACATTATATACACAGCTCTACTACACCGTACACATTATATACACAGCTCTACTACACCGTACACATTATATACACAGCTCTGCTACACCGTACACATTATATACACAGCTCTGCTACACCGTACACATTATATACACACCTCTACTACCCTGTACACATTATATACACAGCTCTGCTACACCGTACACATTATATACACAGCTCTACTACACCGTACACATTATATACACAGCTTTGCTACACCATACACATTATATACACAGCTCTGCTACACACTATACTTTCTATACACTGCTCCAATCTTAGTTTGTACTGTTGAAGTTTGTTGTTCTACAGGGTACCAGGAGTGATCAGACCACTTTCTTTGTACAGGGCCCCATGAACATGGAGTGTGAGGAAGGCATACCTTGAGTCAGTGAAGATATTGACTTTCACCCCAGCTGTGGGGCTCTGATAAGTGCAATAAGTTCTGCCTTTTGAGCTGAGGTTCCTTTGGGCAGCGGTTCTGCTTCTATAGTAGTCTGTAAGGTGACCGCTGCATTTCCAGCATAGTGTCTGCCTGTATCCATGAAGCTGCTACCATCAGTATAATATTCGACATCAGGCGCTTTAAGAGGTGTGTCCCGTGGATCAGGATAGCTACTAAAGACTTCATCCATCACCTCACAGCAGTTATGGTCAGGGGGTCCGCTCTAGCGGGCAACAGGGTTGCTGGATTTAGATTGCTGCACACTTCCAACTTCAGTCTTGGGTTTGCACATAGGAGGCCTTGGTACTTTATCATGCGGGCATTTGTCAGCCAGTGGTGACCTTTGGCATCCATCACAGTTAGGACAGAATGTGGCACCCATACTGTAAGATCTTAACCCAGGGTAAGCTTGTCAGCCTCCGTAACCAAGGCCACTGTTGCTGCCAGTCTTCTCAGGCTGGGAGGCTATCCCTTGGCCAGATTGTCAAGTTGCTTGGAAAGATAGGCAACGGGTTGATGCTATGATCCCATCATCTGGGTGAGAATGCTGATCACCAGTCCCTTCTTCTTATGAAAATAGCTCATTGATGGCAATCCTAAAGATGAAACCTCTGCTGCTTAACTATTGGTAATCTAAACGGCGTAAAGCCGAGTGTGTAAAGTATATGGGGAATAGAGCTAAGTTTGTAACATATATGGGGTAGTAGAGCTGAGTGTGTAATGTATACGGGGTAGTAGAGCCGAGTGTGTAACGTATACGGGGTAGTAGAGCCGAATGTGTAACGTATACAGGGTAGTAGAGCCGAGTGTGTAACGTATACAGAGTAGTAGAGCTGTGTGTGTAATGTATACAGGGTAGTAGAGCTGTGTGTGTAATGTATACGGGGTAGTAGAGCTGTGTGTGTAATGTATACGGGGTAGTAGAGCCGAGTGTTTAATGTATACGGGGTAGTAGAGCCGAGTGTTTAATGTATACGGGGGAGTAGAGCTGTGTGTGTAATGTATACGGGGGAGTAGAGCCAGGTGTGTAATGTATATGGGGTAGTAGAGCCGTGTATGTAATGTATAATAAAAAAAGTTTGGTAGTGTGTTAGCCAGTAGAGCAAAATGTGATTGTTCCCAGGAGGAGAATCCAAGTAATCTTGAAGATATGACACCTTTTAATGCCTAACAAAAATACATGATATTGCAAGCTCTCAAACCTCTCACGGTTCTTCTTCAGGCATAATGAAATAGAACCGAAGAGGCATGCATATATTATATAATATATATATATATTTTTTTATATTTATATCTATACACACACATATATGTGTGTGTATATATATATATATATATATATATATACATATATATATATAAAATGACAAGGCACAGACATGGATGTGATTAATTTGCACTTAAGAGAATGCTACAACAGAATGAGTAGAGAAATGAATACTTCAATAGTCCACTGATGGCCTCTGGCTCTAATGATTCGACAACATGTATCATACAAGGGTGTAAAGATCGGATCTAGAGAGGATAGAGTAGGCTTGTATGCAGATGACTTAATACAATACATGTCAGAACCTCGGAACACCTTGCCATTGGCCATTTTCCTACTCGATGGGTTTGGAAGCTTTTCAGGCTTGCACATTAATTGGCCGACGTCAGCCTTTATGCCTCTGAGGCTGGAGGGTTGGCAGATGGGGGAGGTATTCCACAATTTACAGATTACTTCCCAATGTAAATACCTCAGAATTGATATAACTTGAGATCATGCTGTGAGCTTTAATCCGAATATTGCTCCTCTATTGACATCACTACGACATAAGCTCAAAACCTGCAGTGCCTTGCCATTATCTGTGGTCGGTAGAATAAACCTTATGAAAATGATTGTACTCCCCAAGTACTTCTACTGCTTAGAGCACGCAGACACAATCATACCACAGAGATTTTCAATAAGACCAATTCAGCAGTAGTGTCTTTTGTCTGGGGTAAAGCTGGAGCCAAGCTTCGCATGGAAACACTACAGCGGCCAAAGGACGGCATGAATGGTGTTAGCAGACTTTAAGCTGTACTACTTGGCCGGGCAAGTTAGATATATTCGCCACTGGTTGTCGGATTCTCCTCTCCCAAATTCGGAGCATCACCTTATGGGTTTCCTGCCTACAATGTCCCTCAGGGTCTTTCTGGAAAAGCCAGAGCTACTTGCCAAACAAGTACTGCCTGTTCACAAACTAGCGGTTAGTGTGGCAGACTTGTAAATCACTCACCAAGTATGTAGGGACACCTTTGGAAACCCCTCTCTGGGATAACAGAGCGCTCCAACACCTTGTGAATTTACCAAACAAGCAGTACTGGGTAAACCTGGGAATCGTCACACTGGAACATCTATATATTGATGGGGTACTAGCCTCCTTTGAACAGTTACAGCAACTCTAGCAGGTCCCAAGGACTGGTTTCTATAGATGCCTACAGCTCTGGCATGCCCTTACGGCACAATTTACAGAGCCCAGGCAACACTTTTCTCAGTATCCCTTGATAGGCATATTGTGCACTCCGGGCCCCAAGGGTCTGATATCGGTGTTATATGCCAATCTACTGCATTCTAAAATTTCCTAAAATTTATGCCAATGGCTGTAATAGATAGATGGAATGAACTCATCCCCTCCCTCACCGAGGAGGTGTGGGATGTGGCAATGTCCGCATATACCATGGTATCACCAGCTGCAAATAACCAGTTTAAGCAATTGTATATACTGTATCAGTGCTATCTAACACTGACTAGACTTGTCATCGGTGCCAGACACCGGGCGCAAATTTTAATCATCTAATATGGAGCTGCCCAGAGATGTATGCGTACTGGAGGTGACAGAATATCTAAGGCCAGCTGATGGAAGTGCCACTCCCACTTGACCCGAGCATATGCTTATTGAGACTCCTGGACGAGCACTGGCAATTTCATGACTGGATATTCCTCATTAAAGTGTTTATGGCTCGCTAGGCAATAGCTTTGAGATGGATGGATAGGCGGCCCCCAACGTTCTCAAGGTGGCAGAACATTGGTAATTCCATATGCAAATAAAATAGAAAATGCACAGAGAAATTTCATAGACTGGAGATGGTGTGGCTCATCAGACGCAAACATCACACAGGATCTGCTTCAAGGCATGTTGAGTAGGACTTTACCTGGGTCTGGCCTGTAAAACGGGGTATCAACTGTTAAAATTCCAATGTTATGGAAACCTAATGTACCGGTGTGCTGTATTTATATATTTGATGCGGAGATTGTATCTGTGTAATGCTCCTTTAATGTGAAGAATTCATGCTGTATGCAAAGTTACTTAAGTATATACTGTATGGTAGATGTCTTGTTGAATAAAACGATTTTAAAAAATAGTCCATTGATAAAGATGTGAAAGTTTTACAGTTTGTGAATTAGTGTTAGGGGGTCACCAGGCCAGAGTGTTATCTGTGCCATAGATTTCTCATACTTCCCAGTCATGTGTAAATCCTCATAAATAATTTAGGCCTCTGTTGAAAGTGTCAAAAGTTGTTATAAATGTGTACTCCCAAATTCTTCTATGGCTTTGTGATTTGTAATTGCCCTTTACTATGGTGACTTTCATTTGTTCCATGTTGTGTCCATAGCAAAAAAAAGTGCTCGGCCGCAGGTAAATCTGTCTTTCTTTAATTGTGTGCTAATGAGACCTCATTCTCGTTTCAGTTTTTGCCCTGTTTCTCAGACATAAAGGCCTACAACAGACATTTACTGCACATGATCAGGTACCCAACATCAGACGTAGAACATGTGAATGTCCCGGGATCTTATAGTCCTGCTGTGTGTTGGGGATTTGTATCCGGTCTGCGGTCCGTACATGTCAGCAGGTCTTGCAGCTCCTTACATTACAGGGATAAGGTCCTTTTTGTGTGTCAAAGGGCAATGCACTCCTGATTATAAAGTTGCTAAAATTTGGAGGTTGCCTGTAACAGAAGACTAGATAATGACATATTAGGAAGAGTGCTCAGGTTATTTTCTATAATTATCTTTTCTAAAATAGGAAGGAGGGAACTCGCCTGGTTCCCGCGGTCTAACCCAAATTTATGGGAGTCGACCTCTGCAACCTATGAAGCGTCCCTCCAGATTTCAGTCAGTTCGCTCCTTTTAACCAAAAACTGGTGAGCTGCAGGATGCCTTCCAGGGTGGCAACCCCTGAAAAAGTCATAAAATATATACAAAACCGCTAATTAAAATAAATGCATAAAAATGTTTTTATTTTACTAAAAAACCTTTTATAGAAAACATTTTTTTAAAACCATAATTAACCGCTTAGTGACAAAGCCTGTTTGCGCCTTAGTGATGGAGCCAAATTTTGAAAATCTGACATGCATCGTTCAACATAGCATAACTCCGTAAAGGCTTTACATATCCAAGTGATTCTGACATTGTTTTTTCGCCACATGTTGTACTTCATTTTGGTTGTAAGAAGAGACCGATAGAATTTGTGTATATTTATTAAAAGTACCAATATTGGAAAAATGTTGAAAAAAATTGTCATTTTTTTTTCACATTTTCAACTGTAATATATCAAATATGTCCAAACGTACTGTACGAATTTTTGATAGGATATATATTTCCATCTGTTTACTTTATTCTGAATGCACATTTGAAAAACTTGTGTTTTTTTTTTTTTTAACCATTTAGAGGACGTACATATTTAAAGGGGTTGTCCCGCGAAAGCAAGTGGGGTTATACACTTCTGTATGGCCATATTAATGCACTTTGTAATGTACATTGTGCATTAATTATGAGCCATACAGAAGTTATTCACTTACCTGCTCCGTTGCTAGCGTCCCCGTCGCCATGGTGCCGTCTAATTTCAGCGTCTAATCGCCCGATTAGACGCGCTTGCGCAGTCCGGTCTTCTGGCTGGTGAATGGGGCCGCTCGTGCCGGAGAGCTGGTCACCGCGTCGTTATCGTAGCTCCGCCCCGTCACGTGTGCCGGTTCCAGCCAATCAGGAGGCTGGAATCGGCAATGGAACGCAAGGAAGGAGAAGAAAATCCATGGTGCACCATGGGAGAAGACCTGCGGTCCACCGTGGGAGAAGACCAGCGGCGCCATCTTCACAAGAAGAAAAGAAGAAGCTGCAGAACGCTGATGCAGGTAAGCGCAATGTGCTTTTTAAAAACTAACCCATGCTTTCTTTTTAACAGGGCAGAATGCGGGGGTAAGTGAAAAAAAAAAATTGCACTTTCGCCGCGGGACAACCCCTTTACATTACTTTTCAGCATTTTGAGGAACTTTGTTTTCCTGCACCAAGCCAAGTTTGCAAAGGCTCATGAGTGTCAGAATAATAGATACCCCCCCAAATGACCCCATTTTAAAAACTACACCCCTTAATGTATTCACTGAGGGGTGTCATGAGTATTTTGACCCCATTGTTTTTTTTCAGGAATTAATTCAATTTAGAGGAGAAAAAATAAAATTTCATATTTTTGCAAATATGTCATTTTAAAGACATATTTTTTTCCTATAGTGCTTATGAGGATTGACACCCCAAAATGGATACCCCTGTTTATCCCGTGTTCAGAGACATACCCATTGTGGCCCTCATCTTATGTCTGGATGCACAACGGGGTCCAAAATGAAAAGAGTAGTCAGTGTCTTTCAGAACACAAATTTAGCTTGAAGGCGTTTTAGGCCCCATAGCACTTTTGTAGAGCCATTGAGCGGCCAAAACCAAAGAGAACCTCCACAAATGACCCCATTTTGAAAACTAGACCCCTTAACGAATTTATCTAGGGGTGTACTGCCCATTTTGACCCCACAGTTTTTGAATGAATTCAAGCAAAGCAAAAGGAAAAAATTGTGATTTTTGTTTTTTTGTCAATTCTGTCATTTTAAAAACAGCTTTTTTTGTACAGCACACACATGAATGAAGACTTGCACCCTGAAATGCATACCCCTGTTTCTCCCGTATTCAGAGACATACCCATTGTGGCCCTAATCTTATGTCTGGATGCACAGCAGGGCCCAAAATGAAAGGAGTAGTCGGTGGTCTTCAGAACACAAATTTTGCTTGAAGGCCTTTTAGGCCCCATAGCACTCTTGTAGAGCTCTTGAGCGGCCAAAACCAAAAAGAACCCCCACAAATGACCCCATTTTGAAAACTAGACCCCTTAACGAATTTATCTAGGGGTGTACTGCCCATTTTGACCCCACAGTTTTTGAATGAATTCAAGCAAAGCAAAAGGAAAAAAATGTGATTTTCATTTTTTTGGCAATTCTGTCATTTTAAAAACAGCTTTTTTTGTACAGCACACACATAAATGAATACTTGCACCCCAAAACGGATCCCCCTGTTTGTTTCGTGTTCAAGACGTACCCATTGTGGCCCTAATGTTTTGTCTGGATGCACAACGGGGCCCAAAATGAAAGGAGTAGTCGGTGGCTTTCAGAACAGAAATTTAGCATGAAGGTGATTTAGGCCCCATTGCCCACTTGTAGAGCCGTTGAGCGGACAAAACGACAGAGAACCCCAACAAATGACCCCATTTTGAAAACTAGACCCCCTAACGAATTCATCTAGGGGTGTACTGTGTATTTTTACACTACAATTTTTGAATAAATCTAAGCAAAGCAGTAGGAAATAATTACAATTTTCATTTCTTTGGCAGTTGTATCAATTTAAAAACAGGTTTTTTTGTGCAGCACACAAATGAATGAAGACTTTCACCCCAAAATGCTTCCCCCTGTTTGTCCAGCGTTCAGAACCATACCCATTGTGGCCCTATTCTACTTAAAGGACACATGGCTAGGCCTAGAATGAAAGAACCCACCTTTGGATTTCAGGGTACAACGGAATAAATTCCAGGCCCCATTGCCCACTTGTAGAGCCATTGAGCGTCCAAAACCAAAAAGAACCCCCACAAATGACCCCATTTTAAAAACAAGATCCCTTAACGAATTCATCTAGGGGTGTACTGCGTATTTTGACCCCACAGTATTTGAATGAATCTAAGCAAAGCAGAAGGAAAAAATTACGATTTTCATTTTTTTGGCAATTTTGTCAATTTAAAAACAGGCTTTTTTGTACAGCATACATAGGAATGAAGACATTCACCCCAAAATGAATACCCCCGTTTGTCCCGTGTTCAGAACCATACCCCTTGTGGCCCTAATCTACTTAAAGGACACATGGCTAGGCCTATAATGGAAGGAGCCCCTGTTGGATTGCAGGGCACAACTGAATACATTCCAGGCCCTATTGCCCACTTGTACAGAATAAAAATTGACACCTTAAAAAAATCCCCCCCCCCCCCCGCACCCTTCGCACCCTTTTCGGCGTTCCCCAAATCTTAGATAAAAGCAATAATGTGAACTGTGTAGTATTTCCGAAGACAGGGGTAATTACGGAGGCTGGTTGGGATGGGTACATGGGGCAATAAAACCAGGTATCCCCCCTCCTCTCATGCTTTTTGGGGGGATTTTGTGACCTCAGTGGTGGGTTTGAGGTGTAAAAAGTGGCGCACTGTGAGTCTCAGTAAGCTTGATAAGGTGCGGCGGTCTCACAAAGAAGAAGCTCAACAAGGTGCTCCTGGAACTGCAGGAAGGCGAGCGTTCCCGGGGCTTCTTGTAAATTACGTATTACAGGTAGCGGTCTGAATAACGCCGGGCTCACGCAGCCATAGGTGGAATCCGCTTGTGCAGGCCCGCAGCGGATCTCATCTGTGAGCCCGGCTGTGACCCTACGTACGGCCATGTAATGTACTGCGCATAACTACCTACTCACACAGGCGGTCATGCACAGTACTTTTTTTTGTTTGTATTTCCCGCACCGTTGCTTAGCGATGACACGGGTACCCGCAGCCCGTATACAAGGTAGTTGCGTATGGGCAGCGGGTATATCCACGACCATGGAGCACAATGTTGCTGATATCCGCAGTAAAATAGAACCTGCTGCGTTCTCTTTTCTGCGAGTGGATTACACAATTCCGACCCGCTAATGTGAGTGGAATTGTGTAATCCAATGTGATTGATCTGCGTATTACCGTGGATCAGACGCATGCGGAATCCGTAATTCCTATCCGGTCATGCGAGACCGGCCAAAGGTAGATCGCTACCTTTTTATCACGTGACCGGGGACCACTCAACGAGGCTACCCGTCACTGCTCTAGGCTCTCGGCGACCATTGGTCGCCGGGAGCAAGAAGATTTTAAATTTCCTGGGCTCCCTGCCTCCTGCGCATGTGTCCGGTGTTTTGCCGGCGGGAAAGTTCACAGAGGAAGATCGCGTCGGGGTGCAAATACGGAGCTTCCGGTAAAATGTTTCATCTCATCGGTGAGGGGAGATGAAGCTTCACCTTTTTTTTACTTTTACATGATCGCCATTATCCATTGGATAATGGTGAACACGTGATCAGGAACCGCTCATCGCGGTCCCCGTGAAATCTCCAGGCTCTCGACTAAGTTTTATAGCCAGGAGCAGGGAGATTTTAAATTACCCTGACAATCCACGGCTTTTGAGCATGCGCCTGCCATAGTGGCGACGGGCGCGTGCGCAGAGGCTGGGGTAAGGTCCACGGATAAATCCGTGGGCCTTAGGTACGTCATTTCATCCTCCCTCACGGATATGATCCGTGGGGGGAGATGAAACGTAAGCTTTTTTCACTTTTTAAAACTTCTTTTTTTTACTTTTTACACTTTTTTTAAACTTGAAATGATCACTGTTATCCATAGGATAACAGTGATCACGTCCCCGTTGAAATCTCTCTGCTCCTGGCTACACATAGCCGCCAGGAGCAGAGGGATTTTAAATTTCCCGGGGCTCGAGCCCCTCGGGCGCGCATACGCAGACGGAGACTTTGGGTCCCGGAACACCGGGGACATCGGCGGATCGGATCCATGAGGGGAGGTGAAACTTGTACTTTTTTTGAACTTTTTCGCAACCTTCAGGAGCCGGGAGCCAGGAGATTTTGAATTTGCAGGGACTCCCGGCCTTCTGCGCATGTGCGCGACATCATACGTCTGGCATGCATACGCAGAAGAGCGGCGCCGGGTCCCGGAGGACCCTTTCACTGCGGGACATCTCGGACAAGCCGGGTAAGTATCCATTGGATAGCGCCGATCGCAATGCCGGGGGGGACTGCCCGCAGCCCAGGATGACAGATCCATGCTGTCGGCTACCTGTGGGCACCGACAGCATGGAGCTGTCACGTCCTCAGCCAAGTGGGCATTAATCCTAAGAGGACGCATGTTTCTAGGCCCTCTAGGATTAAAGCCCACTTAGTGAGGACGTAGAATCCCGATGGGGCTGTCACTAAGGGGTTAAAGAGAAACCATGATATTACATTTTTCTAAACCCTCATTCAGTCCACCGGGTTCCATATAATTCAACCTACAGATCCAGTACATTTCCTTCTGTTTTAGTTTTGCCTAGTTTCCCTGCTTCATGCTCTCTAATGGGGTGATTTTTAGTCCTGTCACTTCTTTGTTATGAAACAACAAAATGCTTAAAGGGGTTGTCCCGCGCCGAAACGGGTTTTTTTTTTTTTCAACCCCCCCCCCCCGGTCGGCGCGAGACAACCCCGATGCAGGGACCTAAAGAAAGCTTACCGGAGCGCTTACCTGAATCCCCGCGCTCCGGTGACTTCTATACTTACCGGTGAAGATGGCCGCCGGGATCCTCTTCCTCCGTGGACCGCAGCTCCTCTGTGCGGTCCATTGCCGATTCCAGCCTCCTGATTGGCTGGAATCGGCACGTGACGGGGCGGAGCTACACGGAGCCGGCATTCTGCACGAGCGGCTCCATTGAAGAGAGCAGAAGACCCGGACTGCGCAAGCGCGGCTAATTTGGCCATCGGAGGGCGAAAATTAGTCGGCTCCATGGGAACGAGGACGCTAGCAACGGAGCAGGTAAGTAAAAAACTTTTTATAACTTCTGTATGGCTCATAATTAATGCACAATGTACATTACAAAGTGCATTAATATGGCCATACAGAAGTGTATAGACCCACTTGCTGCCGCGGGACAACCCCTTTAAACCCACTACGTTTCAAGAACCCTTAAAGGGGTTCTGACATCAAAAAAAAAAATTTGTACTCACCTTGCCTGGCCTGGCCCGATCGCCAGGCATGTCCCCTGCAGCCGGCATCTTCTTCTGTCCCTTTAAAGCAGAGCAGGAGCGGTCAAAAAGACCACTTCCTGCTCTGGTCCGTCCGTCAGGCACTTCCAAGGTGAACGGACGGACCGCACAGTGCTTGCTGTGGGCGGCCCGTCCGTCCTGCTGAACTCCGGAGTGCTGCGCATGCGCAGTGGAGACGCAGCCCGTCCTGACTCCTGTCAGAGGGCACCTCTCCACTGCGCATGCGCGCGATCCCGGAGCGGCGCGGCTCGTGCAGACAGAAGAGGAGGAACAGCGCCTGCCGGGAGATGACCCCCCCGATGTCAACAACAACAGAAGAACAGGTAAGTATTATCTTTTTATGCTTTAGCAGCCATTAAACCATGGGTTCCCTGGGTCCATTAGGCAGACCAGGGAACAATGGCTGCTAAAGCATAAAAACATTATTTGTGTCAGAACCCCTTTAAGTACAATTGTTTTCTTCCTTCTCCTTGTATTGGGGTAGTTGATTCCTGGGTATCCTGGTGGCTCTGGTGATTTGGTCATCAATTGAGGTGGGATGGTAGCCCTGATTTATAAATGTCCTCTTAAGATGGTATAGATGTTCCTCTCTGTCTGTTGGGTTGGAGCGGATCCGGTTGTATCTGATGGCCTGGCTATAAAATATCAACTTTTTGATGTGTTTAGGACGGTAACTGTCCCATCTGAGGTATGTGGGACGATCAATCGGTTTTCGGTATAGGAATATCTGTATTAAGTTGTTTGAAATTTTTATGGTGGTGTCCAAAAAGTTGATTTCTGTAAACGAGTAGCTTAATGTCAGGTTTATGGTGGGATGGAATGTATTGAATCTCTCATGGAAATTTATTAGTTCTTGTTTGGTGTTGGTCCAGATGATTATGATGTCATCAATGTAGCAGAAGTAGGCCAATGGTTTGGAGTATATGTAGAAACTCCTCCCAGCCTGGGGTCTGACTCCTCCCACACATGTGACTGATCACATGACGGTGACATCATCACAGGTCTTGGAAGCTGCTGTGGGTTCTGCAGGTGGAGGTCTGTGTGTCCCTCATGGCAGGTTATTATTAACCCTTCACTCCCTGTGTGAGATAAGACATTCCGCCTGTGAAGTGACTGATAGCGGCAGCTTTCCTCCTCTTCTGTCCTAGTTCCGTAGCTGCTCTGCGTTCCTCAGTAGACAGGCACCATCTAGTGGAGGACAGCGCACACTACAGATATGTACGACCTACTATGCAACACGGCAGCTACTACTACACACTACACTCATGTTCAGGCCTTCCAAAAAAAGTGCCTACAAAATCTGTACTTTAAGCCTTCAGGGTCGCAGCCTAGTCTGATACTTAACCTCTTCCTGGCCCAGGACATAAATGTTACCGTGAACAGGTGTACACATTTGTTGTATGGAAGGCGCGGTGTCCGAACCTGAGCCCACACCATCCGCAGGGAGAGTCGGCTGCTACTGACAGCTGGCCTTCTGCTACAACAGCGGGGATCAGTGAGCACACCTCACTAGTTCTATGGATCAATATTATTATAATTATACCAGATTTACAGACCTTTTTATGTGCTGCTACATTTTGTACAACACTTAAAATAATTAAAAATAAAATTATATTTGCATTGCTGCATCCGAGACCAATAAAAAAAAAAAATGTTATTTTCCCACCAACAGCTGTTTGAGGTCTTGGTTTCCTGTGCGACGAGTTGTTTCCATTGGTGCCATGTGGTAGATTTGACTTTTTAATCACTTTTTATTATGTTTTTTCAGGGGAAGATGACCGAGAAACAGCAATCCTGTTTTTATTCTCATGGCGTTCCCCGTGTGGTATCAGTAACAGGTTTGTTTTGTTGTTTGGGTCAATAAGATGACAGCAGTAGCAAATTAATATTTTATTTTGTTTTTGCAATAAAAACACTTTACAAAAATTGTATTTGCACCAACATATGCCACAATCTACGAGATGTATACTTTTCACAGCACGACAGGGTCGTGGTATAACGGCCGGTATGCAGAGACGGACTGGTGGCACGTCAGCCCAAGAAGCATTATGACAGTTCGGGTCATATCTCTGTTATCCATTAGGGTTCTCCCGCAGTTACAAATGGTTCATTATGAGTCATATGCGGGGATTCCCTTAGGTGTTTGAGTTCTCCCTGGTTGGACAATCTACTATAGTGGGGTTTATATATTCCAGTCTCGGCTCCTACAGGGGGATGATTATTTATCTGAAGTTGGTCTGGTCTATATCCTTCAGGTTGCAGTCATTGTGCCTGAGATAAGTAGTTGGTGTTTTTGTATGTATATATCGCTTTTGCCATTGTCCCTGCCATGTCTATTGTTATTTCCACCTAGGGACAACTAGGTAGCCCATGTACGGGAAGCTCTTATCGTGGCGATCACCCACTTTAGGCAGAGCTTTTCCTTTGCTGGCTGATAGCGATAAATGTCCCTGTTTTCTCTCTTAGTTGTGTTTGGGGTTGCTGTTTGTGTTATACATGGGACTTGTGTTTATTCATCCATATTGTCCTCTAGCTGGGAGATACATCCTTCAGACTCACTGATGTGGCCCCTAAGGTTCTGCATATCTTGCTGTATAAGACCCACATCAATATTAGTGCCCTCAATTTTTGACAGTCAAGGATGTTGTACAAGATTGTGTAGCTTCCACCAACTGAACTGTGACATGACGCAGGTTCCATCGGGGATGGGAGGGAGGTCCAGATGTTGGGATGACTGTCTGGTGGGTCCAGGGGATTCACAAGCACCACTAGTGGGTGGCTCACGTGCGAAGTCCATTAAACAGTTAGATATTGGTCGAAGAGTGTCAGTGCTCCTGCACACTGGCGAAGATGATATCGCCCTCGCAGTCCTTCTGAAAACCCCTGGATGTGAGGTGTTTTCACAAGGTAAGAGCTTCTCATCACTGCTAGGGTTGTCACAGCTGCAGCAGGAGATCGCGATGTTCTCACATTGTTTTCAATGGGGCTGGAGAGGAGGCAGTAATACTCTGGCCTTGGCTGCATGTGTTCCCTCCGGGAAAGAGTTTAGTAAGTGTCGCTGTGACAAATCATCATTTTACCCTCCCAGCTCCCCACGTCTGTCACGTGTCCCCGGTCTTCTTATGAGATGCTGCACTGGTAATATTGGATGTCGAGTAAGTATGGTCCCAGCATAAAGTGGTTAACATAAGCTATTGGGTCACACACACATGTATTTCAGAGATATTAAAGAAAAAGTGTAGGTTGGCCTCACCAGACCGCAGAGTAGTCAAACAGGTCCCAGCAATGTCTCTAGATCCAGATCTACAGCAACCAGAAGTTTCGCTACATGAGATGGTGTTTCTGGAGGAAAACAGGAGTAGCTCTCTATGGCCAGCTGAAGAAGAGGCAGAGAGGTCAGCTGGGGTTATACATGCAAGCCGCTGGCTGCGCAGTTAGAGACACAGATATACACTTGCAAAGTACACTGCGGTATACCACCGCATCACGCGGCAGGAGCAGAGGGACTGGGAAGACAGGAGGACCTCCCCATCTCCAGGAGCGTGCAGCTTGGAAGTTCCTGTGGTGTGCGCCAACCAGAAACGGCGGCTCACGCTCGGACGGTCAGCAAAGTAGTCTGAGTGCGTTAGCGGATCGGAGTGTGCGGGCTGGGTAGTGTACGGACAGGAAGGAAGTGATGAAAGGTGGCGCAGCGCCATGGAAAGCTTTGTGGGTGAGTGTGAGTTTAAATGTAGTTCTGCAGTGGATGGGCAGCCAATGCAGTGACTGGCATAATGTGGAGGCATCCGAGAAACAGCTGGATAGAAAAATAAGACTACCTGCCACGTTTAGTATGGATTGGAGAGGAGAGAGTTTGGTGCGGGGAAGGCCAATGAAGAGCAAGTTGAGGTAGTGAAGTCTGGAGTGGATGATGGTGACAACAAGTGTCTTTAGCGTGTCTGTCGTGAGGAACGGACGGATTTTAGCAATATTTCTGAGGTGCAGGTGGCACGTTCGGGACAGAGATTGGATATGGGGGGTAAAGGAGAGGTCAGAGTCCAGTATGACCCCAAGGCAGAGGGCATTCTGTCTGGGGGTATGATGGTGCCAGACACTGGAATGGAGATATTGAGAGGAGGTCGGTTGGAAGGCGGAAAGAAAAGGTCAGTTTTAGAGAGGTTAAGTTAGAGAAAAAGTGAGGACATAATATTGGAGACAGCGGACAGATAGTCTGATGTTTTGGAGGAAGGGTTCAGAGATGTCACGGGAGGAGGTGTATAGTTGGGTGTCATCAGCATACAGGTGGTATTGGAGGCCGAATTTGCGGATGGTTTGCATATGTCCATATGTATAAAATGAAGAAAGGGAATAGATGGAGACAGAGCAGGACAAAAAACACAAACAAGACAAGGTCAGGAGTATGTGAGCGACAACAGACAGCAACAGTCTGAGGTCCATAAATGGAAGGCACTAAAGAAACACTCAGAAGCTCCATGGGAAAAATACCCTAACAACTGAGCACAGCAGCAAACAAATGCATCACCAGCATTCTGTGCCAAGAGGAGCAAAGAAAGCTAGTTTACCCTGAAAAAGAAACAAACATTTTTTTTATAGAAAAGGAAAAAAAACACATAAATGGAAATCATCATGTTTATAAGCACCCAAGCTGCAACAATATTGCATTCATTTATCTTTCATGGTAAATGACGCAGATTTTGTAAAACAGAGCCAGTGTTAGAATTGTTGTTTTTCGTAAATCTGCCTACCAAAAAAAAAAAAAAAAACAACACACAATATAAAGCAATAAAAAAAACTCATGTAACCAACAATGATACCAGTAGAATCTGCAACTTGTCATGCAAAAAATACCTTCTAGGGCTTCGCTAGAATAATAATATTACGTCCGTGCAGAGCGATAACGCATTGGGCCACTAAGTTGTCACTAGGCAGAAATAACAGACACAGAAGGGACAATGGCAAAAGCTATATATATATATATATATATATATATATATATATATATATATATATATATATATATATATATATATATATATATATAGTGGGAGAGTTAGCCCAGGTAGAGAGCGAGGTTGCAGTGTGAGAAACAGTCAGAGAATACAACGGCAGATAAAGTCCATACAGGCTTGGACTGTGTTTATTAGAAAGCATGAAATAAACAAAATACAGCCTTAACTTCAGGCCTAAACAAAAATCCTGCGTATCCAACCCTTAGGCTGGGTTCACACAGGGCGGACTTGCCGCGGTTTTGCCGCTGTTTTTCCGTTGCGGTTTTGCCGCAGAAGAAATGCTTCTGCGGCAAAACCGCTTCAAAGGTTAATTTTGGCTTGCGGATTTTCCTGCGGTTTGTTTTGCGGAAAAATCTGCAAGCGTTTTTTTCCGCAGCGTTTTTTACTTTTTGCCACGTATTTTGGTGTGCATTTTGCTGCGTCCATAGAGGTCTATGGACAAAAAAGCGCTGCGGAAAAGACAGAAGAATGGACATGCTGCGTCTTTGAAAAACGCGCCGCAGTTGCATTTTCGCACTGCGGCTGTGCGGAAAAAATCCGTCCTGTGAGAACAGCTTTTTTGCAAAACTCATTAGTGCTGCATTGCACTGCAAACGCAGCGGTTTTGCTGCAGTGTGGATATGCAACGGCAATCCGCGGCAAAACCGCAGCAAATCCGCCCTGTGTGAACCCAGGCTTACTATACAGAGTTCTTCCCTGTCTATACATACAGCTTGCTGCAGCCACACAAAAAACCACACAGTCCAGTTTCTTCCCTGGATCAGGGATAGAGCGTCCCATGAGACCAGCAGCTTCCAGCATATAGCTGCACCCGGCCTCTCCTCTGTCTGCCTGCCTCTTTGCAGACTTTATGAGCTGGGTTAACTACCCAGCCTCTACACCTGGGGAGCTTGCCTCCCCCTAATAAGACCAGAGTGGAGGGGGTGGAATGGACAGCCCCACTACCAATCCTGCCATCCATTAAAAAAAAAGAAAAAAACAGGTCCAACACATTTTATAAAAAGCATCTCCAGCAATTATATGCTGGAGATCACATCCCCGGGTTTTCCCCATGTCCCACGCAGTTAGACACGGACTCCTTTTATACCCACTGGGCAGAACATCTGAACTGGGGTGACATATAGCGATCGTCCAGAGTTAACCTCTTCAGTATCTTACAAAACGATATATATATATATATAGATAGATAGATAGATAGATAGATAGATAGATAGATACACATACACACATACAAATACACCAACTACTCATTTCGAGCATGATGACAGCAACCTGAAGAATATGGGCCAGACCAACTTCAGATAAATATTCAGCATCCTGTAGGAGCCGGGGCTGCAATATATAAATCCCACTATAGTAAATTGGCCAGCCAACACCTAAGGGGATCTCAAATGAACCTTTTATAACTGCAGGAGAACCCTAATGGATAACGGACATATCAGTGTCATAAGGCAGCTCGGACTGCCATTGTGCCACCATCACATCTGTTATGTCACGACCTGGTCGCGCCATGATAATTATAGATCTTGCAGATTGTGCAATAAGTTGATGCAAATACAATTTTCTTTTCTTTTCTTAAAGTCTTGTGCAAAGATGGCAACACACAAAAAGATGTATAAACTTATTATTAGAGATGAGCGAGCGTACTCAGATAAGCACTACTCGCTCGAGTAATTGGCTTTATCCGAGTATCGCTGTGCTCGTCCCTGAAGATTCGGGTGCCGCTGCGGCTGACAGGTGAGTCGCAGCGGGGAGCAGGGGAGAGCGGGCGGGAGAGAGGGAGAGAAAGATCTTACCTCCGTTCCTCCCCGCTCTCCCCTGCAGCTCCCCGCTCCGTGCCGGCACCCGAATCTTCAGGGACGAGCACAGCGATACTCGGATAAAGCAAATTACTCGAGCGAGTAGTGCTTTTCCGAGTACGCTCGCTCATCTCTACTTATTATACATTTGTATCATTATAATCGCATCGATCCATAGAATAAATGTGACATGTCAGCTATACTCTGCAGTGAATGGCATAAAGGAAAAAAAATCTGCAACTTCTGTTACTTTCACATTATGCTATCATTATGTTTAACCTAAAGTGCTGCCATTATAATTACATCTACCCCTGACAAGCCCATCTGTAAACATGGCAACAAAAGAATAAAACACATTACGGCTCTTGGAGCAGAATGATGAAAAGAGCGAGAAGAAAAAAGGTTTGTTTTTTTTAAATCTCAAAAAAGAAATAAAATTAAAAATAGGCACATCTTTTAGCAGTCCGTGTACGAGGAAAATCCCATTTGCACATGATGATGCACATTAAGGCCGCCCTCACGCAGGCATTTGCAGTAACGGCAGTGTTTTTAGAACACTGCATTTACTGCAGTTTTAGCAGCGCTGTCATGCGTTATGCCAGCGTTTTGGCTGCATTTTCAGCACAGCTAATAACGCAGCCAAGGAAGCTGAAAAAAAAATCAAATACCTAATAGGCGCGGTCGGCAGTCTCTGCAGAGCATATCTTGCAGGTAGCGGAGTTTCAAAACCACACCTCCAGCAAGAGATTGAATGGCTGTGATTGGTGCATCCAGTGCTGGCACTGAATTAGCCAATCAGAGCAACTTCTTGCTGGAGGCGGGGGCTTCAAACTAGCAAAAGATTCTCTGACAAGTGTCTGGAGAGCAGCAGTAGGCACCTTAACGACGGCAGATAGGCGAGTATAACTCTTTTTTTGGGGGTAGTGCAGCTAGTGCTGCATTTAGCGCTGCCCAAAACGCGGCATCAAGTTGTGCAGCATTTTCAGCAGCGCTGCTAACGCTGCCCATTCACTTCAATGAATGACGCAGGGCTGAAAACAGCCAAAGATAGGACATGCATCGCTGTCAAAGCTGTGAACAACCCCATTGAAATGAATGGGAGCGCTGTACAGCGTGTAGCACTGCGCTGAAAAGGCAGCGCTAAATGAGTGTTTTTTGTACAATTACCTCTTTCTGTTGGTGACCACTGCTTGTCAATTTCCACGATATTTGGAACCATCTATGAAAAAAACTGAAAATCTACATTAACCATGGCAGTTTCAACATTATTGTTAGGACCCCTAATTTCTCTTTTCATTAATCTTCCGACAATCATACAATCATGTGCTTGCTATTTAATGTCATGGTCTGCCCTTGCTGCCCCTTCTTCTAGACTTTCCGAATTCAGTAAAAGATGTGAAACGGCATTTGGAACTATACCCCTCTTGATTGCGATATGTGAGGCTGCTAGCAGGGCAGTCTCATACATAGCTAGTCTGGAAGCTGAAAGATGTTTAGTTTGTGCTCTATACAGTATTTTATGACCCCTTGAGGAAGCATGACGTTAAGGGGCCCCACACCATCTCTGGTACCTGCAGAAAACGTACTCCAAACAGGAGAGGAAACATTGTTATTACAATCTGCAACCATAACAACGGCACAAATGATAGTTAACTACTGGTTTACTAAGGGACTGGTGACCCAAATACCCTTTGGGATATACTCAGTTTATGGCATCAAAAATTTACTTATTTTTCATATGTAGCAATCTTCACGTAAAATGCTGTTGTTAATTGAAAATGAGATACACTCTAAATAGAACATTTGTAATTAAATGGGTTGTCCCGCGCCGAAACGGGTTTTTTTTTTTTCAATAGCCCCCCCCCCGTTCGGCGTGAGACAAACCCGATGCATGTGTTGGAAAAAAAAAAACGGATAGTACTTACCCGAATCCCCGCGCTCCGGTGACTTCTTACTTACCTTGCGAAGATGGCCGCCGGGATCTTCACCCTCGGTGGACCGCAGGTCTTCTGTGCGGTCCATTGCCGATTCCAGCCTCCTGATTGGCTGGAATCGGCACACGTGACGGGGCGGAGCTACGAGGAGCCGCTCTCCAGCATGAGCAGCCCCATTAAGAAGAAAGAAGACCGGACTGCGCAAGCGCGTCTAATCGGGCGATTAGACGCTGAAAATTAGACGGCACCATGGAGACGAGGACGCCAGCAACGGAACAGGTAAGTGAATAACTTCTGTATGGCTCATAATTAATGCACAATGTACATTACAAAGTGCATTAATATGGCCATACAGAAGTGTATAACCCCACTTTGTTTCGCGGGACAACCCCTTTAATTTGACTAAAGTACTTATCAGGCGTGTCAAGTACACAATTACCTCATTTTAGTATCTTAATTCAATAATATTCAAAATAAATACAACTCAATATTTTAAATACTCTACATACTCCTCTAGTGTATGCTTAAAGAACACATACATTGTATACATACATACATACAGACTGTGGCAATCCTGGACTATTATCTCACACAACCAGTTTTAGAAATTTCATTAGATGCCCCTCCTTTTGGTAACATACATTTGTTCAAGTGAGAAACTTAACATGGAGTCTAAGAGTGACGTTCCCTCTATACATTACTATATATATATATATATATAGTAATGTGTATATATACCCCAACTTCCACTTAAATGGAGACACACTTCTGTCCTAGGCTGATCTGTGTGGAGCGAGGAGGAAAAACCACTTCCTATTGTTCTTCCCTCCCATCTCCTTACATCACCTAGCTCCACCCCTTGTGGTCTGGCTCAGTGTTTGCTCATTCTTTCTCATTTTGTTTCTAGCCACCGAACAGTATACATACCATATAACACAAGATAACTCTTATATGGGCCCTCTTCATTTATACACACACAATTCACACACACTAAGGCTTTTCATTCATTCATATACAAACTGATAAGTTTATCATGTGAAGTAGAAACTGGGATTGTATTTACTGTACATAGGACTGCCAACAGCGGACAAAACACATATATAAGAATATCTCTTAAGTACCGCGGTTTTTACATGCTTTGTCCATTATAGGTTATCCAATGACAAACACAATACAACTTATGCCCAATTTCCACCCACATACATATATTCAGCACTTAAAGGGGTTGTCCCACGAAAGCAAGTGGGGTTATACACTTCTGTATGGCCATATTAATGCACTTTGTAATGTACATTGTGCATTAAATATGAGCCATACAGAAGTTATTCACTTACCTGTTCCGTTGCTAGCGTCCTCGTCTCCATGGTGCCGTCTAATTTTCAGCGTCTAATCGCCCGATTAGACGCGCTTGCGCAGTCCGGTCTTCTTCTTTTCTCAATGGGGCCGCTCGTGCTGGAGAGCGGCTCCTCGTAGCTCCGCCCCGTCACGTGCCGATTCCAGACAATCAGGAGGCTGGAATCGGCAATGGACCGCACAGAAGAGCTGCGGTCCACCGAGGGAGAAGATCCCGGCGGCCATCTTCACCAGGTAAGTAAGAAGTCACCGGAGCGCGGGGATTCAGGTAAGCACTGTCCGGTTTTTATTTTTAACCCCTGCATCGGGTTTGTATCGCGCCGAACGGGGGGGCTATTGAAAAAAAAAAAAACCCGTTTCGGCGCGGGACAACCCCTTTAAGTTAGCAACTATTTTCACTGTTCATTGTTAAACCTTCTATCTTTCCTTAACTCATTGACTAGCTTTGTGTGTCTAGCTGTTTTACAAACATCACTTATTGCATTTCCTTGTGAGTTACCCATAACTCATATTAAATTTTTCCCACACCTCACGACGCAGGTTTGGCTTATCTCACTAATAAGCACTTACAGTTTCACCCCTGCTTTTTATGTCGTAATTGGAAAAACTTTCATTGAGATTCTCTCCTCCCGCAACTCATGGCACAGATCTGTACTTTTGGCACCACCTTGTAGACCTCAACAGTCTGTTTGGCCCACCATGATCAGAGGAAATACTCTATGCGCGCACACATCAGACAGCCTCCACTATCCGGAATCCATTACTTCAAGCCAAATGCTCCGAGCTGTTTGCATTCATGGCAAATGCAAGCATTCCATGTGAATCCCTCCCCTACCTAACAAAGGGGATACCTCATCAGCCACATGTTGAACAATGAAAACTCTCTCACCGCATGGACACATCACTCTGCTTTTAACCTTTCAACTTTTATATCTTAACAATTGCTACTATAACCTTCATCAAATCTTCCTTGCTTACATCAACTTTTCTTATTCCTAAAACCTAACTTGCACAGTCCAAACGCCATTCACTACTACAGAGACAATATAAACCCCCCATAACTCACACGTTTTTTTACACTAAGGGCATTACTTTACAGACAACATTAAAAAAAACCCATAAAAAAACTCACTACTTCATTGTTCTTTTGATACAGACTTATTATATTTCAACTCACCCGGACTGGGGCGGATCATAGCAGAGAGGGAGAGATGATATAGGTATAAGAACAAAACTTAATTACCTTGTTTGAGCTCATTATCTGTCCATCTCTGCTTTGAAGTCCCCTTGTGTCCGGATAATGATGAAATATCTCTCTATCTTCATCCCAGCGGTGCCTCCAAATTTGTTAGCGCATTTTTCGCTATTCAATATACTGTGGGTGCCATATTAGATAGGAATAATGAACAGGCCCGGAGACCCTTTAAAGAACCACACGTTTACATCATGTGCACCAAAAATGTTCTACCTTTATTTAGGCAGGTAAAAGTTTATATAAGGTTTCAAAACACAAGAAGTTAGGTATTACATTATTTTGTGTGCTGATAGGTCACTCTCATAGGGAGGTATTTGTGAGGTAGCTGTGAGATCATTCACCCTGGAGGAGCTTCCCTTGAGCATGCTCTATTCAATCTTGACTTGTTGTCCAAAGGAGATACTTCCTCTTTCTCTCCAACCATTTCCTGTCCTTTAACACAAAGACATTCCTTTTTGCCATGAGGCTGTAACTTGAGCCTTGTATAAGTTTTCCACTGCTGGTCAAAACTGGTTTAGACCTGTTTTTGGACCCAATACACTGCTCTTTCAATTCTTGTGGGGGATGTTTCCTTCCCCCATCTTAATATCTTCACAACTTACAACAGAAAATACACAAAATGACGACCCTCTCATAGTCATTCTCCCACAGAAGGGACTATTTGCTGTATTTAAGGGGAAAAGCCCAGATGAATCTCTTCTTTAGTCGTCAATATTTCTTTGAATTGGGCAATCAGTCAAGCAAGTCCTTGGCCTTCCTGGCCCATCAGGAGACTGCGCCCCTCGCGATACTTAGGATTAAGTCTGCTGAGGGTGTCACACTCTCGGATCCAAGGGATATCCTGAATAGATTTCAACAATTCTATAGTGCCCTGTATCAATCACAGGCTGATTATTCCCCTACAGCAGTGTTCCCCAACTCCAGTCCTCAGGGACCGCCAACAGGTCATGTTTTCTGGGTTTCCTCAGTATTGCACAGGTGATGTAATTATTGTCGGTGCCTCTGAAAATACTACAGGTGTTCTTACTATAGGATATCCTGAAAACATGACCTGTTGGTGGTCCCTGAGGACTGGAGTTGGGGACCTCTGCCCTACAGAACTAAATACCTACTTGGCAGACATAGTATTTCCTACATTACAAGCTACTCACAAAACCCTACTAGACTCCCCTATTACGATAGAAGAAATTGAGGAGGCAATGAAAGTCATGACTAAAGGCAAGATCCTGGGACCGGATGGTCTACCACTGGAGGTCTATTTACAATACAATGAAGGAATTGTGCCACACTTGCTTTCTTTATACAAATATATATTTGAGAAGGGCCGTCTTCCAGAGTCCATGTCAGAAGCTAGTATAGTGCTCATTTTAAAGCCCCAAAAAGACCCGGAGGACTGTGGTTCATACAGGCCCATTTCACTATTAAATACAGATTATAAGATCCTCACTAAGATATTAGCCTCTTGCCTGAATCAAGTAATAAAAGAAATCATGCATTCTGACCAAGGAGGTTTTATCCCGGGAAGGTCAACCTCAGACAATATTAGAAGGACACAGGTAGTTACGCATGTGGGCTGGAGGTGGGGGTCAGACTAGGCCTTGGCTTCATTAGATGCTGCTAAGGCTTCGATTCTATTAAGTGGCCATATCTGATAGAGGTACTTTGGAGATTCAGATTTGGAGAGTCATTTATTAAGTGGATCTCTATTCTGTATAGATCTCCGGTAACCATGGTCATGGTGAATGGCCTGACCTGCACCTCCTTTGCACTACACAGGTGTACCTGACAGGGCTGCCCACTTTCCTCCATCCTGTTTGAAATTGCAATAGAGCCATTGGCTCTAATAATTCGGCAATTTGGGTCATACAAGGGTGTTGAGATCGGAGCTAGAGAGGATAGGATAGGTTTGTACACTGATGATTTAATATTATATATGTCTGAACCTAGGCGCACTTTGCCACTGGCTATTTCTCTAATAGATGGGTTTGGGAGATTTTCAGGCCTACGCATTAATTGGCAAAAGTCTGCTTTTATGCTCCTGAGAATCGAGGGTTGGCAGATAGGAGAGGTATTCTAAAACCTACAGATCACTTCTCAATTTAAATATCTCGGGATTTATATCTCTAGAGATCACACTCTGAGCCTTGCCTTGAATATTGCCCCTCTATTAACGTCTCTGCAACATAAACTCAAAACATGGAGCACCCTACCATTATCTGTGGCCGGTAGAATAAATCTTATTAAAATGATTGTTCTCCCCAAGAACACGCTGCCTAGAACACGCAGACACAATCATACCCCAGAATTTTTTTAATAAAACCAACTCATCAGTAGTATCCTTCATTTGGGGAAATCTATAGCTAAGCTTCATATGGAGACCCTACAGCGCCCTAAAGACATGGCAGGAATGGCGCTTCCAGATTTTAAGCTGTATTATTTAGCCGGACAACTTAGGTATATTTGGCACTTGTTGTCAAACGCTCCCCTCCCAAAATCTGACCACCACCTAATGGTTTTTCTGTCCGAAATCTCCCTCTGGATTGTTCTGGAGAAACAAGACCTGTTGGCCAAGCAGATGCTACCTATTCATAAACTGGGGATTAGAGTATGGCAGACATGTAAATCACTGACTAAATATGTAGGTACCCCTTTAGAAACCCCTCTGTGGGATAATAGAACATTACCACATCTTGTGAATCTACCAGATAAGCAGTTCTGGGTGAACCTGGGAATTACCACATTGGAACATCTGTATATTGACGGGGTACTAGCCTCTTTGAACAGCACCAACAGCTGTACCAAGGCCCCAGGGGTCTGATATCAGCAATGTCGGTGATGGATAGATGGAAGCGACTTATCCCCTTTCTTACTGGCGAGCAATGGGATGTCGCGAAGGCATCATACACCATGGTATCACCAACCGCAAACAACAAATTAACTCAATTATATATACTTCACCAGTGCTATCTAACACCGACTAGGCTTTATAAAATGAACAGGGTGTCTACCAATCAATGTCATTGATGCCGAGCAGGAGGGGCAAATTTTAATCATTTAATATGGAGCTGCCCAGATATCCATGCATATTGGGAGGAGGTTACACAATTTCTAAGCCAGCTAATGGGGATGCCAATTCCTCTTGACTTGACCATATGCTTGTTGGGTGTTTTGGATGAGGAGCACTGGGAATTTCATGATCGGATATTTCTTAATAAGGGGTTGTTCCTGGCCCGCAAAACGATAGCTTTACGCTGGATGGATAGACGTTTCCCAACACTCTCGATGTGGCAGAATATTGTTAATTCCACCTTATCGTATGAGAAAATAGTTTATAAAAATAGAAAATGCCCGGAGAAATTTCACAAGGTATGAGGGAGATGGTGTGGCTCAACGGACATGTCTTTCACACAAGATTTGCTCCAAGGTATATTGAACAGAACTGTATCTAGGGCTGGTCAGTAATGTGGGTGCCAACTGTCAAACTCTACTGTGACTGTAACCTAATGCACTGTATGTATATGTTGGTTGTAACAATGTACCTGTGTAGTTCTCCCTTAATCTGAAAAACGTACGATGTTTGCAAAGTTCATATACTGTATGGTATATTTATTGTTCAATAAAACGAGCAAAAAAAAATAACGATGCTTCTTTCATCTCTGGACAGTATTAGTTTGATGGGAAATCACCTGTTATACATTATTTTGTTTTCACGGAGTACATTGGTGATTTGTGAAAATTTTCTTTTCATTGTCCTGGTTGCTTGGGACAGGTCTGTGAAGAGCCTGACATTTTCATAAGGGATGGTTTTTAGCTTCCTTGCATCATACATCAGCATATCCATTGTGTAGTAATAGTGAATACGCACCATCAGGTCTGTAGGGAGATCTGCCCTGATGGCCTTTGGCTGTGGCAGCCTATGTATCTTGTCTACAATGTGTCCTTCTTGTGAGATTTCAGGGAGAAAAGCCTTGATTAAGTCTTGCATATATTCTTTGTGTGCTGCTGGCTGAACCAGTCTCTGCTATTCCTCTTCTTTTAATATTGTGGAAATTCCAGTCTTCCAAATCGGCCATTTTGCTTTTTACTGCCTCAAGCTCCTTCGCTAGCCTGTAGTGATCATCTATCAGGTTGTTGTGCGAACGGGTCACTTCACCCATTTTGTATACCAGATGATTAATTCTATCACCCATTTCTTCCAAAGCAGCATCACAATGTTTTATAAGGGAGATGACCCTAGCATTGAAGGGGTCTCTGCAGAGAGAGCTGAAAGCTGTGCATACATCCATTAACTCCTCATAGAATCATACAACTCTACCATTCTATGATTCCATGAGGAGTTAATGGATGCATGCATAGCTTTCAGCTCTCTCTGCAGAGACCTCTTCAATGCTAGGGTCATCTCCCTTATAAAACATTGTGATGCTGCTTTGTTTGTGCAGTTAATGTTAAGTATTGGTTCTCTATCTTGAACTCTTTCCCTTGTTGCTCTCTCCTCACATTCTGCATGAGTTGTATGTGTCTCACTTCTCTGTGTATCTCCATGGGAAGCTTCTTCCCCTCCTCCCTCTGGTGGTGTCGGTGCCCTTTCTTTAATGGGGTTCAGGGATTGTGCATCATCAGCTCCTCTTCTATCCTTTCTTCTTTGTTGCCAACACCCTCCCGCTTTCTCTCCTCTTTGTGGTGCTGCTGGCAACATTTCACTGGTTGGTTTTGGGAGTAAGTCTCTTTCCTGCTACTCCTCTCTTCTCACTACCATCTTCCTCCCCTCACCCTGTAGCGCTGTGGGCGTCATCTTGCGTATGGGGCTCAGAGGCTTTACAGCTTCTCTGAAGCTCCCTTTTTCTGCTCTGCTTCCCCAGTTCTCTCCCTGTGCGGGAGGGGAGGGGGATCGGGGGAAGCCAGCTAACCCTGTTCTCATTGCAGGAAATCCCCAGAGACTGCTGCCTCCATGATCTTCAGCTGGTCTGCAACTGTGGCTTGCACTTCCGGCTCTACTCCAGTGTCTCGTTCTGGGAAGAACTCCGTTCATCTCTGTGGTACTTCCTACATCGGTCTCTTCTTTTTTCCTGCCTGCCGGTGAGTTCAAAGTCCTTCTTTGCTCCTGTTTTGTAGCTTTGCGAGGTTACTGTCAGCGATGCTCCGTTTTCCGTGTCTGCTCCCGCCACCATCCAAACCACGCCCCTCCCTTATGTGAGTTCTTTGATGTCTAAGAAAATCTGATTTCCGGGTAAAAAGATTTATCACATTCTGAACATGAAAACGGCTTCTCTCCTGTGTGACTTCTCTGATGTACGACAAGGTTTGATTTCTTTTTAAAACATTTCTCACAATCTGAACATGAAAATGGGTACATCTCCGTGTGAGTTCTTTGATGTTTAAGAAAATCGGATTTGTGGGTAAAAGATTTCTTACATTCTGAACATGAAAACGGCTTCTCTCCTGTGTGAGTTCTCTGATGTACGACAAGGTTTGATTTCTTTTTAAAACCTTTCTTACAGTCTGAACATGAAAATGGGTACGTCGCCGTGTGAGTTCTTTGATGTTTAAGAAAATCTGATTTGTGGGTAAAAGATTTCTCACATTCTGAACATATAATTGGCTTTTTCTTTGCATGAATTGTCTGATGTCTGACAAGTTTTGATTTCTCTTTAAAACATTTCTCACAAACTGAACATGAAAATGGCTTCTCCCCTGTGTGAGTTCTCTGATGTGCAACAAGGTGTGATTTATAAGAAAAGCATTTTCCACATTCTGAACATGAAAATGGATTCTCTCCTGTGTGAGTTCTCCAATGTATGACAAGTTCTGGTTGGTCTCTAAAGGATTTCCCACATTCTGAACACGCAAATGGCTTCTCTCCAGTGTGAGTTCTCCAATGTCTAATAAGTTGTGGTTTCTCTCTATAACATTTCCCACATTCTGAACATGAAAATGGCTTCTCTCCTGTGTGAGTTTTCCTATGTTTGACAAGCTCTGCTTTGTCTCTATAACATTTCCCGCATTCTAAACATGAAAATGGCTGCTCTCCTGTGTGAATTCTCTGATGTTGGACAAGTTGCAATTTCAGTCTAAAACATTTCCCACATTCTGAACATGAAAATGGCTTTTCTCCTGTGTGAATCCTCTGATGTTGGACAAGTTTTCTTTTCTCTCTAAAACATTTCCCACATTCTGAACATGAAAATGGCTTCTCCCCTGTGTGACTTCTCTGATGTAGGACAAGATGTAAATTACCTTTAAAACATTTCCCACATGTTGTACATGGAAATGGCTTCTCTCCTGTGTGACTTCTCTGATGTATGACGAGTTGTGAATTCTGTCTAAAACATTTCCCACATTCTAAACATGAAAATGGCTTCTCCCCTGTGTGAGTTCTCCAATGTCTTATAAGTTCTCTTTTGTTTCTAAAACATTTCCCACATTCTGAACATGGAAATGTCTTCCTCTCTGTGTGAGCTTTTTGATGTTTTCCCCTTTTGTGACTTTTCTTCTGCTTATCAGTCTGAAATGAATCAGAAGATGGGAACTGCCCAAGAGGATCAGATGATGGATCTTTGCTGTGAAGGGCTGAGAGTATATCTAGGATATTGGCAGGTTCTTCATACGGATCTTGTGTGATGCCACAATCCTCTGGTTTACAATCTGCAGATATCAGATACCCCTCCAAGCTCCCGATACCGTCATCTGGCAAGAATAAAAGCGGATTTTACTTTTTTATTATTAAAATAGCCTTAAAATTGATATAAATATTTTTAACATTTCTATATAAACATTTCATTGCAAATTCATATATCAGTGAATCTGTCACCACTATTCTAGTAAATGCTCAGTGGAGAACTATAAAGATTCCTGTGAGTCAGTGCTATTAGGTGGTGTCCATCTCACACACTCCCTGAACCTACATGCCCTTTATCATTCAGGATAGAAGTGAGAAGTAATTGTATTCATTTGAAGCTAATACAAAATAGGGTGATAAAAGGAAAAACTTAGAATAACATTATTATCTGTGTTTCTGGTGTTGGTCAAAAAAAATCTGCATAAACAGCAGCTCTAAGAACCTAATGTGTTAATCTGGCCTTATAAGTAACTAATTGTGTCTGTCATCAATCATATGGTGCGGGGCCTTTTACAGCACCGCCCTCCACAAGCCTCGGGTTCCTGTCCATGGAAGATCACCAAGCTCAAGGTACCTAAAAGGAAGATTTTTGCCTTGCAGTAAAATTCCTTTCTCGTAGCATACACTGGGAACACAGGACCAAGGGTGTAAGCATGACACTAAGGCCTCCCTCACACAGGGCGTTTTATACAGCGTTTAGCGCTGCCTTTTCAGCCCAGCGCTAAACGCTGTACAACACTCCCATTCATTTCAATGGGGCTGCTCACACAGGGCTGAAAATGCAGCGTCACCCAACGCTGCGCTTTGACAGCGATGCATGTTCTATTTTGGGGCGTTTTCAGCCCTGCGTCGCCCATTGAAATGAATGGGCAGCGGTTTTAGCACTGCTGAAAACGCGGCAACACTTGGTGCCGCGTTTTTGGCAGCGTTAACCGCTCGTCGATTTTTGGGGTGAGGGCTTGCAATAAAAAGCCCTACCCTGAAAATCAGTCCCAGTTAGACAAAAAAAAGAAAGTAATACTCACCTAGCCGCTGCAGTCCGGGTCGCGGCCGCCACTCTCTGCCGCTGATCCGGGCTTCCTCGGCACTGCCAAGTCTATTGCCGGAGGCCAGGTTTGAGAACCCGGCTCCGGCAATAGAGTGCTGTGATTGGTTGTCGGTGCTTGCTCGATGCCCAATCACAGCCCTTCATTGACTGTCTCAGCCAATCAGCGCCGGCAAGCTCTTTTCTCAGTTGTTTCATGGGGCACACAAGATTATGTCAGACTCTACCCTCTCAAATCCATCCTGAATGCGGCAGCCAGGCTCATCTTCCTGTCCAGCCGCTACTCAGACGCCTCTGCCCTGTGCCGGTCACTGCACTGGCTGCCCGTTAAATACAGAATTCAATTTAAACTCACTACCTTCATCCATAAAGCCCTCCACAGCGCAGCGCCCCCCTACATTGCCTCCCTCATCTCAATCCATCACCCAGCCCGGGCGAATTCGCTCTGCTAACAAAACTAGACTAAGTGCCCCTTTAATTCGAACCTCTCATTCCTGCCTCCAAGACTTCTCCAGAGCAGCACCGGTCCTCTGGAATGCACTACCAAAGGCTATCCAGGCAATCCAGGACTCAGAAAACTTCAGGCGTGCTTTAAAAACGCACCTCTTTAGGGAGGCATACCACATCCCCTAAACCAAACCCCTCTGTACGCCGCCTGACAACATGCTCCCTGACCTATTGGCTGCAATCCCTGCTAGCCACCATCAACTGCCCCTGCAGTCATACCAATCCTGTCGTCACACGGCTGAACGTCTGACCATTGTTTATGTGTATAGCATCCCTCACTCTCCACCTCGCCATATCGTACACATCTCCAGCCACTTTACCTTCTGTATCACCCCATTACTTGTAGTATGTAAGCTCGTTAGAGCTGGACCCCCACCCCTATTGTTCCCAAGATTACTATGTAACCGTGGTTCTGTAATTTTTGTACATTTGTCCTTCTGTATTCCCCCTGTCTGTAAGCGCTGCGGAATATGTTGGCGCTATACAAATAAAGATTATTATTATTATGGAATGTCCTGAAGCAGTCCCTGGGGTAGGAAACACAATGAGAATTTTCAGGTGGAATGCTGAGACACAGCTGCCTGCAAACCCTTGAGACCAAGACCCACATCTGCCAATGCAAAGGTGTTGACAGAGGAACAGGTGGCAGCTCTGTAAATCTGAGTGGCAGAGGCCTGGTGTTGCACTGTCCATGAACAGATAAAGGGTGTTGAAATCATGAAGGGGAAATCTTGACACTTCAGTCAGTAAGCTCTCCAAATGGCTGAGTGAATGCACCTGCATATGGTCACATTTTAATCTGGAAACCCTCTACATCAACCGTCCAGAATGACAAGGAGAGAGTCCAAGCGCCTTAAGGAAGATGTGGCTGCCAAATGCAGACAAATAGTCTGCACAACGTGCAGTATATGTAGTGACACCTCCATGGGATGGGACGGAGAGGGACTAAATTAGTATGGCAATAGAAGTCCTTAGTTAAAGTGGAAGCTGGAAACAACTTTAGTAAGATATGAAGGCATTGGGCATAGAATCACCAAGCCCTGATGAAGAATCAGGAAGGCAGAATAGCAAGAGGGAGCTGCCAACTTAAGAGACCTCCTTCATTGAGGTTATCCTAACCTAGAAGGCCGCCCTCCAAGAAATGAGCTGCGCTGTGATATTCCTCAGAGGCTTAAAGGCGGAAGACTCGAGAGCATCAAATAACAAATTGAGCTCCCAAAGGAACATAGGAAGTGTGTACAGATGAACCGTATGTGCATCGTCTTGGAGAAACGTTTTGACATAGGACTCAGAGGCTAAAGGCCATTGGAGAAAAATGGATAAAGTAGAATACTTATTTCAGAGAAATGAGGGGTGATTCTGCATCTAGGCCAGACTGCAGGAAGGACAAGATCAGAAGAAGAGAAATCCCTAAAAGAAGGAAGAATGGGAAGCATTTAAAGAGACCAGAATGGGTGAACACTAGAGATGAGCGAACGTACTCGTCCGAGCTTGATACTCGTTCGAGTATTAGCGTGTTCGAGATGCTCGTTATTAGAGGCGAGCACCACGCGATGTTCCAGTTACTTTCACTTTCATCTCTGAGACGTTAGCGCGCTTTTCTGGCCAATAGAAAGACAGGGAAGGCATTACAACTTCCCCCTGCGACGTTCAAGCCCTATACCACCCCCCTGCAGTGAGTGGCTGGGGAGATCAGGTGTCACCCGAGTATATAAATCTGCCCCGCCCGTGGCTCGCCACAGATGCATTCTGACATAGATCAGGGAAAGTGCTGTCTTGCTGGAGTTGCTATAGGGAGAGTGTTAGGAGTTATTTTAGGCTTCAAGAACCCCAACGGTCCTTCTTAGGGCCACATCTAATGTGTGCAGTACTGTTGAGGCTGCTTTTTGCAGTGTTGCACTTTTTTTTTTTTTGTATATCGGCCGTGCAGAGCATTGCGTCCTCAGTCTGCAGTAATTTTACATAGTCCAGGGCCAGTAGTGGTGAGGCAGGGACAGTGAAAGAGATATACTGTGTATATAGGCAGTGGGCTTTTCCAAAAAAATTTGGGAAAAAAAACATTCTATTTGGGCTGCCTGTGACCGTCCTAAGTGTACTGCGGCTCTGCTGGGGGTAGTAGTCCTAATTAATACGCAGCCAGCTAAGTGTTACAGCAGGCTTGCGCAAAATTCTTTCCTGGCTCTGCTGTGCATTCCGTGAGCGAACTCAGCCTCCAACCACAGGCCAATAAGCGGCACATTTCATTACAGCGTTCTGTTTCTGCACTACTGGTAATACACCATGCTGAGGGGTAGGGGTAGGCCTAGAGGAGGTGGACGCGGGCGAGGACGTGGAGGCCCAAGTCAGGGTGTGGGCACAGGCCGAGCTCCTGATCCAGGTGTATCGCAGCCGACTGCTGCGGGATTAGGAGAGAGGCACGTTTCTGGCGTCCCCACATTCATCTCACAATTAATGGGTCCACGCAGTAGACCTTTATTAGAAAATGAGCAGTGTGAGCAGGTCCTGTCGTGGATGGCAGAAAGTGCATCCAGCAATCTATCGACCACCCAGAGTTCTGCGCCGTTCACTGCTGCAACTCTGAATCCTCTGGCTGCTGCTCCTCCTTCCTCCCAGCCTCTTCACTCCATTACAATGACACATTCTGAGGAGCAGGCAGACTCCCAGGAACTGTTCTTGGGCCCCTGCCCAGAATGGGCAGCAATGGTTCCGAATCCTCTCCCACTGGAGGAGTTTGTCGTGACCGATGCCCAACCTTTGGAAAGTTCCCGGGGTCCGGGGGATGAGGCTGGGGACTTCCGGCAACTGTCTCAAGAGCTTTCAGTGGGTGAGGAGCACGATGACGATGAGACACAGTTGTCTATCACTCAGGTAGTAGTAATTGGACTAAGTCCAAGGGAGGAGCGCACAGAGGATTCGGAGGAAGAGCAGCAGGACGATGAGGTGACTGACCCCACCTGGTTTGCTACGCCTACTGAGGACAGGTCTTCAGAGGGGGAGGCAAGTGCAGCAGCAGGGCAGGTTGGAAGAGGCAGTGCGGTGGCCAGGGGTAGAGGCAGGGCCAGACCGAATAATCCACCAACTGTTTCCCAAAGCGCCCCCTCGCGCCATGCCACCCTGCAGAGGCCGAGGTGCTCAAAGGTCTGGCAGTTTTTCACTGAGAGTGCAGACGACCGACGAACAGTGGTGTGCAACCTTTGTCGCGCCAAGATCAGCCGGGGAGCCACCACCACCAGCATGCGCAGACATATGATGGCCAAGCACCCCACAAGGTGGGACGAAGGCCGTTCACCACCTCCGGTTTGCACCGCTGCCTCCCCCCGTGCCCCAACCTGCCACTGAGATCCAACCCCCCTCTCAGGACACAGGCACTACCGTCTCCTGGCCTGCACCCACACCTTCACCTACGCTGTCCTCGGCCCCATCCACCAATGTCTCTCAGCACACCGTCCAGCCGTCGCTAGCGCAAGTGTTGGAGCGCAAGTACGCCACCACGCACCCGCACGCTCAAGCGTTAAACGTGCACATAGCCAAATTTATCAGCCTGGAGATGCTGCCGTATAGGGTTGTGGAAACGGAGGCTTTCAAAGGTATGATGGCGGCGGCGGCCCCACGCTACTCGGTTCCCAGTCGCCACTACTTTTCCCGATGTGCCGTCCCAGCCCTGCACGACCACGTCTCCCGTAACATTGTACGCGCCCTCACCAACGCGGTTACTGCCAAGGTCCACTTAACAACAAACACGTGGACAAACACAGGCGGGCAGGGCCACTATATCTCCCCGACGGCACATTGGGTGAATTTAGTGGAGGCTGGGACAGAGTCAGAGCCTGGGACCGCTCACGTCCTACCCACCCCCAGAATTGCGGGCCCCAGCTCGGTGGTGGTATCTGCGGCGGTGTATGCTTCCTCCACTAAACCACCCTCCTCCTCCTACGCAACCTCTGTCTCGCAATCAAGATGTGTCAGCAGCAGTCGGTGTCGCGCGGCGTGGCAGCACAGCGGTGCGCAAGCGTCAGCAGGCCGTGCTGAAACTACTCAGCTTAGGAGATAAGAGGCACACGGCCCACGAACTGCTGCAGGGTCTGACAGAGCAGACCGACTGCTGGCTTGCGCCGCTGAGCCTCCAACGGGCATGGTCGTGTGTGACAACGGCCGTAACCTGGTGGCAGCTCTGCAGCCTCACGCACGTGCCATGCCTGGCCCACGTCTTTAATTTGGTGGTTCAGCGCTTTCTGAAAAGCTACCCACGCTTGTCAGACCTGCTCGGAAAGGTGCGCCGGCTCTGCGCACATTTCCGCAAGTCCCACACGGACGCTGCCACCCTGCAACATCGGTTTCATCTGCCAGTGCACCGACTGCTGTGCGACGTGCCCACACGGTGGAACTCTACGCTCCACATGTTGGCCAGGCTCTATGAGCAGCGTAGAGCTATAGTGGAATACCAACTCCAACATGGGCGGCGCAGTGGGAGTCAGCCTCCTCAATTCTTTACAGAAGAGTGGGCCTGGTTGGCAGACATCTGCTAGGTCCTTGGAAACTTTGAGGAGTCTACCCAGATGGTGAGCGGGGATGCTGCAATCATTAGCGTCACCATTCCTCTGCTATGCCTCTTGAGAAGTTCCCTGCAAAGCATAAAGGCAGGCGCTTTGCGCTCGGAAACGGAGGCGGGGGAAGACAGTATGTTGCTGGATAGTCAGAGCACCCTCCTGTTTATATCTCAGCGCGTTGAGGAGGAGGAGGAGGAGGTGGAGGAGCATGAGGAGGAGGGGGAAGAGACAGCTTGGCCCACTGCTGAGGGTACCCATGCTGCTTGCCTGTCATCCTTTCAGCGTGTGTGGCCTGAGGAGGAGGAGGAGGATCCTGAAAGTGATCTTCCTAGTGAGGACAGCCATGTGTTGCGTACAGGTACCCTGGCACACATGGCGGACTTCATGTTAGGATGCCTTTCTCGTGACCCTCGCGTTACACGCATTCTGGCCACTACGGATTACTGGGTGTACACACTGCTCGACCCACGGTATAAGGAGAACCTTTGCACTCTCATACCCGAAGAGGAAAGGGGTTCGAGAGTGATGCTATACCACAGGACCCTGGCGGACAAGCTGATGGTAAAATTCCCATCCGACAGTGCTAGTGGCAGAAGGCGCAGTTCCGAGGGCCAGGTAGCAGGGGAGGCGCGGAGATCAGGCAGCATGTACAGCACAGGCAGGGGAACACTCTCTAAGGCCTTTGACAGCTTTCTGGCTCCCCAGCAAGATTGTGTCACGGCTCCCCAGTCAAGGCTAAGTCGGCGGGAGCACTGTAAAAGGATGGTGAGGGAGTACGTAGCCGATTGCACGACCGTCCTCCGTGACGCCTCTGCCCCCTACAACTACTGGGTTTCGAAGCTGGACACGTGGCCTGAACTCGCGCTGTATGCCCTGGAGGTGCTTGCTTGTCCTGCGGCTAGCGTCTTGTCAGAGAGGGTGTTTAGTGCGGCTGGGGGAATCATCACGGATAAGCGTACCCGCCTGTCAACCGACAGTGCCGACAGGCTTACACTCACCAAGATGAACAAAGCCTGGATTTCCCCATACTTCTCTTCTCCACCAGCGGACAGCAGCGATACCTAAGCAATACGTAGGCTGCACCCGCGGATGGAAGCATCGTTCTCTATCACCATCAAAAACGTGGACCTTTTAGCTTCATCAATCTGTGTATTCTATTCATCCTCCTCCTCCTGCTCCTCCTCCTGAAACCTGACGTAATCACGCCGAACAAGGCTCAGTCATATAATTTTTGTAAACAATTTTTATACGTTTCAATGCTCATTAAAGCGTTGAAACTTGCACCTGAACCAATTTTTATTTTAACTGGGCTGCCTCCAGGCCTAGTTACAAATTAAGCCACATTAACCAAAGCGATTAATGGGTTTCACTTGCCCTCTTGGTTGGGCATGGGCAATTTTTCTGAGGTACATTAGTACTGTTGGTACACCAATTTTTTGGGGCCCTCGCCTACAGTGTAATCCAATTATTTTTTTGCCCACCTGACGGAGTTGTAACTGCATGTGTCCACTTCTAAAGAACCCCAGTCTGACTGGGGCATGCAATGTGGGCCCAAGCCCACCTGCATTAAACATGACATTACCTCAGCTGTGATGGGCAATGCAATGGGATACATTTATGTACCGCCGGTGGGTTCCAGGGAGCCACCCATGCTGTTGGTCCACACGGAGTTGTAACTGCATGTGTCCACTTCTAAAGAACCCCAGTCTGACTGGGGCATGCAGTGTGGGCCGAAACCCACCTGCATTAAACCTGACATTAGCTTTGCTGTCCAGGGCACTGCAATGGGATATATTTATGTACCGCCGGTGGGTTCCAGGGAGCCACCCATGCTGTCGGTCCACAGGGAGTTGTAACTACATGTGTCCACTTCTAAAGAACCCCAGTCTGACTGGGGCATGCAGTGTGGGCCGAAGCCCACCTGCATTAAACATGACATTACCTCAGCTGTGATGGGCAATGCAATGGGATATATTTATGTACCGCTGGTGGGTTCCAGGGAGCCACCCATGCTGTTCGTCCACACGGACTTCACAATAGGGAGTTGTACCTGCCTGTGTCTACTTATAAAAAACCCCAGTCTGACTGGGGCATGCAGTGTGGGCCAAAGCCCACCTGCATTTAATCTGACGTTAGCTCTGCTGTCCAGGGCACTGCAATGGGATACATTTATGTACAGCCGGTGGGTTCCAGGGAGCCACCCCTGCTGTGGGTGCACACGGAATTCCCATTGCGGAGTTGTACCTGCCTGTGACTATTTATAAAAAAACGCGGTCTGACTGGGGCATGCAGACACCTTGACAGAATGAATAGTGTGTGGCACATAGGTTCCCCATTGCTATGCCCACGTGTGCAGCTCCTGATGGCGGTGGCACAGGATTATATTTCTCATTGCTTTTGTACGGCATTGTGGGCTATTGTCCTGCCACTTTTAAAGAGGGTCGCTGCCTAGCCGTGCCAACCCTCTGCAGTGTGTGCCTGCGGTTCCTCCTCATGGCAGACACACTTATAAATAGACATGAGGGTGGCGTGGCATGAGGGCAGCTGAAGGCTGCGCAGGGACACTTTGGTGTGTGCTGTGGACACTGGGTCGTGCGGGGGGGGGGGGGGGGGGGGGGGTTGGGCAGCATGTAACCCAGGAGAAGTGGCAGCGGAGTGTCATGCAGGCAGTGATTGTGCTTTGTTGGAGGTAGTGTGGTGCTTAGCTAAGGTATGCATTGCTAATGAGGGCTTTTCAGAAGTAAAAATTGTTGGGGGGAGGGGGGCCCACTCTTGCCGCTATTGTGGCTTAATAGTGGGACCTGGGAACTTGAGATGCAGCCCAACATGTAGCCCCTCGCCTGCCCTATCCGTTGCTGTGTCGTTCCCATCACTTTCTTGAATTGCCCAGATTTTCACAAATGGAAACCTTAGTGAGCATCGGCGATATACAAAAATGCTCGGGTCGCCCATTGACTTCAATGGGGTTCGTTATTCGAAACGAACCCTCGAGCATCGCGAAATTTTCGTCCCGAGTAACGAGCACCCGAGCATTTTGGTGCTCGCTCATCTCTAGTTAACACAGAACTTGCACTCATGTTTAAAGGGAAGAAAAATATGTTTATCAAATGGAAAGAGGGGAGAATATCTAAAGAAGAATATAATGCGGTCTGCAGAAACTGTATGGCAAGTGTCAGAAAAGCTAAGGCCACCATCACACAGGCAACAAAGTAGCGTGATTTTGTTGCATTGCGACAATGTTACAAATCGCATATATGTGAAGCCCATGGTTTCCTATGGACTAATTCACACATACAACATTTTGTAGCATGCAACAACCTGACACAAAATTCTCACGGGTCCGGCAATATGCCCGTGACTCGGGAGGTTTTGTAGCACATGTTTCTATATGGAGCCTTCCTCTCTTTTGCATTGCATGAAAACACGGTTTTTGTGTGTTGTGATGCAAGGAAATCCTACTATCAAAGCCTAAACTAAGCCCTATCTGCAGGAAAAAATTAGAGTACACATCACCTTAAAAGGCCTGACCCCAGCACTGTTTCTCTTCATCTCTTCTTGATGGGATTTGAAGAATCCCTGGCTCCTTGAAGCGCTGGCTGATATTGGCTGATGCTTCGCTAATCATAGCTAGTGCTCGATGAACCAATCACAGCCATTCATCAAGTGCTGGATGTGATTGGCTAAACATCAGACAATCACAGCAGTGCTTCCAGGAGGTGGGGGGTTTTCAATCCCCGTCCAGAAGAGATGAAAAAGAGTCCCAGGGACCAAGAAGAAGCTGCAGTGGAACCTCGGAGAGCACTTCTAAGGGGATGTATACTTTTTTTTCAGCAGCTGGAGCATATTTTTGGGGTAGGGCTTATATTTCATCCTTACATGTGGCACTACAAAGTCACGCGACTTTGTAGCACAACATGCTACTTTGAAGCGCTACAAAATCACGGTATCGCACAGACCAGCAATGCAATATTACTGCGATTTTTCTCGCGGCGATGCCATGTTGCCTGTGTGAAAAGCTAATAATGAATTGAGGTTTACAACAGAGGCCAAAACCAAAACAAAAAAGGATTTTGGAGGTAGGTCAAAAGCAAATGAAAAGTCAAAGATGCTATTGAATGCTTGCAAGATGAAAATGGTGAATTGGTTAAGAATGATATTGAGAAGGCTGAACTTTTAAATTCCCATTATGTATCTGTTTTCTCTCAGAAAGTGGATGTAACATCAACTGATTCTCCCTGTGCTATTAGGGGAATAAAAGAATGCAGGCTATCTATAAGCAGAGAGATGGGGAGGGAACACATGGCTAACTTAAATAAATTCAAGTCTCAAGGTCCAGATGAATTACATCCCCAATAATCCCACAGACCACAGAATAGCATATCTGCAGCCGCTGACTGAGGAGAATCTGTGTCTCCTCTCTGCTGTATTTAGTGGTTACTACTCACCTGGGCGGTTACCTGTAGGAATCTCCTCTTCAAACTCCTGTTTGACCGTAACAATTCTTACTGTATCATCAATATCGGTCAGATCTTCATCCTGATACAAAAGCTGTGAGACAAATATTGTAAAAGTCATCAGACGGTTGGAGAAGTCGTGTGGAAGGTTTTACATGACCAGAAAAGATCATTAATCATCATGATGACCAAAAATGACCTGACAGGAGTAGTTATCTGAGCCACAGAGCTGCAGGTCTAGAAGCTGGATATATATATATATATATATATTAGATGTCGGCTCAATGACCCCTCAGGAACCTCATACACATGTATATCCGGCATGGCTAGACACGCTGCACGTTGGATTAGTGTAGGAGATCAGCGTCTACCAGATACATCCGCTGTTTGTCTCGGGGGGACATAAAGGAGCAGACAGATATAAATCCAACCTGTTGGCTCCTTATTCCCACCAGCAGTCTCCACCGCCAGAAAACTGGGAGAAGATCCAAACAACATGTAATGTCTCTGGTCAGCGGTAATCCTGCCATCTCCACCGGCCTCATCACACAAGTAGAAGACATCTAATAAGACTAAAGACAAGAGCTTCACAGCCTTCTACAGATCAGAGGGACATCTCCACCTACCTGATGGTCCTGTGGAAGAAGAGGACGGGGACATCTCTCTGGTGGGCTTCTCTTACTGGATGGAACTGCAAGAAACACAGACAGACACTGAAGTCATTCTTTACATACAGATAATAAAGTCCCCGTGTATTTAGTCCTGTCTATTACCTGGTGATGGGAGCGGCTGGCGGGTCTCCATCATGGCCTCCTTGTACAGATCCTTGTGTCCTTCTAAATACTCCCACTCCTTCATGGAGAAATAGACAGCGACATCCTGACACCTTATAGGAACCTGACAACACAATATACAGTCATCACCCAGAAGCCTCCAGTGCTGTTACTGTATAATGTCCCAGCATTCCCTGCAGCGTCACCTCTCCAGTCAGCAGCTCAATCATCTTGTTGGTGAGTTCTAGAATCTTCTGTACATTGATGTCCTCATGTATCACGGGGCGAGGTGGGGGCCCCATGATTGGGCTCAGGGGTCTTCCCCATCCATCACACACAGCGGCCCGACAGCCATCACTAGAGGTCTTCTTCACTACTGTGTAATCCTGTATATGGGGAGACAGCAATAAATATCACTACAGACATTTCCAGAGTCCATCACCTCTCCAGTGACATCACCGGCTGTTACCATAGATAAGAATGATGTAATGTGACATCATCAGAATCTCTCACCTCTCCAGTAAGCTGGAAGATTATCTCTAGTGAGAGATTTATGACACGCTCTGCCATCTGTTTCGTGTCTTCCGTCATCCTCGATGGGTCAATCAGGAAAAGTCTGTTGTACACAAGATAAGAAAAAAACTTTGATACCCACCCTGCCCCATAATAGTATGTGCCACAACGCCCTGCCCCATAATAGTATGTGCCGCTCCGCCCTGCCCCATAATGGTATGTACCGCTCCGCCTTGCCCCATAATGGTAAGTACCGCTTCACCCTGCCCCATAATAGTATGTGCCGCTCCGCCCTGTGCCATAATAGTATGTACCGCTCCACCCTGCCCCATAATAGTATGTACCGCTCCACCCTGCACCATAATAGTATGTACCTCTCCACCCTGCCCCATAATAGTTTGTACCACTCCACCTTGCCCCATAATAGTATGTGCCGCTCCGCCCTGCCCTATAATAGTATGTACCGCTCCACCTTGCCCCATAATAGTAAGTACCGCTCCACCATGCCCCATAATAGTATGTACCCCTCCACCCTGCGCCATAATAGTATGTACCGCTCCACCCTGCCCCATAATAGTATGTACCGCTCTACCTTGCCCCATAATAGTATGTTTCGCTCCACCCCGCCCCATAATAGTATGTTTCGCTCCACCCCGCCCCATAATAGTATGTTCCGCTCCACCCTGCCCCATAATAGTATGTTCCGCTCCAGCCCGCCCCATAATAGTATGTTCCGCTCCACCCCGCCCCATAATAGTATGTTCCGCTCCACCCCGCCCCATAATAGTAAGTACCGCTCCACCATGCCCCATAATAGTATGTTCCGCTCCACCCTGCCCTATAATAGTATGTACCGCTCCACCCTGCCCCATAATAGTATGTTCCGCTCCACCCTGCCCCATAATAGTATGTACCGCTCCACCCTGCCCCATAATAGTATGTACCGCTCCACCCCGCCCCATAATAGTATGTACCGCTCCACCCTGCCCCATAATAGTATGTACCGCCCCCCACTGCCCCATAATAGTATGTACCACTCCTCTCTGCCCCATAATAGTATGTACCACTCCTCTCTGCCCCATAATAGTATGTACCACTCCTCTCTGCCCCATAATAGTATGTACAACTCCACCCTGCACCATAATAGTATGTACCGCTCCACTCTGCCCCATAATAGTATGTACAACTCCACCCTGCACCATAATAGTATGTACCGCTCCACTCTGCACCATAATAGTATGTACCGCTCCACCCTGCCCCATAATAGTATGTACGGCTCCACCCTGCCCCATAATAGTATGTACGGCTCCACCCTGCCCCATAATAGTATGTACCCCTCCACCCTGCACCATAATAGTATGTACCGCTCCACCCTGCCCCATAATAGTATGTACCCCTCCACCCTGCCCCATAATAGTATGTACCGCTCCACCCTGCCCCATAATAGTATGTACCGCTCCACCCTGCACCATAATAGTATGTACCACTCCACCCTGCCCCATAATAGTATGTACCGCTCCATCCTGCACCATAATAGTATGTACCGCTCCACCCTGCCCCATAATAGTATGTACGGCTCCACTCTGCACCATAATAGTATGTACGGCTCCACCCTGCCCCATAATAGTATGTTCCGCTCCACCCTGCACCATAATAGTATGTACCGCTCCACCCTGCACCATAATAGTATGTACCGCTCCACCCTGCCCTATAATAGTATGTACCGCTCCACCCTGCCCCATAATAGTATGTACCGCTCCACTCTGCACCATAATAGTATGTACCGCTCCCCCCTGCCCCATAATAGTATGTACCACCCCACCCTGCCCCATAATAGTATGTACCCCTCCACCCTGCCCAATAATAGTATGTACGGCTCCCCAAGCCCCATAATAGTATGTACCGCTCCACCCTGCCCCATAATAGTATGTACCGCTCCACCCTGCCCCATAATAGTATGTACCGCTCCACCCTGCCCCATAATAGTATGTACCGCTCCACCCTGCCCCATTATAGTATGTTTCACTCCACCCTGCCCCATAATAGTATGTACCGCTCCACCCTGCCCCATAATAGTATGTAGCGCTCCACCCTGCCCCATAATAGTATGTTCCGCTCCACCCTGCACCATAATAGTATGTACCGCTCCACCCTGCCCTATAATAGTATGTACCGCTCCACCCCGCCCCATAATAGTATGTACCGCTCCACTCTGCACCATAATAGTATGTACCGCTCCCCCCTGCGCTGTAATAGTTGGTCCCGGGAAGCTATATAGCTGCTGTAAGCCGCCATGTTGTTCTGTGTAGTAATGGTCGCTCCCAGTAACTATTCCCGCTCCGTCCCTTCTGGCTGGAAGCTGTATTGTACAGATGACCCCCCATACTAATGGCTGAGATCAGCAAGAACTCAGATCCCAGTCATTTAACACTTTGGATGCTGCACTATATGGACCGTGGCAGATAAAAGAGGGAGAGGCTCTATCTGTCACCCTATTGGCCGCCCTGCAATCATGTGGTGCCTATAGGAGCATATGGGAGTAAAGGGTTAATAATAACCTACCATGAGGAACGCAGACCTCCACCTGCAGAGCCCACAGCAGTTTCCAGGACCTGTGATGATGTCACTGTCATGTGATCAGTCACAGCATGGGAGGAGTCAGGGATCACATGACCAGGGTGTGATTGGTGTACACAGGACTCTGCTGAGCTTCACATGAGCCGCTAATAGAGATGTGACCCTTCATGAGAGGAAAACCCTCTGCTGCCTGCTGTATACAACTTACCGGACTACATATTACATACACAGCTCTGCTACACCGTACACATTACATACACAGCTCTGCTACACCGTACATATTATATACACAGCTCTGCTACACCGTACACATTATATACACAGCTCGACTACACCATATAAATTATATACACAGCTCTGCTACACCGTACACATTATATACACAGCTCTGCTACACCGTACACATTATATACACAGCTCTGCTACACCGTACACATTATACACAGCTCTACTACACCGTACACATTATATACACAGCTCTACTACACCGTACACATTATATACACAGCTCTGCTACACCGTACACATTATATACACAGCTCTGCTACACCGTACACATTATATACACAGCTGCGCTACACCGTACACATTATATACACAGCTGCGCTACACCGTACACATTATATACACAGCTCTGCCACACCGTACACATTATATACACAGCTGCGCTACACCGTACACATTATATACACAGCTCCGCTACACAGTACACATTATATACACAGCTCTACTACACCGTACACATTATATACACAGCTCTACTACACCGTACACATTATATACACAGCTCTACTACACCGTACACATTATATACACAGCTCTGCTACACCGTACACATTATATACACAGCTCTACCATACCGTACACATTATATACACAGCTCTGCTACACCGTACACATTATATACACCGCTCTGCTACACCGTACACATTATATACACCGCTCTACTACACCGTACACATTATATACACAGCTCTACTACACCGTACACATTATATACACAGCTCTGCTACACCATATACATTATATACACAGCTCTGCTACACCGTACACATTATACACAGCTCTGCTACACCGTACACATTATACACAGCTCTACTACACCGTACACATTACATACACAGCTCTACTACACCGTACACATTACATACACAGCTCTACTACACCGTACACATTATATACACAGCTCTACTACACCGTACACATTATATACACAGCTCTGCTACACCATACACATTATATACACAGCTCTACTACACCGTACACATTATATACACAGCTCTGCTACACCGTACACATTATATATACAGCTCTGCTACACCGTACACATTATATACACAGCTCTACTACACCATACACATTATATACACAGCTCTGCTGCACCGTACACATTATATACACAGCTCTACTACACCGTACACATTATATACACAGCTCTGCTACATGGTCTAGGGCAACTGTTGTTTTTCAAGTTTAGAAATGTATTATAATTAGAGAGGCGCGAGCACGTCCAGATAAAGCAGTTACGCGCATGAGCATAGCTCTTCTTGAGTAACTGCTTACTGGTCCGAGCAGGTCAGGGGCACTGCGGGAGTGAGCTGGGGGCGGCAGGGGATAGAGAGAGAGATATCCCCCCCCAACACCTGCCACCCCCCTGTGCCTGCTTGGACTAGTAAGCAGTAAGCGATGCTCGCTCGAGTAACTGCTTTATACAAGCATGCTCGCTCATCTCTAGTGATAATGTACCTGCCTAACACCACCCCTGGTGTGCATGATTTGTTTCAGCCCTGAGCCCCTGGATATTAGTGTCACAGATCGACTGATCCAAGCACACCCGCAGCTACCAGTCACTGCAGAGGCTCAATCGATCACTATAGCGGGATTAGAGAGCAGGCTGATTTGTACCCAGCTTTCCCAGGCTGCTGCACGCATGCAAAACGAAACAAATTGCAGATTTATTCTAAAAAAAACTAGCAATGCTAAATATCTCTATGTACAAGAATATCCAGAAAAGATGTTACAATGGAGATAAGGTTTACCGGCATACACAACATGTAGTATTGTAAAATAAAACATGGAGAAAATAGCGAAAGGTGCCAGATTTGGGATATTTGCCAGAATGTTCTTTTCATGCGCAGTCACTGAAGCAGAAGGGAAAGCCTTACACCTTAGTGTATCTCCGAAATCTGAGAATGTCTTTCTGAACCTCCTCCCACCGCCCTCTCTGATGTCGTTCAGAGAAGTGAAGGGTGTATGTGTTGCACTTATGAGTAAACCATATTTCCCCATTTCGGCCATATCTCTGCCGAAGATCCTCCGAACGGGTAAATATATGCCTGGCATAATTCCGGTTATGATTTTGTCTACACAGCGATATCAAACATGACCCGAAAAGTATACCCAGGTATGCGGATACGTCATTTGGGAGTGTTCTGAGGCCCACACCTCATTGTGTCTAGATGCGTTTTAATCAGGTGATCCGCCCGATTCCGAAAATATAATTCACATTGGGCTGGGACCTTTGCACAATCAATGATCCTTATTAGGATTTTTCTTGCTGATATGAGTCTTGCAGCCAGGATGTCTTTGAGAAATATCTAAGGTGTCAATCCTACACCTGCAGGGGGTATTTAGCATCCCTGTGTCACTAATTAACTTTATTGCCATCAGAACAAAGAACTTCCTATAGCCACATGTACATCAGAGGTCTGGGAGATGGGAGGGGGGAAGGGTGAATTAGCAATATTGAGTCGTTCCACCAACTCTCCTGTAGCCCTGAACGGCAAGTTGATATGAAGAGTTGGGTGACACTTCAGTAGTATTTTTATACCACAGTTGGTAAGAAAACCCCAGAGATTGAGCTGAGAGGTTGATATAAAAGGGAGTGTTGGTCTCCAGCACAGGAGTCTGCAGCACATTGAAATATAACTGAGAGCGGCCCCTGGCGGGTGGACAGATATTCTGCTGCAGGCAAGAGATCTGCTTCATACTAGCTGGGACCTTATAAATATTAGTTATCAGTACCATATATATATATATTCAATTATTTGGTGCTGCATGTAACTATAGAAGAGCAACAGATCCTTTACTTTCCATTCACTTTCAGGTTCTCTGTGCAGAGCTAGTGACCCCAACTCTGCTACATCTACTGTTGTTGATTAGTTCTTTTATGTCTGCTGTTTGGGTCACTAATATGACCCATTGGTAACCGCTAAGTCTTAAGCAGTCCTGGTCGATCATGTGAGGTTATATCCTACCCACAGTGTGATTAGTTTATTAGTTAGTATGTTAGACAGGGACTGATATCCAGTATAGGGATATCGACAGATCAGGTGATCGCTAGCCCATAGGGGGAGTAGTTGCCCGGTCACATTGGTGGACTAGATAGAGCAGTAATGGCAAACCTTTTAGAGACCGAGTGCCCAAATGGCAACTCAAAACTTGTTTATTTATCACAAAGTGCCAACACCTCAGGGGGCGGGGCTTATCAAAATCGTATGATTTTTACAGCTGTCGTCATAAAAAGGACAGCACCACTTCAAAATAGACAGGGAGCAATGCCCTGTGGTTGTTCCTAGCTGGAGCACTGGACTACTATTAGTGCGTACTTGCAGCTGATTTCATACTGTGAGGTGCTTCCTCTCACCTTCTCCAAAGGCTTCTGGTTCCCAGTGGCCTGTATTGGCCTCCCCTGACCAGCAATGCCGCATCTGACCAGGCTGCTATGAACCAGAAGAGCGCTAACTTTGGAGGAAGTGGGGTGCTGCATAGTATGAAATCAGCTGCGGATATGCTGTTGATTTCCAGTCAAAATCCACATGAATGGTATGTACTTTTTTTTTAATCAAACCTTATTAAAGATTTTCAAATATTAGTAAAAGTACAGCATTATATCGCGTGGCCACAAAATATACATGTGCAGGCTAGGTTGTTCTGAATGAAAAATTATATCTTAGACATCTTTCAAAGCAAGAAGCAACTGACTCACAAAAAAGTAGTCCGCTAGATCATCAAGGCAAATGCTTCAAGATACTAGCTGCACACCAGAGTAGCCACCCTGTCAGGGAAATTCTGCATACAGCACCAATCAGGCCCACCCCAATGCCCCGCTTCCGGCGGTAAAGAAGAGACACCACACACGGAGGTCTGGTATAGTTCCTCACACGGGGACATGACTGCGCACTTTATTACAGATTACATGGGATCTTATACCCTTTGGTCACATCACTAGGAATGGGTAATGGTCTCATTGGATCAAATTCACCGCATAACCATATATGGGAAGTCCGGATTTCCGGCCTGAGACAGTGAAAGTTATATACGTAGTTGAACAGTCGTTATCTAGATACGGCGCTTCTGGGAAAACAGCCAAGCACACGGCCTTCATATCCGGTTCTTCCTTGCGGTGTTCAAGATACATTTTGTCTTCGCCTTGCAAGGCCTTTGGAATATCTGATGTAAGGCGACAGATTAAGTTTTTCTCATTTTAGCATTGAATAGGACTTGCATACAGATATAAAAGCATAAAAAACATATGGCAATATATACATATACCCTCAGAAACTCCCCTAAAAACTTAATATGGAGTTCAAGCACCAGACCTTGCACTCTCCCTCGGTCGCCTCTCCCTTGCGTCGGGGTTTCCCAACTGCCCGTAAGGTCCTACTCCTAGAAGGGGGGATCCCTACCTCACCTCAGAAGGAGGCCATGGATTCCCTGGGCTCATTTCCGGGCATCCATACCCTCTTTCTGTACAAGTTAATACCCCGCAGAGTGCGCCCTCGCTGGAACCTAAGGTCTTCTGCACTAACCCTAGGCAAATGGGAATTCCACTGACAATCCATCTTAGAAGATCGGGGCAGGCGCAGTACTAGTACATTTCTCCATTCTTCTGGTAACGTACGTGGTTGGCATTATCGGGACTGGCTCTTCATCTTTTTCAAACAAGGGAAATGTTGGTGTCACATTGTCCAGTCCCTTACTCATACTCTTTTTGATCAAAGGGATAATACACGTTCAGGAAGTTACATACCCCACCTCTTTCTGCTAAAATCATATCCAGGGCCACTCTATTTTGGAACGCCATGGATGCAGTGGGCCCTAACTGGTCAGCTAACCCTTGCAAAGCATCCCTGGTGTAGTTTACAAACCTCTGCTGATTGAAATAGATATAATTCATCCAATCTACATTATTATTAACAGTGACAATAGCAAATAAGGACTCAAAACCTGCTTTAACCTGATCTCTAGAATTAAATTCATCTGGCACCCCCCTTGGCACTCCTATTGCATCTATGTATACATGTGGATCAAAGTTACCACCTGGAGCGTCAACTTCTCTCTTAGCACGATGCGGTGTTGGATTCTCACCCTCAGTGTAGTCTTCATATTGCACATTTGATTGTATTAATTAGTTCTGGTCCCTGAAACAGGGGGCTAGTGTACAGTAATCAAAGGTGTGTGTGGCTATGGGTGTTAGAGGAATTGTACCACAATGTCACTTTCCCTTCATATTCTCTGGACCAGGGGTTCCAGTTTCCCTTCTTTCCTGCTCCTGAATGTGTGACAGCCACGTCCGCCCAGGTCCCCACGCCTGCCCATAGCATGTAAAGGATATGTAGGATCATGAGTTCTGTGCTCCGGGACCCAGGGCCTTTTTGCAGTGCGAGGTGTGGATCCAAGTGGGCTTTCCTTCGAGCTTGACTGCAGTTGGGGTGGTGAGCAACATCTGGTAAGGACCTTCAAACCGGGTTTCTCTCTCAAACTTTTTTACATAGACCCTGTCACCTGGTTTCAGATTGTGACACTCGTCTGTAGGACCTGGGAGAAAAGCAGAGACTGCAGAATGCGTTATTGACAATTCTTTGGGGAGGCCTATGACAAAATTAACAAGAAAATGATTCCCCAAACTCTGATACTGTGGCATGTACCCTCCGGAGAAAAGGAAAAACTAATGGAAGACACTCAATTCAAAATGTGCCAGTTTTCTTCATTGCCTTTTGTATCTACTTTCCCACTACTCCGTGGATGGTAGAGTGTGTGAAAAGCCTGGAATATACCCAAGCAGACATGATGTGTTGCATTATTTCACCTGTGAAGTGTGTACCTTTGTTTGACTCAATCATTTCCGGTACCCCATATCTGCAGATTAACTCATTCATGAGCTTCTGTGCGGTTACCTGCTTATTTACTTAGGTAACAGAGTAGGTCTCCAACCTGAAAAACATCAACAACAACAAGCACATATTCATACTTCCCAACAAGTGGGAGCTGAATGTAGCCAATTTGCAATCCCTGAAATGGGTAGAGTGGTCCCGGCAAGTGTTATGTGGCAAATTTTACTTTTGCTCTGTTGCTTACGGCAAAGATCATGCAAAATTGGACAAATGATGCAGCAGCTACAGAAAACCCAGGAGCCACCCGTCCTTGTTCAAGCGTTGATATCATTGCTGCTTTGAGAAGTGCGTCTTTCCGTGCATCAGCTGGGCCATCATGGGGCACAGGGACCGTGGTAGGCAAGTTCTGTTGACTGTTCGCCATACGCCGTCCCTTTTTAGTCCATTTTTCCTTTTCTTCCTTGCTGGCTTGTAACTGTAAAGTCTTTAGCATATCAAAGTCCAAAGTTTTTATCAAAGTCCAAAGTTTAGTCAAAGTCCAAAGTTATTGTTAAATTCTTCTTTTCTTCTTTTCTTCCACGGCTTGAGGGCCGTTGCCTTTGCTGTGTGGTCTGTGATGGCGTTGCCTTTTGCTTCTCTGGTGTAGGAATTGGTGTGAGCTCTCCAGTTTGTCAGGTAGAAGTAGGGCTTCCAAGAGACTCTGCACCGCTGCATCATTCTTAACTGGTTGTCCTGCTGAGGTAAAACACTGTCTGGCTTTCCTTGTTGGGCCGTAATCATGAGCTATGCCAAATGCATACCGGGAGTCAGTGTAAATGGTTGCCGTCTTACCTTCTGCCACTCTACACGCCTCAGTGAGGGCCTTTAGTTCCGCTTCTTGTACTGAGACATGCGGAGGCAGAGCTTCTGCTTTTAGGACATCTTGTTGTGTGACCACTGCATATCCAGTGTGGAGTCGTCAATCACCCCTGGTACCATCTATAAAAAACAACTCAAAATATGCATTGTTAACAAGGGCTTTCAGTAACTTTTTAAAACTTAAATTTTCTTGTTGTATCAATGCTAAACAATCATGCTGATATTCTATTTCAAAAAGATCAGAATCTTGTTGCAAAAAAATTTAAAATTGGCTGATTTGCAATACCTAGATCACCTATGCCTTCTCCTCCCCCCCCCCCCCCCCCTTTGAACCAGGGTGCTCAATTGGAAGAAGAGTAGCCGGGTTCAAGGTAGTACAACATTGGAAAAAGATTTGATGGATGCAGATAAGGCCTGTAAGATGTTAGCACCAATAACAGAGACATGAGTTACATCAGGGCATAATAATCTACAAACATCTATTAATATTGGAAATGTGATATCCTTTAAGCAAATTCATTATTAATCTGATCCTGCCTGCAATGTCTTATCAAATTTGAGGCAAAAAACTTTTACTAGCTGCTCAAGATTCTCAATATATATATCTCCTACACAAACCCCTGTCTGTTTCACTAACTGTCCCTACACTACCCCACAGTCCTCACAGGTGGACCCTCCTTGGCATCCCAAATTTAGGCAAGCCCTTCGAGCCAACCAAGACAAGCTCTCCGAACCAACCACGGGTGTTTCGCAGTTGTGGTGAACCACAGCTAACCTGTGATCCCCATAGTGACTGACTCTAGAATCCCAAGAAGGGTGATCTGGCCCTAAGGCTGGAGTGTGTTGTAGACAGGGGTCAGAGGCTTGTAGGAGGTGTGAGGCTTGTTCACATTCTCTGAGGACACTTCAGCAGGTTCATGGTGGGGGGGCAGCACTGGTGGCAGCGGTTTCACAGGTCCTCTGGGCACAGGGGATTATACAGCAAGCTACAGCGATAAAGATAATTAATACACACAGGACAGAGATCCGTATTTGGGTTAGGGTCTTCTGCCACCTGGTCATTAATGAAAAATACTGATCCCAAGGGTCAGTTATCCCTGACTTTCTCTTAAGCTCTTCTGACAGGTCAGACAGCTTTTTAATGGCAATGGTTACTTTACCCGCAGGTCCTGTATTATCTGGAATGTAGGTGCAACAGGTCTTACCAAGCATCTTACACGCACCACCTTTTTCTACCAAGATCATGTCTACAGCCATCCGGTTCTGGAACATCATGGAGGCAGTGGGTCTTAGTTGGTCTGCAAGTCCCTGTAAGGCATCTCTGGTATAATTTACAAATCTCTGTTGGTTTTAATAGATATAGTTTATACAATCTAAGTTTTTTTTAACAGAGACAATGGTAAATAACGACACCCATCCTGCTTTAACCTGATCCCTGTATTTCTCTGGTACCCCGCCAGGCACCCCTATGGCTTCTATGTACACATGGGGGCTGAAGCTACCGCCTGCGATTTTGACTTCTCTTTTTGTTCGGTGTGGGGGTTTGTTCTCTGCGGTATTGTCAGGTAGTATGTGCAAGGGCATTAGGGCTTTTGCAGGGGCACATTCTCCAGTCCAGTCCCCTTCGAGCCTGGTGCATATCTTCCCGTCACCACACACCCAATATACATCTCCAAGGGACTGGACTTGTCTCCGTGCTTGGGGTCTATCCTTCCGGGAGGGGCAGTATCCGTCTGTGAAATTCCCTAGGAATCTACCATTGCCATAATTGACAAAGCAGGTGTGGTTTCTTGAGTATATCACCACCCCCTCCCCTGGGTGTGGTACTTTAGTAATAATAGGGTACTCTTTTTTCCATCTTTCATAGCCTGTCCTATTCGTGGGGGTGTTATTATAGAGGCTGAGAAAACAGTTCTCATGGTCCTCTGGGAGCTCAAGAGGGACAGTTCCTAGATGGGGCCTAGCACTGCCACAGACATAACCAGTCCAGTTGTGTGTGCCTGCGTTGTACTTCATCCATTCTAACCACAGGTTGCGGTCAGAATAGCCATGCCAGTCTCTATGGCCATTGTGTCCTTAGGAGGTGGAGCCTTCGTGCAATGGGAGGCCTGGATCCAGGAGTTTCTCCCATCTAGTTTCACTGGTAAGGACCGTCATATTTGGGCTCAAAGGAGTGTTTTTGTTTTTTTTAACAGTTTTCTTCACATAGACCCAATCTCCGGGGAGCAGGTCATGGGTCCCGGTGTCAGTCTCTGGATCTAGACGGAGAAGTAAACACTCGAGAATATACATTGGTTAGATGTTTTGTGACAGCAATAGCAGAGTTTCTCAAGCTACCATGCTGCATCTGGAGTTATCATGGTAAATACAATCCTAACCTTGGGACTGACCCAAAAAGTACCTCTTATGGGCTGAGGCTTATTCTGTTAGGTGTGTAACTTCCAGAAAAGAGTACCAAGGGGAGGCACTCGATCCATGGTCTATTGTGCTCTGCCATGGCCTTCTGGATCATGGTTTCTAAGGTACCATTAAAACTTTCTGCTCTACCACTCTAATGACTGATCAACATGACTGTCTCCTGGGCCACTAGCTAGTGCATAGTCATGTCTATCAATCTGAAAGAAAAAAAAATAAATGGGGATTATTCCCACTCCCCCCCCCCTTTCTCCAGAGGCAGCAAAGTAGCTGGATGAGCAGGGTGCACTGTAGGTAAAGGTGAAGCAAAGTCTTAGCGAAAACCTATGACAGTGTTAACAAGGGGTTCCAGTAACTATTTTTAAAACCTGAATTTTCTTGCTGTATCAATGCTAGACAATCATGCTGATAATAAAAAATGTTTTAAAAATAGCTGATCTGTAATATCTGGATCACCTATGCCTTCTCCTCCCCCATTTGAACCAGGATTAGAGTTGAGCGAACCTACTCGGCCACGCCCCTTTTTCGCCCGAGCACCGCGATTTTCGAGTATTTCCGTACTCAGGCGAAAAGATTCGGGGGGCGCCGTGGTGAGTGGGGGGTTGCAGCGGGGAGTGGGGGGAGAGGGAGAGAGAGACGGCTCCCCCCTGTTCCCCGCTGTTACCCCCCGCTCCGCCACGCCTCCCCCCGCCCCCCGGCGCCCCCCGAATCTTTTCACCCGAGTACGGAAGTCCTCGAAAATCACGGTGCTCGATCGAGTAATTACTCGAAACAAGTAGGTTCGCTCATCTCTAACCAGGATACTTGACTCGAAGAAGAGTAGCCGGGTTCAAAGTAGTGTGTCTTTTCTTGACTGGAAATGAGAGTTGTTTGCTGGAGGACGTATCTCGTGCAAAAGCCCCATTGGAACCAAGTCTCCCACTTGTCCCTCAACAACATTTCCTTGTGGGAAACTAAAGGGATACTGTTTGGCCCAGGGGTGTGTATGCTGGTTTTAAATGTACCATCATTCGGGGTACATTCAATTTCCCTATGTCTGTCTTGGGAGTGGCCAACAATTTGTCAGGTACCGTGGAAAACTGAGTTTCTGCAGCAGTTGTCAGGACAAACACATGAGTCGGATCCACCAAGAAAGCAGTTAGTTTACAAAACTCTTCTGAACTGGCACCTAATTACAATTGAATTTGGGGATTTGGCAAGCATAGATGTATTTTCCGGTGGCCATGGTGAACTATGAAGCTGGTTACCTTCTCTATCTGTGACCCTGAGCAAAGAGTGAAGTCCAAGAATGACAGCCCCCACTTTTGCAAAATAACTCTGCTATCTCTCTGTGAAAATGAAACACAGACTGAACAAAGTTGTTTTAGTTTAACTATTCCCTGCAGTTAAACTCTTAAAGGAAAGAAAACATATGCTAGGAGCTTCTGACAATGCAACATTTTTCTGCATTTTTAACCCTTGTATTCTTAGAAGCCCCCAGAGAATGTGAGTGTGGTATAACTTTTTTTACACTTGTATGCAGGAGACTAAGACGTACAACAAAGATTATTTTACATAACATCAAGACATACAAGACAAACAGTAGTGGTTATTTGTCACATAAATGTCCACAGATTCTCCATGAACTTGCTTCCTCCTCTACCCCCTCTTCGATGGAGGGGGCAGGGGTGGAGGGGGCAGGGGTGGAGTGAGCAGCGTGTCCTCAAATGATGCCTGAGGGTTATGTGCGGGTAAAAAATGTGCCCTGAGGTTATGAGCATGTATTTCTATCGGCTGCATATTCTGATAACGGTTAGCCGAACAGGATGTGGCTGGCACATTCCATTCTGCTAGCACAGGAGGTGAAATAGACATTTCACCTTGGAAATATATATATAAATATATATATATATATATTTATCCTTCACAGTCCAAATGATTATGATGTCTTCAATGTAGTGTAAGTAGGCCAATGGTTTATTGGGGCAGGAGGCCAGAAAGTCACTTTCCGTTTTGCCATGAAAAGATTGGCATATTGCGGTGCCATTTTACTGCCCATGGCAGTTCCAGTGAGCTGCTGGACTATCTCTTTGCCAAAGGAGAAATAGGTTTTTTTTGTGTCTAGTGAGGCTATTGCCCAGGGTTTGTCATATGTTCTGCCGAGTTGTGCTATTATTTGAGTTCTGTGTATGTTTATTGTAGTCGATCTCCCAGGCATAAAACCTGTTTGGTCATTATGGATTATAGAGAGAATCACTGTATTTAACCTGGTGGCCAGTACTTTAGTTAGTATTTTATAATCCACGTTGAGCAACGATATTGGCCTGTATGAGTCACATTCAGACGGATCTTTACCTGGTTTTAGTAATACTATTATAGATGCATCATAGAAGGAGGGTGGTAGAGAGTTTTCCCTGTCTCCCCACTTCAAAGTGTAGTATAGTAATGGGGCTAATTGTTCCATATATCTTCGGTATACTTCCCGAGGAAGACCGTGCGGACCTGGGGACTTATTTATTGCCATTTCTTGTATTGCTTGCTGGATTTCTTCTATAGTTATTGGTTCTTCTAGTGATTCTACCTGTTCTGATGAAAGAGTTGGGTATACTAGGTCTTCTAAATATTTCAAGTTGTCTATTACTGACTTATTATTTGAGGAGGTGTATAAATTAGTATAGTATTCTTTAAATCTATTTACAATAGGTTGGGCCTCTGTGAGTAGTTGACCATCGGTTGCTTTGATCTTGAGTACTGAATCAGACTGCCCGTTTTGCCTAATTAAATTAACCAGGAGATGGCTGGACTGGTTTACTAATTCGAAAAAAAATATTGTTTCGTAAAGAAAAGTTTTCTTTTGGTTTTTACGTGTAATTGATGTTTGTGAAGATGGGTTAGTCCCAGCCATTACATCTTATTGATGTCTGCAGGGTTTGTAATGTATTGTTGCTCTGCTTCGACCATCTGTTGTTCCAGTTGGAGGTCGTCTTGTGAGGTTGTTCTTTTTATATAAGATATGGTTGATCTAAAGCACCCCCTTAGGTAGGCCTTCATGGTGTCCCATTTTAATATCTCTCGTGTTTCTTGTTCGTGTATTTGTGTAAACATGTGTATCTGATCTGGTATTCGATCTTGTGCTCCTATTTGTTTTAGCCAGAAGGGGTTAAGTTTCCAGGGGGGAACAAAGTATTGTCCTGGGAATTATATGGTGAGCAGGATCGGGCTATGGTCCGATATCCCTCTAGCTCCATGTGTTATTGAAGTTAGGTATGGAGCAAGTGTTGAAGACCCGAAAATGTAGTCTATGCGAGACAATGATCCTCTATTGGGAGAATGGCACGTGTATTCCTGGTTATCTGGGTGTTTGAATCGCCATAGGTCGACCCATCCCACTCTGTTAAACATTTGTTTCATTGGGGAATCTTGTGTATTGGCTGGTGTTTGTTGGGTACTAAGCCTGTCTTTTATGGGGTCCATAACCTGGTTGAAGTCTCCCATACATATGACTTCTGCCAGCGGGTATTGATGTGCGAATACCACTGCTGCTTGTACTACATGTGCTTTATCGTGTGGGGGGTGATAGATGCATAGAATGACGTATTGCTTAGCATTGATCTCAGCATGCACAAAAATAAACCGGCCCTCTGGGTCTCTATGGGTGCTTATCGGGTTCCAGCGCAAAGTGCGGTGAACCAAAAGAGAAACGTCCCTAGAGTAAGAGGTGTGAAAAGAATGGGAGGACCACTAGACCCAGGGTTTTTTGAGACAGTCCATCCTGTCTGGGATCAAATGTGTCTCCTGTAATCCTACAATATGTGGAGTGAATTGCCTGATGTGTGAGAACACTGCTGTTCTTTTAGCTGGGGTTCCTAATCCTCGCACATTCCACGTCATACATTTTAATGATATTTATATTTGTTGGTTTGTGTGGCAGGATATCTCTTTTTAAACCTTTTATCTCCTGTTAAAGGTGGTGATTTCTTTCTAGTGATAGTTGGGAATTGCACATACCAAAACATATTAATAACAGTCATAACTTAACAAAACAGCTTATACAGCTAATTGTGGATTTCAAAAGGAAAATCCATAGGTTATTTAAACATTTACCTCTTTCTCCTTCCTGCTTATTCTATGGTACTAAAACATTTCTTGTAGGCACCTTGTGCTCTCAAGTGGGGAGTGGGAAAGGGGGCAGCCAACGCCTCATCTCTTCCATGACTCTCTGTACGTGATCTATCCATTTTATTGTAGATCGGTCACTTCCCTTTCCCCCTCCCCCCGGGGAGCCCACCTCCAGCACTATACAGTATCTTAAAGAAATATACATTTCTCCCTCTCCCCTCTTATTCTTCTTCAGTCTATCAACATCTGTTATCTAACTTCTCCCCTCCCCCTACATTTATTAACCGAATACTGCCTATTTTTAAACCCTCTATTACTTTTCTTTCTTGTTTTTGTATAATTTAAATCTTATCTGTTAGTCTCTCGTCTGGTCTTTATGCCGGGTGCATTTGTAACCATTCTCCCGCTTCTTCTGGTGAATGCAGGAACACCACTTTCCCTTCTGCTACGATTCGCAGTCTCGCTGGGTACGCCATGGAGTACGGGATTCCTCATTGCTTAAATAGTTTTTTGATTTCGATGAAAGTGGCTCGTTGTTTTTGCAGTTCTGCCGAAAAGTCCGGAAATATTGATATTACTGCCTTGTTGTATGTGATGGGGCTTTTCAGTCGCGCCTGTCGTAGACCGATATCTCTGTCTCGGCAGTTGGGGAGTTGTGCCAATAATGGTCTTGGCGGTGCTACAGGTGCAGGTGGTCTCATTGGCACTCTGTGGGCCCTCTCCACTGCAAACACTGGTGTGAACACGTCCTCTCCTACTGTTGTTTTCAGCCATGTTCTCTGCATGCAAATGAAGCTAATAAAAAACTGATAGCAATTAGTGTATATTATATACTTTATGCAAAACAATGTCCCCTCTCTCAGTGGCTTCCCAAGCCCATCCAGAAAAGCTGAAGCAAGCAGATGCTGGTCTGAAAGATTGTTGGATATACCCTATCGCAGTCTGGCAAAGGATTTCCATATTGTCTCATCCTTTTCCTGTGTCATGTCAGTAAGAGTATGAGCTGGACATATACACTGATACAGAGACTGAACAGTCTGTAATTGTCACTTGCATGTCCAATATGGGGCATTGCTAAATGGCACTGTCAATTTAGTCAGGAGGGGTACAAGGATTCTATCTGTCACAGCTGTCATTAGCTTCATATGTTATCACCTTGCCCTCAAACTCTTTAAAATCACATCTTGTCACTTCCTCTGATACTTTTTTCCACTTGTTAGCCATTTCATTAAACCCATTATTACTCACCCATCTCCTATGTTTACAGGTAAATTTTTTCCATTTCCCCACATCAAAAAGACCCTCTCGCCACATGACTGCTTAAGCATCTTTTTATACCTTCTGACTGCGCTTCTGCCCTCTTTCTCCTCCACAAGCTTCTTAGCTGTCTTCTGGCTCTGTACAATGCTACTGCTTAGCACACCACCCATAGTTAACCTCAGGTTTCTCTCACTCCTTACGACACCGGTCTGGCTTGTCTCCACTCTACACACAACTGTTTTATCTTACTGTTTTATCCCCTGGCCACAATTACAGAAACCTCATAGAGCCGTTTCTTCCCACAAGTCACGCCACACATAAATATTGTTGGAAGGACAATGCCTCTCTCAACAGCGTGTTCAACTTACTGTAATCGGTGAAATGCTAAAAAATGCAGCACACCTATGCTACACCCTGGAGTAGCATATTATCGAGGAACTTTTCTGGATGATACACTTAAGCAATAAGCAGCCAAGCATTTCTGTAGTCCTTTCTAATCAATCAGGAAGTGCAAACCAAGGAGAGCAAAAAAACCAAACATTTCCCACCCAACTATTTATATGTCAAATTAAAATATTTTTAGTCTGCCACAGCAAGAACACTTTCCCACATCAGATAATGGCAAACAATTTTAGGATAATTAACAAAATACTTTCATGTTCTACTCTCATTTATATTTGCCAAATTCAAAACATCTTCTAGATCATCAGAAACATCAGAAATGTCAGGGGAGGAAGAAGAAGGAGAGGGGGGTCAGAGAGACATCACTATCTAAAAACCACACAACCACAGAGGCTTTTTTACAATATGTAATATCAACCATTCACTCTCTTATCACAGGACAGTATATCACAATTATATCTAAACACAAGAGTATACCGCTGGGGCTATCCATTTCCCCTGTCGGCTAAAAAAGACAGGAGATCGGCCGTTTTCCGCACACTGGGCGACCTCCCCAACTTCTTGGGTGTTTTTGAACTGCCCATGATCGCGCTCTCTGCGTGGCCTATGTCCCCAAGCTTACCTACGGAAGCTTCACAGGAGCAATGGCAGACAGGAGACAACAAGAATGTTGTAAGGGAAGAAAGCTCGCCACTTGAATCCGAACTCTAGGTCCATATGGGATGTGGAGTAGGGCTGTTGATAAATACTTATGGTGGGGGGCGATCTAAGGGGTTTGTTCCTGGCCACCCTCCTCTCCTCCAGTTTTTTTCCCCTCCTCCTCCTCTCGGAGGGGAGGGGGAAACGACTGAGGTGAGGTATGAGGGGCTGGATTTTGTACCTACTCATGCTGGGTCTTGTGTCGGGGAACTTATAGTTAAGAGGGGGTTCTTATAGGTTTATGTTAGAAGCTTTTCTGGGTTGCCGGTGCCCAGGGTTCAATACTTTGGACCTATCAGAGGTCAGATTATTTGCATAAGATGTGGGGTGGGTAGGAGTGGGGGCCACGTTCTTTCTTGCTGTGCGCTCCAACTCTCTCCATTGGGTGACGTGTCACACGATTGAGTGTTGCTTCTGGCGAGTCGCTAGCGCTTAAGGCTCACCACGAGAGCAACAGCGGCTGCTATACACCGCTGAAAATGTTTCTTTCTTTGTATCTTTCTTTTTTCTTTCTTCTTCCTTTCCCCTATCCTTATATCCCCCACCCCTGGTCCAATTTCTGTCTAGCTATGAAGGGGCTTCACACGGGAATCACATGATGGCTAGTCTTTCTTTTGGCACGTAATGTAAGGGGCCTAAACAAGCCGGCCAAGAGAGGACAGATCATTGACCACCTACACAAAAACAAAGTATTGAAGCGCTATTTAAGGAAACGCACTTTCAGGAGGGGAGCATACCTGGGCTCATGCACCGCCACTGCAATACTTGGCACCATAGCCCACACCCAGAGAAAAAAGCTGGAGGCACCTCCATTGCCATTCATAAACAACTGCCACACAAATTTTTCGCGTCTGAGGTGGATCCGGAGGGGCATTATTTATTTTTGAAAATACAATTGGGCGCAGAAATATTCACCTTTACAACTGTTTATTTTCCAAATCAGGCACAGGTCTGTTTCGGGATCTGGATGCCGGGGGCGCTGGTGAACTTTGCAGATGGCTCCAACATAATCCTAGAAGGCGACTTCAATATGGGTATGAATCCTGACCTTGACTCATGGGGGCGTAAGTCAGGGGTTTTCCCCACAGCAACATATAGGCTGATGAGAGAGTTGGCAAACTTACACCTAGTGGACATGTGGGGGATCCCAGAGAGAGGGACTATAGCTTCCACTCTTCAGCTCACAATAGTTACCAACGACTAGACTACTTGTTCATTTCCCACAAATTACTTGACCATCATCCCAAGTGCTCCATTGGTTCCTTCTTATGGTCGGACCATGCTCCGGTCTGGGGGTCCTTAGAGGAGGGCCAGGGAGTGAGAATCAACTGCAGTTGGAGGCTAAATGATAATTTGTTAAGTGATGCTCTATGTCTCCAGGAGATTCAGCGGACAATAAACCAATTTAAGTCTGATCATGCACTTGATCAGACCCTAGCGACCTTTAAATGGGAGGCGCTTAAGTGCGCGCTGCGAGGCGTGACTAAAGAAAGGGAGAACTAGTGCTTTGGAGAGGCTGTGTGCCCGACTGGGTCTCCTGGAGTCATCCAACAGGACTATGCCCTCAGATCAAAAGTATGCCGAGATTTTGGATTTTCGCAATAAGATCATTCTATTACTAGACCAGGCTTTGTTTTGCTAAAGGGACAGAGTGAAGGGGAGTAGAGATGAGCGAACGTACTCGTCCGAGCTTGATACTCATTCGAGTATTAGCGTGTTCGAGATGCTCGTTACTAGAGGCGAGCACCATGCGATGTTTGAGTTACTTTCACTTTCATCTCTGAGACGTTATCGCGCTTTTCTGGCCAATAGAAAGACAGGGAAGGCATTACAACTTCCCCCTGCGACGTTCAAGCCCTATACCACCCCACTGCAGTGAGTGGCTGGCGAGATCAGGTGTCACCCGAGTATATAGATCGGCCCCTCCCGCGGCTCGCCTCAGATGCGTTCTGACAGAGATCAGGGAAAGTGCTGCTGGTGCCGGAGCTGCTATAGGGAGAGCGTTAGGAGTGATTTTAGGCTTCAAGAACCCCAACGGTCCTTCTTAGGGCCACATCTGACCGTGTGCAGTACTGTTGTATATCGGCCGTGCAGAGCATTGCGTCCGCAGTCTGCAGTCATTGTACAGAGTATAGGGCCAGTACTGGTGAGGCAGGGAAAGAGATATTCAGGCTATATAGGCAGTGGGCTTTTTCCAAAAAATTGGGGAAATATACTATATTTGGGCTGCCTGTGACCGTCTTCAGTTTACTGCGTGTCTGCTGGGGGTAGTAGTCCTAATTAATACGCAGCTAAGCGTTACAGCAGGCTTGCGCAAAATTGTTTCCTGGATCTGCTGTCTCTGTTACATCAGCGCCGTCATCCCGCCAGAGAGAAACAGTATACATAATATTATATGCTGCCTACAGTATCTATCTGCTGGGGGTAGTAGTCCTAATTAATACGCAGCTAAGCGTTACAGCAGGCTTGCGCAAAATTGTTTCCTGGATCTGCTGTCTCTGTTACATCAGTGCCGTCATCCCGCCAGAGGGAAACAGTATACATAATATTATACGCTGCCTACAGTATCTATCTGCTGGGGGTAGTAGTCCTAATTAATACGCAGCTAAGCGTTACAGCAGGCTTGCGCAAAATTGTTTCCTGGATCTGCTGTCTCTGTTACATCAGCGCCGTCATCCCGCCAGAGGGAAACAGTATACATAATATTATACGCTGCCTACAGTATCTATCTGCTGGGGGTAGTAGTCCTAATTAAAACGCAGCTAAGCGTTACAGTAGGCTTGCGCAAAATTGTTTCCTGGATCTGCTGTCTCTGTTACATCACCGCCTTCATCCCAGCAGAGGGAAACAGTATACATAATATTATACGCTGCCTACAGTATCTATCTGCTGGGGGTAGTAGTCCTAATTATTACGCAGCTAAGCGTTACAGCAGGCTTGCGCAAAATTGTTTCCTGGATCTGCTGTCTCTGTTACATCAGCGCCGTCATCCCGCCAGACGGAAACGGTATACATAATATTATACGCTGCCTACAGTATCTATCTGCTGGGGGTAGTAGTCCTAATTAATACGCAGCTAAGCGTTACAGCAGGCTTGCGCAAAATTGTTTCCTGGATCTGCTGTTTCTGTTACATCAGCGCCGTCATCCCGCCAGAGGGAAACAGTATACATAATATTATACGCTGCCTACAGTATCTATCTGCTGGGGGTAGTAGTCCTAATTAATACGTAGCTAAGCGTTACAGCAGGCTTGCGCAAAATTGTTTCCTGGATCTGCTGTCTCTGTTACATCAGCGCCGTCATCCCGCCAGAGGGAAACAGTATACATAATATTATACACTGCCTACAGTATCTATCTGCTGGGGGTAGTAGTCCTAATTAATACGCAGCTAAGCATTACAGCAGGCTTGCGCAAAATTGTTTCCTGGATCTGCTGTCTCTGTTACATCAGCGCCGTCATCCCGCCAGAGAGAAACAGTATACATAATATTATACACTGCCTACAGTATCTATCTGCTGGGGGTAGTAGTCCTAATTAATACGCAGCTAAGCGTTACAGCAGGCTTGCGCAAAATTGTTTCCTGGATCTGCTGTCTCTGTTACATCAGCGCCGTCATCCCGCCAGAGGGAAACAGTATACATAATATTATACGCTGCCTACAGTATCTATCTGCTGGGGGTAGTAGTCCTAATTAATACGCAGCTAAGCGTTACAGCAGGCTTGCGCAAAATTGTTTCCTGGATCTGCTGTCTCTGTTACATCAGCGTCGTCATCCCGCCAGAGGGAAACAGTATACATAATATTATACGCTGCCTACAGTATCTATCTGCTGGGGGTAGTAGTCCTAATTAATACGCAGCTAAGCGTTACAGCAGGCTGGCGCAAAATTGTTTCCTGGATCTGCTGTCTCTGTTACATCAGCGCCGTCATCCCGCCAGAGGGAAACAGTATATATAATATTATACGCTGCCTACAGTATCTATCTGCTGGGGGTAGTAGTCCTAATTAATACGCAGCTAAGCGTTACAGCAGGCTTGCGCAAAATTGTTTCCTGGATCTGTTGTCTCTGTTACATCACCGCCTTCATCCCAGCAGAGGGAAACAGTATACATAATATTATACGCTGCCTACAGTATCTATCTGCTGGGGGTAGTAGTCCTAATTATTACGCAGCTAAGCGTTACAGCAGGCTTGCGCAAAATTGTTTCCTGGATCTGCTGTCTCTGTTACATCAGCGCCGTCATCCCGCCAGAGGGAAACGGTATACATAATATTATACGCTGCCTACAGTATCTATCTGCTGGGGGTAGTAGTCCTAATTAATACGCAGCTAAGCGTTACAGCAGGCTTGCGCAAAATTGTTTCCTGGATCTGCTGTCTCTGTTACATCAGCGCCGTCATCCCGCCAGAGGGAAACAGTATACATAATATTATACGCTGCCTACAGTATCTATCTGCTGGGGGTAGTAGTCCTAATTAATACGCAGCTAAGCGTTACAGCAGGCTTGCGCAAAATTGTTTCCTGGATCTGCTGTCTCTATAACATCAGAGCCGTCATCCCGCCAGAGGGAAACAGTATACATAATATTATACACTGCCTACAGTATCTGTCTGCTGTATCAGCTCAGCATTTTAAAAAAATAGAAGCAAAATACTTAAGGCCTACTACTGGCCTTTGGCCACTTGACTGCTTCTGCGCTGTGAATTCCACTAGCTCAGTCCTACGCACCTACGTCTCACTACAGGCGTGTGCAAAATTGTTTCCTGGCTCTGCTGTGCGTTTCGTAAGGGAAGTCAGCCTCCAACCACAGGCCAATAAGCGGCACATTTAATTACAGCGTTCTGTTTCTGCACTACTGGTAATACAGCATGCTGAGGGGTAGGGGTAGGCCTAGAAGACGTGGACGCGGGCGAGGACGCAGAGGCCCAAGTCAGCGTGTGGGCACAGGCCGAGCTCCTGATCCAGGTGTATCGTAGCCGACTGCTGCGGGATTAGGAGAGAGGCACGTTTCTGGTGTCCCCACATTCATCTCACAATTAATGAGTCCACGCGGTAGACCTTTATTAGAAAATGAGCAGTGTGAGCAGGTCCTGTCGTGGATGGCAGAAAGTGCATCCAGCAATCTATCGACCACCCAGAATTCTGCGCCGTCCACTGCTGCAACTCTGAATCCTCTGGCTACTGCTCCTCCTTCCTCCCAGCCTCCTCACTCCATTACAATGACACATTCTGAGGAGCAGGCAGACTCCCAGGAACTGTTCCCGGGCCCCTGCCCAGAATGGCCAGCAATGGTTCCTCTCCCACCGGAGGAGTTTGTCGTGACCTTTGCCCAACCTTTGGAAAGTTCCCGGGGTCCGGGGGGATGAGGCTGGGGACTTCCGGCAACTGTCTCAAGAGCTTTCAGTGGGTGAGGAGCACGATGACGATGAGACACAGTTGTCTATCACTCAGGTAGTAGTAATTGGAGTAAGTCCGAGGGAGGAGCGCACAGAGGATTCGGAGGAAGAGCAGCAGGACGATGAGGTGACTGACCCCACCTGGTTTGCTACGCCTACTGAGGACAGGTCTTCAGAGGGGGAGGCAAGTGCAGCAGCAGGGAAGGTTGGAAGAGGCAGTGCGGTGGCCAGGGGTAGAGGCAGGGCCAGACCGAATAATCCACCAACTGTTTCCCAAAGCGCCCCCTCGTGCCATGCCACCCTGCAGAGGCCGAGGTGCTCAAAGGTCTGGCAGTTTTTCACTGAGAGTGCAGACAACCGGCGAACTGTGGTGTGCAACCTTTGTCACGCCAAGATCAGCCGGGAGCCACCTCCACCAGCCTCACCACCACCAGCATGCGCAGACATATGATGGCCAAGCACCCCACAAGGTGGGACGAAGGCCGTTCGCCGCCTCCGGTTTGCACCGCTGCCTCTCCCCCTGTGCCCCAACCTGCCACTGAGATCCAACCCCCCTCTAAGGACACAGGCACTACCGTCTCCTGGCCTGCACCCACACCCTCACCTCCGCTGTCCTCGGCCCCATCCACCAATGTCTCTCAGCGCAGCGTCCAGACGTCGCTAGCGCAAGTGTTGGAGCGCAAGCGCAAGTACGCCGCAACGCACCCGCACGCTCAAGCGTTAAACATGCACATAGCCAAATTTATCAGCCTGGAGATGCTGCCATATAGGCTTGTGGAAACGGAGGCTTTCAAAGGTATGATGGCGGTGGCGGCCCCGCGCTACTCAGTTCCCAGTCGCCACTACTTTTCCCGATGTGCCGTCCCAGCCCTGCACGACCACGTCTCCCGCAACATTGTACGCGCCCTCACCAACGCGGTTACTGCCAAGGTCCACTTAACAATGGACACGTGGACAAGCACAGACGGGCAGGGCCACTATATCTCCCTGACGGCACATTGGGTGAATTTAGTGGAGGCTGGGACAGAGTCAGAGCCTGGGACCGCTCACGTCCTACCCACCCCCAGAATTGCGGGCCCCAGCTCAGTGGTGGTATCTGCGGCGGTGTATGCTTCCTCCACTAAACCACCCTCCTCCTCCTCCTACGCAACCTCTGTCTCGCAATCAAGATGTGTCAGCAGCAGCACGTCGCCAGCAGTCGGTGTCGCGCGGCACAGCAGCACAGCGGTGGGCAAGCATCAGCAGGCCGTGCTGAAACTACTCAGCTTAGGAGAGAAGAGGCACACGGCCCACGAACTGCTGCAGGGTCTGACAGAGCAGACCGACCGCTGGCTTGCGCAGCTGAGCCTTCAACCGGCCATGGTCGTGTGTGACAACGGCCGTAACCTGGTGGCGGCTCTGCAGCTCGGCAGCCTCACGCACGTGCCATGCCTGGCCCACGACTTTAATTTGGTGGTTCAGCGCTTTCTGAAAAGCTACCCACGCTTGTCAGACCTGCTCGGAAAGGTGACCCGGGTCAGCGCACATTTCCGCAAGTCCAACACGGACGCTGCCTCCCTGCGGACCCTGCAACATCGGTTTCATCTGCCAGTGCACTGACTGCTGTGCGACGTGCCCACATGGTGGAACTCTACGCTCCACATGTTGGCCAGGCTCTATGAGCAGCGTAGAGCTATAGTGGAATACCAACTCCAACATGGGCGGCGCAGTGGGAGTCAGCCTCCTCAATTCTTTACAGAAGAGTGGGCCTGGTTGGCAGACATCTGCCAGGTCCTTGGAAACTTTGAGGAGTCTACCCAGATGGTGAGCGGCGATGCTACAATCATTAGCGTCACCATTCCTCTGCTATGCCCCTTGAGACGTTCCCTGCAAAGCATAAAGGCAGACGCTTTGCGCTCGGAAACAGAGGCGGGGGAAGACAGTATGTCGCTGGATAGTCAGAGCACACTCCTGTCTATATCTCAGCGCGTTAAGGAGGAGGGGGAGGAGGATGAGGAGGAGGGGGAAGAGACAGCTTGGCCCACTGCTGAGGGTACCCATGCTGCTTGCCTGTCATCCTTTCAGCGTGTATGGCCTGAGGAGGAGGAGGAGGAGGATCCTGAAAGGGATCTTCCTAGTGAGGACAGCCATGTGTTGCGTACAGGTACCCTGGCACACATGGCTGACTTCATGTTAGGATGCCTTTCTCGTGACCCTCGCGTTACATGCATTCTGGCCACTACGGATTACTGGGTGTACACACTGCTCGACCCACGGTATAAGGAGAACCTTTCCACTCTCATACCCGAAGAGGAAAGGGGTTCGAGAGTGATGCTATACCACAGGACCCTGGCAGACAAACTGATGGTAAAATTCCCATCCGACAGCGCTAGTGGCCGAAGGCGCAGTTCCGAGGGCCAGGTAGCAGGGGAGGCGCGGAGATCAGGCAGCATGTACAGCACAGGCAGGGGAACACTCTCTAAGGCCTTTGACAGCTTTCTGGCTCCCCAGCAAGACTGTGTCACCGCTCCCCAATCAAGGCTGAGTCGGCGGGAGCACTGTAAAAGGATGGTGAGGGAGTACGTAGCCAATGGCACGACCGTCCTCCGTGACGCCTCTGCCCCCTACAACTACTGGGTGTCGAAGCTGGACACGTGGCCTGAACTCGTGCTGTATGATCTGGAGGTGCTTGCTTGTCCTGCAGCTAGCGTCTTGTCAGAGAGGGTGTTTAGTGCGGCTGGGGGAATCATCACAGATAAGCGTACCCGCCTGTCAACCGACAGTGCTGACAGGCTTACACTCATCAAGATGAACAAAGCCTGGATTTCCCCAGACTTCTCCTCTCCACCAGCGGACAGCAGCGATACCTAAACAATACGTAGGCTGCACCCGCGGATGGAAGCATTGTTCTCTATCACCAACAAAAACGTGGACCTTTTAGCTTCATCAATCTGTGTATAATATTCATCCTCCTCCTCCTGCTCCTCCTCCTGAAACCTGACGTAATCACGCCGAACGGGCAATTTTTCTTAGGCCCACAAGGCTCAGTCATATAATTTTTGTAAACAATTTTTATACGTTTCAATGCTCATTAAAGCGTTGAAACTTGCACCTGAACCAATTTTTATTTAAACTGGGCTGCCTCCAGGCCTAGTTACAAATTAAGCCACATTAACCAAAGCGATTAATGGGTTTCACCTGCCCTCTTGGTTGGGCATGGGCAATTTTTCTGACGTACATTAGTACTGTTGGTACACCAATTTTTTGGGGCCCTCGCCTACAGTGTAATCCAATTAATTTTTTGCCCACCTGCATTAAAGCCGACGTTACATCAGCTGTGCTGGGCACTGCAATGAGATATACTTATGTACCGCCGGTGGCTTCCTGGCACCCACCCATGCTGTCGGTCCACACGGAGTTGTAACTGCATGTGTCCACTTCTAAAGAACCCCAGTCTGACTGGGGCATGCAGTGTGGGCCGAAGCCCACCTGCATTAAACATGACATTACCTCAGCTGTGCTGGGCACTGCACTGGGATATATTTATGTACCGTCGGTGGGTTCCAGGGAGCCACCCATGCTGTGGGTCCACAAGGAGTTGTAACTGCATGTGTCCACTTCTAAAGAACCCCAGTCTGACTGGGGCATGCAGTGTGGGCCGAAGCCCACCTGCATTAAACATGACATTACCTCAGCTGTGATGGGCAATGCAATGGGATATATTTATGTACCGCCGGTGGCTTCCTGGCACCCACCCATGCTGTCGGTCCACAGGGACTTCACAATAGGGAGTTGTACCTGCCTGTGTCTATGAATTAAAAACCCCGGTCAGGTTGGGGCATGCAGTGTGGGCCGAAGCCCACCTGCATTTAATCTTACGTTAGCTCTGCTGTCCAGGGCACTGCAAGAGATACATTTATGTACAGCCGGTGGGTTCCAGGGAGCCACCCATGCTGTGGGTGCACATGGAATTCCCATTGCGGAGTTGTACCTGCCTGTGACTATTTATAAAAAACCGCGGTCTGACTGGGGCAGGCAGACACCTTGACAGAATGAATAGTGTGTGGCACATAGGTTCCCCATTGCTATGCCCACGTGTGCAGCTCCTGATGGCGGTGGCACAGGATTATATTTCTCATTGCTTCTGTACAGCATTGTGGGCTATCGCCCCGCCCCTTTTAAAGAGGGTCGCTGCCTAGCCGTGCCAACCCTCTGCAGTGTGTGCCTGCGGTTCCTCCTCATGGCAGACGCACTTATAAGTAGACATGAGGGTGGTGTGGCTATGAGGCCAGCGTGTGGCATGAGTGCAGCTGAAGGCTGCGCAGGGACACTTTGGTGTGCGCTGTGGACACTGCGTCGTGTGTGTGTGTGGGGGGGGGGGGGGGTTGGGCAGCATGTAACCCAGGAGAAGTGGCAGCTGAGTGTCATGCAGGCAGTGATTGTGCTTTGTTGGAGGTAGTGTGGTGCTTAGCTAAGGTATGCATTGCTAATGAGGGTTTTTCAGAAGTAAAAGTTGTTGGGAGGGGGGGGCACTCTTGCCGCTATTGTGGCTTAATAGTGGGACCTGGGAACTTGAGATGCAGCCCAACATGTAGCCCCTCGCTTGCCCTATCCGTTGCTGTGTCGTTCCCATCACTTTCTTGAATTGCCCAGATTTTCACAAATGGAAACCTTAGCGAGCATCGGCGAAATACAAAAATGCTCGGGTCAACCATTGACTTCAATGGGGTTCATTACTCGAAACGAACCCTCGAGCATCGCGAAAATTTCGTCCCGAGTAACGAGCACCTGAGCATTTTGGTGCTCGCTCATCTCTAAAGGGGAGCTTTTATGAATATGGTAACAAATGTAGTAGGGTATTAGCCAGGGCTCTTAACCCGAGATCGCCACAAACGTACGTTTTTTCCATTCAATTGCAGGGAGGCAGACAGGAACACCCCAATTCTAAAATAATAGACAGTTTTCACTCTTATTATCATAACTTATACAACTTATCTCCAAACGGAGATATGGGAGGAGGAGTGCAGGGAGAGAGATACATACTTGTTAAACTATGCCCCAAGAGCATCACGGATGCTAAGGGATGCGCTCTGGAAGAGGATTTCTCTCTGTAAGAGGTGACCGATATAATCTGAACCCTAAAAATAGGCAAAAGTCCTGGGCCGGACAGCTTTACACCACGCTTCTTTAAAGTGTGTGGAGACGCGCTAGCCCCTGTGATGTTGGACGCTTTTAATGCCATCGCGCAGGAGTGTCCCTTTCCTCCGCAGGCATTAAAGGCCATCATAACAGTCATACCCAACCCGGGGAAGAACCCCTCCTTATGCGGCAGCTATAGGCCAATTTCCTAACTAAACATTGACACCAAGATTTACTCTGGGATGCTTGTTGCCCTCCTACGGCCATTTATTCCCTCGTGGATAGATAAAGACCAAGTGGGATTTGTTCCCTTTGTGAGGGTATATGTATATATTGCCAAATGTTTTTTATGCTTTTATACCTGTATGCAAGTTCTATTCAAAGCTAAAAGGAGAAAAACTTATATGTCGCCTTACATCAGATTTTCAAAAAGTTTGCAAGGCTGAGAGAGATGTGTCCAGAAATTCAGAGATGATACAGAACCGAACACGAAGGCCGTGTGCTTGGCTGTTTTCCCAGAAGCGCCGTATCTAGATAACGACTGTTCAACTACGTATATAACTTTCACTGTCTCAGCCGGAAATCCGGACTTTACATATATGGTTATGCGGTGAATTTGAGCCAATGAGACCATTAACCATTCCTAGTTATGTGACCAAAGGGTATAAGACCCCATGTAATCTGTAATAAAGTGCGCAGTCATGTCCCCGTGTGAGGAACTATACCAGACCTCCGTGTGTGGTGTCTCTTCTTTACCGCCGGCAGCAGGGCATGGGGGGGGCCTGATTGGTGCTGTACGCAGAAATTTCCCTGACACTGGGAGGGAGGCAGGGGACAATACAACAGTCAAGAGAGCCCCTGTGTCTGTTATCGGTGAATGCTGAGAAAGCATTCGATAGGATGGACTGGGGGTTCCTCGAGGCGACTCTAAAAAACGATTGGCATAGGCCCTAGATTCCTGAGCAAGATCATGGCCTTATATTATAGCCCGACTTCCAAAGTACGAGTCAACGGACAGTTGTCATGCGCGGTACAGATCCACAATGGCACCAGGCAGGGATGTCCCATCTCCCTTTCTTTAGATCTTGGTAATGGAGATATTGGCGAATGCGCTGAGAACGAACGTCAGTATCCGGGGGGTCGTGATCGGACGGACAGAACACAAGGTTGCGCTGTATGCAGACGACCTCCTGATATACGTCACTAATCTCGGAGTAGCACTTCCGTGTATTCTAAAAAAATTTGAGACATTTGGCAAACTGTTTAACTTTAAAGTTAATTTAAACAAGTCTGAAATACTTAGGCCGCCTGCACACAGGCGGAAATCCCGCCGCGGGATTTCCCGCGGGATTTCCGCCACTGAAAGTTTGCATAGGAGTGCATTACAATACGCACTCCTATGCCGACGGCCACGGTTTGGCCGCGCGAAATCTCGCGCGGCAAACAAACCGCGACATGTCCTATTTTTGTGCGGGGCACGTACTCACCCGGCCGCCGGCTCCGGTCTGCGCATGCGCCGGCTGCGCCGCAGCCGGCACATGAAAGAGCCGGGGCCGCCAGGCACGGGTGAGTACGCGCTTGTCCCTGCAGGCTCTCGGGTCGGGTCCCGCGGCGAGAATTCTCGCTGCCGGATCTAACCCGCTCGTGTGCAGGCGGCCTTAATGTTACATTACCTAAGACGGAAGGAGAGTCTTTGCAGTTAGCCTTTCCTTTCCTCTGGAAGGGAGACAAGATCAAATACCTAGGGACTGTGAGCACGGCAAATATTGATGATCTTTTTGAGAGAAATTATAAGCCGCTGTTAACAGCCCTCGAGGCAAATCTTGTCAGGTGGAAGACCCTCCCGCTGTCGTTGTTCGGAAGGATAAACGCAGTTAAAATGCACTCGCTCCCTAAATTCATCTATATTTTCCAAACAGTACCCATAAAACGAACAGGAACGTTCCTATCTCAGATCAGAAGGTCAGTAATGAGGTTCATTTGGGAAGGTCGTAGACCGAGGCAGAATTGGAAAGCCCTTACTGGCCCCAAGGAGATGGGTGTCCCAAATTTTGTGCTGTATTATAAGGCATCTTTGACCAAATGCATACTGGACCTACTGCATTGTGGAGCACGCAAAAGATGGGTGAAGGCAGAACAGGATTCGGCACCATTTGGGGGACTGGGGTGCATTTGGTTACCGGGAAGAGAGAAATACAGGGAATTGGGGTTCTCTCCCTTCCTAGATAACACTGGCCAACAAAATTGTAAAACATTTTTGGTGCCAGAAATGTTACAACTGATTAAGTGTATATTTGGCCTATTATTTACGAATATGCAAACAGTTTCTCTCCATCAGCTATAGTTTCGGCGAATGCACATGGCCAGCCACGCCGTGTCACATCACCAATCTTATTAGTACATTTAGTTTGTCACAACCAGTAGTGAGGAACGGTTGTGTACATTTGTCGCCCAAGGTTTGTGGGGTTTTATAGCTATACAATCGTTGTGTTCAGGAGTGTACCTAAAGGATCAGGGGCCCGGGTGCAAAAGTTTAATTTTCATTATTTGGAATAATAAATTGTTACATAGTCTACTTTGTTTTGTTCCTTGCATCACAATATTGTAGAAAGTAACACTAATTTGTGCGGTATTTGTTTAATTATATCGATCATATGTGTAATATGGAATAGGGTAATAAAATTCAGTAGGTGCCTATATCACAGAAACTAGAGCTGTTAGGGGAAAATGGATGGCATATTTAAAATCAGCACACGAAATATACCTTAGATCCGCTATCAAACGCTCTGCACCAAAATATGTGTTGGCCAGTGAATTTATTGGGAGCCTAGGTCGGTCCTGCCATCAAATCAGGGCTGATATCCACTCCTGGCCCTCTGACTCCTCTTGTGGGCAATCCAGATGCACCAACCTTTTTTCGGGGTACCTCTTTGACGGCACGGATCGCAGACTCAGTCCCCCGGGTCTGGGATGTTTTAATAGGCAGTAGGATAAAGACCTTACAGGAGATTCTATATGGGGGTGACCCCCCCCCCCCCCGACCGGAGCGTGGTATCAATACCTGCAACTATGTCACTATGTGAGATCACTTGGTATTATGCAGCACTTGGGGAAACCAGTAACTGCCTTTGAGAAGACATGTTTGTTGATTCCTGATACACCACTAAAAGTCTCCATCTTATACAGATCACTTCTAGAGACTGAAACAGCGGAGAGAGGGAGGGCACTTGTGCTGGCCTGGGAGAGGGAGTTGGGCTCCAGCTTCTCCGGGGAGTTATGGGAAAAGGCTTGTATCATGACACATAAAATGAACATATCCAGCAAGATGCAGAAACTTAATTACAAGATCCTGATGTGGTAGTATAGGACGCCCATGGGGTTGGCTGGAGTCTACCCTCAGTATCCGGATCTGTGCTGGAGGTGCCTCAGTGAGACGGGGACCTTGCTCCACTTGTGGTGGTCCTGTGCACTAATTCAGCCACTCTGGTAGGAGATGGGAGCGCTGTATATGGCGGTCAGTAAAAATATAATCAACCTCACTCCTGAAATTGCTCTGTTGTCCTTGATCCCAGGCTCGTTGTCTAGCATAAAAGTCTCCTTGTTACGATTCTTTTTACTAGCCATGAGGCAAATCATCTTTAGAAAATGGAAGTCTACGGCACCTCCATCGAAAATGATGTGGCTGGAGGCTCTAGACAACCTAAAATATATGGAGGAGCTATGTGCCAGGGACGAGATGCGATTCACCAAATTTTACGCAATATGGGCGGTGTGGTTACAGTTCCGTCCTTCCCCTGAGCTGAACACCTGGTTAATTAATGGGGCTCTTTTACCCTAAGGTGGCATGATCAGTCCTGTATTATCTGAACCAAAATGCTGCTGTGTGCCTAAACTAAATCCCTGATCTAGCTGAACAGACTTTCCCTTATCCCTTATGCCCTTGTTCCTCGTTCCCTCCCCCCTCTCTTTTTTTTCTCTCTCTTTTTCTGTTGGTTTCAGTTGTTCCTTCCTTCATTTTCTCCAGTCTGTTGAACCTTGAGGGAAAAACTGTACTGTGAACCATAGTATAACCACTGTATAAGATATAATTTAGTCAGACAGAAACAGGATAACATTGATATTTCTTTATTGCAGTCATATGTATACTCTGTTGGTTTGCTGTTGATGATGCAGTACATAAAATACTTTTGAACCATAGAGTACACATACTCCAAGTTTCATAACTTTTCCTTGGTGTAAAAATCATACATATTCAGTGTCAAGACAAATAACACTCACACACACTAACAAGCAGCAAATATATATTACACACACGTTAAGAGGCTAGAACACGCCTCACTTGTAATAATTATAATTTGTTATAATTCATTTATCATTGGTTCATAAAAGTAAACAAAAGCATTAATATTTTAGTTGTCAGCCAGACTTCTCTCAAGTTGATTAGAACTATGAGTAATTGATTTCTCAAAACAAAATGTACAAAAATGTATAAACAAAAAAATTGAGATTTTTCCTGCAGAACAAGTTGTGCTGACACGAGACCACCATTCTGGAGATTTTGTTTGATCAAGGGCTTTCGAATTGTTATTACATATCTGCAAAACTCTTGTTAAAGGAAAATGACAATGATATGACATGGGCAGAGGCATACAAAATAGAAGACTTATACAAAAATGGATTCACTTTTACTGCCTTAACAAATATATAATAGTATAACACCACATTGTGGTTACCCTCAAGTGCTGCCATTATAAATACATGTACCCCTGCAAAAATCAAGCCTGTCTGTCAGCATGTCAACAAAAGAAAAAAAAAACATTATGGCTCTTGGAACAGGACGATGAAAAAAAAAAAAACGAGAAGAAAAGTTTGCTTTTCAAATCTCAAAAGAGAAATAATATAAAAAAAGGCACATCTTTTAGCAGTTCATAGTTGAGGAAAATCAAACTTGCACCTTACTGCAAATCAGTAAATTTGTCAGGCTGCAGGAGACATGTTCCATCTTGTTAAGCACACCCAATATTTAGGAAACTAGAAAGCTTTTGGTAAGATAAAAGAAGTCACATTTTCTTGTGCAATAACATGTGCTTTTATTTTCAAACTGACGCAAGAGCTTTGATAAATTTCCCCCCAAGGCTCTATAGTACTTGCCCTTTCTCTTCTAGCACATAGAATATTACTTTGACTGTAACAGTTTTTCTTCTTTTGCCTTTTACATTAAAATGACTTTAAAACAAAATGGCCACTTCTCTGTGTGAGTTCTTTTTATGTTCAGAATGTGAGAAATCTTTTACCTTACACATCAAATGACTCCACTGCTGTGTGACTTCTCTGATGTCTGACAAGTGACTATTTTTCTTTATATCGTTTCCCACATTCTGAACAAGAAAATGGCTTCTCTCCTGTGTGACGTCTCTGATGTCTGCCAAGTAAGACCCTATCTCCAAAACATTTCTCACATTCTGAACATGCATATCGCTTCTCTTCTGTGTGACTTCTCTGATGTCAGACAATTTGTGATTTCTCTCTAAAACATTACCCACATTCTAAACATGAAAATAGCTTTGCTCCTGTGTGACTTCTTTGATGTCTGACAAGTTCTGGTTTCTCTTTAAAACATTTCCCACATTCTGAACATGAAAATGGCTTCTCTCCTGTGTGAATTTTCTGATGTCTGCCAAGTGAGGATTTATCTCCATAACAATTCCCACATTCTGAACAAGAAAAGGGCTTCTCTCCTGTGTGACGTTTCTGATGTAGGTCAAGGTATGATTTCATTTTAAAACTTTGCCCACATTCTGAACATGAAAATGGGTACTTCTCTGTGTGAGTTCTTTGATGTTCAAAAAGATCCGATTTCTGGGTAAATGATTTCTCACATTCTGAACATGAAAAAGTCTTCTCCCCTTTGTGAGTTCTCAAATGTTTGACAAGTTCTGGCTTGTCTATAAAACATTTCCCACACTCTAAACAGGAAAATGGCTTCTCTCCTGTGTGAGTCCTCAAATGTTTCACAAGTTCTTGTTTGTCTCTAAAGCATTTCACACATTCTGAACATGAAAAGGGCTTCTCTCCTGTGTGAATTCTCTGATGTAGGACAAGGTGCGATTTCAGCCTAAAACATTTCCCACATTCTGAACATAAAAATGGCTTCTCTCCTGTGTGAGTTCTCAAATGTCGAGCAAGTTTTCTTTTCTCTCTAAAACATTTCCAACATTCTGAACATGAAAATGGCTTCTCTCCTGTATGAATTCTCTGATGTTTGACAAGACTTGATTTAATAGAAAAGCATTTCCCACATTCTAAACATGAAAATGGCTTCTCCCCTGTGTGACTTCTCTGATGTCTAGCGAGGGTTGATTTAATAGAAAAGCATTTCCCACATTCTGAACATGAAAATGGCTTCTCCCCTGTGTGAATTCTCCAATGTCCAACAAAATCTATTTTGTCTCTAAAACATTTCCCACATTCTAAACATGGAAATGTCTTCCTTCCTTTGTGAGCTTTTTGAGGTTTTCCACTTTTGTGACTTTTCTTCTGCTTATCAATCTGTGATGAATCAGAAGGCAGGATCTCCATAAGAGGATCAGATGATGGATCTTTGCTGTAAAGCGCTGAGGAGATATCTGGGGTAATGGCAGGTTCTTCATATGTATTTTGTGCGATACCACAATCCTCTGCTTTACAATCTGCATATATCAGACGTCCCTCTGAGCTCCCGATACCGTCATCTGCTAAGAATAAAGCAGATTTTACTATTTATTAGTGAAATAACCTTAAAATTGTTGTAAATATTTTTAACATTTCTATATAAACATTTCATTGCAAATTACAAGTCACGTAGCATTTATTAACTAAGGCAGTGGTGGAAAACACAGATCATAATCTAATAGTAGACCTCACAGTCAGGACCAGTAAATCATGATGTTTGGCCACAGGATGTTCTCTTGCAGTTTTCCCCTTCTGTGGTGAAGCCTCCATCTTCATAGGTTCATGTATCAGTGAACCTGTCACCACTATTCTACTAAATGCTCAGTGGAGAACCATAAAGGTTCTTGTGAGTCAGTGCTATTAGGTGGTGTCCATCTCACACACTCCCTGACACCTACATGCCCCTTATCATTCAAGGTAGAAGTGAGAAGTATTTTTTTATTTTATTTGAATTTAATACAAAATAGGATAAAAGGAAAAACTTTAAATAAATTATTCCAATCAAGTGTGTCAGGAGTGCGCCAGGTGTATTCCAGTGATATATATGCCAATTGGCTAATAATGAGTCTCAATTTACCTGGTGCTCAGTGGGATACCCCTGGATGGGAGAACCCTACTGGCACCTGTTGTCCGGGTCGGCGTGTAGAAAGATCTTTAATCCGTGATCCGTCAGAACGGAGAGATGCAGAAAGGCTCAAGCATTCCGGTGTGGAGCTTGAAAAAACGTGGTTAAGCAAAATAGTTAAAAAAAAGGCTTCCGCGCTCGTATGGATAAGTTCGTAGTATTAAGTCTCTTCGGTATCTCTTTGTAAATCACAATCTTTTTTTATTAGGAACTATGAGCAACGCGTTTTGGCTAGTAAAGCCTTTTTCAAGCTCAAAAATACATACATTAAAACAACACAGGTATATATAACTTACATGCTCCGTGATTTTGCTGCAAGACGATGCCATGATAGTTTGGGGACACTTTGTCTTTCTAGACAAAGTAATAAAGCTTGCTAAAAATTTGGAATGCTATGTGCGTTCCATGCGACGTACGATCACAGAACACTTCCCACAGCGGGATCCCCCTCCCTCTGTGACGTCAGAGAACCACTCATGGCTACCCAAGCTCAGGAGATTAGCATCTGTTGTTAGGACGAGGCGGCAGGCTGGGGGAAAGGAGCATCCCTGCAGAATCCAGGGGGAAGTAGAGCCATCACAACAGAGATCACCACATCTGAGCAGGAAGCTGAATGTGAAAGTCAAAAGACAGGAGAGAGCAGTCCTAACTGTACTGAATGACCCTCTGCTAGGACCTGCAAGGAATTGGGCAAAGGGAACCACTTCCATTGTGGCCACTATATTGCCTAGCATCCTCATGCAAAAGTAGAGCAGATGACAACGATCCTGCCTCAAGGAATGAACTCTGGACTGAAGAGTATGTCTCTTGTCCACTAGGCACAGGACATGAACTGATGAAGTGTGGAACCACATTGCCAAAACAGAATTCATTAAAAAGGAACGAGGCAGGATTTTGCCTTGATGAAACACATGCATCACATGTTTGGCGCCCCTACATCATCCCGCAGGGACTCCTAGGGTTACTGAGTCAGTCACCTAATGTACGCATTGACGTCATCACGCACAGTGTTGAAATGCATTATGCGTTCTATACGAGCATGGGGAAACCTCGCTGTACGACAGGCGTTATGTCATCAGTGGACGCCACCTAGTTGTCGGTCCAAGCAGGGGAGATTGGTGGGTATCTTAATGATTTCTTAAATATGTATATTTACACATTTTAATTGTTTGGGAGTATTGTTGTGCTTGAAAAAGGCTCATTATTGAGCCGAAACGCGTTGCATATCTGAATAAAGCTACCTCTTTGGATTACCAACGGATCCTTTTTATATTGAGAGACCAGAGGTGATTGCCTTCCTAGAAAAAATTCTTGTGGGATAATTCACTGCTCTACTGGATTGGGGGTGCCCTGTGAGGAGGCTCCCCTGTGAAGCAAGTTCTATACTTTCATTTACTGTGCACTATCTGGAGCGTTGGGGAATTTTTGGTTGGTGCTTTACCACAATTCTTTAATATATTCATACATACAGATAATAAAGTCCCCGTGTATTTAGTCCTGTCTATTACCTGGTGATGGGAGCGGCTGGCGGGTCTCCATCATGGCCTCCTTGTACAGATCCTTGTGTCCTTCTAAATACTCCCACTCCTCCATGGAGAAATAGACAGCGACATCCTGACACCTTATAGGAACCTGACAACACAATATACAGTCATTACCCAGAAGCCTCCAGTGCTGTTACTGTATAATGTCCCAGCATTCCCTGCAGCGTCACCTCTCCAGTCAGTAGCTCAATCATCTTGCTGGTGAGTTCTAGAATCTTCTGTACATTGATGTCCTCATGTATCGGGGGGTGAGGTGGGGGCCCCGTGATTGGGCTCAGGTGTCTTCCCCATCCATCACAAACAAGGGCCCGACAGCCATCACTAGAGGTTTTCTTCACTACTGTGTAATCCTGTATATGGGGAGACAGTAATAAATTCTCTTCAGACATTTCCAGAAGCTATCACCTCTCCAGTGACATCATCAGTTATTACTAGAGATGAGCGAACGTACTCGGTAAGGGCGATTTTGCAATCGAGCACCACGATTTTTGAGTACTTCACTACTCGGGTGAAAAGTACTCGGGTGCGCTGTGGGGCGGGGGGTTGCAGAGGGGAGTGGGGGGTAGCAGCGGGGAACAGGGGGGAGCCCTCTCTCTCTCCCTCTCCCCCCCCCCCACTCCCCGCTACAACCCCCCGCTCACCCACAGCGCACCCGAGTACTTTTCACCCGAGTAGTGAAGTACTCGAAAATCGCGGTGCTCGATTGCGAAATCGCCCTTACCGAGTACATTCGCTCATCTCTAGTTATTACCTTAGATAAGAATGATGTAATGTGACATCATCAGAATCCCTCACCTCTCCAGTTACCTCATATATTCCCATTGACAAGAATGATGTAATGTGACATCATTAAAATCTCCCCCCTCTCCAGTCATATTATCTATTACCACAGATAAGAATACTGGTAAGGTGACCTCATCAGAATCTCTCCTCTCTCCAGTTACAACATCTGTTACCACCATAGGTAAAAATGATGTAATGCGACATTATTAGAATGTCTCCCCCCTCCAGCAACATCATCTGTTATTACCATGGATAAGAATGATGTAATCTGACATCATCAGAATTTCTCACCTCTTCAGTAAGCTGGAAGAGTATCTCCAGGGTGAGATTTAATATTCCCGCCGCCATCTTGTTTGTGTCCTTCTCCATCCTTGATCCCTCAGTGTAGGCACCTGAAAAAAAATCTGAACCAATAGTAAAACCGCAAAAATCCCACAGAACAACATACAATTACAGGAGGTATGGAGGAGAAACAGTTGGGGAGATAATAAAGTGTAGATTTTCTTTTCTCTTTACTTGTATGGACTGGAACATGGGATGAATATCTTGTCCGGGCAGTTCCTCCATGTTTTAGGATGTCAGATCTTCCCATGATCACTACATCCAATCACTGGCCACAATCGTGATGTCAGTATATACAACATGTGACCACTGTAGACAATCAATACCATACATGATATACACACTGGAATTACTGCCGCCATCAATCTTCTGAATGCAGTGAATGTATAGAAGGACTGAAGGGAACCAGAGAAGATTCGGTGCTGGATCGGGGGCAGATATAATGGAGGCTTTGTTGTTTTAACAAATTCAGACAACATATATTTTACGGCTGGAGAATCCAATCACATCAGTGCTGTATACAGCAATCCATTCCGGATGTGGCGCACTCCCAATCCCCGGGGCTGACATGTACGTTACCACAGGGGAGGGTCAAGCACCCGGCTTCCATCCAGAGAAATGCAGAATCTGACAACAGCACAGCCTTCATACAAAAGGTGGAATCCTCCCGGTTTAATCATCACATATGAACACATACAACGTTTCAGCTTAAATGAGGTTTTGTAAAGCACCAGCAGCATGTGATGTCATCTCATATATAGTGTCATCAGTTGTCCGATCACAAGTTAAAATACAGAGATGTCATCAGCTTCTAAGGAACAATTATAAAAGTGTGTAGCACATGCAGCGCAGAAGCATACAGTATATATATATATATATATATATATATATATATATATATATATATATATATATTAGTGGGGATATAGCTCGGTAGGCGTGCAGGTTTCTTGATACACAGAGACGGAACCCCAGCAGATGCAGTCCAAATACAGGCGTGCCCTGCGTTTATTTTATACCAGCAACATAAAAAGTCCAACCTTCACTTCAGGCAAACAAATGATAGTCCACAATCCAGATATCAGGTAACCAGGCAATAGTCCAGATATCAGCGCTCAGGTTGCACTTAGCCGTGGCAGCGCACAGCAGGGCTTCTCCCTCCAAGTCGGTCACACAGGCTGCCAGGGTCCAGCAGCCATCTTAGCTCTGTCTTCTCCTCCCAGACACACCTCCGCTAGGTGTTGAGGTGAGGGGCGTCTCCCTGTCCACCTCTGGCCTGTTCAGCCACAACCTGGCCCTCAGCCAGATACTCTCCATCTCTGTGTCTGTGCACCTACTACTTATGTGCACACTTGATGTGGCTCAGCCTCAGCACCTGGACTGACTGAGCTCACCAACACCCTGGAGTGGAGGAGGTGGAATGGACAGCCCCACTACCAACCTGCCATCCATTCCAAAAAACCAGGCCAGGATATTTTAAACAACAGATCTCCAGCAACTGCTTGCTGGAGACCACATTACGCTCCTGGGTTTTTACATCTCCGAGAGCGAGACATGACCTTCCTCCAGTGCCCTTAGTACCTCAGATACCCTCCCCCTCTGCTCGAACCTGTAGGGGCGAACACTTTTACTATTCAAGCAGTGGGTCTGGGACAACGCCTCGGCGTTTCCTTGTAGCTTACCAAACTACAATCAAAATGATCATCCTCTAATTGAGGAGGGGGCTCAAATTCCTCTTTAACTTCTGAAAACTTGTCTGTGGAGTCTACTGCAGTCGAGAACTCCAACCCCATTACAGCATTAGAGCAATCATTGTCCGTAGCATTTGTATCTGACTGCATTATGGCATCAGAGGGGTTAAATGGTTTTGGGAAACCTAGTCTCCTCTGTAAAGTCTGCAATACAAAATGGGGAACATACAAGCAGCATCCGGTCCTATCAGCCACATCACATTTTTCTTCTTCTGGCCCTTCCGGGTCAAAACTCCAGCCTCGGGGGTCTCTTTCTGTTTTCACCTGTCTGACTAGTTCCTTCTTCTTGTCGTCACTCCGCTCCTCACATCCTTGCAGATCTCTGTCAGACTGTGCTCTCACAGCTTGCAAGCTGACTCCCAGGTGCAACTTTGTGGCTTGTAACTTATAGCCAAGTTTCTCTACCTGAGCCCTCACGATCTGTGGGCTGCTCCCCTAGCCGTTCCAATCCTCTTAGAGCGGGCTCTCACTATACACAAAGACAAACGAAACACGAGACACCACCCCTCCCCCCCCCCTACTCCCACCCCCCCAACTTTCCCACTTTGTTCTGTTACCTAATGTACCCGTACCCCAGGTTCGTAGTTAATTGATAGTTTCTGGAGGCATCTCGTACGGGGCAGCCCCCTGTATGGCGATCTTCCTCCCCAAGTGGCTTTTGCTACTTTATTGCTGCTTTCGTCTCTAATCTAAAACGGAATGATTTGCATTTCATGTGATCATTTTACGTTTATGTAATCCTTCTTTACATGCTTCTGGAGACGTTGATCTATATTCTGTCTGTTGATTGTTAAAAACTCAAAATGTCAATAAAAATTTGATTTAAAAAAAAAAAAAAAAAAAAGTTTCTCTACCTGACCCTTCATTTCTTCTATTTGGTGTTCCAAGGCTTTAGTAGACTTTTCTAGTTTAGGTACAGTCTTTTCACCAACATCCTTGGAGCTAACACAGTCCTCCATTTCGGTGCAGAACGACTTGTGGAGACTTTCAAACTGAGCCTCCATTTTGAGGGTCTCTTCTAGCTCAAGAACCTTGTCTCCGTATTCTTTCAGTTCCTCTTGTAGCTCATGCTCCAGCATGGCCTTGCTACGGATTACAGTCTCCACTTTGTTTTTCAATTCATTCAGGTTTACAATTATCATTTTTTCCTCACTTTGTAACAATTCTATTTCTTCTCTTAGTACAGTGTTGTCCTTGGTTAGAACCATTAGCATTCTTCGAAGTTCCTTTATCTCTGACTCTGACTTTTGCGTGGTAGTATCCCGTTCACTGATGAGTTGGTCCTTGGAGCCAGCATGCCTGTGATAGGCTTCTACCATCTGGACCATCTGTTTCTTCACCTTCTGGGTTTGCTTTTTGAGGTCATTATACTCTTGCTGCAGTTCTTCCAAGACTTCTGCCGCCACTTGTGTGACCTTCGGAGCTTCAGTAGTCTCCTTTTGTGAACATAATTTGGTATTCTTTACTACTTGTAACTCTTTCAGATTCTTTAACAAGACCACCTTTTTTCTTTTGTCTGAACTGGGTTTTAGACATCGCTGGTCTCTGAACCCTTCTTTCAGCTGCTTGACAACTTGATTTCCAGCCTTTCATCTTCATGCACAACTTCTCTGAGAACTGCTGAAGCTCTGCTCTTTCTTCTGACACTATTTTCAGGGAGCGCTTTAGTCTCTTTCTTAATATTCTTCAACAGGATCTCCATTTCTTCTACCAGTCGTTGGAACACACCTCTGGGCTTTTCCCGTAACATCCTTTTTATCCTGTCATGGAAGTCATCTGTTATCAAGACTCTTCTGACAACGAGCTTAATAAAGTCACTCTTCTTTGAGCCATATTCATCAAACAGCCCTCGTGGAGCACTGTTAGGAATAAACAAGATGAACTTGAAAGTGACCTCTCCTTCTGCAGTGAAATGGATGTAAGCCATAGGATTGTCACTTTCCTTGGAGAAGGATTTGTAGAAGGCTTGGTATTCATCTTCCTCAACTTCCTTTGATGGCCTCTGCCAGATTGGTTTGATGTCATTCATAGGCTCCCAGTCCCAAAGGGTCTTCTCCCAGTTGGACAGCATCTGACATTGGTAACCAAGCTCCACACTAATGTCTTCTACTTCCTGCTGAAGACTCACTGTAAACTTCTCAAGTTCATCATGGACATCAGTTTGAAGACAAAACAGCGGGTTTATCGCTTCCACGTCTTTAAGGATTTCACCGTCATGCTCTTCATCCGTGAAACAGCATTGGTTCTCATACAGTTTCTCTTCCATCTCTGACATCATTTTCAGGGTGTGTGTTAAAGTTAACACTTCGGTCTCTTTCATACAGACCCTTTCTTCAGCACGCGCACATTCAGTGACATATCTTGCCGACCTGATTTTCTCCTCTGTAAGCTGCTGTTCACATATATGCTGCGTCTTTCTTAGTTTGGACATAAGCTCTTTTTGGAGACCAAGATTCACAGAAGCATCTTCTGACTCTTGCTGAAGATATACTTTAATCTTCTCAAGCTTATCACAGGCAGCTATCTTCTTCTCATACTGCTGCCTTGTAGCTTCTAACTCCTCTTGTATTCCTCTTTTCTGCTCTTCCACAGAATCCAAGCACACAGCACTCTTCTCCAGTCCATATTTTAGGTCAGACACCTCAGCCTGAAGTGTTGCAATCTGCTTTGACAGGTTTCTCTTAGCTTCTGCATCCTCCTCTACTTGCTTGAGGAGCACATTTTTCTCACCTTGCATAGTCTTCAGGTGTGCACTGAGACCAAGCCTCTGCTGCGTCTCTTCTTGCAGTAACTTCTGGAACTCTTCACTCTGAACTTCCAGCTTAACCTGCAGCCTGCTCACCTGCTCAGACAACGCTGTCTGCACACTGTCACTTTCAATTATTTTTATTTGTAGCTCTTGAAGCTGCATCTCTACTGTATTTTTCTTGCATTCATATGCACACTTGTCTTCCAACAACCCCTTCACCTTTTGAGTAAGCTCAAGACACTCACTTTTCAAAGTTTCTTTCACTTTTCCAAGTTGCTTCAACTGCTTGGGCAGTTTCCCAACAACTACAGCCTGACTCCAATCCAGCTCCTGGATTTGGGCTCCATGTATTTCAGCTTTCTCATCCAAGCTCATCTGTAGCTGGGACACCAGTCTCTCAAGCAGCACTTCCTGGTTTTCCTTGTCACCCAGTAAGTCTTTCAAGAACACTGCTTGCTTCTCTGCCTGACGGCACGCAGCTTTCTGTATTTCCAGCTCTTCCTTGAGCTGACTTATCTGGCACTCCAAGTCAACATTTTTCTTTGCTAACAGCATTTTCAACTCTGCAACTTGATTCTGCAAACCTGTAGTTTCATTACGTGATCTGTAGAAGCTCTTTCTAACTCGCAACACGTCATCTCCAACTCTTTGGTTTTCATTTGCAGTTTCTTACAGTCCTGTTCACACTGCACAGCTTGTTCTAATCGTTGGGACAGTTCACTCTTAGCTAGTGCATGAGTTTGCTTAAGGTTCTGGATCTGAGCTTCATATAGCTCTATTTCTTCATCCCTGCTTATCTGTAGCTGGGTCGGCACCTGCTCCTGACGAGCTTCTTGGGCTTTCTTGAAGTCCAGTATACCTCTTAATACCTCTGCTTGCTTTTCTGCAGTCGGTTTTCTCCACCTCCAGCTTTTCTTTGAGCTGTTTTACCTGAACTTCCCATTGAATATTCCTCTTTGCTGACTGTGTCTTCAGCTTTTTACAGTCTTGTTCACACTTATGGGCTTGTTGTCCCAACAAAGCCCTGTGATCAGTTTCAGTCTTTGTAGCTTTGACTGACTCTGTCAGTGCAGCCAACTGCTTTTTTAGGAGGCGATTGGTTTCCTGTTGTTGCAGATTGGCCTGCCCCATCTGTCGCACCAGGTCCTCCATGGCAGCAGTGTTAATTCGCCGGTGTCTACTCACTGCCCGCATCCGAAACACCATATGTGGGGATATAGCTCGGTAGGCGTGCGGGTTTCTTGATACACAGAGACGGAACCCCGGCAGATGCAGTCCAAATACAGACGTGGCCTACGTTTATTTTATACCAGCAACATAAAAAGTCCAACCTTCACTTCAGGCAAACAAATGATAGTCCACAATCCAGATATCAGGTAACCAGGCAATAGTCCAGATATCAGCGCTCAGGTCGCACTTAGCCGTGGCAGCGCACAGCAGGGCTTCTCCCTCCAAGCTGGTCACACAGGCTGCCAGGGTCCAGCAGCCATCTTAGCTCTGTCTTCTCCTCCCAGACACACCTCCGCTAGGTGTTGAGGTGAGGGGTGTCTCCCTGTCCACCTCTGGCCTGTTAAGCCACAACCTGGCCCTCAGCCAGATACTCTCCATCTCTGTGTCTGTGCACCTACTATTTATGTGCACACTTGATGTGGCTCAGCCTCAGCACCTGGGCTGACTAAGCTCGCCCACACCCTGGAGTGGAGGAGGTGGAATGGACGGCCCCACTACCAACCTGCCATCCATTCCAAAAAACCAGGCTCAGATATTTTAAACAACAGATCTCCAGCAACTGCTTGCTGGAGACCACATTACGCTCCTGGGTTTTTACGTCTCCGAGAGCGAGACATGACCTTCCTCCAGTGCCCTTAGTACCTCACAATATATATATACACACACACACACATATACGCACTGTTAAATCCAGCTTTGCCCAAGTTCATTTGGTACAGGAGTTTACATGCTGTTAACACGGGAAATTTTATGAAGTCGTTGTTACTTCAGATGAACCGAGGAATAAACTATGTATACATATAGAGGAGCACTAGATTCTCCTCAGACTGCGTGTATCGATATCCCTCTGCATAATATGCCACCCCTCCAACTCTCCCCTTAAAGGTAACGCCCCTTTTTATTCAAATCTATCCCCAGACTGGGAGGTTACAGCCCCTTCTTAGCGTTAAATGCTCCATCACTGCAGTCCATGGGTGCCCTGAACTTACCGCACCCCACTGTCCCTGCCTACTTGCCTCGACCTGGATAACCCCAGGCGGACAACTGGGCGGCGGTCCCTCACCGAAGGGACAAAGGGACAAAGGGTTTCAACAAGGATTTGTGGAAAACCCTATGCACTTTCCACATGGCTGGCAACTCAAGTTCGTAGGCGAGCGGGTTAATTACACGCGTAATAGCAAAAGGCCCTACAAAGCGCGGCGCAAGCTTTAAGGACGGAACCTTCAGTCTTAGGTTCCTGGAGGACAGATACATCTTCTGACCCACCCTGTAAGGCTCAGAAACTGAGAGGCTCCTCCTACTGCGCAGCTGCATGTGAGACCCCACTACTTCTAGATTCTTTTGCATCTCCTTCCATACCCCCTGCAGCACATCAGTGGCAACCTCAGCTGCAGGACAGGCAGACGGGGTAGGAAGAGAAGTCAGGAAACGGGGAATGAGACCAGAGTCCATAGCCGCAACCACAACCCCAGGTTCCAGGATATTTTCGGGAGGCAGTGACTAACATTCTGGCACCCCAAAACTCCACGAGAGGGCATCAGCCTTGACATTCCCCTTAGGGATGGGCTTGTTTGGAATAAGGTCTATCCCACAATCCCACTCTCTGTGAGGAGGCAGGGTCTCTGACAGGCTTTTGGAAAACACATCCCGGAAGTCAGACAAGAATTCCGGAATGAACGCGGTATCTACTGAGCAGAGAGGAAGGGGAGCATGATGGTTATGGCAGGATGGTCCCCAATGAGTCAGTTCCCGGGTGGTCCAATTGAATTGGGGGTTGTGCAACGCCAACCACGGCATCCCTAGTACCATGTCTACCGACATTTTCTCCATCACCAGGAATGATAGTTCTTCCGAGTGGGAACTCCCCACCGTGAACTGTAACACTGGGGTCCTCCATCGTACCAAGCCCGTAGCAAGAGGGGTAGCATCAATACTAGTAAAACGAATTGGCGTCTTCAGCGCCACAAATTCAGCCATCAGGGGTCTAACTAAACGCATGCTTATCAGGTTAGCGGCTGCTCCGGAATCAATAAACACCTGCCCGTGGCAGGAAAAGTTCCGGAATCTAACCTGACAAGGTACCAGAAGTTTAGGAAGTACCTGTAGTCCTAGGCGATCCTCCCTGCAATCGCCTAGGACTTGGAGTCTTTCCGCCGGTTCAGACTGTGAGCGCTGAAGCTTCAGGGGGCAGGTTATCACCCGATGTCCAGCTTTCCCGCAGTAGAGGCAGAGACGATGCAATAAACGAATCCGGTGTCACTCTTTGGGGTCCAGCGGGTCCACCTCCATTGGCTCGGGAACAGAGACTGGTACGGAAGAAGAGGGAACAGGAAAAACGACCTCCCTAACTCTATGGGCCGGTCTATCTTGCTTCCTAGTCCTGAGCCTCCTATCTGCCTTCACCGCTAGCTCCATAGCCTCTTTTAAGGACCCGGGAACGTGATGGGAAATCAACAGGTCTTTAACCGCGTCTGAGAGGCCCTGCAGAAAAACGTCTTTCAGAGCGCTATCGTTCCATGCTGTATCCCCCGCAGAGCGTCTGAAGTTAGAGCAATAATCCTCCACACAAAGCAACCCCTGAGGCAATGCCAATAGCCGAGAAACAGCCAACCCCATTCGGTCCGGTTCATCAAAGATACCCCCGAGTTCCTGAAAAAAGTAGTCCACCGACTGTAGGCAGGGGGAACCCTCGGGAATGGAAAAAGCCCCGCAGCAGAGACATTATAAGCCCGACCCTCGGGGCCTCCGACCCGGAAGAACGGGGACGCATCCGAAAAAACAAGTGACAAGCTTGTTGGAAAACGAAAAATTTGTTCCTCTCCCCAGAGAACACCTTGGGAAGAGGGAATTTGGGTTCTGGACTGGTTGAGGCATCCGGCCCCTGCGACAACCCCCGCTGCTCCTGGGCCGCCACGCGAGCGGATAAATCCTGGACCACCGGCACCAGGGCTTGCAGCTGGTTCGCGAGGGAGCTGATCGCCTCCATGGAAAAAACAGTTTAAAGGGCCAGTTATTATGTTACGGCACTCTGACCTCCGAGCGCCAGATGGGGTGCCCTGAACTTACCGCACCCCACTGTCCCTGCCTACTTGCCTCGACCTGGCTAACCCCAGGCGGACAACTGGGCGGCGGTCCCTACTCTGGCTAGGGACCTGGCGACTACCTAGAAAGAACTAACTACCGGGGGACAGAGTGCCGACAAGGAAAGGCAGATGGAATGACCAAACAGGAAAAACTGAGCAAGGCAAAGCTAGGAAAGGAAACTGACAAGCAAGCTAGGGAACTGACTGAGCAGAACTGCAGACAGGACTGACTAGTGGCTGACAGAACCAATAACTGGCAGTGAGCTCAGATCACTGCCAGTCTTTTAACTACCAGACTCCGCCCAGGGGCGGAGAGTGGGAGGAGGCAACTCCTCCCACTGCTGCATAAGAAGGATGGAGGAGTGCGGGCGGCACCCTACGGGCGGACACGCCCACGCCGCCACACATCGGCCGCCCCACGCCGCTGGGAGAGCCCCGACCCCAGAGCGCCAGGACGCCGGAGCCGACGCCGGAGCGACGCGCGCCGACCGCGGGACCCCGCGCCGCCCTGCATGGTAACACACAGAGGTCACCGGTAGAGAACGTGGCAAAGGTTTTTTTCCCTCTACCCAGTCCTTTCCCTACCTTTCCTTTACCAGACATTTGTATGTCTTACATTGATAACGGACGGAACTAGGAGGTATTTTTGATGAGCCGGACCAGGCAGGGTTAGCAGTGTCTCACATCATGGCTTTGCATCAGGGGCAGCAGTGTGCTGAAGACTATGGCTCTAAGTTTAGACAGTATGCCGGAGAAACCTCCTGGAACGATGGTGCCCTCAAAGATGTGTTTTTGTTGGGTCTTTCTGATGCTGTCAATGATCTAATTATTTCCCATCCCGCTCCCATAACACTTAAAGAGGCGATGGAATTGGCAGTAAAGGCTGATGACAAGAGATTGAGATTTAGAGAAAAGGAATGTCAGGCCTGTAAAACTATGGAGTCCTGTAGATCTGTTCCCATTTCTCCCATGCCTCCACTGTGGGGAAGCCAGACATCAGGTAGCAACCTGTCCACAGAAGCAACGGCAACATCAGTCTGAACCGGCAGAAAAACTACAGATCCTAGGCAATTATCTGAAGGGTCGTCTAGGATCACAGGTACTCCCTAGGTTGTTGGTGCCTTGTCTGGTTGGCTTCCGGAATTTTATTCGGTCCAGTCAAGCCTATATTGATTCGAGTGCTGCCACCAATCTGTTTAATTTAAACTTTGTCAGACCTCTGATGACCGAATTTTCCATGCTGAAGCCCCCCCATACGCTTCATCGGTATTGATTTGACCCCTCTCTCCGCAGGTGTTGTTAAATGGAGGACTCCCATTCTGCAGTTCACTGTGGGTGTTCTCCATTCTGAGAATCTGTCTTTCCTGGTTATGGAAAAGATGTCTGTTGATGTGATGCTTGGTATGCCCTTGTTGGCACTGCACAACCCCCAATTTGATTGGTCCACCCAGGAATTGACTCATTGGGGGTCATCCTATCATAATCACTTAACAACTATAGCCATGTACTCAGCAGATACTGTGCTTGTGCCTGAGTATTTGTTGGATTTTCAGGACATATTCTCCAAAAAACTGTCTGAGACTTTGCCTCCCCAAAGGGAGTGGGACTGTGGTATTGATCTGATTCCTGACAGTCCCATCCCTAAGGGAGCCATTTACAGTTTGTCAGGGCATGAGCGCGAAGCCCTTAAGTCCTATATCTTGAAGTCTCTGGCCAAACGACATATCCTGCCGTCCAGGTCCCCTGCTGGGGCAGGTCTCTTCTTTGTTGAGAAGAAGGACGGGACATTGAGGCCTTGTGTGGATTATTGGGCCTTGAATAAGATCACAGTGAAGAACCAGTGCTCCTTGCCCCTAATTCCTGACTTGTTGAATCAGGTGGTAGGAGCCCACTGGTTTTAAGGGAGGCTTACAATTTAATTTGCATTCGAGAGGGAGATGAATGAAGGACCGCGTTCAACACCCCGTTAGGACAATTTGAATGTCTGGTCATGCCTTTTCAGACCTTATAACGCCCCCGCTGTGTTTCAGGGTTTTATGAACACGGTCTTCTGCGACTTCCAGGGGGAATTTCTGGTCATATACCTTGATGACATTTTGGTCTATTCTCCAGACTGGGATTCACATGTGCAGCACCTGAGGTTGGTTCTGACCCGTTTGCGCGAGTATCAACTTTTTGTCAAGTTGGAGAAACATTTGGTTCTAAGCATGTATCTTTCCTGGGTTATGTGGTCTCACCCACGGAGATTCAGATGGAGTCTATTAAAATAGCAGCAATCTTCCAATGGGTCAGACCAGACAACCTTAAGGCTCTCCAGCGGTTTTTGGGTTTCGCAAATTTTTACCGCAAATTCATTAAGAATTACTCGGTTATCGCTCAACCCTTGACCGATCTGACTAAGAAGGGGGCCGACTTGGTAAAATGGTCACCTGCAGCCCTAGAGGTCTTTAGTCGTCTAAAAAGAGCATTTACGACTGCCCCGGTGCTAGTACAGCTGGACGCGTGACTACCCTTTTTCATTGAGGTAGATGCTTCTGAGGTGGGGGCAGAAGCTGTATTGTCTCAGGAAGTCAGTGGGAGGTCCGGGTATAGTCCATGTGCGTTCTTTTCGTGGAAGTTTAGTTCAGCAGACCGTAACTACGATGTGGGTAACGGTGAGTTACTGGAGATCAAATGGGCTTTAGAAGAGTGGCGACACCATCTAGAGGGTGCTAGACACCCCATTACCGTGTATACCGATCACATGAATTTGATATATCTCGCTAATGCTAAGAGACTCACAGCTCGTCAAGCCACGTGGGCGTTGTTTTTCGCCAGATTTAATTTCGTTGTGACATATATCCCAGGAGAGAAGAACGTGAAGGCGGACGCCCTGTCATGGAGTTTCGGGGCGCCGGAAATTGAGACTATGACTCCCGAGAATACCTTGGCACCTGGGGTGGTGGTGGCAGCTGTAGAATCTAACTTCCTCCCTTAACTACAGAATGCTCAGCAGGACGCTCCTTCGGGGGTGCCGGAGGGCAGATAGTTTATGCCAGAGACCTTACGTCTCAGAGTCATTAAAGAATCTCACTCGTCGGTTTTCGCAGGTCATCTGACGTTTCAGGGGACCCTGGATCCTTGTTCTAGACACTTCTGGTGGCCAGGCACGTCTCAGGAGATCCACGACTTTGTTAAGGGATGCTCTGTCTGTGCACACAATAAAAGTCATCGGGGGCCTCCAGAGGGTCCTCTGAGACCGTTACCGGTACCTTCTCATCCGTGGTCGCAGTTATCGGTAGATTTTATCACCGATCTACCTGAATCCCAGAAGTTCACCACTATCTTAGTGGTTGTCGATCGGTTCTCAAAGATAGCACATTTTGTGGCGTTAAAGAAGCTACCTTCGGCAAAAGAATTTGCCAAGATTTTTGTAAAATAAATCAGTTGCCTACATGGGGTTCCCCAAAACATTGTATCTGATCGCGGGGTTCAGTTTGTGTTGCAGTTTTGGCGAGCCTTCTGCAGAAAACTGGGAACATCACTTTCCTTCTCGTGAGCGTTCCACCCACATATCCAATGGTCAGATTGAGCGGAAGAACCAGGATTTAGTGCAATATTTACGGTTGTTTGCTGGCGAAAAGGCTCATCAGTGGGCAGAATTTGCACTAAACAACCGCCCTTGTTCCTCCACTGGGGTATCTCCATTCTTTTGTGTATACGGTCAGCATCCTCGCTTCCTTACAGCGATCCCTACCCCATCTGTCTGTCCTGCAGCTGACGTCGCCACAGATACGCTGCAGGGAGTATGGAGAGAGGTACAGAAAAACTTAGAAGCAACGGGGACTCGTATGCAGTTGCGCTGTGGGAGGAGTCTGTCAGTAACAGAACCTTACAGGGTGGGACAGAAGGTATACCTGTCTTATAAAAATCTCAAATTAAAGGTCCCGTCCTTGAAGCTGGCGCAGCGTTACGTGGGGCCCTTTGTCACCTATGAACTGGGTTTGCCAGCTACACGGAGGGTTCACAGGGTGTTCCATAAGTCTTTATTGAAACCTTTTGTCCCTTCAGTAAAGGGATTCCTAGAGGGAAGCAATGACTGCCATATCTCATAACACGATTTTATCTATTTGCAGAGACTGAATATGGCAGAGGAGAGGCTATTCATTCAGATGATATCCGATACAAACATTGAAGTGGATACATTTGATTCTTTCCAGTCTACACCCCATAGACTAACCACAATCTAAGGGTGCTTTAACATGAGATGACCTGTTGGGGGCAGATGCTTAACTAGTGTGGGAGATATCCTATATGTTCACCATTTTGTATGTATTTTCTGTTATCAACTGTGAATATACTGTATTTTGTCTATAATGGTCTGAACTTCTGGAGGAAGGGAACATCACCTCCCCCCCACCTCCACAAGAATTGGAGGAGCTCAAGAACTGGTAAAACCAGTTCTAACTGGCCAAACCTTTTTAGGAGTGCTTTGTCTTGGACAGCAGAGAGGAGAAACAGGATGTTCTTCTCATGAGACCAAATTCAAGAATGAACTGAGTGTGCTCACTGAAGTTCCTCCCAGATGGATGACATCACAAGCTACCTCACAAATACCTCCCTCTGAGAAATGGCCTATCAGCTCACTGTAACTGCTAAATTGCCTGACTTCCTGTGTTGAAACTTATTTAAGTTTTACGAGCGCATAATAAAGGAAGACTCTTTTGGGAACACATGATGTAGGCTTGTGATCTTTGAAAGGCTCTCCAGGCCTGTACACATATTATTTAATTTGGAACACACGGTATATCTATAATAGCGAATTTTGCGCTAACAAATTTGGAGGCACCGCTGGGATACTGAAGATACAGAGATATGAAGATATTTCATCGTTATCCGGACACAAGGGGACTTCGAAGCAGAGACGGACAGATAATGAGCTCAAACAAGGTAATAAGCTATTCTTGTACCTGTCCCATCTCTCCCTCTCTGCTATGATCCGCCCCAGGCCGGGTGAGTTGAAATATGATAAGTCTGTATCAAAAGAACAATCAAGTAGATATACTGTGTGGTTTTTTTTATGAAAGTCTGTGAAGTAATGTGCTGAGTGTAAAGAAGGTGTGAGCTATGGGGGTTTATATTGTCTCTGTAGTCGTGAATGGTGTGAACAGACTGTGCAGGTTAATAAGGAACAAAGAATGTGAAGTATAACTTGTTAAAAGAAAGCAAAAAGGAAAGTTGATATAAGCAAAGTTAGCTCAAGGGTTAAAAACAGTAGTGTCCATGTGGTCAGAGAGTTTCCATTGTGTAACATGTGGCTGAAGAGGTCTCCCTTTGTTATGTGGGGGGGGAGGGGTGCACATGGAGTGCTTGCATTTGCCATGTTGGCATACATCAACTCAAAGGATTTTGGCTTGGAGTAATTGATACCAGACAGCAGAGAGGCCTGTCTGATGGAAGAGTGAGCCGGCCGAGATACCTATCCAATTGTAGTGGGCCCAACGAATTTTTTGAGGACTAGTGCCAAAAGTAAAAGTTTGTGCTACGAGTTGTGGGATGAGAGAATCTCAATAATAATAGGATTTTTCTAATTACGACATAAAAGAGCAGGGTCGAAACTGTAAGTGCTTATTAGTGAGATAAGCCAAACCTGCGTCGTGAGTTGTGGGGAAAAATCAAAGACTCGCAAGCAAATTCAATGAAATGATGTTTGTAAACGTAACTGGACACACAAAAATGGGAAAGGAAAAAACAAGTCAATGAGTTAAGGAAAGGTAGAAGGTTTAACAATGAACGGTGATGATGGCTGCTATCTGGAGTGGTGAATATAAGCATGCGGGTGGAAATGGGCATAAGTTGTATTATGTTTGTCATTGGATAGCCTATTCTGAACAAAATATGTAAAAACCGCGGTACATAAGAGTTTTCTTATATATATATACTTTGTTCAATATGGGAAGTCCTATGTACAGTAAATACAATCCCAGTTTCTACTTCACATGAGATACTTATCAGTCTGTGTATGAGTGAGTGAAAACCCCAGTGAGTGTGAATTTGTGTGTATAAATTGAAGGGCCCGTATGAGAGTTAGATTGTGTTATATGGTGTGTACTGTCCGGTGGCTAGAAATGAAATGAGGCAAGAAAGACCAAACGCTGAGCCAGACCACAGGGGGTGGAGCTAGGTGATGTAAGGAGATGGGAGGGAAGAACAATAGGAAGAGGTCCTGCTCCACCCTCCACACAGACCAGCCTAGGGGAGAAGTGTGTCTCCATTTAAGTGGATGTTGGTATATATATGTATATTGTGGTAATGTATAGAGGGAAGGTCACTCTTAGACTCCATGTTAAGTCTCTCACTTGAACAAATGTAGGTGGCCAAAGGAGGGGCATCTAATTTATTTCTGAGGGTAGTTGTGTGAGATAATAGTCCAGGGTTACCACAGTATATTTATATATATATATACATATAGGTTCTTTGAGTATGGGGAGAATTTAAAAATATTGAGTTGTGTTAATTTGAATATTAGAAAATTGAGATACGAAAATGAGATAGTTGTGTACTTGAGACACCTGATAAGTACTTTAGTCAAATTAATAACAAAAGTTCTATTTTATAATGTATCTCATTTTCAATTAACAACAGTATTTTACATGAAAATAGTTACATTTGAAAAATAAGTACATTTTTAATGATAGAATTTGAGTATATCCCAAATGGTATCAGGGATACGAGTCCCTTAGTAAACCAGTAGTTAACCATCATTGGTGCAGTTGTCATGGTTGCAGATTGTAATAACAATATTTCCTCTCCTGTTTGCAGTATGTTTTCGTACAGGTACCAGAGATTTTGTGGGGCCCCTAATGTCATGCTTTCTCAAGGGGTCATAAAATACTGTATAGAGTGCAAACTAAACATCTTTCAGCTTCCAGACTAACTATGTATGAGACTGCCCTGCTAGCACCCTCACATATCGCAATCAAGTGGGGTATAGTTCCAAATGCCGTTTCATGTCTTTTACTGAATTCAGAAGGTTGAGAGGAGGGGCAACAGGCGCAGACCATGACATTAAATAGCAAGCACATGATTGTATGATTGTTGGAAGATTAATGCAGAAGAAAGAGAAACTAGGGGTCCTAACAATAATGTTGTAACTGCCATGATTAATGTAAATCTTGAGTTTTACCCATAGATGGTTCCAAATATCGACGAAATGGACAAGTAAAACAGGCTATGCAGTGGTAACCGACAGATAGAGGTAATTGTACAAAAACCACTCTTTCCCTCCTGAGACACTCAGTTACTCAGGGGATAGAGGTGATGGCGCTCACTGAAATATGTAAGCTGGCTGCAGGTAAGACTGTTTGTGTCTGCACCGACTTAAGCTACACATTGGGAATCGTACACGATTTCACATCCTTTGTGGCACAGTGGAAGTTTCACGGGGTCCTTGAGTAAGCCAATCCAGAACGCAGAAGTAGTGTCTTTGTTCTACAAGGTTTTAGCTCTTTCCGCACAGGTGACTTATCATCAGAGTCCAGGCTTATGCCACAGAGACAACCACTGAGGCTGGAAGGAACCAGAGAGCAGGCACCGCAGTAGCCTGACTTCCCTTGAATGAGGTAACGGCTGGTAACCTGCTTGCACCTGAAACAGGTGTAGATATTTCTCTGTTGCTTGAATTACAGGAACAGGCCTCAAAAGAAGAAAAAGGAGGAGTGGAAAAGCGAGCGGAATGCTACTGGGGTCTGGCAGAAAGGTAAATGCCTGTGCCTCCCCTGCACGCTGTACTCCATGATGTCACACCTGATCCCTGAGCTAACCCATCCATCCAAGGAGGTAACGTGTGGTATGGTGTCTTCTGCTTGGCTTACCCCAGGGTTCAACACTGCTGCAATAGGGTTTGTACAGGGATGCATAATATGCGCCCGTTACAATCCAGGCCAATTGGTCAAGGTACCTTCTCGGTGCAAGCCAGACTATCTGTATCAGTGACTGCAGAATGATAGCATACAGCTACCACAGGTAGGTGTTTGGAGTTGTTGGTTTGCATGTTAGTTGGAGCCGTGGCTTGAGAAATTAAAAAAAAAAAAATAATAATAATTTTAACACGCTAAGAATATGACCAAAGAATATGTTTTATGAAAGTAATTTTGAATATTTGGGTACACCAGAAGTCATAGTAAATAATAAAGGCAAAACATTTTATTAGTCATCTACTTGGTTAGAACCACGCCTAAATATAAGGCTAAGTTGAGTCCCTCTGAAGGTTTTGTTTGGTAATGCTGCTGTAATAGGCCTACACTTATTCCAGGCCAAAAAGGAGGGCCTTACCTCCCATGTGAGTGCCTTATATCAGGAGTTATATCAACTGTCACTCATAAATGTGTATTCTCCGTGTTTCCAGATCAAAATGCAAAGAATCCTTTCAAGTGCTGTTAACCACTACAACCTCAGTGAAACTTCAAGAAAAGCTAATTTGGGTTCATGTCAGACATTGAATAAAGATAATCAAGGAAGGAGACAAATGTGGCCCATAATCCTTTGTTATATGTAGGACCCCTGCGGTCATTGGGCTGTCATTTCTCTTCTTCCTCATAATGGGATGTGGTAAATATGTAACTACCACTGATGATGATATTGATAAATCTAAGATTATTGTATTGTAAACTTGATTGATTTGCAATGTTTGATATTATATTGTTTGTTTACATAGTAAGAATTCTTGAGTTTTATGTCTACTGTATGTAGAAGGTATTTGTGCCGTAATGTAGGAAGATTAGTAATATTAAAAATATTCATTTGCTACAGCAGAAAACTTATCAAGTCTCTCTGGGCAGAGATTGTTGGATGGATAAATTTGAACTACAGATTTTTGTTTTGAAGGGGTGAAGAAAAGCACACAAGACCCCAGATTGTGATTTTGTTTTTGTTTTGTTTGATTTGCCATGGACTGAATTATTTTGGATCAAGTTTATTTGGGACTGAGAAAATTTATGAACTCATTTATTTCCACCAGGACATTGGGACTTTCTAAGTGTGATTTGAAATGTAATCTTCTCTAAGTGCATGCTGCACCTATCCACACGCTATGACTATTCAACTGAGCCTGAAGAACTGACAAGTGTGCCTGACTGCTGCTAAATTGCCACTGGGGTGATCCTCATACTCTGCACAATAACCGCCAGCAGATGACGTCAAAGGAGGGTGAAGCATCACCGCTTCTCCCTGAAGACCTTGGGCAACAAAATGCTGTACAGAGGCAGCTGCTACATTGGAATAAAGGGGCTCTATAGTCAGCTGTGGATACTTCTGGGTATGGAGAAGATTGTTTGATACCAATGTAATGGGCGGGACAGATTCCTACTTAGGGTCTGTTCTTTGGCTAACCAGGGAAAGCAGTGAGGGCACAATAATCCCCCTGCTTCCCTGCATCGGAGATCCTATAGGTTTAGGATCTAAAGAAGATCAAGAGAAGAAGAAACAATTTTACAGGAAGAGACATTTGTATTCAACATCTAACGGTTTTTGAATTTTTTGTTTTTCGTTATTTTCTCGAGCCCAGATTTGACAAGATTGGTTTTATGTTGATAGCAAATGGATATATATAGGGAACAGGTATTTGGTTGTTTATGTAATATATTTCAGAAGTTGATTAATAGAACTTGAAGATCAAACCATGATATGTCAAAGTACATATTCCAACCCTAAATTGTATGCTAATTTTATGTATCTTGATGAAATAGTTGTATGATGGCTACAAATAGCCAAAGGGTGGATTGTGGAGCAAATATAATTGGCTATTTGTAGCCCTCCATTTTGTCCTTCATCCTCCATTTTGTATTTTCCTTTATTCTCCATTTTGTATCTTACATACGAATAGCTATGAACATTCATGTGGCCTTCAAACCTGTTTGGTGTAGGAAGCTTTGATGTAACTGTGAAATGTGACAGAACAATGCTAACTGCATTAACTACAGTTCCATTTGTATAGGTTTGTTTGAGCTCTGTCCATATACATTGTATGGCCAGGAATCTGTTGAGTCTTGTTAATCCTGTGATACCATCAGCATTGTCTAGGGAATTGAGTTGTTGATTCTGAACCTTTGATCAATGAAACTGGCTCCTTCAGATGGTGGGGGGTCTCAGACTGATAACATCTTGGTTTGCAAAGCTTGGAGAATATGGCCTATGACTCAGCAAGTTATACTAGTATAAAGGACAGGAGACGATCTAGGGAGTAGGGGGAATGAAGGAGTAGAAGCTTTTGGAATGAAGGAGTAGTAGCTTTTTGAATCTAGGAGGAGAAGCTCTTGGAATCTTTGATGGAAGGATGAGAAGCTCTGGGTAGTCCGGACACTTCAATACCAGATCAGGATGTCATCGGTTGAACCCCTAGAAGTGAGGGAACCTTTGGTGATGGTAATATGTGATCTGTAACCTTTTAGGTAATAATGTAACTTGCTATCTTTATACTTTCTGATGTAACATCTGCAACCTTTATGTTTTGTACATAGCTATTATCACTTGTATATAGACATTATCCTTTGTGTATAGACCCAATAGTTGACAAACGTAGGACAATTAGTCACCACTATGCTCAATTATCATTTGGTTTTAATAAATTCTTATTGTTAAACCTTTTTATAGTGTCTTACTCTCTTTAAAGCGTAATATGAACTAAGTCTTGCTCCTTGCAGCAATACATAAATGGCGCTGTGAACAGGATTACGCAGAGAGTAATATACTAGTTTGTTTTAAAAGGAAAATTGTGATAAACTCATATTTGAAGAATTTCTTGTGATAATCTGGCATAGTGTGAAAATGTCGCTGTTTAAGAAAATCCGCAATAGTACAAAAAAAAAATGTCAATAGATACAATAAGGTAGCAGTAAGTGTACCAATGTTTCAGCCATATTGTGTAATCAGACCAATGTTAACATGTAACAAACAATATAACCTGAGATCACACTTGGAAAGCCAGTCACATTCAACATGTTGTATGTCATTTAAACAATGAACAAGGTGGCTTATGCAGAAAACGTGAAATAAAGATCAATCTTTCAGGAGCCATCTACCTAGAATACCGTTGGGAAACTGTAACGTGTTGTGAGGTATTTTCCTTATCCTGGATATCACCCAGCAGTAGGCAGGGATAAGGAAGGTGACAGCTAGGGTTCCCTGTAGGCGGTAGGGAAAGGCCCGAGAACACAAATAGGAAGAAAAAAAAACATCCAGGAGAATGAAAATACGCACAACAAAGGAGGGAATTGTGGGAGATATCCTATATGTTCACCATTTTGTATGTATTTTCTGTTATCAACTGTGAATATACTGTATTTTGTCTATAATGGTCTGAACTTCTGGAGGAAGGGAACATCACCTCCCCCCCACCTCCACAAGAATTGGAGGAGCTCAAGAACTGGTAAAACCAGTTCTAACTGGCCAAACCTTTTTAGGAGTGCTTTGTCTTGGACAGCAGAGAGGAGAAACAGGATGTTCTTCTCATGAGACCAAATTCAAGAATGAACTGAGCGTGCTCACTGAAGTTCCTCCCAGATGGATGACATCACAAGCTACCTCACAAATACCTCCCTCTGAGAAATGGCCTATCAGCTCACTGTAACTGCTAAATTGCCTGACTTCCTGTGTTGAAACTTATTTAAGTTTTACGAGCGCATAATAAAGGAAGACTCTTTTGGGAACACATGATGTAGGCTTGTGATCTTTGAAAGGCTCTCCAGGCCTGTACACATATTATTTAATTTGGAACACACGGTATATCTATAATAGCGAATTTTGCGCTAACACTAGTCATCCCAGCGATGATTGTTCCTCTGTTGTTACACAAGAATGATCCGCACTAGTGAATGGAGGCGGAGCGGGTCGGGGATCATTTGCCTCTACTCACAGTAAACAGGCAGTAGTTCATACATGAATGACTGCCTGTTCACATGGGCCCATTGTCGTTCAGTTTTTATGCACACATAAATTGAAGAACAAATGATAAGAGAACGAATTACAGTTCATTGTTCCGTCGGGGCGTGCGCCTGCACTGTAGTATGATCGCGGAAATCTATTCATCGTCCCATGTAAATGGGCCATTAGTTATTAATCCCCTATTGTTCTACCACAGTTCTCCTCTCCTGGGGTAATCAGGAGGTACAGAGACGAGGTAGTGACAAAGAAAGTAGGCAAATGCTAATGGTGCATCTGCTCAGCAAAGGGGAATAATTGGATGAACGTTGCATTCTAGAGTAGAGCAAGAAACCAATGAATATTACCGAACCCGGTAGAGAATGTGTGACTGCAGTAATATCATACTTCCATAACAGGCAGGATAAGTGACTACAAGACTATCAGCTTCCAAACACCAGATATTAATATAAAGTCTACAGATACTGAAAATAACCGACATGAACAGCCGTTTGGGTGGTTTTTGCTCTTGCTATGGCATTTCTAGCTGCAGCAGAGCCGACCATTGCCAGTGTCAGATATCTACTGCCACTAACAGGCTTACAGGATGAACCAGCTGGGAGGACGGGGCCCGGACTGCAGGATCTGTCATCCCCAATAATCCCACAGACCACAGAATAACATCTGCAGCCGCTGACTGAGGAGAATCTGTGACTTCTCTCTGCTGTATTTAGTGGTTACTACTCACCTGGGCGGTTACCTGTAGGAATCTCCTCTTTACACCGCTGATCGCCCCTCACATTTGTCTCTGTAGTATTAATATCGGTCAGATCTTCATCCTGATATAAAAGCTGTGAGACAAATATTGTAAAAGTCAGCAGACGGTTGGAGAAGTCGTGTGGAAGGTTTTATGACATAATGACCTGACAGAAGTAGTTATCTGAGCCACATGGCTGCAGATCTACAGGCTGGACATATATATTAGATGGCGGCTCAATGACCCCTCAGGAACCTCATACACATGTATATCCGGCATGGCTAGACACGCTGCATGTTGTCTCAGCGGAGGAGATCAGCGTCTACCAGACACATCTGCTGTTTGTCTCGGAGGACATAAAGGAGCAGATAGATATAAATCCAACCTGTTGGCTCCTTATTCCCACCAGCAGTCTCCACCGCCAGAAAACTGGGAGAAGATCCAGACAACATGTAATGTCTCTGGTCAGCGGTAATCCTGCCATCTCCACCGGCCTCATCACACAAGTAGAAAAATAATGTTTATTTATATAGCGCCAACATATTCCACAGCGCTTACAAAATAGGGGGAACAGAAACAAAACCACTATTACATATAGTAATCGATTGATGCAGACAGTGGGCTGACGGTCCTGCTCCAACAAGCTTACACACTACAGATAATGGGGTGAAACAGAAGGTAAAGGGCCTGGAGATGTGCACGGTATGGCGAGGTGGAGAGTGAGGGATACTATACACATAGACAATGATCAGACATAAGCCGTAGGGGGGTTGAATTGGTAGGACTGCAGGGGGCAGTTGATTACAGCTAGCAGGGATTGCAATCAGTAGGATAGGGAATGTGTTATCAGTCAGAGTACAGTGGGGTTTGGTTTAGGGAATATGGTATGCCTCCCTGAAGAGGTGCGTTTTTAAAGCAAGCCTGAAATTTAGTGTGTCGGGAATTCCACAGATAGTTTTGGGTAATGCATTCCAGAGGGCTGGTGCTGCTCTGGAGAAGTATTGGAGGCGGGCATGAGAGGTAAAAATTGAAGGAGGCTTAATCTGCTTTTGTTAGTGGAGCAGAGGTTGCGGGCTGGGTGGTGGATTAAGATGAGGGAGGCAATGTAGGGCGACGCGGTGCTGTGGAGGGCTTTGAAGTTGAAGGTAGAGAGTTTGAATTGAATTCTATATTTGACCGTCAGCCAGTGCAGTGACAGACACAGGGCAGAGGTGTCCGAGCAGCGGCTGGACAGAAAGAGGAGTCTGGCTGCAGCATTCAAGATAGATTAAAGGAGGGGGGGGTTTGGCACGAGGAAAGCTATTCAGAAGTGAGTTGCAATAATCGAGCCGAGAGTTGATGAGGCCAACAGTGAGCATTTTTAGTGTGCCCACAGTAAGAAAAAGGCGGATTATTACAATGTTCTGGAGGTGCAAGTGACATGTTCAGGCCAGAGATTGAATGTGGGGGGGTAAAGGAGAGATCGGAGTTGAATATAACCCCTAGACAGCGGGCATGCTGGGAGTTATGGTTGTGCCACACACTGAGATGGCGATGTCAGGATGAGGTCGGTTAGTAGAGGGCGGAAACACCAGTAGGTCAGTTTTTGAGAGGTTCAGTTTTAGAGAAAGAGAAGTCATCGTATTAGAGACAGCAGACAGACAGTCGTGGTATTCTGAAAGAGTAGTGCTAAGATGTCACAGGAAGAGGTGTATAGCTGGGTGTCACCAGCATACAGATGGTACTGAAAGCCAAAACTCTTGGGACTGTGTAGATGGAGAAGAGGAGGGGGCCGAGGACCGAGCCCTGCAGGACCCCAACAGCAAGGGGAGGAGGAGGAGAGGTAGAGCCAGCAAAGGAGATGCTAAATGGGCAGTCAGATAGGTAGGAGGAGAACCAGGAGAGACCAGTGTCCTTTAGTCCAACAGAACAAAGCATAGTTAGGAGGAGTTTGTGGTCAATGGTGTTAAATGCTGCGGAGAGGTCAAAGAGGATCAGTAGGAAGTAGTCACCCCTCAATGTAGCTGTCAGGAGGTAATTTGACAGGTCAGTTTCTGTCGAGTGTATAGGGCGGAAGCTGGACTGTAGGGGGTCAATAATAGAGTTATCAGAGCAACAGTTTATAAGGCAGGAGTAAACCAAGAGTTCTAACACTTTGGAAATGAAGGTAAGATTTGAGATGGGTCGGTAGTTGGCAGCATCAGTCAGGTCAAGAGTCGGTTATTTTAGCAGTGAGAATATGACAATGTTTGAATGAGAAGGGCGGAAATTCCAGAAGCCAGAGAGAGGTTGAATACAGTGGTGAGGTGAGAGATGAAAACCAGGGAGAGGGATCGGAGGAGGTGTGAGGGGAGAGGGTTACTAGTGCAGGTGGTGGGGCGAGCTGAGGGCAGCAAACTGGAAACATATAATAAGACTGAAGACAAGAGATTCGAAGCCTTCTACAGATCAGAGGGACATCTGCATCTACCTGATGGTCCTGTGGAAGAAGAGAACAGGGACATCTCTCTGGTGGGCTTCTCTTACTGGATGGAACTGGAGGAAACACAGACAGACACTGAAGTCATTCTTTACATACAGATAATAATGTCCCCGTGTATTTAGTCCTGTCTATTACCTGGTGATAGGAGCGGCTGGGGGGTCTCCATCATGGCCTCCTTGTACAGATCCTTGTGTCCTTCTAAATACTCCCACTCCTCCATGGAGAAATAGACAGCAACATCCTGACACCTTATAGAAACCTGACAACACAATATACAGTCATCACCCAGAAGCCTCCAGTGCTGTTACTGTATAATGTCCCAGCATTCCCTGCAGTGTCACCTCTCCAGTCAGCAGCTCAATCATCTCATTGGTGAGTTCTAGAATCTTCTGTACATTGATGCCCTCATGTATCAGGGGGTGAGGTGGGGGTCCCGAGATTGGGCTCAGGGGTCTCCCCCATCCATCACACAGAGGGGCCCAACAGCCATCACTAGAGGTCTTCTTCACTACTGTGTAATCCTGTATATGGGGAGACAGTAATAAATATCACTACAGACATTTCCAGAGTCCATCACCTCCCCAGTGACATCATCTGTTATTACCACAGATGATAATGATGTAATGTGACATCATCAGAATCTCTCACCTCTCCAGTAAGCTGGAAGATTATCTCTCGGGTGAGAGTTAACGAACTCTCTGCCATCTTGTTCGCGTCTTCCTTCATCCTCGATGGGTCATTCAAAAAACTCTGCTGCATATTTGATACTAAAAGAGGCTCGTGTATATTGAAGAGATCTGAGACAAAAAAAGATGAACCAAAGTGAGAGCTACAGAAATGTAAAATAACTTAAGATAACGAAAAACCGTGAGACCAGCCTGCACCATAATAGTATGTACCGCTCCACCCTGTGCCATAATAATAGTATACACAGCTCGACCCTACGCAGTAATAGTATGTACCGCTACACTATGCACTATAATAGTATGTACCCCTCCACCCTGCCCCATAATAGTATGTACCGCTCCACCCTGCACTATAATAGTATGTACCGCTCCACCCTGCCCCATAATAGTATGTACCGCTCCACCCTGCACTATAATAGTATGTACCGCTCCATCCTGCCCCATAATAGTATGTACCCCTCCACCCTGCCCCATAATAGTATGTACCGCTCCACCCTGCACTATAATAGTATGTACCGCTCCACACTGCCCCATAATAGTATGTACCGCTCCACCCTGCACTATAATAGTATGTACCCCTCCACCCTGCCCCATAATAGTGTGTACCCCTCCACCCTGCACCATAATAGTGTGTACCACTCCACCCTGCACCATAATACTATGTACCCCTCCACCCTGCGCCATAATAGTATGTACCGCTCTACCCTGCGCCATAATAGTATGTACGGCTCCACCCTGCGCCGTAATAGTATGTACGGCTCCACCCTGCGACGTAATAGTATGTACCGCTCCACCATGCACTATAATAGTATGTACCCCTCCATCCTGCACCATAATAGTATGTACCCCTCCACCCTGCACCATAATAGTATGTACCCCTCCACCCTGCACCATAATAGTATGTACCCCTCCACCCTGCACCATAATAGTATGTACCGCTCCACCCTGCCCCATAATAGTATGTACCGCTCCACCCTACCCCATAATAGTATGTACCGCTCCACCCTGCCCCATAATAGTATGTACCGCTCCACCCTGCCCCATAATAGTATGTACCGCTCCACCCTGCCCCATAATAGTATATACCGCTCCACCCTGCCCCATAATAGTATGTACCCCTCCACCCTGCCCCATAATAGTATGTACCCCTCCACCCTGCCCCATAATAGTATGTACCGCTCCAACCTGCACCATAATAGTATGTACCGCTCCACCCTGCCCCATAATAGTATGTACCGCTCCACCCTGCACCATAATAGTATGTACCGCTGCACCTTGCCCCATAATAGTATGTCCCGCTCCACCCTGCCCCATAATAGAATCTACCGCTCCACCCTGCACCCTAATAGCATGCACTACTCCACCCTGCACCATAATAGTATGTACCGCTCGACCCTGCCCCATAATAGTATGTACCGCTCGACCCTGCCCCATAATAGTATGTACCGCTCCACCCTGCACCATAATAGTATATACCGCTCGACCCTGCCCCATAATAGTATGTACCCCTCCCCCCTGCCCCATAATAGTATGTACCCCTCCACCCTGCCCCATAATAGTATGTACCCCTCCACCCTGCCCCATAATAGTATGTACGGCTCCCCATGCCCCATAATAGTATGTACCGCTCCACCCTGCCCTATAATAGTATGTACCGCTCCACCCTTCACCATAATAGTATGTACCACTCCACCCTGCCCCATAATAGTATGTACCCCTCCACCCTGCCCCATAATAGTATGTACCGCTCCACCCTTCACCATAATAGTATGTACCGCTCCCCCCTGCACCATAATAGTATGTTCCGCTCCACCCTGCCCCATAATAGTATGTACCACTCCACCCTGCCCCATAATAGTATGTACCGCTCCACCCTGCCCCATAATAGTATGTACCGTTCCACCCTGCCCCATAATAGTATGTACCCCTCCACCCTGCCCCATAATAGTATGTACCCCTCCACCCTGCCCCATAATAGTATGTACCCCTCCACCCTGCGCCATAATAGTATGTACCGCTCCACCCTGCGCCATAATAGTATGTATCGCTCTAGCCTGTGCCATAATAGTATGTACCGCTCCACCCTGCGCCATAATAGTATGTACCGCTCCACCCTGCGCCATAATAGTATGTACCGCTCCACTCTGTCCCATAATAGTATGTACCGCTCCACCCTGCCCCATAATAGTATGTACCGCTCCACCCTGCCCCATAATAGTATGTACCGCCCCACTCTGCACCATAATAGTATGTACCGCTCGACCCTGCCCCATAATAGTATGTACCGCTCGACCCTGCCCCACAATAGTATATACCGCTCGACCCTGCCCCACAATAGTATGTACCACTCCACCCTGCCCTATAATAGTATGTAATGCTTCACTCTGCCCCATAATAGTATGTACCGCTCCACCCTGTCCCATAATAGTATGTACCGCTCCACCCTGCGCCATAATAGTATGTACCGCTCCACCCTGCCCCATAATAGTATGTACCGCTCCACCCTGCCCCATAATAGTATGTACCGCTCCACCCTGCCCCATAATAGTATGTAACGCTCCACCCTGCCCCATAATAGTATGTACAGCTCCACCCTGCCCCATAATAGTATGTACCGCTCCACCCTGCCCCATAATAGTATGTACTGCTTCACTCTGCACCATAATAGTATGTACCGCTCCACCCTGCCCCATAATAGTATGTACCGCACCACTCTGCACCATAATAGTATGTACCGCTCGACCCTGCCCCATAATAGTATGTACCGCTTCACTCTGCACCATAATAGTATGTACCGCTCCACCCTGCCCCATAATAGTATGTACCGCTTCACTCTACACCATAATAGTATGTACCGCTCCACCCTGCCCCATAATAGTATGTACCGCTCCACCCTGCGCCATAATAGTATGTACCGCTCCACCCTGCCCCATAATAGTATGTACCGCTCCACCCTGCCCCATAATAGTATGTACCGCTCCACCCTGCCCCATAATAGTATGTACCGCTCCACCCTGCCCCATAATAGTATGTACCGCTCCACCCTGCCCCATAATAGTATGTACAGCTCCACCCTGCCCCATAATAGTATGTACGGCTCCACCCTGCCCCATAATAGTATGTACTGCTTCAATCTGCACCATAATAGTATGTACCGCTCCACCCTGCCCCATAATAGTATGTACCGCCCCACTCTGCACCATAATAGTATGTACCGCTCGACCCTGCCCCATAATAGTATGTAATGCTTCACTCTGCACCATAATAGTATGTACCACTCCACCCTGCCCCATAATAGTATGTACCCCTCCACCCTGTCCCATAATAGTATGTACCCCTCCACCCTGCCCAATAATAGTATGTACGGCTCCCCATGCCCCATAATAGTATGTACCGCTCCACCCTGCCCTATAATAGTATGTAAGGCTCCACCCTTCACCATAATAGTATGTACCGCTCCACCCTTCAGCATAATAGTATGTACCGCTCCACCCTTCAGCATAATAGTATGTACCGCTCCACCCTGCCCCATAATAGTATGTACCACTCCACCCTGCCCCATAATAGTATGTACCGCTCCACCCTACCCCATAATAGTATGTACCGCTCCTCCCTACACCATAATAGTATGTACCGCTCCACCCTGCAACATAATAGTATGTACCCCTCCACCCTGCCCCATAATAGTATGTACCGCTCCATCCTGCCCCATAATAGTATGTACCGCTCCACCCTGCCCCATAATAGTATGTACCGCTCCACCCTGCCCCATAATAGTATGTACCGCTCCACCCTACCCCATAATAGTATGTACCGTTCCACCCTGCGCCATAATATGTACCGCTCCACCCTGCGCCATAATAGTATGTACCGCTCTACCCTGCCCCATAATAGTATGTACCGCTCCAACCTGCCCCATAATAGTATGTACCGCTTCACCCTGAACCATAATAGTATGTATCGCTCCACCCTGCACCATAATAGTATGTACCGCTCCACCCTGCCCCATAATAGTATGTACCGCTCCACCCTTCACCATAATAGTATGTACCGCTCCCCCCTGCACCATAATAGTATGTTCGGCTCCACCCTGCCCCATAATAGTATGTACCGTTCCACCCTGCCCCATAATAGTATGTACCGTTCCACCCTGCCCCATAATAGTATGTACCGCTCCCCCCTGCACCATAATAGTATGTTCGGCTCCACCCTGCCCCATAATAGTATGTACCGTTCCACCCTGCCCCATAATAGTATGTACCGTTCCACCCTGCCCCATAATAGTATGTACCCCTCCACCCTGCGCCATAATAGTATGTACCGCTCCACCCTGCGCCATAATAGTATGTACCGCTCTACCCTGCGCCATAATAGTATGTACCGCTCCACCCTGTCCCATAATAGTATGTACCACTCCACCCTGCCCCATAATAGTATGTACCGCTCCACCCTGCCCCATAATAGTATGTACCGCTCCACCCTGCCCCATAATAGTATGTACCGCTCCACCCTGCCCCATAATAGTATGTACCCCTCCACCCTGCCCCATAATAGTATGTACCCCTCCACCCTGCCCCATAATAGTATGTACCCCTCCACCCTGCGCCATAATAGTATGTACCGCTCCACCCTGCGCCATAATAGTATGTACCGCTCCACCCTGCCCCATAATAGTATGTACCGCTCCACCCTACCCCATAATAGTATGTACCGTTCCACCCTGCGCCATAATATGTACCGCTCCACCCTGCGCCATAATAGTATGTACCGCTCTACCCTGCCCCATAATAGTATGTACCGCTTCACCCTGCCCCATAATAGTATGTACCGCTCCACCCTGCCCCATAATAGTATGTACCGCTTCACCCTGCCCCATAATAGTATGTACCGCTCCACCCTGCCCCATAATAGTATGTACCGCTCCACCCTGCCCCATAATAGTATGTACCGCTCCACCCTGCCCCATAATAGTATGTACCACTCCACCCTGCCCCATAATAGTATGTACCGCTCCACCCTGCCCCATAATAGTATGTACCGCTCCACCCTGCCCCATAATAGTATGTACCGCCCCACTCTGCACCATAATAGTATGTACGGCTCCCCCCTGCCCCATAATAGTATGTACCGCCCCAGCCTGCCCCATAATAGTATGTACCGCTCCAGCCTGCCCCATAATAGTATGTACCGCTCCGCCCTGCCCTATAATAGTATGTACCGCTCCACCCTGCCCCATAATAGTATGTACCGCTCCACCCTGCCCCATAATAGTATGTACCGCTCCACCCTGCCCCATAATAGTATGTACCGCTCCACCCTGCCCAATAATAGTATGTACCGCCCCACTCTGCCCCATAATAGTATGTACCGCCCCACTCTGCCCCATAATAGTATGTACCGCCCCACTCTGCCCCATAATAGTATGTACCGCTCCACCCTGCCCCATAATAGTATGTACCGCTCCACCCTGCCCCATAATAGTATGTACCGCTCCACCCTGCCCCATAATAGTATGTACCGCTCCACCCTGCACCATAATAGTATATACCGCTCCACCCTGCCCCATAATAGTATGTACCGCTCCACCCTGCCCCATAATAGTATGTACCGCTCCAGCCTGCCCCATAATAGTATGTACCGCTCCACCCTGCACCATAATAGTATGTACCGCTCCACCCTGCACCATAATAGTATGTACCGCTCCACCCTGCCCCATAATAGTATGTACCGCGCCACCCTGCCCCATAATAGTATGTACCGTTCCACCCTGCCCCATAATAGTATGTACCGCTCCCCCCTGCACCATAATAGTATGTTCGGCTCCACCCTGCCCTATAATAGTATGTACCGTTCCACCCTGCCCCATAATAGTATGTACCGTTCCACCCTGCCCCATAATAGTATGTACCCCTCCACCCTGCGCCATAATAGTATGTACCGCTCCACCCTGCGCCATAATAGTATGTACCGCTCTACCCTGCGCCATAATAGTATGTACCGCTCCACCCTGTCCCATAATAGTATGTACCACTCCACCCTGCCCCATAATAGTATGTACCGCTCCACCCTGCCCCATAATAGTATGTACCGCTCCACCCTGCACCATAATAGTATGTACCGCTGCACCTTGCCCCATAATAGTATGTCCCGCTCCACCCTGCCCCATAATAGAATCTACCGCTCCACCCTGCACCCTAATAGCATGCACTACTCCACCCTGCACCATAATAGTATGTACCGCTCGACCCTGCCCCATAATAGTATGTACCGCTCGACCCTGCCCCATAATAGTATGTACCGCTCCACCCTGCACCATAATAGTATATACCGCTCGACCCTGCCCCATAATAGTATGTACCCCTCCCCCCTGCCCCATAATAGTATGTACCCCTCCACCCTGCCCCATAATAGTATGTACCCCTCCACCCTGCCCCATAATAGTATGTACGGCTCCCCATGCCCCATAATAGTATGTACCGCTCCACCCTGCCCTATAATAGTATGTACCGCTCCACCCTTCACCATAATAGTATGTACCACTCCACCCTGCCCCATAATAGTATGTACCCCTCCACCCTGCCCCATAATAGTATGTACCGCTCCACCCTTCACCATAATAGTATGTACCGCTCCCCCCTGCACCATAATAGTATGTTCCGCTCCACCCTGCCCCATAATAGTATGTACCACTCCACCCTGCCCCATAATAGTATGTACCGCTCCACCCTGCCCCATAATAGTATGTACCGTTCCACCCTGCCCCATAATAGTATGTACCCCTCCACCCTGCCCCATAATAGTATGTACCCCTCCACCCTGCCCCATAATAGTATGTACCCCTCCACCCTGCGCCATAATAGTATGTACCGCTCCACCCTGCGCCATAATAGTATGTATCGCTCTAGCCTGTGCCATAATAGTATGTACCGCTCCACCCTGCGCCATAATAGTATGTACCGCTCCACCCTGCGCCATAATAGTATGTACCGCTCCACTCTGTCCCATAATAGTATGTACCGCTCCACCCTGCCCCATAATAGTATGTACCGCTCCACCCTGCCCCATAATAGTATGTACCGCCCCACTCTGCACCATAATAGTATGTACCGCTCGACCCTGCCCCATAATAGTATGTACCGCTCGACCCTGCCCCACAATAGTATATACCGCTCGACCCTGCCCCACAATAGTATGTACCACTCCACCCTGCCCTATAATAGTATGTAATGCTTCACTCTGCCCCATAATAGTATGTACCGCTCCACCCTGTCCCATAATAGTATGTACCGCTCCACCCTGCGCCATAATAGTATGTACCGCTCCACCCTGCCCCATAATAGTATGTACCGCTCCACCCTGCCCCATAATAGTATGTACCGCTCCACCCTGCCCCATAATAGTATGTAACGCTCCACCCTGCCCCATAATAGTATGTACAGCTCCACCCTGCCCCATAATAGTATGTACCGCTCCACCCTGCCCCATAATAGTATGTACTGCTTCACTCTGCACCATAATAGTATGTACCGCTCCACCCTGCCCCATAATAGTATGTACCGCACCACTCTGCACCATAATAGTATGTACCGCTCGACCCTGCCCCATAATAGTATGTACCGCTTCACTCTGCACCATAATAGTATGTACCGCTCCACCCTGCCCCATAATAGTATGTACCGCTTCACTCTACACCATAATAGTATGTACCGCTCCACCCTGCCCCATAATAGTATGTACCGCTCCACCCTGCGCCATAATAGTATGTACCGCTCCACCCTGCCCCATAATAGTATGTACCGCTCCACCCTGCCCCATAATAGTATGTACCGCTCCACCCTGCCCCATAATAGTATGTACCGCTCCACCCTGCCCCATAATAGTATGTACCGCTCCACCCTGCCCCATAATAGTATGTACAGCTCCACCCTGCCCCATAATAGTATGTACGGCTCCACCCTGCCCCATAATAGTATGTACTGCTTCAATCTGCACCATAATAGTATGTACCGCTCCACCCTGCCCCATAATAGTATGTACCGCCCCACTCTGCACCATAATAGTATGTACCGCTCGACCCTGCCCCATAATAGTATGTAATGCTTCACTCTGCACCATAATAGTATGTACCACTCCACCCTGCCCCATAATAGTATGTACCCCTCCACCCTGTCCCATAATAGTATGTACCCCTCCACCCTGCCCAATAATAGTATGTACGGCTCCCCATGCCCCATAATAGTATGTACCGCTCCACCCTGCCCTATAATAGTATGTAAGGCTCCACCCTTCACCATAATAGTATGTACCGCTCCACCCTTCAGCATAATAGTATGTACCGCTCCACCCTTCAGCATAATAGTATGTACCGCTCCACCCTGCCCCATAATAGTATGTACCACTCCACCCTGCCCCATAATAGTATGTACCGCTCCACCCTACCCCATAATAGTATGTACCGCTCCTCCCTACACCATAATAGTATGTACCGCTCCACCCTGCAACATAATAGTATGTACCCCTCCACCCTGCCCCATAATAGTATGTACCGCTCCATCCTGCCCCATAATAGTATGTACCGCTCCACCCTGCCCCATAATAGTATGTACCGCTCCACCCTGCCCCATAATAGTATGTACCGCTCCACCCTACCCCATAATAGTATGTACCGTTCCACCCTGCGCCATAATATGTACCGCTCCACCCTGCGCCATAATAGTATGTACCGCTCTACCCTGCCCCATAATAGTATGTACCGCTCCAACCTGCCCCATAATAGTATGTACCGCTTCACCCTGAACCATAATAGTATGTATCGCTCCACCCTGCACCATAATAGTATGTACCGCTCCACCCTGCCCCATAATAGTATGTACCGCTCCACCCTTCACCATAATAGTATGTACCGCTCCCCCCTGCACCATAATAGTATGTTCGGCTCCACCCTGCCCCATAATAGTATGTACCGTTCCACCCTGCCCCATAATAGTATGTACCGTTCCACCCTGCCCCATAATAGTATGTACCGCTCCCCCCTGCACCATAATAGTATGTTCGGCTCCACCCTGCCCCATAATAGTATGTACCGTTCCACCCTGCCCCATAATAGTATGTACCGTTCCACCCTGCCCCATAATAGTATGTACCCCTCCACCCTGCGCCATAATAGTATGTACCGCTCCACCCTGCGCCATAATAGTATGTACCGCTCTACCCTGCGCCATAATAGTATGTACCGCTCCACCCTGTCCCATAATAGTATGTACCACTCCACCCTGCCCCATAATAGTATGTACCGCTCCACCCTGCCCCATAATAGTATGTACCGCTCCACCCTGCCCCATAATAGTATGTACCGCTCCACCCTGCCCCATAATAGTATGTACCCCTCCACCCTGCCCCATAATAGTATGTACCCCTCCACCCTGCCCCATAATAGTATGTACCCCTCCACCCTGCGCCATAATAGTATGTACCGCTCCACCCTGCGCCATAATAGTATGTACCGCTCCACCCTGCCCCATAATAGTATGTACCGCTCCACCCTACCCCATAATAGTATGTACCGTTCCACCCTGCGCCATAATATGTACCGCTCCACCCTGCGCCATAATAGTATGTACCGCTCTACCCTGCCCCATAATAGTATGTACCGCTTCACCCTGCCCCATAATAGTATGTACCGCTCCACCCTGCCCCATAATAGTATGTACCGCTTCACCCTGCCCCATAATAGTATGTACCGCTCCACCCTGCCCCATAATAGTATGTACCGCTCCACCCTGCCCCATAATAGTATGTACCGCTCCACCCTGCCCCATAATAGTATGTACCACTCCACCCTGCCCCATAATAGTATGTACCGCTCCACCCTGCCCCATAATAGTATGTACCGCTCCACCCTGCCCCATAATAGTATGTACCGCCCCACTCTGCACCATAATAGTATGTACGGCTCCACCCTGCCCCATAATAGTATGTACCGCCCCAGCCTGCCCCATAATAGTATGTACCGCTCCAGCCTGCCCCATAATAGTATGTACCGCTCCGCCCTGCCCTATAATAGTATGTACCGCTCCACCCTGCCCCATAATAGTATGTACCGCTCCACCCTGCCCCATAATAGTATGTACCGCTCCACCCTGCCCCATAATAGTATGTACCGCTCCACCCTGCCCAATAATAGTATGTACCGCCCCACTCTGCCCCATAATAGTATGTACCGCCCCACTCTGCCCCATAATAGTATGTACCGCCCCACTCTGCCCCATAATAGTATGTACCGCTCCACCCTGCCCCATAATAGTATGTACCGCTCCACCCTGCCCCATAATAGTATGTACCGCTCCACCCTGCCCCATAATAGTATGTACCGCTCCACCCTGCACCATAATAGTATATACCGCTCCACCCTGCCCCATAATAGTATGTACCGCTCCACCCTGCCCCATAATAGTATGTACCGCTCCAGCCTGCCCCATAATAGTATGTACCGCTCCACCCTGCACCATAATAGTATGTACCGCTCCACCCTGCACCATAATAGTATGTACCGCTCCACCCTGCCCCATAATAGTATGTACCGCGCCACCCTGCCCCATAATAGTATGTACCGTTCCACCCTGCCCCATAATAGTATGTACCGCTCCCCCCTGCACCATAATAGTATGTTCGGCTCCACCCTGCCCCATAATAGTATGTACCGTTCCACCCTGCCCCATAATAGTATGTACCGTTCCACCCTGCCCCATAATAGTATGTACCCCTCCACCCTGCGCCATAATAGTATGTACCGCTCCACCCTGCGCCATAATAGTATGTACCGCTCTACCCTGCGCCATAATAGTATGTACCGCTCCACCCTGTCCCATAATAGTATGTACCACTCCACCCTGCCCCATAATAGTATGTACCGCTCCACCCTGCCCCATAATAGTATGTACCGCTCCACCCTGCCCCATAATAGTATGTACCGCTCCACCCTGCCCCATAATAGTATGTACCCCTCCACCCTGCCCCATAATAGTATGTACCCCTCCACCCTGCCCCATAATAGTATGTACCGCTCCACCCTACCCCATAATAGCATGTACCGTTCCACCCTGCGCCATAATATGTACCGCTCCACCCTGCGCCATAATAGTATGTACCGCTCTACCCTGCCCCATAATAGTATGTACCGCTTCACCCTGCCCCATAATAGTATGTACCGCTCCACCCTGCCCCATAATAGTATGTACCGCTTCACCCTGCCCCATAATAGTATGTACCGCTCCACCCTGCCCCATAATAGTATGTACCGCTCCACCCTGCCCCATAATAGTATGTACCGCTCCACCCTGCCCCATAATAGTATGTACCGCTCCACCCTGCCCCATAATAGTATGTACCGCTCCACCCTGCCCCATAATAGTATGTACCGCTCCACCCTGCCCCATAATAGTATGTACCGCTCCACCCTGCCCCATAATAGTATGTACCGCCCCACTCTGCACCATAATAGTATGTACGGCTCCACCCTGCCCCATAATAGTATGTACCGCCCCAGCCTGCCCCATAATAGTATGTACCGCTCCAGCCTGCCCCATAATAGTATGTACCGCTCCGCCCTGCCCTATAATAGTATGTACCGCTCCACCCTGCCCCATAATAGTATGTACCGCTCCACCCTGCCCCATAATAGTATGTACCGCTCCACCCTGCCCCATAATAGTATGTACCGCTCCACCCTGCCCAATAATAGTATGTACCGCCCCACTCTGCCCCATAATAGTATGTACCGCCCCACTCTGCCCCATAATAGTATGTACCGCCCCACTCTGCCCCATAATAGTATGTACCGCCCCACTCTGCCCCATAATAGTATGTACCGCTCCACCCTGCCCCATAATAGTATGTACCGCTCCACCCTGCCCCATAATAGTATGTACCGCTCCACCCTGCCCCATAATAGTATGTACCGCTCCACCCTGCACCATAATAGTATATACCGCTCCACCCTGCCCCATAATAGTATGTACCGCTCCACCCTGCCCCATAATAGTATGTACCGCTCCACCCTGCCCCATAATAGTATGTACCGCTCCACCCTGCCCCATAATAGTATGTACCGCTCCACCCTGCACCATAATAGTATGTACCGCTCCACCCTGCACCATAATAGTATGTACCGCTCCACCCTGCCCCATAATAGTATGTACCGCGCCACTCTGCACCATAATACTATGTACCACTCCACCCTGCCCCATAATAGTATGTACCGCCCCAGCCTGCCCCATAATAGTATGTACCGCTCCAGCCTGCCCCATAATAGTATGTACCGCTCCGCCCTGCCCTATAATAGTATGTACCGCTCCACCCTGCCCCATAATAGTATGTACCGCTCCACCCTGCCCCATAATAGTATGTACCGCTTCACCCTGCCCCATAATAGTATGTACCCCACCACCCTGCCCTATAATAGTATGTACCGCTCCACCCTGCCCCATAATAGTATGTACCCCTCCATCCTGCCCCATAATAGTATGTACCGCTCCCCCCTGCACCATAATAGTATGTACCGCCCCACTCTGCACCATAATAGTATGTACCGCTCCACCCTGCCCCATAATAGTATGTACCCCTCCACCCTGCCCCATAATAGTATGTACCACTCCACCCTGCCCCATAATAGTATGTACCGCTCCACCCTGCCCCATAATAGTATGTACCGCTCCACCCTGCACCATAATAGTATGTACCCCGCCACCCTGCCCCATGATAGTATGTACAGCTCCACGCTGCCCCATAATAGTATGTACCGCTCCAGCCTGCCCCATAATAGTATGTACCGCTTCAGCCTGCCCCATGATAGTATGTACCGCTCCACCCTGCCCCATAATAGTATGTACCGCTCCACCCTGCCCCATGATAGTATGTACAGCTCCACGCTGCCCCATAATAGTATGTACCGCTCCACCCTGCCCCATAATAGTATGTACCGCTCCACCCTGCCCCATAATAGTATGTACCCCGCCACCCTGCCCCATAATAGTATGTACCACTCCACTCTGCACCATAATAGTATGTACCGCTTCACCCTGCCCCATAATAGTATGTACCGCTCCACCCTGCCCCATAATAGTATGTACCCCTCCACCCTGCCCCATGATAGTATGTACAGCTCCACGCTGCCCCATAATAGTATGTACCGCTCCAGCCTGCCCCATAATAGTATGTACCGCTTCAGCCTGCCCCATGATAGTATGTACCGCTCCACCCTGCACCATAATAGTATGTACCACTCCACTCTGCACCATAATAGTATGCACCACTCCCCCCTGCCCCATAATAGTATGTACCGCTCCACCCTGCCCCATAATAGTATGTACCGCTCCACCCTGCCCCATGATAGTATGTACAGCTCCACGCTGCCCCATAATAGTATGTACCGCTCCACCCTGCCCCATAATAGTATGTACCACTCTACCCTGCCCCATAATAGTATGTACCGCTCCACCCTGCACCATAATAGTATGTACCACTCTACCCTGCCCCATAATAGTATGTACCGCTCCACCCTGCCCCATAATAGTATGTACCGCTCCACCCTGCCCCATAATAGTATGTACCGCTCCACCCTGCCCCATAATAGTATGTACCACTCCCCCCTGCCCCATAATAGTATGTACCGCTCTACGCTGCCCCATAATAGTATGTACCGCTCCACCCCGCCCCATAATAGTATGTACCGCTCCACTCTGCACCATAATAGTATGTACCGCTCCACCCTGCCCCATAATAGTATGTACCGCTCCACCCTGCCCCATAATAGTATGTACCCCTCCACCCTGCCCCATAATAGTATGTACCACTCCACTCTGCACCATAATAGTATGTACCGCTCCACCCTGCCCCATAATAGTATGTACCGCTCCACCCTGCCCCATAATAGTATGTACCGCTCCACCCTGCCCCATAATAGTATGTACCGCTCCACCCTGCCCCATAATAGTATGTACCGCTCCACCCTGCCCCATAATAGGATGTACTGCTCCCCCCTGCCCCATAATAGTATGTACCGCCTCCCCCTGCCCCATAATAGTATGTACCGCTCCACCCTGCACCATAATAGTATGTCCCACTCCCCCCTGCGCTCTAATAGTTGGCCCCGGGAAGCTATATAGCTCCCGTAAGCCGCCATGTTGTTCCCTGTAGTAATGGTCGCTCCTAGTAACTATTCCCGCACCGTCCCTTCTGGCTGGAAGCTGTATTGTACAGATGACCCCCCATACTAATGGACGAGATCAGCAAGAACTCAGATCCCAGTCATTTAACACTTTGTATGCTGCGCTATATGGACCGTGGCAGATAAAAGAGGGGAAGGCTCCATCTGTCACCCCATTGGCCGCCCTGCAATCATGTGGCGCCTATAGGAGCTTATCATACACAGGGAGTGAAGGGTTAATAATAACCTGCCATGAGGGACACACAGACCTCCACCTGCAGAGCCCACAGCAGCTTCCAGGACCTGTGATGATGTCACTGTCATGTGATCAGTCACCTGTGTGGGAGGGGCCAGGGATCACATGACCTAAGGGTGATCAGTGTACACAGGACTCTGCTGAGCTCCTCATGAGCCGCTAATAGAGATGTGACCCTTCATGAGAGGAAAACCCTCTGCTGCCTGCCTGCTATACAGCTTACTGGACTACACATTACATACACAGCTCTGCTACACCGTACACATTATATACACAGCTCTGCTACCCCATATACATTATATACACAGGTCTACTACACCGTACACATTATATACACAGCTCTGCTACACCGTACACATTATATACACAGCTCTGCTACACCGTACACATTATATACACAGCTCTGCTACACCGTACACATTATATACACAGCTCTGCTACACCGTACACATTATATACACAGCTCTGCTACACCGTACACATTATATACACAGCTCTGCTACACCGTACACATTATATACACAGGTCTGCTACACCGTACACATTATATACACAGCTCTGCTACACCGTACACATTATATACACAGCTCTGCTACACCGTACACATTATATACACAGCTCTACTACACCGTACACATTATACACACAGCTCTGCTACACCGTACACATTATACACACAGCTCTATTACACCGTACACATTATACACAGCTCTGCTACACCGTACACATTATACACACAGCTCTGCTACACCGTACACATTATACACACAGCTCTGCTACACCATACACATTATATACACAGCTCTGCTACACCATACACATTATATACACAGCTCTGCTACACCGTACACATTATATACACAGCTCTGCTACACCGTACACATTATACACACGGCTCTACTACACCGTACACATTATACACACGGCTCTACTACACCGTACACATTATACACACGGCTCTACTACACCGTACACATTATACACACAGCTCTGCTACACCGTACACATTATATACACAGCTCTGCTACACCGTACACATTATATACACAGCTCTGCTACACCGTATACATTATATACACAGCTCTAATACACCATACACATTATATACACAGCTCTGCTACACCATACACATTATATACACAGCTCTGCTACACCGTACACATTATATACACAGCTCTACTACACCGTACATATTATATACACAGCTCTACTACACCGCACACATTATATACACAGCTCTACTACACCGTACACATTATATACACAGCTCTGCTACACCATACACATTATATACACGGCTCTACTACACTGTATACATTATTTACACGGCTCTACTACACCGTACACATTATATACAGCTCTACTGTGAGAGACATGATGATTAGTCAGTGTAAAATGTCTATTGATTTGTATAAACCAAATGTATTATGCTATTGTAATGACTTCAGCCTAATGTGGAACTCTGCTGCATAAGGAAAGAGTTAAATCACAGTGTTATATGTTATTGCTTGTGTTCATCTTGGATGTTTCCCCAGCCCTGCCCCCACACAGAAACTTCTTAAATAACACAGAGATCTCTCAAACAATGACTTGTCACGTACACAGAAATTCCTTCAGCTAGGACAAAGTCCAAGCTACATTGGACTTGAGAGAGGTGTGGGGAGGGGGAGGCGGGGATTCTATATGATCCGACAAATGAGAATCTTATATGTTACTGATGTAATCTGTTGCACGCCCATTAAAGGGCAGGTGTCATGTGTTATAATAAAAAGCCTGAGACTCTACACATTTGGGTAGAGACTCTCCCGGTTTAGACCAGCATTTGTGTCTGATCTGGTCGATGATGTGTGCACACTATACAATTTGGAAGCTACAGAAATACCCCGAAGCCTGCTGGAGAAAATATGATCTAGCACACTACTACACCGTATACATTATATACACAGCTCCGCTACACCGTACACATTATATACACAGCTCCGCTACACCGTACACATTATATACACAGCTCCGCTACACCGTATACATTATATACACAGCTCCGCTACACCGTACACATTATATACACAGCTTCGCTACACCGTACACATTATATACACAGCTCCGCTACACCGTACACATTATATACACAGCTCCGCTACACCGTACACATTATATACACAGCTCCGCTACACCGTACACATTATATACACAGCTCCGCTACACCGTACACATTAAATACACAGCTCTGCTACACCGTACACATTAAATACACAGCTCTGCTATACCGTACACATTAAATACACAGCTCTAATACACCGTACATATTATATACACAGCTCTACTACACCGTATACATTACACACACAGCATAACTACACCCTACACATTATATACACGGCTCTACTACATCGTATAAATTATATACACAGCTCTGCTACATCGTACACATTATATACACAGCTCTACTACACTGTACATATTATATACACAGCTCTACTACACCATATACATGGTGGATGCGGGGAGGAGTTGGGCTGGAGGCGGAGAAGAGGCGGGCTGGAGGCTAGACACCAATTTTGCAAGTATTACACTGCCGTGCAGTGGTGCCCAAGAAGCCCTGCATGTACCTGCCGCAGCTCATGTACTTGGCCCCACCATGGGAACACAGCAGTACGTACATTCTCTCAGCTGCGTTCAGTTTATCTCCCCCTGCAGTGTAGCATATTTGTTTAGTGCAATGTTCTGTATAGCGTAATTTTCTGTAGTGCGCAGTTTAGATTCGCCCTGTGCATGGGTATATCTTGTGCTCGCGGGCAGTTAGCAGATGTGCGCTGTGCAAATGTCCGTACTCAGAGTATAGACCAGCGGATATTAACATCGTGTGCAGTGCTGCTACACTGGACTCAATGATATCACCCGTTTGACTGTACTGTGGGTACGGACATTTGCACAGTGCACAGCTACTGACTGCATGCGAGCACAAGATGTACCCATACACAGGGCTAATATTCGTTCCAATCTAGTTGCACAGATTGCTTTGTCGCATGTATGACAGCAGAATTGAGCTGCGGCACAGTGCGTAGTAACCGTACAACGTAGCAAAAATAACACTCATTCACAATCTCATCTCAATAGAATCATGTACTTTATAACATTATAGCACTCACCTCAATGTTTTTCAACACTCCTGTTCTGTGTATCCATGTCTTGCTGGTACACATTTAAACAGGGGGACGGGGAGACTTGACCGCATCAATGGATGAGAGTTAATGACCAGTGTTCAGACTGTGATGAATGTAAAATGTGTGATGCAGATATTGCCCCCCCCCCCCCCCGCATAAGACTTTACTTGTTTGTGATCTGAATTGAAGGGGTGGAGCTATGTGATGTAAAAGTACGTAATGGGTCATCCCTCTCTTGTCCACAAAGGGGGGTGAGAATCTTGGGCAGTCAGAAAGTTTTTTTTGTTTTGTTTTGATGAGACATTGCAGGCAGGATCAGATTAATAATGAATTGCTTAAAGGATATCACATTTCAAATGTGGATAGATGTTTGTAGATTATTCTGACCTGTTGTAACTCATGTCTCTGTTATTGGCACTGACATCTTACAAGCCTTATCTACATCCATTAAATTCTCACCAGATGGATCAGTAAGGGTTGAGACCTCAGGTGCCAGTTCAGAAGATTTTTGTAAACTAACTGTTCTCTTGGTGGATAAGGCTCATGTGTTTGTCCTGACAGCTGCTGCAGAAACTCAGTCTTCCACAGGTCCTGACAAATTGTTGGCCACCTCCAAAATAGACATAGGGAAATTGAATGTACTCCCAATGATGAGCTATTTGAAACCAGGCTACACACCTCTGGGTCAAACAATATCCCTTTAGTTTCCCACAAGAAAATGTTGTTGGGGGACTTGGTTCCAATGGGGGTTTTGCGCGAGATACGTCCTCCAGCAAACACCTCTCTTTTTCAGTAAAGAAAAGACACAAAGAGTTGTCCATGTAGACACCTACCGCAAGGTCCATGACCTCCGCGAGGGGAACAACGTTACGGTTCTGGACTACCTCCTAGTGGTCCTCACCCCTCATGACATCCAGAGTATACGCACACAGGTGCAACCCAAGCACTTATCGCTAGCCTGTCAGATCCAGCCCTCTTCGTGCTTCATAGTATCTTTTTCCAATGTTGTACTATCTTGAACCCGGCTACTCTTCTTCCAATCGAGTATCCTGGTTCAAATGGTGGAGGAGAAGGGATAGGTGATCTAGGTATTACAGATCAGCTTTTTTTTTTTTTTTAATTTTTATTATCAGCATGATTGTCTGGCTTTGATGCAACAAGAAAATTCAGGTTTTAAAAATAGTTACTGGAACCCCTTGTTAACAATGCATATTTTGAGTTTTTTGTAGATGGTACCAGGGTGAGGATTGACGACTCCACACCAGATATGCAGTGGTCATATAACAAGATGCCCTAAAAGCAGAAGCTGTCTCCGCATGTCACAGCACAAGAAGCGGAACTGAAGGCCCTCACTGAGAGAATAGAGTGGCAGAAGGTAAGATGGCAAACATTTACACTGATTCCTGATATGCATTTGGCATAGCTCTTGATTACGGCCCAATATGGAAGGCCAGACAGTTTCTTACCTTAGCAGGACAGCCAATTAAGAATAGTGCAGCGGTGCAGAGTCTCATGGAGGCCTTACTTCTACCTGACAAAGTGGAGAGCTCACACCAATTCCTACACTGGAGAAGCAAGAGGCAACACGATAGTAGAAAGCACAGCAAAGACAGTGGCCCTTAAGCCGTGAAAGAAGATACTGACAAAACTTTGGATATTGACAAAACCTTGCACATTGATAAAACTTTGCACATTGATATGCTAAGGACTTTACAGTTACAAGCCACCAAGGAGAAAAGGAAAAATGGACTGAACATGGGAGCAACAGAACAGGACAGCGTATGGCGAACAGTCAACAGAACTTGCCTACCATGGTCCCTGTGTCCCATGATGGCCCAGCTGATGCACGGAAAGATGCACCTATCAAAATCAGCAATGACGTCAATGCTTGAACGAGGATGGGTGGCTCCTGGGTTCTCTGCAGCTGCTGCATCATTTGTCCAATCTTGCATGATCTGTGCTATAGGCAACAGGGCAGAAGTAAATTGGCCACATAACACTTGCCTAGGTCACTCTACCCATTTCAGAGATTGCAAATTGACTACATTCATATTCCACTTGTTGGGAAGTATGAATATGTGCTTGTTGTTGTTAATGTTTTTTTTTTTAACAAATCTTTATTTGTAACTGGGGAAAGGGAAAGTGGGAGAAAATGGTTACATTATTTCCTCTAACAATTATGGCATAAAAAAGTGTCAATTAATAAAACAGTAAGAAGTAAGAGCTTTTGCCAGCTTCAGTACATTTTCTATAGAACTTACAATTATAACATAATAGTTAGTATCTTCTTCCAGCTGAGCAAATTATCAAACTTACAATCCGTTTGGAAGAATGGAAATTATAAAACAGCGTATCTTTATCAAAAATTATCAACAATAGTTTATCAACAACTATGTACATAGTGTGGTTGCTACCGTTGCGTCCGGGGTTACTGTAACCCGGGTGGGAGGCAAAACCTCGCACCCAGATTTTAAAAGGCAAAAGTTCTCTGGTCCAAGTCAGTGAGAGACCCCGGCAAGCCGAGTGTCACCCCTGAGTAGGTGTCATGTTTATAATTAAATTCCAGGTCCATCACCCTTGAACCTCAGGTGGGCCTTGTATTCTGCAAGATGGGCTATCTCTGCGCTACTTCTGCTAATTCTCCCAGACTAAGGAGGTGTGTTCCTCTGGGAGCCAGTCGGGAGGAATCTATTCTTCCGGTAAGACAGCCAGGATGACCAGACCTGCAGGTATTTGGCATGTTGTCTGCTCTCCCAAGCAGCTAATTCCTCCATTCTGCAGATTTTGTCAAGCCTCTCCATCCATTCCCCTATAGTGGGAGGTTCCTGATCCCTCCAGTGTGCTGGGATAGTTAGTTTTGCTGCTACTATCATCTGAGTGATAAGGTCGTGACATTTGGGGCAAAAGAAATCTGAAGGTGCCCAGATAAGGATAAGCTCCTTTGTAATGGGAACAGATTTGGTGTTAATGTCTTTTCAGGTTGGAGGCCTACCCTGTTACCAAGGTAATTAAGAAGGTAACCGCACAGAAGCTCATGAACGAGGTAATCTGCAGCTACGGGGCACCGGAAGTGATTGTGTCAAACAAAGGTACACACTTCACAGGTGAAATAATGCAACACATCATGTCTGCTCTGGGTATATCCCAGGCCTTTCACACACCCTACCATCCACGGAGTAGGGGGAAAGTAGAAAAGATTAACGGTACCCTGAAATTTAAGATACAAAAGGCAATGGAGGAAACGGGCAAACCTTGGATTGAGTGCCTTCCATTAGTTTTTTTCTCAGGTACATACCTAGCAGCAGAAGAATAAATAAATAAGTTTAGAACACTGTTTTGCTTCACTTTTATCTACAGTGCACCCTGCTCATGCCACTCACCGTGCCAGTGTTACAACGCCCTCAGTCCAGCTACCTTGCTGCCTCTGGAGAAAGGGGGGGGGGGGGGGAGTGAGGATAGTCACCTAATAGTTTTTTTTCTTGATAGACATGACTATGTACTAGCTAATAGCCCAGGAGACAAGGTAATTCAGTCATGTTGATCAGTCATTAGATAACCCTGATTTTGCACTCTTTGTAGATGGATCGAGGTACGGTCAAGAAGGAAGGTTCTACACAAGTTATGTTGTGCTCTCCTTACATGATGTAGACAAAGCCGAACCTCTTCTAACCTAACGTCTACACAGACTCCCGCTATGCCTATGGCATTGCTTATGACCCATCTGGAGAGTGAGGTCATTCCTGAAAATAAAGCAATTAGAAACAGTAAAGATGTACCAGCACCGATTGAAGTCCTCTTGCTGCCTGAGAGAGTGGCCTAAAAATGCAACCAAAGGCCACTCCATGGATGGCACCTGAGGCAACCATAAATCACCCGGCTGATCAGGCTGTGAAGACAGCCACATAGAAGCCTAGACTTGATGCTTCAGGGGTTGGGGTGGTACAGGTACCCCCTCGGATGACACCCCCGGTGGATTATGACCTGATGATTCAGTTACAAAAGACGACTAAAGAGGGACAAAGAGACACCTGGGGATAAATGGATTGTATCCAACAAGCCTTGTCTCCCACAGGCCCCTATCCCATCATGGCCATGGCTTCGGCTTCCCATGAAAATACACACCTGTCACAAACAGCTGTGGTAACTAGTCACTGGTCTGCACCAGGATTTAGCATCATGGCAGCCACACACACACAGACAGGGCTGCCTGATTTGTGTACAGAACAAAGTGGGTAAGCCTGTATAAGCTCCCATGCAGTGCACCCCTCGTCTTGACTACAGTTCCAGCATCTTTAAGTAGACTACTTCCAACTGCCAAGGGTGGGCAGGTACAAGGTTGGTCTGGTTTGCCTTGACCTGTTCTCAGGGTAGCCAGTATGACATACCCGCTCACAAATGCCACCAACAAAAACTGACCTCTGAGGTGGTATACAGGTACAGAGTACCGGGACAACTGAGAGTGACCGAGGTACTCCCTCCATGGGAGAAGTGATGCAGACAGTAATAAAAGTGTTGGGGATAGAACTGGCCTTTTATGCTCCGTACCAACCACAAAGAAGTGGTAGAGCAGAAAGTTTTATTTGGTACCTTAGAAACAATGCTGCAGAAGGCCATGGCAGAGCTCAATAGACCATAGACCGAGTGCCTCCCCTCGGTACTCTTCTCCGGAAGGTACACACCTGACAGAATAGGCTTTAACCCATACGAGGTACTTTTTGGGTCGGCCCCAAGGTTAGGATTGTATTTACCGAGATAACTCCAGATGCAGCATGGTAGCTTGACAAACTGTGTTATTGCTCTCACAAAATACTTAACTAATGTATATTCTCGAGTGTTTATTTCCCTTCCAGATCCAGAGACTTACACGACCCATGACCTGCTCCCAGGAGATTGGGTCTATGTGAAGAAAATTGTTAGAAAACACCCCTTTGAGCCCAAATACGACGATCCTTCTCCGTTTTCTCAGCCTCTATACTAACACCCCCACCAATAGGACAGGCTGTAAAAGATGGAAGGAAGAGTACCCCATTATTACTAAAGTACCACACCCAGGGGAGGGGATTGTGATATACCTGGGAAACTACACCTGCTTTGTCAATTATGGCAATGGTAGATTCCTAGGGAACTTCACAGATGGGTACTGCGCTGTTCAGAAGGATGGCACCCCAGCACGGAGACAAGTCCTGTCCCTAGGAGATGTCTATTGGGTGTGTGGTGACGGGCAGATATGCACCAGACTCGAAGGGGACTAGGCTGAAGAATGTGCCCACGCAAAAGCTTTAATGCCCTCGCACACACTACCTGGAAATGCTGCAGACAACAAACCCCCACACCGAACAAAAAGAGAAGTCGAGACCACAGGCGGTAGCTTTGACCCTCATGTGTACATAGATGCCATAGGGGTGCCTAGGGGGTATCAGATGAATACAAAGCCAGGGATCAGGTTAAAGCAGGATGGGAATCGTTATTCACCATCGTCATTGTTAAAAAAAACCGTAGATTGGTTAAGCTATATCTATTATAACCAACAGAGATTTGTAAATTACACCAAAGATCCCCTTACAGGGAATTGCTGACCAGCTAGGACCCAAGTAGGGATCGCTGTCATGTGTGTTTTAATTATATTTATTGTTGTAGATTGCTGTATAATGCCCTGTATCCAGAGGACCTGTGAACCCGCTGCTGCCAGTGCTGCTCCCACCATGAACCTGCTGAACGTGTCCTCAGAGAATGTGAACAAGCCTCATAACCCTTAAAGCCTCTGACCCCTGTCTACAAAACACTCCAGCCTTAGTGTCAGATCACCCTCCTTGGAACAAGTCAGTGGCTACGGGGGACTCAGGCTAGCTGTGGTCCAGTCACAAGGGCTGTGAAAAACCCCGTGGTAGACCCAGAGAGCTGCACACAAGCGTATTTTTGTGTGTATATAAGTGCGCACCCATTCACGTGCAAAAACACGAGTGAATGCAGGTCCGTGCATTGCCTTCAATGGAGCCACAGGCAGCAGCTAAGGTTCTATTGAAGATAGTGCTTGCATTATTTTTTTTTACATATAAGCTCCTCCCTGAAAAACAAGAATTTAAAAAAAAAAACCTTACCTTTCGGCCGCTGCCGTGTCTCCGCGGGGTGGAAGAACACATCTCCACGAGGAAAAAGAATTCCCTGCTGCACCTGCCACATCTGTGACAGATGCAGCAAAGGAATTCTTCATCCTTGGGGGAATAAAAAATTCCCTACCAACAGCTTTGTTGGTGGAAGAATAAACAATCTAATTGATCTTGAATGGCAGCAATGCAAATACAATTTTTCATTTTTCAAGCATTGTGCAAAGGTAGCAGCACATTTAAAGATGTATACATTTGGTACAATTATAATCATATTGATCCACAGTGTAAATTTAACTGCAGTGAACATCATAAAGAAAAACAAAAATTACAGAACTTCCATTTTTTTTCAGTTTAAGCCCCCTTCCCAAAGAAAAATACCTCCACATTATGTTTAACCTAAGGGAGCCAACACCCAAGAGCAGGAGCCAACTCATGGATCTCCGCAGTAAGCCTTATCTGACAGACAGACTCACCACGGACAGTCGCGGCAATTCGCAGCATGCCGCGATTTGCCAGCCGCGAGTAGAAAATCACTATGATTTTCCGTTCGTGGATGGGTAAGGGGGGAGGGCTGCGCTTGCAAAAATGCCCTGGACAGCAAACACAATGCAAAAACGCCATGCAAAAACGCCATGCAAAAAACAAGTCCATCTATAAACACGTCAATGAAAGAACAAAAAACATTATGGCTCTTGAAAAAGGACGCTGAACCCTCCCCCCCCCCCCCCCCCAAAAAGTAAAAAGTTTATTTTTCGATTCTCAAAATATAAATAAAAAGACATTTTATCAGTCCATGTTCGAGGAAAATCAAATTTGCACCTGATGTTATGTAAAATAATTTTTGGTGCAAATGCTAATAAATCTGTTAGGCCGCAGGAGACATGTCCCATCTCGTTAACCCAAGCCAATTTTTAGAAATCCGAAAAGCATTTTCTAAGATGGAAAAGAGTCACAATTTTTTGGGCAATAAAATGTGTGTCGTCTCCATGACACCAGCTGAGATGATCTTCCCCCGATAGGACAGGAAACACACAGAGAGGTTTAAAACTTCCCACCTTGATCAGTGTTTTACTGTCCTGTCAGAGGACAGTCATCAGAGAGGTGCTGGGTGCTCTCTAGGGTTTCCAGCATGAAGTTATGACTGGATAAGAAAGAGTATCTGGGGCATCTCCTTCAGTTGGCTTTGCTATGTCGCAGCCCTCGCAGGCCGGTCTCCTTCTCACCGCGGACTCTAGTGCACGAGGGGCTAAGTGTGGGGCTGTTCCTGGGTCTCCCGCTCACTTGGGGCAATGTTTTCCTGCCCTGTTGTTGGTGGCACATGGGGTCTGGCTAGGCCAGTTTCCGGGTCCCGTCATTGTGCGTATCGGGAACAGGGGTTTGGTCATGTGGCTCATGCGTCCGACATAATGGTGATGCGGGGGTAGGGGAGGCACGGGATTTGGGCAGATTCAAAAAAGGAACCAAGAGAAGACAGATGTTGGTGCTTGCAACCTTAAGACTGCGCCAGATTGTCCAATCCTTTTTTTGAAAAGCAAACCTGCAGTGCTACCTTGCCTAGGATGAGTACTCCAGTGACTGAACCACTTGTATAGGCTGCGACCAATGCAGTTGTAAGTAGCCCGTGTGGCACCTCATACACAAGGTCTTCTGTATGAACAGGTGTTTAGTGCTTTATGTTTTAATAGGCGTACAAATCAACAGCGTGATCCTCAAGGGCTACGCTTAAAAATGTGCTTCCTGCATAAGGAGACTACCGCCTGACTAATCCAAACTACTATGCAAGATTTGCATAGCCTAGCTAATTAAGGAAGAATCAATGGGCTTTATGGAGGATATTAAGACCCCTTTGGCGGATGAGGTCTGCTTTGCCCTAGCCTCTCAAAGTGCAGCTCCATCCTCTACACCTACTATATGGGCAGCTAAAAAGAGGAAAGTTTAGGGTTGTCAGACATCGAACAGGAGGGTGCGATTATGGATTCCTCAGATGAAGAGGAATACAGAAAATTTTTACTTCGTTCAGAAGATATAGATGATCTGATTAGGGCTATGATAGGTTCACTTAGTGTGGAAGAACCTATAAAGCCCAAGTGCATTCAGGACAAAGTCTTTGGGGGCATAGGGGAGTGGCAGGAATCCACCTTCCCTGTTCCCGATAACATACAAAAGATGGTCAGGAAGGAGTGCAACAGACCTGACATAGGGGCCAGCTCTAGGGCTTTTAAGAGGCACTATCCCTTTGCAGGCAATATTTGTACAGATTGGGATACTGTTCCTAAAATGGCGACCAGTTTTTTGGCGGATTCCACCACTGAGACTGTGAAGTTGGTATCGAGATCGGCAGCTTTACCCAATTCTGCCAGGAGAGTACTCTGACTAAAAACATGGTCCGGTGACACGGTTTCTAAGGTTAAGTTATACTCTCTGCTTTTTTACAGTTAGTTCCTCTTTAGTCCTGACCTAGAGAAAATTATATTTATAAAATCTAAAAAATAAAATAGGGGGGTTTCCAGAAGGAAAACTGCGAAGGAAGAAAACCCTATAACAAGATGCTTATAGGGGTAAAAATAAAACAGGACACTGAAGCTATTCGAAGGGGGGTAAGGGGAAAAACGTCCTCTTTAATACCATTCAATCGGAATTCCAGTGACTTAGACAATGAAGCTGTCCGGTAGAGGGAAGGTGGGCCATGCTATATGGAAAGGCCTAGATCTCAAAAAATTATAAAAGAAGGATACCCCATAGAGTGGGTTTCTCATCCTCCACAGTCATTTCGGTTCATGATGGGCTCTCCTTCACAGATGTCCCTTTTACATCAGGGAATCAGGGATTTAATAAGGCTCAGGATTATAGTGCCCGTACCCCTGGGGCCGCCTGCAGACGGGCGGGTCGGATCCAGCGGCGAGAATTCTCGCCGCGGGACCCGACCCCAGCACCTGCAGGGAGCAGCGCGTACTCACCCGCGCCTGGCGGCCCCGGCTCTTTCATGTGCCGGCTGCCGATCAGCCGGCGCATGCGCAGACCGGAGCTCGCAGCCGGGTGAGTGTGAGCCCCGCACAAAAATAGGACACGCCGCAGTTTGTTTGCCGCGCGACATTTCGCGCGGCCAAACCGCGGCCGTCTGCATAGGAGTGCGTATTGTAATGCACTCCTATGCAGACTTTCAGTGGCGGAAATCCCGCGGGATTTCCGCCCGTGTGCAGGCGGCCTTTATCAGCAAAAAAATGGGTCACTATTCCCACCTTTTTCTTATAGAAAAAACAATTGGGGAATCCCGATTGATAGTGAATCTGAAACCCCTTCACAATTTCATCAGTTACAGGAGATTCAGGATGGAGACAATGAGCTTCATGGTGAGGTTGATTAATTGGGGTGCCTTAGCAGCTATAGACCTGAAGGATGCTTATTTTCATATTCCCATTCACCCCGAAGCTCAGAAGGTTTCTCAGGTTCCCGGTCATTATGGAAGGAAAGTTAAGGCATTTCTAATACAGGTGCCTTCCTTTCGGGATATCTTCAGCTCCATGGATTTTTACAAAAGTGATGGTGCAGTCGGTTGCTGTCCTAAGGTAAAGGTCAATTACAATTATTCCATATTTAGATGATATTCCAATAGTGCCCGACACCAGTGATCTATTACTATTCCAAAAGTTTCTAGGTATCACGCTGGACTAGATACGTCAGTGTTCATTTCTCCCCTTTATACAGAAGCAGGACCTCCTCCTGAAAGTTTTGCAGTTTATAAGTCAGAAATCTTGTACCATTAGGGCTGCCATCTCACTATTAAGGAAGCTAACAGCATGTATTCTGGCAGTGGCCTGGGCCCAATACCATTCAAGAACACTCCAGGGGTTTGTGCTGTCAGTTTGGGACAAAAGACAGACCTCTCTGGACAAAAAAGTGGTGATTTTGGGCATGGTGAAAAGTTCACTCCGCTGGTGACTATCAGAGACCAACTTAGCAAAGGGCATAGATTGGTTCTAAACCCGGTGGAACTGATCATGATAGATGCCAGCGCTTGGGGATGGAGGGGCCAGGTAGGCGATACATATTTCCAGGGAACCTGGTCTCAAGAGATCAAGAGGCAATCGTCAAATTTCAGGGAGATGAAATCTGAAATCAGGGAGCAATCTTACCAGAGACCAACATTTAAAGATTCTATCGGACAACGTCACAGCCGTGGCATATGTGCGACTTCAAGGGGGGACCAGGTATGCATTGCTGCAAAGTATAGCCCTAATTCTTTTTACTGGGTAGAGAAGCATATTCGGTTGATGTCAGCAACCCATTTGGTGGCAAATTTCGTCAGTCACCAGCGTCTGGATCCGAGAGAGTGGTACTTGTGCAAGAGACCTTCCAGGATATAGTGCTCATGTGGGGGTTCCCCCAGACAGATCTTTTTACCACGAGGAAGAATAAGAAAGTAAGAACTTTCTTTTCCCTCAACCCAAGAGACCATCCAGTGGCCATAAATGGGTTGAACAGAATTGGCGGCAGAGACTGGTTTATGCCCTTCCTCAAATTCCCTTAATCCCCAGGGTATTACAAAAATTCAGGCACGAAAATTGCACTCTAATTTTAGTAGTGCCTTTTTGGTCCAAGAAGAGTTGGTTCTCTCTACTAAGAAGTCTAAGCATCAGCGATCCTATACTCCTACCATCTCACAAGGATCTCCTGACACAAGATCCGCTAAGGCACCAGGGGGTAGCAGGTTTAAATCTTTCAGCTTGGCTGTTGAAAAATCCTTCCTATTAGGCAAGGGTTTTTAATTCAAGGTGGTGGATACGTTATTATTAGAGATGAGCGAACGTACTCGGTAAGGCCGATTTCGCAATCGAGCACCGCGATTTTCGAGTACTTCACTACTCAGGTGAAAAAATTCGGGGGTCGCCGGGGGGCGGGGCATGGCGGAGCGGGGGGTAGCAGCGCGGAACAGGTGGGAGCTCTCTCTCTCTCCCTCTCCCCCCCACTCCCCTCTGCAACCCCCCGCTCACCCACGGCGTCCCCCGAATCTTTTCACCCGAGTAGTGAAGTACTCGAAAATCGCGGTGCTCGATTGCGAAATCGGCCTTACCGAGTACGTTCGCTCATCTCTAGTTATTATCTAGTAGAAAGTATACAACATGGAATTTTCTTCCTGGTTTGAGAATAGACGTCTGCACTTTTCATCAACAGAAACGGCGTTAATTTTGGACTTTTTAGAAGAAGGGTTGGATCTGGGTCTCTCATCTAGCATTCGGAGGGTACAGGTTGCAGCTTTTAGTGCTTTCTATGATACTAAGTTATCAGAGGGGAGTTGTGTCGCTAGATCTCTAAAGGTGGCAGATAGACTAAGACCTAGAATCTCTTATCTGGTTCCTAAACTGGATTCTTTCAGCACTTTCAGGGCTTCCTTTCAAACCTATAGATTCAATATCAGTTGGGTATTTAATAGAGATGAGCAAGCATCAAAATGCTCCGATGCTCGTTACTCGAGCCGAGCTTTTCGTAATGCTCGAGAGCTTGTTTCGAGTAACGAACCCCATTAAACTCAATGGGAGAACCGAGCATTTTTCAGGGTGACCGACGCTCGGTAGCTGGCTGACTAGTTTTCAAAGGAGTCGAGGCTGCTGCCGGTGGCTGTATTAAAAACAATAGTCTGCCGGCACCCCTAAAATGTTTTTCAGGGAAGGGCTTTACATATAAGCCTTTCCCTGAAAAACATAACTTTTAGTGTAAAAAAAATAAGAAAATAAAAAAACCTACCTCTCCGTCGTTGCCATGTCCCGCGGAGATGCAGATGTTTCCTGCATCCCCGCAAGGAAAAAGAATTCCCTGCTGCACCTGCAACATCTGTGACAGATGCAGCAGAGGAATTCTAAATCCCTGCGGGAAATAAAGGGTTCCCTACCGCAGCTGTCACACATGACAGCTGCGGTGGAGTATCCTGCTAACGGCACCCCTAAAATGTTTTACAGGGAAGGGTTTTAAATATAAGCTCTTCCCTGAAAAACAAAGAAAAGTGTGAAAAAAAAAATACATACTCACCTCCTTAGCGGAAGCGCTCAGCTAATCAGAATTAGAGCTACCAACAGGCGGGGATTTTAAATCCCCAGCTGCTGATAGCTGAGAACTACAGAGCCAGGGACAGCGGCAAAAGCCGCTGCTGAGCCCCGGCAGGTGAGTATCGATTTTACTTTATTTTTGACACTATTTTAAATGGCTTTTCAGGGAAGGGCTTATGAAGCCCTTCCCTAAAAAGCCATTGACGGCTGTCAGGGCTCAGCGGCGACTTCTGCCGCTGTCCCCGGCTCTGTAGATCTCAGCTATCAGCAGCCGGGGATTTAAAATCCCCTCCTGCTGGTAGCTCTGATTGTGATTGGCTGAAGCACTCAGCCAATCACAATCAGAGCTACCAGCAGGCAGGGATTTTAACCCCTTCCCGCTCCAGGGCGTAAGTTTATGTCCTGGCAGCGGGATACTTTCTGCAACTGGGCGTAAACTTACGTCCTGCACTTACAGTGTCGCTGCGGTGACAATCGCAGCGACACAGTAGTGACGTCTGCTAACATTGTTAGCAGACAATCACTACGTGCGGGCCAGCGATCGCTGTGATTGGTCAGTGAAGAACTCACTGACCAATCACAGCTCAGCAGCAGAAAGCCCGCTGTTAATAATGTAGTCTCTCTCTGCAATCGCCTCACAGTGCTTCCGGCGGTTGTAGAGAGAGATAGGGCTGTGTGAAAAATAAAATATAATAGTGATCTGTAGTGTAGTGAGTTCTGTGAGGTGTGATCAGTAGTGTAGTGTAATGAGAGTGTAGTGAGGTGTAATAAGCAGTGTAGTGAGAGTGTAGTGAGGTGTGATCAGTAGTGTAGTGTAGTGTAGTGAGGTGTGATCAATAGTGTGATCTGTAGTGTAGCTGGGATTTGTAGTGCAGTGAGTGATCTGTAGTGTGATCAGTAGTGTAGTGTAGCTGGGATTTGTAGTGTAGTGTGTGATCTGTAGTGTGATCAGTAGTGTAGTGTAGCTGGGATCTGTAGTGCATTGTGATTAGTATAGTAATGTAGCGCATTTCGTATTACCCCTTCCAGTCATTAGTTTGTCAGTATATCTGTCCGTGTAAAAAAAAAAAAAAAGTTCCTTTTGTGTTCCCATTTTATAGTCCCCCTTCCTGTCATTAGTCAGCGTAGTGTGTAGTTCGTGTATTGTCAGCATATGTCGGTCTAAAAAGAAAAAAAAAAAAAAAAAAAAAGAGAAAAATAAAGTTTGTTCTGCATTTCTGCCCCCGTTCCCTGGTCACCCCATCCCAGTGAACCTGTACAATAAATTTTTTATCTGAAGTGCATATTACAGTTTTATAATGGCCCGCAGGAGATATACTGCTCAGGAGGCGTACGCAATTATTGCCTCTGACTCAGATTCTGCTAGTGGGGATGATGCCACTTTTCAGGCATTCTGCTCCTCCTCCTCTTCATCCTCATCTAGTGAATCTGAACTACCTGTACCCCCAAGAAGGCGTCCAAGGACCGCCACTGCTGTGGACCCCAATACACCTGATGTTAGTTGGGGTAGCCCTGAAAATTTTAGACCCCAGATCCCTGTCTTCTTTGGCAACCCAGGGATTCAGTTTGATACTGAAGGGCTCAGAGCGAGGGACTTTGTTTTTTTATCCCGATGATTTTATTGCCCACATAGTGACCCAAATGAATTTATATGCCCAGTATTTTATACAGCAAAATCCCACTTCCAGCTACGCAAGACCCGATAAATGGACCCCTGTTGATGCACTAGAAATAAAAAAATTTGGGGGTCTTGTGTTAACCATGGGTTTAGTGAAAAAGTCGACCCTCCGGGCGTACTGGAGTACTGATATTTTGTATCACACTCCTATGTTCCGGATGGCGATGTCAAGGACACGGTTTGAGATGATCCAAACATTTTTACACTATAACGATAATGCAGAGTGCCCCCCAAGTGATCATCCCAATTATGATCGCTTGTATAAAATCAGGCCAGTAGTGGAACATTTTAATTTTAAATTTGCCTAGAAAAAAAAAATTGCAGTAGATGAGTCCTTGGTGCACTTCAAAGGAAGGGTTAAATTCCGCCAGTACTTGCCCAGTAAGCGGGCACGGTATGGCATCAAATTGTACAAACTGTGCGAAAGTACATCGGGGTACACGCATAAATTCCGCATTTATGAGGGGAAGGACACCAAAATTGAGCCCCCAGAATGCCCCCACTGTGCTGGGAGTAACAGGGAAACTAGTGTGGGAACTAGTGCACCCACTATTAGACCAGGGTTACCATCTATACGTGGACAACTTTTATACCAGTGTCCCCCTGTTTCAGTGCCTCGCTTCCAGGGGAACAGTGGCATGTGGTACCATCCGAAAAAATCATAGAAGCCTCCCTAAGACGCTGCTTGGGCAACTGCTCAGAAGGGGTGAGAGCCGGGCCCAATGCAGCGACAATATGTTGTGTGTCAAGTATAAGGACAAGAGGGATGTCCTTATATTGACCACAATCCACGGCCACAGTAGTACCCCCTGCCCAGTACGAGGTACCAGTACAGAAACACCCAAGCCAGACTGTGTCCTTGACTATAATAAGTACATGGGAGGGGTTGATCTATCAGACCAGGTACTGGAGCCGTATAATGCTATGCGGAAAACACGGGTGTGGTACAAAAAACTGGCTTTGCACCTCGTACAGATGGCACTATACAATGCCTACGTGCTGTATCGGGGTGCAGGCCAGAGGGGCACCTTCCTCGAATTTCAGGAAGACGTTATCAAGGCCCTAATATTTGGGGACCAGGAGGTGGGAGAGCAGCCCAGTACTTCTGGAAGCGAGGCCATAAGGATTGTACCAGGGCAGCACTTTCCCAGTGAAATTCCCTCCACTGGAAAGAACCCAAAAAAGTGCAGAGTGTGCTACAAACAAGGGATAAGAAAGGACACCATGTATCATTGTGAAACGTGCCCCACACAACCTGGCCTGTGTATAAATAATTGTTTTAAGATCTACCACACATCCCTGAAATTTTAATTTTACGGTTGCCCTGACGTTTTACCCAGATGTACTCCACACAACTTGTACATAAACCCACATGCCAAGTCCTTTCCTTCTGAGCCCTGCCATGTGCCCAAACAGTTTACGCCCACATATGGAGCATTTCTGCACATAGGAGCAATTGGGTAACGCATCATGGGGTACCTTTTCTCCTTCTGCTCCTAGTCAAAAATATAAATCTGGGCCTAAAGCTAAACATTACTGGAAAATTTTGAATTTTTGTATTCAACTCAAACTGTTAAGAAAATTCCTGAACCACCTATGAGTTCAAAACACTCACTACACCCCTTACTAAATTCCCTGAGGGGACAAGTTTCCAAAATGGGGTCAATTCTTGGGGGTTTCAAATGTACTGGTGCCTCAGGGACACTGCAAACACTACATGGGGGCTGAAAATTATTCCAGCAAAATCTGCATTCAAAAGGTGCTCATTTCCTTCTGAGCCCTGCTATGTGCCCAAACAACAGTTTATGCCCACATATGGGGCATTTCCGTGCCCGGGAGAAATTGGGTAACGCATCATGGGGTACCTTTTCTCCTTCTGCTCCTGGTAAAAAATATAAATCTGGGCCAAAATCTAAACATTACAGGAAAAATTGGAATTTTTCATATTCAACTCAAACTGTTAAAAAAATTCCTGAAACACCTATGAGTTCAAAACGCTCACTACACCCCTTGCTAAGTTCCCGGAGGGGACTAGTTTCCAAAATAGGGTCAATTCTTGGGGGTTTCAAGTGTACTGGCACCTCAGGGACACTGCAAACACTATATGGGCAAAATCTGCATTCAAAAAGCCAAATAGTGCTCCTTCTCTTCTAAGCCCCATCATGTGCATGAACAACAGTTTACGCCCACGTATGGGGCATTTCCGTGCTCGGTAGCAATTGGGTAACGCATCATGGGGTACCTTTTCTCCTTCTGCTCCTGGGAAAAAATATAAATCTGGGCCTAAAGCTAAACATTATGTGAAAAAATGGAATTTTTCGTATTCAACTGAAATTGTTAAAAAAATTCCTCAAGCACCTGTGGGTTCAAACCACTCACTACACCCCTTAATAAATTCCCTGAAGGGTCTAGTTTCCAAAATGGGATCAATTATTGGGGGTTTCAAATGTACTGGTACCTAGGGGGTCACTGCAAACACTACAGGGGGTCTGAAAATTATTCCAGAAAAATCTGCATGCAAAAAGCCAAATAGCGCTCCTTCTCTTCTGAGCCCCGCCATGTGCCTGAACAACAGTTTACGCCCACATATGGGGCATTTCTAAAAACTGCGGAATTCTGGTGATACAGCCCAAGTTTTGTTTCTCTGCTAACTCCTGCTGTTTTATAAGAAAAAATGGTTTTAAATTGAAAATCTGTAGAAAAATTAAATTTTTCTAATTTCTGATGCACTTTTGTTTAATTCCAGTGAAGCATCGAAAGGGTTAATAAACTTCCTAAATGACATTTTGAATTCTTTGAAGGGTGCAGTTTTTAAAATGTGGTGATTTGTGGGGGTTTTCTGGTATACAGGCTTTTAAAATCCACGTCTAAACTGAGTTGGCCCTTAAAAATTCAGATTTTGAAATTTGCTAGTAAATTTGAAAAATGACTGCTAAACTTATATACTTTGTGGAGTCTAAAAAAAAATGCTTAAATTATTGCAGTATAAGGCAGGCATATGGGAAATGTTAATTATTAACTATTTTGTGGTGTTTGACTATTTGTCTTGCAAAAAGAAAAATTCAAAGTTTGAAACTTGTCAATTTTTCCAAATAATCTGTAAATTTCGATTTTTTTTTCCTAGTTAAGACAAAATTTATTAACGCAATTTTTACACAAACATAAAGTACAATATGTCACGAAAAAACAATCTCAGCATCACATTGATAAGTAAAAGCATTCAAAAGTTATTAGCACATAAAGTGACAGATGTCAGTTTGGAAAAATAAGGCTTGGTCCTTATAGGGGTTGTCCCGTGAGAGCATGCGCAGAAGACCTCTGCAGCGCGAGCACGCCGGAGCCGGACAGAAGAGAGCAGACAGCGCAAGCGCGTCTAATCCCGGCAGAAGGCAGCTTTAGTCGGCGCCATGGAGACGGGGACGCCAGCACCGGAGGGGGTAAGTGTATAACTTCTGTATGGCCAATATTTAATGCACGATGTATTTTACAAAGTGCATTAATATGGCCATACAGAAGTGCTTACCCCCACTTGCTCTCGCAGGACAACCCCTTTAAGCCCCAAATAGGCCATGTCATGAAGGGGTTAAATCCCCGGCTGCTGATAGCTCAGAATTACAGAGCCATGGACAGCCAGGAGAAGACCTAGCTGAGCCTGGCAGCCGAAGGGGGGTGAGTAGTTTATTTTTTTTTTTAACACTTTTCTTTGTTTTTCAGAGACAGGGCTTATATTTAAAACATTTCAGGGGTGCCGGCAGCAGGATCCACCACCGCAGCTGTCATATGTGACAGCTGTGGTAGGGAATCCTTTATTCCCCCCAGGGGTTAAGAATACCTGTACTGCATCTGTCACAAATGTGGCAGGTGCAGCAGGGAATTCTTTTTCCTTGCGGGGATGCAGAAAACATCTGACGAACGTGGCAAATGTGTTCTGCATCCCCGCGGGACATGGCAGCGGTGGAGAGGTAAGTTTTTTTTCACTTTTTTTTTTAACACTAGAATCTTTCTTTTTCAGGGAAGGGCTTATATGCAAAGCCCATCCCTGAAAAAGAATGCAGGGGTGCCGGCAGACCATCGTTTTCCCCACATGTGGGGAAATTTTTACCGAGCACCCGATGGTACTCATGTCGAGTAACGAGTATTTCGAGTAGGCTAATGCTCGAACGAGCTTCAAGCTCTGACGAACATGCTCGCTCATCTCTAGTTTTTAACTTTTAAAGCCATCATTCTAGTAGCCATCACTACAGGCCGTAGAGTTAGTGAAGTCCAGTCTTTGTCAGTCTAACAAGCTTTCTGCAGAGTCACGGGAAATAAGATCATGTTCAAATTAGACCCCTCTTACCAGAGGTGAGATGTCAGTTTTACAGATCCCAGGATATAGTAGTCCCTTCATTCTGTGATAATCCAAGGAATGATAATGAACAATCCTTCTATTGCTTCGATGTCAGAAGGTCGGTTTTACAGTATATCAATGCCACAAAACAGTGGAGGATAAGAATTTGTTTCTTAAGTTCCAGGGTGGTAACAAAGGTAAAAAAGCGGCAAAAAGCTCTATATCAAGGTGGATCCATTCTGCCATAACGGAGGCTTACAAAGCTCTTTACAAACCAGCGGCAGAGGTACTCAAGGCCCACTCCACTAAGGCAATGTCCGCTACTTGCGCAGAGCAGGCCTCTGCATCCATAGACTGAATATGCAGGGCTGCGGTGGGGAAAAGGCGACATACCTTTATTACACATTATAAGTTGAATGTTCAGGCAAATGAGGACTTAGCCTTTAAACGCAAAGTCCTGTCTGCGGTAGTCCTGCCCTAATTTTGTTTCTATGGTATGTCTCAGCTGGTGCTGTCATGGAGAGGATAGGGAAAGTTAGATTAGACTTTTTTTTAGAAAGTCTCCACGACAGCACCCATATATTCCCTCCCATATTTCTTTTTTTCACCTTTTCATTGCTAATTAAAGACAGTTATTTTGTTTCAACTTAGGCTCTACCGCCTAGTGGTTCATTGAAATTACTGAGAAAGGTGGGCAGCATTAAACCTCTCTGAATGCTGCATATCAGGGACAGATCATCTCAGCTGGTGTTGAGACTTCCCGAAAAAAGGATTACCGGTAAGTCTAATCTAACTTTTTTTCATTGACTTCTACATTGAAATGAGTTTAAAATAAAATGGCTACTTCCCTGCGTGAGTTATTTGATGTCTGACAAGTTGTGATTTCAGCCTAAAACATTTCCCACATTCTGAACATGAAAATGGCTTCTCTCCTGTGTGAATTCTTTGATGTATGACAAGTTTCCATTTATATTCAAAACATTTCTAACATTCTGTACATGAAAATGGCTTCTCTCCTGTGTGAACTTTCTGATGTATGACAAGTTGTCGTTTCAGTCTAAAACATTTCCCACATTCTGAACATGAAAATGGCTTCTCTCCTGTGTGAACTTTCTGATGTATGACAAGTTTTGATTCAATATCAAAACATTTCTCACATTCTGAACATGAAAATGGCTTCTCTCCTGTGTGAATTTTCTGATGTCTGACAAGTTCTGGTTTCTCTCTAAAACATTTTCCACATTCTGAACATGGAAATGGCTTCACTCCTGTGTGATCTCTCTGATGTCTGACAAGTTTTTTTTTCTCTCTAAAACATTTTCCACATTCTGAACAGGAAAATGGCTTCTCCCCTGTGTGAGTTCTCTGATGTAGGACAAGTTGTGATTTCAGTCTAAAACATTTCCCACATTCTGAACAGGAAAATGACTTCTCTCCTGTGTGAATTTTCTGATGTCTGACAAGTTCTGGTTTCTCTCTAAAACATTTTCCACATTCTGAACATGAAAATGGCTTCTCCCCTGAGTGAATTCTTTGATGTATGACAAGTTTTGAATTATCTCTAAAACATTTCCCACATTCTGAACATGAAAATGGCTTCTCTCCTGAATGAATTTTCAGATGTCTGACAAGTTCTGGCCTCAATCTAAAACATTTCCCACATTCTGAACATGAAAATGGCTTCTCTCCTGTGTGAATTTTCTGATGTCTGAGAAGTGTGGGTTTATCTCCATAACATTTCCCACATTCTGAACATGAAAATGGTTTCTCTCCTGTGTGACTTCTCTGATGTCTGACAAGTGCTGGTTTATCTTTAAAACATTTCCCACATTCTGAACATGAAAATGGCTTGTCTCCTGTGTGACTTCTCTGGTGTCTGAGAAGATTCGATTTAATTTTAAAACATTTCTCACATTCTGAACATGAAAATAGCTTCTCTCGTGTGTGACTTCTCTGATGTTTGACATATTCTGGTTTGTCTCTAAAACATTTTCCACATTCTGAACATGAAAATGGCTTTTCTCCTGTGTGAATTTTCTGATGTCTGAGAAGTGAGGGTTTTTCTACATAACATTTTCCACATTCTGAACATAGAAATGTCTTCCTCCCCATGTGAGCTCTTTCATGTTCTCCTCGTTTAGGATTTTTCTTCTGAATATCAGTCTGTGATGGACCAGATGATGGCTGTTTGCTGTGAAGGGCTAAGGGGATATCTGGGATAATTGCAGGTTCTTCATATGTATCTTGTGTGATACCACAATCCTCTGCTTTACAATCTACAAATATCAGATGTCCCTCTGACCTCTCGATGCAGTCATCTGCCAAGAATTAAGCAGATTTTACCATTTTTTAATTGAAATAACCTTAAAATTGTAAAGATATTTTTAACATTTTTCTATATAAACATTTCATTGTAAACTACAAGTCAGATAGTATTTATTAACTAAGACAGTGGTGGAAAAACATCGTAATTTAACAGTAGACCTCACAGTGAGGAGCAGTAAATCATGATGTTTGGCCATAAATTGTTCTGCAGTTTTCCCCTTCTGTGGTTAAGCTTCTATCTTCATAGGTCCATGAATCAGTGAACCTGTCACCACTATTCTACTAAATGCTCAGTGGAGAATCATAATAATTAGTTTGAGTCAATGCTATTAGGTGGTGTCCATCTCACACACTCACTGACACCTACATGCCCTTTATCATTCAGGATAAAAGTGAGAAGTAATTTTATTTATTTGAAGTTAATACAAAATAGAATGAAAAGGAAAACTGAATAACTTATTACAATCTGTGTTTCTGGAATTGCTCAAAAACATCTGCATAAACAACAGCTCTAAAAATGTTAGGTGATAATCTGTCCTAAGTAACTAATTGTGTCCATCATCAATCATATGGGGCCTCTGGGTATCTAAAAAAAGAGCATTCAAAAGACTTTACAGCACCATCCTCCATAAATCTCAGATTTCTGTCCCTGGTAGATCACCAAGCTCAAAGTACATAAAAGGATGATTTTTGCCTTACGGTAAAATCCCTTTCTTGTAGCATTCATTGGGGACACAGGACCATGGATGCAGGCATAACACTAAGAATAAGAAAATGTTGGCTGTTCCTATGCAGGTCATACCCAGACTACAGGCACTTAGTTAAATATTCTGTATGCCAGCAGTAGAAGCGCATGCTTCAAAGAAACCAATGTCAGAAGACAAAAGTATAGAATAAACCCAAGAATATGCAACAAATGGGAAGGGCATAATAGCATGAGAAGAAAAATGGTAGGATGCGTGGTCCCTCAATAAAGACTACAAGAAAGGATTTTACAGTAAAACAAAAAGCCTTTTTTCTCAATGGTTTCATCAGGGGACACAAGATTATGGAATGCATCCATTAGGAAAGTGAGGTTCCAAAGGATTGTAAGAAGTGTTTACAGAGAAACTGTATGTGCATCGTCTTGGAGAAATGTTTTGACATAGGACTCAGAGACTAAAGGCTATTATAAAAAAAAAAGGGAAAAGGTGGAAAACCTATTTAATAGAAATGAGGTCTAATTTTGCATTCAAGCCAGACTGGAAGAAAGACAAGATCAGAAAAAGAGAAAACCCTATGGGGGAACACGGTCTCTCTCTCCTCACACCCCTGAAGATAAGGGTGGTAAATCAAGGATAAAGACTGTTTCCTTGCCTTGAGAAAACCTTGTCTGAATGACCGTGTCAGGTAGCAAATGAGGACCTGTTTTGACAAACAATGGTTTGGCTTTGGGCTAGATCTAGAGGCAGCACCTGGGAGAACACCAGTTTTCACACTTTACCTGTTCAACTGGGTCTTCACTGTGAGGTCCCCAAGCCATTACCTACAGAAGTAGTGTTAGTTGTGTGGCATCTGATGCTATAGAAGATCTTGGGGTGTGAACACAGATATAACTAGTAGATAAGCAGAGATCAGGGGGCAGGCAATATGTACTGAACTTCACTATGGAGACCAGACAAGACGTCAAGACTTGCAGAAGAGGTTCAATATGCTGAACAGTCTTGGTTAGGGCAGGCAGCGGTTAGCGTAGTCCAATAAACATATCCAAGATCAGGAATGGAAGAGTCAGGAAATCATAAAATCACACTAATAATTTGCAACAGGCTTCCACATGTGGAGGAACAAAATTACTTAGGCATCCTATGTAGGAGGGATGCATAATGTAGCTAGGGCCGACAGGTGTTTGGTCCAGGGGTGGTTTAGCAGAGCCTGCTCTGGCCCTTTAAGAATGCTGCTGTCCTAAGGGTTTAGATAGTGCAGCCTATCTGGATGGAGCCCTGAGCATAGAAGATTGGCACCTGAGCAATTAAGTCGCTCCCCAATAGGAAATCACCAGGCGTGGATGGGCTTCCTGGGAAGTGGTATAAAAAGAATGTGGAGAAGGTCGTAGCTAGCCGGCGGCGGGAGCAGACGCAACATCCAGTGTTCCTGGCCGTGCGAAAGAAAAAGTGGACTCTGACCCATTTTGAGGGCTCCCACGGGGCCAAAAACAGCAACGTGGGCTCTACCGAACCCGAAGCTTCAAAATGAGACCCTCCGCGGGTCTCTAGCCGGCACCGTGATTTCGCGGCCTCCAAGATCAGGCACATTCCCGGGCTAAATTTGTGAGACGCAGCCGACTAGAAGTGGAGGTCGGCCGCGAATAACGGCAGCAGACCCCTTCTAGGAGACACCGGAGGCGTTCAGGAGGCTGCCGGTAAGAGAGGGCAGACGGAGAGGAGCAGAAGAAGCGGGCCCCACGCGGGGGCTGCAGGAGCGGGTGGAGGACTCCCCACACACCTCAGGTAATCTTCGCTGTTCTCGAGCCCCGGACCGGCAGCACCACCTGTGGCTGGCAATGGGAAAAAGACTCCCCCAAACCGCGCTATTTAAGGGACTTAATACCCTAATTTTTCAGGAGAGACTCCTTTACTCCTCTCCTCCATCAACTACAGCAGGGTGCTAACCCACAGTGTACCCAGATAAACCTTAAAGCCACACACCTCCCGCGATTCACAGGGGACACTCTTTCTGCAATTAATGAAAGACTATACCACCAATATACGCCAGTGTAGGCAAGTTATCCTTTAACCAGTAGGCACGTTTTCGGAGGGTCTATGACACTATATTGACCCCCGACCATTAGGTGGAATGTGACATCACCAAGCTGCAAGTTACCAATATGCGAAATACCAAATCCTTTCCAGTACAAGAGGCCTTTAACATGCCAAAATACGGGAAATATAACAAAACAACCCCACAACGTGCGCTACCCAAACCAATACCAAAAATCTTCCACCCCTCACAAACCGTGGAGATGGAGACCCAGGATCAAGACCATCCATCTACATCACAAAATAACAATCAGGCCCCACCAAACCCACCCCAAGATAATCCGCGATTCTCAAGCCAAGAGATCAAAGATTTACACGAGAACATACAACAACTATTCAAAAAAGAGTTGCTGGGGACTATCTCTGAATTCTCAAAACAAACTCAAGAATTAGGTCAGAGTTGACGAGATTGAGAACAAAACAGACAAAATCATAGAAGCGATCGACCTAGATAGAAACCTCATCAGAGAGAACCAGGAAAAAATTGAACAACTAGAACTAAAACTAGAAGACCAAGAGAACAGATCCAGAAGGGCAAATGTTCGCATAAGGGGATTACCTGAGCGCTTTACATCACTGAAAGAAACTGCATTAAATATTTTCCAAGCCATACTTCCGCAAGCAGACCCAAATCTCTTTAGAATGGACCGTATCTGTAAAGCCCTTAACAAACCCCGCAACCCAAATCAATCACGGGACATCATCCTAAAATTTCACTATCCAGAAGCACAAGACATGATCCTGGCAGCAGCCAGAAATTTGTCCCCAATCCCAGGAACTGAATACGGAGTGCAACTGCTTGCGGACCTAGCGCCATCTACCCTTGAGCGCAGACGACGACTACGCCCCGTTACTCTGGCATTACAAAAAGCCCAATTGCCCTAGAGATGGGGCTTCGCATTTATGCTATCCTTAAAGATTGAAGATCAAGTACATACCATTCGCACACTGGAGGAAGTACAAGAAATACTACAAGCAGCAAATATCCCACTGGAAGATCCCACAACATCAAGACTACAACCTGAAACTTCTCAACGCCCAGAAAGACTCTGGGAAAACAGATGTCGAAGACCCAGTACCAGATCTACACAAGATCCAGGAATATAGACGCTTTGATTCCTCCGGCTTCACTATGGAGCAGTGATACACAATCTCCGTACAGCCTTAATGGAAAAGACTGACTCCTAGTGGATGCTCTGAGTCTTCCTTCTACCAAAAGATAGTCTAATTAGTTTGTTAGCGATAGAATTAGAGGGTTTACGTTAATTTTGAGCTGCAAAATAAGCGGCCTGTAGGTCGCAACCTGTTCCCCAACAATGTCACTATTCCCACCACGGATAACATGTTGCCCAACTGGTATATGCGATTCAGGATGGTCCCCGATACGGACCCCTATCGCTTTTTTGTTATATTACTGATGCTTTTGTCATTTATAAAAGTTATTAGTCAAATGTTTTTAATAGTTAAGATGTTACAGGGTACCACTACCATTCACCGTTTTGTAGTAGATCTCACTAGAATTCTAAATCACACCACATCCCTAAAAAACACACCTAAAATCCTATGCGCCCAAATCAGCTCGATTATTCCGTTAAATAACCATGTGTAGAGTACTAAGCCACAACGTCCGAGGTCTCAACTCCCCAAGTAAACGCCAAAAGGCCTTTTTAGACTACGAAAGGCACAAGCCAGATATAATAAACATTCAAGAATCCCAGATATTTAACCCACTATCATGCGCGACAAAGTACCAAAAGCAGAGGTGTCTCCACTTTCATCCGCAACTCCCTTCCATTTAAACTAAAGGAATCTGTAATAGATAACCAAGGCAGATACCTAATCCTCATAGGAGAACTATATAATGATAAACTCTGCATTGTTAATACGTACGTGCCAAACAATAACCCAATCGATTTCTTCCTATCAATCTGCGATACTCTTATCCATCTAGAATACACCAGATTAATATGGAGTGGTGACTTTAAGGTCACTATCGACCCCAAAATCGACTCCACGTCTCAGACACCACCCCCAAGAGAGAAAAGACTGAGATGCAAACTCAAGGAAACTTTCCAAATGCTAACCCTATCAGATACATGGAGAGAATTTAACTTTATCTCCATTGACTCCCTTATTCCACAATCCTGACTTCCCACCCGGGTTAGTAGAGACCCAACTTACGTGGTGGAAAGCAAACAACCTGACATCCTTATACGACTTCTTGATCCACGGTAAATTGAGGTCGATGGCTACCTTTAACAACCATCATAATCCACCACCCCAAGAATGGTGGAGAAAACTACAAGTCTTCCACTTCTGGTCCTCAAAATTATGCCCATAAACAAAAGTAGAACTGAATCTTTATCAGCTATTGCTAACCAACAGAATCACAGAAAAAAACTCCAAATAAACTAGATATAACAGAAAAAATAAATAAAAAGGGGGGAGAGAAAAAGTGAACAAGAACCCCTATACCACCCCCTCCCCCCAACCACCTGACGCAACTCTTAAAGGGAGTTAAAGATAAAATATAACGTTTTAGCCAAGCATTATGTGTCCAAAAGGAATGCACGTATATACATGGGTGAGGATTACTCTGTCCCGGTATCTATGCAATGTACCACATTATTGAATTCGGCACCTGCGGTGCCAGTTGTCTGTGTTTATATTGGGAACTATCTTTTGGCTACACAAAAATTCCATTAGAAAAAAATAGAGGACCCACGCTGCCACTTTTATGGTCTGACTGAGGATTTATGCATGTCACAGCCATGCCATCTTCTGTCTGGATGTGAAATGGATGCCCCATAATGGCTACTTGTCAACAGCAGCAGAAAGATTGTTCCAGAATGTTGATAGACGGACGACTTATGGAGGTGTCCAGTGACCCCTAACCATAAGATGAAGAAACACTACCCCGTGCTCAAACGATTAGTATCTGTTGTTAGGAGGAGTCAGCAGGCTGGGAGGAAGGAGCATCCCTGGAGAATCCAGAGGAGAGTAGAGCCACCACAACAGAGATCACCACACCTGAGCAGGGAGGTGATTGTGGAAGTCAAAAGACAAGAGAGACCAGTCCTAACTGTATTGAATGACCCTCTGATAGGACCTGGCATGGAATTGGGCAAAGGGAACCACTTCCATTGTGCCCACTATATTGGCCAGGATCCTCATACAAAAGCAAAGCAGATGACAAGGATCCAGTCTCCAGGAATGAACTCTGGACTGAAGAGCATGTCTCTTGTCCACTAGGAGAAGGACACAAACTGATGACATGTGGAACAGCCTCAACAAAACAGATTGCACTAGGAAGGAACGAGGCAGGACTTTCATTTGCTGACAATCAAAATGAGTTTCTCCATGGTGATCCATAGAATCTACAGATTCCTCAAGGGTGGTTTCATGAAGATGTCATAAAGCTTTGGGATGACCACAACTCCTTTGAACCGCAGAATCACCATGTTGGTGAGGACATATTACTAATATATTTATATAATATACTGTGGGAGTGCAGTATCAAAATGGTCTGGAAAGGGTGCTAGACCGAGCCATTCTGCTACCTGCAAAATCCAACCAGACAGATGACTTTTGGCAGACAGTCTTATATCAGCCATCATGAACGATTATATATATGTGAAAGCCCTCATTGACTGGCCACTAATTCTCTAACTTCCCGGTGTCGTAGAAACATAAAACTTGGCACAAAAGTTTAGGTCCTAAATAGGAAAAGTAAAGGGTTCATAAATTGGTTATTCACTGCTAAGTGCAAAAGTTTTGAGAGCCCTATGTAATATAACTAATTTAATTCTCTAACTTCCTGGTGTCATACAAACAACTAAAGTAAAAGGGTCACAACTCAATTACAATTGCAAAAGTAAGTGCACCCTTATGTAATGTAAGTTCCTGCTGTCGTACAAGCGTTAATTTTACCCGAGAATTCTTTAGGTCCTAAGTGAGGAAAATGGAAGGGCTGGCACATTCTGCAGAGGGACATCAGTACATGCAGCCTGAGAAGAATTTAACGCTCCTCTATGTGAATACCTATTTTATTTCTTGGTTCCTTTGAAGTAATCACATCTTGATAAAAAAATTTTGTGCAAACTACATGTAAACACCTGTATGAAATTAACTCGGGTGAAGCCGGGTATTTCATCTAGTTTGTATATAATTTTTAACACGATGGTCAGCCAAAATGGTCAAGTTACTACAGACCAGTAGTCATACTGACCTGATGACTGTGGGCCTGCAGTCTAATATATCTACTTTCACTTACAGGCTTACAGGATGAACCAGCTGAGAGGATGGGGCCCGGACTGCAGGATCTGTCATCCCCAATAATCCCACAGACCACAGAATAACATATCTGCAGCCACTGACCGAGGAGAATCTGTGACTCCTCTCTGCTGTATTTAGTGGTTACTACTCACCTGGGCGGTTACCTGTAGGAATCTCCTCTTTACACCGCTGATTGCCCCTCACATTTTTCTTTGTAGTATTAATATCGGTCAGATCTTCATCCCGATATAAAAGCTGTGAAACAAATATAGTAAAAGTCAGCAGACGGTTGGAGAAGTCGTGTGGAAGGTTTTACATGATAAGAAAAGATCATTAATCATCAGGAGGACCTAAAATGACCTGACAGGAGTAGTTATCTGAGCAACATATCTGCAGGTCTAGAAGCCGGATATATATATTAGACGGCGGCTCAATGAGAATGAGACTTTCTCTGTGTGATTGTAATGTTGATATAATTAAGTGATTACAATATCAGAGCAAAGGAAAATTTATTGCAGAAAACTTCACCCTTAAAGGCAGGCTTCTAGTACCCTGTTGTAGTGCCTCTAGCTTGAATACAAAATGTGATACAGGAAGGAATGGAGGCTCTAAGACCCCGTTTGGCTGCCTCTAGCTTTGACACAAGATGTGATGCAGGTGGGCATCGAGGCATACAGGTTCTGTGTTGTATCAACCAGCATATCGCAGCGCATTTGCTCTGAATCTGTAGATCGTATAAACTCATAGGCTGTCGAAGTTGGAAATCCAGATGGTCCTATGCACCTTTAATTGGCAATTAATCTGGTGACCGGGCAGACTACGGTGGAGGTCAAAGGAGATGTACCCAATGGGTGCCTTGATACCAAATGTTCTTCAGCTGAGTGCCTGGAAATGGTTCTGATAGACACGGGCCAACTGTCTCTAGATTGCAGTCAACAAAACAGTAGAAGCTACTTATGTTTGGTGAATGATCAGAAGATTCTCTCTTATTTCTGGTCTGCTGAGGGCGTCCTGAGAGCGGTCACCTGTTTGCATCCTTACACATTCCTTGGTACCCGCACGTTCTAACATTTTTTTCAGAATGGACCAGGTGGCGGGAAATTTGTTTATATGACCATCCAGCTTATGGCATTCCAATAATGCACCACAACTCTGTTAACTGGGTGAAATCTCTTTGATTCCATCATAGAGGTGTCTAGTGGTCAACAAGCTCTACAAAAGTGGAGAAAGAAGTTACTACACACAAGGAGCCTCTGAGAGCCTCTTATAAGGCAACGGTGGAACCATTGTTAGGGCCTCAAGTGGCAAGACTAATAATCTAATCATCATGACACAACTCTGATCATTTGTATATATGTCTGAGATGTAACTGCATGCTGAGTTTTGCAGCAAAACAACTTCTAGGGGCGGGATTATTTTATTTTTCTTATACAAAGTGTTATAAAAACTAAAGACAAGAGCTTCACAGCCTTCTTCAGATCAGAGGGACATCTACCTGATGGTCCTGTGGAAGAAGAGGATGGGGACATCTCTCTGGTGGGATTCTCTTACTGGGTGGAACTGCAAGAAACACAGACAGACACTGAAGTCATTCTTTACATACAGATAATAAAGTCCCCGTGTATTTAGTCCTGTCTATTACCTGGTGATGGGAGCGGCTGGCGGGTCTCCATCATGGCCTCCTTGTACAGATCCTTGTGTCCTTCTAAATACTCCCACTCCTCCATGGAAAAATAGACAGTGACATCCTGACACCTTATAGGAACCTGACAACACAATATACAGTCATTACCCAGAAGCCTCCAGTGCTGTTACTGTATAATGTCCCAGCATTCCCTGCAGCATCACCTCTCCAGTCAGCAGCTCAATCATCCTGTTGGTGAGTTCTAGAATCTTCTGTACATTGATGTCCTCATGTATCAGGGGGTGAGGTGGGGGCCCAGTGATCGGGTTTATGGTTCTCCCCGATCCATCACCAAGAGGGGTCCGACAGCCATCACTAGAGGTCTTTTTCACTACTGTGTAATCCTGTACATAGGGAGACAATAATAAATATCATTACAATAATTTCCAGAGTCCATCACCTCTCAAGTGACATCATCCGTTATTACTATAGATAAGAATGATGTAATGTGATATCATCAGAATCTCTCACCTCTCCAGTAAGCTGGAAGAGTATCTCTAGGGTTAGATTTATCATTCTCCTTGTCATCTTGTTCCTGTCCTTCTCCAGCCTTGATCCAAAGGTGTATACACCTGAAAAGAAATATGAACCAATATTAAAACCAGAAAAAGCTAACATAACAATATAAAATTACAGGAGGTACGGAGGAGAAACAGTTGGGGAGATAATAAAGTGCAGATTTTCTCTTCTCTTTATTTGCATGAATTGGAACATGAGATGAATATCTTGTCAGGACAGTTCCTCCATGTTTTAGGATGTCAGACCTTCCCATGATCACTACATCCAATCACTGGCCACAATGGTAAGGTCATTATAAATATGCAAAAGCCCTCACTGACTCACTTGCCACCAATTCTCTAACTTCCCGATGTCGTAAAAATGTAAAATTTGGCAGGAGCATTCTTTAGGTACTAAATAGGAAAAGTAAAGGGGTCACAACTTTATTATTAAATTTTAAGTGCAAAAGTAAGTGGCCCCATATGTTATGTATCTAACTTAATTCTCTAACTTCCCGATTTCATACAAACTTCCAAATTTAACACGACCATTCTTTAGGTCATAAATAGGAAAAGTAAAAGAAGGGAGGGCAAGGACAACTGTAGGAGACTCCTACATGCATCCCGATATGCGCAGTCACAGAATATTCCCCTGGTATTTGTTGGAACCGACGCTGAGAAAGCCTTTGACCGGGTCAATTGGCAGTATATGAAAACTACTCTACTAAATTACAACATCCCAGTCAGTTTTGTGGCAGCTATCTTTTCTCTGTACGCCGCTCCACATGCCAGAATTAAGGTTAACAACACTCTGTCCCCCCCCTTCGAAATTAACAATGGCACGCGTCAAGGGTGCCCACTGTCGCCCTCTCTATTCATCTTGGCTCTGGAGCCCCCCTTAGTACAGATCAGACAGGATCCAAGTATAGAAGGTCTAACTGTTGGAAACTCCCGTTTGTCCTCCGCGGCTTTTGCGGACGACATCGTCTTTATTATCACTAATCCCGAGGGGGGTCTCCGCAGACTGGTCGAAACGCTGAATGCCTATGGTGAATTATCAAATTTTAAAATTAACTTCGACAAGTCTACGGTCCTGAATGTCTCGGTCCCATACACAGACGGCAAAAACCTAGCTAGCTCCTCACCGTTCGTGTGGTCGGAGACAGTCATGGACTATTTGGGAGTCAAAATCCCACAAAAAATAGAGGATATCTATGCAACCAATTTCGTCCCACTGCTAGACCAAGTTAGAAAGCTTGTAAAAGACTATGATCTACCCTGCATATCTTGGTTTGGTAGACGTAATATCCTTAAATCCTATATCCTTCCGATTATCCTTTACAAGATTAGAATGTTACCGATCTATTTGCCTCCCAGCTTTTTTAAAACGATTCGCACGGTCTTTGCTGCCTACGTATGGAGGCAAAGAAGACCCAGATTAGCATATAGCCTAATGATCAAAAGGAGATCGGAGGGGGGGATAAGTCTCCCAAATATTTTGGACTATTATCGTGCAGCCCGGTTGAATTACTGGATGGACCTGACGTGCCCGGCAGGAGACAAGATTCTCCCTAACCTGGCATTGGTCCACACCTGCAGTGGTTCTCAGAGGGACATATGGTTTCCAGAGAGGAAAAGATACCTTGCAAAGGGGTTCTCTCCTCTTCTGAAAGGCCGGTGTGAAGTGTGGAATAAACTGAAGGAGACGCTGACACCAGAGCCCTCTCTGGTGGCCCCACTAAATTTAATACACAATTACCTGAAGTTACCAGAGGATCCCACCACCACCTCGGTCTGGAAAAAAATTTAACCACCTTACGGTAGGGGACCTTCAGGCGCTGGCTCACCTGCCGGCCATAGATATTCTACAAACATTTCAGTCGGATTGGTCCCCCTCCTTTTTGGTGAAAGCCACGGTAACAAAGGTTATGGAGGACTTTCTTGAGACCTATACATCTACCAGGCCCAAAACCCCATTTGAACGCGCCTTAATTGATCCCAACCCCAGGGCAAGAAGAATCTCGCAGCTCCGCTGCCATTTTATCGTCCCGCACACTACAATCAAACCAGCATTTCTTACCTCATGGGAAAGGGAACTGGGCATTTTGTTGTCGCCATCAGACATCAAACTAATTTTGTCCACCTCCTGCGGCCTTTCTCCATGTATCCTTGCCCAAGAATCCCATTATAAATTACTCGTACGCTGGTACAAAACACCACAGTGGTTGGCTGCATACAAGTTGGCGCCACATAGCAGATGTTGGAGGTGTGACGCCGAAGTGGGGTCCTACCTGCATATATGGTGGTCCTGCAAGGGACTTGAGACCTTCTGGAGGGGAGTGAGCGAGGTGTTGTGCAAAATTAAACAAAACTTTGTCCTAACGCCGGAGATGGTCTTCTTGTGGAGACCCTCCCAGGCGTTTCATCCGCGGAGAGACAGACTGGTGGCCCATCTGATAGATGCGGCCAAAGCCTTGATCCCGCTGTCTTGGAAGGCTGAAGCATCCACCCAACTTTCACACTGGAAAGAGAAGGTAGATTGGATCTACAATCTTGAAGAACTGGCGAGCTGGCAGAACAACACACATGACAAATTCATTATAACGTGGCATCCCCGGCGTGAGTTGAGGCTCCTAGACGTTATCTCCCAATAGTAGGTGCAGTTACCACAAACCCCCCCACCCTCTTCTCCCCTTCCCCGCCTTCCCGCCCCCTTTTCCTGCTAAGTGTTGTAAAACAGGTTCATGTGGTCCTCCGGTTCCCGGGGGCCCATAGGGACCACTCGGGCAGTGGGCGCGCATTATTCTCCAGTTCCCTGACCTCTCGTTATTGTCTTTATTGAACGCAGTCATCTCAGAGCCAGGGTTACTGGGGTAAAAAGACTGCTGTATTATCTTCATCCCATTTGTGATGATGCATTTCCATACCTTGTATGTTTAAAAAAATCTAATAAAAATTGATTTAACAAAAAAATAAATAGGAAAAGTAAAGGGGGTCACAACTTAATTATTCAATTCTATGCGGAAAGTAAGTGACCACCTATGTAATGTAACTAATAGCACACATCTGTACCGCACAATTGTGATATTTGCCATGACCATTCTTCATGTCCTAAAATGGAGAAGGGTCGCAACATCAAAATTATATTCTATGTGTGAAAAACTGAAAATCCACAATACATGAGATGGTTCTTTTCTCAGAAACCATAAAGCCTAGAGAAATTATTTGTATACTAAGGAGAATATACATCACCAATATGTGTCTATACTGAGGAGAATCTAACTGACCTCTCTGTGCGCATATACTGAAAGACTGTAAATAACATAAGGAAGTGGCCATGTACTGTAAGGATGGAGCATGCCTTTAAGGCTAAGAAGGGGCTGCAACCTCCAGTCTGAGGGTAAATCTGAATAAAAAGGATGTTACCGTTAAGGCTACAAAGTGAGGAGAGTGGGAAGGGCGGCACATTCTGCAGAGGGACATCAGTACATGCAGTCTGAGGAGAAACTAACTATCCTCTATGTGTATACACATTTTTATCCTCGGTTCCTCTGAAGTAACCATAACTTCATAAAATTTTCAGTGCGAACAACAGGTGAACCCCTGTACCAAATTAACTTGGGCAAAGCCGGGTATATCAGCTAGTCTCAAAGATCTTATAGTATCATCAAATGTCCAATCACAAGCTAAAATACAGAGATGTCATTACATATAATATACAAGATTCATGAAATATATATGTATTACAACAGTCAGCAGTGTCTAAGGAACAATTATAAGATGTCTAACGTTTAAATATATATTAGAACATAGCACAGAAGCGTATATTCAGCCCAGGAGCTATGGGATGCAACAGCTTGGGCAGCTGTGAGTTCAGCCGATGACAACTAGATAACTGGACACATAGTGTTGTTTGTTGGCAATAGATGCCAGTATGGATAACTGATGGGACAGGGGAGGAGAACTACTAGATGAATTTCTCCTGAATTGACCGAGAGCCAACCAGGTCACAATGGCCATATGCTCCACAATAAGACGCCCACTGGAGTAGTTGGACAACCCCGACTTGCTGATGCTGCTTCTACTATAAGACACATGGCTGCTGCTACTAGTGGTGGGCACATGGCTGCTGCTACTAGTGCTAGGCTTTGGCACATGGTTGTTAATACTAGTAATGGGCACATGGCTGCTGATACTAGTTGTGGGCACATGGCTGGTGCCAACAGGTGCTGTGTGCTGATGATTTTGGAAGCCTGCCAATAGGCCACAATTTCACTGAAAATGGCTGTAAGGCCTCCAAAGATAAACTCCAGTTCTGCAAGAAAGGTTGTTCTCCTGGATCAACAGAGGAACAAAAGGCTGCTGTCCAGGCCATACCCGTACCTACATCCGTTGCCAAACTCTGCACCTTTCTGGGCCTTGTTTCATACTGCCGCCCATGGATCCACTCTGTTTCTTCTCTTATGCAACCACTCTATGACTGTTTTTCAATCATTCTTTTCTCTCACCCCTGAAGCAGCTCTGAAGCCTTGGGTATTCCCAACTACACTTTACCCTTTATTCTTTTCTTTACTGATCTTTCTGGCCATGTGACGACAGTATTGACACAAAAGCACGGAGGACAACCACGGCCACTTGGATACTACTCCATGAGGCTGGATCCAGTGGCTCGAGGAGCTCCCTCATGTATTTGTGCAGTTGCAGCAGTACAGGCAATGGTTGACAAACCTTCTGAGTTGGTATTGGACTACCCCCTAGTGGTCCTCACCCCTCATGACGTCCAGAGCATACTCACGCAAGTGCAACCCAAGCACTTATCTCTGGTCTGTCAGATCCAGCTACACTGTGCTCTTTTCATGCCCCCCTAATATTTTTTTCCAATATTGACTACATTGAACCCGGCTACTCTTCTTTTAATCGAGTATCCCGGTTCAAATGGGGGAGGGGGAGGCATAGGTGATCTAGGTATTGCAAATCAGCTATTTTTAAATTTTTTGCAAAAAGATTGCATGATTGTCTAGCATTGATGCAAAAAAAAAAAAAGCCAGTTATTGGAACCCACTGTTAATGCATATTTTGAGTTTTCTTTTGTAGATGGTATCAGGGTGAGGATTGATGACTCCAAACCGGATATACAGAGGTCTCACAACAAGATGTCCTAAAAACAGAAGCTCTGCCTCCGCATGTCTTAGTGCAAGAAGCGGAACTGAAGGCCCTCACTGAGGTGAGTACAGTGGCAGAAGGTAAGACGGCAAACATTTACACCGATTCCCGGTATGCATTTGGCATAGCTCATGATTATGGCCCAATATGGAAGGCCAGACAGTTTCTTACCTCAGTAGGACAGCCAATTAAGAATGGTGCAGCGGCAAATCTGATTCAGGAGACGTTCTTATGGATGCGGTTTCAACAGTTCTACACTGAGTTGTACAATACCAAATTCCACCATTCTCAGGACACCCTGAACGATTTTCTAAATAAACCTACATTCCCGACACTCACACAGGACCAACAAGCATTTATAGATGCGCCCTTTACTCTGACCGAATTAACAGAAGCGCTTTCGGGCATGTCCAGTGGCAGATCGCCAGGCCCTGATTGCATCCCAATCGAGGTGTATGCCAAATACCAAGACATACTGCTCCCTACATTACTTGCTACATATAATGCAGCCTATGAGAAGGGAGATCTCCCTCCATCCTTCCACAAAGCAACAATAGTACTTATTCTAAAGCCGGATAAAGATCCCCTAGACTGTGGTTCTTACAGGCTGATTTCCCTACTTAATACTGATTACAAACTTCTGACTAAAATGCTGGCTAATCGTCTCAATACCATAATACTGGACTTAATCCACCCGGATCAAACGCGGTTTATGCCTGGGAAGTCCACCAGAGACAACTTACAGAGGGCCCAGGTGGTGACGCAGGTGGGGGCGGCTGGAGGAGGGGACTGGGCCTTGGCCTACTTAGATGCTGCAAAGGCATTCGATTCAATTGAATGGCCCTTTCTTTTTCAGGTTTTACAGAGATTCGGTTTCGGTGAGACCTTCATTCGTTGGATCACTCTTCTGTACAAATCCCCCCTAGCAGCTATTTCCATTAATGGGTCCTGCTCTCCCTATTTCCAATTACATAGAGGAACTAGACAGGGGTGTCCCCTATCCCCCATACTACTTGCTCTGGCCATTGAAGCGCTAGCTATGTTGCTACGAGAAACCCAGCTATACAGGGGTGTTGCAGTAGGAGACAGGGAAGACCGGGTGGCTTTATACGCCGATGATCTCTTGCTTTTCTTGGCGGACCCTGAGTCAACCCTCCCCCACGTAATTAATCTCATTAATATATTTGGTGACTTTTCAGGCCTTCAAATCAACTGGACTAAATCAGCCCTGATGCCTGTTTCCGGGGGAAGCCGTTTGGCAGATATCGACTCACTCTGCGGCCTCCAGATCTCCAATCAGTTTAAATACCTGGGGTTACAGATAACCAATGATGTGGGAAGGTCTCTAGAGCTAAATGTATACGGCCTTATAGATCTATTCAGGTCCAAGTTTAAAATATGGGGCTCCTTGCCACTTTCAGTGGCGAGGCGCATTAACCTTATCAAACTAATAGTATTACCAAAGTGCTTATACATAATGCAGCATGTGTCGGTACATATCCCGACCCGCTTCTTTAAATCCATGCAGTCCTTGATGTCTTCCTTTATATGGGGAAACTCCTGCCCCAAATTACGAATCTCGACGCTTCAAAGGCCGAAGCAAGATGCGGGTGCTGCCTTGCCAGATCTGTTCCTCTACTATGTGGCCAGTCAGCTAATTCACTTGAGAGCTGGCTGAGTGATGACCCTCTCCCCAACTCTGAGGCGCATCTAGCACATTACCTAAAAATCCCTAGATTGTGGCCCTTGCTGGAATCTCCTTCTATTCTAACAGGCAAAATGTTACCAGTTAATAGGTTAGCCTCTCAGGTCTGGCGGCATGCCAAGTCAATTAGCCGGTTCATGGACATAATAGCTAACACTCCCCTCTGGTATAATCCTGGGCTTCCGGAAGTGCTCCGATTGGAAGATGCCCAGGTTTGGGAACAATATGGCATCCGGACCCTGGCAGACCTCTATCCACAGAACACCCTGTCTTCATTTGAGCAATTACAGAACAAATACGAGCTACCCCGCTCCCATTTCTATAGATTTCTCCAGATCAGACACGCTTTGCAGGCGCAGTTCCCACCGCCCAGACCTGCTATTTCTCATTACCCCTTAATAGGCATCCTTTGCTCCCAGGGCCCTCAGGGACTCATATCGGCACTGTACTCCCACCTTATCTCAATACGAGCCTCTCAAGATATACCCTCTGCCCTAGTAAAATGGAGGACACTGATACCGACTCTTACAGATGATACGTTCCAAGAGCTTTTGGAATCTCCTCTATATGTATCCCCAGCAGCCAATAATAAAATGATCCAGCTGTATATAGTGTATCAGTGCTATCTCACTCCAGCAAGATTGCACAAAATGGGCAGAATACAGTCTACAAACTGCATTAGGTGTTCCTGCAAATATTCTGATTTTTGGCATATGATGTGGGAGTGTCCTGTTATTGAAAGTTTCTGGGGGGAGGTCACAGGTTTCCTGTCTGAACTTGTGGAAGTCCCTGTTCCACCGAGCACAGAGATTTGTCTATTTGGAATATTAGATGAAGAAAGCTGGCAACACCATAAAAAGATTTTTTCTGCGGGAATCTTTGTTCCTTGCTAGAAAAACGATTGCAATGTGGAGGAAGCTAGTCAATTCAGTGGCGCCATATAATTATATAGTCTACAAGGGACGGAAGTGTCCTGAGAAATTTGATAAAGTGTGGGGTCTGTGGTGTGATTCCCCCCTCACGTTATATTCACCACAATTAATGACTTCATCTATTCTGGAGCTCAGACGTGCTCACTAGTGGATACATGTTCTGGAGCGGGACCTGTGGCCTCTGGGATTTGGTCTGCTTATCTGATCTGACTTGAAAGCATTAAATCGTTATTTTTGATGTATCAGGGTGACTGAACCTCCCTACCAATCTAACTATACAAGGTTATGTACTATTTATGTGCTGCACCTGTCTATGACTGTATGTTTCTTATGCTACTTAATTTTCAATAAAACGAGTTTAAAAAAAAAGAATGGTGCAGCAGTGCAGAGTCTCATGAAGGCCCTACTTCTACCTGACGAAGTGGAGAACAAAAAGAAGAAGAAAATACTGACTGCAGAAGTCAGTGATAAAAACTTTGGACATTGATATGCTAAGGACTTTACAGTTACAAGCCAGCAAGGAAGAAAACCAAAAACGGGCTAAAGATGGGAGCAACAAAACAGGACGGCGTATGGCGAACAGTCAGCAGAACTTGCCTACAACAGTCCCTGTGCCCCATGATGGTCAAACTGGTACACAGAAAGACGCACCTATCAAAAGCAGCAATGACGTCGGTGCTGAACGAGAACGGGTGACACCTGGGTTCTCTGTAGCTGCTGCATCATTTGTCCAGTTTTGCATGGTCTTTGCCATATGCGAGTCAGGACAGAAGTAAGGGGGCCATATAACACTTACCTAGACCACTCTACTCATTTCAGAGATTGCAAATTGACTATATTCAGCTCCCACCTGTTGAGAAGTTCCGAAAATCCCCGAGCTCTCAAGACCGCGGCTTCAATGGCCATGCCGTCAAATGTAGCGTGGATAAACTGTGGTGGAAGAGGGTCCCTGTAAGAGAAGGTCCTCCCGCAGAGGAAGCCACCATGGTGCGTCTTCCACTAGGTCGACAAGTTCTGCATACCACGTCCGTCGAGGTTAGTCCGGAGCTATGAGAATTACCGGAAGTCCTTTCCTCCTGATTCTCTTGAGTATTCTGGGAATAATTGGGAAGTGTGGGAACACATAAGAAAACTGGAACTCTGTCCACGGAGTCACCAGGTTGTCCACGGCTCGTGCTCTGGGGTCCTTCGACCTGGTCACGAAGGTCGGAAGCTTGCGGTTGAATCTGGATGCCATTAGATCGACATCGGGCTGTCCCCACCGCTTGCAAATCTCTTGAAAGACTTAGGGGTGTAGTTCCCACTCGCCTGGATCGACCATTTTTCTGCTAAGATAATTGGCTATCCAATTGTCTACCCCAGGGATATGTACTGCCGACAGTGCGGGAACATGTTCTTCGGCCCAAGCCAAGATCCTTCTGCTGCAGGTTCCGTCCTAATGATTTACATGCGCAACAGCCGTCGCATTGTCAGTCTGGACCCAGACTGGGTGACCCATCAGATGGAGAGAGAAATGTTGCAGTGACCGGAATATGGCCCGAAGTTCCAGTACGTTGATTGACAGTAAGACTTCCTGACTGGTCCAGGTTTCCTGGGCCACCAGGTTCTGTAGGGTACCCTCCCAGCCGGAGAGGCAGGCATCTGTGATAAGAATCTGCCACTGGAGGGGTAGAAAAGATCGGCTGCGATAGATCTGGGGTGAGTCCAGACACCAATGTAGGGAGTGCCGTTTCTACAGTGCCCTGTCTCGACAAGATAGCCCATCGAAGGTCGGGAGTGGAACTGAGTGAATGGGACTGCCTTGAAAGCCGATACCATCAGTCCCAGCACCCTCATACAGTGGCGGATCGTCACTGAGCGATGTGTGCTCAAGGAGCGAACCTGCTTCTGGAGAAGAAGTTGTTTTGTTGCTGGAAGCAATGCCTCATTCTGGGCCGTGTTGAAGCAAAGCCCTATGAATTTCATGCTCTGCGATGGTGGGAGCGATGACTTCTGTCGGTTGATGATCCAGCCGAACCTGGTTAGTGCGTCCATCGTAATGTGAAGACTCCCTATGTTGGCCTGCCCCATCGGGGCCTCCATCATGTCATCCAGATATGGAATTGCGACTATTCCCCTGGAATGGAGGAGGGACATCACTGCTGCCAGAATCTTTGTAAAAAGCCTAGGTGCTGTCGCCAGGCCGAATGGCAGAGCTGTAAATTGAAAGTGTTCGGCTTGAACCGGGAACCGAAGGAATCTCTGGTGTGCCGGATGGATGGGGATGTGAAGGTACGCATCCTTGATGTCGATTGATGACAAGAACTTCCCCGGTTCCATCGATGCGATTACTGCCCGTATTGATTCCATGCGAAGTCGACGCACCTTCACGTAGTGGTTCAGCCTCTTTAGGTCCAGGAACGGCCTGACGGAACTGTCCTTCTTCGGGACAACGAATAGGTTTGAATAAAAACCTGTGAACCGCTGCGAAGAAGGAACTTGCACTATAACTCCTTGAGCCACTAGCTTGTGGACTGCTTGTAAAAGTGCAGTGGCTTTTTCTGATGATCTTGGTATCCTGGAGCTGAAGAAATGGTCGGGTGGATGGTTTGTGAACTCTATCACGTAGCCCTCTGAAATAACTTCCCGTACCCAGGCGTCAGAGCCCTGTGCCAGGCAAACCCTGCTGAAAGTCGTCCTCCCACCCTGGTCGCAGTGGGTGGGGGCTGGCCTTCATGCGGACGACTTAGTGCGAGTGGTCTTGGCGGGCTGAGCCCTTGTGCGCCACGCCGGCCTAGTCTTGAATGACGGTTTTCTCTTCTGGTCCTGCTCCTGGGTGTTCCTCTTATTCTCCGATCTGCGGGGACTATTCCGACAAAAAGATCGAAATTGGAAACTGGTTAGTTGCGGGGCCGTCTGTTGTCTACAGCGGTTCTGCGGCAGGTGCGAACTCTTTTCCCCCATGGCTTCCGAAATAATCTTGTCCAACCTGGCTCCAAAGAGCCACAGGCCTACAAAGGGAATGTTAGTCAGAGAACCCTTAGACGATGCATCCGCGTCCCAAGACTTCAACCACAAGGTTTGATGTGTGGCTACCGACGCAGCAGAAGCCCAAGCCATGAGTCTAGCAGCATCCAAGGAAGCTTCGCAGATTAATCTTCCTGCCTGCCTTATCTGGTGCGCGATCTCCACCAGTTCATTCTTTGATGCACCCGCTAGAATGCCTCTGCGCAGCTGTTATGCTCAATCAGTGATGGCCCTGCTCACCCAGGTAGAGGCGAACATCAGCCTAAGTGCTGATGCCACTGCCTCAAAGGATAATCTTTCTAGGGAGTCTATCTTCCTATCGCCAGTATCCCGTAGGGATGAGGCATCCAGCATAGGGAGAGTTGTGTGTTTCACCAAGCGAGAAACCGGTGGATCGCCGGGCGGCGGTGATGTCCATTTTTTAACCAGTTGCTCCGGAAAGGGATACAAAACATTCAGGCGTTTCAGTTTGACAAAACGTCTGTCCGCAAACTTCCATTCTTTGGCCAAAACCGCCTCAAAATCGTCAAGTGGCAGAAAAGTCCTTGGGGACAGTCTAGGCGGCCGGAAGGAAAGGCATGGCGTAGGTGTGGAGGGTGGCTGTTCAGGCAGCTGAAAGGTGTCCCTCACTGCTACTATCAGGCTGTCTACCATATCTGAGAGGCTAGGCAGCTGCTCAATCTCAATATCAGGGTCCGAAGGGGGCTCTGATAGTTCCTCCTCTGCGCAGCTGTTCTCTCTGGAGGAGAGCAGAGAGGCAGCTCCAGGAAAATCTGCACGGATCAGCGATGTCGGAGACCTGGAGGAGTCCCGTGAGCCAGATCGTCTAACACGCTTCCGCGGCCTAGCGCGAGAGGGATCTCTCCTGACAGTGTCATCTCCACCGGACACATCTGGGGCAGGGACAGACACTCAGTCCAGCCTGTCCAAAATAGCGCTGGAAGTGAGGGTAAAGTTTGAAACTGCTTGCGCCAGGGAGCGGGCCCACTCTTGTTCGGCCAAGAGTGAGGGCTGGATGGGCGGGGAGTCTGTATTAGGTTGTACGGGCGCCTGCCTTGGAAGAATACAGTGATCACAACATGGCTCAACCTGTCCGCATGCAAATTTTGTATTACAGAAAGAGCTAGCGTAGAGCGTTGCCCTGGCTGGTCCCAGTCCAGACTCTTGGGTTTTGGAGTCGGACATGGTGCTGTGTTGGTAGGCTGTAACCTGCCTCTGCTAGTGAGATGCAAGGGAGATATAGTGCAGGGGAGCTACAACCAAGGCAGAGCTTACCCGGTTCGGACGAGCATGCTCGCTAATCTCTAATAATTTGATTATTCCACACTAGTTCATGTAATTCTACTGTCTTCAGCACACATTCACTTCTGTAGTTGCCTATTAAATAAGGAAATCAGACTGCAGTGCTCACAATATACTATCTAGGCTCGCTGTAGTATTAAATTGATGCCAACCATATGAACTGAATTAATATAAATAAATTAAAATATTTAGTGTCAATATCGATAATAGTATAAGCATAAACTAAACTGAAGAAACAAATGTGTTTGTATTTATGTGCATAATATTAAATGTGTATTAATAAGTATAGTAAAATATATTCTTCTTCATATGGTGTTATATATCATATTTCTGCATTAGAATGATAACAAGCTTTAAACCCCCATTAATGTTATTATAAGGTTTTTTTTCCTATTGATATAGTTAGGAAGCGCTCCAAGGGTTAACTATCAGGTGTTCATTGTTTTTAATTTATGTAAATTTTTATTTAAGAAGGAAGTGTATGGCGTGTCTATTAAGGTGATCAAGAACCCGTGTGGGTTTGATACGCGGTCTTTCTGAAGTCCTGTCTTTTATGGTACGTTATTTGAATGAATCAAGACACGGTTTCTCCAAACAACCAAGCTTTTCATTCAATTTGGGTGATCCTTTTCTAGTGGCTCTGACCTCAGCCCTATATTGCCTCCTGATTGGCTGGGAGAGCTGTTTGCAAGGTACTATGGGTACCCTGAGATCATGTGATCCTTTCTCTTTTTTCTGTCAGATGTCATTTTCGCATGACATATCACACACACACACAGCTCTGTTACATGCATGTCACACACACAACTCTGTTACATTGCTTTTGCATTAGAGCTGCATGTGTTTTTCGAACTTCAGATGGTGGCTGCGGTGACATCGTGGCTTGTCGCTGTATTATGTAAGCTGCATAAGCTTCACGGCGGCGTTGAACCCTTTGTGGGGACGTGTGCACGACAGCAATGGTTTATTTCAACGCTAGACAACGGTATTTAGTGGTTACTACTCACCTGGGCGATTACCTGTAGGAATCTCCTCTTCAAACTCCTGTTTGACTGTCACAATTGTTACTGTATCATCAATATTAGTCAGATCTTCATCCTGATACAAAAGCTGTGAGACAAATATTGTAAAAGTCAGCAGACGGTTAGAGAAGTCATGTGACATCTAATAAGACTGAAGACAAGAGCTTCACAGCCTACAAATCAGAGGGACATCTCCATCTACCTGATGGTCCTGTAGAAGAAGAGGACAGGGACATCTCTCTGGTGGGCTTCTCTTACTGGATGGAACTGGAGGAAACACAGACAGCCACTGAAGTCATTCTTTACATACAGATAATAAAGTCCCCGTGTATTTAGTCCTGTCTATTACCTGGTGATGGGAGCGGCTGGCGGGTCTCCATCATGGCCTCCTTGTATAGATCCTTGTGTCCCTTTAAATACTCCCACTCCTCCATGGAGAAATAGACAGCGACATCCTGACACCTTATAGGAACCTGACAACACAATATACAGTCATTACCCAGAAGCCTCCAGTGCTGTTACTGTATAATGTCCCAGCATTCCCTGCAGCGTCACCTCTCCAGTCAGCAGCTCAATCATTTTGTTGGTGAGTTCTAGAATCTTCTGTACATTGATGTCCTCATGTATCAGGGGGTGAGGTGGGGGCCCCATGATTGGACTCGGGGTTCTCCCCCATCCATCATACACAGGGGTCCGACAGTCATCACTAGAGGTCTTCTTCACTACTGTGTAATCCTGTTTATGGGGAGACATTAATAAATATCACTGCAGACATTTCCAGAGTCCATCACCTCTAGAGTGACATCATCTGTTATTACGATAGATAAGAATGATGTAATGTGACATCATCAGAATCTCTCACCTCTCCAGTGACATCATCTGTTATTACCATAGATAAGAATGAAGTAATGTGATATTGCAGAATCTCTCACCTCTCCAGTAAACTGGAAGATTATTTCCCGGGTGAGAATTAATACACTCTCGGCCATCATGTTTGTGTCTTCTTTCATCCTTGATGAGTGAATCAGGAAAATTCTTTTTTATAGAAGATATCTAAAGATGTTCATATATTGAAAAAACCTGAAAAAGAAGCAGAAGAGCCAATGTGAGAATGGGAAATCAAAACCTCAAGATAAGGGAAAACTGAGACGTTAGCCATCCTGCCCCATAATAGTATTTACCGCTCCCGCCTGCCCCATAATAGTATGTACCGCTCCACCCTGCCCCATAATAGTATGTACCCCTCCACCCTGCCCCATAATAGTATGTACCCCTCCTCCCTGCCCCATAATAGTATGTACCCCTCCTCCCTGCCCCATAATAGTATGTACCCCTCCACCCTGCCCCATAATAGTATGTACCGCTCCACCCTGCCCCATAATAGTATGTACCCCTCCACCCAGCCCCATAATGGTATGTAGCGCTCCACCCTGCCCCATAATAGTATGTACCGCTCCACCCTGCCCCATAATAGTATGTACCCCTCCACCCTGCCCCATAATAGTATGTACCGCTCCACCCTGCCCCATAATAGTATGTACCGCTCCACCCTGCCCCATAATAGTATGTACCGCTCCACCCTGCCCCATAATAGTATGTACCCCTCCACCCTGCCCCATAATAGTATGTACCCCTCCTCCCTGCCCCATAATAGTATGTACCCCTCATCCCTGCCCCATAATAGTATGTACCCCTCCACCCTGCCCCATAATAGTATGTACCGCTCCACCCTGCCCCATAATAGTATGTACCGCTCCACCCTGCCCCATAATAGTATGTACCGCTCCACCCTGCCCCATAATAGTATGTACCGCTCCACCCTGCCCCATAATAGTATGTACCGCTCCACCCTGCCCCATAATAGTATGTACCGCTCCACCCTGCCCCATAATAGTATGTACCGCTCCACCCTGCCCCATAATAGTATGTACCGCTCCACCCTGCCCCATAATAGTATGTACCGCTCCACCCTGCCCCATAATAGTATGTACCGCTCCACCCTCCCCCATAATAGTATGTACCGCTCCACCCTCCCCCATAATAGTATGTACCGCTCCACCCTCCCCCATAAAAGTATGTACCGCTCCACCCTGCACCATAATAGTATGTATCGCTCCACCCTGCACCATAATAGTATGTATCGCTCCACCCTGCACCATAATAGTATGTACCCCTCCACCCTGCCCCATAATAGTATGTACCGCTCCACCCTGCCCCATAATAGTATGTACCGCTCCACCCTGCCCCATAATAGTATGTACCGCTCCACCCTGCCCCATAATAGTATGTACCGCTCCACCCTGCCCCATAATAGTATGTACCCCTCCACCCTGCCCCATAATAGTATGTACCCCTCCACCCTGCCCCATAATAGTATGTACCCCTCCACCCTGCCCCATAATAGTATGTACCCCTCCACCCTGCCCCATAATAGTATGTACCCCTCCACCCTGCCCCATAATAGTATGTACCCCTCCACCCTGCCCCATAATAGTATGTACCCTTCCACCCTGCCCCATAATAGTATGTACCGCTCCACCCTGCCCCATAATAGTATGTACCCCTCCACCCTGCCCCATAATAGTATGTACCCCTCCACCAGCCCCATAATAGTATGTACCGCTCCACCCTGCACCATAATAGTATGTACCGCTCCACCCTGCACCATAATAGTATGTACCGCTCCCCCCTGCCCCATAATAGTATGTACCCCTCCACCCTGCCCCATAATAGTATGTACCCCTCCACCCTGCCCCATAATAGTATGTACCCCTCCTCCCTGCCCCATAATAGTATGTACCCCTCCTCCCTGCCCCATAATAGTATGTACCCCTCCACCCTGCCCCATAATAGTATGTACCGCTCCACCCTGCCCCATAATAGTATGTACCCCTCCACCCAGCCCCATAATAGTATGTAGCGCTCCACCCTGCCCCATAATAGTATGTACCGCTCCACCCTGCCCCATAATAGTATGTACCGCTCCACCCTCCCCCATAATAGTATGTACCGCTCCACCCTCCCCCATAATAGTATGTACCGCTCCACCCTCCCCCATAAAAGTATGTACCGCTCCACCCTGCACCATAATAGTATGTATCGCTCCACCCTGCACCATAATAGTATGTATCGCTCCACCCTGCACCATAATAGTATGTATCGCTCCACCCTGCCCCATAATAGTATGTACCGCTCCACCCTGCCCCATAATAGAATGTACCGCTCCACCCTGCCCCATAATAGTATGTACCGCTCCCCCCTGCCCCATAATAGTATGTACCGCTCCACCCTGCCCCATAATAGTATGTACCCCTCCACCCTGCCCCATAAAAGTATGTACCCCTCCACCCTGCACCATAATAGTATGTAACACTCCACCCTGCACCATAATAGTATGTACCGCTCCACCCTGCCCCATAATAGTATGTACCGCTCCACCCAGCCCCATAATAGTATGTACCCCTCCACCCTGCCCCATAATAGTATGTCCAGCTCCACCCTGCCCCATAATAGTATGTAGTGCTCCACCCTGCACCATAATAGTATGTACCCCTCCACCCTGCACCATAATAGTATGTACCGCTCCACCCTGCCCCATAATAGTATGTACTGCTCCTCCCTGCCCCATAATAGTATGTACTGCTCCTCCCTGCCCCATAATAGTATGTCCCGTTCCCCCCGGCGCTGTAATAGTTGGCCCCGGGAAGCTATATAGCTCCTGTAAGCCACCATGTTGTTCCGTGTAGTAATGGTCGCTCCCAGGAACTATTCCCGCACCGTCCCTTCTGGCTGGAAGCTGTATTGTACAGATGACCCCCGTACTAATGTCCGAGATCAGCAAGAACTCAGATCCCAGTCATTTAACACTTTGGATGCTGCGCTATATGGACCGTGGCAGATAAAAGAGGGAGAGGCTCTATCTGTCACCCCATTGGTCACCCTGCAATTATGTGGTGGCTATGGGAGCTTATCTCACACAGGGAGTGAAGGGTTAATAATGACCTACCGTGAGGGACACACAGACCTCCACCTGCAGAGCCCACAGCAGCTTCCAGGACCTGTGATGATGTCACTGTCATGTGATCAGTCACGTGTGTGAGAGGAGTCATGGGTCACATGACCTAAGGGTGATCCGTGTACACAGGACTCTGCTGAGCGCTTTATGAGTTACTAGCAGAGAAGTGACCCTTCATGAGGGGAAAACCCTCTGCGACCTGCTGTATACAACTTACCGGACTACACATTACACACACAGCTCTGCTACACCGTACACATTACATACACAGCTCTGCTACACCGTACACATTACATACACAGCTCTACTACACCGTACACATTACATACACAGCTCTGCTACACCTTATACATTATATACACAGCTCTGCTACACCGTACACATTATATACACAGCTCTGCTACACCGTACATATTATATACACAGCTCTACTACACCGTACACATTATATACACAGCTCTGCTACACCATACACATTATATACACAGCTCTGCTACACCGTACATGTTATGTACCCAGCTCTGCTACACCGTACATATTATATACATAGCTCTACTACACCGTACACATTATATACACAGCTCTACTACACCGTACATGTTATGTACCCAGCTCTGCTACACCGTACATATTATATACATAGCTCTACTACACCGTACATATTATATACATAGCTCTACTACACCGTACACATTACACACACAGCTCTGCTACACCGTACACATTACATACACAGCTCTGCTACACCGTACACATTACATACACAGCTCTGCTACACCGTACACATTATATACACAGCTCTGCTACACCGTACACATTATATACACAGCTCTACTACACTGTACACATTATATACACAGTTCTGCTACATGGTCTAGGGCAACTGTTGTTTTTCAAGTTCAGAATTGTGTTATAATTAGAGAGGCGCCAGCATGCCCGGATAAAGCAGTTACTCGAGTGAGCCTCGCTCTTCTTGAGTAACTGCTTATTGGTCCGAGCAGGCTCAGGGGTGCGACGGGAGTGAGCTGGGGGCGGCAGGGGATAGAGCGGGGGGGGAGGAGGAGTGAGATCTCTCTCTCTACCCCCTGCTAACACCCGCCGTCCCCCTGAGCCTGTTTGGACCAGTAAGCAGTTACTCAAGAAGAGCGATGCTCGCTCGAGTAACTGCTTTATACAAGCATGCTCGCTCATCTCTAGTGATAATGTACCTGCCCAACACCACCCCTGGTGTGCATGATTTGTTTCAGCCCTGAGCCCCTGGATATTAGTGTCACGGATCGACTGATCCAAGCACACCCGCAGCTACCAGTCACTGCAGAGGCTCAATCGATCACTATAGCGGGATTAGAGAGCAGGCTGATTTGTACCCAGCTTTCCCAAGCTGCTGCACGCATGCAAAACAAAAGCTGAAATCACCACCTGATCTGGTCAAACGACTGCTGTGCTCTACCATACCCACACACGCTCGCTGCAATCACCAGCTTTATCAATGTCACCAGTAAGCTGGAACCCGGACTACGAATTGTGAACACAACCTACAGAGTTATGGTTTGGTTTATAACGGACAAGGCTTGGCTAACAAATTGCAGATTTATTCTAAAAAAAACTAGCAATGCTAAATATCTCTATATACAGGAATATCCAGAAAAGATGTTACAATGGAGATAAGGTTTACCGGCATACACAACATGTAGTATTGTAAAATAAAACATGGAGAAAATAGCGAAAGGTGCCAGATTTGGGATATTTGCCAGAATGTTCTTTTCATGCGCAGTCGCTGAAGCAGAAGGGAAAGCCTTACACCTTAGTGTATCTCCGAAATCTGAGAATGTCTTTCTGAACCTCCTCCCCCCCCCGCCCTCTCTGATGTCGTTCAGAGAAGTGAAGGGTGTATGTGTTGCACTTATGAGTAAACCATATTTCCCCATTTCGGCCATATCTCTGCCGGAGATCCTCCGAACGGGTAAATATATGCCTGGCATAATTCCCGTTATGATTTTGTGATCCGCCCGATTCCGAAAATATAATTCACATTGGGCTGGGACCTTTGCACAATCAATGATCCTTATTAGGGTTTTTCTTGCTGATATGAGTCTTGCAGCCTGGATGTCTTTGAGAAATATCTATGGTGTCAATCCTACACCTGCAGGGGGTATTTAGCATCCATGTGTCACTAATTAACTTTATTACCATCAGAACAAAGAACTTCCTATGGCACATGTACATCAGAGGTCTGGCAGATGGGAGGGAGGAAGGGTGAATTAGCAATATTGAGTCGTTCCACCCAACTCTCCTGTAGCCCTGAACGGCAAGTTGATATGAAGAGTTGGGTGACACTTCAGTAGTATTTTTATACCACAATTGGTAAGAAAACCCCAGAGATTGAGCTGAGAGGTTGATATAAAAGGGAGTGTTGGTCTCCAGCACAGGAGTCTGCAGCACATTGAAATATAACTGAGAGCGGCCCCTGGCGGGTGGACAGATATTCTGCTGCAGGCAAGAGATCTGCTTTATACTAGCTGGGACCTTAAAAATAATAGTTATCAGTACCATATATATATATATATATATATATATACACACACGTGAGAAGGTACAGGCTCATAATATGGAAGAATCTGTCTCAAAATGGCCGCTAGATACAAGATGGAGCATTATAAGATGCGAATAAAACTTGTGCGTAGTAAAACAGTAAACAAAGCAGAAATACCTTTAGAGCATGAGATACGGTACAGTGTGTAATGATTTGTCTCTGTTCTTTTTCATGAGAACCAAGTCTGGACGCAGTTGTTATCAGAAGAAGCCCTCCCACGCGTCCATTCAGCTACAGCCACCTGAATCACAAGGTGAATACAAGGGAGGACCGGGGGGGGGGGCAGATAACGCTGGGAGAAACAGACATTTGAAGAACATTACAGATATATTCTCACTACGCTGATTGCTGAACAATGCATGATTCTTAATGTTTGTCTAAGCCAATGAGATTAACGTTGTGACTAATGACGCATTCCTTTCCTGTATTAGAACTATACCAAGTCAATAAACGCTCAGTGTATGGTGCGCCTCTTGACAGAGAGAGTCACCTGTTACCTGCCGTGGCTTTCTCTACGTACCTGAGGAAACTGATAACTATCTGTCTAGTTCTTGGTTTCTGGGATGCATCCAAGTACGGACTAATTTGGAACCCAAGGCCTGAAAGGTTATGTGACCGTGTAGCGGTCCTTAACAGTTGTGTATATATATATATTTATTTGGTACTGCATGTAACTATAGAAGAGCAACTTTCCATTCACTTTCAGGTTCTCTGTGCAGAGCTAGTGACCCCAACTCTGCTACATCTACTGTTGTTGATTAGTTCTTTTATGTCTGCTGTTTGGGTCACTAATATGACCCATTGGTAACCGCTAAGTCTTAAGCAGTCCTGGTCGATCATGTGAGGTTATATCCTACCCACAGTGTGATTAGTTTATTAGTTAGTATGTTAGACAGGGACTGATAACCAGTATAGGGATATCGACAGATCAGGTGATCGCTAGCCCATAGGGGGAGTAGTTGTCCGGTCACATTGGTGGACTAGATAGAGCAGTAATGGCAAACCTTTTAGAGATCGAGTGCCCAAATGGCAACTCCAAACCTATTTATTTATCGCAAAGTGCCAACACCTCAGGGGGCGGGGCTTATCAAAATCGTATGATTTTTACAGCTGTCGTCATAAAAAGGACAGCACCACTTCAAAATAGACAGGGAGCAATGCCCTGTGGTTGTTCCTAGCTGGAGCACTGGACTACCATTGATGCGTACTTGCAGCTGATTTCATACTGTGAGGTGCTTCATCTCACCTTCTCCATAGGCTTCAGGTTCCCAGTGGCCTGTATTGGCCTCCCCTGACCAGCAATGCCGCATCTGACCAGGCTGCTATGAACCAGAAGAGCGCTAACTTTGGGAAGCCTTATGGAGGAAGTGAGGGGGGGGGGGGGGTGCTGCATAGTATGAAATCAGCTGCGGATATGCCATTGATTTCCAGTCAAAATCCACATGAATGGTATGTACTTTTTTTTAAAATCATACTTTATTGAAGATTTGCAAATATTAGTATAAGTACAGCATTATATCGCGCAGCCACAAAATATACATGTGCAGGCTAGGTTGTTCGGAATGAAAAATTATATCCTAGACATCTTTCAAAGCAAGAAGCAACTGACTCACAAAAAAGTAGTCCGCTAGATCATCAAGGCAAATGCTTCAAAATACTAGCTGCACACCAGAGTAGCCACCCAACAGAGACTTACTACAGAATTAAAGAAACAGTAAAAGAAGGGAGGAACGACAAGTAACAAAACAAAAAACGGGGGAGGGGAGGGACGAATGGTGTAGATTTTAACTGGTTTTGGATGCCGAAATGCTGCGATAATTTTTGCTGCGGACACTCTGCAGCATTTTTGCCACATGAAAACATACCTTATGTCAGCTTCAGGTATGCTTCCATGTGCAGAGTGGCCCCAGTAGTAATAGTGACCCTCACAGTGGCCCCAGTAGTAATAGTGACCCCTACAGTGGCCCCAGTAGTAATAGTGACCCCTACAGTGGCCTTAGTAGTAATAGTGACGCCCACAGGGGTCTTAGTAGTAATAGTGACCCCCACAGTGGCCCCAGTAGTAATAGTGACCCTCACAGTGGCCCCAGTAGTAAATAGTGACCCCTACAGTGGCCTTAGTAGTAATAGTGACCCCCACAGGGGTCTTAGTAGTAATAGTAACCCCCACAGCGGCCTCAGTAGTAATAGTGACCCCCCACAGTGGTCTTAGTAGTAATAGTGACCCCCACAGTGGCCTCAGTGGTAGAAGCGATCCCCACAGAGGCCTCAGCAGTAATAGTGACCCCCACAGTGGCGTCAGTAGTAAAAGTGATCCCCACATTAGCTCCAGTAGTAATAGTGACTCCCACACCGGCCCTTGTAATAATAATGACTTCTACATCTGGATCAACAAGGGGGTTGAAACAGGCTGAACTAGATGGACACTGTCTTCATTCAGCCTAACCTACTATGTTACAGGGATATAAAGCGAATAGTAAATCGTCCCACCTTGCTTCTTGTGCTGCAACTTTGATCCCGTAAGCAGGTATACTCACACGCCTTCACATTGCCATCCGGCTGCTTTGGCTTTAGTTAAACAGACACAATCCATATGCAGGAGTCCGGCTTTCGTGAGAAAAAACCTTGCTTTTATTCCAATAAACTTGTGCTCATAACAGACAGAGTACGCGTTTCAGTTCACAACGAACCTTGCTCACCTCTAACCAACCGACATTACACAGACCTTTAAAAAAGCTTAACATATAATTACTTGATTAAAAACATGTGTTAACCCCTGCATTGACTTTCTTAAGTTGATTAACATGGTTCGTTCCTCCAGCAAGAACGGCACATGTCTATTCATATATAAAGTATATGTAATAGGACGATACAGAAATGGATATCTTAATAAACATAGTGGAAATATAGTGAAATAATTATATCCTTAAGGACTTGAAACAACTCATTTGTTATCCTATGTATATATTACGAACAGCTCACTCAGTAGTATATCAACAAATATACGGATAATATACTTATGAAAAAAGGTAAAGTCATTCAATAAGGACCATCATATTAGTTCGAAATTCATTATGACATACTGAAACAGCTTGTTTGATGGATCATTAACATTGCTAAATAGGTATTTCATGACATACAAAAAACAACATACAAATAAATAAATGAACAAACGAATAAAAAAAAAAAAATGTGGATTTCGATCTAATTAGAACTAATAAATATACATAAGATCTGTTCTATAATTCATCCCTTTGGGGTATCTGGTGTTCAGATTTAGTATCCAGAACGCTTCCCTTTTGAAAACTTTTTCCGGACTAGCTACACCTTTCTTCTTATTTAGTACCCTTTCTATCCCAAAAAAGGAAAAATTATCTATGTTGCCTGTATGTTTTTCACAAAAATGTTTGGCTACACCTGAGCTGCTCATATTACCTTTCTTTATATTGCGGATGTGTTCACTAACTCGTGTTTTTAATTTGCGTGTAGTACATCCTATATAGCTTATATTGCATTCATTACAACGAATCATATAAATTACATTAGTGGTATTGCAATTAATGTAACTCCATATTTTATACTCCCTCGTATTACTACTGTCAAAAAAGCTCTCTCTTTTGACAGCTAAATGACAAACGGTACATCGTGAATTGCCGCAACGGTAGAAACCCTTGAATTTTAACCAATGAGGTTTTTCTATATCAGAAGAGAAATTACTTGGGGCTAGCAGATCTCCCAGATTTTTATTTTTTCTTGCCACAAATTTTACTCCTTCATTAAGTATTTCATCAACCATATCGTCCTGTCTGAGTATTGGCAGAAATTTAAAAAAACTTTTTCTGATACTATAAAACTTTCTGCTGTATGCTGTGGAAAATACTAATCCTTTATTCCTCTTTTTACCTTTCCCTTCAGATTTATCCCTGAGTAACTCTTCTCTATTTAGTCTTTCCATTTTAGTGCATGCCCTGTCTAGCAATATTTTTTTATAGCCTCTCTGATGTAATCTATTTTTGATATCTATTTTTGTTGTATTAAACACGGAGCTGTCAGAACAAGATCTTCTCCCATAGGGATGGCCTTTATGGTATGTTTAGGGTGACCGCTGCTCGCGTGTAATACAGTGTTGCCTGCTGTTTCCTTCCTATAAAGTTTAGTTTCTATACCCGTAACAAAATGACCTTTTAAGGTCAAATCTAGAAATGGCACTTCCTCCTTATTGTATGTAACAGTAAATTGCAAATTGACAGAGTTGTTATTAATGTATCTGCTAAACTGATTGATTTCCTCATGACATCTACCTTGTACTGAGCCTTCGTCCCAAATTATTATCACGTCATCAATATATCTAGCATACCACACCATGCGGCCAGCAAAAGGATTATTAGGATTAAATATAAAACAATCTTCCCACCAACTCATAAAGAGATTGGCTATCGCCGGAGAAAATTTGGAGCCCATCGGGGCTCCAGAAATCTGCAAAAAAAATTCTTGATCAAATGAAAAAAAATTATGTTTTAACAAAAATTCAGTAGATAGGAGAATAAATTCCTTTAATTCCTTTGCCAAAGACCATCTATGTAACGGTCGAAACGTCGCTGTGTCTTATGATGATGTGATGTTCTGATGAAAATACAAGTCGTTTATTGCACCTGAAGATTTGGACTCTACTGCCTATTTTCTCTTTCTATGTTGCTAACCTGTGGGATTAGGATTCATTCCCAGTAAGGCCTCCTTCCCACGAACGAATTTACGCCACGTAAATCCGCGGCAAAAATCCGCTGCGTTGCCCCCTGCTATTAGGTTCTATTGAACCTAATAGCACAATGCTCACGATGCGGAATTCCACCGCAGTCAATGGAAGCCGTCCGTTCACGCTATCTCCTGCTGCAACCAGCGGAAGATAGCGTGAAAAAACGCTTCCCCGCCTACCGCCGCGCGTCATATGACGGGGCCGGCGCGTCACGTGACACGGCCGGCCGCGTCATGTGACGCGGTGGGCGTGTCACATGACGCGACGGCGGTGGGCGGGGAAGCGTCTTCACGCTATCTTCCGCTGGTAAGTATGGGGTCTCTGGGGGGCGCCGTGACGGGCTTCACTGCGGAATATTACGCGGCGGAGCCCGTCACGCTCGTGTGAAGCCGGCCTTAGGCGTGCAGTACCCTGCGTGTGGATGAAACCCCCCCCTTATGGGTTATGGGGAGTGCTGCTGAATACAATTTTTCATCTATTGGCTCGAGTGCCGACAGAAAGGGCTTTGCATGCCACCTCCGCATGCGTGTCATAGGTTCACCACCAAGGAGATAGAGTTAAAGACCTAGTGTAGTGTATTTAGGCTTGCCATCATCATCTGCCTTCTTATTTGATGATTGTCGGCTGAAGAAGCTTCTAGTCATTACCATTATCCTCACTCATCTACTGACCTGCAGCGGGCCGTCCTGCTATCTCTGAGGAATCCTGCATCTTCCAGTGGCTACAGGGGCCCCTGCATCAAGATCCATTTTACTTCTGACTCTAAGGCATTGTGCATGAGACTCCCTACTCACACACACACACACACACACACACACACACACACACACACACATATATATATATAGTGAGAGACAGTGACCGGCAAAGTGCTGGAGGGCAGATATATTTAGCCTAGGATGCTCTCCTATGAGGCTTTGGGAAGCAGTTGGGCAGATACGTGCCACCGAGCGGCCTGGGCTCGGTGGAGGAAGCCGGCAGTTGTGTGTCAGTAACATTAAGTTACTGACACGTTGTAGTTGTGTAAGTGGCTCCAAGCTGCATAGTTCAGGCCGACTTTTCCTGGAGTGGTCAAAGTGAAGGGTGGGATGGCCACTCCCATGTACCAGGTGAGGCTGGTACCAGGCCTTATAAAGCCTGAGCCTGCAGGTCCGGGATAGACACGGGCTGAGAGAGCCAGAGAGAGGGCTCAGTGGAGGGCTGAGAGGCCCGAGGTTGACAGGGTGAACCCCCTAACCTCCACACCAAGGAAAGGTGTATGGTGAGACCTCCACAGGTCTGAGGACCAGACTGGCTGTGTGCCGCAGGCGTTTGATTTTGACAAATGAGTAGTCAGGGCCGGACTCTGTTTTAGTGAGTGCTCAGACGAGCAGGTGTTATTTTATGTTGGCCTGAAGTTAAGGCCTGTCTTGTTTTCTTTATGCTGCAATAAACCCAGGCAAAGCCTGGGCTAAAGAACTTTGTTGCCCAGTGTCACTGTCTCTGGCCGCAGATGCCCACGCTGCTACCTACCCTAACACTAATCCCTCACTATATATATATATATATATATACACACATACACACACACAGCTAATTGGGACTTCCAGACTAAATATTGACTACTGTTATATTCATTGTAATGTATATTTGTGCCATCCCCAAGTATAACTTTATAAAGTTGCTGTGATGATCTTTATTGTTATCTCCGTATAATTATTACATAGCATGCTAGGCTTTAAAAAGACAAATGTCCATCCAGTTCAGCGTGGTTCCTCCCCCCATATTGATCGAGAAGGCAAAAAAACCAATGAGGTAGAAGCCAATTTATTTCATTTTGGGGGAAAAATTGCAGTCACAATGGCAGTCAGAATAAGATACGAAATAATAATCTAAAGGTTCATCCTTCAACATAATTTTTAACTAATTCACCATTTTCATCTTGTAAGCATCCAATAGGATCTTTGACTTTTCTTTTGCTTTTGACATACCCCCAAACCTTTTTTTTATTGCTTTTGGCCTCTCTTGCAAGCCTCATTGTGTCGCTAGATTTCTAAAGGTGGCAGATAGACTAAGACCTAGAATCTCTTATCTGGTTCTTAAACTGGATTCTTTCAGCACTTTCAGGGCTTCCTTTCAAACCTATAGATTCAATATCAGTTGGGTATTTAATAGAGATGAGCAAGCATCAAAATGCTCCGATGCTCGTTACTCGAGCCGAGCTTTTCGTAATGCTCGAGAGCTTGTTTCGAGTAACGAACCCCATTAAACTCAATGGGAGACCCGAGCATTTTTTAGGGTGACCGATGCTCGGTAGCTGGCTGACTTGTTTTCAAAGGAGTCGAGGCTGCTGCCGGTGGCTCCATTAAAAACAATAGTCTGCCGTCACCCCTAAAATGTTTTTCAGGGAAGGGCTTTACATATAAGCCTTTCCCTGAAAAACAAAAATTTTAGTGTAAAAAAAATAAAAAAAACCTACCTCTCCGTCGTTGCCATGTCCCGCGGGGATGCAGAACACATTTGCCGTGTGCGGCAGAACACATTTGCCGTGTGCGGCAGATGTTTCCTGCATCCCCGCAAGGAAAAAGAATTCCCTGCTGCACCTGCAACATCTGTGACAGATGCAGCAGAGGAATTCTAAATCCCTGCGGGAAATAAAGGGTTCCCTACCGCAGCTGTCACACATGACAGCTGTGGTGGAGTATCCTGCTGACGGCACCCCTGAAATGTTTTTCAGGGAAGGGTTTTAAATATAAGCTCTTCCCTGAAAAACAAAGAAAAGTGTAAAAAAAAAATAATACATACTCACCTCCTTAGCTGAAGCGCTCAGCTAATCAGAATTAGAGCTACCAACAGGCGGGGATTTTAAACCCCTGGCTGCTGATAGCTGAGAACTACAGAGCCGGAGACAGCGGCAAGAGCCGCCGCTGAGCCCCCGCAGGTGAGTATGGATTTTCTTTATTTTTGACACTATTTTAAATGGCTGTCAGGGCTCAGAGGCGACTTCTGCCGCTGTCCCAGGCTCTGTAGATCTCAGCTATCAGCAGCCGGGGATTTAAATTCCCCTCCTGCTGGTAGTTCTGATTGTGATTGGCTGAAGCACTCAGCCAATCACAATCAGAGCTACCAGCAGGCAGGAATTTTAACCCCTTCCCGCTCCAGGGCATAAGTTTATGTCCTGGCAGCGGGATACTTTCTGCAACTGGGCGTAAACTTACGTCCTGCACTTAGTGTCGCTGCGGTGACAATCGCAGCGACACAGTAGTGACGTCTGCTAACATTGTTAGCAGACAATCACTACGTCCGGGCCAGCGATTGCTGTGATTGGTCAGTGAAGAACTCACTGACCAATCACAGCTCAGCAGCAGAAAGCCCGCTGTTAATAATGTAGTCTCTCTCTACAATCGCCTCACAGTGCTTCCGGCGGTTGTAGAGAGAGATAGGGCTGTGTGAAAAATAAAATATAATAGTGATCTGTAGTGTAGTGAGTTTTGTGAGGTGTGATCAGTAGTGTAGTGTAGTGAGAGTGTAGTGAGGTGTAATAAGCAGTGTAGTGAGAGTGTAGTGAGGTGTAATCAGTAGTGTAGTGTAGTGAGAGTGTAGTGAGTGTGCTCTGTAGTGTGTAGTGTAGTGTAGTGAGGTGTGATCAATAGTGTGTGATCTGTAGTGTAGCTGGGATTTGTAGTGCAGTGAGTGATCTGTAATGTAGTGTAGCTGGGATTTGTAGTGTAGTGTGTGATCTGTAGTGTGATCAGTAGTGTAGTTCTGCATTTCTGCCCCCGTTCCCTGGTCACCCCATCCCAGTGAACCTGTACAATAAATTTTTTATCTGAAGTGCATATTACAGTTTTATAATGGCCCGCAGGAGATATACTGCTGAGGAGGCGTACGCAATTATTGCCTCTGACTCAGATTCTGCTAGTGGGGATGACGCCACTTTTCAGGCATTCTGCTCCTCCTCATCTTCATCCTCATATAGGGAATCTGAACTACCTGTACCCCCAAGAAGGCGTCCAAGGACCACCACTGCTGTGGACCCCAATACACCTGATGTTAGTTGGGGTACTCCTTAAAATTTTAGACCCCAGATCCCTGTCTTCTTTGGCAACCCAGGGATTCAGTTTGATACTGAAGGGCTCAGAGCGAGGGACTTTGTTTTTTTTATCCCGATGATTTTATTGCCCACATAGTGACCCAAATGAATTTGCATGCCCAGTATTTTATACAGCAAAATCCCACCTCCAGCTACGCAAGACCCGATAAGTGGACCCCTGTGGATGCACAAGAACTAAAAAAATTTGGGGGTCTTGTGTTAACCATGGGTTTAGTGAAAAAGTCGACCCTCCGGGCGTACTGGAGTACTGATATTTTGTATCACACTCCTATGTTCTGGATGGCGATGTCAAGGACACAGTTTGAGATGATCCAAAAATTTTTACACTATAACGATAATGCAGAGTGCCCCCCAAGTGATCATCCCAATTATGATCGCTTGTATAAAATCAGGCCAGTAGTGGAACATTTAAATTTTAAATTTGCCTAGAAAAAAAAAATTGCAGTAGATGAGTCCCTGGTGCACTTCAAAGGAAGGGTTAAATTCCGCCAGTACTTGCCCAGTAAGCGGGCACGGTATGGCGTCAAATTGTACAAACTGTGCGGAAGTACATCGGGGTACACGCATAAATTCCGCATTTATGAGGGGAAGGACACCAAAATTGAGCCCCCAGAATGCCCCCACTGTGCTGGGAGTAACAGGGAAAATAGTGTGGGAACTAGTGCACCCACTATTAGACCAGGGTTACCATCTATACCTGGACAACTTTTATACCAGTGTCCCCCTGTTTCAGTGCCTTGCTTCCAGGGGAACAGTGGCATGTGGTACCATCCGAAAAAAATCATAGAAGCCTCCCTAAGACGCTGCTTGGGCAACTGCTCAGAAGGGGTGAGAGCCGGGCCCAATGCAGCGACAATATGTTGTGTGTCAAGTATAAGGACAAGAGGGATGTCCTTATATTGACCACAATCCACGGCCACAGTAGTACCCCCTGCCCAGTACGAGGTACCAGTACAGAAACCCCCAAGCCAGACTGTGTCCCTGACTATAATAAGTACATGGGAGGTGTGGACCTATCAGACCAGGTACTGGAGCCCTATAGAGCCATGCGGAAAACACGGGTGTGGTACAAAAAACTGGCCGTGCACCTCGTACAGATGGCACTGTATAATGCCTACGTGCTGTATCGGGGTGCAGGTCAGAGGGGCACCTTCCTCGAATTTCAGGAAGATGTTATCAAGGCCCTAATATTTGGGGACCAGGAGGTGGGAGAGTACCCCAGTATTTCTGGAAGCGAGGCCACGAGAATTGTACCAGGGCAGCACTTTCCCAGTGAAATTCCCTCCACTGGGAAGAAGGTAAGGACCCCAAAAAAGTGCAGAGTGTGCTACAAACAAGGGATAAGAAAGGACACCATGTATCATTGTGAAACGTGCCCCACACAACCTGGCCTGTGTATAAATAATTGTTTTAAGATCTACCACACGTCCCTGAAATTTTAATTTTACTGTTGCCCTGACGTTTTACCCAGATGTACTCCGCATAGCTTGTACATAAACCCACATGCCAAGTCCTTTTCTTCTGAGCCCTGCCATGTGCCCAAACAGTTTACGCCCACATATGGGGCATTTCTGCACATAGGAGCAATTGGGTAACGCATCATGGGGTACCTTTTCTCTTTCTGCTCCTAGTCAAAAATATAAATCTGGGCCTAAAGCTAAACATTACTGGAAAATTTTGAATTTTTGTATTCAACTCAAACTGTTAAAAAAATTCCTGAAACACCTATGAGTTCAAAACACTCACTACACCCCTTACTAAATTCCCGGAGGGGACAAGTTTCCAAAATGGGGTCAATTCTTGGGGGTTTCAAATGTACTGGTGCCTCAGGGACACTGCAAACACTACATGGGGGCTGAAAATTATTCCAGCAAAATCTGCGTTCAAAAAGCCAAATAGCGCTCCTTCTCGTCTGAGCCCTGCCATGTGCCTGAACAACAGTTTACGTCCATATATGGGGCATTTCCGTGCTCGGTAGCAATTGGGTAACGCATCGTGGGGTACCTTTTCTCCTTCTGCTCCTGGGAAAAAATATAAATCTGGGCCTAAAGCTAAACATTATGTGAAAAAAATGGAATTTTTCGTATTCAACTCAAATTGTTAAAAAAAAATCCTCAAACACCTGTGGGTTCAAACCACTCACTACACCCCTTAATAAATTCCCTGAGGGGTCTAATTTTCAAAATAGGGTCAATTCTTGGGGGTTTCAAGTGTACTGGCATCTCAGGGATACTGCAAACACTATATGGGGTCTGAAAATTATTCCAGCAAAATCTGCATTCAAAAAGCCAAATAGCACTCCTTCTCGTCTGAGCCCTGCCATGTGCCTGAACAACAGTTTACGCCCACATATGGCGCATTTCCGTGCTCAGGAGAAATTGGGTAATGCATCATGGCATACCTTTTCTCCTTCTGCTTCTGGTAAAAATATAAATCTGGGCCTAAGGCTAAAAATTATGTGAAAAAATTGAATTTTTCGTATTCAACTGAAATTGTTAAAAAAATTCCTCAAGCACCTGTGGGTTCAAACCACTCACTACACCCCTTAATAAATTCCCTGAAGGGTCTAGTTTCCAAAATGGGATCAATTCTTGGGGGTTTCAAATGTACTGGTACCTAGGGGGTCACTGAAAAAACTACATGGGGTCTGAAAATTATTCCAGCAAAATCTGCATTCAAAAAGCCAAATACCGCTCCTTCTCGTCTGAGCCCCGCCATGTGCCTGAACAACAGTTTACGCCCACATATGGGGCATTTCTAAAAACTGCGGAATCCTGGTAATACAGCCCAAGTTTTGTTTCTCTGCTAACTCCTGCTGTTTTATAAGAAAAAATAGTTTTAAATTGAAAATCTGTAGAAAAATTGAATTTTTCTAATTTCTGATGCACTTTTGTTTAATTCCAGTGAAGCATCTAAAGCGTTAATAAACTTCCTAAATGACATTTTGAATTCTTTGAAGGGTGCAGTTTTTAAAATGTGGTGATTTGTGAGGGTTTTCTGGTATACGGGCTCTTAAAATCCACGTCTAAACTGAGTTGGCCCTTAAAAATTCAGATTTTGAAATTTGCTAGTAAATTTGAAAAATGGCTGCTAAATTTATATACTTTGTGGAGTCTAAAAAAAATAATAAAATAACGCTTAAAAAATTATTGTAGTATAAGGCAGGCATATGGGAAATGTTAATTATTAACTATTTTGTGGTGTTTGACTATCTGTCTTACAAAAAGAAAAATTCAAAGTTTGAAAATTGTCAATTTTTCCAAATTTTCTGTAAATTTCGATTTTTTTTTCCTAGTTAAGACAAAATTTATTGATGCATTTTTTACACAAACATAAAGTACAATATGTCACGAAAAAACAATCTCAGAATCACATTGATAAGTAAAAGCATTCAAAAGTTATTAGCACATAAATTGACAGATGTCAGATTGGAAAAATAAGGCTTGGTCCTTAAGCCCCAAATAGGCCATGTCATGAAGCGGTTAAATCCCCGGCTGCTGATAGCTCAGAATTACAGAGACGTGGACGAGGACAGCCAGGAGAAGACGTAGCTGAGCCTGGCAGCCGAAGGGAGGTGAGTAGGTTTTTTGTTTTCTTTTAACACTTTTCTTTGTTTTTCAGGGACAGGGCTTATATTTAAAGCCCTTCCCTGAAAAACATTTCAGGGGTGCCGGCAGCAGGATCCACCACCGCAGTTGTCATGTGTGACAGCTGTGGTAGGGAATCCTTTATTCCCCCCAGGGGTTAAGAATACCTCTACTGCATCTGTCACAGATGTGGCAGGTGCAGCAGGGAATTCTTGTTCCTTGCGGGGATGCAGAAAACATCTGCCGAACACGGCAAATGTGTTCTGCATTCCCGCAGGACATGGCAGCGGCGGAGAGGTAAGTAGTTTTTAACTTTTTTTTTCACACTAGAATCTTTCTTTTTCAGGGAAGGGCTTATATGTAAAGCCCATCCCTGAAAAAGAATGCAGGGGTGTCGGCAGACCACTGCTTTCAATGGAGCCGTCGGCAGTAGCCGCGGCTCTATTGAAAACATGTGGGGAAATTTTTACCGAGCACCCTGTGGTACTCATGTCGAGTAACGAGTATTTCGAGTAGGCTAATGCTCGAACGAGCTTCAAGCTCTGACGAACATGCTCACTAATCTCTAGTTTTTAACTTTTAAAACTATCTTTCTAGTAGCCATCACTACAGGTCGTAGAGTTAGTGAAGTCCAGGCTTTGTCAGTCTAACAAGCTTTCTGCAGAGTCACGGGAAATAAGATCATGTTCAAATTAGACCCCTCTTACCAGAGGTGATATGTCAGTTTTACAGATCCCAGGATTTAGTAGTCCCTTCATTCTGTGATAATCCAAGGAATGATAATGAGCAATCCTTCTATTGCCTGGATGTCAGAAGGTCGGTTTTACAGTATATCAATGCCACAAAACAGTGGAGGATAAGAATTTCTTTCTTAAAGGGGTTGTCCCGCGAAATCAAGTGGGGTTATGCACTTCTATATGGCCATATTAATGCACTTTGTAATATACATCGTGCATTAAATATGAGCCATACAGAAGTTATTCACTTACCTGCTCCGTTGCTGGCGTCCCCGTCGCCATGGTGCCGTCTAGTTTCAGCGTCTAATCGCCGGATTAGACGCGCTTGCGCAGATGGGTCTTTTCCCTTCGGCTCTCTCCGGCAGCAGCGGTGTTCTGGCTCCGCCCCCGTCACATGTGCCGATTCCAGCAAATCAGGAGGCTGGAATCGGCACGTGACGGGGCGGAGCTACGCGATGACGCGTACAAGGGGGCGGAGCCAGAACGCCGCTGCTGCCGGAGAAAGCCGAAGGGAAAAGACCCATCTGCGCAAGCGTGTCTAATCCGGCGATTAGACGCTGAAACTAGACGGCACCATGGCGACGGGAACGCCAGCAACGGAGCAGGTAAGTGAATAACTTCTGTATGGCTCATATTTAATGCACGATGTATATTACAAAGTGCATTAATATGGCCATACAGAAGTGCATAACCCCACTTGCTTTCGCGGGACAACCCCTTTAAGTTCCTGGGTGCTAACAAAGGTAAAAAAGTGGCAAAGAGCTCTATATCAAGGTGGATCCGTTCAGCCATAATGGAGGCTTACAAAGCTCTTTACAAACCAGCGGCAGAGGTACTCAAGGCCCACTCCACTAAGGCAATGTCCGCTACTTGCGCAGAGCAGGCCTCTGCATCCATAGACTGAATATGCAGGGCTGCGGTGGGGAAAAGGCGACATACCTTTATTACACATTATAAGTTGAATGTTCAGGCAAATGAGGACTTAGCCTTTAAACGCAAAGTCCTGTCTGCGGTAGTCCTGCCCTAATTTTGTTTCTATGGTATGTCTCAGCTGGTGCTGTCATGGAGAGGATAGGGAAAGTTAGATTAGACTTTTTTTTAGAAAGTCTCCACCACAGCACCCATATATTCCCTCCCATATTTCTTTTTTTCACCTTTTCATTGCTAATTAAAGACAGTTATTTTGTTTCAAATTAGGCTCTACCGCCTAGTGGTTCATTTAAATTACTGAGAAAGGTGGGGAGCATTAAACCTCTCTGAATGCTGCATATCAAGGACAGATCATCTCAGCTGGTGTTGAGACTTCCCGAAAAAAGGATTACCAGTAAGTCTAATCTAACATTTTTTCATTGCCTTCTACATTGAAATGAGTTCAAAATAAAATGGCTACTTCCCTGTGTGAGTTCTTTGATGTCTGACAAGTTGTGATTTTAGCTTAAAACATTTCCCACATTCTGAACATGAAAATGGCTTCTCTCCTGTGTGAATTCTTTGATGTATGACAAGTTTTGATTTATATTCAAAACATTTCGCACATTCTGTACATGAAAATGGCTTCTCTCCCGTGTGAACTTTCTGATGTATCACAAGTTGTCGTTTCAGTCTAAAACATTTCCCACATTCTGAACATGAAAATGGCTTCTCTCCTGTGTGAACTTTCTGATGTATGACAAGTTGTCGTTTCAGTCTAAAACATTTCCCACATTCTGAACATGAAAATGGCTTCTCTCCTGTGTGAACTTTCTGATGTATGACAAGTTGTTGTTTCAGTTTAAAACATTTCCCACATTCTGAACATGAAAATGGCTTCTCTCCTGTGTGAATTCTTTGATGTATGACAAGTTTTGATTTATATTCAAAACATTTCTCACATTCTGTACATGAAAATGGCTTCTCTCCTGTGTGAATTTTCTGATGTCTGACAAGTTCTGGTTTCTCTCTAAAACATTTTTCACATTCTAAACATGGAAATGGCTTCTCTCCTGTGTGAATTCTCTGATGTCTGACAAGTTTTCTTTTATCTCTAAAACATTTCCCACATTCTGAACAGGAAAATGGCTTCTCCCCTGTGTGAGTTCTCTGATGTAGGACAAGTTGTGATTTCAGTCTAAAACATTTCCCACATTCTGAACAGGAAAAAGACTTCTCTCCTGTGTGAATTTTCTGATGTCTGACAAGTTCTGGTTTCTCTCTAAAACATTTTCCACATTCTGAACATGGAAATGACTTCTCCCCTGAGTGAATTCTTTGATGTATGACAAGTTTTGATTTATATTCAAAACATTTCCCACATTCTGAACAGGAAAATGGCGTCTCCCCTGTGTGAGTTCTTTGATGTAGGACAAGTTGTGATTTCAGTCTAAAACATTTCCCACATTCTGAACAGGAAAATGGCTTCTCTCCTGTGTGAATTTTCTGATGTCTGACAAGTTCTGGCCTCAATTTAAAACATTTCCCACATTCTGAACATGAAAATGGCTTCTCTCCTGTGTGAATTTTCTGATGTCTGAGAACTGTGGGTTTATCTCCATAACATTTCCCACATTCTGAACATGAAAATGGTTTCTCTCCTGTGTGACTTCTCTGATGTATGACAAGTGCTTGTTTATCTTTAAAACATTTCCCACATTCTGAACATGAAAATGGCCTCTCTCCTGTGTGAATTGTATGATGTTTGGCAAGTTCTAGTTTACTTTTAAAACATTTCCCACATTCTGAACATGAAAATGGCTTCTCTCCTGTGTGAATTTTAAGATGTATGAGAAGTGCAAGTTTATCTCCATAACACTTCCCACATTCTGAACATGAAAATGGTTTCTCTCCTGTGTGACTTCTCTGGTGTCTGACAAGTTTCGATCTAATTTTAAAACATTTCTCACATTCTGAACATGAAAATAGCTTCTCTCGTGTGTGACTTCTCTGATGTTTGACATATTCTGGTTTGTCTCGAAAACATTTTCCACATTCTGAACATGAAAATGGCTTCTCTCCTGTGTGAATTTTCTGATGTCTGAGAAGTGAGGGTTTTTCTCCATAACATTTTCCACATTCTGAACATAGAAATGTCTTCCTCCCCATGTGAGCTCTTTCATGTTCTCCTCGTTTAGGACTTTTCTTCTGAATATCATTCTGTGATGGACCAGATGATGGCTGTTTGCTGTGAAGGGCTAAGGGGATATCTGGGATCATTGCAGGTTCTTCATATGTATCTTGTGTGATACCACAATCCTCTGCTTTACAATCTACAAATATCAGATGTCCCTCTGACCTCTCGATGCAGTCATCTGCCAAGAATTAAGTTCATTTTACCATTTTTTAATTGAAATAACCTTAAAATTGTATAGATATTTTTAACATTTTCTATATAAACATTTCATTGCAAACTACAGGTCAGATAGTATTTATTAACTAAGACAGTGGTGGAAAAACATCATAATTTAACAGTAGACCTCACAGTGAGGAGCAGTAAATCATGATGTTTGGCCATAAATTGTTCTGCAGTTTTCCCCTTCTGTGGTTAAGCTTCTATCTTCATAGGTCCATGAATCAGTGAACCTGTCACCACTATTCTACTAAATGCTCAGTGGAGAATCATAACAATTAGTTTGAGTCAATGCTATTAGGTGGTGTCCAGCTCACACACTCCCTGATAACTACATGCCCTTTATCATTCAGGATAGAAGTGAGAAGTAATTTTATTTATTTGAAGTTAATACAAAATAGGATGAAAAGGAAAACTTTGAATAACTTATTACAATCTGTGTTTCTGGAATTGCTCAAAAACATCTGCATAAACAACAGCTCTAAAAATTTTAGGTGATAATCTGTCCTAAGTAACTAATTGTGTCCATCATCAATCATATGGGGCCTCTGGGTATGTAAAAAGAGCATTCAGAAGACTTTACAGCACCATCCTCCATAAGTCTCGGATTTCTGTCCCTAGTAGATCACCAAGCTCAAAGTACATAAAAGGATGATTTTTGCCTTACGGTAAAATCCCTTTCTTGTAGCATTCATTGGGGACACAGGACCATGGATGCAGGCATGACACTAAGAATAAGAAAATGTTGGCTGTTCCTATGCAGGTCATACCCAGACTACAGGCACTTAGTTAAATATTCTGTATGCCAGCAGTAGAAGCGCATGCTTCAAAGAAACCAATGTCAGAAGACAAAAGTATAGAATAAACCCAAGAATATGCAACAAATGGGAAGGGCATAATAGCATGAGAAGAAAAATTATAGGATGCGTGGTCCCTCAATAAAGACTACAAGAAAGGATTTTACTGTAAAACAAAAATGAGGTCCCAAAAGATTGTAAGAAGTGTTTACAGAGAAACCATATGTGCATCGTCTTGGAGAAATGTTTTGACATAGGACTCAGAGACTAAAGGCTATTATAAAAAAAAATGGATAAGGCGGAAAGCTTATTTCATAGAAATGAGGTCTAAGTTCGCATTCAAGCCAGACTGGAAGAAAGACAAGATCAGAAAAAGAGAAAACCCTATGGGGGAACACGGTCTCTCTCCTCACACCCCTGAAGATAAGGGTGGTAAATCAAGGATAAAGACTGTTTCCTTGCCTTTAGAAAACCTTGTCTGAATGACCGTGTCAGGTAGCAAATGAGGACCTGTTTTGACAAACAATGGTTTGGCTTTGGGCTAGATCTAGAGGCAGCACCTGGGAGAACCCCAGTTTTCACATTTTATCCCTTCAACTGGGTCTTCACTGTGAGGTCCCCAAGCCATTACCTCCAGAAGTAATCTTAGTTGTGTGGCATCTGATGCTATAGAAGATCTTGGGGTGTTAAAGGGGTTGTCCCGTGAAACAAAGTGGGGGTATACACTTCTGTATGGCCATATTAATGCACTTTGTAATGTACATTGTGCATTAATTATGAGCCATGCAGAAGTTATTCACTTACCTGTTCCGTTGCTAGCGTCCCCGTCTCCATGGTGCCGTCTAATCTTCAGCGTCTAATCGCCCGATTAGACGCGCTTGCGCAGTCCGGTCTTCTCCCTTCTGAATGGGGCCGCTCGTGCCGGAGAGCGGCTCCTCGTAGCTCCGCCCCGTCACGTGTGCCGATTCCAGCCAATCAGGAGGCTGGAATCGGCAATGGACCGCACAGAAGACCTGCGGTCCACCGAGGGTGAAGATCCCGGCGGCCATCTTCACAAGGTAAGTCAGAAGTCGCCGGAGCGCGGGGATTCGGGTAAGTACTGGACGGTTTGTTTTTTTTATGCCTGCATCGGGTTTGTCTCGCGCCGAACGGGGGGGCTATTGAAAAAAAAAATAAACCGTTTCGGCGTGGGACAACCCCTTTAATACAGATATAACCAGTAGATAAGCGGAGATCAGGGCGGGCAATATGTACTGAACTTCACTATGGAGATCAGACAAGACGTCAAGACTTGCAGAAGAGGTTTAATATGCTGAACAGTCTTGGTTAGGGCAGGCAGCGGTTAGCGTGGTCCAATAAACATATCCAAGATAAGGAATGGAAGAGTCAGGAAATCATAAAATCACACTAATAATTTGCAACAGGCTTCCACATGTGGAGGAACCAAATTACTTAGGCATCCTATGTAGGAGGGATGCATAATGCAGCTAGGGCCGACAGGTGTTTGTTCCAGGGATGGTTTAGCAGAACCTGCTCTGGCCCTTTAAGAATGCTGCTGTCCTACGGGTTGAGATAGGGCTCCATCCAGATAGGCTGCACTGAGCATAGAAGATTGGCAACCTGAGCAATTAAGTTGCTCCCCAACAGGAAATCACCAGGCGTGGATGGGCTTCCTGGGGAGTGGTATAAAAAGAATGTGGAACTCCTGGGCCCACGACTCCTAACATTGTACAACTCTATCGTGCAGGAGGGGGCTCTGCCAGATACCATGTGCAAGGCCCTAATAGTCATGATCCCTAAAACTGGAAAGGACCATACGGACTGCGGCTCTTATCGCCCTATTTCACTCCTTAATAACAATGCTACAATTCTTGCTAAAATATTTTCGACGTGTATAAACTCAGTTCTTGGGGAGATTATACACACTGACCAGTCTGGCTTCATGCCTGGCAAAAGCACACACATGAACCTGAGGCGACTTTTCGACCATCTGTCATATGAGCACACTAACTGTGGGAAGCGCACCTTGGCGTTTATACACCAGGCAAAGGCTTTTGACTCAGTAGAGTGGAAGTACCTGTGGGCAGTGATGCAGCGGTTTGGCTTCAAGACAACCTTTATTAAGTGGGTAGGAATCTTATACGATTCCCCGGTGGCCAATATCAAAACCAATATTCACATTTCTGCCCTGTTTTTCCTGGGTAGAAATACAAAGCAGGGCTGCCCTCTGTTCCCCGCTTTTTTTGTCCCTTGCCATAGAGCCTCTTGCGATCCAGGTCCGAACATCCCCGACAGTAAAGGGGTTTAAACTGAGCAATTATGAAGAGCGTATTGAACTTTATGCGGATGGCACTCTCCTCTTTCTCCAGGACGTGGAGTCTTTCCCTCACTCTGGCATCAATGTGAATTGGGACAAGTGGATCCTGCGGCCATTGAGCTTTTGCTCCCCACCCTGCTAAGTTAGACAATTCAGACAACTTATTTTGGCATAAAGGTGTCAGCAGAGATCTCTACTTTTTACGACTCTAACCTGGTTCCTCTCCTGGGCTGGGCTGAGGAAATGGCAGTGTACCGGGCCTATCTCCCACTTACTCTGGTGGGCAGAATAAATTTGCTAAAAATGAAACTGCTGCCGAAATTTCTGTACTTACTGCATAACTCCCCTACGTTAGTTCCAAAAAAGTTTTTACTATGCTTCGTGAGATTGTGCTACGTATTTTGTGGAGGGGCGCCCCACCCAGGATTAGATTAGAGACTCTGTGTATTCAGTTGAGCATGGGAGGATTAGCCTTACCACATTTCTACTATTATTATTTGGCTGGCCACTTGGTATACGCGGGATGGTGGCTGTCTTCGTCAGACTATAATCCAGTGGTGCACCTGGAGTGTAGAGTGTTGGGCCCCGCCCAGAGCCTGCGGGGGCTGCTGCTGAGTGGTCCCTCGTCTTCTGTTGTATCTTTGCCCGCCCCCATGCTGGTGACACTTGAGATCTGGCATCATGCCTTGCAGCTGTCCACTGAGGAGGGGGTCACGTAGTCCCCACATACCACCCTTTGGAATAATCCCAATTTGCTGCACTTTCAACGTTTTCCGGAGTCTGCTTTTTGGAGACTTCGGGGCGTCAATGTCCTCTCTATTATAGTCAGTGAGGGTGCGTTCTGCACCTTCCAAGCGCTGCGGAATAAGTTGGCGCTATACAAATAAAGATTATTATTATATATATTATTCCTTCAGCTGCAGATAACCCATGGCCTGCCTGAGAATTCCTACTTTAGGTATTATCAGCTGTGGAATGTAGTCAGGGTCCAATTTGGGGGTCTATCCATTTCACTGTCTCTGACGCGGCTGGAGGGCTTGGCCCAGATGTGCAACCTTGTTAAACCACTGTCGAGCATCTATGCCCATTTACCGCAACATAGGTGGCTGATATCCCTGATGTGATGCCGGGGGAGGATGAGGACATATTTAGGGTTTCTGGTCCCCCTTTGGTTAGCGCTAGAGACAGACTCATCCAGGTCAAATTTTTGCACTGCATATACTATACCCCTCCAGGTTGTGCACTATCGGTCTGCTCTCTTCGGCGATATGCCCACGATGTCCAATTGCGGATGGGACTATCATGCACGTGTTTTGGGTGTGCAGTCTTACAAGACTACTGGAGGGACGTTCTCGTATTCATGGAAACACATTTGGGGGCCCCAAGGATCATTCACCCTGGAGTGTGCCTCGTTGGGCTTGTTGGAGACCTACCAGTGGCTGCAGCAACTCACACATTGTATAAGTTGCTGCTTTTTACGCCAAGAAAGTAATTTTACTAAACTGGAAACACCCGGGGACGCCAACCAGAAATGCATGGGTCCGTGTGGTCAATTCTGAAATCCCAATGTACAAACTGACTTATATGGCATGGGGATGCCCGGAGAAATTTGATAAGATCTGGGGTGGTTGGGTGAACGGCCCCACGACAGCAGTGGGAGCTCCTGTCTAGGTGGGAAGAGGGAAATAAATTGAAGGACACCTGCTTAACTTGTCTTTCAAGTTAAAATTCAGTTTTATCTTTCTTTCCCTTTAAGGGCGCCCACCCACTGGCGTTTTTTTTCCCTGCGAAATTCGCAGCATTTTTTCCTCTGCAGGGGTCTATGGGACTTGTAATGTTAAAATCGCGATCGCGCAAAATCGCGATTTCGTGGTAAATTGCGATTTTGCGCGATCGCGATTTTAACATTACAAGTCCCATAGACCCCTGCAGAGAAAAAAAATGCTGCGAATTTCGCAGGGAAAAAAAATCGCCAGTGGGTGGGCGCCCTAAGAGTTGTGCCAGGTGGTTGGGGGGAGAGGGTGGTATAGGGGTTCTTGTTCATTTTATCGCTCCACCCTTTTTATTTATTTTTTTTGTTATATCTAGTTCATTTGGAGTTTTTTTCTGTGATTCTGTTGGTTAGCAATAGCTGATAAAGATAAAATATAACGTTTTAGCCAAGCATTATGTGTCCAAAAGGAGTGCACGTATATACATGGGTGATGATTACTCTGTCCCGGTATCTATGCAATGTACCACATTATTGAATTCGGCACCTGCGATGCCAGTTGTCTGTGTTTATATTGGGAACTATCTTTTGGCTACACAAAAATTCCATTAGAAAAAAATAGAGGACCCACGCTGCCACTTTTATGGTCTCACTGATGATTTATGCATGTCACAGCCATGTCATCTACTGTCTGGATGTGAAATGGATGCTCCATAATGGCTACTTGTCAACAGCAGACAGAAAGATTGTTCCAGAATGTTGATAGACAGACGACTTCTGGAGGTGTCCAGTGACCCCTAACCATAAGATGAAGAAACACTACCCCGTGCTCAAACGATTAGTATCTGTTGTTAGGATGAGTCAGCAGGCTGGGAGGAAGGAGCATCCCTGGAGAATCCAGAGGGGAGTAGAGTCACCACAACAGAGATCACCACACCTGAGCAGGGAGGTGATTGTGGAAGTCAAAAGACAAGAGAGACCAGTCCTAACTGTATTGAATGACCCTCTGATAGGACCTGGCATGGAAAAGCAAAGGGAACCACTTCCATTGTGCCCACTATATTGGCCAGGATCCTCATACAAAAGCAAAGCAGATGACAAGGATCCAGCCTTAAGGAATGAACTCTGGACTGAAGAGCATGTCTCTTGTCCACTAGGAGAAGGACATAAACTGATGACATGTGGAACAGCCTCACCAAAACAGATTGCACTAGGAAGGAACGAGGCAGGACTTTCATTTGCTGACAATCAAAATGAGTGTCTCCATGGTGATCCATAGACTCTACAGATTCCTCAAGGGTGGTTTCATGAAGATGTCATAAAGCTTTGGGATGACCACAACTCCTTTGAACCGCAGAATGACCATGTTGGCCATGCTGGCTTTTTGGTTAGGACATATTACTAATATATTTATATAATATACTGTGGGAGTGCAGTAACAAAATGGTTTGCAAAGGGTGCTACACTGAGCCATTCTGCTACCTGCAAAATCCAACCAGACAGATGACTTTTGGCAGGCAGTCTTATATCAGCCATCATGAACGATTATATATATGTGAAAGCCCTCACTGACTGGCCACTAATTCTCTAACTTCCCGGTGTCGTAGAAACATAAAACTTGGTACAAAAGTTTAGGTCCTAAATAGGAAAAGTAAAGGGTTCATAAATTGGTTATTCACTGCTAAGTGCAAAAGTATTGACAGCCCTATGTAATATAACTAATTTAATTCTCTAACTTCCTGGTGTCATACAAACAACTAAAGTAAAAGGGTCACAACTCTGTTACAATTGCAAAAGTAAGTGCACCCTTATGTAATGTAAGTTCCTGCTGTGGTACAAGCGTCAATTTTACCCGAGCATTCTTTAGGTCCTAAGTGAGGAGAATGGGAGGGGTGGCACATTCTGCAGAGGGACATCAGTACATGCAGCCTGAGAAGAATTTAACGCACCTCTATGTGAATACCTATTTTATTTCTCAGTTCCTTTGAAGTAATCACATCTTGATAAAAACTTTTGTGCACACTACATGTAAATACCTGTATGAAATTAACTCAGGTGAAGCCGGGTATTTCATCTAGTTTGTATATAATTTTTAACACGATGGTCAGCCAAAATGCTCAAGTTACTACAGACCAGTAGTCATACTGACCTGATGACTGTGGGCCTGCAGTCTAATATATCTACTTTCACTTACAGGCTTACAGGATGAACCAGCTGAGAGGATGGGGCCCGGACTGCAGGATCTGTCATCCCCAATAATCCCACAGACCACAGAATAACATATCTGCAGCTACTGACCGAGGAGAATCTGTGACTCCTCTCTGCTGTATTTAGTGGTTACTACTCACCTGGGCGGTTACCTGTAGGAATCTCCTCTTTACACCGCTGATTGCCCCTCACATTTTTCTTTGTAGTATTAATATTGGTCAGATCTTCATCCCGATATAAAAGCTGTGAAACAAATATAGTAAAAGTCAGCAGACGGTTGGAGAAGTCGTGTGGAAGGTTTTACATGATAAGAAAAGATCATTAATCATCAGGAGGACCTAAAATGACCTGACAGGAGTAGTTATCTGAGCAACATATCTGCAGGTCTAGAAGCCGGATATATATATTAGACGGCGGCTCAATGAGAATGAGACTTTCTCTGTGTGATTGTAATGTTGATATAATTAAGTGATTACAATATCAGAGCAAAGGAAAATTTATTGCAGAAAACTTCACCCTTAAAGGCAGGCTTCTAGTACCCTGTTGTAGTGCCTCTAGCTTGAATACAAAATGTGATACAGGAAGGAATGGAGGCTCTAAGACCCCGTTTGGCTGCCTCTAGCTTTGACACAAGATGTGATGCAGGTGGGCATCGAGGCATACAGGTTCTGTGTTGTATCAACCAGCATATCGCAGCGCATTTGCTCTGAATCTGTAGATCGTATAAACTCATAGGCTGTCGAAGTTGGAAATCCAGATGGTCCTATGCACCTTTAATTGGCAATTAATCTGGTGACCGGGCAGACTACGGTGGAGGTCAAAGGAGATGTACCCAATGGGTGCCTTGATACCAAATGTTCTTCAGCTGAGTGCCTGGAAATGGTTCTGATAGACACGGGCCAACTGTCTCTAGATTGCAGTCAACAAAACAGTAGAAGCTACTTATGTTTGGTGAATGATCAGAAGATTCTCTCTTATTTCTGGTCTGCTGAGGGCGTCCTGAGAGCGGTCACCTGTTTGCATCCTTACACATTCCTTGGTACCCGCACGTTCTAACATTTTTTTTAGAATGGACCAGGTGGCGGGAAATTTGTTTATATGACCATCCAGCTTATGGCATTCCAATAATGCACCACAACTCTGTAAACTGGGTGAAATCTCTTTGATTCCATCATAGAGGTGTCTAGTGGTCAACAAGCTCTACAAAAGTGGAGAAAGAAGTTACTACACACAAGGAGCCTCTGAGAGCCTCTTATAAGGCACCGGTGGAACCATTGTTAGGGCCTCAAGTGGCAAGACTAATAATCTAATCATCATGACACAACTCTGATCATTTGTATATATGTCTGAGATGTAACTGCATGCTGAGTTTTGCAGCAAAACAACTTCTAGGGGCGGGATTATTTTATTTTTCTTATACAAAGTGTTATAAAGACTAAAGACAAGAGCTTCACAGCCTTCTTCAGATCAGAGGGACATCTACCTGATGGTCCTGTGGAAGAAGAGGACGGGGACATCTCTCTGGTGGGATTCTCTTACTGGGTGGAACTGCAAGAAACACAGACAGACACTGAAGTCATTCTTTACATACAGATAATAAAGTCCCCGTGTATTTAGTCCTGTCTATTACCTGGTGATGGGAGCGGCTGGCGGGTCTCCATCATGGCCTCCTTGTACAGATCCTTGTGTCCTTCTAAATACTCCCACTCCTCCATGGAAAAATAGACAGTGACATCCTGACACCTTATAGGAACCTGACAACACAATATACAGTCATTACCCAGAAGCCTCCAGTGCTGTTACTGTATAATGTCCCAGCATACCCTGCAGCATCACCTCTCCAGTCAGCAGCTCAATCATCTTGTTGGTGAGTTCTAGAATCTTCTGTACATTGATGTCCTCATGTATCAGGGGGTGAGGTGGGGGCCCAGTGATCGGGTTTATGGTTCTCCCCGATCCATCACCAAGAGGGGTCCGACAGCCATCACTAGAGGTCTTTTTCACTACTGTGTAATCCTGTACATAGGGAGACAATAATAAATATCATTACAATAATTTCCAGAGTCCATCACCTCTCAAGTGACATCATCCGTTATTACTATAGATAAGAATGATGTAATGTGATATCATCAGAATCTCTCACCTCTCCAGTAAGCTGGAAGAGTATCTCTAGGGTTAGATTTATCATTCTCCTTGTCATCTTGTTCCTGTCCTTCTCCAGCCTTGATCCAAAGGTGTATACACCTGAAAAGAAATATGAACCAATATTAAAACCAGAAAAAGCTAACATAACAATATAAAATTACAGGAGGTACGGAGGAGAAACAGTTGGGGAGATAATAAAGTGCAGATTTTCTCTTCTCTTTATTTGCATGAATTGGAACATGAGATGAATATCTTGTCAGGACAGTTCCTCCATGTTTTAGGATGTCAGACCTTCCCATGATCACTACATCCAATCACTGGCCACAATGGTAAGGTCATTATAAATATGCAAAAGCCCTCACTGACTCACTTGCCACCAATTCTCTAACTTCCCGATGTCGTAAAAATGTAAAATTTGGCAGGAGCATTCTTTAGGTACTAAATAGGAAAAGTAAAGGGGTCACAACTTTATTATTAAATTTTAAGTGCAAAAGTAAGTGGCCCCATATGTTATGTATCTAACTTAATTCTCTAACTTCCCGATTTCATACAAACTTCCAAATTTAACACGACCATTCTTTAGGTCATAAATAGGAAAAGTAAAAGAAGGGAGGGCAAGGACAACTGTAGGAGACTCCTACATGCATCCCGATATGCGCAGTCACAGAATATTCCCCTGGTATTTGTTGGAACCGACGCTGAGAAAGCCTTTGACCGGGTCAATTGGCAGTATATGAAAACTACTCTACTAAATTACAACATCCCAGTCAGTTTTGTGGCAGCTATCTTTTCTCTGTACGCCGCTCCACATGCCAGAATTAAGGTTAACAACACTCTGTCCCCCCCCTTCGAAATTAACAATGGCACGCGTCAAGGGTGCCCACTGTCGCCCTCTCTATTCATCTTGGCTCTGGAGCCCCCCTTAGTACAGATCAGACAGGATCCAAGTATAGAAGGTCTAACTGTTGGAAACTCCCATTTGTCCTCCGCGGCTTTTGCGGACGACATCGTCTTTATTATCACTAATCCCGAGGGGGGTCTCCGCAGACTGGTCGAAACGCTGAATGCCTATGGTGAATTATCAAATTTTAAAATTAACTTCGACAAGTCTACGGTCCTGAATGTCTCGGTCCCATACACAGACGGCAAAAACCTAGCTAGCTCCTCACCGTTCGTGTGGTCGGAGACAGTCATGGACTATTTGGGAGTCAAAATCCCACAAAAAATAGAGGATATCTATGCAACCAATTTCGTCCCACTGCTAGACCAAGTTAGAAAGCTTGTAAAAGACTATGATCTACCCTGCATATCTTGGTTTGGTAGACGTAATATCCTTAAATCCTATATCCTTCCGATTATCCTTTACAAGATTAGAATGTTACCGATCTATTTGCCTCCCAGCTTTTTTACAACGATTCGCACGGTCTTTGCTGCCTACGTATGGAGGCAAAGAAGACCCAGATTAGCATATAGCCTAATGATCAAAAGGAGATCGGAGGGGGGGATAAGTCTCCCAAATATTTTGGACTATTATCGTGCAGCCCGGTTGAATTACTGGATGGACCTGACGTGCCCGGCAGGAGACAAGATTCTCCCTAACCTGGCATTGGCCCACACCTACAGTGGTTCTCAGAGGGACCTATGGTTTCCAGAGAGGAAAAGATACCTTGCAAAGGGGTTCTCTCCTCTTCTGAAAGGCCGGTGTGAAGTGTGGAATAAACTGAAGGAGACGCTGACACCAGAGCCCTCTCTGGTGGCCCCACTAAATTTAATACACAATTACCTGAAGTTACCAGAGGATCCCACCACCACCTCGGTCTGGAAAAAAATTTAACCACCTTACGGTAGGGGACCTTCAGGCGCTGGCTCACCTGCCGGCCGTAGATATTCTACAAACATTTCAGTCGGATTGGTCCCCCTCCTTTTTGGTGAAAGCCACTGTAACAAAGGTTATGGAGGACTTTCTTGAGACCTATACATCTACCAGGCCCAAAACCCCATTTGAACGCGCCTTAATTGATCCCAACCCCAGGGCAAGAAGAATCTCGCAGCTCCGCTGCCATTTTATCGTCCCGCACACTACAATCAAACCAGCATTTCTTACCTCATGGGAAAGGGAACTGGGCATTTTGTTGTCGCCATCAGACATCAAACTAATTTTGTCCACCTCCTGCGGCCTTTCTCCATGTATCCTTGCCCAAGAATCCCATTATAAATTACTCGTACGCTGGTACAAAACACCACAGTGGTTGGCTGCATACAAGTTGGCGCCACATAGCAGATGTTGGAGGTGTGACGCCGAAGTGGGGTCCTACCTGCATATATGGTGGTCCTGCAAGGGACTTGAGACCTTCTGGAGGGGAGTGAGCGAGGTGTTGTGCAAAATTAAACAAAACTTTGTCCTAACGCCGGAGATGGTCTTCTTGTGGAGACCCTCCCAGGCGTTTCATCCGCGGAGAGACAGACTGGTGGCCCATCTGATAGATGCGGCCAAAGCCTTGATCCCGCTGTCTTGGAAGGCTGAAGCATCCACCCAACTTTCACACTGGAAAGAGAAGGTAGATTGTAGATCCAATCTTGAAGAACTGGCGAGCTGGCAGAACAACACACATGACAAATTCATTATAACGTGGCATCCCCGGCGTGAGTTGAGGCTCCTAGACGTTATCTCCCAATAGTAGGTGCAGTTACCACAAACCCCCCCACCCTCTTCTCCCCTTCCCCGCCTTCCCGCCCCCTTTTCCTGCTAAGTGTTGTAAAACAGGTTCATGTGGTCCTCCGGTTCCCGGGGGCCCATAGGGACCACTCGGGCAGTGGGCGCGCATTATTCTCCAGTTCCCTGACCTCTCGTTATTGTCTTTATTGAACGCAGTCATCTCAGAGCCAGGGTTACTGGGGTAAAAAGACTGCTGTATTATCTTCATCCCATTTGTGATGATGCATTTCCATACCTTGTATGTTTAAAAAAATCTAATAAAAATTGATTTAACAAAAAAATAAATAGGAAAAGTAAAGGGGGTCACAACTTAATTATTCAATTCTATGCGGAAAGTAAGTGACCACCTATGTAATGTAACTAATAGCACACATCTGTACCGCACAATTGTGATATTTGCCATGACCATTCTTCATGTCCTAAAATGGAGAAGGGTCGCAACATCAAAATTATATTCTATGTGTGAAAAACTGAAAATCCACAATACATGAGATGGTTCTTTTCTCAGAAACCATAAAGCCTAGAGAAATTATTTGTATACTAAGGAGAATATACCTCACCAATATGTGTCTATACTGAGGAGAATCTAACTGACCTCTCTGTGCGCATATACTGAAAGACTGTAAATAACATAAGGAAGTGGCCATGTACTGTAAGGATGGAGCATGCCTTTAAGGCTAAGAAGGGGCTGCAACCTCCAGTCTGAGGGTAAATCTGAATAAAAAGGATGTTACCGTTAAGGCTACAAAGTGAGGAGAGTGGGAAGGGCGGCACATTCTGCAGAGGGACATCAGTACATGCAGTCTGAGGAGAAACTAACTCTCCTCTATGTGTATACACATTTTTATCCTCAGTTCCTCTGAAGTAACCATGACTTCATAAAATTTTCAGTGCGAACAACAGGTGAACCCCTGTACCAAATTAACTTGGGTAAAGCCGGGTATATCAGCTAGTCTCAAAGATCTTATAGTATCATCAAATGTCCAATCACAAGCTAAAATACAGAGATGTCATTACATATAATATACAAGATTCATGAAATATATATGTATTACAACAGTCAGCAGTGTCTAAGGAACAATTATAAGATGTCTAACGTTTAAATATATATTAGAACATAGCACAGAAGCGTATATTCAGCCCAGGAGCTATGGGATGCAACAGCTTGGGCAGCTGTGAGTTCAGCCGATGACAACTAGATAACTGGACACATAGTGTTGTTTGTTGGCAATAGATGCCAGTATGGATAACTGATGGGACAGGGGAGGAGAACTACTAGATGAATTTCTCCTGAATTGACCGAGAGCCAACCAGGTCACAATGGCCATATGCTCCACAATAAGACGCCCACTGGAGTAGTTGGACAACCCCGACTTGCTGATGCTGCTTCTACTATAAGACACATGGCTGCTGCTACTAGTGGTGGGCACATGGCTGCTGCTACTAGTGCTAGGCTTTGGCACATGGTTGTTAATACTAGTAATGGGCACATGGCTGCTGATACTAGTTGTGGGCACATGGCTGGTGCCAACAGGTGCTGTGTGCTGATGATTTTGGAAGCCTGCCAATAAGCCACAATTTCACTGAAAATGGCTGTAAGGCCTCCAAAGATAAACTCCAGTTCTGAAAGAAAGGTTGTTCTCCTGGATCAACAGAGGAACAAAAGGCTGCTGTCCAGGCCATACCCGTACCTACATCCGTTGCCAAACTCTGCACCTTTCTGGGCCTTGTTTCATACTGCCGCCCATGGATCCACTCTGTTTCTTCTCTTATGCAACCACTCTATGACTGTTTTTCAATCATTCTTTTCTCTCACCCCTGAAGCAGCTCTGAAGCCTTGGGTATTCCCAACTACACTTTACCCTTTATTCTTTTCTTTACTGATCTTTCTGGCCATGTGACGACAGTATTGACACAAAAGCACGGAGGACAACCACGGCCACTTGGATACTACTCCATGAGGCTGGATCCAGTGGCTCGAGGAGCTCCCTCATGTATTTGTGCAGTTGCAGCAGTACAGGCAATGGTTGACAAACCTTCTGAGTTGGTATTGGACTACCCCCTAGTGGTCCTCACCCCTCATGACGTCCAGAGCATACTCACGCAAGTGCAACCCAAGCACTTATCTCTGGTCTGTCAGATCCAGCTACACTGTGCTCTTTTCATGCCCCCCTAATATTTTTTTCCAATATTGACTACATTGAATCCGGCTACTCTTCTTTTAATCGAGTATCCCGGTTCAAATGGGGGAGGGGGAGGCATAGGTGATCTAGGTATTGCAAATCAGCTATTTTTAAATTTTTTGCAAAAAGATTGCATGATTGTCTAGCATTGATGCAAAAAAAAAAAAGCCAGTTATTGGAACCCACTGTTAATGCATATTTTGAGTTTTCTTTTGTAGATGGTATCAGGGTGAGGATTGATGACTCCAAACCGGATATACAGAGGTCTCACAACAAGATGTCCTAAAAACAGAAGCTCTGCCTCCGCATGTCTTAGTGCAAGAAGCGGAACTGAAGGCCCTCACTGAGGTGAGTACAGTGGCAGAAGGTAAGACGGCAAACATTTACACCGATTCCCGGTATGCATTTGGCATAGCTCATGATTATGGCCCAATATGGAAGGCCAGACAGTTTCTTACCTCAGTAGGACAGCCAATTAAGAATGGTGCAGCGGCAAATCTGATTCAGGAGACGTTCTTATGGATGCGGTTTCAACAGTTCTACACTGAGTTGTACAATACCAAATTCCACCATTCTCAGGACACCCTGAACGATTTTCTAAATAAACCTACATTCCCGACACTCACACAGGACCAACAAGCATTTATAGATGCGCCCTTTACTCTGACCGAATTAACAGAAGCGCTTTCGGGCATGTCCAGTGGCAGATCGCCAGGCCCTGATGGCATCCCAATCGAGGTGTATGCCAAATACCAAGACATACTGCTCCCTACATTACTTGCTACATATAATGCAGCCTATGAGAAGGGAGATCTCCCTCCATCCTTCCACAAAGCAACAATAGTACTTATTCTAAAGCCGGATAAAGATCCCCTAGACTGTGGTTCTTACAGGCTGATTTCCCTACTTAATACTGATTACAAACTTCTGACTAAAATGCTGGCTAATCGTCTCAATACCATAATACTGGACTTAATCCACCCGGATCAAACGCGGTTTATGCCTGGGAAGTCCACCAGAGACAACTTACGGAGGGCCCAGGTGGTGACGCAGGTGGGGGCGGCCCGGAGGAGGGGACTGGGCCTTGGCCTACTTAGATGCTGCAAAGGCATTCGATTCAATTGAATGGCCCTTTCTTTTTCAGGTTTTACAGAGATTCGGTTTCGGTGAGACCTTCATTCGTTGGATCACTCTTCTGTACAAATCCCCCCTAGCAGCTATTTCCATTAATGGGTCCTGCTCTCCCTATTTCCAATTACATAGAGGAACTAGACAGGGGTGTCCCCTATCCCCCATACTACTTGCTCTGGCCATTGAAGCGCTAGCTATGTTGCTACGAGAAACCCAGCTATACAGGGGTGTCGCAGTAGGAGACAGGGAAGACCGGGTGGCTTTATACGCCGATGATCTCTTGCTTTTCTTGGCGGACCCTGAGTCAACCCTCCCCCACGTAATAAATCTCATTAATATATTTGGTGACTTTTCAGGCCTTCAAATCAACTGGACTAAATCAGCCCTGATGCCTGTTTCCGGGGGAAGCCGTTTGGCAGATATCGACTCACTCTGCGGCCTCCAGATCTCCAATCAGTTTAAATACCTGGGGTTACAGATAACCAATGATGTGGGAAGGTCTCTAGAGCTAAATGTATACGGCCTTATAGATCTATTCAGGTCCAAGTTTAAAATATGGGGCTCCTTGCCACTTTCAGTGGCGAGGCGCATTAACCTTATCAAACTAATAGTATTACCAAAGTGCTTATACATAATGCAGCATGTGTCGGTACATATCCCGACCCGCTTCTTTAAATCCATGCAGTCCTTGATGTCTTCCTTTATATGGGGAAACTCCTGCCCCAAATTACGAATCTCGACGCTTCAAAGGCCGAAGCAAGATGCGGGTGCTGCCTTGCCAGATCTGTTCCTCTACTATGTGGCCAGTCAGCTAATTCACTTGAGAGCTGGCTGAGTGATGACCCTCTCCCCAACTCTGAGGCGCATCTAGCACATTACCTAAAAATCCCTAGATTGTGGCCCTTGCTGGAATCTCCTTCTATTCTAACAGGCAAAATGTTACCAGTTAATAGGTTAGCCTCTCAGGTCTGGCGGCATGCCAAGTCAATTAGCCGGTTCATGGACATAATAGCTAACACTCCCCTCTGGTATAATCCTGGGCTTCCGGAAGTGCTCCGATTGGAAGATGCCCAGGTTTGGGAACAATATGGCATCCGGACCCTGGCAGACCTCTATCCACAGAACACCCTGTCTTCATTTGAGCAATTACAGAACAAATACGAGCTACCCCGCTCCCATTTCTATAGATTTCTCCAGATCAGACACGCTTTGCAGGCGCAGTTCCCACCGCCCAGACCTGCTATTTCTCATTACCCCTTAATAGGCATCCTTTGCTCCCAGGGCCCTCAGGGACTCATATCGGCACTGTACTCCCACCTTATCTCAATACGAGCCTCTCAAGATATACCCTCTGCCCTAGTAAAATGGAGGACACTGATACCGACTCTTACAGATGATACGTTCCAAGAGCTTTTGGAATCTCCTCTATATGTATCCCCAGCAGCCAATAATAAAATGATCCAGCTGTATATAGTGTATCAGTGCTATCTCACTCCAGCAAGATTGCACAAAATGGGCAGAATACAGTCTACAAACTGCATTAGGTGTTCCTGCAAATATTCTGATTTTTGGCATATGATGTGGGAGTGTCCTGTTATTGAAAGTTTCTGGGGGGAGGTCACAGGTTTCCTGTCTGAACTTGTGGAAGTCCCTGTTCCACCGAGCACAGAGATTTGTCTATTTGGAATATTAGATGAAGAAAGCTGGCAACACCATAAAAAGATTTTTCTGCGGGAATCTTTGTTCCTTGCTAGAAAAACGATTGCAATGTGGAGGAAGCTAGTCAATTCAGTGGCGCCATATAATTATATAGTCTACAAGGGACGGAAGTGTCCTGAGAAATTTGATAAAGTGTGGGGTCTGTGGTGTGATTCCCCCCTCACGTTATATTCACCACAATTAATGACTTCATCTATTCTGGAGCTCAGACGTGCTCACTAGTGGATACATGTTCTGGAGCGGGACCTGTGGCCTCTGGGATTTGGTCTGCTTATCTGATCTGACTTGAAAGCATTAAATCGTTATTTTTGATGTATCAGGGTGACTGAACCTCCCTACCAATCTAACTATACAAGGTTATGTACTATTTATGTGCTGCACCTGTCTATGACTGTATGTTTCTTATGCTACTTAATTTTCAATAAAACGAGTTTAAAAAAAAAGAATGGTGCAGCAGTGCAGAGTCTCATGAAGGCCCTACTTCTACCTGACGAAGTGGAGAACAAGAAGAAGAAGAAAATACTGACTGCAGAAGTCAGTGATAAAAACTTTGGACATTGATATGCTAAGGACTTTACAGTTACAAGCCAGCAAGGAAGAAAACCAAAAACGGGCTAAAGATGGGAGCAACAAAACAGGACGGCGTATGGCGAACAGTCAGCAGAACTTGCCTACAACAGTCCCTGTGCCCCATGATGGTCCAACTGGTACACAGAAAGACGCACCTATCAAAAGCAGCAATGACGTCGGCGCTGAACGAGAACGGGTGACACCTGGGTTCTCTGTAGCTGCTGCATCATTTGTCCAGTTTTGCATGGTCTTTGCCATATGCGAGTCAGGACAGAAGTAAGGGGGCCATATAACACTTACCTAGACCACTCTACTCATTTCAGAGATTGCAAATTGACTATATTCAGCTCCCACCTGTTGAGAAGTTCCGAAAATCCCCGAGCTCTCAAGACCGCGGCTTCAATGGCCATGCCGTCAAATGTAGCGTGGATAAACTGTGGTGGAAGAGGGTCCCTGTAAGAGAAGGTCCTCCCGCAGAGGAAGCCACCATGGTGCGTCTTCCACTAGGTCGACAAGTTCTGCGTACCACGTCCGTCGAGGTTAGTCCGGAGCTATGAGAATTACCGGAAGTCCTTTCCTCCTGATTCTCTTGAGTATTCTGGGAATAATTGGGAAGTGTGGGAACACATAAGAAAACTGGAACTCTGTCCACGGAGTCACCAGGTTGTCCACGGCTCGTGCTCTGGGGTCCTTCGACCTGGTCACGAAGGTCGGAAGCTTGCGGTTGAATCTGGATGCCATTAGATCGACATCGGGCTGTCCCCACCGCTTGCAAATCTCTTGAAAGACTTAGGGGTGTAGTTCCCACTCGCCTGGATCGACCATTTTTCTGCTAAGATAATTGGCTATCCAATTGTCTACCCCAGGGATATGTACTGCCGACAGTGCGGGAACATGTTCTTCGGCCCAAGCCAAGATCCTTCTGCTGCAGGTTCCGTCCTAATGATTTACATGCGCAACAGCCGTCGCATTGTCAGTCTGGACCCAGACTGGGTGACCCATCAGATGGAGAGAGAAATGTTGCAGTGACCGGAATATGGCCCGAAGTTCCAGTACGTTGATTGACAGTAAGACTTCCTGACTGGTCCAGGTTCCCTGGGCCACCAGGTTCTGTAGGGTACCCTCCCAGCCGGAGAGGCAGGCATCTGTGATAAGAATCTGCCACTGGAGGGGTAGAAAAGATCGGCTGTGATAGATCTGGGGTGAGTCCAGACACCAATGTAGGGAGTGCCGTTTCTACAGTGCCCTGTCTCGACAAGATAGCCCATCGAAGGTCGGGAGTGGAACTGAGTGAATGGGACTGCCTTGAAAGCCGATACCATCAGTCCCAGCACCCTCATACAGTGGCGGATCGTCACTGAGCGATGTGTGCTCAAGGAGCGAACCTGCTTCTGGAGAAGAAGTTGTTTTGTTGCTGGAAGCAATGCCTCATTCTGGGCCGTGTTGAAGCAAAGCCCTATGAATTTCATGCTCTGCGATGGTGGGAGCGATGACTTCTGTCGGTTGATGATCCAGCCGAACCTGGTTAGTGCGTCCATCGTAATGTGAAGACTCTCTATGTTGGCCTGCCCCATCGGGGCCTCCATCATGTCATCCAGATATGGAATTGCGACTATTCCCCTGGAATGGAGGAGGGACATCACTGCTGCCAGAATCTTTGTAAAAAGCCTAGGTGCTGTCGCCAGGCCGAATGGCAGAGCTGTAAATTGAAAGTGTTCGGCTTGAACCGGGAACCGAAGGAATCTCTGGTGTGCCGGATGGATGGGGATGTGAAGGTACGCATCCTTGATGTCGATTGATGACAAGAACTTCCCCGGTTCCATCGATGCGATTACTGCCCGTATTGATTCCATGCGAAGTCGACGCACCTTCACGTAGTGGTTCAGCCTCTTTAGGTCCAGGAACGGCCTGACGGAACTGTCCTTCTTCGGGACAACGAATAGGTTTGAATAAAAACCTGTGAACCGCTGCGAAGAAGGAACTTGCACTATAACTCCTTGAGCCACTAGCTTGTGGACTGCTTGTAAAAGTGCAGTGGCTTTTTCTGATGATCTTGGTATCCTGGAGCTGAAGAAATGGTCGGGTGGATGGTTTGTGAACTCTATCACGTAGCCCTCTGAAATAACTTCCCGTACCCAGGCGTCAGAGCCCTGTGCCAGGCAAACCCTGCTGAAAGTCGTCCTCCCACCCTGGTCGCAGTGGGTGGGGGCTGGCCTTCATGCGGACGACTTAGTGCGAGTGGTCTTGGCGGGCTGAGCCCTTGTGCGCCACGCCGGCCTAGTCTTGAATGACGGTTTTCTCTTCTGGTCCTGCTCCTGGGTGTTCCTCTTATTCTCCGATCTGCGGGGACTATTCCGACAAAAAGATCGAAATTGGAAACTGGTTAGTCACGGGGCCGTCTGTTGTCTACAGCGGTTCTGCGGCAGGTGCGAACTCTTTTCCCCCATGGCTTCCGAAATAATCTTGTCCAACCTGGCTCCAAAGAGCCACAGGCCTACAAAGGGAATGTTAGTCAGAGAACCCTTACACGATGCATCCGCGTCCCAAGACTTCAACCACAAGGTTTGATGTGTGGCTACCGACGCAGCAGAAGCCCAAGCCATGAGTCTAGCAGCATCCAAGGAAGCTTCGCAGATTAATCTTCCTGCCTGCCTTATCTGGTGCGCGATCTCCACCAGTTCATTCTTTGATGCACCCGCTAGAATGCCTCTGCGCAGCTGTTATGCTCAATCAGTGATGGCCCTGCTCACCCAGGTAGAGGCGAACATCAGCCTAAGTGCTGATGCCACTGCCTCAAAGGATAATCTTTCTAGGGAGTCTATCTTCCTATCGCCAGTATCCCGTAGGGATGAGGCATCCAGCATAGGGAGAGTTGTGTGTTTCACCAAGCGAGAAACCGGTGGATCGCCGGGCGGCGGTGATGTCCATTTTTTAACCAGTTGCTCCGGAAAGGGATACAAAACATTCAGGCGTTTCAGTTTGACAAAACGTCTGTCCGCAAACTTCCATTCTTTGGCCAAAACCGCCTCAAAATCGTCAAGTGGCAGAAAAGTCCTTGGGGACAGTCTAGGCGGCCGGAAGGAAAGGCATGGCGTAGGTGTGGAGGGTGGCTGTTCAGGCAGCTGAAAGGTGTCCCTCACTGCTACTATCAGGCTGTCTACCATATCTGAGAGGCTAGGCAGCTGCTCAATCTCAATATCAGGGTCCGAAGGGGGCTCTGATAGTTCCTCCTCTGCGCAGCTGTTCTCTCTGGAGGAGAGCAGAGAGGCAACTCCAGGAAAATCTGCACGGATCAGCGATGTCGGAGACCTGGAGGAGTCCCGTGAGCCAGATCGTCTAACACGCTTCGGCGGCCTAGCGCGAGAGGGATCTCTCCTGACAGTGTCATCTCCACCGGACACATCTGGGGCAGGGACAGACACTCAGTCCAGCCTGTCCAAAATAGCGCTGGAAGTGAGGGTAAAGTTTGAAACTGCTTGCGCCAGGGAGCGGGCCCACTCTTGTTCGGCCAAGAGTAAGGGCTGGATGGGCGGGGAGTCTGTATTAGGTTGTACGGACGCCTGCCTTGGAAGAATACAGTGATCACAACATGGCTCAACCTGTCCGCATGCAAATTTTGTATTACAGAAAGAGCTAGCGTAGAGCGTTGCCCTGGCTGGTCCCAGTCCAGACTCTTGGGTTTTGGAGTCAGACATGGTGCTGTGTTGGTAGGCTGTAACCTGCCTCTGCTAGTGAGATGCAAGGGAGATATAGTGCAGGGGAGCTACAACCAAGGCAGAGCTTACCCGGTTCGGACGAGCATGCTCGCTAATCTCTAATAATTTGATTATTCCACACTAGTTCATGTAATTCTACTGTCTTCAGCACATATTCACTTCTGTAGTTGCCTATTAAATAAGGAAATCAGACTGCAGTGCTCACAATATACTATCTAGGCTCGCTGTAGTATTAAATTGATGCTAACCATATGAACTGAATTAATATAAATAAATAAAAATATTTTTAGTGTCAATATCAATAATAGTATAAGCATAAACTAAACTGAAGAAACAAATGTGTTTGTATTTATGTGCATAATATTAAATGTGTATTGATAAGTATAGTAAAATATATTCTTCTTCATATGGTATTATATATCACATTTCTGCATTAGAATGATAACAAGCTTTAAACCCCCATTAATGCTATTATAAGGTTTTTTTCCTATTGATATAGTTAGGAAGCGCTCCAAGGGTTAACTATCAGGTGTTCATTGTTTTTAATTTATGTAAATTTTTATTTAAGAAGGAAGTGTATGGCGTGTCTATTAAGGTGATCAAGAACCCGTGAGGGTTTGATACGCGGTCTTTGTGAAGTCATGTCTTATGGTACTGTGGGAGATATCCTATATGTATTTTCTGTATTTTTGTCAACTGTGAATATACTGTATTTTGTCTATAATGGTTTAAACCTCTAAGGGAAGAAACATCACCCCCCCCTTCCACAAGAATTTAAGGAGCAGTGCCTATTGTCCCAAATACTGGTAAAACCAGTTCTAACTGGCCAAACCTTTTTAGGAGTGCTTTGTCTTGGACAGCAGAGAGGAGAGACAGGATGTTCTTCTCACGAGGACATATTCAAGAATGAACTGAGCGTGCTCACTGAAGTTCCTCCCAGATGGATAACATCACAAGCTACCTCACAAATACCTCCCTCTGAGGACAACCAATCAGCACGCTAAATAATGTAACTGTATACTTCCTGGGAGGAAACTTATTTAAGTTTCAACGCGCGCAGAATAAAGACAGACTCTTTTGGGAACACATGATGTAGAGACGTGTGGTCTTTGAAAGGCTCTCCAGGCCTGCACATATTATCTTAATTTGGAAACACATGGTATATCTATAATAGCGAAATTTGCGCTAACAAATTTGGAGGCACCGCTGGGATAATGAAGATACAGAGATATGAAGATATTTCATCGTTATCCGGACACAAGGGGACTTCGAAGCAGAGATGGACAGATAATGAGCTCAAACAAGGTAATAAGTTATTCTTGTACCTGTCCCATCTCTCCCTCTCTGCTATGATCCGCCCCGGGCCGGGTGAGTTGAAATATGATAAGTCTGTATCAAAAGAACAATCAAGTAGATATACTGTGTGGTTTTTATGAAAGTCTGTGAAGTAATGTGCTGAGTGTAAAGAAGGTGTGAGCTATGGGGGGTTTTTGTATTGTCTCTGTAGAAGTAAATGGTGTGAACAGACTGTGCAGGTTAATAAGGAACAAAGAAAGTGTAGTATAACTTGTTAAAAGAAAGCAAAAAGGAAAGTTGATATAAGCAAAGTTAGCTCAAGGGTTAAAAACAGTAGAGTGTCCATGCGGTCAGAGTTTCCATTGTGCAACATGTGGCTGAAGAGGTCTCCCTTTGTTATGTGGGGGGAGGGGTGCACATGGAATGCTTGCATTTGCCATGTCTGCATACATCAACTCAAGGGAATTTGGGCTTGGAGTAAAGATGTGGGCTAGCCAGAGGTTCTGCTCCGATTATGGCAGGCCAAACGGACTGTTGAGGTTCCACAATGTGGTGCCAAAAATGCAGATCTGTGCCATGAGGTGCAGGAGTAGAGAATCTCAATTAATTAAGGATTTTTCCAATTACGACAAGATGGGCAGGGGTGAAATTGTAAGTGCTTATTAATAAGATAAGCCAGACCTGTGTCGTGAGTTGTGGGAAAAATCGAAATATGACTCGCAAGCAAATTCAGTGAGATGATGTTTGTAAACATAACTGGACACACAAAAATGGGTGAAGGAAAAAGCAAGTCAATGAGTTAAGAGAAAGGGAGAAGGTTTAACAATGAACGGTGATAATGGCTGCTATCTGGAGTGGTGAATATAAGCATGCGGGTGGAAATGGGCATAAGTTGTATTGTGTTTGTCATTGGGTAGCCTATTCTGAACAAAATATGTAAAAACCGCGGTACATAAGAGTTTTTCTTATATATATACTTTGTTCAATATGGGAAGTTCTATGTACAGTAAATACAATCCCAGTTTCTACTTCACATGAGATACTTATCAGTCTGTGTACGAGTGAAAACCCCAGTGAGTGTGAATTTGTGTGTATAAATGAAGGGCCCGTATGAGAGTTAGATTGTGTTATATGGTATATACTGTTCGGAGGCTAGAAATGAAATGAGGCAAGAAAGACCAAACGCTGAGCCAGACCACAGGGGGTGGAGCTAGGTGATGTAAGGAGATGGGAGGGAAGAACAATAGGAAGAGGTCTTGCTCCACCCTCCACACAGACCAGCCTAGGAGAGAAGTGTGTCTCCATTTAAGTGGATGTTGGTATATATATGTATATTGTGGTAATGTATAGAGGGAAGGTCACTCTTAGACTCCATGTTAAGTCTCTCACTTGAACAAATGTAGGTGGCCAAAGGAGGGGCATCTAATTTATTTCTGAGGGTAGTTGTGTGAGATAATAGTCCAGGATTGCCACAGTGTATATATATATATATATATATATATATATATATATATATATATATATATAGGTTCTTTGAGTATGTGGAGAATTTAAAAATATTGAGTCGTGTTAATTTGAATATAATTGAATTAAGATACGAAAATGAGATAATTGTGTACTTGAGACACCTGATAAGTACTTTAGTCAAATTAATAACAAAAGTTCTATTTTATAATGTATCTCATTTTCAATTAACAACAGTATTTTACATGAAAATAGTTACATTTGAAAAATAAGAAAATTTTGAATGACAGAATTTGAGTATATCCCAAATGGTATCAGGGATACGAGTCCCTTAGTAAACCAGTAATTAACCATCATTGGTGCAGTTGTTATGGTCGTAGATTGTAATAACAATATTTCCTCTCCTGTTTGCTGTACGTTTTCCTGCAGGTACCAGAGATGGTGTGGGGCCCCGTAACATCATGCTTCCTCAAGGGGTCATAAAATACTGTATAGAGTGCAAATTAAACATCTTTCAGCTTCCAGGCTATGTATGAGACTGCCCTGCTAGCACCCTCACATATCACAATCAAGAGGGGTATAGTTCCAAATGCTGTTTCATATCTTTTACTGAATTCAGAAGGTTGAGAGGAAGGGGCAGCAGGCGCAGACCATGACATTTAATAGCAAGCACATGATTGTTGGAAGATTAATGAAAACAGAAAACTGGGTGTCCTAACAATAATGTTGTAACTGCCATGATTAATGTAAATCTTGAGTTTTACCATAGATGGTTCCAAATATTGTGGAAATGGACAAGTAAAACAGGCTATGCAATGGTAACCGACAGAAAGAGGTAATTGTACAAAAACCACTCTTTCCCTCCTGAGACACTCAGTTACTCAGGGGATAGAGGTGATGGCGCTCACTGAAATATGTAAGCTGGCTGCAGGTAACACTGTTTGTGTCTGCACCGACTTAAGGTACACATTGGGAATCGTACACGATTTCACATCTTATGGGGCACAGTGGAAGTTTCATGGGGTCCTTGAGTAAGCCAATCCAGAATGCAGAAGCAGTGTCTTTGTTCTACAAGGTTTTAGCTCTTTCCGCACAGGTGACTTATCATCAGAGTCCAGGCTTATGCCACAGAGACAACCACTGAGGCTGGAAGGAACCAGAGAGCAGGCACCACAGCAGCCTGACTTCCCTTGAATGAGGTAACGGCTGGTAACCTGCTTGCACCTGAAACAGGTGTAAATATTTCTCTGTCGCTTGAATTACAGGAACAGGCCTCAAAAACAAGAAAAAGGAGGAGTGGAAAAGCGAGCGGAATGCTACTGGGGTCTGGCAGAAAGGTAAAAGCCTGTGCCTCCCCTGCACGCTGTGATCCGTGATGTCACACCTGATCCCTGAGCTAACCCATTCATCCAAGGAGGTAATGTGTGGTATGGTGTCTTCTGCTTGGCTTACCCCAGGGTTCAACACTGCTGCAATAGGGTTTGTACACGGGTGCATGATATGCGCCCATTACAATCCAGGCCAATTGGTCAAGGTACCTTCTCGGTGCGAGCCAGACTATCTGTATCAGTGACTGCAAAATGATAGCATACAGCTACCACAGGTAGGTGTTTGGAGTTGTTGGTTTGCATAGACCTCTTTTCATGTTATTTGGAGGCGTGGCTTGAGAAATAAAATAAATAAATAAATAAATAATTTTTAACACGCCAAAAATATGACCTAAGAATATGTTTTATGAAAGTAATTTTGAATATTTAGGTACACCAGAAGTAATAATAAATAATGGAGGTAAACATTTTATTAGTCATCTACTTGGTTAGAACCACGCCTAAATATTAGACTAAGTTGAGTCCCTATGAAGGTTTTGTTTGGAAATGCTGCTGTAATAGGCCTATGCCTATTCCAGGCCAAAAAGGAGGGCCTTACCTCCCAAGTGAGTGCCTTATATCAGGAGTTATATCATCTGTCACTCATAAATGTGTATTCTCCGTGTTTCCAGATCAAAATGCAAAGAATCCTTTCAAGTGCTGTTAACCACTACGGTCTCAGTGAAATTTCAAGAAAAGCTAATTTGGGTTCATGTCAGACATTGAATAAAGATAATCAAGGAAGGAGACAAATGTGGCCCATAATCCTTTGTTATATGTAGGACCCCTGCGGTCATTGGGCTGTCATTTCTCTTCTTCCTCATAAGGGATGTGGTAAATACATAACTACTGATGAAGAGGATTATGACAAATCTAGGAATATTGCGTTGTGGTGCAAATATAATTGCCTATTTGTAGCCCTCCATTTTGTCCTTCATCCTCCATTTTGTATTTTCCTTTATTCTCCATTTTGTATCTTACATACGAATAGCTATGAACATTCATGTGGCCTTCAACCCTGTTTGGTGTAGGAAGCTTTGATGTAACTGTGAAATGTGACAGAACAATGCTAACTGCATTAACTACAGTTCCATTTGTATAGGTTTGTTTGAACTCTGTCCATATACATTGTATGGCCACGAATCTATTGTCCTGTGATACCATCATCATTGTCTAGGGAATTGAGTTGTTGATTCTGAACCTTTGATCAATGAAACTGGCTCCTTCAGATGGGGGGGGGGGGGGGGTCTCAGACTGATAACATCTTGGTTTACAAAGCTTGGGTATGACTAAGCAAGTTTTAGTGTATAAAAAAAAAAAAAAAAAAAAAGTCAATAGATACAATAAGGTAGCAGTAAGTGTACCAATGTTTCAGCCATATTGTGTAATCAGACCAATGTTAACATGTAACAAACAATATAACCTGAGATCACACCTTGGTAAGCCGATCACAATAGACATGTTATATCATCTAAACTATGAACAAGGTGGCTTATGCAGAAAACGTGAAATAAAGATAAATCTTTCAGGAGCCATCTACCTAGAATACCGTTGGAAAACTGTAACGTGTTGTGAGGTATTTTCCTTATCCTGGATATCACCCAGCAGTAGGAAGGGATAAGGCAGGAGACAGGGAAAGGGCCCAGGCGTGTGGTGTCACCCTTGCGGGAGGCAGCCTCATGGCGAAGGTGACAGCTAGGGTCCCCTGTAGGCCGTAGGGAAAGGCCCGAGAACACAAATAGGAAGGAAAAACCATCCAGGAGAATGAAAATACGCACAACAAAGGAGGGAATTGTGGGAGATATCCTATATGTATTTTCTGTATTTTTGTCAACTGTGAATATACTGTATTTTGTCTATAATGGTTTAAACCTCTAAGGGAAGAAACATCACCCCCCCCGCCCTTCCACAAGAATTTAAGGAGCAGTGCCTATTGTCCCAAATACTGGTAAAACCAGTTCTAACTGGCCAAACCTTTTTAGGAGTGCTTTGTCTTGGACAGCAGAGAGGAGAGACAGGATGTTCTTCTCACGAGGACATATTCAAGAATGAACTGAGCGTGCTCACTGAAGTTCCTCCCAGATGGATGACATCACAAGCTACCTCACAAATACCTCCCTCTGAGGACAACCAATCAGCACGCTAAATAATGTAACTGTATACTTCCTGGGAGGAAACTTATTTAAGTTTCAACGCGCGCAGAATAAAGACAGACTCTTTTGGGAACACATGATGTAGAGACGTGTGGTCTTTGAAAGGCTCTCCAGGCCTGCACATATTATCTTAATTTGGAAACACATGGTATATCTATAATAGCGAAATTTGCGCTAACAGTACGTTATTTGAATGAATCAAGACACGGTTTCTCCAAACAACCAAGCTTTTCATTCAATCTGGGTGATCCTTTTCTAGTGGCTCTGACCTCAGCCCTATATTGCCTCCTGATTGGCTGGGAGAGCTGTTTGCAAGGTACTATGGGTACCCTGAGATCATGTGATCCTTTCTCTTTTTTCTGTCAGATGTCATTTTCGCATGACATATCACACACACACAGCTCTGTTACATGCATGTCACACACACAACTCTGTTACATTGCTTTTGCATTAGAGCTGCATGTGTTTTTCGAACTTCAGATGGTGGCTGCGGTGACATCGTGGCTTGTCGCTGTATTATGTAAGCTGCATAAGCTTCACGGCGGCGTTGAACCCTTTGTGGGGACGTGTGCACGAACGACAGCAATGGTTTATTTCAACGCTAGACAACGGTATTTAGTGGTTACTACTCACCTGGGCGATTACCTGTAGGAATCTCCTCTTCAAACTCCTGTTTGACTGTCACAATTGTTACTGTATCATCAATATTAGTCAGATCTTCATCCTGATACAAAAGCTGTGAGACAAATATTGTAAAAGTCAGCAGACAGTTGGAGAAGTCATGTGACATCTAATAAGACTGAAGACAAGAGCTTCACAGCCTACAAATCAGAGGGACATCTCCATCTACCTGATGGTCCTGTAGAAGAAGAGGACAGGGACATCTCTCTGGTGGGCTTCTCTTACTGGATGGAACTGGAGGAAACACAGACAGACACTGAAGTCATTCTTTACATACAGATAATAAAGTCCCCGTGTATTTAGTCCTGTCTATTACCTGGTGATGGGAGTGGCTGGCGGATCTCCATCATGGCCTCCTTGTACAGATCCTTGTGTCCTCCTAAATACTCCCACTCCTCCATGGAGAAATAGACAGCGACATCCTGACACCTTATAGGAACCTGACAACACAATATACAGTCATCACCCAGAATCCTCCAGTGCTGTTACTGTATAATGTCCCAGCATTCCCTGCAGCATCACCTCTCCAGTCAGCAGCTCAATCATTTTGTTGGTGAGTTCTAGAATCTTCTGTACATTGATGTCCTCATGTATCAGGGGGTGAGGTGGGGGCCCGATGATTGGACTCGGGGTTCTCCCCCATCCATCATACACAGGGGTCCGACAGTCATCACTAGAGGTCTTCTTCACTACTGTGTAATCCTGTTTATGGGGAGACATTAATAAATATCACTGCAGACATTTCCAGAGTCCATCACCTCTAGAGTGACATCATCTGTTATTACGATAGATAAGAATGATGTAATGTGACATCATCAGAATCTCTCACCTCTCCAGTGACATCATCTGTTATTACCATAGATAAGAATGAAGTAATGTGATATTGCAGAATCTCTCACCTCTCCAGTAAACTGGAAGATTATTTCCCGGGTGAGAATTAAAACACTCTCGGCCATCATGTTTGTGTCTTCTTTCATCCTTGATGAGTGAATCAGGAAAATTCTTTTTTATAGAAGATATCTAAAGATGTTCATATATTGAAAAAACCTGAAAAAGAAGCAGAAGAGCCAATGTGAGAATGGGAAATCAAAACCTCAAGATAAGGGAAAACTGAGACGTTAGCCATCCTGCCCCATAATAGTATGTACCGCTCCACCCTGCCCCATAATAGTATGTACCCCTCCACCCTGCCCCATAATAGTATGTACCCCTCCTCCCTGCCCCATAATAGTATGTACCCCTCCTCCCTGCCCCATAATAGTATGTACCCCTCCTCCCTGCCCCATAATAGTATGTACCCCTCCTCCCTGCCCCATAATAGTATGTACCCCTCCATCCTGCCCCATAATAGTATGTACCCCTCCATCCTGCCCCATAATAGTATGTACCCCTCCATCCTGCCCCATAATAGTATGTACCCCTCCCCCTGCCCCATAATAGTATGTACCGCTCCACCCTGCCCCATAATAGTATGTACCGCTCCACCCTGCCCCATAATAGTATGTACCGCTCCACCCTGCCCCATAATAGTATGTACCGCTCCACCCTGCCCCATAATAGTATGTACCGCTCCACCCTGCCCCATAATAGTATGTACCGCTCCACCCTGCCCCATAATAGTATGTACCGCTCCACCCTGCCCCATAATAGTATGCACCGCTCCACCCTGCCCCATAATAGTATGCACCGCTCCACCCTGCCCCATAATAGTATGTACCGCTCCACCCTGCCCCATATTAGTATGTACCCCTCCACCCTGCCCCATAATAGTATGTACCCCTCCACCCTGCCCCATAATAGTATGTACCCCTCCACCCTGCCCCATAATAGTATGTACCCCTCCATCCTGCCCCATAATAGTATGTACCGCTCCACCCTCCCCCATAATAGTATGTACCGCTCCACCCTGCCCCATAATAGTATGTACCCCTCCACCCTGCCCCATAATAGTATGTACCCCTCCATCCTGCCCCATAATAGTATGTACCGCTCCACCCTCCCCCATAATAGTATGTACCGCTCCACCCTGCACCATAATAGTATGTATCGCTCCACCCTGCACCATAATAGTATGTATCGCTCCACCCTGCCCCATAATAGTATGTACCCCTCCCCCTGCCCCATAATAGTATGTACCGCTCCACCCTGCACCATAATAGTATGTACCCTTCCACCCTGCCCCATAATAGTATGTACCACTCCACCCTGCCCCATAATAGTATGTACACCTCCCTCCTGCACCATAATAGTATGTACCGCTCCACCCTGCACCATAATAGTATGTACCCCTCCACCCTGCCCCATAATAGTATGTACCCCTCCACCCTGCCCCATAATAGTATGTACCCCTCCACCCTGCCCCATAATAGTATGTACCCCTCCACCCTGCCCCATAATAGTATGTACCCCTCCACCCTGCCCCATAATAGTATGTACCCCTCCACCAGCCCCATAATAGTATGTACCGCTCCACCCTGCACCATAATAGTATGTACCGCTCCCCCCTGCCCCATAAGAGTATGTACCGCTCCACCCTGCCCCATAATAGTATGTACCGCTCCACCCTGCCCCATAATAGCATGTACCGCTCCACCCTGCACCATAATAGTATGTACCGCTCCACCCTGCCCCATAATAGTATGTACCGCTCCACCCTGCGCCATAATAGTATGTCCAGCTCCACCCTGCGCCATAATAGTATGTCCCGCTCCACCCTGTACCATAATAGTATGTAGCGCTCCATCCTGCCCCATAATAGTATGTCCCGCTTCACCCTGTACCATAATAGTATGTACTGCTCCTCCCTGCCCCATAATAGTACGTACCGCTCCACCCTGCACCATAATAGTATGTCCAGCTCCACCCTGCGCCATAATAGTATGTCCAGCTCCACCCTGCGCCATAATAGTATGTACTGCTCCTCCCTGCCCCATAATAGTATGTATCGCTCCACCCTGCCCCATAATAGTATGTACCGCTCCACCCTGCCCCATAATAGTATGTACGGCTCCACCCTGCCCCATAATAGTATGTACCGCTCCACCCTGCCCCATAATAGTATGTACCGCTCCACCCTGCCCCATAATAGTATGTACCACTCCACCCTGCCCCATAATAGTATGTACCGTTCCCCCCGGCGCTGTAATAGTTGGCCCCGGGAAGCTATATAGCTCCTGTAAGCCGCCATGTTGTTCCCTGTAGTAATGGTCGCTCCCAGTAACTATTCCCGCACCGTCCCTTCTGGCTGGAAGCTGTATTGTACAGATGACCCCCCATACTAATGGCCGAGATCAGCAAGAACTCAGATCCCAGTCATTTAACACTTTGGATGCTGCGCTATATGGACCGTGGCAGATAAAAGAGGGAGAGGCTCCATCTGTCACCCTATTGGTCACCCTGCAATTATGTGGTGGCTATGGGAGCTTATCTCACACAGGGAGTGAAGGGTTAATAATGACCTACCGTGAGGGACACACATACCTCCACCTGCAGATCCCACAGCAGCTTCCAGGACCTGTGATGATGTCACTGTCATGTGATCAGTCACGTGTGTGGGAGGAGTCATGGGTCACATGACCACGGTGTGATCAATGTACACAGGACTCTGCTGAGCGCTTTATGAGTTACTAACAGAGAAGTGACCCTTCATGAGGGGAAAACCCTCTGCGACCTGCTGTATACAACTTACCGGACTACACATTACACACACAGCTCTGCTACACCGTACACATTACATACACAGCTCTGCTACTCCGTACACATTACATACACAGCTCTGCTACTCCATACACATTACATACACAGCTCTGCTACACCGTACACATTACATACACAGCTCTGCTACACCGTACACATTACATACACAGCTCTGCTACACCGTACACATTACATACACAGCTCTGCTACTCCGTACACATTACATACACAGCTCTGCTACTCCGTACACATTACATACACAGCTTTGCTACACCGTACACATTACATACACAGCTCTGCTACACCGTACACATTACATACACAGCTCTGCTACACCGTACACATTACATACACAGCTCTGCTACACCGTACACAGCTTTGCTACACTGTACACATTACATACACAGCTCTGCTACACCGTACACATTATATACACAGCTCTGCTACACCGTACACATTATATACACAGCTCTGCTACACCGTACACATTATATACACAGCTCTACTACACTGTACACATATACACAGTTCTGCTGCACCGTACACATTATATACACAGCTCTGCTACACCGTACACATTACATACACAGCTCTGCTACACCGTACACATTACATACACAGCTCTGCTACACCGTACACATTACATACACAGCTCTGCTACACCGTACACATTATATACACAGCTCTGCTACACCGTACACATTATATACACAGCTCTACTACACCGTACACATTATATACACAGCTGTACTACACCGTACACATTATATACACAGCTCCGCTACACCGTACACATTATATACACAGCTCTGCTACACCGTACACATTATATACACAGCTCTACTACACCGTACACATTATATACACAGCTCTGCTACATGGTCTAGGGCAACTGTTGTTTTTCAAGTTCAGAATTGTGTTATAATTAGAGAGGCGCCAGCATGCCCGGATAAAGCAGTTACTCGAGTGAGCCTCGCTCTTCTTGAGTAACTGCTTATTGGTCCGAGCAGGCTCAGGGGTGCGACGGGAGTGAGCGGGGGGTGGCAGGGGATAGAGGGGGGGGGGGAGTGAGAGATCTCTCTCTCTACCCCCTGCTAACACCCGCTGTCCCCCTGAGCCTGCTTGGACTAGTAAGCAGTTACTGAAGAAGAGCGATGATCACTCGAGTAACTGCTTTATACAAGCATGCTCGCTCATCTCTAGTGATAATGTACCTGCCTAACACCACCCCTGGTGTGCACGATTTGTTTCAGCCCTGAGCCCCTGGATATTAGTGTCACGGATCGACTGATCCAAGCACACCCGCAGCTACCAGTCACTGCAGAGGCTCAATCGATCACTATAGCGGGATTAGAGAGCAGGCTGATTTGTACCCAGCTTTCCCAAGCTGCTGCACGCATGCAAAACAAAAGCTGAAATCACCACCTGATCTGGTCAAACGGCTGCTGTGCTCTACCATACCCACACACGCTCGCTGCAATCACCAGCTTTATCAATGTCACCAGTAAGCTGGAACCCGGACTACGAATTGTGAACACAACCTACAGAGTTATGGTTTGGTTTATAACGGACAAGGCTTGGCTAACAAATTGCAGATTTATTCTAAAAAAAACTAGCAATGCTAAATATCTCTATATACAGGAATATCCAGAAAAGATGTTACAATGGAGATAAGGTTTACCGGCATACACAACATGTAGTATTGTAAAATAAAACATGGAGAAAATAGCGAAAGGTGCCAGATTTGGGATATTTGCCAGAATGTTCTTTTCATGCGCAGTCGCTGAAGCAGAAGGGAAAGCCTTACACCTTAGTGTATCTCCGAAATCTGAGTGTCTTTCTGAACCTCCTCCCGCCGCCCTCTCTGATGTCGTTCAGAGAAGTGAAGGGTGTATGTGTTGCACTTATGAGTAAACCATATTTCCCCATTTCGGCCATATCTCTGCCGGAGATCCTCCGGTCAGGTCAATATATGCCTGGCATAATTCCGGTTATGATTTTGTCTACACAGCAATACCAAACATGACCCGAAAAGTATACCCAGGTATGCGGATACGTCATTTGGGAGTGTTCTGAGGCCCACACCTCATTGTGTCTAGATGCGTTTTAATCAGGTGATCCGCCCGATTCCGAAAATATAATTCACATTGGGCTGGGACCTTTGCACAATCAATGATCCTTATTAGGGTTTTTCTTACTGATATGAGTCTTGCAGCCAGGATGTCTTTGAGAAATTTCTATGGTGTCAATCCTACACCTGCAGGGGGTATTTAGCATCCATGTGTCACTAATTAACTTTATTGCCATCAGAACAAAGAACTTCCTATGGCACATGTACATCAGAGGTCTGGCAGATGGGAGGGAGGAAGGGTGAATTAGCAATATTGAGTCGTTCCACCCAACTCCCCTGTAGCCCTGAACGGCAAGTTGATATGAAGAGTTGGGTGACACTTCAGTAGTATTTTTATACCACAATTGGTAAGAAAACCCCAGAGATTGAGCTGAGAGGTTGATATAAAAGGGAGTGTTGGTCTCCAGCACAGGAGTCTGCAGCACATTGAAATATAACTGAGAGTGGCCCCTGGCGGGTGGACAGATATTCTGCTGCAGGCAAGAGATCTGCTTTATACTAGCTGGGACCTTATAAATAATAGTTATCAGTACCATATATATATATATATATATATATATATATATATATATACACACACGTGAGAAGGTACAGGCTCATAATATGGAAGAATCTGTCTCAAAATGGCCGCTAGATACAAGATGGAGCATTATAAGATGCGAATAAAACTTGTGCGTAGTAAAACAGTAAACAAAGCAGAAATACCTTTAGAGCATGAGATACGGTACAGTGTGTAATGATTTGTCTCTGTTCTTTTTCATGAGAACCAAGTCTGGACGCAGTTGTTATCAGAAGAAGCCCTCCCACATGTCCATTCGGAGATTTGGACAAAGGAACTGACTGTGCTACAGCCACCTGAATCACAAAGTGAATACAAGGGAGGACCAGGGGGGGACCAGATAACGCTGGGAGAAACAGACATTTGAAGAACATTACAGATATATTCTCACTACGCTGATTGCTGAACAATGCATGATTCTTAATGTTTGTCTAAGCCAATGAGATTAACGTTGTGACTAATGACGCATTCCTTTCCTGTATTAGAACTATACCAAGTCAATAAACGCTCAGTGTATGGCGCGCCTCTTGACAGAGAGAGTCACCTGTTACCTGCCGTGGCTTTCTCTACGTACCTGAGGAAACTGATAACTATCTGTCTAGTTCTTGGTTTCTGGGATGCATCCAAGTACGGACTAATTTGGAACCCAAGGCCTGAAAGGTTATGTGACCGTGTAGCGGTCCTTAACAGTTGTGTATATATATATATATTTATTTGGTACTGCATGTAACTATAGAAGAGCAACTTTCCATTCACTTTCAGGTTCTCTGTGCAGAGCTAGTGACCCCAACTCTGCTACATCTACTGTTGTTGATTAGTTCTTTTATGTCTGCTGTTTGGGTCACTAATATGACCCATTGGTAACCGCTAAGTCTTAAGCAGTCCTGGTCGATCATGTGAGGTTATATCCTACCCACAGTGTGATTAGTTTATTAGTTAGTATGTTAGACAGGGACTGATAACCAGTATAGGGATATCGACAGATCAGGTGATCGCTAGCCCATAGGGGGAGTAGTTGCCCGGTCACATTGGTGGACTAGATAGAGCAGTAATGGCAAACCTTTTAGAGATCGAGTGCCCAAACGGCAACTCCAAACCTATTTATTTATCACAAAGTGCCAACACCTCAGGGGGCGGGGCTTATCAAAATGGTATGATTTTTACAGCTGTTGTCATAAAAAGGACAGCACCACTTCAAAATAGACAGGGAGGAATGTCCTGTGGTTGTTCCTAGCTGGAGCACTGGACTACCATTGGTGCGTACTTGCAGCTGATTTCATACTGTGAGGTGCTTCCTCTCACCTTCTCCAAAGGCTTCAGGTTCCCAGTGGCCTGTATTGGCCTCCCCTGACCAGCAATGCCGCATCTGACCAGGCTGCTATGAACCAGAAGAGCGCTAACTTTGGGAAGCCTTATGGAGGAAGTGAGGGGGGGGGGGGGGGTGCTGCATAGTATGAAATCAGCTGTGGATATGCTGTTGATTTCCAGTCAAAATCCACATGAATGGTATGTACTTTTTTTTAAAATCAAACTTTATTGAAGATTTTCAAATATTAGTATAAGTACAGCATTATATCGCGCAGCCACAAAATATACATGTGCAGGCTAGGTTGTTCGGAATGAAAAATTATATCCTAGACATCTTTCAAAGCAAGAAGCAACTGACTCACAAAAAAGTGGTCCACTAGATCATCAAGGCAAATGTTTCAAGATACTAGCTGCACACCAGAGTAGCCACCCAACAGAGACTTACTACAGAATTAAAGAAACAGTAAAAGAAGGGAAGAACGACAAGTAACAAAACAAAAAGCGGGGGAGGGGAGGGACGAATGGTGTAGATTTTAACTGGTTTTGGATGCCGAAATGCTGCGATAATTTTTGCTGCGGACACTCTGCAGCATTTTTGCCACATGAAAACATACCTTATGTCAGCTTCAGGTATGCTTCCATGTGCAGAGTGGCCCCAGTAGTAATAGTGACCCTCACAGTGGCCCCAGTAGTAATAGTGACCCCTACAGTGGCCCCAGTAGTAATAGTGACCCCTACAGTGGCCTTAGTAGTAATAGTGACGCCCACAGGGGTCTTAGTAGTAATAGTGACCCCCACAGTGGCCCCAGTAGTAATAGTGACCCTCACAGTGGCCCCAGTAGTAAATAGTGACCCCTACAGTGGCCTTAGTAGTAATAGTGACCCCCACAGGGGTCTTAGTAGTAATAGTAACCCCCACAGCGGCCTCAGTAGTAATAGTGACCCCCCACAGTGGTCTTAGTAGTAATAGTGACCCCCACAGTGGCCTCAGTGGTAGAAGCGATCCCCACAGAGGCCTCAGCAGTAATAGTGACCCCCACAGTGGCTTCAGTAGTAAAAGTGATCCCCACATTAGCTTCAGTAGTAATAGTGACTCCCACACCGGCCCTTGTAATAATAATGACTTCTACATCTGGATCAACAAGGGGGTTGAAACAGGCTGAACTAGATGGACACTGTCTTCATTCAGCCTAACCTACTATGTTACAGGGATATAAAGCGAATAGTAAATCGTCCCACCTTGCTTCTTGTGCTGCAACTTTGATCCCGTAAGCAGGTATACTCACACGCCTTCACATTGCCATCCGGCTACTTTGGCTTTAGTTAAACAGACACAATCCATATGCAGGAGTCCGGCTTTCGTGAGAAAAAACCTTGCTTTTATTCCAATAAACTTGTGCTCATAACAGACAGAGTACGCGTTTCAGTTCACAACGAACCTTGCTCACCTCTAACCAACCGACATTACACAGACCTTTAAAAAAGCTTAACATATAATTACTTGATTAAAAACATGTGTTAACCCCTGCATTGACTTTCTTAAGTTGATTAACATGGTTCGTTCCTCCAGCAAGAACGACACATGTCTATTCATATATAAAGTATATGTAATAGGACGATACAGAAATGGATATCTTAATAAACATAGTGGAAATATAGTGAAATAATGATATCCTTAAGGACTTGAAACAACTCATTTGTTATCCTATGTATATATTACAAACAGCTCACTCAGTAGTATATCAACAAATATACGGATAATATACTTATGAAAAAAGGTAAAGTCATTCAATAAGGACCATCATATTAGTTCGAAATTCATTATGACATACTGAAACAGCTTGTTTGATGGATCATTAACATTGCTAAATAGGTATTTCATGACATACAAAAAACAACATACAAATAAATAAATGAACAAACGAATAAAAAAAAAAAAAACAGTGGATTTCGATCTAATTAGAACTAATAAATATACATAAGATCTGTTCTATAATTCATCCCTTTGGGGTATCTGGTGTTCAGATTTAGAATCCAGAACGCTTCCCTTTTGAAAACTTTTTCCGGACTAGCTACACCTTTCTTCTTATTTAGTACCCTTTCTATCCCAAAAAAGGAAAAATTATCTATGTTGCCTGTATGTTTTTCACAAAAATGTTTGGCTACACCTGAGCTGCTCATATTACCTTTCTTTATATTGCGGATGTGTTCACTAACTCGTGTTTTTAATTTGCGTGTAGTACATCCTATATAGCTTATATTGCATTCATTACAACGAATCATATAAATTACATTAGTGGTATTGCAATTAATGTAACTCCATATTTTATACTCCCTCGTATTACTACTGTCAAAAAAGCTCTCTCTTTTGACAGCTAAATGACAAACGGTACATCGTGAATTGCCGCAACGGTAGAAACCCTTGAATTTTAACCAATGAGGTTTTTCTATATCAGAAGAGAAATTACTTGGGGCTAGCAGATCTCCCAGATTTTTATTTTTTCTTGCCACAAATTTTACGCCTTCATTAAGTATTTCATCAACCATATCGTCCTGTCTGAGTATTGGCAGAAATTTAAAAAAAGTTTTTCTGATACTATAAAAATTTCTGCTGTATGCTGTGGAAAATACTAATCCTTTATTCCTCTTTTTACCTTTCCCTTCAGATTTATCCCTGAGTAACTCTTCTCTATTTAGTCTTTCCATTTTAGTGCATGCCCTGTCTAGCAATATTTTTTTATAGCCTCTCTGATGTAATCTATTTTTGTTGTATTAAACACGGAGCTGTCAGAACAAGATCTTCTCCCATAGGGATGGCCTTTATGGTATGTTTAGGGTGACCGCTGCTCGCGTGTAATACAGTGTTGCCTGCTTGTTTCCTTCCTATAAAGTTTAGTTTCTATACCCGTAACAAAATTACCTTTTAAGGTCAAATCTAGAAATGGCACTTCCTCCTTATTGTATGTAACAGTAAATTGCAAATTGACAGAGTTGTTATTAATGTATCTGCTAAACTGATTGATTTCCTCATGACATCTACCTTGTACTGAGCCTTCGTCCCAAATTATTATCACGTCATCAATATATCTAGCATACCACACCATGCGGCCAGCAAAAGGATTATTAGGATTAAATATAAAACAATCTTCCCACCAACTCATAAAGAGATTGGCTATCGCCGGAGAAAATTTGGAGCCCATCGGGGCTCCAGAAATCTGCAAAAAAAATTCTTGATCAAATGAAAAAAAATTATGTTTTAACAAAAATTCAGTAGATAGGAGAATAAATTCCTTTAATTCCTTTGCCAAAGACCATCTATGTAACGGTCGAAACGTCGCTGTGTCTTATGATGATGTGATGTTCTGATGAAAATACAAGTCGTTTATTGCACCTGAAGATTTGGACTCTACTGCCTATTTTCTCTTTCTATGTTGCTAACCTGTGGGATTAGGATTCATTCCCAGTAAGGCCTCCTTCCCACGAACGGATTTACGCCGCGTAAATCCGTGGCAAAAATCCGCTGCGTTGCCCCCTGCTATTAGGTTCTATTGAACCTAATAGCACAATGCTCACGATGCGTAATTCCACCGCGGAATTCCGCACCGTGAAATCTCCCGTCCTCACCCGCAGCATGTTCTGTGTGCCGCGGGTGTACGCGCTGACGGCTTCCATTGCAGTCAATGGAAGCCGTCCGTTCACGCTATCTCCTGCTGCAACCAGCGGAAGATAGCGTGAAAAAACGCTTCCCCGCCTACCGCCGCGCGTCATATGACGGGGCCGGCGCGTCACGTGATACGGCCGGCCGCGTCATGTGACGCGGTGGGCGTGTCACATGACGCGACGGCGGTGGGCGGGGAAGCGTCTTCACGCTATCTTCCGCTGGTAAGTATGGGGTCTCTGGGGGGCGCCGTGACGGGCTTCACTGCGGAATATTACGCGGCGGAGCCCGTCACGCTCGTGTGAAGCCGGCCTTAGGCGTGCAGTACCCTGCGTGTGGATGAAACCCCCCCCTTATGGGTTATGGGGAGTGCTGCTGAATACAATTTTTCGTCTATTGGCTCGAGTGCCGACAGAAAGGGCTTTGCATGCCACCTCCGCATGCGTGTCATAGGTTCACCACCAAGGAGATAGAGTTAAAGACCTAGTGTAGTGTATTTAGGCTTGCCATCATCATCTGCCTTCTTATTTGATGATTGTCGGCTGAAGAAGCTTCTAGTCATTACCATTATCCTCACTCATCTACTGACCTGCAGCGGGCCGTCCTGCTATCTCTGAGGAATCCTGCATCTTCCAGTGGCTACAGGGGCCCCTGCATCAAGATCCATTTTACTTCTGACTCTAAGGCATTGTGCATGAGACTCCCTACTCACACACACACACACACACATATATATATATATATATATATATATATAGTGAGAGACAGTGACCGGCAAAGTGCTGGAGGGCAGATATATTTAGCCTAGGATGCTCTCCTATGAGGCTTTGGGAAGCAGTTGGGCAGATACGTGCCACCGAGCGGCCTGGGCTCGGTGGAGGAAGCCGGCAGTTGTGTGTCAGTAACATTAAGTTACTGACACGTTGTAGTTGTGTAAGTGGCTCCAAGCTGCATAGTTCAGGCTGACTTTTCCTGGAGTGGTCAAAGTGAAGGGTGGGATGGCCACTCCCACGTACCAGGCCTTATAAAGCCTGAGCCTGCAGGTCCGGGATAGACACGGGCTGAGAGAGCCAGAGAGAGGGCTCAGTGGAGGGCTGAGAGGCCCGAGGTTGACAGGGTGAACCCCCTAACCTCCACACCAAGGAAAGGTGTATGGTGAGACCTCCACAGGTCTGAGGACCAGACTGGCTGTGTGCCGCAGGCATTTGATTTTGACAAATGAGTAGTCAGGGCCGGACTCTGTTTTAGTGAGTGCTCAGACGAGCAGGTGTTATTTTATGTTGGCCTGAAGTTAAGGCCTGTCTTGTTTTCTTTATGCTGCAATAAACCCAGGCAAAGCCTGGGCTAAAGAACTTTGTTGCCCAGTGTCACTGTCTCTGGCCGCAGATGCCCACGCTGCTACCTACCCTAACACTAATCCCTCACTATATATATATATATATATATATATATATATATATATATATATATATACATATATATATATACACATACACACACACAGCTAATTGGGACTTCCAGACTAAATATTGACTACTGTTATATTCATTGTAATGTATATTTGTGCCATCCCCAAGTATAACTTTATAAAGTTGCTGTGATGATCTTTATTGTTATCTCCGTATAATTATTACATAGCATGCTAGGCTTTAAAAAGACAAATGTCCATCCAGTTCAGCGTGGTTCCTCCCCCCATATTGATCGAGAAGGCAAAAAAACCAATGAGGTAGAAGCCAATTTATTTCATTTTGGGGGAAAAATTGCAGTCACAATGGCAGTCAGAATAAGATACGAAATAATAATCTAAAGGTTCATCCTTCAACATAATTTTTAACTAATTCACCATTTTCATCTTGTAAGCATCCAATAGGATCTTTGACTTTTCTTTTGCTTTTGACATACCCCCAAACCTTTTTTTTACTGCTTTTGGCCTCTCTTGCAAGCCTCATTGTGTCGCTAGATTTCTAAAGGTGGCAGATAGACTAAGACCTAGAATCTCTTATCTGGTTCTTAAACTGGATTCTTTCAGCACTTTCAGGGCTTCCTTTCAAACCTATAGATTCAATATCAGTTGGGTATTTAATAGAGATGAGCAAGCATCAAAATGCTCCGATGCTCGTTACTCGAGCCGAGCTTTTCGTAATGCTCGAGAGCTTGTTTCGAGTAACAAACCCCATTAAACTCAATGGGAGACCCGAGCATTTTTTAGGGTGACCGATGCTCGGTAACTGGCTGACTTGTTTTCAAAGGAGTCGAGGCTGCTGCCGGTGGCTCCATTAAAAACAATAGTCTGCAGTCACCCCTAAAATGTTTTTCAGGGAAGGGCTTTACATATAAGCCTTTCCCTGAAAAACAAAAATTTTAGTGTAAAAAAAACCTACCTCTCCGTCGTTGCCATGTCCCGCGGGGATGCAGAACACATTTGCCGTGTGCGGCAGATGTTTCCTGCATCCCCGCAAGGAAAAAGAATTCCCTGCTGCACCTGCAACATCTGTGACAGATGCAGCAGAGGAATTCTAAATCCCTGCGGGAAATAAAGGGTTCCCTACCGCAGCTGTCACACATGACAGCTGTGGTGGAGTATCCTGCTGACGGCACCCCTGAAATGTTTTTCAGGGAAGGGTTTTAAATATAAGCTCTTCCCTGAAAAACAAAGAAAAGTGTAAAAAAAAATAATACATACTCAGCTCCTTAGCTGAAGCGCTCAGCTAATCAGAATTAGAGCTACCAACAGGCGGGGATTTTAAACCCCCGGCTGCTGATAGCTGAGAACTACAGAGCCGGGGACAGCGGCAAAAGCCGCCGCTGAGCCCCGGCAGGTGAGTATGGATTTTTCTTTATTTTTGACACTATTTTAAATGGCTTTTCAGGGAAGGGCTTATGAAGCCCTTCCCTGAAAAGCCATTGACGGCTGTCGGGGCTCAGCGGCGACTTCTGCCGCTGTCCCCGGCTCTGTAGATCTCAGCTATCAGCAGCCGGGGATTTAAAATCCCCTCCTGCTGGTAGTTCTGTTTGTGATTGGCTGAAGCACTCAGCCAATCACAATCAGAGCTACCAGCAGGCAGGGATTTTAACCCCTTCCCGCTCCAGGGCATAAGTTTATGTCCTGGCAGCGGGATACTTTCTGCAACTGGGCGTAAACTTACGTCCTGCACTTAGTGTCGCTGCGGTGACAATCGCGGCGACACAGTAGTGACGTCTGCTAACATTGTTAGCAGACAATCACTACGTCCGGGCCAGCGATTGCTGTGATTGGTCAGTGAACAACTCACTGACCAATCACAGCTCAGCAGCAGAAAGCCCGCTGTTAATAATGTAGTCTCTCTCTGCAATCGCCTCACAGTGCTTCCGGCGGTTGTAGAGAGAGATAGGGCTGTGTGAAAAATAAAATATAATAGCGATCTGTAGTGTAGTGAGTTCTGTGAGGTGTGATCAGTAGTGTAGTGTAATGAGAGTGTAGTGAGGTGTAATAAGCAGTGTAGTGAGAGTGTAGTGAGGTGTAATCAGTAGTGTAGTGTAGTGTAGTGAGGTGTGATCAATAGTGTGTGATCAATAGTGTGATCTGTAGTGTAGCTGGGATTTGTAGTGCAGTGAGTGATCTGTAGTGTAGTGTAGCTGGGATTTGTAGTGTAGTGTGTGATCTGTAGTGTGATCAGTAGTGTAGTTCTGCATTTCTGCCCCCGTTCCCTGGTCACCCCATCCCAGTGAACCTGTACAATAAATTTTTTATCTGAAGTGTATATTACAGTTTTATAATGGCCTGCAGGAGATATACTGCTGAGGAGGCGTACGCAATTATTGCCTCTGACTCAGATTCTGCTAGTGGGGATGACGCCACTTTTCAGGCATTCTGCTCCTCCTCATCTTCATCCTCATCTAGGGAATCTGAACTACCTGTACCCCCAAGAAGGCGTCCAAGGACCGCCACTGCTGTGGACCCCAATACACCTGATGTTAGTTGGGGTAGCCCTTAAAATTTTAGACCCCAGATCCCTGTCTTCTTTGGCAACCCAGGGATTCAGTTTGATACTGAAGGGCTCAGAGCGAGGGACTTTATGGTTTTTTTTCCCGATGATTTTATTGCCCACATAGTGACCCAAATGAATTTGTATGCCCAGTATTTTATACAGCAAAATCCCACCTCCAGCTACGCAAGACCCGATAAGTGGACCCCTGTGGATGCACAAGAACTAAAAAAAAAAAATTGGGGGGTCTTGTGTTAACCATGGGTCTAGTGAAAAAGCCGACCCTCCGGGCGTACTGGAGTACTGATATTTTGTATCACACTCCTATATTCCGGATGGCGATGTCAAGGACACGGTTTGAGGTGATTCAAAGATTTTTACACTATAACGATAATGCAGAGTGCCCCCCAAGTGATCATCCCAATTATGATCGCTTGTATAAAATCAGGCCAGTAGTGGAACATTTTAATTTTAAATTTGCCCAGAAAAAAATATTGCAGTAGATGAGTAGGGAGGGTTAAATTCCACCAGTACCTGCCCAGTAAGCGGGCATGGTATGGCGTGAAATTGTACAAACTGTGCGAAAGTACATCGGGGTACACGCACAAATTCCGCATTTATGAGGGGAAGGACACCAAAATTGAGCCCCCAGAATGCCACCCCCCTATCCCCCGTGCTGGGAGTAACAGGGAAAATTGTATGGGAAGTAGTGCACCCACTATTAGACCAGGGTTACCATCTATACCTGGACAACTTTTATACCAGTGTCCCCCTGTTTCAGTGCCTCGCTTCCAGAGGAACAGTGGCATGTGGTACCATCCGAAAAAATCATAGAAGCCTCCCTAAGACGCTGCTTGGGCAACTGCTCAGAAGGGGTGAGAGCCGGGCCCAATGCAGCGACAATATGTTGTGTGTCAAGTATAAGGACAAGAGGGATGTCCTTATATTGACCACAATCCACGGCCACAGTAGTACCCCCTGCCCAGTACGAGGTACCAGTACAGAAACCCCCAAGCCAGACTGTGTCCTTGACTATAATAAGTACACGTGAGGGGTTGATCTATCAGACCAGGTACTGGAGCCGTATAATGCTATGCGGAAAACACGGGTGTGGTACAAAAAACTGGCCGTGCACCTCGTACAGATGGCAATATACAATGCCTACGTGCTGTATCGGGGTGCAGGCCAGAGGGGCACCTTCCTCGAATTTCAGGAAGACGTTATCAAGGCCCTAATATTTGGGGACCAGGAGGTGGGAGAGGCCCAGTACTTCTGGAAGCAAGGCCACGAGAATTGTACCAGGGCAGCACTTTCCCAGTGAAATTCCCTCCACTGGAAAGAACCCAAAAAAGTGCAGTGTGCTACAAACAAGGGATAAGAAAGGACACCATGTATCATTGTGAAATGTGCCCCACACAACCTGGCCTGTGTATAAATAATTGTTTTAAGATCTACCACACATCCCTGAAATTTTAATTTTACGGTTGCCCTGACGTTTTACCCAGATGTACTCCACACAACTTGTACATAAGAAGAAAAAAAGAAACACAGCAGCACTCCAAGAGTTCAGCCACACCGCTGGTGCAAGGCACTATGCAATAGCCCAGTTAGGGTCCCGACTCCCTGGGTCCACTGTTGATCAGCAATGTAGAGAGGAGGAACCAGGCAGCATTCATTGAAGTCTTCTTTATTAAATAGCCATGAAGAAGCAAGCAGCCACGTATCGACCCTGTGCTCGGGTCTTTATCAAGCTAATGATGTACATAAACTTGTACATAAACCCACATGCCAAGTCCTTTCCTTCTGAGCCCTGCCATGTGCCCAAACAGTTTACGCCCACATATGGAGCATTTCTGCACATAGGAGCAATTGGGTAACGCATCATGGGGTACCTTTTTTCCTTCTGCTCCTAGTCAAAAATATAAATCTGGGCCTAATGCTAAACATTACTGGAAAATTTTGAATTTTTGTATTCAACTCAAACTGTTAAGAAAATTCCTGAACCACCTATGAGTTCAAAACACTCACTACACCCCTTACTAAATTCCCTGAGGGGACAAGTTTCCAAAATGGGGTCAATTCTTGGGGGTTTCAAATGTACTGGTGCCTCAGGGACACAGCAAACACTACATGGGGGCTGAAAATTATTCCAGCAAAATCTGCATTCAAAAGGTGCTCATTTCCTTCTGAGCCCTGCTATGTGCCCAAACAACAGTTTATGCCCACATATGGGGCATTTCCGTGCCCGGGAGAAATTGGGTAACGCATCATGGGGTACCTTTTCTCCTTCTGCTCCTGGTAAAAAATATAAATCTGGGCCAAAAGCTAAACATTACAGGAAAAATTGGAATTTTTCATATTCAACTCAAACTGTTAAAAAAATTCCTGAAACACCTATGAGTTCAAAACGCTCACTACACCCCTTACTAAGTTCCCGGAGGGGACTAGTTTCCAAAATAGGGTCAATTCTTGGGGGTTTCAAGTGTACTGGCACCTCAGGGACACTGCAAACACTATATGGGCAAAATCTGCATTCAAAAAGCCAAATAGTGCTCCTTCTCTTCTAAGCCCCATCATGTGCATGAACAACAGTTTACGCCCACGTATGGGGCATTTCCGTGCTCGGTAGCAATTGGGTAACGCATCGTGGGGTACCTTTTCTCCTTCTGCTCCTGGGAAAAAATATAAATCTGGGCCTAAAGCTAAACATTATGTGAAAAAATGGAATTTTTCGTATTCAACTGAAATTGTTAAAAAAATTCCTCAAGCACCTGTGGGTTCAAACCACTCACTACACCCCTTAATAAATTCCCTGAAGGGTCTAGTTTCCAAAATGGGATCAATTATTGGGGGTTTCAAATGTACTGGTACCTAGGGGGTCACTGCAAACACTACAGGGGGTCTGAAAATTATTCCAGCAAAAAGCCAAATAGCGCTCCTTCTCTTCTGAGCCCTGCCATGTGCCTGAACAACAGTTTACGCCCACATATGGGGCATTTCTAAAAACTGCGGAATCCTGGTGATACAGCCCAAGTTTTGTTTCTCTGCTAACTCCTGCTGTTTTATAAGAAAAAATGGTTTTAAATTAAAAATCTGTAGAAAAATTAAATTTTTCTAATTTCTGATGCACTTTTGTTTAATTCCAGTGAAGCATCGAAAGGGTTAATAAACTTCCTAAATGACATTTTGAATTCTTTGAAGGGTGCAGTTTTTAAAATGTGGTGATTTGTGAGGGTTTTCTGGTATACAGGCTCTTAAAATCCACATCTAAACTGAGTTGGCCCTTAAAAATTCAGATTTTGAAATTTGCTAGTAAATTTGAAAAATGACTGCTAAATAGGGATGAGCGAGCGTACTCGGAAAAGCACTACTCGCTCGAGTAATGTGCTTTATCCGAGTATTGCTGTGCTTGTCCCTGAAGATTCGGGGGCCAGCACGGAGCGGGGAGCTGCAGGGGAGAGCGGGGAGGAACGGAGGGGAGATCTTTCTCTCCCTCTCTCCCACCCGCTCTCCCCTGCTCCCCGCTGCGACTCACCTGTCAGCCGCAGCGGCACCCGAATCTTCAGGGACGAGCACAGCGATACTCGGATAAAGCCAATTACTCGAGCGAGTAGTGCTTTTCCGAGTACGCTCGCTCATCTCTACTGCTAAACTTATATACTTTGTGGAGTCTAAAAAAAAAAATGCTTAAATTATTGCAGTATAAGGCAGGCATATGGGAAATGTTAATTATTAACTATTTTGTGGTGTTTGACTATCTGTCTTACAAAAAGAAAAATTCAAAGTTTGAAACTTGTCAATTTTTCCAAATTTTCTGTAAATTTCGATTTTTTTTTCCTAGTTAAGACAAAATTTATTAACGCAATTTTTACACAAACATAAAGTACAATATGTCACGAAAAAAGAATCTCAGAATCACATTGATAAGTAAAAGCATTCAAAAGTTATTAGCACATAAAGTGACAGATGTCAGTTTGGAAAAATAAGGCTTGGTCCTTATAGGGGTTGTCCCGTGAGAGCATGCGCAGAAGACCTCTGCAGCGCGAGCACGCCGGAGCCGGACAGAAGAGAGCAGACAGCGCAAGCGCGTCTAATCCCGGCAGAAGGCAGCTTTAGTCGGTGCCATGGAGACGGGGACGCCAGCACCGGAGGGGTAAGTGTATAACTTCTGTATGGCCAATATTTAATGCACAATGTATATTACAAAGTGCATTAATGTGGCCATACAGAAGTGCTTAACACCACTTGCTCTCGCAGGACAACCCCTTTAAGCCCCAAATAGGCCATGTCATGAAGGGGTTAAATCCCCGGCTGCTGATAGCTCAGAATTACAGAGCCATGGACAGCCAGGAGAAGACGTAGCTGAGCCTGGCAGCCGAAGGAAGGTGAGTAGGTTTTGTTTTTTTTTAACACTTTTCTTTGTTTTTCAGAGACAGGGCTTATATTTAAAACATTTCAGGGGTGCCGGCAGCAGGATCCACCACCGCAGCTGTCATGTGTGACAGCTGTGGTAGGGAATCCTTTATTCCCCCCAGGGGTTAAGAATACCTCTACTGCATCTGTCACAGATGTGACAAGTGCAGCAGGGAATTCTTGTTCCTGGCGGGGATGCAGAAAACATGTGCCAAACGCGGCAAATGTGTTCTGCATCCCCGCGGGACATGGCAGCGGTGGAGAGGTAAGTTTTTTTTCACTTTTTTTTTTCACACTAGAATCTTTCTTTTTCAGGGAAGGGCTTATATGTAAAGCCCATCCCTGAAAAAGAATGCAGGGGTGCCGGCAGACCATTGTTTTCAATGGAGCAGCCAGCAGCAGCCTCGGCTCCATTGAAAACATGTGGGGAAATTTTTACCGAGCACCCTGTGGTACTCATGTCGAGTAACGAGTATTTCGAGTAGGCTAATGCTCGAACGAGCTTCAAGCTCTGACGAACATGCTCGCTCATCTCTAGTATTTAACTTTTAAACTCATCTTTCTAGTAGCCATCACTACAGGTCGTTAGTGAAGTCCAGCCTTTGTCAGTCTAACAAGCTTTCTGCAGAGTCACGGGAAATTAGATCATGTTCAAATTAGACCCCTCTTACCAGAGGTGATATGTCAGTTTTACAGATCCCAGGATATAGTAGTCCCTTCATTCTGTGATAATCCAAGGAATGATAATGAGCAATCCTTCTATTGCTTCGATGTCAGAAGGTCGGTTTTACAGTATATCAATGCTACAAAACAGTGGAGGATAAGAATTTGTTTCTTAAGTTCCAGGGTGGTAACAAAGGTAAAAAAGTGGCAAAAAGCTCTATATCAAGGTGGATCCATTCTGCCATAACGGAGGCTTACAAAGCTCTTTACAAACTAGCGGCAGAGGTACTCAAGGCCCACTCCACTAAGGCAATGTCCGCTACTTGCGCAGAGCAGGCCTCTGCATCCATAGACTGAATATGCAGGGCTGCGGTGGGGAAAAGGCGACATACCTTTAGTAAACATTATAAGTTGAATGTTCAGGCAAATGAGGACTTGGCCTTTAAACGCAAAGTCCTGTCTGCGGTAGTCCCGCCCTAATTATGTTTCTATGGTATGTCTCAGCTGGTGCTGTCATGGAGAGGATAGGGAAAGTTAGATTAGACTTTTTTTTAGAAAGTCTCCACGACAGCACCCATATATTCCCTCCCATATTTCTTTTTTTCACCTTTTCATTGCTAATTAATGACAGTTATTTTGTTTCAACTTAGGCTCTACCGCCTAGTGGTTCATTGAAATTACTGAGAAAGGTGGGCAGCATTAAACCTCTCTGAATGCTGCATATCAGGGACAGATCATCTCAGCTGGTGTTGAGACTTCCCGAAAAAAGGATTACCGGTAAGTCTAATATAACTTTTTTTCATTGACTTCTACATTGAAATGAGTTTAAAATAAAATGGCTACTTCCCTGCATGAGTTCTTTGATGTCTGACAAGTTGTGATTTCAGCCTAAAACATTTCCCACATTCTGAACATGAAAATGGCTTCTCTCCTGTGTGAATTGTTAAGCTGACTGACAAGTTTGCATTTATATTCAAAACATTTCCCACATTCTGTACATGAAAATGGCTCCTCTCCTGTGTGAATTCTTTGATGTATGACAAGTTTCCATTTATATTCAAAACATTTCTAACATTCTGTACATGAAAATGGCTTCTCTCCTGTGTGAACTTTCTGATGTCTGACAAGTTGTCGTTTCAGTCTAAAACATTTCCCACATTCTGAACAGGAAAATGACTTCTCTCCTGTGTGAATTTTCTGATGTCTGACAAGTTCTGGTTTCTCTCTAAAACATTTTCCACATTCTGAACATGAAATTGGCTTCTCCCCTGAGTGAATTCTTTGATGTATGACAAGTTTTGAATTATCTCTAAAACATTTCCCACATTCTGAACATGAAAATGGCTTCTCTCCTGAATGAATTTTCAGATGTCTGACAAGTTCTGGCCTCAATCTAAAACATTTCCCACATTCTGAACATGAAAATGGCTTCTCTCCTGTGTGAATTTTCTGATGTCTGACAAGTTCTGGTTTCTCTCTAAAACATTTTCCACATTCTGAACATGGAAATGGCTTCACTCCTGTGTGATCTCTCTGATGTCTGACAAGTCTTTTTTTCTCTCTAAAACATTTTCCACATTCTGAACAGGAAAATGGCTTCTCCCCTGTGTGAGTTCTCTGATGTAGGACAAGTTGTGATTTCAGTCTAAAACATTTCCCACATTCTGAACAGGAAAATGACTTCTCTCCTGTGTGAATTTTCTGATGTCTGACAAGTTCTGGTTTGTCTCTAAAACATTTTCCACATTCTGAACATGAAAATGGCTTCTCCCCTGAGTGAATTCTTTGATGTATGACAAGTTTTGAATTATCTCTAAAACATTTCCCACATTCTGAACATGAAAATGGCTTCTCTCCTGAATGAATTTTCAGATGTCTGACAAGTTCTGGCCTCAATCTAAAACATTTCCCACATTCTGAACATGAAAATGGCTTCTCTCCTGTGTGAATTTTCTGATGTCTGAGAAGTTTGGGTTTATCTCCATAACATTTCCCACATTCTGAACATGAAAATGGTTTCTCTCCTGTGTGACTTGTCTGATGTCTGACAAGTGCTTGTTTATCTTTAAAACATTTCTCACATTCTGAACATGAAAATGGCCTCTCTCCTGTGTGAATTTTATGATGTCTGGCAAGTTCTGTTTTACTTTTAAAACATTTCCCACATTCTGAACAGGAAAATGGCTTCTCTCCTGTGTGAATTTTAAGATGTCTAAGAAGTGCGAGTTTAACTCCATAACATTTCCCACATTCTGAACATGAAAATGGCTTCTCTCCTGTGTGAATTTTAAGATGTCCAAGAAGTGCGAGTTTAACTCCATAACATTTCCCACATTCTGAACATGAAAATGGCTTCTCTCCTGTGTGACTTCTCTGGTGTCTGAGAAGATTCGATTTAAATTTAAAACATTTCTCACATTCTGAACATGAAAATAGCTTCTCTCGTGTGTGACTTCTCTGATGTTTGACATATTCTGGTTTGTCTCTAAAACATTTCCCACATTCTGAACATGGAAATGTCTTCCTCCCCATGTGAGCTCTTTGATGTTCTCCTCGTTTAGGACTTTTCTTCTGAATATCAGTCTGTGATGGACCAGATGATGGATGTTTGCTGTGAAGGGCTAAGGGGATATCTGGGATAAATGCAGGTTCTTCATATGTATCTTGTGTGATACCACAATCCTCTGCTTTACAATCTACAAATATCAGATGTCCCTCTGACCTCTCGATGCAGTCATCTGCCAAGAATTAAGCCGATTTTACCATTTTTTAATTGAAATAACCTTAAAATTGTATAGATATTTTTAACATTTTCTATATAAACATTTCATTGCAAACTACAAGTCAGATAGTATTTATTAACTAAGACAGTGGTGGAAAAACATCCTAATTTAACAGTAGACCTCACAGTGAGGAGCAGTAAATCATGATGTTTTGCTATAAATTGTTCTTCTGCAGTTTTCCCCCCTCTGTGGTTAAGCTTCCATCTTCATAGGTCCATGAATCAGTGAACCTGTCACCACTATTCTACTAAATGCTCAGTGGAGAATCATAATAAGTAGTTTGATTCAATGCTATTAGGTGGTGTCCATCTCACACACTCACTGACACCTACATGCCCTTTATCATTCAGGATAGAAGTGAGAAGTAATTTTATTTATTTGAAGTTAATACAAAATAGGATGAAAAGGAAAACTTTGAATAACTTATTACAATCTTTGTTTCTGGAATTGCTCAAAAACATCTGCATAAACAACAGCTCTAAAACTCTTAGGTGATAATCTGTCCTAAGTAACTAATTGTGTCCATCATCAATCATATGGGGCCTCTGGGTATCTAAAAAGAGCATTCAGAAGACTTTACAGCACCATCCTCCATAAGTCTCCGATTTCTGTCCCTAGTAGATCACCAAGCACAAAGTACATAAAAGGGAGTGAATTTCTTACCGAAAATTCCTTTTTCCCGAGTCATCCTGACGGCAGACATGGAGGTTGCACCTTGACCTTGTAGGGACAGGAAGCAAGAGACTTCAAAAGGCTCCTCCTGCCTCCCATTCACCAGTGTCTTCTAAATTACTTACATGGACATGTCGTGGTTAACCAAGGAAGATTTTTTATTGCTCCAAAACAAAATTAACATGGTTAGTTCTATTTTGAACATAAACAATAGGAGGGTAGCTTACCCGGATTAAACAAAGGAAATATGCACCAATTTACCGCATAAACAGAAAAAATGTCCAATATAGGAGCCTCTGGGCTACTGGTTCGTGCCCACACAGATGTAGGTACAACCGTGTGAATTTTTGGGAGGGAAATACGTGCCGTCAGGATGACTCGGGAAAAAGGAATTTTCGGTAAGAAATTCACTCCCTTTTCCCGGCGTCATCCTGACGGCAGACATGGAGTATACCAAATTAACTCTTAGGGAGGGACCACTGCTTGCAGGACCTTTCTCCCGAAAGAGAGATCGGAGGAGAGGTCCGTATTCAGCCTGTAGTGCCTTGCGAAGGTATGCAGGTTGGACCATGTGGCTGCCTTACAAATTTGATCCGGCGTCGCCATGGCCCTCTCTGCCCAGGAGCAGGATACTGCCCTGGTTGAATGGGCCTTGAGTCCTTCAGGGATAGAACTGTTGCCGGAAGAGTAGGCCTGCTGGATGGTGGATTTTATCCAGCGGCTAATGGATCTTCTAGAAGCCGCTCTTCCTCTGCCCGGCCCCTGGAATTGGACAAAAAGACAATCAGCCTTCCTGAAAGATGAGGTCTGTTCTAGGTAGCATAAAATGGCCCTCCTTACATCCAGGCTATGGTAGTCTCTTTCCCTGTCATTCTGGGGATTTGGGCAGAAGGAAGGAAGAATAATTTCTTGCTGCCTATGAAACTTTGAGGCTACCTTGGGGAGAAAAAAGGGGTCTGTTTTTAATATGACCCTATCGTTCTGGACTAGTAGGTAGGGTGTTTTGCAGGATAGGGCCTGGAGTTCACTTACGCGCCTCGCTGTAGTAATGGCTACCAGAAATACCGTTTTAAACGTTAGGAACCTGATTGGTACCTGATCAATCGGCTCAAAGGGGCTTTTGCACAGACTTTGTAGGACTAAGTTTAGGTCCCATGGGGGGACCGTACTACGGCTAATTGGTCTAATTCTTTCTGCCGCTTTTATAAATCTGCGGATCAATCTATGTTCCGCCAGGGATTTATCTAGAATGGCGGAGAACGCTGACACCTGTACCTTCAGGGTTCCCGGTCTCAGGTTTTTATCTAGACCCTCCTGGAGAAAGTCCAAAATCTCCGCCACCGAAGTGTCGAGATTGGAGATTTCCAGCCCTCTCCAGGAGGAGAATCTTTTCCAGATTTTATTGTAGATCGCTGAAGTCACGGGCTTTCGGGACTGGCGTAATGTCGCGATGACTCTGGAGGATAAACCTTGCCTTATTAGCGTCTGTTCCTCAATATCCAGACCGCTAGGTTCAGCCTTTCTGAGTTGGGGCACAGAACTGGGCCCTGCACTAGAAGGTCCTTCCTGGGTGGCAGGCGGATTGGCTCCGTGATGGCGAGCTTTAAAAGTAGCGGAAACCATGCCCTTTTTTCCCAGTGTGGGGCGATCAGGATCAGCGTAATGTTGCTCTGCTGAACCTTCCGAAGGACTCTCGGGATCAGGGGTATGGGTGGGAAGGCATAAGCCAGACTGAAGTCTCACCTCTGGGAGAAGGCGTCTAACCCCTCGGCCCTGTCCCTTGGATCTAGGGAAAAGTAGGCTGGGCATTTTGAGTTCTTGCCGGTCGCGAACAAGTCCACCTGTGGACTGCCCCAGTTTTCCGTAATATGATGAAACTCCTCCTGGTTCAGGGACCATTCCCCAGGGTCCAGGCGTCTTCGACTTAGGAAGTCGGCTGTCTGGTTCTGGGACCCTTTGAGATGGACCGCTGTTAGGGATTGTACCGTGGCCTCGGCCCATCGAAAGATCCGCGCTGTTAGTTTCAGCAGGTGAAGGTTTCTGGTGCCTCCCTGGTGGCGAATAAGTGAAACTGCAGTCATGTTATCACAGAAGATTTTTACATGTTTCTTCTTTAAGATGTCTTGGGTTCTGTGAAGCGCTTCCCAGATGGCCCTAAGTTCTCTGAAGTTCGATGATTGGGCCCGCAACGTCGGCCCCCACTCGCCCTGGAGTAGGCACTGCCCTACTTGCGCTCCCCAACCAGACTGGCTTGCATCTGTTACTACGGGGATGAAGGGTTCTGCTACCCATGGGGACTCAGCTTCAAGGATGTCAGATGACCGCCACCAGCGGAGGGACCGTAAGACAGCTGGAGACATGGGCATTCTCCTGTCCAGAGAGGTGGATGCCCCATCCCAGTTACCCAGGATGGATCTCTGTAGTGTCCTAGAGTGCGCCTGGGCCCACGGGATAATGCCGATACAGGAGGTCATGAGGCCCAGGAGCCTCATTGCATCCCTAATTACAATTTGCCTTCTCTGGCCGCCCTTCTGCGCTGCCAGTCTAAGACTCTCCTGTCTGGGTGGGGGTAAAGACAAAGTCTGTGACACTGAGTCTATTTGCACCCCCAAGAAAGTCTTCCGCGTCTCGGGGAGAAGGCTAGATTTGGGGAAGTTGACTACCCACCCCAATCTCTGGAAAAGGGAGATGACCCTGCTAGTCTCGTCCCTGAGGACCCTGGGTGAGGAAGCAATCACTAGGAAGTCGTCCAGGTACGGGATGATATTTGTACCCGCTAGGTGGAGATGGGCCACCATCTCTGCCACTATTTTAGAAAATACTCTGGGAGCCGTGGAAATGCCAAAGGGTAGGCACCGGAATTGGAAGTGACGCACCCTGCTCCCTATCCTGATGGCAAACCTTAAATATTGGTGATGCTCCGGCAGGACTGGGACGTGATAGTACGCGTCTTTTAAGTCGACGGTACTCATGAAGTCCCCCTTTTTGATCAGCGTTACCGCTGACCTGACCTGACCTCTCCATTTTGAATCTTTTGTAGGAAATAAATTTGTTCAGGCCCTTTAGGTTAAGAATCATCCTGAAACTACCATTGGGCTTTCTGATCAGGAAGAGAGGCGAGTAGAATCCCTGGCGCTGCTCTACTGTGGGGACCCGGACTATCGCCCCCATTTGCAGCAGCTTCGAGATTTCGTCTTTAAAGATATCCTGCAGGGTCGGGGATTGTGTGGGGGTGACTCTGAAGCAATTGGGGGGCCGGGTGAAGAACTCTATTCTGTACCCCTGAGCTATGAGTTGCAGGACCCACGGGTTGTCTGTAACCCCCCGCCATTCTCGGGAGAATTTCAGTAGCCTACCCCCCACCTGGCACTCTTCTATGGGGGTAGGGGTTATATTAGTCTTACCCCTGCCTCCTTTGGGGTAGGACCAGCGTCCCGTCTTCCCTTTGCCCCGATATGGCCTGAAGGATGGCTGTCGCTTGTGATAAAACCCAGTCCTCGCTTGGTCCGGGAAGCTGTGGGTTTTATCCGTAGCTCTTTTAAGGATCTCCTCAAGGTCCGCGCCAAAAATGTACCGGCCATGGAAGGGGATATTACATAGCCTCCCTTTAGATGCCGTGTCTGCCCTCCATGTCTTCAGCCAGACTGCCCGCCTGGCCATATTAGATAATGCGGCACTCCTAACCGCCAGTCTCATGGACTCGGCAGATGCGTCTGCCAGGAAGCCCGTCGCCGATTTCAATAGAGGCATGCATTCCAATAGTGCGTCTCTAGGGGCCTTCTGCTTTATCTGGTCGTCAAGTTCCCCTAACCAGAGGAACATTGACCTGGCTACGGACGTCGCTGCAATATTAGACTCCAGCGTATAGGCCGTTGTCTGCCAGGCCCGTTTCATCAGGGCATCTACCCTGTTGTCCATTGGATCTTTAAGGTGGGAGGAGTCCTCAAACGGTAGGGCTGTCTTTTTAGCCATTCTGGCCACTTGTGCGTCCACCTTCCGGACATCCTCGTAGATGTTTACGTCCTCTTCCGCAAACCGGAGTCTTTCTTTGTACTCACGGGATAGATAGAGGTGTTTATCTGCAGACGCCCATTCATCCGTGATCACTTTTTTTAAAGTATCGTTTACGGGAAACATGATGCGGTTTCTCGGTCTGAGCCCACCGAACATATCGTCCTGTACGGACCTAGGCTCAATCACGTCCTCCAGTTTCATAGTGTCCCTGACCGCTTTGATCAGGTCGTCCAGCTCTGCTGATGAGAAATAGTATTTCCTATTTCCCTCGCTGGAGTCCGGGGGACGGTCAAAGAGTTCGCCGTCTGACAGGTCGCCTAGGGATTGCTCAGACTCTGAGCTAGTCAGCGGCATGTGGCTCGGCCTCTTAGTGGCTCTTTTCTCCCGCTGTGCTGGGGGGAGACTAGAGATCGATGCCCGGACCTCTTCACGGATCAGGAATCTAATATCCTCCCTGAAGGCGGCCTGTTCGTCCTTCAGGATTTCTGTAGTACAGTCGGGACATAGGGGCTTTTTATATGTCTCATCAAGTTTTTTGAGACACAGGGCGCATTTCCTGCCCCTTTTTTTAAGGTCTTGTTTAGACCGAGTAGATTCCCTGTCCTGCAAAAATACATGCATGCACATAAGGGAAATAAACCGCCATACAATGCTAAAGCCCCAGCATATCACCCCTGCAATTTGTCACACTTACGGTTTGCAGGGCTTCCATCTCTGGCTCCTTGGTAGTCATCATGCTTAGTAGCGATAGACAGGACCAGAAAGACAGATAAATCCTTCACTGAAGGTATGCTGTCAGTGGAAGTTTTGCCGGGGGGCTTCCATTTTTAAATCTCCCGGTCATTTCCGGGTTCTCTGATGGCGTGTGACGTCACCGCGTCACGTTGCGTCTTCTGGCTCCGCCCCCCGACGGCGCGTCATTGGCTGCGCCCCCTGCCGCTGCGCGAGGACGCGCCGGCATGCCTGGGGGAGAGAGGCATCTGAGCCTATGGCCCGCCGCTCTCCCCCGCCGAGAGAACGCTGTACGGAGCCAAAGGGAGGAAGGAGGGGACTCAGGGACCTGTGGTCCGCCGCTCCGACCATTGCGGTGGTGATCCCCGGGCGGTCAGACCTGTGGCCCGCCGTGCTCCCGGACCGCGCTGACACTCCGGAGGGAAGTTTAAACGGGGAAGCAGCCCTGTGGACCGTCCGCCCCGCTTGTCAGCCAGATTCCTCTTGAACAAAGGTGAGAGGGGAAGCGGCCCTGTGGACCGTCAATCCCGGTGTTATCCTGAAGTTCCTGGAGGGAGCACCTCTTGCATGTCCCTGTAGGGACAGGAAGCACTGGTGAATGGGAGGCAGGAGGAGCCTTTTGAAGTCTCTTGCTTCCTGTCCCTACAAGGTCAAGGTGCAACCTCCATGTCTGCCGTCAGGATGACGCCGGGAAAAGGATGATTTTTGCCCTACGGTAAAATCCCTTTCTTGTAGCATTCATTGGGGACACAGGACCATGGATGCAGGCATGACACTAAGAATAAGGGAGATGGAATAAATCCTCCACAGTGCCACCTATTGAAAGGCAGCATTCCTTCAATCAAAGTCAGACTTTTTATACAAGTCTTGTTACAATGACCGGGAATTAGAAGCAAAGCCAGACCCCATGTACATACAGCTGTTTCCGGGTTATTGCCCTTCATCAGTGTACAGTAGGAGTCTGGCTTTTGCTAGTGAGAGGCCTGGGACAGGGGTCAGAAACACTCTTTTCTCCTTAGGGAGAGCAACTATATACTATAAACTAAGTGAGGAGACTCAAATGGCCACGCACGCTCCTCTGGGTAATATGCAAATAAGGGAGATGGAATAAATCCTCCACAGTGCCACCTATTGAAAGGCAGCATTCCTTCAATCAAAGTCAGACTTTGAAGGGCAATAACCCGGAAACAGCTGTATGTACATGGGGTCTGGCTTTGCTTCTAATTCCCGGTCATTGTAACAAGACTTGTATAAAAAGTCTGACTTTGATTGAAGGAATGCTGCCTTTCAATAGGTGGCACTGTGGAGGATTTATTCCATCTCCCTTATTTGCATATTACCCAGAGGAGCGTGCGTGGCCATTTGAGTCTCCTCATTTAGTTTATAGTATATAGTTGCTCTCCCTAAGGAGAAAAGAGTGTTTCTGACTAAGAATAAGAAAATGTTGGCTGTTCCTATGCAGGTCATACCCAGACTACAGGCACTTAGTTAAATATTCTGTATGCCAGCAGTAGAAGCGCATGCTTCAAAGAAACCAATGTCAGAAGACAAAAGTATAGAATAAACCCAAGAATATGCAACAAATGGGAAGGGCATAATAGCATGAGAAGAAAAATGGTAGGATGCGTGGTCCCTCAATAAAGACTACAAGAAAGGATTTTACAGTAAAACAAAAATCCTTTTTTCTCAATGGTTTCATCAGGGGACACAAGATTATGGAATGCATCCATTAAGAAAGTGAGGTCCCAAAAGATTGTAAGAAGTGTTTACACAGAAACTGTAAGTGCATCGTCTTGGAGAAATGCTTTGACATAGGACTCAGAGACTAAAGGCTATTATAAAAAAAATGGACAAGGCAGAAAGCTTATTTCATAGAAATGAGGTCTAAGTTCGCATTCAAGCCAGACTGGAAGAAAGAGATCAGAAAAAGAAAACCCTATGGGGGGACATGGCCTCTCTCCTCACACCCCTGAAGATAAGGGTGGTAAATCAAGGATAAAGACTGTTTCCTTGCCTTGAGAAACCCCTGTCTGAATGACCATGTCAGGTAGCAAATGAGGACCTGTTTTGACAAACAATGGTTTGGCTTTGGGCTAGATCTAGATGCAATACCTGGGAGAACCCCAGTTTTCACATTTTACCCCTTCAACTGGGTCTTCACTGTGAGTTCCCCAAGCCATTACCTACAGAAGTAGTCTTAGTTGTGTGGCATCTGATGCTATAGAAGATCTTGGGGTGTGAATACAGATATAACCAGTAGATAAGCGGAGATCAGGGCAGGCAATATGTACTGAACTTCACTATGGAGATCAGACAAGACGTCAAGACTTGCAGAAGAGGTTCAATATGCTGAACAGTCTTGGTTAGGGCAGGCAGCGGTTAGCGTGGTCCAATAAACATATCCAAGATCAGGAATGGAAGAGTCAGGAAATCATAAAATCACACTAATAATTTGCAACAGGCTTCCACATGTGGAGGAACCAAATTACTTAGGCATCCTATGTAGGAGGGATGCATAATGCAGCTAGGGCCGACAGGCGTTTGGTCCAGGGATGGTTTAGCAGAGCCTGCTCTGGCCCTTTAAGAATGCTGCTGTCCTAAGGGTTGAGATAGTGCAGCCTATCTGGATGGAGCCCTGAGCATAGAAGATTGGCAACCTGAGCAATTAAGTCGCTCCCCAACAGGAAATCACCAGGCGTGGATGGGCTTCCTGGGGAGTGGTATAAAAAGAATGTGGAACTCCTGGGCCCACGAATCCTAACATTGTACAACTCTATCATGCGGGAGGGGGCTCTGCCGGATACCATGTGCAAGGCCCTAATAGTCATGATCCCTAAAACTGGAAAGGACCATACGGACGGCGGCTCTTATCGCCCTATTTCACTCCTTAATAACAACGCTACAATTCTTGCTAAAATATTTTCGACGTGTATAAACTCAGTTCTTGGGGAGATTATACACACTGACCAGTCTGGCTTTATGCCTGGCAAAAGCACAGACATGAACCTGAGGCGACTTTTCGACCATCTGTCATATGAGCACACTAACTGTGGAAAGCGCACCTTGGTGTTTATACACCAGGCAAAGGCTTTTGACTCAGTAGAGTGGAAGTACCTGTGGGCAGTGATGCAGCGGTTTGGCTTCGGGCCAACCTTTATTAAGTGGGTAGGAAACTTATACGATTCCCCGGTGGCCAATATCAAAACCAATATTCCCATTTCTGCCCTGTTTTCCCTGGGTAGAAGTACAAGGCAGGGCTGCCCTCTGTTCCCCGCTTTTTTTGTCCCTTGCCATAGAGCCTCTTGTGATCCAGGTCCGAACATCCCCGACAGTAAAGGGGTTTAAACTGAGCAATTATGAAGAGCGCATTGAACTTTATGCGGATGGCACTCTCCTCTTTCTCCAGGACGTGGAGTCTTTCCCTCACTCTGGCATCAAGGTGAATTGGGACAAGTGGATCCTGCGGCCGCTGAGCTTTCGCTGCCCTCCCTGGTAAGTTGGACAATTCAGACAACTTATTTTGGTATAAAGGTGTCAGCAGAGATCTCTACTTTTTACGACTCTAACCTGGTTCCTCTACTGGGCTGGGCTGAGGAAATTGCGGTGCACTGGGCCTATCTCCCACTTACTCTGGTGGGCAGAATAAATTTGCTAAAAATGAAACTGCTGCCGAAATTTCTGTACATATTGCATAACTCCCCTACGTTAGTTCCAAAAAAGTTTTTACTATGCTTCGTGAGATTGTGCTACGTATTTTGTGAAGGGGCGCCCCAGCCAGGATTAGATTAGAGACTCTGTGTCTTCAGTTGAGCGTGGGAGGATTAGCCTTACCACATTTTTACTATTATTATTTGGCTGGCCACTTGGTATACGCGGGATGGTGGCTGTCTTCGTCAGACTATAATCCAGTGGTGCGCCTGGAGTGTAGAGTGTTGGGCCCCGCCCAGAGCCTGCGGGGGCTGCTGCTGAGTGGTCCCTCGTCTTCTGTTGTATCTTTGCCCGCCCCCATGCTGGTGACACTTGAGATCTGGCATCATGCCTTGCAGCTGTCCACTGAGGAGGGGGCCACGTAGTCCCCACATACCACCCTTTGGAATAATCCCAGTTTGCTGTACTTTCAACGTTTTCCGGAGTCTGCTTTTTGGAGACTTCGGGGCGTCAATGTCCTCTCTATTATAGTCAGTGAGGGTGCGTTCTGCACCTTCCTTCAGCTGCAGATAACCCATGGCCTGCCTGAGAATTCCTACTTTAGGTATTACCAGCTGTGGAATGTAGTCAGGGTCCAATTTGGGGGTCTATCCATTTCACAGTCTCTGACGCGGCTGGAGGGCTTGGCCCAGATGTGCAACCTTATTAAACCACTGTCGAGCATCTATGCCCATTTACCGCAACATCTCACCCCGCCCCGCAGAAATAGGTGGCTGATATCCCTGATGTGATGTCGGGGGAAGATGAGGACATACTTAGGGGTTCTGGTCCCCCTTTGGTTAGCGCTAGAGACAGACTCATCCAGGTCAAATTTTTGCACTGCATATACTATACCCCCTCCAGGCTGTGCACTATCGGTCTGCTCTCTTCGGCGATATGCCCACGATGTCTAATTGCGGATGGGACTATCATGCACGTGTTTTGGGTGTGCAGTCTTGCAAGACTACTGGAGGGACGTTCTGGTATTTATGGAAACACATTTGGGGGCCCCAAGGATCATTCACCCTGGAGTGTGCCTCGTTGGGCTTGTTGGAGACCTACCAGTGGCTGCAGCAACTCACACATTGTATAAGTTGCTGCTTTTTATGCCAAGAAAGTAATTTTGCTAAACTGGAAACACCCGGGGAGGCCAACCAGAAATGCATGGGTCCGTGTGGTCAATTCTGAAATCCCAATGTACAAACTGACGTATATGGCCAGGGTATGCCCAGAGAAATTTGATAAGATCTGGGGTAGTTGGGTGAACTGTCCCACGACAGCAGTGGGAGCTCCTGTCTAGGTGTTAAGAGGAAAATAAATTGAAGGACACCTGCTTAACTTGTCTTTCAAGTTAAAATTCAGTTTTATCTTTCTTTCCCTTTAAGAGTTGTGCCAGGTGGTTGGGGGGAGTGGGTGGTAAAGGGGTTCTTGTTCATTATTTCTATCCCCCCTTTTTTTTAATTTTTTCTGTTATATCTAGTTCATTTGGAGTTTTTTTCTGTGATTCTGTTGGTTAGCAATAGCTGATAAAGATAAAATATAACGTTTTAGCCAAGCATTATGTGTCCAAAAGGAGTGCACGTATATACATGGGTGATGATTACTCTGTCCCGGTATCTATGCAATGCAACACATTGTTGAATTCTGCACCTGCGATGCCAGTCGCCTGTGTTTATATTGGGCACTATCTTTTTGCTAAACAAAAATTCCATTAGAAAAAAAATAGCAGAGGACCCAAGCTGCCACTTTTATGGTCTCACTGATGATTTATGCATGTCACAGCCATGCCATCTTCTGTCTGGATGTGAAATGGATGCTCCATAATGGCTACTTGTCAACAGCAGACAGAAAGATTGTTCCAGAATGTTGATAGACAGACAGCTTCTGGAGGTGACCAGTGACCCCCAACCATAAGATGAAGAAACAATACCCCCCTGCTCAAACTATTAGTATCTGTTGTTAGGATGAGTCAGCAGGCTGGGAGGAAGGAGCATCCCAGGAGAATCCAGGGGGAAGGAGAGCCACCACAACAGAGATCACCACACCTGAGCAGGGAGGTGATTGTGGAAGTCAAAAGACAGGAGAGACCAGTCCTAACTGTATTGAATGACCCTCTGATAGGACCTGGCATGGAATTGGGCAAAGGGAACCACTTCCATTGTGCCCACTATATTGGCCAGGATCCTCATACAAAAGCAAAGCAGATGACAAGGATCCAGTCTCCAGGAATGAACTTTGGACTGAAGAGCATGTCTCTTGTTCACTAGGAGAAGGACATAAACTGATGACATGTGGAACAGCCTCACCAAAACAGATTGCACTAGGAAGGAACGAGGCAGGACTTTCATTTACTGACAATCAAAATGAGTGTCTCCATGGTGATCCATAGACTACAGATTCCTCAAGGGTGCTTTCATGAAGATGTCATAAAGCTTTGAGATGACCACAACTCCTTTGAACCGCAGAATCACCTTGTTTGCCATGCTGGCTTTTTGGTGAGGACATATTACTAATATATTTATATAATATACTGTGGGAGTGCAGTATCAAAATGGTCTGCAAAGAGTGCTAGACCGAGCCATTCTGCTACCTGCAAAATCCAACCAGACAGATGACTTTTGGCAGACAGTCTTATATCAGCCATCATGAACGATTATATAGATGTGAAAGCCCTCACTGACTGGCCACTAATTCTCTAACTTCCCGGTGTCGTACAAACATAAAACTTGGCACGAAAGTTTAGGTCCTAAATAGGAAAAGTAAAGGGGTCATAAATTGCTTAGTCACTGCTAAGTGCAAAAGTATTGACAACCCTATGTAATATAACTAATTTAATTCTCTAACTTCCTGGTGTCATACAAACAACTAAAGTGAAAGGGTCACAACTCAATTACTCAATGACAATTTCAAAAGTAAGTGCACCCTTATGTAATATAAGTTCCTGGTGCCATACAAGCATCAATTTTACCCGAGCATTCTTTAGGTCCTAAGTGAGGAGAATGGGAGGGGTGGCACATTCTGCAGAGGGACATCAGTACATGCAGCCTGAGAAGAATTTAATGCTCCTCTATGTGAATACCTATTTTATTCCTCGGTTCCTTTAAAGTAACCACATCTTGATAACATTTTTTGTGCAAACTACATGTAAATACCTGCATGAAATTAACTCGGGTGTAGCTGGGTATTTTATCTAGTTTGTATATAATTTTTAACATGATGGTCAGCCAAAATGGTCAAGTTACTGCAGACCAGTAGTCATACTGCCCTGATGACTGTGGGCCTGCAGTCTGATATATCTACTTCCACTTACAGGCTTACAGGATGAACCAGCTGGGAGGACGGGGCCCGGACTGCAGGATCTGTCATCCCCAATAATCCCACAGACCACAGAATAACATATCTGCAGCCGCTGACCGAGGAGAATCTGTGACTCCTCTCTGCTGTATTTAGTGGTTACTCCTCACCTGGGCGGTTATCTGTAGGAATCTCCTCTTTACACCGCTGATCGCCCCTCACATTTTTCTTTGTAGTATTAATATTGGTCAGATCTTCATCCCGATATAAAAGCTGTGAAACAAATATAGTAAAAGTCAGCAGACGGTTGGAGAAGTCATGTGGAAGGTTTTACATGATAAGAAAAGATCATTAATCATCAGGAGGACCTAAAATGACCTGACAGGAGTAGTTATCTGAGCAACATATCTGCAGGTCTGGAAGCCGGATATATATATTAGATGGCGACTCAATGAGCCCCCTCAGAAATATGTCTACCATCCTCCTGCCCTAAAAAAAAAGTTGTCGGGATAGAATGAGACTTTCTCTGTGTGATTGTAATGTTGATATAAGTAAGTGATTACAATCTCAAAGCAAAAGGAAAATTTATTGCAGAAAACTGACCCCCTAAAGGGAGGTTCTAGTACCCTGTTGTAGTGCCTCTAGCTTGAATACAAGATGTGATACAGGTGGGCATGGAGGCTCTAGTACCCCGTTTGGCTGCCTCTAGCTTTGACACAAGATGTGATACGGGTGGGCATGGAGGCATACAGGTTCTGTGTTTTATCAACCAGCATATCACAGCGCATTTGCTCTGAATCTGTAGATCATACAAACTCATAGGCTGTCGAAGTTGGAAATCCAGATGGTCCTATGCACCTTCAATTGGCAATTAATCAGGTGACCGGGCAGACCACGGTGGAGGTGGAGGTCAAAGGAGATGTACCCGATGGGTGCCTCGATACCAAATGTTCTTCAGCCGAGTTCCTGGAAATGGTTCTGATAGACACGGGCCAACTGTCTATACATTGCAGTCAACAAAACAGTAGAAGCTACTTGTGCTTGGTGAATGATCAGAAGATTCTCTCTTATTTCTGGTCTGTTGAGGGCATCCTGACACCGGTCACCTGTTTGCATCTTTACACATTCCTTGGTACCCGCACGTCCTAACATTTTTTTCAGAATGGACCAGGTGGCGGGACATTTGCTGATACGACCATCCAGCTTATGTCATTCCAATAATGCACCACAACTCTGTTAACTGGGTGAAATCTCTTTGATTCCATCATAGAGGTGTCTAGTGGTCAACAAGCTCTACAAAAGTGGAGAAAGAAGTCACTACACACAAGGAGCCTCTGAAAGCCTCTTATATGGCACCGGTGGAACCATTGTTAGGGCCTCAAGTGGCAAGACTAATAATCTAATCATCATGACACAACTCTGATCATTTGTATATATGTCTGAGATGTAACTGCATGCTGAGTTTTGCAGCAAAATAACTTCTAGGGGCGGGATTATTTTATTTTTCTTATACAAAGAGTGTTATAAAGACTGAAGACAAGAGCTTCACAGCCTTCTACAGATCAGAGGGACATCTACCTGATGGTCCTGTGGAAGAAGAGGACGGGGACATCTCTCTGGTGGGCTTCTCTTACTGGATGGAACTGCAGGAAACACAGACAGACACTGAAGTCATTCATTACATACAGATAATAAAGTCCCCGTGTATTTAGTCCTGTCTATTACCTGGTGATGGCAGCGGCTGGCGGGTCTCCATCATGGCCTCCATGTACAGATCCTTGTGTCCTTCTAAATACTCCCACTCCTCCATGGAGAAATAGACAGCGACATCCTGACACCTTATAGGAACCTGACAACACAATATACAGTCATCACCCAGTAGCCTCCAGTGCTGTCACTGTATAATATCTCAGCATTCCCTGCAGCGTCACCTCTCCAGTCAGCAGCTCAATCATCTTGTTGGTGAGTTCTAGAATCTTCTGTACATTGATGTCCTCATGTATCAGTGGGTGAGGTGGGGGCCCAGTGATCGGGTTTATGGTTCTCTCCGATCCATCACCAAGAGGGGTCCGACAGTCATCACTAGAGGTCTTTTTCACTACTGTGTAATCCTGTACATGGGGAGACAATAATAAATATCATTACAATAATTTCTAGAGTCCATCACCTCTCAAATGACATCATCCGTTATTACTATAGATAAGAATGATGTAATGTGACATCATCAGAATCTCTCACCTCTCCAATGACATCATCAATTATTACCATTGATAAGAGTGATGTAATGCAACATCAGAATTTCTCACCTCTCCAGTAAGCTGGAAGAGTATCTCTAGGGTTAGATTTATCATTCTCCTTGTCATCTTGTTCCTGTCCCTCTCCAGCCTTGATCCAAAGGTGTATACACCTGAAAAGAAATATGAACCAATATTAAAACCAGAAAAAGCTAACATAACAATATACAATTACAGGAGGTATGTAAGAGAAACAGTTAGAAAGATAATAAAGTGCAGATTTTCTCTTCTCTTTATTTGTATGAATTGGAACATGAGATGAATATCTTGTCAGGACAGTTCCTCCATGTTTTAGGATGTCGGACCTTCCCATGATCACTACATCCAATCACTGGCCACAATGGTAAGGTCATTATATATATGCAAAAGCCCTCACTGACTAACTCACTTGCCACCAATTCTCTAACTTCCCGATGTCATACAAATGTAAAATTTGGCAGGAGCATTCTTTAGGTCCTAAATAGGAAAAGTAAAGGGGTCACAACTTTATTATTCAATTTTAAGTGCAAAAGAAGTGGCCCCATATGTTATGTATCTAACTTAATTCTCTAACTTCCCGATTTCATACAAACTTCCAAATTTAACACGACCATTCTTTAGGTCATAAATAGGAAAAGTAAAAGGGGTCACAACTTAATTATTCAATTCTATGCGGAAAGTAAGTGACCACCTATGTAATGTAACTAATAGCGCACATCTGTACCGCACAATTGCGATATTTGCCATGACCATTCTTCATGTCCTAAAAAGGAGAAGGGTCGCAACATCAAAATTATATTCTATGTGTGAAAAACTGAAAATCCACAATACATGAGATATAGTTCTTTTCTCAGAAACCATAAAGCCTAGGGAAATTATTTGTATACTAAGGAGAATTTACCTCACCAATATGTGTCTATACTGAGGAGAATCTAACTAACCTCTCTGTGCGCATATACTGAAAGACTGTAAATAAGATAAGGAAGTGGCCATGTACTGTAAGGATGGTGCATGCCTTTAAGGCTAAGAAGGGGCTGCAACCTCCAGTCTGAGGGTAAATCTGAATAAAAAGGGTGTTACCTTTAAGGCTACAAAGTGAGGAGAGTGGGAAGGGTGGCACATTCTGCAGAGGGACATCAGTACATACAGTCTGAGGAGAATCTAACTCTCCTCTATGTGTATACACATTTTTATCCTCAGTTCCTCTGAAGTAACCATGACTTCATAAAATTTTCAGTGCGAACAACAGGTGAACACCTGTACCAAATTAACTTGGGCAAAGCCGGGTATATCAGCTAGTCTCAAAGATTTTATAGTATCATCAATTGTCCAATCACAAGCTAAAATACAGAGATGTCATTACATATAATATAAAAGATCCATGAAATATATATGTATTACAACAGTCATCAGTGTCTAAGGAACAATTATAAGATGTCTAACGTTTAAATATATACTAGAACATAGCACAGAAGCGTATATTCAGCCCAGGAGCTACAGGATGCAACAGCTTGGGCAGCTGTGAGTTCAGCCGACGACAACTAGATAACTGGACACATAGTGTTGTTTGTTGGCAATAGATGCCAGTATGGATAACTGATGGGACAGGGGAGGAGAACCACTAGATGACAGTGATGATGACAACAAGACTGGACAGTCTGTGGATGAGGCCTGGCTACTAGACAGATGACCGGGATCTGGAGCAGCAGCAAGGTCTTGTCCACATTGTGGGGCATACCGATTGACAGTGTGATCTTGTGATGCCGCTCCATGTGATCAGGTAGACCCGCAGTTCCTACATTTGTGCCCTGGCCACGTCTTACTTTCTGCTTGTAGATTTGTGCCATATTTTGTTCTTCCAGGGAGCTACAGAAGAACTGCTGTACTGCAGAGTACCGGGAAGAACTTGTATTCCCACCAGCCCCCCAGCTTGCCCCCCCTTTGGCAGGATTTCTTCTGGAGCCTTCAACGGCAGCAGCAGTGTTGAAGTCACCACTCCTAAATGGATCATACCAACAGGCCTTCCCTGGGGAGGTCTTACAGATGTTCTGGCTCTACCTTAACTGAGTTCCTTATCCCTGCTAGTACCGCCACTACCCTCCTCCTTTGACAATGTCATCACCCAGTTCCCACATCCTGTCTAAAACGACATAATCATCAAAGTCTTCATTATCTCCACTGCTTCTGTCAGTTTTTTTTTTGATGTCTCATGAATTCCTAGTTTCCAGTCACCATATCCACCTCCATAACTATAACCACCACGTTTATCATCACTTTCACTACCATATCATTGCATCTTAACAACTGCTTCCTCCTCCACCATCTCCATAGCTCATTCCAAAAGCTGGCTGTCCTCATACAACTTATCATCACTAATATCTTGTTGTTGAGTGCCTTCCTTATCCTTAGCACCCGGGGTGCTGTAAGCAAAACAAAAGATGGCGGCCCACTAGAAGAGGCAGTGAAGACAGAGGTGATGAAAGGGAAAGGCTAATGCCTCCATCAGTGCACCAAGTAACTATAGAGGAGCAACAATCCACTGAATCCTGGCGTAAAGTAATAATAGATTCTTTTCTCCCGAGTTGACCGAGAGCCAACCAGTTCACAATGGCCATATGCTCCACAATAAGACGCCCACTGGAGTAGTTGGACAACCCCGGCTTGCTGATGCTGCTTCTACTATAAGACACATGGCTGCTGCTACTAGTGCTGGGCTTTGGCACATGGTTGCTAATACTAGTAATGGGCACATGGCTGCTGATACTAGTTGTGGGCACATGGCTGGTGCCAACAGGTGCTGTGTGCTGATGATTTTGGAAGCCTGCCAATAGGCCACAATTTCACTGAAAATGGCTGTAAGGCATCCAAAGATAAACTCCAGTTCTGCAAGAAAGGTTGTTCTCCTGGATCAACAGAGGAACAAAAGGCTGCTGTCCAGGCCATACCCGTACCTACATCCGTTGCCAAACTCAGCACCTTTCTGGGCCTTGTTTCATACTGCCGCCCATGGATCTACTCTGTTTCCTCTCTTATGCAACCACTCTATGACTGTCTTTCAATCATTCTTTTCTCTCACCCCTGAAGCAGCTCTCTAGCCTTGGGTATTCCCAGCTACACTTTACCCTTTATTCTTTTCTGTACTGATCTTTCTGGCTATGTGACGACAGTATTGACACAAAAGCACGGAGGACAACCACGGCCACTTGGATACTACTCCATGAGGCTGGATCCAGAGGCTCGAGGAGCTCCCTCATGTATTTGTGCGGTGACAGCAGTACGGGCAATGGTTGACAAATTTTCAGAGTTGGTATTGGACTACCCCCAGTGGTCCTCACCCCTCATGACGTCCAGAGTATACTCACGCAAGTGCAACCCAAGCACTTATCTCTGGTCTGTCAGATCCAGCTACACTGTGCTCTTTTCATGCCGCCCTAATATTTCTTTCCAATATTGACTACATTGAACCCGGCTACTCTTCTTTTAATCGAGTATACCGGTTCAAATGGGGGAGGGGTAGGCATAGATGATCTAGGTATTGCAAATCAGCTATTTTGAAATTTTTTGCAACAAGATTGCATGATTGTCTAGCATTGATGCAAAAACACAGTTATTGGAACCCACTGTTAACAATGCACATTTTGCGTTTTCTTTTGTAGATGGTATCAGGGTGAGGATTGATGACTCCAAACCGGATATACAGAGGTCTCACAACAAGATGTCCTAAAAACAGAAGCTCTGCCTCCGCATGTCTTAGTGCAAGAAGCGGAACTGAAGGCCCTCATTGAGGCGAGTAGAGTGGCAGAAGGTAAGACGGCAAACATTTACACTGATTCCCGGTATGCATTTGGCATAGCTCATGATTATGACCCAATATGGAAGGCCAGACAGTTTCTTACCTCAGTAGGACAGCCAATTAAGAATGGTGCAGCAGTGCAGAGTCTCATGAAGGCCCTACTTCTACCTGACGAAGTGGAGAAGCAAGAAGAAGAAGAAAATACTGACAGCAGAAGTCAGTGATAAAAACATTGGACATTGATATGCTGAGGACTTTACAGTTACAAGCCAGCAAGGAAGAAAAGCAAAAACGGGGTAAAGATGGGAGCAACAAAACAGGACGGCGTATGGCGAACAGTCAGCAGAACTTGCCTACAGCAGTCCCTGTGCCCCATGATGGCCCAACTGTTACACAGAAAGATGCACCTATCAAAAGCAGCAATGACGTTGGCGCTGAACGAGAACGGGTGACACCTGGGTTCTCTGTAGCTGCTGCATCATTTGTCCAGTTTTGCATGGTCTTTGCCATATGCGAGTCAGGACAGAAGTAAATGGGCCATATAACACTTGCGTAGACCACTCTACCCATTTCAGAGATTGCAAATTGACTATATTCAGCTCCCACCTGTTGGGAAGTACGAATATGTGCTTGGTGTTGGTGTCTTTTCAGGTTGGATGCCTACCCTGTTACTAAGTTAAATGAGCAGGTAACCACACAGAAGCTCATGGATGAGGTAATCTGCAGATACAGGGTACCGGAAGTGAATGAGTTAAATGAAAGTACACACTTCACAGGTGAAATAATGCAACGTCATGTCTGCTCTGGGTACATCCCAGGCCTTTTACACACCCTACCATACACAAAGTAGTGGGAAAGTAGAAAAGATGAACGGTACCCTAAAATCTAAGATACAAAAGGCAATGGAGAAAACGGACTAGTGCCTTTTATTAGCCTGTTTCCTCTGTTAGGTACATACCTAACAGGAGAAGAGTAAAAAATAAGTTTTGAAACATTGTGTATTTAGTTTTTAGAACACTGTCATAGGTTTTCGCTAAGATTTTGCTTTATGTTATCTGCAGTGCACTCTGCTTATGCCACTTAACATGCCAGCGTTACAGTGCCCCCCCCCCCCCTTGCCGCCTCTGAAAAAGGGAAGTGGGAATAATCACTTTATAGTTTGTTTCTTTTCAGATTGATAGATATCATTAGGCACTAGCTAATGAGGCAGGGGTTCAATCATGTTGATCGGTCATATATAGCTCTAATTTTGCACTCTTTGTGGATGAATCTGGGTATGGTCAAGAAGGCAGGTTCTACACAAGTTATGCAGTGTTTACATGAAGTAGTAAAACCCGAACCTCTCCTAACCTAATGCCCCGACAATGCAGATAATCCCACACCGAGCAAAAGGAGAAATCGAGATCCCAGGTGGTAGCTTAGACCTCCACATGTACAGAGATGCCATAGAGGTACCTACGAGGGTACCAGATGAATATAAAGCCAGAGATCAAGTTAAAGCAAGATGGGTCTGGTTCTGTGATAATTTCACCTACACATATATCCACGCCAATATTTCAGGAGGGCCGTGCGCACTGTCCCGGTTATGTACCAAAGACCCGGTTGCCATGAATCCACACTTAGGTATCGGAGGGGCATCCACGGCCTGAACGACAGTTGTGAAGGACCACCCACTCTACTGAGTTTTTCAGAACACTCTGCACTGGCTTTCAGTATTGTGGGTACCCGCCCGCCCGCCATTGGCCCAGTATAACGCAAGAGTGATTAATGGTTTAGCATGCGACGTAATAAAGGGTTTGAGTGCTACTTTTCTTAGACGTACAAAGCCTTAGGAAAGCTACCCTGCAGAACAGATCCCCCATAGACTATCTCCTTAGAGTTTGAAGGGATGTGTTGTTTTAACCTCACTGATAACTCCGTATTCATCCATCAGAAAATTAATCAACTAAAAGATCTAGCCACTAGCATCAAGCAAGGAGTAGATCAAGGGTGGATCAATTAGTTAGTGGGGTCATGGTTTGAGTTTACTCTGATAAAGAAGTTATTATTTTATATCTGTCACCATCCTAACTTCTGTTTATTGTTGCGTACAGTGTATTCTAACCCTGATGACTACCTGTTCCACTGTGATGTCCGCCAAAATGTCCACTGTCAATACAGACTCCGTCATCATGAACCTAGAAGACTATGATGATACCGAACCATCCTACACCCCCATGACAGCGTTAGCTCCCATCTACAACACACTCCAGATTTAGGGCCTAATCACCGTCCTCGGAACGAGACAGATGACTACATGACTACGGGGGACTCAGGCTAGCTGTGGTCCAGTCGAAAGGGCTGTGAAGATCCCCATGGTCGACCCGGAGAGTGTGGCCTGCTCGAAGGGCCTACCTCGATCTGGGACGTCGAGGAGGGTCAATGGTTGAGGATTATTACAGGGTAGTGTAGGGACAGTTAGTGTAGTTAGTGTAGTGAAACAGACAGTTTCAAGGGGGGTTTGTAGTGGATATACGCAAAATCTATATTTCTGTGACAGTGGACATACATTTCATATGTAGTGGACAGTGAACCTGTAATAGACAGTTTTACGCATACTATATATTTCTTACTTTCAATATAGCAATAACAGTATTTTCTCCATCTTTGTTTGCTTACTCACAAATATATATATATATATTTTTTTTATATACCCAATATATCCACTTTCTCGTATATACAATGAAACTTTCCGTTTCCCTAAACTCTAACAGAAACTAACATTAAGTGGAACACTCTACTTCCCGATTCCTAGCAAACTTTAGGAGAAGCAAGTCAGACACACGTAACCGCAGTCTTAACATTACCGCTTTTAGCAAACGCACTAGTCAACATAAGCAGTTCACGGGAAATTTATGCAAACAATAGTTCAAGTCATAGCCTCCAATCATACCGGACCATCCACACGTGGTACCCAAGACAACCCACTCATATCGTACTGCCCCCTCCGGACTGATACCACGTGACGGGCAATAACAGATGACCGGATGAAGGAAGAATCTCAAGACGCTTATCCAATAATCAATACGTTGTATCTATGTAATCTTTGGCATGCCCAAAAGGGCAGATATGTTAAACTTTATAAAAGAGGCTACGCGCCCACAAATAAAGTAGAGAGGAGGAAGTTTTCTTATACTGAACTTGTGTCAGTGTGATTGCTTCAGGCCGTGCGCACAGCCTCATAACATTAATTTGGAAGGATGCAAACATTCCTATTGATCACGCCATGGACCCCCAAAAGTCATCCACGACACTGGCACCAACACCCTTACTGGTAAAGGATGTGGCACTGGTGTTTTTCTCCACCCAGTCCTTTCCCTGCCTTTCTTTTACCAGACTTTTGTATGTCTTACATTGATAACGGACGCACGCGGCTCTGCGCAGGACTTTTGACCTCAATTACTGTATGATACTTTTGGAAAATAGTTCCTTTGAAAAACCCACAACCCTCGCCCACTTTACATTGTGATGAACAAGATGCTGAGCATACACAGATGTAGACTGTTGCTGAACCACAAGAACAAAACTTGTAATAACCGCAATACCAGTCCAGCAATGACTGCAGTAACTGGCTGACCCGGCTGGCAAACACAGTTCTGTATCATAGACTGACCCGAGTTGCTTCCTCTCCCTACACTTTCTAGCTTGTTTCCCTGCTGCTCAGTACAGGAACTTAACGCATTAAGGACCAGGCGTGGTAAATATATGCCGCCTGGTCCTGGGCTCAAAACCCCGCTGATAGTAAAATTACAGCAGCGCTTTAAGCCTCCAGGCTCTGCAATCAATCAGAGGTAGGACGGGCCGTCAGCTATTAGAAACAGCTGATAACCCGGAGGAGAAAGCAGGAGGGGTTTTTAACCCTTTCTGTCTATTTCTTCTCTGAGTACACAATGCTGAATAAGAACTGTGCACTCAAAAGTGAAAGTAAAAATTGTGTAACTCACTATGGGAGCCCGTGGGGGGGGGGAGGGGGAGGTGTCCATGTGACCGCCGACGGGCCAGCTCTGCCAGTGACTAATGTCACTACAGTGGTTGTTTTCCCCTGTAACTGGAGCTCCTATGGATACCCCAGCTACAGTGGGAAAGTGTCAAATTAAAAGAAAAAAAGTGAATGTCCCCCAGAGGTCTTATATGACGTCATAGGGGACATAGATGGTAAAAAGCATAATTACATACAAAATTACAGAATACAACATATACATAACAAAAAGAATAACCCAAAGCCGAAGCCAACCAAAACCGTTGCCGTATGTGCCCTGTAAAGCAAAACCATACATATTATATATCAAAACGTCCAAAACAAATAGAGGAACCTGTTTCCATATTTTATTTTAGCATAAATATACTAAATTAAAAAAAAAATAACTATAAATGTTTTTTAAAAAATCATTTTTTTTAGAAATTTTACCCCCAATAAAACTAAAAAACGGAGAAAAAAAAAATCACTGAAAAAAATATTTAAAAAATAGCCCTATGTCACGGAAAAAAAAAAACACAGCGAAAACAATTTTGATAGCTAAAAGGAAACAAAATCTGGCATTAAAACCACCACATGGGTAAAATCCATAAAAGTGTCTGGTCCTAAAGGTACAAAACAGCCCGGTCTTTAACCCCTTAATGACGCAGCCTTTTTTTCCCATTTTTGTTTTTTCCTCCCCCTTTAAAAAAAAAACAAAAAAACAAATTTGATACCAAAAATACCAAATTTGATACCAAATATGTATTTTTTTATTATTTAGTTTTAAATTAGAGATCTAGCAGACTCTCAGGGCGTGCGCGACCTGACGAATATGCAGGGAGCGGGGGGAACTCCCCCGGGCTCATGGATGCAATACCTACAGATTCGTAGTTACCTGAGTAGGGTGAGACCGGAACAGGGGTGGAACCTAAATCTTACCCCGTTTGAGAAATTATGCAGTGGGGAAGAGGCGCAGAGGCATACCGTGTCAATACTGTACAGTCAGCTACTAGAGGAGAAACTTGATGGTCATACCCCCAGGTGGATCACTGCGTGGGAGGAGGTCCTGGGCAGGTCCTTCCCCGGGGAGCTCTGGAGCAAAGCATTCCATCATACCCATAAGATGTCGGTGGCCAGTAGGTTACAGGAACTGAATTTTAAAATACTATCAAGATGGTACATGACACCAGAGAGGCTTCGCTCCCTCTTCCCATCAGCCTCAAATACCTGCTGGCGATGCCTGGGGGAAGTGGGCTCGATGCTGCATATATGGTGGGAGTGCCCCATGATCAAACCCATCTGGCGAGACATGGAAAAATTATACGGGAAGGTGTGCAGGGAACCATTGACCCTGACACCAGAGGTGGCACTTCTATCCATTCCTCCGTCAGGAGCCCACTCGCTCAAGAAAGGCCTGCTGAAATTCTTTATCATGGCCACGAGGCAGGTAATACCCAGATTCTGGAAACAGGACACGGAAATCCCCAGAGGCGCGTGGGTAGGGGCAATGGATGAAATAGAAAGATTAGAGAGACTGAGATCACAGGACGACGAATCCGGACGAGAGAATTTCTATCGCACTTGGGCAGCCTGGATAGACACACGTGACTCTCCCGTATTCACTAGGTGGCTGCGGGACGGCAATTGTGAATAAAAACCAAAGGGTTTTAACCTGGATTTCCCCCCCCCCCCCTCACCCCCCACCCCCCCCCGGACCACGCTCTCCCCCTAATATCTTACCCCCCCCCACCTTCCCATGTCTGTCCAGTAACAGAAGAGAATTTATACAAAATAATGTTGTTCTTCATAATGTTCTCTTTAATAGTTGCAATAATCAGTTCGAGATGTGAATTTCACACTATTAATAATACTTGTTAAGTTATGTTATACATGCAACAAAAAGCAATAAAATATGTTGGGGAAAAAAAAAAAAAAAAAAAAAAATTAGAGATCTAGCAAAAGGGGGGCGATTTAAACTTTTATTACTTTTGTTTTTACAATTATTACAACTTTATTGAACTCACTTTCACTTTTTTTAAGCCCCCTGAGGGACAACAACATGCGATGCTTTGATTGCTCCTGCAGTATGACGTAATGCTATAGCATTACGTCATACTGCGATTTGAAAGGCAGTCTATCAAGCCACCCCACGGGGATGGCTTGATAGGCAGTCTCCCAACGCAGCCCTGGGGCTTTTCAGAAGTCCCCCAGCTGCCATGACACCTGCACGGCTCCCCCGATCGCACCGCGCGGGGGGGGGGGCATACGGGACATCTTTCGGGAGATTTAAATGCCGCTGTCAGAATTGACAGCGGCATTTAAAGGGTTAATAGCCGCAATTGGCCTCGTGGCTGATTGCAGCTGTTGCCCACGGGTGTCAGCTGTAATAAACAGCTGACGCCGGGGTTGTATGAAGAGAGGTCCCTCTGCGACCTCTCTTTATACATAACCCCTTCACGCTCCAGGACATTTACATCCTGGAGCGTCAGGGTAAGGGGTTAAGGAGTATAAAAAGAGAATTTTTGGTACTTACCATAAAATCTCTTTTTCGTCTTGTTCATTGGGGGGACACAGCCAAGACCGTGAGTATAGCTACTGCCATTAGAGGCGACACTAAGCACAAAAAGTGTTGATTCCTCCTGCTAGCTATACCCCCTTCTGCCGACATCAGGCTTATCAGTTTGTATGCCAGCAGTAGGAGCAGCCCTGCAGGATCTGAAATAACAAGAAAACAGGCACCATGTGCAACTTACCAGAACCGAGGTTCCAAACAGGATGTAACCTATAATGTAATCTGGGTGGGTGCTGTGTCCCCCAATGAATGAGACAAGAAAGAGATATTACGGTACCAAAAATCCTCTTTTCTCGCTCGTGTCATTGGGGGACACAGCCACGACCGTGGGATGTTATAGAGCAGTCCCCCGGGGAGTTGAGAATTATGAGCACATGTGGTCAGTAAATAGTCGTCTCCAAGACTCTTCGACCGAGAGCGGCGTCCGCTAAGGCTAACGTATGAACTCGATAGAACTTCGAAAAGGTATGCAAGGACGTCCAAGTAGCCGCCCCATTGTGTAAAGACCATGAAGCTCCCACTGCCCTCGCAGAGTGCGCCGTTACCCGAAATGGTGGTGTCTTGTCCTTGGATCGGTAAGCATCTACCACTGCCGAAACATATCCAGCGAGATATGACCAACTTGGATGCCACCAGACCACATCTCGGGCTGTCAGAAATGATAAACAAAGAGTCAGATTGTCGGAACGACGCTGTCCGCTCCAGGTAAATCCATAGGGCTCGTACCATGTCCAACCTGTGTAGAGTCCTTTCTCTGGGATGGACCGCGGAAGGGCAGAAAGACGGCAACACGATATCCTTGTTGATGTGGAAATCTGACACCACCTTGGGAAGAAACGAAGGGATAGGGCGTAATACTACCTTATCCTGGTGGAACACTGTGAATGGAGCCCTGCCGATAGTGCTGCAATCTCCGATACTCGGCAAATGGAGGTAACCTACTAGTAGAGCCACCTTCCAGATCAACATTTGTGCCGGAACCTCCCTCAGAAGCTTGAAGGGCTGAGACTGCAATGCGTCGAGTACCATGTTCAAGTCCTAGGGTGGTACCGGGGATCGGTATGGTGGTGCGGCATGTGCGACTCCCTGCAGGAAGGTGTGTACCGCTGACCTAGCTGCCAATGGCCGCTGAAAATGGTCCGTCCTGAAGGAATGACAGAAGGCGAGACAACGAAAATCGCATAGGTTGGATGCCCTGTTCACACCATAGGAGGAAGCCCTGCCACACTCGGTAGTACACCTTTGAGGAGGACGGCTTTCTGGCGTGGATCATGGTCCGGATCACTGGTTCCGAAAATCCCCGAGCTCTCAAGACCGCGGCTTCAATGGCCATGCCATCAAATGTAGCGTGGATAAACTGTGGTGGAAGAGGGTCCCTGTAAGAGAAGGTCCTCCCGCAGAGGAAGCCACCATGGTGTGTCTTCCACTAGGCCGATGAGTTCTGCGTACCACGTCCGTCGAGGTTAGTCCGGAGCTATGAAAATTACCGCAAGTCCTTCCCTCCTGATTCTCTTGAGTATTCTGGGAATAAGTGGGAAGTGTGGGAACACATAAGAAAACTGGAACTCTGTCCACGGAGTTACCAGGGTGTCCACGGCTCGTGCTCTGGGGTCCTTCAACCTGGCCACGAAGGTCGGAAGCTTGCGGTTGAATCTGGATGCCATTAGATCGACATCGGGCTGTTCCCACCGCTTGCAAATCTCTTGAAAGACTTAAGGGTGTAGTTCCCACTCGCCTGGATCGACCATTTCTCTGCTAAGATAATTGGCTATCCAATTGTCTACCCCAGGGATATGTACTGCCGACAGTGCGGGAACATGTTCTTCGGCCCAAGCCAAGATCCTTCTGCTGCAGGTTCCGTCCTGATGATTTACATGCGCAACAGCCATCGCGTTGTCCGTCTGGACCCAGACTGGGTGACCCATCAGATGGAGAGAGAAATGTTGCAGTGACCGGAATATGGCCCGAAGTTCCAGTACGTTGATTGATAGTAAGACTTCCCGACTGGTCCAGGTTCCCTGGCCACCAGGTTCCGTAGGGTACCCTCCCAGCCGGAGAGGCTGGCATCTGTGATAAAAATCTGCCACTGAAGGGGTAGAAAAGATCGGCTGCGATAGATCTGGGGTGAGTCCAGACACCAATGTAGGGAGTGCTGTTTCTACAGTGCCCTGTCTCAACAAGATAGCTCGTCGAAGGGGTCGGGAGTGGAACTGAGCGAATGGGACTGCCTTGAAAGCCGATACCATCAGACCCAGTACGCTCACACAGTGGCGGATCGTCACTGAGCGATGTGTGCTCAAGGAGCGAACCTGCTTCTGGAGGAGAAGTTGTTTTGTTGCTAGAAGCAATACCTGATTCTGGGCCGTGTTGAAGCAAAGCCCTATGAATTTCATGCTCTGCGATGGTGAGAGCGATGACTTCTGTCGGTTGATGATCCAGCCGAACCTGGTTAGTGCGTCCATCGTAATGTGAAGACTCTCTATGTTGGCCTGCCCCCTCGGGGCCTCCATCATGTCATCCAGATATGGAATTGCGACTATTCCCCTGGAATGGAGGAGGGACATCACTGCTGCCACAAGCTTTGTAAAAAGCCTGGAAGCTGTCGCCAGGCCGAATGGAAGAGCTGTAAATTGAAAGTGTTCGGCTTAAACCGTGAAACGAAGGAATCACTGGTGTGCCGGATGGATGGGGATGTGAAGGTACGCATCCTTGATGTCGATTGACGACAAGAACTTCCCCGGTTCCATTGACGCGATTACTGCCCGTATTGATTCCATGCGAAGTCGACGCACCTTCACGTAGTGTTTCAGCCTCTTCAGGTCCAGGAACGGCCTGACGGATCCGTCCTTCTTCGGGACAACGAATAGGTTTGAATAAAAACCTGTGAACCGCTGCGAAGAAGGAACCTGCACTATAATTCCTTGAGCCACTAGCTTGTGGACTGCTTGTAAAAGTGCTGTGGCTTTTTCTGACGATCTTGGTATCCTGGAGCTAAAGAAACGGTCGGGTGGATGGTTTGTGAACTCTATCACGTAGCCCTCTGAAATAACTTCCCGTACCAAGGCGTCAGAGCCCTGTGCCAGGCAAACCCTGCTGAATCAGTAAAGTCATCCTCCCACCCTGGTCGCAGTGGGTGGGGGCTGGCCTTCATGCGGAAGACTTAGTGCGAGTGGTCTTGGCGGGCTGAGCCCTTGTGCGCCACGCCGTCCTAGTCTTGAATGACGGTTTTCTCTTCTGGTCCTGCTCCTGGGTGTTCCTCCTATTCTCCCATCTGCGGGGACTATTCCGACAAAAAGATCGAAATTGGAAACTGGATAGTCGCGCGGCCGTCTGTTGCCTACTTTTGCCTACTTTTCCCCCGTGGCTTCCGAAATAATCTTGTCCAACCTGGCTCCAAAGAGCCACATGCCTACAAAGGGAATGTTAGTTAGAGAACCCTTGGACGATGCATCCGCGTCTCAAGACTTCAACCACAAGGTTCGATGTGTGGCTACCGACGCAGCAGAAGCCCAAGCCATGAGTCTAGCAGCATCCAAGGAAGCTTCGCAGATTAATCTTCCTGCCTGCCTTATCTGGTGCGTGATCTCCACCAGTTCTTTCATGGATGCACCCGCTAGAATGCCTCTGCGCAGCTGTTATGCTCAATCAGTGGTGGCCCTGCTCACCCAGGTAGAGGCGAACATCAGCCTAAGTGCTGATGCCACTGCCTCAAAGGATAATCTTGCTAGGGAGTCTATCTTCCTATCGCGAGTATCCCGTAGGGATGAGGCATCCACCATAGGGAGAGTTGTGAGTTTTACCAAGCGAGAAACCGGTGGATCGCCGGGCGGCGGTGGTGTCCATTTTTTAACCAGTTGCTCCGGAAAGGGATACAAAACATCCAGGCGTTTCAGTTTGACAAAACGTCTGTCCGCAACCTTCCATTCTTTGGCCAAAACCGCCTCAAAATCGTCAAGTGGCAGAAAAGTCCTTGGGGACAGTCTAGGCAGCCGGAAGGAAAGGCACGGCGTAGGTGTGGAGGGTGGCTGTTCAGACAGCTGAAAGGTGTCCCTCACCGCTACTATCAGGCTGTCTACCATATCTGAGAGGCTAGGCAGCTGCTCATCCTCAATATCAGGGTCCGAAGGGGGCTCTGATAGTTCCTCCTCTGCGCAGCTGTTCTCTCTGGAGGAGAGCAGAGAGGCAGCTCCAGGAAAATCTGCACGGATCGGCGATGTCGGAGACCTGGAGGAGTCCCGTGAGCTGGATCGTCTAACACGCTTCCGCGGCCTAGCGCGAGAGGGATCTCTCCTGACAGTGTCATCTCCACCGGACACATCTGGGGCAGGGACAGACGTTCGGTCCAGCATGTCCAAAATAGCGCTGGAAGTGAGGGTAAAGTTTGAAACTGCTTGCGCCAGGGAGCGGGCCCACTCTTGTTCTGCCAAGAGTGAGGGCTGGATGGGCGGGAAGTCTGTATTAGGCTGTATGGACGCCTGCCTCGGAGGAATACAGTGATCACAACATGGCTCAACCTGTCCGCATGCAAATTTTGTATTACAGAAAGAGCTAGCGTAGAGCGTTGCTCTGGCTGGTCCCAGTCCAGACTCTTGGGTTTTGGAGTTGGACATGGTGCTGTGTTGGTAGGCTGTAACCTGCCTCTGCTAGTGAGATGCAAGGGAGATATAGTGCAGGGGAGCTACAACCAAGGCAGAGCTTACCCGGTTCGGACGAGCATGCTCGCTCATCTCTAATAATTTGATTATTCCACACTAGTTCATGTAATTCTACTGTCTTCAGCACACATTCACTTGTGTAGTTGCCTATTAAATAAGGAAATCAGACTGCAGTGCTCACAATATACTATCTAGGCTCGCTGTAGTATTAAATTGATGCCAACCATATGAACTGAATTAATATAAATAAATTAACATATTTAGTGTCAATATCGATAATAGTATAAGCATAAACTAAACTGAAGAAACAAATGTGTTTGTATTTATGTGCATAATATTAAATGTGTATTGATAAGTATAGTAAAATATATTCTTCTTCATATGGTGTTATATATCATATTTCTGCATTAGAATGATAACAAGCTTTAAACCCCCATTAATGCTATTATAAGGTTTTTTTCTATTGATATACTTAGGAAGCACTCCAAGGGTTAACTATCAGGTGTTCATTGTTTTTAATTTATGTAAATTTTTATTTAAGAAGGAAGTGTATGGCGTGTCTATTAAGGTGATCAAGAACCCGTGTGGGTTTGATACGCGGTCTTTCTGAAGGCCTGTCTTTTATGGTACGTTATTTGAATGAATCAAGACACGGTTTCTCCAAACAACCAAGCTTTTCATTCAATTTGGATGATCCTTTTCTAGTGGCTCTGACCTCAGCCCTATATTGCCTCCTGATTGGCTGGGAGAGCTGTTTGCAAGGTACTATGGGTACCCTGAGATCCTGTGATCCTTTCTCTTTTTTCTGTCAGATGTCATTTTCACATGACATATCACACACACACAGCTCTGTTACATGCATGTCACACACACACACACAACTCTGCTACATTGCTTTTGCATTGGAGCTGCATGTGTTTTTCGAACTTCAGCTGGTGGCTGCGGTGACATCGTGGCTTGTCGCTGTATTATGTAAGCTGCATTAGCTTTACGGCGGCGTTGAACCCTTTCTGGGGACGTGTGCACGAACGACAGCAATGGTTTATTTCAACGCTAGACAACAGTTGACGATTAGAGGAGGGCTGGACTGATGTTGGCGGCATTAGCACTAGAAATGACATGATATCACGTTCAGGAGTTGTGAAGATAGCGGTGAAGGACTATGCTTCAATGTTATTGGTCATTATGCACCGCCAGCTATGTATGTGGACATTTATGTAGGTGTCATTTATTGGAGTCTCCACACAGGGGTCCACCTGTCTCACAACCAGCTACAAACTGCCACACTGAATATACTGCTGTATCCATAGCAACTGAGGTAGCAGGGTTTTGCGGGAGCTTTAGTCTGCCCATATTTCCTCATTCACTGCAGAAGGAGGTTAAAGGACCTGTGATGACATCACCGTTATGTGAACAGGGGGCAGAGCTAAGAGCCTGTAATAACTGACATCACAGGTGCTGTCCGGCTCTGCACGTAACTCACACATCACACGCGGAATGACGGACAAGTGGTCGTTAGTAGTTTGAGAGACACTAAAAATAACCGACATGAACAGCCATTTGGGTGGTTTTTGCTCTTTTTATGGTGTTTCTAGCTGCAGCAGAGCCGACCATTGCCAGGGTCAGATATCTACTGCCACTAACAGGCTTACAGGATGAACCAGCTGGGAGGACGGGGCCCGGACTGCAGGATCTGTCATCCCCAATAATCCCACAGACCACAGAATAACATATCTGCAGCCGCTGACTGAGGAGAATCTGTGACTCCTCTCTACTGTATTTAGTGGTTACTACTCACCTGGGCGGTTACCTGTAGGAATCTCCTCTTCAAACTCCTGTTTGACCGTAACAATTCTTACTGTATCATCAATATTAGTCAGATCTTCATCCTGATACAAAAGCTGTGAGACAAATATTGTAAAAGTCAGCAGACGGTTGGAGAAGTCATGTGACATCTAATAAGACTGAAGACAAGAGCTTCACAGCCTTCTACAGATCAGAGGGACATCTCCATCTACCTGACGGTCCTGTAGAAGAAGAGGACAGGGACATCTCTCTGGTGGGCTTCTCTTACTGGATGGAACTGGAGGAAACACAGACAGATACTGAAGTCATTCTTTACATACAGATAATAAAGTCCCCGTGTATTTAGTCCTGTCTATTACCTGGTGATGGGAGCGGCTGGAGGGTCTCCATCATGGCCTCCTTGTACAGATCCTTGTGTCCTTCTAAATACTCCCACTCCTCCATGGAGAAATAGACAGCGACATCCTGACACCTTATAGGAACCTGACAACACAATATACAGTCATTACCCAGAAGCCTCCAGTGCTGTTACTGTATAATGTCCCAGCATTCCCTGCAGCGTCACCTCTCCAGTCAGCAGCTCAATCATCTTGTTGGTGAGTTCTAGAATCTTCTGTACATTGATGTCCTCATGTATCAGGGAGTGAGGTGGGGGCCCCATGATTGGACTCAGGGTTCTCCCCCATCCATCATACACAGGGGTCCGACAGTCATCACTAGAGGTCTTCTTCACTACTGAGTAATCCTGTATTTAGGGACACAGTAATAAATATCACTACAGACATTTCCAGAGTCCATCACCTCTCCAGTGACATTATCTGTTATTACCACAGATGATAATGATATAAGGTGACATCATCAGAATCTCTCACCTCTCCAGTGATATCATCTGTTATTACATAGATAAGAATGAAGTAATGTGACATCATCAGAATCTCTCACCTCTCCAGTAAGCTGGAAGATTATTTCCCGGGTGAGAATTAATACACTCTCGGCCATCATGTTTGTGTCTTCTTTCATCCTTGATGAGTGAATCAGGAAAATTCTTTTTTATAGAAGATATCTAAAGATGTTCATATATTGAAAAAAACTGAAAAAGAAGCAGAAGAGCCAATGTGAGAATGGGAAATCAAGACCTCAAGATAAGGGAAAACTGAGACGTTAGCCATCCTGCCCCATAATAGTATGTACCGCTCCCGCCTGCCCCATAATAGTATGTACCGCTCCACCCTGCCCCATAATAGTATGTACCGCTCCACCCTGCCCCATAATAGTATGTACCCCTCCACCCTGCATCATAATAGTATGTACCGCTCTACCCTGCCCCATAATAGTATGTACCGCTCTACCCTGCCCCATAATAGTATGTACCGCTCTACCCTGCCCCATAATAGTATGTACCGCTCTACCCTGCCCCATAATAGTATGTACCGCTCTACCCTGCCCCATAATAGTATGTACCGCTCCACCCTGCCCCATAATAGTATGTACCCCTCCACCCTGCATCATAACAGCACGTACCCCTCCACCCTGCCCCACAATAGCACGTACCGCTGCACCATGCCCCACAATAGCACGTACCGCTCCACCCTGCCCCACAATAGCACGTACCGCTCCACCCTGCCCCACAATAGCACGTACCGCTCCACCCTGCCCCACAATAGCACGTACCGCTCCACCCTGCCCCACAATAGCACGTACCGCTCCACCCTGCCCCACAATAGCACGTACCGCTCCACCCTGCCCCACAATAGCACGTACCGCTCCACCCTGCCCCACAATAGCACGTACCGCTCCACCCTGCCCCACAATAGCACGTACCGCTCCACCCTGCCCCACAATAGCACGTACCGCTCCACCCTGCCCCACAATAGCACGTACCGCTCCACCCTGCCCCACAATAGCACGTACCGCTCCACCCTGCCCCACAATAGCACGTACCGCTCCACCCTGCCCCACAATAGCACGTACCGCTCCACCCTGCCCCACAATAGCACGTACCCCTCCACCCTGCCCCACAATAGCACGTACCCCTCCACCCTGCCCCACAATAGCACGTACCCCTCCACCCTGCCCCACAATAGCACGTACCCCTCCACCCTGCCCCACAATAGCACGTACCCCTGCACCCTGCCCCACAATAGCACGTACCCCTCCACCCTGCCCCACAATAGCACGTACCCCTCCACCCTGCCCCACAATAGCACGTACCCCTCCACCCTGCCCCACAATAGCACGTACCGCTCCACCCTGCCCCACAATAGCACGTACCGCTCCACCCTGCCCCACAATAGCACGTACCGCTCCACCCTGCCCCACAATAGCACGTACCGCTCCACCCTGCCCCACAATAGCACGTACCGCTCCACCCTGCCCCACAATAGCACGTACCGCTCCACCCTGCCCCACAATAGCACGTACCGCTCCACCCTGCCCCACAATAGCACGTACCGCTCCACCCTGCCCCACAATAGCACGTACCGCTCCACCCTGCCCCACAATAGCACGTACGGCTCCACCCTGCCCCACAATAGCACGTACGGCTCCACCCTGCCCCACAATAGCACGTACGGCTCCACCCTGCCCCACAATAGCACGTACGGCTCCACGCTGCCCCACAATAGCACGTACGGCTCCACGCTGCCCCACAATAGCACGTACGGCTCCACGCTGCACCACAATAGCACGTACGGCTCCACGCTGCCCCACAATAGCACGTACGGCTCCACCCTGCCCCATAATAGCATGTACCGCTCCAACCCGCCCCATAATAGTATGTACCGCTCCACCCTGCACCATAATAGTATGTACCACTCCACCCTGCCCCATAATAGTATGTACCCCTCCACCCTGCCCCATAATAGTATGTACCCCTCCACTCTGCACCATAATAGAATGTACCCCTACACCCTGCCCCATAATAGTATGTACCGCTCCATCCTGCCCCACAATAGTATGTACCACTCCACCCTGCCCCATAATAGTATGTACCGCTCCAGCCTGCACTATAATAGCATGTACCCCTCCACTCTGCACCATAATAGAATGTACCCTCACACCCTGCCCCATAATAGTATGTACTGCTCCACCCTGCCCCATAATAGTATGTCCCGTTCCTCCCTTCCCCGTAATAGTATGTCCCGGGAAGCTATATAGCTCCCGTAAGCCGCCATGTTGTTCCCTGTAGTAATGGTCGCTCCCAGTAACTATTCCCGCACCGTCCCTTCTGGCTGGAAGCTGTATTGTACAGATGACCCCCCCCCCATACTAATGGCCGAGATCGGCAAGTACTCAGATCCCAGTCATTTAACACTTTGGATGCTGCGCTATATGGACCGTGGTATATATTGAAAAAAACTGAAAAAGAAGCAGAAGAGCCAATGAGAGAATGGGAAATCAAAACCTCAAGATAAGGGAAAACTGAGACGTTAGCCACCCTGCCCCATAGTAGTATGTACCGATCCACCCTGCCCCATAATAGTATGTACAGCTCCACCCTGCCCCATAATAGTATGTACCGCTCCACCCTGCCCCATAATAGTATGTACCGCTCCAGCCTGCCCCATAATAGTATGTACCGCTCCAGCCTGCCCCATAATAGTATGTACCGCTCCAGCCTGCCCCATAATAGTATGTACCGCTCCACCCTGCCCCATAATAGTATGTACCGCTCTACCCTGCACCATAATAGTATGTACCGCTCTACCCTGCCCCATAATAGTATGTACGGCTCCACCCTGCCCCATAATAGTATGTACGGCTCCACCCTGCACCATAATAGTATGTACCGCTCCACCCTGTCCCATAATAGTATGTACGGCTCCACCCTGCACCATAATAGTATGTACGGCTCCACCCTGCACCATAATAGTATGTCCCGCTCCACCCTGCCTCATAATAGTATGTACCAGTCCACCCTGCCCCATAATAGTATGTACCGCTCCACCCTGCACCATAATAGTATGTACCGCTCCACCCTGCACCATAATAGTATGTACCGCTCCACCCTGCACCATAATAGTATGTACCGCTCCACCCTGCACCATAATAGTATGTACCGCTCCACCCTGCCCCATAATAGTATGTACCGCTCCACCCTGCACCATAATAGTATGTACCGCTCCACCCTGCACCATAATAGTATATACCGCTCCACCCTGCCCCATAATAGTATGTACCGCTCCACCCTGCACCATAATAGTATGTACCGCTCCACTCTGCCCCATAATAGTATGTACCGCTCCACCCTGCCCCATAATAGTATGTACCGCTCCACCCTGCACCATAATAGTATGTACCGCTCCACTCTGCCCCATAATAGTATGAACCCCTCCACCCTGCCCCATAATAGTATGTACCGCTCCACCCTGCCCCATAATAGTATGAACCCCTCCACCCTGCACCATAATAGTATGTCCCGCTCCACCCTGCCCCATAATACTATGTACCGCTCCACCCTGCCCCATAATAGTATGTACCGCTCCGCCCTGCCCCATAATAGCATGTACCCCTCCACCCTGCCCCATAATAGTATGTCCCGCTCCCCCCTGCGCTGTAATAGTTGGCCCCGGGAAGCTATATAGCTCCTGTAAGCCGCCATGTTGTTCCGTGTAGTAATGGTCGCTCCCAGTAACTATTCCCGCACCGTCCCTTCTGGCTGGAAGCTGTATTGTACAGATGACCCCCCATACTAATGGCCGAGATCGGCAAGAACTCAGATCCCAGTCATTTAACACTTTGGATGCTGCGCTATATGGACCGTGGCAGATAAAAGAGGGGAAGGCTCCATCTGTCACCCCATTGGCCGCCCTGCAATCATGTGGTGCCTATGGGAGCTTACCTCACACAGGGAGTGAAAGGTTAATAATGACCTACCATGAGGGACACACATACCTCCACCTGCAGATCCCACAGCAGCTTCAAGGACCTGTGATGATGTCACCATCATGTGATCAGTCACATGTGTGGGAGGAGCCAGAGATCACATGACCTAAGGGTGATCAGTGTACACAGGACTCTGCTGAGCGCTTTATGAGTTACTAACAGAGAAGTGACCCTTCATGGAGAGGAAAACCCTCTGCTGCCTGCTGTATACAACTTACCGGACTACACATTACACACACAGCTCTGCTACACCGTACACATTACATACACAGCTCTGCTACACCGTACACATTACATACACAGCTTTACCACACCGTACACATTATATACACAGCTCTACTACATCGTACACATTATATACACAGCTTTGCTCACCGTATACATTATATACACAGCTCTACTACACCGTACACATTATATACACAGCTCTGCTACGCCGTACACATTATATACACAGCTCTGCTACGCCGTACACATAATATACACGGCTCTGCTACGCCGTACACATTATATACACAGCTCTGCTACGCCATACACATTATATACACATCTCTGCTACGCCGTACACATTATATACACAGCTCTGCTACGCCGTACACATTATATACACAGCTCTGCTACGCCGTACACATTATATACACAGCTCTGCTACACCGTACACATTATATACACAGCTCTGCTACACTGTACACATTATATACACAGCTCTGCTACACCCTACACATTATATACACAGCTCTACTACACCGTATACATTATATACACGGCTCTGCTACACCGTACACATTATATACACAGCTTTGCTCACTGTATACATTATATGAAATCAAAGCCTTATATACATGAGTGGAAATGCTTTGTGATTTTCCGTCATCTTGTCATTTGCTGCTGATCATATTATATAAGCCTGCAGCACGCATCAAGGGGCCTCATTTTCTTTCGAGTCCCTAATTTTAAAAAAAACAAACAAAAAACTATCAAAGCCCGGTTTAGAAACTTCTGAAATTCAGGCTTCATGCATAGAGGCCATCTGCCATGGAACTTCTCCCTGAGGTGTCATGACGTAGTCCGCGAACAGGTCTCTAACCCGAAGTAGTGACATAGCAGGCGTATTCGCTTGGTTTGGATCAATGCCTGCCTGTTGAGGTGGCTGACAGTAGATCATTCCCAGGCGTCCAACCACATCATTGATCCAGCAATAATGATGCAGAACCGCAGTGGCTTTAATCACCGCGCCCGCGGCTTCGGGTTCCATATGATTTGTGCCCAAGGAAAACTCGCCATTTGCTGGTAAAAATTCCAAAGGCACATTCAATGAAACACCGAGAGCTCATGAGTCGGTAATTAAAGACTCAGCGCCTGGTGTCTAACCTTCTGTGGGGAAATGGCCGCAAAACATGGGTTCACAGGCCAAAGCCCTCATCTGCGACCATTACGAGTGGGGACGTTGAACCTGAAGAACCAGGAGGCAGGCGTGGCTCTGGCGGGGCCAGCTGGTTGGCAAGAAGCCAGCATTGATTCCTTGCACATTTGAGTTGATACGGACCAGTTCTGCCAGAGGTTCGATAGCATGGATGATGAGAAGCGGGGATAAAGGGCAGCCCTGTCTTACGCCATTAGAGATATTGAATGGCCCGATAAAGTCCCTTTAACCTTGTACTCTGCTGTTGGGTTGGTATAAAGTGCTTTCATTTTCCTAATTGCATTTCCTCCCAAACTGAACTTTTTGAGGGCCGTAAAAGCAAAGTCCCAGTGGACCCTATTGAAAGCCTTTTGGACATCCAATGCTTAAAGGGGTTCTGACATAAAAAAAAAAAAAAAAAATTGTACTCACCTTGCCTGGCCTGGCCCGATCGCCAGGCATGTCCCCTCCAGCCAGCATCTTCTTCTGTGCCTTTAAAGCAGAGCAGGAGCTGTCAAAAAGACTGCTTCCTGCTCTGGTCCGTCCCTCAGGCACTTCCGAGGTGAACGGACGGACCGCCCACAGCAAGCACGTCACAAGCAGTGTTTGCTGTGGGCGGCCCGTCCGTCCTGCTGAACTCCGGAGTGCTGCGCATGCGCAGTGGAGACGCGGCCCGTCCTGACTCCTGTCAGAGGGCACCTCTCCACTGCGCATGCGCGCGATCCCGGAGCGGTGCGGCTGCTGGACGAAGAAGACTGCCTGCCGGGAGGCATATTAGCACTTTCTGCCTAGGTTAAGCAGCGCTGCTGATTAGAGCCACCTGATTGGCTCTTCGGCACCACGTGACTGCACAGCGTGCACCAATCAGGTGGCTCTAGTCAGGCTGCTTAACCTAAGCAGAAAGTGCTAATATGCTGCCGGGAGATGACCCCCCACCCCCACCCCCCCGATGTCAACAACAACAGGAGAACAGGTAAGTATAAGATTTTTATGCTTTAGCAGCCATTAAACCATGGGTTCCCTGGGTCCATTAGGCAGACCAGGGAACAATGGCTGCTAAAGCATAAAAAAATTATTTGTGTCAGAACCCCTTTAAATTATTGTAAGGGTATGGAACTGTTCTACATTGTGAATCCCATTTATAACCCTGCGTGTGCTAAGATTGTCTCTTTCATAAATCCTACTTGGTCGGAGCGTATGACCTTGGGGAGGATATTGAGTAGGCGATTAGGGATTATTTTGGCATAGATTTTAGTGTTCGTGTTTAATAAGGAAACTGGATGGAAATTACCGGGGAGCTAGGATCTTTGCCAGGTTTCAGCAGAGTTACAATAGTAGCTTGCAAAAACTAATCTGGGCGAGACCCGTCCCGTGCTGCTGAAGTAATGGTTCCAGTAGGTGTTGTAGCAATGCAGGGGAGCACACTTCAGGCCACAACCAGAATACTGTCCATGTTTCTTTTATTCACTGGCTGAACGTAACATAAATGCACTGGGAATCTCCAGATAACACAACGTCCTTTTCCACGTCAACCATCCAGCAAAGCAAAAACACCAAAAGCGCTTTTTAACTAAGCGTGGCAATGGCCCAGCAAACCTTTGTGGCCGCGTGTGGTGAGGTCTGCAGTTCTGCTCACTTGCAGCTTGTGCCTCTCACACCAGGCAGCTCTGAACTCACCTTCACACTGCAACCTGCACCCATTTATGCACCTCACCTGTCTGGGCCAGGTGGAACTGAGTACTGGAGTGAGGGACGGACCGGGTTTACATCACAGATGCTAGTAGTCTTCGTTATATGTACCTTCCGTCCCACACTTTACCTCTCACTCTACTACATACCCCCCCCCCCCCCCTCCTGCCCCAAGCCAGGGGGCTGGGCACCAACCACCAAACAATGAGCCCTTGAGAGGGCATCCGCATTACCATTGGCTTTTCCAGGCCTGTGTTCAACTACAAAGTCAAACTCCTGTAAGGCCAGGAACCACCTTGTTACTCTGGCGTTGTTCCCTTTCCTCTTGCTCATCCACTTTAGGGGGGCATGATCTGAGACCAAGTTAAATTTCCTTCCCAGTAGGTAATATCTCAGCTCGTCTAGTGCCCATTTTATTTCCAAGGTCTCTTTCTCCACTATTGCGTAATATTTCTCGCAGGGGTGAGCTTCCGGCTTAAAAACATGACAGGATGTTCTTCCCCATTAACCTCCTGTGACATAACGTCTCCCAGGCCCACATCAGACGCATCTGCATGGACTATAAATGCTTTCTTGAAGTCAGGCACCACCAACACGGGCTGCTGATACAATGCACGTTTCAATTCTACAAATGCCTTTTCTGCTTCTGGCGACCATTGTGCCATTACCGACTTTCTCTCTTTCATGAGTTCTGTTAACGGGGCTGCCATAGAGGCAAAATCAGGGATGAAACACTGCTAATAGCCCACCATCCCGAGGAAGGCTCTTACTTGTTTATTTGTCAGGGGTTGGGCCCAGTTCTGTATGGCCTCTATTTTATTGCATTGAGGTTTTACCAAACCCCTTCCGACTAGGAAGCCGAGGTATTTAACTTCCTTGATGCCTAAGGCAAATTTTGGGGAGTTTATCGAGAAACCTGCTCTTCTGAGAGAGTCCAGAACCGCCTGAACTTTACTGAGGTGGCTCTCCCAATCCCGGCTAAATATTACGATGTCATCCAGGTAAGCTGCTGCGTATCGTTTGTGGGGACCTAACAATCTATCCATCGCCCTCTGAAACGTGGCAGGAGCATTTTTCAACCCAAAAGGCATTCTCCTATATTGGAAACAGCCGTCTGGAGTTGAAAAAGCTGTCTTCTCTTTAGCTTCCTTTGTGAGGGGAATTTGCCAATACCCTTTCGTTAAATCTAGGGTGGTAATGTACCTGCCTGGGCCTAACCTCTCAATTAGTTCATCCACCCTGGGCATGGGGTAGGCATCCGACTTTGATATCTCATTGAGCTTCTGGTAATCATTACAGAACCGCCATTCCCCTGAGGGTTTAGGCACCAGCACTATTGGGCTTGACCATCCACTCTTAGACTCCTCGATGGCAGGTGGGACAGGATTGGCAAAACTCTGCTATTTCCTTGTAGCAGTCTGGCCAGTAGAATCTCTGCAAGATGCGCTCCTGCGTTTTTTCAGCCCCCAAGTGGCCCCCTAATATGTGCGTGTGTGCCAAGTGTAAGACTGTGTGTCTATAGGAACCAGGTACTAGAAGCTGCTCCACTACCTCATCTCTAATTTTGGTTATTCTGTACAACAACTCATTTTTTATGGCGAAGTGAGGGAAGCTCTCTGCCGCCCTTATACTCTGCACTGCACCATTTATAACAGACACATTCTCAAACGCATATTTCAAAGTCTGGTCATTAATCTGGGCAGATCCAAAATTACCTGGTGCCACCTCAAGATCAATCATCTGAGGTTCTGACAGCTCCTCTTCCTCAGTCACCCCTGCAAAAGGCAACTCATCATTAGGGACTCCACTGTCCTGGTTACCCGGTGGTAACAAATTGGTCCATAAGTTCCAGAAGAGGGGGAAGTCTCTCCCAAGGACAACCGGGAGGATCAAATTGTTCACCACCCCAACCTTGTGTGCACACACTCCAGAGTCAGTGTCTATGGATACCTGGGCAACTGGGTACCCTTTTGTGTAACCATGTATGCAAATAACCCCCAGTTTTTCCCCCTGGAGTAACACATGGGGAAGGGAGGCCCTGATCAGCGTGACTAAGCTCCCGGAGTCGAGCAAGGCCAACACCTTGACCCCGTTCATCGTTACCTGACACCTCTGGGGCTGTGGGTCCTTGGCCGGCGTCGCACTGCATACCGGATGTGCAAACCACGAACATCGCCGACCATATGTACAGTCCATGGGCTCTGTTTTCGCTGGACAGTGGGCTGCAATATGCCCTGGCACTCCCAGCACTGCAGCTGCCCTTCGACAATCTGAGCAGGTGATGAGGTCTCTGGCTGTAGCCATTTTTGAGCCAGATGAAGCAGGTCAAACATTTGAGACCGGGGTGGCTTCTCTGGCGAATACTTCCAATTATGCACCCGCTGTGCTCTGACTGCCGTGCCGACTCCCAGGCGAGCAAGGATTTTGGCTTTTAACTTGGCGTATTCTCGGGCATCCTGCTGCGCCAAATCATAATACGCCTTCTGGGGTTCACCAATTAAGTACGGGGCCAACACCTCTGTCCACCGCTCTTGAGGCAATTGTGCCCTCTCTGCCACCCGCTCAAAAATGGCGAGGAAGGCCTCCACGTCATCTTGTGGCATCATTTTTTGTAATGTCCCTCTTACTATTTTTAAAGCGTCCATCTGGGCATGTTGCCTGGAGGGATCTATAGTCTCTTTGGCCTGCACCACCTCAGTTGGCATGGCCATTTGCCTTACTAGGAGTTGGTTTGTCTCCTGTTGTGCTAGTTGCTACTGGGCGACTGCTTTCTGTTGCGCTTGCATTACCTCTGCTTGAGCCTTCTGTTGCTGGGCCATCATTTGCACCAGCTACTTTATCAACTCATCCATGGTTGTATTGGCCGCGCGCATGCTCACCACTGATTTCGCCCAGGACATGTCCCAGTGGGTCTTTTACAGCCAGCACATCCTCCACCAATTGTAGCAATGCAGGGGAGCACACTTCAGGCCACAACCAGAATACTGTCCATGTTTCTTTTATTCACTGGCTGAACGTAACATAAATGCACTGGGAATCTCCAGATAACAGAGAACAGGAATAAAACGGCCTTTTCCACGTCAACAGTCCAGCAAAGCAAAAACACCAAAAGTCCTTTTTAACTAACCGTGGCAATGGCCCAGCAAACCTTTGTGGCCGCGTGTGGTGCAGTCTGCAGTTCCGCTCACTTGCAGCTTGTGCCTCTCACACCAGGCAACTCTGAACTCACCTTCACACTGCAACCTGCACCCATTTATGCACCTCACCTGTCTGGGCCAGGTGGAACTGAGTACTGGAGTGAGGGACGGACTGGGTTTACATCACAGATGCTAGTAGTCTTCGTGATATGTACCTTCTGTCCCACACTTTACCTCTCACTCTACTACAGTGTGAAGAAAGATGCTTTATGAAAATTTTAAAATATTCACTGGTGAACCCGTAGGGTCTTGGGGCTTTCAAGGGTATTAAAGTTTTTATTACTGTTTCCAATTTCGAAATAAAGAAAAAGGGGTTTCCAGTATTTCATTGTCTTCTGTAGGGAAGGTCGAGAGGGGGATCTAACGTTAACAATCCTCAATGTTTCTAAAGTTGGATGTGAAACACCAGAATCATATTTTAAATGATAAAGTTTATGGTAATAGGCCCTGAAGGTTTCTGCTATTTGCTCAGGGCGGGTTATTTTAAAACCTTGCCCCCCAGAGTCCTGTACGAAGGGAGTCTTAGTTTTGGCCTCCTTTTTTTTAGCATGCCAAGCTGAAAGTTTAGATGGCTTACCCACAGCTCAATATACATTTGCTTTGGTCTTCGTTAATTCTCTGTCATAATCACTGAAGAGAAATAAATGCAAATTCTAAGTTTTAAAAGCTGTTAATGGTTCTAGATCTGAAGGACTCCTTCTCAAGCCCTTTTCTACTATTTGAATTTTGTTAATAAGGTTGTCATTTTCTATTGTCTTTCCCCTCCCGTATCTAGCCCCAAGTTTAATAAAAATGCCTCTCATGTAGGACTTGTGTGCCAACCAGACCCACGTAGGGTTTTACCCTGGAGTGACATTCCAACTAAAATAATTCTTCAACTCCTCCACTGTAATTTCCCTGTATTATTTACTTCTTTATAAGCAGGTGTTCATTCTCCAAGTCCTAGGGGGCGATTGGAAAGTTCCGAAAAAAAACGAAGTGATGCAGGGTGCGTGGTCAAAGTTTCAGTACCCAGCTTGGAGGCTGACACATTTGGTAGTAAGGATCTATTGACCGGGCACAAATCTATTCTGGAAAAAGATCTGTGATGGGCCAAGTGGAAAGAAAATTTGCGCGATGGGGCATTTTTGTGCTAGAAAGTGTCATACAATGTCTCACCTTGCAGCCACTCTCCAGGTGAGGGGCTGCATCTATTACTGATACATGTGTTGTCCAAATCACTAATCACCAAATCAGGAGTCATATTAAAATCACTGCACACAATTATGCCACTTTTAGAAATGCCCCACAGTCCGCACCTTACCCATCACTTCATTCAAAAAAAGAATCTGTTTAATATTTGGTGTAAATTGTCCAATGATGTTGTGACACCCCAATGTAAGGGGGCTATAAATAGAGATGAGCGAGCACACTCGTCCAAGCTTGACTCTCGATCGAGTATTAGACTACTCGAGATGCTTGCTACTCGGATCGAGCACCACGCGCTGCTCGAGTAAATTTCATTTCCCTTCCTTGCATGTTTAGCGCCATTTTTTATCCAATAAACATGTGGGCAAGGCTTTACCACTTCCTGCTGTGATGTGCCAACCCTCTGCACGTCTACAGCAGTGAGTGGCTGGCGGGATCAGGTGACCGCCAAGTACTTAAACTGTTGCCATCCGTGGCTCGCCTCAGACACATGTTGGCAGAGTTTAGGGATAGAGATGCTGCGATAGGGTAGGGATTAGGTTGCGGTTAGGCAGGGATCCTGACTACAAGAGCGCAACAGTCCTACTCTCATTGTGTGCATCAGCATTTCGGATGACTGGGAACAGTAGTGCACCCAATTTTTATTCAAGAATCCCAGCTGTATTCTGCCCACTGTTAGAGGTTTCATGCAGTGTACTGCCAGGGTGTACACAGAGTACATAGGAGTTTACAAAACTCCTATCGTTTCTTTTATTTTGGGGGGGGGGCTCAAAGCGTATGCTATATACCCATGTGTTGGTGCTGTGCTGGAGCATACTGTAGCTACCAGTCTCTGTGGGCAGTGAATTAGTCCTAGGTATCAGCGGTATGCAGTGGTTTAATTTTTTCTGGCCCTGCTCAGAGCCTCTCCAATCTACCAGTCTCTGTGGGCAATGAATTAGCTCAGGTATCAGTGGTATACACTGGTTAAATGTTTTCTGGCACTGCATAGAGCCTCTCTTATCTACCAGTCTGTGTGGGCAGTGAATTAGCCATTGGTATCAGTGGGATAAATAGATTTAATTTTTTCTTGCCCTGCTCAGAGCCTCTCAAATCTATCAGTCTCTGTGGGCGGTGAATTAGCCGTAGGTATCAGTGGTATACACTGGTTAAATTTTTTCTGGCCCTGCTCTATCCTACATGATGAAGACTAGGGGTAAAGGTCGAGGTTGAGGACATGCACGCGGGCGTCCAAATGAGGGTGTGTGCAAAGGCTGAGATCCTGGGTGGGGTGAAATAGTGCCTGCTGCTGAGGGATTAGTAGAGCACTGCGTATCTCCCCTCCTCAGCTTCTATCTCACATTTTGCAGGTCCGCGTGGTGGAGCATTATTAAAAGCACGACAGTGCTATCAGGTGCTGACGTGGATAGTGGATAACGCCTCCAGTATTTTATCCAACACCCAGTCTTCCACACAGTCCACTCACGCCACCCAAGGCCCTGCACTTCTGAATCCTCAGGCTACTCCTCCTTCCTCCTAGCCTGGTCCCTCCAGGAAAAAGAGAGATTATGAACAGGCATACACCCAAGAACTCTTCCTGGGTCCCTGCCCTGAGTCGGAAAAAACGGTTCCACAGCCACGTTAGGAGTTGTCATGACCGATGCCCAAAATTTGGAACTTTCACAGACTAAGGGTAATGAGGGTGGGGGACTTCGAATTACTGTCTCAAGAGCTTTTTGTGGATGATGAGGATGAGACATACGTGCTAAGGCTACTCAAGGGCTTCAAAGCGGGAGCCAAGACCAGCAGCAGAACATGTTAGAAGAGGCAGTGGGGTGGTCAGCAGGTGAAGCAGGGCCAGAGCAAATAATCCACCAACTGTTCCACACAGCAACCCCTCACGGCAAGCCTCTGTGCAGAGGGCTAGGAGTTCGAAGGTCTGTAAGTTTTTTATTGAGAGCGCGGACGACCGACGAACAGTGGTGTGCAACCTGTGACGCACCAAGATCAGCAGGGGAACCACCACTATCAGCCTTACCACCACCAGCATGCGCAGGCATATAATGGTTAAGCACCCCACGAGGTGGAACAAAGGCCATTCACCGCCTGCGGGTCACACCACTGCCTCTTCCCCAGTGTCACAACCTGGCACAGAAATGCAATCCCCCTCCCAGGATGCAGGCACGAGCGCCTCCCGACCTGCACCCACACCCTCAGCTCCACGGTCCTCCACTGCCTCCATCAATGTCTCCCAGCGCAGCGTTCAGCTGTCGGCAAGCCAAGTGTTGGAACAAAGGAAGAAATATGTGGACACCCACCCGCATGTACAATCTTTAAACGTGCATATTGCAAAACTATTCAGCCTGGAGATGCTGCCATACAGGTTAGTAGAAACGAAGGCTTTCCGCAGCCTGATAGCGGCGGCGGTTCCTCGGTCCCCAGTCGCCACTATTTTTCTCGGTGCGTCATCCCTGCCCTACACCAGCACGTCTCATGGAACATAAACCGTGCCCTCAACAACACAGTTACTAGGAAGGTCTACTTAACCACGCACACGTGGACAAGTGCTGGTGGGCAGGGACACTATATCTCCCTGATGGCGCATTGGGTGAAATTGGTAGGGGCTGGGACCGAGTCCGACCCTGGGTCCGCTCACATGCTACCCACACTAAGGATTGCGGGTCCTACCTCGGTGAAGGTTTCTCTGGCTTATTATGCCACCTCCTCCAAACACTCCACCTCCTCCTCCACCCCCTCCACCTGTCAATTATCATGTGTGAGCATGTCGCCAGCAGTCAGTAGCTTGAGGCGCTGCAGCACTGCGATGGGGAAGCGTCAGCAGGCCGTGCTGAAACTACTCAGCTTGGGAGACAAGAGGCACACCACCCAAGAGCTGTTGCAGGGTTTGACGGAGCAGACCGACCAGTGGCTTTTGCCGCTGAATCTCCAACCAGGCATGGTTGTGTCTGATAATGGGCGTAACCTGCTGGTGGCTCTGCAGCTTGGCAGACTAGCACACGTGCTATGCCTGGCCCACATGTTCAATCTGGTGGTTCAGCGCTTTCTTAAAAACTACCTCCATTTGTCTGACATGTTCAGCAAGGTGTGTCGCATGTGCGCCCATTTCAGAAAATCCACCACAGATGCTGCCACCCTCAGGACACTGCTACATCGCTTCCAGTTGCCAGTGCACTGACTGTTGTGCGACGTGCCCACGCGCTGGAATTCTACATTGCACATGTTGGCCAGGCTGTACGAGCAGCGTAGAGCCATTGTAGAATACCAGCTGCAACATGGCCAGCGGAGTGGTAGTCAGCCTCCACAGTTCTTCACAAAGGAGTGGGCATGGATGGAAGACATTTGTCAGGTCAGAGGAAACGTTGAGGAGTGTACACAAATGTTGAGCGGCGATGTGGCTATTATCAGCATAACCATCCCGCTGCTTTGCCTTCTGAGAAGTTTGCTACGAAGCATAAAGGCCGACGCTTTGCGGTTAGAAAAGGAGATGGGGATGAAAATATGTTGCTTGATAGCCAGACCTATCTCACTCCTGTTTCTAAGCGCGTATTGGAGAAGGAGGAGGGGAAAGAGACCGCTGCCCACACTGCAGAGGGTACCTATGCTACTTCCCTCACATCAGTTCATTGTGTATGGGCTGAAGAGGAGGAGCAGGAGGAGAAGGCTGAGAGTCATCCTCCTAGTGAGGACAGCAATGTGTTACGTACTGCGACTCTGGCACACGTGGCTGACTTCATGTTAAGCTGCCTTTCCCGTGACGCTCGCGTTAGACGTATTCTGGCCAACACGGATTACTGGGTGTTCACCCTTCTCGACCCACAGTGTAAGGAGAACCTTTCCTCTCTCATTCCCGAAGGGAAAGGAGTACGAGAGTGATGCAATACCACAAGGCACTGGTGGAATAGCTGATACTAAACTTCTCATATGACAACGCTAGCGGTAGACGACATAGTTCAGTGGGTCAACTAGCAGGGGAGATGAAGGGAACAGGCTGCATGTCCAGCGCAGGCAGGGGAACACTCGCCAAGGCCTTTGCCAGTTTTATGGCTCCCCAGCCAGAGTGTGTCACCACTTCCCTGTCTAGGCTGAGTCGAAGGGAACACTGTACAAAGAAGGTGAGGAAGTACATAGCTGACCGTACCAACATCCTCCGTGATCCCTCTGCTCCATACAACTATTGGGTGTCAAAGCTGGACATGTGGCACGAACTTGCACTGTATGCCTTGGAGGTGCTGGCCTACCCTGCCACTAGTGTCTTAGCAGAGAGGGTGTTTAGTGCTGCTGGGGGTATCATCACGGATAAGCATACCCGCCTGTCAACTGACAGCACCGACAGGCTTACACTCATTAAGATGAACAAAGGCTGGATTTCCCCTGACTTCTCTTCTCCACTGGTGGAAAGCAGCAGAACATAAAGATTCTTTAAGCTGGAACAGGAAAAGCCATGCACCCTCTATCACCCCGAAAAAGGGTGAAAGTAGCTTGGTCCATCCCTTTCCGATCTTCCTCCTCCTCCTCCTCCTAAACCAGCATGACATCACGTTGAACAGCCAATTTTTCTGAGGGCCAAAAGCCTCTGTTAAAACTAATTTTTTCGGAGGGTTGTCCCCAGACTCTGTTAGCAAATTAAGCAACTACGAGCTCTACCTGTAAAAAATGTTTCTGAGCTTCACCTGCACTGTGGGTAAACAAATTTTTCAGGGGTACATCTGCACTCTTGATACCCAAATTTTTCTTAGCAAACTACCTTTGACGGGCTTCACCTATACTCTTGGTACACACAAAAATGTTTTCAGGGGTTCGCCTACACTCTTGGTACAGAAGTGTTTCAGGGGTTTACCTATACTCTTGGTACAGAAATGTTTTAGGGTTTTACCTATACTCTTGGTACACAAATGTTTCAGCGGGTCGCCTATACTCTTTGTACACAAATGTTTCAGGGGTTCGGTATACTCTTGGTACAAAAATGTTTTCAGGGGTTCGCCTAAACTCTTGGTACACAAATGTTTCCGGGCTTCACCTATACTCTTGGTAAACAAATTTTTTCAGATCTTCGCCTAAACTCTTGGTACACCAATTCTTCAGGGGTTCACCTATACTCTTGGTACAGAAATGTTTCAGGGAGTCGCCTATACTCTTAGTACACAAATGTTTTACGAGTTCGCATACACTCTTGGTACAGAAATGTTTCAGGGGTTCGCCTATACTCTTGGTACAGAAATTTTTCAGGGTTTCACCTATGCTCTTGGTACACAAATGTTTCAGCGGGTCGCCTATACTCTGGTACACAAATGCTTCTGTGGTTCGCCTATACTCCTGGTACACAAATGTTTCAGGGGTTCACCTATACTCTTGGTACACAAATGTTTTCAGGGGTTCGCCTATACTCTTGGTAAGCAAATTTTTTTAGATCTTCACCTATACTCTTGGTACACCAATTTTTCAGGGGTTCACCTATACTCTTGGTACAGAAATGTTTCAGGGGGTCACCTATACTCTTGGTACAGAAATTTTTCAGGGTTTCACCTACGCTCTTGGTACACAAATGTTTCAGCGGGTCACCTATACTCTTGGTACACAAATGTTTCAGCGGGTCGCTTATACTCTTGGTACACAAATGTTTGAGCGGGTCGCTTATACTCTTGGTACACAAATGTTTCAGCGGGTCGCCTATATTCTTGGTACACAAATGTTTCAGCGGGTCGCCTATATTCTTGGTACACAAATGTTTCAGCGGGTCGCCTATACTCTGGTACACAAATGCTTCTGTGGTTCGTCTATACTCCTGGTACACAAATGTTTCAGGGGTTCACCTATACTCTTGGTACACAAATGTTTTCAGGGGTTCGCCTATACTCTTGGTAAGCAAATTTTTTTAGATATTGGCCTATACTCTTAGTACCACAATTTTTCAGGGGTTCACCTATACTCTTGGTACAGAAATGTTTCAGGGGGTCGCCTTTACTCTTGGTACACAAATGTTTCAGGGATTCGCCTATAATCTGGGTACACAATGGTTTCCCAGCCCGGTGTTCAGCTATCTGACACATACACAATGAATTGTTCTGCTTTGCTTATTCCAATTTCTTCAAGATTCATGCTGTCCTTGTAGCGATGAAAGGAACTGTAACTGATTTAATGAGACTTTCTTAGAAGTACTAGCATCCGAGTCTGCTTTATGCCGTTTGTTGAGGGTGTGGGCAGTGGCCAAGGTCCTGGGCGGGGTGCAACTGTGCCAGGTTTGGCCACTAGAATTTCTTCAATTTTTATGCAGTCTTTGGAACGATGAAAGGAACCGTAACTGATTTAATGAGACTTTCTTAGAAGTACTAGCATCCGAGTTTGCTTTTTTTTTTTTTTTAAACTTCGTTTTATTTATCATAAAGGAATGAGTAGTACAGAATAGAAAAGTTTTAATTAGGTACATAATTCTGTACAATCGCAAAAGATACATGTGAAAAAACTATTTTCCAATATCTAAGTAGAAAATTATAATGAAGAAAAACTTTTATCAACAATAAACCGTCTATGCTAATGCATTAATCGACATAGATTAGAGTAAGAGAGGAGGGGAAAGGACTAAACACCAGTATTTAATCTGCAGTTAAGGTAAAATATACATCAAGCCAAAAGCCCCACACCTCCTGAAATTTGCCTGGGCGGCCTCTATTCTGGTTAATAACTTTTTCATAGGGGATTACGGTGTTTACCATCCATAACCAGTGTGACATCAAGGATGGTTCTGAGGCCATCCATTGTATGGCCACCACCTTAAGCGCTAGAAATAGCACCTTTCTAAGAAACATATGGGTATATTTTGGCCATAGCTCCTCTGCCAACAGACCAAACAAAATTATCTTGGGATCTAAATTTATAGTGATAGGGGGCAATAAAAGAGAGTTTATAAAAGTAACAATGTTAGACCAGAAGTCATTGACAAAGAAGCAATCCCAAGTCAAGTGCCAAAAATTGGCTCCTGGTTGGCAGCATCTGTGACAGGAATTTGAAGGGGTATTACCCATTTTATATAAATGACTAGGAGTGAGGTATGCTTGATGTATTATATAAAGCTGAATCAATTTGTTGTTTACAGCAGGAGAAAATGAGAGATGAGATTCAATAACGTGCGACCATTCTTCAAGTGTTAGGGATGGGATAGAGAGTTTCCACTTATTGTAGGCAGGGAGTGGATTAAGGCATCTCTTTGCCGAAAGTAGGCGCGTATGAAGTATTGAAATTAAAATTGGTCAGCAGGAGAAGCAGGGCCAGAGCAAATAATCCACCAACTGTTCCACACAGCACCCCCTCACAGCAGACATCAGCCGACGATATGGTGCGAGGCAAGGAGAAGGTGCAAGGGGGAGAAGCAGGTGGCTGGCAAAATCAAAATGGCGCCAGCGGGAAGGAGCAGAGAACAATGATACCACGGCCCCCCAGCAGCAGCACAGACGCGGCCAAGAAGCTGGCATGGTATGCCAGGGAGGAGAAGGGCAGAGATGAGGAGCCATTAAGCCCTAAGCAGCAGAGGGAGGGCGTGGTGGAGCAGGGAGGCTCAGCAGTCTGCACACAGCTCACAGGCACAGCAGGGGGAGGGGAGGAAGTGCCATATAATGAAACCCAGCAGGAGGTGAAGATGGAGACCCCAATGCAAGTGGGCAGAGTGCCATGATTAATACAAGTGAACCCACTTTGAAAGATATCTTCAGTGAGGTCACAAAATGCAACGCATCCCTGAAAACCCTTAACGCACAAATGGGCGCCATGCAGACGAACGTGAATCTGTTAAGGCATGACGTACAAAAGATATCGGCGCGCCTAACAGAGACAGAACAGCGTCTGAGCGATGTGGAAGATGTGATGCAACCGCTTCAGAGAGACGTTGAAAAAAGTCTGCATAATATGCAATCCCTGCAGAATAAAATAGATGACCTGGGGAATCACTCAAGACGTAATAATGTGCGGATTGTGGGCCTCCCGGAGAGAGCAGAGGGGAAGAACCCACTGGACTTTTTCGAAACTTGGCTCCCTGAGCTGTTTGGGAGAAATGCACTAACATCAATGTTCGCAATAGAGAGAGCGCATCGTGTGCCGACACGACCCCTACCCCCCGGAGCTCCTGCAAGGCCGGTACTTCTACACTACAGAGACCGCGACGCCATACTGCACAAAGCCCGCGAAAAGGGAGAAATCCGCTTTAATGGTGCCAGGGTGTCGTTTTTCCCGGATTTCTCCACTGACCTACAGAAAAAACGCTCAACGTTCATTGAAATAAAAGACTGAGAAATCTACTAATCCCGTACGCAATGCTGTATCCTGCCAAACTGAGAGTTGCAGCACTGGGAAATACGCACTTTTTCGACAATCCAAAAGAAGCTTATTCCTGGCTGGACCCTAATGAGGAACAGATCCGCTGGGGAAGATCGCCACGCGAATCTCCGAGCAGGAAAGATGACGACGATTGAAAAGAAAATACGCACGCTGATGCCCAATCGAAATGGACCGATTTGAAAAAAGAGCTACTGAAAGGTGAAGACTTGAAGACCTCGCCACACCGCCGAGGAATATGGAGGACTGGTACCCCGATCCGATCGTTAAACAACGGATCCGTGAGTTTTATGTTGGGGAAGTTAAGTTTTTGGTCTCTCTTATATTGTGATAGTTCTGGAAAAGTTATGTATAGAAGGGAGGTTAATATGCAATAGAAATTTTGTCCAGAGGGGGGGAATTTTATTCTGTGTGCACAGCTAGAATGTATGGTGTTACTAGGGGAAAGTTATAAAAGACGGGAGGGCGGACCAGGATATTTACAGATGGGTTGTAATAGTTTGATCTCAGATAAGAGTGATGTTCTGCAGTACTTAGACAATGCATGTGTGATATATGACAGCCTGCGTGATCATGATAAGGAGACACGGATCCTCCCAGTGCGACTCACTCACTTAGGTGGGGCTGGCGGGGGATACCTGGAACATGTAATTCTGAGGAATATAATACACAACGCAAATGAGTACCAAAATTAGAGGCATCTCATGGAATGTGAGAGGAATGGGTGACCCGGCGAAACGGTCAGCGGTACTGCAAGTAATTAAAGAACAGGGCCCAGCCATTATATGTCTACAAGAAACCCACTTAGCTAAAGACACTATAGACACCTTTAAAGTAGCGGGAATGGGACATAGCTTTCATTCTACGCATACGAGACACTCCAGAGGCGTCAGCATAATCATACATAAAAACATCCCGTTTAAGTGCTTCACACAGAAGATAGACACGGAGGGCCGGTTCGTCTGCTTAAATTGCAAGGTATATAACTATACCTGACCTGTGTCCTCATCTCAATATATATCCCACCCCCATATAACAGCTCGGTAATGCATCAAGTGCTGGGATTTGCGGCGGAGACACCGGATGCTCCAGTACTTATAATCGGAGACTTCAACTCGGTTATTAACCCCTTGCAGGACAGGTTACGAGTCGAAAATACCCCGGGAGAGAATAGTATGATGTCGCTAGGACGTTTATTAGCGGAAACGTCATTGCTAGATATATGGAGAACGAGACACCCTAACGACAAGCAATATTCATGTCATTCAACTGCATATCAATCCCTATCAAGAATAGATTTAGCAGTGGGTAATGTTAAACTGTATGGGGACACGTTATCCATTGAAAATCTACATAGAGTCATATCGGACCACTCGCTGCTACGATTAGATATACAGCACTGCAACAATGACATTTATACCAGTAAGAGGTGGAAACTAAATCCCCGCTGGTTAAATATACTAAATAACGAAAACCCTAAAATCGCTCTGGTGGAGTACTCTGAATTAAATAAAGGATCAACAAATATGGCGGTGTGCTGGGAGGCCATGAAAGCCTACATGAGGGGAATATTTATACAGCAAATCACCCAGGCAAAAAATAGTCATAAAGAAAGGGGATAGAGACTGCAAAAGGGGCTAAAAGAATCGGAAGACAAATTTGTGAAAGAAGGCACTACATCAGCGCTGCAGGCCTGGAAGGAGGCCCAAGAAGCGTTAAATACATACACGCTGGAGACGGCGGCCACCAAAGAAGGGTTTCGAAAAAAGTCCTACTATGAAGAGGGGGAGCGTACGGGACATATGCTAGCGGTAATAGCCCGGGCACAGAATAGTTCTACATACATTCTAGAACTTAAAGATGCGAGGGGTAGTATTGCTAGGGATACGCCCTCAATTAGGGAGATTGCTAAGGATTTTTACTGCTCCCTGTACTCCTCCAGACTGAATAAATCTGCGGAGTAGATAGAGACTTATCTGGCAGAAATAACAACACGCAAACTCTCGGAGGAGCAGAAAGCTTTTCTTGACGTTCCACTAGATTTGGAGGAGCTGCAGGAAGCGGTGAAAAGCATGCAAAACAACAAGGCCCCTGGAGAGGACGGTTTTCCTATAGAATATTACAAGCAGTTCGCGGATATCTTGTTACCACGTCTCTTGGACACTATAGGGGAGGCGGAGGAGCAGGGTTAACTACCACCATTATGAAAAAATCAAAAATAACAATTCTACTCAAATCGGATAAGGACCCCCCGCTGATAGACTCGTACAGGCCAATCTCACTGTTAAATACAGATGTTAAAATTATAGCAAAAGCCCTGGCAAATCGACTTTCCAGAGTGGTATCCACCCTGGTACATCCGGACCAAAGCGCGTTTATACCGGCGAGGTCCACGACAGCAAACATACGCAGACTGTATTTGAACCTACGAATTCGAACAGACAATGAGGGAAACAGAATAATATGCTCCCTAGATGCCGCTAAGGCTTTTGACAGTGTTGAATGGTTATATCTTTGGAAAGTACTAGAAAAAATTATAAGAATGACACAAATATTGGATGGAGGGGGGATGAGAACCTTCAAGCAATTAAGATAAGACTATGATCTATCAAATAAGGAATTTTATAAATACCTGCGGTTAAGACACGCCTTCCGGGCGGAGGTGGCCACGACGGAAATAACAATAGCAACAAATATAGTGGCTAATATAATTGGAACCGCAACCCAGTTCGGTCCAAGGCAAAATGAGAAGAGGACATTGGCCCTATTGAGGAGTCGCACTGGGAGGAAATCCTACAAATGATACCTAGTTTGTCTCTGAGTGAGTCGCACAGGCTATCTCAAATATACTTGATACATAGAGTGTACCGGACCCCTGCCTTCCTACATAATATAGGAATAAGAAATTCACCTATGTGCGCAAGATGCAAGACCCACACGGCAGACCTAATCCATATGATGTGGCGATGCCCAAAGCTACATAGATATTGGACCGAAATATGCGAAACAATTAATACAACATTTGGAATAACTTTGGATCTCACACCGTTTGTGTGCATCCTGGGTAACATCCACGACTTAGCATTAGATGAAAACGAAAAGCTAGCGGTAGCCAGACTGCTATATATGGCAAGAAAAACGATTGCGCAGCACTGGCTGGATGAAGGCCCTCCCACAATATGTGAATTTAAACACTTTTCTTTGTTTTTCAGGGAAGGGCTTATATTTAAAGCCCATCCCTGAAAAAGAATGCAGGGGTGCCGGCAGACCACTCATTTCAATGGAGCCGCTGGCAGCAGCCGTGGCTCCATTGAAAACATGTGGGGAAATTTTTACCGAGCACCCTGTGGTACTCATGTCGAGTAACAAGTATTTCGAGTAGGCTAATATTCGAACGAGCTTCAAGCTCTGACGAACATGCTCGCTCATCTCTAGTATTTAACTTTTAAACTCATCTTTCTAGTAGCCATCACTACAGGTCGTTAGTGAAGTCCAGCCTTTGTCAGTCTAACAAGCTTTCTGCAGAGTCACGGGAAATTAGATCATGTTCAAATTAGACCCCTCTTACCAGTGGTGATATGTCAGTTTTACAGATCCCAGGATATAGTAGTCCCTTCATTCTGTGATAATCCAAGGAATAATAATGAGCAATCCTTCTATGGCCTGGATGTCAGAAGGTCGGTTTTACAGTATATCAATGCCACAAAACAGTGGAGGATAAGAATTTCTTTCTTAAGTTCCTGGGTGCTAACAAAGGTAAAAAAGCGTCAAAGAGCTCTATATCAAGGTGGATCCGTTCAGCCATAATGGAGGCTTACAAAGCTCTTTACAAACCAGCGGCAAAGGTACTCAAGGCCCACTCCACTAAGGCAATGTCTGTTACTTGCGCAGAGCAGGCCTCTGCATCCATAGACTGAATATGCAGGGCTGCGGTGGGGAAAAGGCGACATACCTTTAGTAAACATAAGTTGAATGTTCAGGCAAATGAGGACTTAGCCTTTAAACGCAAAGTCCTGTCTGCGGTAGTCCCGCCCTAATTTTGTTTCTGTGGTATGTCTCAGCGGTGCTGTCATGGAGATGATAGGGAAAGTTAGATTAGACTTTTTTTAGAAAGTCTCCACGACAGCACCCATATATTCCCTCCCATATTTCTTTTTTTCACCTTTTCATTGCTAATTAAAGACAGTTATTTTGTTTCAAATTAGACTCTACCGCCTAGTAGTTCATTGAAATTACTGAGAAAGGTGGGAAGTGGAGATGCGCGAGCATACTCGCTAAGGGCAATTGCTCGATCGAGCATTGCCCTTAGCGAGTACCTGCCCGTTTGGGAGCAAAGATTCGGCTGCCGGCGGTGGACGGGGAGCGGCGGGGGAGAGCAGGGAGACCTCTCTCTCCCTCTCTCCCCCCGCTCCCCCCTGCTCCTGGCCGCAACTCACCTGTCACCCGCGCCGGCAGCCGAACCTTTTCTTCCGAGTGGGGAGATACTCGCTAAGGACAATGCTCGATCGAGCAATTGTCCTTAGTGAGTATGCTCGCTCATCTCTAGTGGGAAGCATTAAACCTCTCTGTATGCTGCATATCAGGGAAAGATCATCTCAGCTGGTGCTAAGACTTCCCGAAAAAAGGATTACCGGTAAGTCTAATCTTACTTTTTTTAATTGCCTTCTACATTGAAATGAGTTTAAAATAAAATGGCTACTTTCGTGTGAGTTCTTTGATGACTTACAAGTTGTGATTTCAGTCTAAAACATTTCCCACATTCTGAACATGAGAATGGCTTCTCTCCTGTGTGAATTCTTACATGTCTGACAAGTTTGCATTTATATTCAAAACATTTCCCACATTATGTACATAAAAATGGCTTCTCTCCTGTGTGAACTTTCTGATGTATGACAAGTTGTTGTTTCCGTCTAAAACATATCCCACATTCTGAACATGAAAATGGCTTCTCTCCTGTGTGAATTCTTACATGACTGACAAGTTCTTGTTTGCTTCTAAAACATTTTTCACATTCTGAACATGGAAATGGCTTCTCTCCTGTGTGACTTCTCTGATGTCTGACAAGTTTTGGCCTCAATCTAAAACATTTCCCACATTCTGAACATGAAAATGGCTTCTCTCCGGTGTGAATTCTTTGATGTCTGACAAGTTTTGGCCTCAATCTAAAACATTTCCCACATTCTGAACATGAAAATGGCTTCTCTCCGGTGTGAATTCTTTGATGTATGACAAGTTCTGGCCTCAATCTAAAACATTTTCCACATTCTGAACATGAAAATGGCTTCTCTCCGGTGTGAATTCTTTGATGTATGACAAGTTCTGAATTATTTCTACAACATTTCCCACATTCTGAACAGGAAAATGGCTTCTCCCCTGTGTAAGTTCTCTGATGTAGGCCAAGTTGTGATTTCAGTCCAAAACATTTCCCACATTCTGAACATGAAAATGGCTTCTCTCCTGTGTGAATTCTTTGATGTATGACAAGGTCTGAATTATTTCTACAACATTTCCCACATTCTGAACAGGAAAATGGCTTCTCCCCTGTGTGAGTTCTCTGATGTAGGCCAAGTTGTGATTTCAGTCCAAAACATTTCCCACATTCTGAACAGGAAAATGGCTTCTCTCCTGTGTGAATTTTCTGATGCACGAGAAGTTCTGATCTCTGTTTAAAATATTTTCCACATTCTGAACATAAAAATGGCTTCTCTCCTGTGTGAGTTCTCTGATGTAAAACAAGCTCTGGTTTCACTCTAAAGCATTTCCCACATTCTGAACATGAAAATGGCTTCTCTCCTGTGTGAATTTTCTGATGTTTGACAAGTTCTGGTTTCTGTCTAAAACATTTTCCACATTCTGAACAGGAAAATGGCTTCTCCCCTGAGTGAATTCTTTGATGTATGACAAGTGCTGAATTATCTCTACAACATTTCCCACATTCTGAACAGGAAAATGGCTTCTCCCCTGTGTGAGTTCTCTGATGTAGGACAAGTTGTGATTTCAATCTAAAACATTTCCCACATTCTGAACAGGAAAATGGCTTCTCTCCTGTGTGAACTTTCTGATGCATGCTAAGTGTTGATTTATCTCGAAAACATTTCCCACATTCTGAACAGGAAAATGGCTTCTCTCCTGTGTGAATTTTCTGATGTCTGAGAAGTGCTGTTTTATGTCCATAACATTTTCCACATTCTGAACATGAAAATGGCTTCTCTCCTGTGTGAATTTTATGATGGCTGACAAGATTCGATTTACTTTTAAAACATTTCCCACATTCTGAACATGAAAATGGTTTCTCTTCTGTGTGAATTTTATGATGGCTGGCAAGTTGTGGTTTACATTTAAAACATTTCCCACATTCTGAACATGAAAATGGCTTCTCTCCTGTGTGAAATCTCTGGTGTATAACAAGATTCGATTTACTTTTAAAACATTTCCCACATTCTGAACATGAAAATGGTTTCTCTTCTGTGTGAATTTTATGATGGCTGGCAAGTTGTGGTTTACATTTAAAACATTTCCCACATTCTGAACATGAAAATGGCTTCTCTCCTGTGTGACTTCTCTGGTGTATAACAAGATTCGATTTACTTTTAAAACATTTCCCACATTCTGAACATGAAAATGGCTTCTCTCCTGTGTGACTTCTCTGGTGTATAACAAAATTCGATTTACTTTTAAAACATTTCCCACATTCTGAACATGAAAATGGCTTCTCTCCTGTGTGACTTCTCTGGTGTATAACAAGATTCGATTTACGTTTAAAACATTTCTCACATTCTGAACATGAAAATAGCTTCTCCCCTGAGTGAATTCTTTGATGTATGACAAGTGCTGAATTATCTCTACAACATTTCCCACATTCTGAACAGGAAAATGGCTTCTCCCCTGTGTGAGTTCTCTGATGTAGGACAAGGTGTGATTTATCTCTAAAACATTTCCCACATTCTGAACAGGAAAATGGCTTCTCTCCTGTGTGAATTTTCTGATGTCTGAGAAGTGTTTTTTTATCTCCATAACATTTCCCACATTCTGAACATGAAAATGGCTTCTCTTTTGTGTGACTTCTCTGGTGTACAACAAGATTCGATTTACTTTTAAAACATTTCCCACATTCTGAACATGAAAATGGCTTCTCTCCTGTGTGACTTCTCTGGTGTATAACAAGATTCGATTTACTTTTAAAACATTTCTCACATTCTGAACATGAAAATAGCTTCTCTCGTGTGTGACTTCTCTGATGTTTGACATATTCCGGTTTGTCTCTAAAACATTTTCCACATTCTGAACATGAAAATGACTTTTCTCCTGTGTGAATTTTCTGATGTCTGAGAAGTGAGGGTTTTTCTCCATAACATTTTCCACATTCTGAACATAGAAATGTCTTCCTCCCCATGTGAGCTCTTTGATGTTCTCCTCGTTTAGGACTTTTCTTCTGAATATCAGTCTGTGATGGACCAGATGATGGCTGTTTGCTGTGAAGGGCTAAGGGGATATCTGGGATAATTGCAGGTTCTTCATATGTATCTTGTGTGATACCACAATCCTCTGCTTTACAATCTACAAATATCAGATGGGGTCCCTCTGACCTCTCGATGCAGTCATCTGCCAAGAATTAAGTTCATTTTACAATTTTTATATGAAATAACCTTAAAATTGTATAGATATTTTTAACATTTTCTATATAAACATTTCATTGCAAACTACAAGTCAGATAGTATTTACTAACTAAGACAATGGTGGAAAAACATCCTAATTTAACAGTAGACCTCACAGTGAGGAGCAGTAAATCATGATGTTTGGCCATAAATTGTTCTTCTGCAGTTTTCCCCCTCTGTGGTTAAGCCTCTATCTTCATAGGTCCATGAATCAGTGAACCTGTCACCACTATTCTACTAAATGCTCAGTGGAGAATCATAATAATTAGTTTGAGTCAATGCTATTAGGTGGTGTCATATCACACACTCCCTGACAACTACATGCCCTTTATCATTCAGGATAGAAGTGAGAAGTAATTTTATTTATTTGAAGTTAATACAAAATAGGATGAAAAGGAAAACTGAATAACTTTTACAATCTGTGTTTCTGGAATTGCTCAAAAACATCTGCATAAACAACAGCTCTAAAAATTTTAGGTGATAATTAGAGATGAGCGAACGTACTCGTTACGAGTACTTACGCACCCGAGTACCGCCATTTTCGAGTACTTCAGTACTCGCGCGCAAAGATTCGGGGGGCGCCGGGGGGCGGGGAGAGGAGTGGCGGTGCGGGGGGTAGCAGCGGGGAACAGGGGGGAGCCCTCTCTCCCTCTCCCCCCCACTCCCCACTGCTACCCCCCGTGCCGCCACGCCGCCCCCCGAATCTTTGCGCGCGAGTACTGAAGTACTCAAAAATGGCGGTACTCGGGTGCGTAAGTACTCATAACGAGTACGTTCGCTCATCTCTAGTGATAATCTGTCCTAAGTAACTAATTGTGTCCATCATCAATCATATTGGGCCTCTGGGTATGTAAAAAGAGCATTCAGAAGACTTTACAGCACCATCCTCCATAAGTCTCAGATTTCTGTCCCTAGTAGATCACCAAGCACAAAGTACATAAAAGGATGATTTTTGCCCTACGGTAAAATCCCTTTCTTGTAGCATTCATTGGGGACACAGGACCATGGATGCAGGCATGACACTAAGAATAAGAAAAAGTTGGCTGTTCCTATGCAGGTCATACCCAGACTACAGGCACTTAGTTAAATATTCTGTATGCCAGCAGTAGAAGCGCATGCTTCAAAGAAACCAATGTCAGAAGACAAAAGTATAGAATAAACCCAAGAATATGCAACAAATGGGAAGGGCATAATAGCATGAGAAGAAAAATGGTAGGATGCGTGGTCCCTCAATAAAGACTACAAGAAAGGATTTTACAGTAAAACAAAAAGCCTCTTTTCTCAATTGCTTCATCAGGGGACACAAGATTATGGAATGCATCCATTAAAAAAGTGAGGTCCCAAAAGACTAAGAAGTGTTTACAGAGAAACTGTATGTGCATCGTCTTGGAGAAATGTTTTGACATAGGACTCAGAGACTAAAGGCTATTATTAAAAAAATGGATAAGGCGGAAAGCTTATTTCATAGAAATGAGGTCTAAGTTCGCATTCAAGCCAGACTGGAAGAAAGAGAAGATCAGAAAAAGAGAAAACCCTATGGGGGAACACGGTCTCTCTCCTCACACCCCTGAAAATAAGGGTGGTAAATCAAGGATAAAGACTGTTTCCTTGCCGTGAGAAAACCTTGTCTGAATGACCGTGTCACGTAGCAAATGAGGACCTGTTTTGACAAACAATGGTTTGGCTTTGGGCTAGATCTAGAGGCAGCACCTGGGAGAACCCCAGTTTTCACATTTTACCCCTTGAACTGGGTATTCACTGTGAGGTCCCCAAGCCAATACCTACAGAAGTAGTCTTAGTTGTGTGGCATCTGATGTTATAGAAGATCTTGGTGTGTGAATACAGATATAACCAGTAGATGAGATCAGGGCAGGCAATATGTACTGAACTGCACTATGGAGATCAGACAAGACGTCAAGACATGCAGAAGAGGTTCAATATGCTGAACAGTCTTGGTTAGGGCAGGCAGCGGTTAGCGTGGTCCAATAAACATATCCAAGATCAGGAATGGAAGAGTCAGGAAATCATAAAATCACACTAATAATTTGCAACAGGCTTCCACATGTGGAGGAACCAAATCACTTAGGCATACTATGTAGGAGGGAAGCATAATGTAGCTAGGGCTGACAGGTGTTTGGTCCAGGGATGGTTTAGCAGAGCCTGCTTTGGCCCTTTAAGAATGCTGCTGTCCTAAGGGTTGAGATAGTGCAGCCTATCTGGATGGAGCCCTGAGCATAGAAGATTGGCAACCTGAGCAATTAAGTTGCTCCCCAACAGGAAATCACCAGGCGTGGATGGGCTTCCTGGGGAGTGGTATAAAAAGAATGTGGAACTCCTGGCCCCACGACGCCTAACATTGTACAACTCTATCATGCGGGAGGGGGCTCTGCCAGATACCATGTGCAAGGCCCTAATAGTCATGATCCCTAAAACTGGAAAGGACCATACGGACTGCGGCTCTTATCGCCCTATTTCACTCCTTAATAGCAACGCTACAATTCTTGCTAAAATATTTTCGACGTGTATAAACTCAGTTCTTGGGGAGATTATACACACTGACCAGTCTGGCTTCATGCCTGGCAAAAGCACACACATGAACCTGAGGCAACTTTTTGACCATCTGTCATATAAGCACACTAACTGTGGAAAGCGCACCTCGGCGTTTGTACACCAGGCAAAGGCTTTCGACTCAGTAGAGTGGAAGTACATGTGGGCAATGATGCAGCGGTTTGGCTTCAAGACAACCTTTATTAAGTGGGTAGGAAACTTATACGATTCCCTGGTGGCCAATATTAAAACCAATATTCCCATTTCTGCCCTGTTTTACCTGGGTAGAAGTACGAGGCAGGGCTGCCCTCTGTTCCCCGCTTTGTTTGTCCCTTGCCATAGAGCCTCTTGCGATCCAGGTCCACCCCACCCAGGATTAGATTAGAGACTCTGTGTCTTCAGTTGAGCCTGGGAGGATTAACCTTACCACATTTCTACTATTATTATTTGGCTGGCCACTTGGTATACGCGGGATGGTGGCTGTCTTCGTCAGACTATAATCCAGTGGTGGACCTGGAGTGTAGAGTGGTGGGCCCCGCCCAGAGCCTGCGGGGACTGCTGCTGCATGGTCCCTTGTCTTCTGTTGTATCTTTGCCCGCCCCCATGTTGGTGACACTTGAGATCTGGCATCATGCCTTGGCTCAGATGTGCAGCCTTGTTAAACCACTGTTGAGCATCTATGCTCATTTACCGCAACATCTCCCCCCGCCCCGCAGAAATGGGTGGCTGATATCCCTGATCTGATGTTGGGGGAGGACGAGGACATACTTAGGGGTTCTAGTCCCCCTTTGGTAGGCGCCAGAGACAGACTCTTCCAGGTCAAATCTTTGCACTGCATATACTATACCCCCTCCAAGCTGTGCACTATCGGTCTGCTCTCTTCGGCGATATGCCCACGATGTCTAATTGCGGATGGGACTATCATGCACGTGTTTTGGGTGTGCAGTCTTGCAAGACTACTGGAGGGACGTTCTGGTATTTATGGAAACACATTTGGGGGCCCCAAGGATCATTCACCCTGGAGTGTGCCTCGTTGGGCTTGTTGGAGACCTACCAGTGGCTGCAGCAACTCACACATTGTATAAGTTGCTGCTTTTTACGTCAAGAAAGTAATTTTGCTAAACTGGAAACACCCAGGGAGGCCAACCAGAAATGCATGGGTCCGTGTGGTCAATTCTGAAATCCCAATGTACAAACAGACATATGGCCAGGGGATGCCCGGAGAAATTTGATAAGATCTGGGTAGTTGGGTGAACTGTCCCACGACAGCAGTGGGAGCTCCTGTCTAGGTGTTAAGAGGGAAATAAATTGAAGGACACCTGCTTAACTTGTCTTTCAAGTTAAAATTCAGTTTTATTTTTCTTTCCCTTTAAGAGTTGCGTCAGGTGGTTGGCGGGAGGGGGTGGTATAGGGGTTCTTGTTCATTTTATCGCTCCCCCCTTTTTTTTTTTCTGTTATATCTAGTTCATTTGGAGTTTTTTTCAGTGATTCTGTTCGTTAGCAATAGCGGGTAAAGATAAAATATAACGTTTTAGCCAAGCATTATGTGTGCAAAAGGAGTGCACGTATATACATGGGTGATGATTACTCTGTCCCGGTATCTATGTAATGTACCACATTGTTGAATTCGGCACCTGCGATGCCAGTTGCCTGTGTTTATATTGGGCACTATCTTTTGGCTACACAAAAATTCCATTAGAAAAAAATAGCAGAGGACCCACGCTGCCACTTTTATGGTCTCACTGATGATTTATGCATGTCACAGCCATGCCATCTTCTGTCTGGATGTGAAATGGATGCTCCATAATGGCTACTTGTCAACAGAAGACAGAAAGATTGTTCCAGAATGTTGATAGACAGACGACTTCTGGAGGTGTCCAGTGACCCCTAACCATAAGATGAAGAAACAATACCCCCCTGCTCAAACGATTAGTATCTGTTGCTAGGATGAGTCAGCAGGCTGGGAGGAAGGAGCATCCCTGGAGAATCCAGAGGAGAGTAGAGCCACCACAACAGAGATCACCACACCTGAGCAGGGAGGTGATTGTGGAAGTCAAAAGACAAGAGAGACCAGTCCTAACTGTATTGAATGACCTCTACTAGGGTCTGGCAGGGAATTGGGCAAAGGGAACCACTTCTATTGTGCCCACTAGATTGGCCAGGATCCTCATACAGAAGCAGAGCAGATGACAAGGATCCAGCCTCCAGGAATGAACTCTGGACTGAAGAGCATGTCTCTTGTCCACTGAGAGAAGGACATAAACTGATGACATGTAGAAAAGCCTCACCAAAACAGATTGCACTAGGAAGGAACGAGGCAGGACTTTCATTTGCTGACAATCAAAATGAGTGTCTCCATGGTGATCCATAGACTCTACAGATTCCTCAAGGGTTCTTTCATGAAGATGTCATAAAGCTTTGAGATGACCACAACTCCTTTGAACCGCAGAATCACCATGTTGGCCATGCTGGCTTTTTGGTGAGGACATATTACTAATATATTTATATAATGTGGGAGTGCAGTATCAAAATGGTCTGCAAAGGGTGTTAGACCGAGCCATTCTGCTACCTGCAAAATCCAACCAGACAGATGACTTTTGGCAGACAGTCTTATATAAGCCATCATGAACGATCATATATATGTGAAAGCCCTCACTGACTGGCCACTAATTCTCTAACTTCCCGGTGTCGTACAAACATGAAACTTGGCACAAAAGTTTAGGTCCTAAATAGGAAAAGTAAAGGGGTCATAAATTGGTTATTCACTGCTAAGTGCAAAAGTATTGACAGCCCTATGTAATATACCTAATTTAATTCTCTAACTTCCTGGTGTCATACAAACAAGTAAAGCAAAAGGGTCACAACTCAATTACTCAATGGCAATTGCAAAAGTAAGTACACCCTTATGTAATGTAACATCCTGGTGTCGTACAAGCGTCAATTTTACCCGAGCATTGTTTAGGTCTTAAGTGAGGAGAATGGGAGGGGTGGCACATTCTGCAAAGGGACATTGGTACATGCAGCCTGAAAAGAATTTAACGCTCCTCTATGTGAATACCTATTTTATTCTTCGGTTCCTTTTGAAGTAATCACATCTTGATAAACTTTTTTGTGCAAACTACATGTAAACACCTGGATGAAATTAACTTGGGCGAAGCCGGGTATTTCAACAAGTTTGTATATAATTTTTAACATGATGGTCAGCCAAAATGGTCAAATTACTACAGACCAGTAGTCATACTGCCCTGATGACTGGGGGTCTACAGTCTAATATATCTACTTCCACTTAAAGGCTTACAGGATGAACCAGCTGGGAGGACGGGGTCCGGACTGCAGCATCTGTCATCCCCAATAATCCCACAGACCACAGAATAACATATCTGCAGCCGCTCACTGAGGAGAATCCGTGACTCCTCTCTGCTGTATTTAGTGGTTACTACTCACCTGGGCAGTTACCTGTAGGAATCTCCTCTTTAAACTCCTGTTTGCCTGTCACAATTGTTACTTTATCATCATTATCGGTCAGATATTCATCCTCATACAAAAGCTGTGAGAAAAATGTAAAAGTCAGCAGACGGTTGGAGAAGTCGTGTGAAAGGTTTTACATGATAAGAAAAGATCATTAACCCCTTCCCGCTCCTGGACGTACCTGGTACGTCATGGCAGCCTGGTACTTCCCGCAACATGACGTACCTGGTACGTCCTGGAGATAGCACGGGATCACATAAGATCCCGCGCTATCCCGCAGCGGGAGCCGGCTGTCAGTCACAGCCGGCGTCCCGCTCCAACAGCGGGGGGACATCGGAGATGCGCCCGCCGCTGTTAACCCCTTCCCTGCCGCGATCTAAGTAGATCGCGGCAGGGAAAGAGTTCACAGAGGGATCGTGATCCCTGTGTGTCTCCGGCCGGAACTCGCGATGTTATCGCGAGAGCCCGGCCTGTCACCATGGCAACAGGACGCCAGACACTGGCGTCCTGTATTGCCTGTGCCTATAATCCCTGTACAAGCGATAAGGCATGGCAGAGCAGTAGCTTTGCCATGCCTTATGACAGCGATCATAGGCACAGTGATGTAAGTCCCTCAGAGGGACTCAAATAGTATTAAAAAAAGAAAAGTGTAAAAAAAAGAAAAATGTAAAAAAAAAAATGTAAAAAACCCCTTTTTTATGCTTTTTCTAATATTAGCATAAAAAAAGGGAAAAAAAACTAAAACCCCACATATTGGATATTGACGCGTCCGTAACGACGTGTACAAAAAGTTGAACACGCTTTTTATTTTGTACGACAAAAAGCGTAAAAAAACCCGCTAAAAAACAGAGGCAAAATGCTAATTTTTAGCATTTTGCCTCACAAAAAATGCAATAAAAGTGATCAAAAAAGCCGTACATTTCCCAAAATGGTACCAATAAAAACTACAGCTCGTCTCGCAAAAAATAAGCCCTTAAAGAGCTCCGTACATAGAAAAATAAAAAAGTTACATGACTTTGAATGCAGCTATAGAGAAAAAAAAAAGATTTCCAAAAAAAGGGGGTTTTATTGCAAAAAAGTGTAAAAACCTAAAAAAAATATAACAATTTTGGTATCGTTGTTACCATACCGACCCGCAGAAAAAATTGAGTTTGTCATTTATGCTGCATGATTAACGCTGTAAAAAAAATAAAAATCTATGGCAGAATTGATGCGTTTTCTCTCCCTGTTATCATTAAAAAAAAAAATAAAAAATTTTACGATATTGTCTATATACCCAAAAGTGGCACCGATAAAAACTACAGATCGCCACGCAAAAAACAAGCCCTTATACGGCCGCGTCCACGGAAAAATAAAAAAGTTATGGCTTTTGAAAAATGGAGATGGAAAAATACCAAAAAATCGCTTGGTCCTCAACGCCAAAATAGGCCGTGTCATTAAGGGGTTAATCATCAAGATGACCTAAATGACCTGACAGGAGTAGTTATCTGAGCCACATATCTGCAGGTCTAGAAGCCGGATATATATATATATATATATATATATATTACACGGCGGCTCAATGACCCCTCAGGAATCTGTCTACCATCCTCAAAAATAAAATATACAGTCACTGTTAAAAACCATTCCTGCCCTAAAAGGAGTTGTCGGGATAGAATGAAACTTTCTCTGTGTGATTGTAATGTAATAAGTAAGGTACGTGATTACAATATCAGAGCAAAAGAACAATTTACTGCAGAAAATGTGACCCTTGAAGGGAGGCTTATAGTACCCTGTTGTACCGCCTGTAGCTTGAATTTAAGATGTGATACGGGCAGCATGGAGGCTCTAGTACCCCATTTGGCTGCCTCTAGCTTTGACACAAGATGTGATACGGGTGGGCATGGAGGCTCTAATACCCCATTTGGCTGCCTCTAGCTTTGACACAAGATGTGATACGGGTGGGCATGGAGGCATACAGGTTCTGTGTTGTATCAACCAGCATATCACAGTGCATTAGCTCTGAGTCTGTAGATCGTACAAACTCATAGGCTGTCGAAGTTGGCAATCCAGATGGTCCTATACATCTTCTATTGGCAATAAATCAGGTGACCGGGCAGGCCGCAGGAGTGTGGCAATTACAGTTGAGCTAACATGCTTGTCCGAGCTTGATGCTCCTTCGAGTATTAGAGAGAGAGAGAGAGAGAGAGAGAGAGAGAGAAGAGAGGGGGGGCAGAGAGGGGGGTCAGAGAGGGGGAGGCAGAGGGGGGGCAGAGGGGGAGAGAGAGGGGGGGGGGGCAGAGAGTCTCCCATTGACTTCAATGGGGTTTGTTACTCAAATAGAGCTCTTGAATTTTACAAAAAGCTTGACTCGTATAACGAGGACCTGAGCATTTTGGTACTCGCTCATCTCTAGTGGGAATGTTGTGAGGGCATTCCTGTCGCATCCTTACTGTGTAAAGCCTAGCATTGTCTATTGGAATATGCCTCTTGGAGGCTCTACCATAAGAGGCAACACACGTGGCTATAGGATGGTCTGACAAATATCGCTGAGCAGTCATTATCTCTCGTACCACTACTGGGGGTGACCGACTACCATATGCAATGTCCCCCAGGCCATCAGACAAGCAATAGGGGTAGTGTGCTGCTCCTCAGCAAAGGCCCTCATCCCTAGGTCTTTAGACATGAACACAGCTGTCATCAGTACTGAAGCAAAACCTGGATTTGCCGCTGAAAACAACCTGATTCCACTCCATAGCAATCTAGTTTCGTCATTCACAACACTAACACAAAAATGAGGTGCTGGTCGGTGGAGGTCAAAGGAGATATACCTAATGGGCACCTTGATACCAAATGTTCTTCAGCCGAGTGCCTAGAAATGGTTCTGATAGACACGGGCCAACTGTCTCTAGATGGCAGACAACAAAACAGTAGAAGCTACTTGTTTTTGCTGAATGATCATAAGATTCTCACTTATTTCTGGTCTGTTGAGGGGGTCCTGAGACCGGTCGCCTGTTGGCATCCTTACACATTCCTTGGTACCCGCACGTCCTAACATTCTGGGCAGAGCAGCCCAGGTGGCAGGAAATTTGTTGATATGACCATCCAGCTTATGGCATTCCAATAATGCACCACAATTCTGTTAACTGGGTGAAATCTCTTTGATTCCATCGTAGAGGCATCTAGGGGTCAACAAGTTCTACACAAGGGGAAAAAGAGGTCACTACACACAAGGAGTCTCTGGGAGACACTTATAAGGCAACGGTGGAACCACTGTTGGGGGCCTCAAGTGGCAAGACTAATCATCTAATCCTGCCACAACTCTGATCATTTGTATATCTGCCTGAGATTTACCTGCATGCTGAGTTTTGCAGCAAAATAACAACTTCTAGAGGCGGGATTATTTTATTGTTCTTATACAAAGAGTGTTATAAAGACTGAAGACAAAAGCTTCACAGATCAGAGGGACATCTCCATCTACCTGGTGGTCTTGTGGAAGAAGAGGACGGGGACATCTCTCTGGTGGGCTTCTCTTACTGGATGGAACTGGAGGAAACACAGACAGAGACTGAAGTCATTCTTTACATACAGATAATAAAGTCCCCGTGTATTTAGTCCTCTCTGTTACCTGGTGATGGGAGCGGCTGGCGGGTCTCCATCATGGCGTCCTTGTACAGATCTTTGCGTTCTTCTAAATACTCCCACTCCTCCATGGAGAAATAGACAGCAACATCCTGACACCTTATAGGAACCTGACAACACAATATACAGTCATTACCCAGAAGCCTCCAGTGCTGTTATTGTATAATGTCCCAGCATTCCCTGCAGCATCACCTCTCCAGTCAGCAGCTCAATCATCTTGTTGGTGAGTTCAAGAATCTTCTGTACATTGATGTCCTCATGTATCAGGGGGTGAGGTGGGGGCCCTGTGATTAGGCTCAGGGGTCTCCCCCATCCATCACATACAGGGGCCCGGCAGCCATTACTAGAGGTCTTCTTCACTACTGTGTAATCCTGTATATGGGGAGACAGTAATAAATATTACTGTAGACATTTCCAGAGTCCATCACCTCTCCAGTGACATCATCTGTTATTACCATAGATAAGAATTATATAAAGTGACATCATCAGAATCTCTCACCTCTCCAGTAAACTGGACGAGTATTTCTAGGGTGAGATTTATTATTCTCTCCGCCATCTTGTTTGTGTCTTCATTCATCCTTGATCCTATGGTATATACACCTGAATAGAAATATGAACCAATACTAAAACCAGAAGAATCCAACATAACAATATACAATTATAGGAGGTACAGAGGAGAAACAGGAAAATATTAAAGTGCAGATTTTCTCTTCTCTTTATTTGTATGGATTGGAACATGAGATGAAAATCTGGTCAGGGTAGTTCCTCTATGTTTTGGCTTCATGTCCACTAGGTAATTGGCTTTAGCAAATCCGTGCAGGTGTCTCGCACGCATGATCCGCGCCCATAGGGATACATTGGACACCCGCAGGTAAGTAAATACCTGCGGATTTCCTTTTTCCCTGCCGCGCGTATCGCACGTGTGGGAAATCACCCGCAGCATGCTGCATTTCCTGCGGGTTTCCTGCACGGACGGCCCCCCCAGGCTTCCATTGAAGCCTATGGAAGCCGTCCGTATCCGCGGTGCACCCGTAGCTGAATTTCTGCTCTGCTGCGGGAGAGCAGGAGTTGAAAAAAAAAAAAAAGAGTGCACAGTGCATGCGCACGGCACACTGCCAGCATGCTGAGCACATACGCCAGCCCGAAGAAAGAAGATTCAGACGCAACGGAGGGGAGATCTGCAGCGTCCGGACAGGTGAGTAAATCTTATTTTCAGGCCTCATGTCCGCGGGAAAGGGAGAATCCACGTGGGCCCGAATTTCCTAGAGGACATGAGGCCTTTAGGATGTCAGACCTACCCGCGATCACTACATCCAATCACTGGCCACAATGTCATTATGTATAACATGTGACCAGTGTACACAATCATTACAATGCATGACATACACACTGGAATTACAGCTGCCATCACTAATATATATATATATGAGTGAGACACTGAAGGGGTTAATTATGTTTTGTCTGGGTTCATATATTATGCCCATTAGGAGTAAAGGGAGTTTGTGTCTCACTACATGGGACTCGGGAAAACCAGGAAATGTAGTGTGATCTCCAGCAAAGGTCGTTGTTGGAGATGTTTTTGATAAAACATGTTTGGGGCCTGTTTTTTTTGGAATGGATGGCAGGCTCGGTAGTGGGGCTGTTCATTCCACTCCCTCCACTCCAGGTCTTATTATGGGGAGGCAAGCTCCTCAGGTGCAGAGGCTGGGCAATTAAGTCCGCAAGGCTGCAGACAGAGGGAGTCCGGGTGCAGCTAAGTATGCTGGAAGCTGCTGGTCTCAAGAGACGCTGTGTTCCTGACCAAGATCAAAAGAAACTGGACTTAGTGCAAAATGCTTTGCGTTCATGCGGCTGCAGCTAGCCGTAACGTATAGTCAGGGAACGACTCTGTTTAGTTAGTGCTGGAGAAGCAGGATTTTGTTTGTGCCTAAAGCGAACGCTGTGTTTTGTTTATTTTGTGAACTTTTTTAATAAACGCAGGCCAAGCCTGTATTGGATACTGTATACCTGTGTCTTGGTCTCTGACTGCCGTTCACACTGCAGTCCCGCTCTCTACCTGAGCTGACTCTCCTAATATATAGGTTACTTGCCCAGGATCTCTTGCCTGCTTTCCCCTGCCCAGGGGTGGCAGCACCACAATGATGTCCAGAAAACACAGGGTAAAGTCCAAATACTGGTTCCTCCAGCGTTTATTTCAGCATAGCAGCGTATTCAGTATATATACAGTCCAGCATGTCATATGCAACTTCACACTGTTGTCTGTCACAGTCCACACAGCAATGCACACCGCTTCCTCCAGCGGGCCTTCCATGAAGGTGATTCGCCCCGACAGGCAATGAGCAAGGGGCGAACTACCCCTTGTCCGCTCTGTGCTTCCAGGTCCCTCACAGATCAGCACCAGGTCTACATAGACCTTAGGCCCCCACAGGCCTCAATGGACCTAAGCTTCACAGGCTATTGCCCGTGAGTGTCAGCTGTAATAAACAGCTGACGCCCGCTATGTATGCTGAGAGGTCGCCCGTGACCTCTCTTCATACATACCCTGACGCTCCAGGAGGTAAATGCACATCCTGGAGCGGGAAGGAGTTAGGGACCAGGCGCGGTAAATATACGGTGCCTGGTCCTGGGCTTACGGTAGCGCTTTAAACCTCCTGTCTCTGCAATCAATCAGATGCAGGACAGGCTGTCAGCTGTTAGTGACAGCTGATAACCCAGAGTGGAATGCAGGAGGGGTTTTTAACCCTTTCTGCCTTTTCCTTCTCCGAGTACACAGCGCTCAATAAGCACTATGCACTCAAAAGTGAAAGTAAAAGTGTAACTTTCACTATGGGAGCCGGGGAGTCATGTGACCACCGGCGTTCCCTGCTACAGCAGAGCTAGAGGGTCATACTAGACCCTGCCCAGCTCTGCCATCCTAAGGGGCATCCTATGCCTATGGATGCCCCAGCTACAGTGGGAAAGTGTCAAATAAAAAAAAAAAAAAAAGTGAATGTCCCCTAGAGGTCTTATATGACGTCATGGGGGGCATAGATAGTAAAAAACATGATTACATACACAAGTGAATAAAAATTACAGAATACAACAATATATACATACGAAAGAGAATAACCCAAAGCCGTCGCCAACCAAAACCGACGCTGTATGCGGCCTGTAATCCAAAACCATACGTATTATATATCAAAACCAGTTCCCGCCCCCCGGATCTTTTCACTCGAGTACTGAAGTACTCGAAAATGGCGGTACTCGATCGAGTAATTACTCGAAACGAGTACGTTCGCTCATCTCTAGTAAAATCCCTAAAAAGTGTCTGGTCCTTAAGGTAGTAAATAGCCCGGTCCTTAACCCCTTAATGACACAGCCCTTCTCTTTTCCATTTTGCTTTTTCTGCAGGGGGTAGAGGCTGGAAGAGTCGGGAGCAGTGATCTGAGCTCCCGCCCCCTCTCTGCCTCTTCTCCGCCCCTCTGCACTATTTGCAATGAGAGGGGCGGGATGGGGCGGGGACTAAGTGCCGTGATTTAGCTCCACCCCCACCCCTACTCATTGAAAATAGTGCAGGGGGCAGAGAGGAGGCAGAGAGGCGGCGGGAGCTCAGAGCACTGCTCCCAGCTCTTCCAGCCTCTACCCCCTGCAGAGAGAGATGCCGTATATCGGCCGGCTGCCGGTATATGATCGTCTGAATGCGCCCTTACAAAAATCTTAACTCCCGAAGTCGCTGTATGAGGGCTTGTTTTTTGTGAGACAAGTTATATTTTTCAATGGTGTTATTTAATGTACCATATAAGGTACTGAAAAGTGGAGTAAAATGAAAATAAAAACAACATTCCGCCATTTTTCAGTGCGTCTTGTTTCTACGGTGCAGAAACTGCAACAAAAGTGACATGATACCTTTATTCTATGGGGCTGTTGGATTACTACGATACCAAAAACTTGTGTCGTTTTTTTTTATTCTACTACTCCTTTTTTTCAGACATTTAATTTTTTAAAGTTATTTTTTGCCGCCATCTTCTGCGCGAAATAGGTTTTTTATTTTTACGTCGACGTAGTTGAGCAAGGCCTCATTTTTAGCAGGATGTCCTGTAGTTTCCGTTAGCACCAATTCAGAATACATACGGCTTTTTGATCGCTTTTTATTGCATTTTTTTCTGGGAGACAGGGTGACATTTCTTGTTTTTTTTCCCCCACACAACGTTTACCTGTGGCGTAAATAATGCGCTACAAGTCAGCAAAAATAATTTTGGTAGCTGAAGGTAAAAAAAATAGGACAGGTTAACCACCACAAGGGTAAAATCTCTAAAAAGTGTCTGGTCCTTAAGGGGTTAAGAAACCGGGCAGGAACGTGCAGGAACCCCACAGGCAGCAGCCAGGGAGTGAACAGAGGAAAGGGCTACAGAGCGTGAATGGCAGCAATGCCTGACTGTAGCCCCAGCAGCAGGTGAGCAGCGGCGGCGGGCAGTGATATGACGTTTCAGTCCCCCCAACACTACCGGTGACATCAGAGGGAGGCCGGCTGATTGGATGCAGGAAATGTCCGCATGTTTATACAATACAATACTTTGGTCATATCTCCCCAGAAGGGATTCCTAGAGGGAAGCAATGACATACATCAAACATGGCAGAGGAGAGATTATTCATTCAGATGATATCCGTTTTGGCCGACTCAAAGGCCGTACAAACATGGAAGTGGATGCGGTGGACTCGGTATTTTCTCATGATTCCGGAGATATGATTCTCCCCAATCTACACCACTAACATGACCCACAATCTTAGGGTGCTTTTACATGGGACGACCTGTCGGGGGCAGATGCCGGACTAGTCATCCCAATGATGATCGTTCCTGGGTTTTTACACAAGAATGATCCGCACTAGTGAATGGAGGCGGAGCGGGTCGGGGATCATTCGCCTCTACTCACGGTAAACAGGCAGTCGTTCATAGATGAATGACTGCCTGTTCACCCGGGCCGATTGTGTTTTTATGCACACATGAACTGAAGAATGGATGATAAGAGAACGAATCACTGTTTTGTTGTTCAGTCGGGGTGTGCACTTATGGCCCTTTTACACGGGCTGACAATCGTTTAAATGACTTGAGCAGCGCTGACGTCACCAGTAAAGTCATCAGCGCTTGATCAGATCATTTACATAGGAAGACTTCAGCGCTGGATAACGGGATTCTTGTCCGCTTCTCGTTCAGTGCTTCACCTCCTATGTGATGCGCTGAGCGGGGGTGTTTACACGGCGTGAGAAGCTAGCGAACTAACGATATTTTTTAAGCGGACTGAAGAGTCAGCGTAACGTTAAACAAATAGTGAGCTAATTTTGTGCATTTGTACTGAATGATCAAAGCTCAAATTCATTCGTTTAAATAGGCCATTCCACTGTGGTATGAATCGCGGGAATCTGAATGATTCGTCAGCCCAAGTAAAATGCCCTAAGTTATTAATCCTCCATTAGTCTAAAGGCCCTTTTACACGACATGAGTGTCAGGCAAACAATGCCCCACACTCGACCCTGTGTATACTCGCTCCTGTGCAGTTACACAGGAGCGAGTAATGCTGGATCACTGACAGCGCAGCCAGCAGGGAGGCAGGCGACTGGAGGACAGTTCTCTCCCTGCTCTCCCTCGCCCCTCTCCATTCACTGTAAGCAGCGGTCAGTCAGTACTGAACAGCCGTAGTTTACAATGAATGATCTGTCGTTTGGTTTTCAACTATGCTGAAACACGAATGACTCAGTGGCTTTGCCCAGGCATTCAGTCCATGCAAGCTTTTACAAGGGACTACTACTCAAAACTCTGTAGGAGCGTGGGGTTGTGAACAACTAAAAACAATGTATGTCCCTTGTAAAAGGGCCTCTCCTGGGGTAATCAGGAGGCACGGAGTCGGGGTAGTGACAGAGAAAGTACTCAAATGTTAATGGATCACCTGCTCAAAGTCACATTCTAGAGTAGAGCGAGAAACCAATGAATATTACCGAACCCGGGAGAGAATGTGTGACTGCAGTAATATCATACTTCCATAACAGGCAGGATAAGTGACTACAAGACTATCAGCTTCCAAACACCAGAAATTAATATACAGTCTACTAGTAATTATTAATACATTATAGTACCCGTTTTTCTGGTAGAATAATGTACCACACAGCTCTGCTACATGCATATTACACGCACACACAGCTCTATCACATGCATGTCACACACACACAGCTCTATTACTCTGCTGCGTTGCTTTTGCATAAAAGCTGTAAGTTTTTTTTTGAAATTCAGATGGTGGCTGAGGTGACATCGTGGCTTGTTGCTGTATCATGTAAGCTGCATTAGCTTTATGGCAGCATTGGACCCTCTGTGGGGGCATGTTGGCACGAAAGCAATGGTTTGTTTCAACACTGGACAACGGTTGACGATAAGATGAAGGCTGGACTGGTGTTGGCGGCATTAGCACTTGAAACGACATAATATCACGTTCAGGAGTTGTGAAGAGAGCGGTGAAGGACTATGCTTCAATGTTATTGGTCAGTATGGACCGCCAGCTATGCATGTGGACATTTCTGAGGTGCCATTTACTGGAGTCTCCATACGGGTGTGCAGCTGTCACACAACCAACTACAAAAATGCCAGATAGAATATACTGTATCCATAGCAACTGAGGTAGCGGGTATCATGTGATCAGGGGGCGGTGCTAAGAGCCAGCAATAACTTTCATCACAGGTGCTGTCAGGCTCTGCATGTAACTCACACATCACACACGGAATGACGGACAACTAGTCGTGAGTAGTTTGATAGATATTAACAATTACCCGACATGAACAGCCGTTTGGGTGGTTTTTGCTCTTGGTATGGTGTTTCTAGCTGCAGCAGAGCCGACCATTGTCAGTGTCAGATATCTACTGCCACTAACAGGCTTACAGGATAACCCAGCTGGGAGGACGGGGCCCGGACTGCAGGATCTGTCATCCCCAATAATCCCACAGACCACAGAATAACCCATCTGCAGCCGCTGACTGAGGAGAATCTGTGACTCCTCTCTGCTGTATTTAGTGGTTACTACTCACCTGGGCGGTTACCTGTAGGAATCTCCTCTTTACACCGCTGATCGCCCCTCACATTTGTATCTGTAGCATTAATATTGGTCAGATTTTCATTCTGATACAAAAGCTGTGAGACAAATATTGTAAAAGTCAACAGACGGTTGGAGAAGTCGTGTGGAAGGTTTTACATGACCAGAAAGGATCATTAATCATCATGATGACCAAATATGACCTAACAGGAGTAGTTATCTGAGCCACATAGCTGCAGGTCTAAAAGCCGGATATGGATGTTAGATGGCGGGTTTATGACCACTCAGGAACCTCATACACATCTTTATCCGGCATGGCTAGACACGTTGCATGCTGTCTCAGTGGAGGAGATCAGCGTCTACCAGACACATCTGCTGTTTGTCTCGAGGGGGAAAATAAAGGAGCAGATAAATATAAATCCAACCTCTTGGCTTCTTATTCCCACCAGCAGTCTCCACCGCCAGAGAACTGGGAGAAGATCCAGACAACATGTAATGTCTCCGGTCAGCGGTAATCCTGCCATCTCCACCGGCCTCATCACACAAGTAGAAGACATCTAATAAGACTGAAGACAAGAGCTTCACAGCCTTCTACAGATCAGAGGGACATGTCCAGCTACCTGATGGTCCTGTGGAAGAAGAGGACGGGGACATCTCTCTGGTGGGCTTCTCTTACTGGATGGAACTGGAGGAAACAGACAAACACTGAAGTCAGTCTTTACATACAGATAATAAAGTCCCCGTGTATGTAGTCCCGTCTATTACCTGGTGAAGGGAGCGGCTGGCAGGTCTCCATCATGGCGTCCTTGTACAGATCCTTGTGTCCTTCTAAATAATCCCACTCCTCTATGGAGAAATAGACAGCGACATCCTGACACCTTATAGGAACCTGACAACACAATATACAGTCATTACCCAGAAGCCTCCAGTGCTGTTACTGTATAATGTCCCAGCATTCCCTGCAGCGTCACCTCTCCAGTCAGCAGCTCAATCATCATGCTGGTGAGTTCTAGAATCTTCTGTACATTGATGTCCTCATGTATCAGGGGGTGAGGTGGGGGCCCTGTGATTGGGCTCAGGGGTCTTCCCCATCCATCACACACAGGGGTCCGACAGCCATCACTAGAGGTCTTCTTCACTACGATCGGTATGTAGTCCTGTACATGCGGAGACAGTAATAAATATTACTGCAGACATTTCCAGAGTCCATCCCCTCTCCGGTGACATCATCTGCTTTTACCATGCATAAGAATGATGTAATGTGACATCATCAGAATCTCTCCCCTCTCCAGTGACATCATGTGTTATTACCATAGATGAAAATGATATATGACATCATCAGAATCTCTCACCTCTCCAGTAAGCAAGAAGATTATCTCCCGACTGAGTTTTATTACACTCTCCACTATCTTGTTTGCATCTTCCTTCATCCTTGATGGGTCAATCAGGAAAATTCTGTTGTATAGAAGATATCAAAAGATGTTCATATATTGAAAAAACCTGAAGATGAAAAAGAGCCAATGTGAGAAATATAAAACAGATCGAAACCCCAAGACAACTGAGACATTAGCCACCCTGCGCCATAATAGTATGTACCACATTACCATGCACCATAATAGTATATACCGCTCCACCATGCACCATAATAGAATGTACAACTCCACCCAGCCCCGTAATAGAATGTCCCGCTCCACCCTGCCCCGTAATAGTATGTACCGCTCCATCCTGATCCATAATAGTATGTAGCGCTCCATCCTGCCCCATAATAGTATGTACGGCTCCACCCTGCCCCATAATAGTATGTACGGCTCCAACCTGCCCCATAATAGTATGTACGGCTCCACCCTGCCCCATAATAGTATGTACGGCTCCACCCTGGCCCATAATAGTATGTACCGCTCCACCCTGCCCCATAATAGTATGTACCGCTCCATCCTGCCCCATAATAGTATATACCACTGCCCCCTGCCCCATAATAGCATGTACCACTGCCCCCTGCACCATAATAGTATGTACCACTGCCCCCTGCACCATAATAGTATGTACAACTGCCCCCTGCACCATAACAGTATGTACCACTGCCCCCTGCACCATAATAGTATGTACCACTCCCCCCTGCCCCATAATAGCATGTACCCCTCCACCCTGCCACATAATAGCATGTACCGCTCCACCCTGCCCCATAATAGTATGTACCGCTCCATCCTGCCCCATAATAGTATGTACCGCATTACCATGCGCCATAATAGTATATACCGCTCGACCATGCACCATAATAGAATGTACAACTCCACCCTGCCCCGTAATAGTATGTCCAGCTCCACCCTGCCCCGTAATAGCATGTACCGCTCCATCCTGCCCCATAATAGTATGTACTGCTCCACCCTGCCCCATAATAGTATGTATCGCTCCACCCTGCCCCATAATAGTATGTACGGCTCCACCCTGCCCCATAATAGTATGTACGGCTCCATCCTGCCCCATAATAGTATATACCTCTGCCCCCTGCCCCATAATAGTATGTACCACTGCCGCCTGCACCATAATAGTATGTACCACTGCCCCCTGCATCATAACAGTATGTACCACTGCCCCCTGCACCATAACAGTATGTACCACTCCCCCCTGCCCCATAATAGCATGTACCCCTCCACCCTGCCACATAATAGCATGTACCGCTCCACCCTGCCCCATAATAGTATGCGCCGCTCCATCCTGCCCCATAATAGTATGTACCGCATTACCATGCGCCATAATAGTATATACCGCTCGACCATGCACCATAATAGAATGTACAACTCCACCCTGCCCCGTAATAGTATGTTCAGCTCCACCCTGCCCCGTAATAGCATGTACCGCTCCATCCTGCCCCATAATAGTATGTACTGCTCAACCCTGCCCCATAATAGTATGTATCGCTCCACCCTGCCCCATAATAGTATGTACGGCTCCATCCTGCCCCATAATAGTATGTACCTCTCCATCCTGCCCCATAATAGTATGTACCTCTCCACCCTGCCCCATTATAGTATGTACGGCTCCATCCTGCCCCATAATAGTATATACCTCTGCCCCCTGCCCCATATTAGTATGTACCACTGCCCCCTGCACCATAATAGTATGTACCACTGCCCCCTGCATCATAACAGTATGTACCACTGCCCCCTGCACCATAACAGTATGTACCACTCCCCCCTGCCCCATAATAGCATGCACCCCTCCACCCTGCCCCATAATAGCATGTACCGCTCCACCCTGCCCCATAATAGCATGTACCCCTCCACCCTGCCCCATAATATATACCGCTCCACCCTGCCCCATAATAGTATGTACCACTCCATCCTGCCCCATAATAGTATGTACAGCTTCAACCTGCGCCATAATAGTATGTACCGCTCCATCCTGCCCCGTAATAGAATGTACGGCTCCACCCTGCCCCATAATAGTATGTACCACTCCATCCTTCTTCATAACAGTATGTACCACTCCCCCTGCACCATAATAGTATGTACCACTCCCCCCTGCCCCACAATAGCATGTACCCCTCCACCCTGCCCCATAAAATGTACCACTCCCCCCTGCACCATAATAGTATGTACCCCTCCACCCTGCACCATAATAGTATGTACCGCTCCACCCTGCACCATAATAGTATGTACCGCTTCACCCTTCCCCATAATAGTATGTACCACTCCATCCTTCCCCATAATAGTATGTACCACTCCCCCCTGCACCATAATAGTATGTACCACTGCCCCCTGCCCCATAATAGCATGTACCCCTCCACCCTGCCCCATAATATGTACCGCTCCACCCCTGCCCCATAATATGTACCGCTCCACCCTGCCCCATAATATGTACCGCTCCACCCTGCCCCATAATATGTACCCCTCCACCCTGCCCCATAATATGTACCCCTCCACCCTGCCCCATAATATGTACCCCTCCACCCTGCCCCATAATATGTACCCCTCCACCCTTCCCCATAATAGTATGTACGACTTCACCCTGCGCCATAATAGTATGTACCGCTTCACCCTGCGCCATAATAGTATGTACCACTCCAACCTGCACCATAATAGTATGTACCACTCCCCCCTGCACCATAATAGTATGTACCACTCCCCCCTGCACCATAATAGTATGTACCCCTCCACCCTGCACCATAATAGTATGTCCCCCTCCAACCTACGCCATAATAGTATGTACCGCTTCACCCTACCCCATAATAGTATGTACCGGTCCACCCTGCCCCATAATAGTATGTACCGCTTCACCCTGCCCCATAATAGTATGTACCGGTCCATCCTGCCCCATAATAGTATGTACCGGTCCATCCTGATCCATAATAGTATGTACCGCTCCACCCTGCCCCATAATAGTATGTACCGCTCCACCCTGCCCCATAATAGTATGTACGGCTCCACCCAGCCCCATAATAGTATGTACGGCTCCACCCTGCCCCATAATAGTATGTACGGCTCCACCCTGCCCCATAATAGTATATACCCCTCCACCTTGCCCCATAATAGTATGTACCACTCCACCCTGCCCCATAATAGTATGTACCACCCCTCCCTGTACCATAATAGTATGTACCGCTCCACCCTGCCCCATAATAGTATGTACGGCTCCACCCTGCCCCATAATAGTATGTACGGCTCCACCCTGCCCCATAATAGTATGTACGGCTCCACCCTGCCCCATAATAGTATGTACCGCTCCATCCTGCCCCATAATAGTATATACCACTGCCCCCTGCACCATAATAGCATGTACCCCTCCACCCTGCCCCAAAATAGCATGTACCCCTCCACCCTGCCCCATAATATGTACGGCTCCACCCTGCCCCATAATATGCACCGCTCCACCCTGCCCCATAATATGTACCGCTCCACCCCTGCCCCATAATATGTACCCCTCCACCCTGCCCCATAATATGTACCGCTTCACCCTGCCCAATAATATGTACCCCTCCACCCTGCCCCATAATATGTACCCCTCCACCCTGCCCCATAATATGTACCCCTCCACCCTGCCCATAATAGTATGTACCACTTCACCCTGCCCCATTATAGTATGTACCACTCCATCCTTCCCCATAACAGTATGTACCACTCCCCCTGCACCATAATAGTATGTACCACTCCCCCCTGCCCCACAATAGCATGTACCCCTCCACCCTGCCCCATAATAGCATGTACCCCTCCACCCTGCCCCATAATAGTATGTACCGCTTCAAACTGCGCCATAATAGTATGTACCGCTCCATCCTGCCCCGTAATAGTATGTACAGCTCCACCCTGCCCCATAATAGTATGTACCACTCCACCCTGCACCATAATAGTATGTACCACTCCCCCCTGCACCATAATAGCATGTACCCCTCCACCCTGCCCCATAATAGCATGTACCCCTCCACCCTGCCCCATAATATGTACCGCTCCACCCTGCCCCATAATATGTACCGCACCACCCTGCCCCATAATATGTACCCCTCCACCCTGCCCCATAATATGTACCCCTCCACCCTGCCCCATAATATGTACCCCTCCACCCTGCCCCATAATAGTATGTACCACTTCACCCTGCGCCATAATAGTATGTACCGCTTCACCCTGCGCCATAATAGTATGTACCACTCCAACCTGCACCATAATAGTATGTACCACTCCCCCCTGCACCATAATAGTATGTACCACTCCCCCCTGCATCATAATACTATGTACCACTCCCCCCTGCACCATAATAGTATGTACCCCTCCACCCTGCCCCATAATAGTATGTAACGGTCCACCCTGCCCCATAATAGTATGTACTGCTTCACCCTGCCCCACAATAGTATGTACCGGTCCATCCTGATCCATAATAGTATGTACCGCTCCACCCTGCCCCATAATAGTATGTACCGCTCCACCCTGCCCCATAATAGTATGTACGGCTCCACCCTGCCCCATAATAGTATGTACGGCTCCACCCTGCCCCATAATAGTATGTACGGCTCCACCCTGCCCCATAATAGTATGTACGGCTCCACCCTGCCCCATAATAGTATGTACGGCTCCACCCTGCCCCATAATAGTATGTACGGCTCCATCCTGCCCCATAATAGTATATACCACTGCCCCCTGCCCCATAATAGTATGTACCACTGCCCCCTGCACCATAATAGTATGTACCACTGCCCCCTGCACCATAACAGTATGTACCACTGCCCCCTGCACCATAATAGTATGTACCACTCCCCCGTGCCCCATAATAGCATGTACCCCTCCACCCTGCCCCATAATAGCATGTACCGCTCCACCCTGCCCCATAATAGTATGTACCGCTCCATCCTGCCCCATAATAGTATGTACCGCATTACCATGCGCCATAATAGTATATACCGCTCCACCATGCACCATAATAGAATGTACAACTCCACCCTGCCCCGTAATAGTATGTCCTGCTCCACCCTGCCCCGTAATAGTATGTACCGCTCCACCCTGCCCCATAATAGTATGTACCGCTCCACCCTGCCCCATAATATTATGTACCGCTCCACCCTGCCCCATAATAGTATGTACCGGTCCACCCTGCCCCATAATAGTATGTCCCGCTCCACCCTTCCCCATAATAGTATGTACCACTCCCCCCTGCACCATATTAGTATGTACCACTCCCCCCTGCACCATAATACTATGTACCGCTCCCCCTGCACCATAATAGTATGTACCGCTCCACCCTGCCTCATAATAGTATGTTCCGCTCCAGCCTGCCCCATGATAGTATGTACCCCTCCCCCATAATAGTATGTGTCGCTCCACGCTGCCCCATAATAGTATGTCCAGCTCCACCCTGCCCCATAATAGTATGTCCCGCTCCACCCTGCCCCATAATAGTATGTCCCGCTCCACCCTGCCCCATAATAGTATGTCCCGCTCCACCCTGCCCCATAATAGTATGTCCCGCTCCACCCTGCCCCATAATAGTATGTCCCGCTCCACCCTGCCCCATAATAGTATGTACGGCTCCACCCTGTCCCATAATAGCATGTACCCCTCCACCCTGCCCCATAATAGTATGTACCCCCCCACCCTGCCCCATAATAGTATGTACCGCTTCAACCTGCGCCATAATAATATGTACGGATCCATCCTGCCCCGTAATAGTATGTACCACTTCATCCTTCCCCATAATAGTATGTACCTTTCCCCCCCTGCCCCATAATAGCATGTACCCCTCAACCCTGCCCCATAATAGCATGTACCCCTCCACCCTGCCCCATAATATGTACCGCTCCACCCTGCCCCATAATAGTATGTACCCCCGCACCCTGCGCCATAATAGTATGTACCACTCCACCCTGCCCCATAATAGTATGTACCACTCCCCCCTGCACCATAATAGTATGTACCACTCCACCCTGCCCCATAATAGTATGAACCACTCCATCCTGCCCCACAATAGTAAGTACCACTCCCCCCTGCACCATAATAGTATGTACCCCTCCACCCTGCCCCATAATTGTATGTATACCCCCCCCAAACTGCCCCATAATAGTATGTACCGCTTCAACCTGCGCCATAATAGTATGTACGGCTCCACCCTGCCCTGTAATAGTATGTACGGCTCCACCCTGCCCCATAATAGTATGTACCACTCCATCCTTCCCCATAATAGTATGTACCACTCCATCCTTCCCCATAATAGTATGTACCACTCCCCCCTGCACCATAATAGTATGTACCACTGCCCCCTGCACCATAATAGCATGTACCACTCCCCCCTGCCCCATAATAGCATGTACCCCTCCCCCCTGCCCCATAATAGCATGTACCCCTCCACCCTGCCCCATAATATGTACCGCTCCACCCTGCCCCATAATATGTACCCCTCCACCCTGCCCCATAATAGTATGTACCGCTTCACCCTGCGCCATAATAGTATGTACCACTCCAACCTGCCCCATAATAGCATGTACCACTCCCCCCTGCACAATAGTATGTACCACTCCCCCCTGCACCATAATAGTATGTACCACTCCCCCCTGCACCATAATAGTATGTACCACTCCCCCCTGCACCATAATAGTATGTACCACTCCCCCCTGCACCATAATACTATGTACCACTCCCCCCTGCACCATAATAGTGTGTACCCCTCCACCCTGCAGCATAATAGCATGTACCCCTCCACCCTGCCCCATAATATATACCGCTCCACCCTGCCCCATAATAGTATGTACCACTCCATCCTGCCCCATAATAGTATGTACCGCTTCAACCTGCGCCATAATAGTATGTACCGCTCCATCCTGCCCCGTAATAGAATGTACGGCTCCACCCTGCCCCATAATAGTATGTACCACTCCATCCTTCCCCATAACAGTATGTACCACTCCCCCTGCCCCACAATAGCATGTACCCCTCCACCCTGCCCCATAAAATGTACCACTCCCCCCTGCACCATAATAGTATGTACCCCTCCACCCTGCACCATAATAGTATGTACCGCTCCACCCTGCACCATAATAGTATGTACCGCTTCACCCTTCCCCATAATAGTATGTACCACTCCCCCCTGCACCATAATAGTATGTACCACTGCCCCCTGCCCCATAATAGCATGTACCCCTCCACCCTGCCCCATAATATGTACCGCTCCACCCTGCCCCATAATATGTACCGCTCCACCCCTGCCCCATAATATGTACCGCTCCACCCTGCCCCATAATATGTACCGCTCCACCCTGCCCCATAATATGTACCCCTCCACCCTGCCCCATAATATGTACCCCTCCACCCTGCCCCATAATATGTACCCCTCCACCCTTCCCCATAATAGTATGTACCACTTCACCCTGCGCCATAATAGTATGTACCGCTTCACCCTGCGCCATAATAGTATGTACCACTCCAACCTGCACCATAATAGTATGTACCACTCCCCCCTGCACCATAATAGTATGTACCACTCCCCCCTGCACCATAATAGTATGTACCCCTCCACCCTGCACCATAATATTATGTCCCCCTCCAACCTGCGCCATAATAGTATGTACCGCTTCACCCTACCCCATAATAGTATGTACCGGTCCACCCTGCCCCATAATAGTATGTACCGCTTCACCCTGCCCCATAATAGTATGTACCGGTCCATCCTGCCCCATAATAGTATGTACCGGTCCATCCTGATCCATAATAGTATGTACCGCTCCACCCTGCCCCATAATAGTATGTACCGCTCCACCCTGCCCCATAATAGTATGTACGGCTCCACCCAGCCCCATAATAGTATGTACGGCTCCACCCTGCCCCATAATAGTATGTACGGCTCCACCCTGCCCCATAATAGTATGTACGGCTCCACCCTGCCCCATAATAGTATGTACGGCTCCACCCTGCCCCATAATAGTATGTACCGCTCCATCCTGCCCCATAGTAGTATATACCACTGCCCCCTGCACCATAATAGCATGTACCCCTCCACCATGCCCCAAAATAGCATGTACCCCTCCACCCTGCCCCATAATATGTACCGCTCCACCCTGCCCCATAATATGCACCGCTCCACCCTGCCCCATAATATGTACCGTTCCACCCCTGCCCCATAATATGTACCCCGCCACCCTGCCCCATAATATGTACCGCTTCACCCTGCCCCATAATATGTACCCCTCCACCCTGCCTCATAATATGTACCCCTCCACCCTGCCCCATAATATGTACCCCTCCACCCTGCCCCATAATAGTATGTACCACTTCACCCTGCCCCATAATAGTATGTACCACTCCATCCTTCCCCATAACAGTATGTACCACTCCCCCTGCACCATAATAGTATGTACCACTCCCCCCTGCCCCACAATAGCATGTACCCCTCCACCCTGCCCCATAATAGCATGTACCCCTCCACCCTGCCCCATAATAGTATGTACCGCTTCAAACTGCGCCATAATAGTATGTACCGCTCCACCCTGCCCCATAATAGTATGTACCACTCCACCCTGCACCATAATAGTATGTACCACTCCACCCTGCACCATAATAGTATGTACCACTCCCCCCTGCCCCATAATAGCATGTACCCCTCCACCCTGCCCCATAATATGTACCGCTCCACCCTGCCCCATAATATGTACCGCACCACCCTGCCCCATAATATGTACCCCTCCACCCTGCCCCATAATATGTACCCCTCCACCCTGCCCCATAATATGTACCCCTCCACCCTGCCCCATAATATGTACCCCTCCACCCTTCCCCATAATAGTATGTACCACTTCACCCTGCGCCATAATAGTATGTACCGCTTCACCCTGCGCCATAATAGTATGTACCACTCCAACCTGCACCATAATAGTATGTACCCCTCCACCCTGCCCCATAATATGTACCCCTCCACCCTGCCCCATAATAGTATGTACCACTTCACCCTGCGCCATAATAGTATGTACCGCTTCACCCTGCGCCATAATAGTATGTACCACTCCAACCTGCACCATAATAGTATGTACCACTCCCCCCTGCACCATAATAGTATGTACCACTCCCCCCTGCACCATAATACTATGTACCACTCCCCCTTGCACCATAATAGTATGTACCCCTCCACCCTGCCCCATAATAGTATGTAACGGTCCACCCTGCCCCATAATAGTATGTACTGCTTCACCCTGCCCCACAATAGTATGTACCGGTCCATCCTGATCCATAATAGTATGTACCGCTCCACCCTGCCCCATAATAGTATGTACCGCTCCACCCTGCCCCATAATAGTATGTACGGTTCCACCCAGCCCCATAATAGTATGTACGGCTCCACCCTGCCCCATAATAGTATGTACGGCTCCACCCTGCCCCATAATAGTATGTACCGCTTCAAACTGCGCCATAATAGTATGTACCGCTCCATCCTGCCCCGTAATAGTATGTACGGCTCCACCCTGCCCCATAATAGTATGTACCCCTCCACCCTGCACCATAATAGTATGTACCACTCCACCCTGCACCATAATAGTATGTACCACTCCCCCCTGCTCCATATTAGCATGTACCCCTCCACCCTGCCCCATAATAGCATGTACCCCTCCACCCTGCCCCATAATATGTACCCCTCCACCCTGCCCCATAATATGTACCCCTCCACCCTGCCCCATAATATGTACCCCTCCACCCTTCCCCATAATAGTATGTACCACTTCACCCTGCGCCATAATAGTATGTACCACTCCAACCTGCACCATAATAGTATGTACCCCTCCACCCTGCCCCATAATATGTACCCCTCCACCCTGCCCCATAATAGTATGTACCACTTCACCCTGCGCCATAATAGTATGTACCGCTTCACCCTGCGCCATAATAGTATGTACCACTCCAACCTGCACCATAATAGTATGTACCACTCCCCCCTGCACCATAATAGTATGTACCACTCCCCCCTGCACCATAATACTATGTACCACTCACCCGTGCACCATAATAGTATGTACCCCTCCACCCTGCCCCATAATAGTATGTAACGGTCCACCCTGCCCCATAATAGTATGTACTGCTTCACCCTGCCCCACAATAGTATGTACCGGTCCATCCTGATCCATAATAGTATGTACCGCTCCACCCTGCCCCATAATAGTATGTACCGCTCCACCCTGCCCCATAATAGTATGTACGGCTCCACCCAGCCCCATAATAGTATGTACGGCTCCACCCTGCACCATAATAGTATGTACGGCTCCACCCTGCCCCATAATAGTATGTACAGCTCCACCCTGCCCCATAATTGTATGTACGGCTCCACCCTGCCCCATAATAGTATGTATGGCTCCACCCTGCCCCATAATAGTATGTACGGCTCCATCCTGCCCCATAATAGTATATACCACTGCCCCCTGCCCCATAATAGTATGTACCACTGCCCCATGCACCATAATAGTATGTACCACTGCCCCCTGCACCATAACAGTATGTACCACTGCCCCCTGCACCATAATAGTATGTACCACTCCCCCCTTCCCCATAATAGCATGTACCCCTCCACCCTGCCACATAATAGCATGTACCGCTCCACCCTGCCCCATAATAGTATGTACGGCTCCACCCTGCCCCATAATAGTATGTACCCCTCCACCCTGCCCCATAATAGTATGTACCGCATTACCATGCGCCATAATAGTATATACCGCTCCACCATGCACCATAATAGAATGTACAACTCCACCCTGCCCCGTAATAGTATGTCCTGCTCCACCCTGCCCCGTAATAGTATGTACCGCTCCACCCTGCCCCATAATAGTATGTACCGCTCCACCCTGCCCCATAATAGTATGTACCGCTCCACCCTGCCCCATAATAGTATGTACCGGTCCACCCTGCCCCATAATAGTATGTCCCGCTCCACCCTTCCCCATAATAGTATGTACCACTCCCCCCTGCACCATAATAGTATGTACCACTCCCCCCTGCACCATAATACTATGTACCACTCCCCCCTGCACCATAATAGTATGTACCGCTCCACCCTGCCCCATAATAGTATGTTCCGCTCCAGCCTGCCCCATGATAGTATGTACCCCTCCCCCATAATAGTATGTTCCGCTCCACCCTGCCCCATAATAGTATGTCCAGCTCCACCCTGCCCCATAATAGTATATCCCGCTCCACCCTGCCCCATAATAGTATGTCCCGCTCCACCCTGCCCCATAATAGTATGTCCGGCTCCACCCTGCCCCATAATAGTATGTACGGCTCCACCCTGTCCCATAATAGCATGTACCCCTCCACCCTGCCCCATAATAGTATGTACCCCCCCACCCTGCCCCATAATAGTATGTATCGCTTCAACCTGCGCCATAATAATATGTACGGATCCATCCTGCCCCGTAATAGTATGTACCACTTCATCCTTCCCCATAATAGTATGTACCTTTCCCCCCCTGCCCCATAATAGCATGTACCCCTCCACCCTGCCCCATAATAGCATGTACCCCTCCACCCTGCCCCATAATATGTACCGCTCCACCCTGCCACATAATATGTACCCCTCCACCCTGCCCCATAATAGTATGTACCCCCGCACCCTGCGCCATAATAGTATGTACCACTCCACCCTGCCCCATAATAGTATGTACCACTCCCCCCTGCACCATAATAGTATGTACCACTCCACCCTGCCCCATAATAGTATGAACCACTCCATCCTGCCCCACAATAGTAAGTACCACTCCCCCCTGCACCATAATAGTATGTACCCCTCCACCCTGCCCCATAATAGTATGTCCCCCCCCCCCCCAAACTGCCCCATAATAGTATGTACCGCTTCAACCTGCGCCATAATAGTATGTACGGCTCCACCCTGCCGCGTAATAGTATGTACGGCTCCACCCTGCCCCATAATAGTATGTACCACTCCCCCCTGCACCATAATAGTATGTACCACTGCCCCCTGCACCATAATAGCATGTACCACTCCCCCCTGCCCCATAATAGCATGTACCCCTCCCCCCTGCCCCATAATAGCATGTACCCCTTCACCCTGCCCCATAATATGTACCCCTCCACCCTGCCCCATAATATGTACCCCTCCACCCTGCCCCATAATAGTATGTACAGCTTCACCCTGCGCCATAATAGTATGTACCACTCCAACCTGCCCCATAATAGTATGTACCACTCCCCCCTGCACAATAGTATGTACCACTCCCCCCTGCACCATAATAGTATGTACCACTCCCCCCTGCACCATAATAGTATGTACCACTCCCCCCTGCACCATAATACTATGTACCACTCCCCCCTGCACCATAATAGTATGTACCCCTCCACCCTGCAGCATAATAGTATGTACCCCTCCACCCTGCACCATAATAGTATGTACCGCTTCACCCTGCCCCATAATAGTATGTACCGGTCCACCCTGCCCCATAATAGTATGTACCCGCTTCACCCTGCCCCATAATAGTATGTACCGGTCCATCCTGATCCATAATAGTATGTACCGCTCCACCCTGCCCATAATAGTATGTACCGCTCCACCCTGCCCCATAATAGTATGTACCGCTCCACCCTGCCCCATAATAGTATGTACGGCTCCACCCAGCCCCATAATAGTATGTACGGCTCCACCCTGTCCCATAATAGTATGTACGGCTCCACCCTGCCCCATAATAGTATGTACCGCTCCACCCTGCCCATAATAGTATGTACCGCTCCACCCTGCCCCATAATAGTATGTACCGCTCCACCCTGCCCCATAATAGTATGTACGGCTCCACCCAGCCCCATAATAGTATGTACGGCTCCACCCTGCCCCATAATAGTATGTACGGCTCCACCCTGCCCCATAATAGTATGTACCGCTCCATCCTGCCCCATAATAGTATGTACGGCTCCACCCTGCCCCATAATAGTATGTACGGCTCCACCCTGCCCCATAATAGTATGTACGGCTCCACCCTGCCTCATAATAGTATGTACGGCTCCACCCTGCCCCATAATAGTATGTACCGCTCCATCCTGCCCCATAATATGTACCGATCCACCCTGCCCCATAATATGCACCGCTCCACCCTGCCCCATAATATGTACCGCTCCACCCTGCCCCATAATATGTACCGCTCCACCCTGCCCCATAATATGTACCGCTCCACCCTACCCCATAATATGTACCCCTCCACCCTGCCCCATAATAGTATTTACCACTTCACCCTGCGCCATAATAGTATGTACCGCTTCACCCTGCGCCATAATAGTATGTACCGCTTCAACCTGCACCATAATAGTATGTACCACTCCCCCCTGCACCATAATAGTATGTACCACTCCCCCCTGCACCATAATACTATGTACCACTCCCACCTGCACCATAATAGTATGTACCCCTCCACCCTGCCCCATAATAGTATGTACCGCTTCACCCTGCCCCATAATAGTATGTACCACTCCATCCTTCCCCATAACAGTATGTACCACTCCCCCTGCACCATAATAGTATGTACCACTCCCCCCTGCCCCACAATAGCATGTACCCCCCACCCTGCCCCATAATAGCATGTACCGCTTCAAACTGCGCCATAATAGTATGTACCGCTCCATCCTGCCCCGTAATAGTATGTACGGCTCCACCCTGCCCCATAATAGTATGTACCACTCCACCCTGCACCATAATAGTATGTACCACTCCCCCCTGCTCCATAATAGCATGTACCCCTCCACCCTGCCCCATAATAGCATGTACCCCTCCACCCTGCCCCATAATATGTACCGCTCCACCCTGCCCCATAATATGTACCGCACCACCCTGCCCCATAATATGTACCCCTCCACCCTGCCCCATAATATGTACCCCTCCACCCTGCCCCATAATATGTACCCCTCCACCCTGCCCCATAATAGCATGTACCCCTCCACCCTGCCCCATAATATGTACCCCTCCACCCTGCCCCATAATATGTACCCCTCCACCCTGCCCCATAATAGTATGTACAGCTTCACCCTGCGCCATAATAGTATGTACCACTCCAACCTGCCCCATAATAGTATGTACCACTCCCCCCTGCACAATAGTATGTACCACTCCCCCCTGCACCATAATAGTATGTACCACTCCCCCCTGCACCATAATAGTATGTACCACTCCCCCCTGCACCATAATACTATGTACCACTCCCCCCTGCACCATAATAGTATGTACCCCTCCACCCTGCAGCATAATAGTATGTACCCCTCCACCCTGCACCATAATAGTATGTACCGCTTCACCCTGCCCCATAATAGTATGTACCGGTCCACCCTGCCCCATAATAGTATGTACCGCTTCACCCTGCCCCATAATAGTATGTACCGGTCCATCCTGATCCATAATAGTATGTACCGCTCCACCCTGCCCCATAATATGTACCGCTCCACCCTGCCCCATAATATGTACCGCACCACCCTGCCCCATAATATGTACCCCTCCACCCTGCCCCATAATATGTACCCCTCCACCCTGCCCCATAATATGTACCCCTCCACCCTGCCCCATAATAGCATGTACCCCTCCACCCTGCCCCATAATATGTACCCCTCCACCCTGCCCCATAATATGTACCCCTCCACCCTGCCCCATAATAGCATGTACCCCTCCACCCTGCCCCATAATATGTACCCCTCCACCCTGCCCCATAATATGTACCCCTCCACCCTGCCCCATAATAGTATGTACAGCTTCACCCTGCGCCATAATAGTATGTACCACTCCAACCTGCCCCATAATAGTATGTACCACTCCCCCCTGCACAATAGTATGTACCACTCCCCCCTGCACCATAATAGTATGTACCACTCCCCCCTGCACCATAATAGTATGTACCACTCCCCCCTGCACCATAATACTATGTACCACTCCCCCCTGCACCATAATAGTATGTACCCCTCCACCCTGCAGCATAATAGTATGTACCCCTCCACCCTGCACCATAATAGTATGTACCGCTTCACCCTGCCCCATAATAGTATGTACCGGTCCACCCTGCCCCATAATAGTATGTACCGCTTCACCCTGCCCCATAATAGTATGTACCGGTCCATCCTGATCCATAATAGTATGTACCGCTCCACCCTGCCCATAATAGTATGTACCGCTCCACCCTGCCCCATAATAGTATGTACCGCTCCACCCTGCCCCATAATAGTATGTACGGCTCCACCCAGCCCCATAATAGTATGTACGGCTCCACCCTGCCCCATAATAGTATGTACGGCTCCACCCTGCCCCATAATAGTATGTACCGCTCCATCCTGCCCCATAATAGTATGTACGGCTCCACCCTGCCCCATAATAGTATGTACGGCTCCACCCTGCCCCATAATAGTATGTACGGCTCCACCCTGCCTCATAATAGTATGTACGGCTCCACCCTGCCCCATAATAGTATGTACCGCTCCATCCTGCCCCATAATATGTACCGCTCCACCCTGCCCCATAATATGCACCGCTCCACCCTGCCCCATAATATGTACCGCTCCACCCCTGCCCCATAATATGTACCGCTCCACCCTGCCCCATAATATGTACCGCTCCACCCTGCCCCATAATATGTACCGCTCCACCCTACCCCATAATATGTACCCCTCCACCCTGCCCCATAATAGTATTTACCACTTCACCCTGCGCCATAATAGTATGTACCGCTTCACCCTGCGCCATAATAGTATGTACCGCTTCAACCTGCACCATAATAGTATGTACCACTCCCCCCTGCACCATAATAGTATGTACCACTCCCCCCTGCACCATAATACTATGTACCACTCCCACCTGCACCATAATAGTATGTACCCCTCCACCCTGCCCCATAATAGTATGTACCGGTCCACCCTGCCCCATAATAGTATGTACCGCTTCACCCTGCCCCATAATAGTATGTACCGCTTCACCCTGCCCCATAATAGTATGTACCACTCCATCCTTCCCCATAACAGTATGTACCACTCCCCCTGCACCATAATAGTATGTACCACTCCCCCCTGCCCCACAATAGCATGTACCCCTCCACCCTGCCCCATAATAGCATGTACCCCTCCACCCTGCCCCATAATAGTATGTACCGCTTCAAACTGCGCCATAATAGTATGTACCCCTCCACCCTGCACCATAATAGTATGTACCACTCCACCCTGCACCATAATAGTATATCCGGCTCCACCCTGCCCCATAATAGTATGTCCCGCTCCACCCTGCCCCATAATAGTATGTCCCGCTCCACCCTGCCCCATAATAGTATGTCCCGCACCACCCTGCCCCATAATAGTATGTCCCGCTCCACCCTGCCCCATAATAGTATGTCCCGCTCCACCCTGCCCCATAATAGTATGTCCCGCTCCACCCTGCCCCATAATAGTATGTCCCGCTCCACCCTGCCCCATAATTGTATGTACTGCTCCACCCTGCCCCGTAATAGTATGTACCGCTCCACCCTGCCCCATAATAGTATATACCGCTCCACCCTGCCCCATAATAGTATGTATCGCTCCACCCTGCCCCATAATAGTATGTACTGCTCCACCCTGCCCCATAATAGTATGTACTGCTCCACCCTGCCCCATAATAGTATGTACGGCTCCACCCTGCCCCATAATAGTATGTACCACACCATCCTTCCCCATAATAGTATGTACCACTCCATCCTTCCCCATAATAGTATGTTCCACTCCCCCCTGCACCATAATAGTATGTACCACTGCCCCCTGCACCATAATAGCATGTACCACTCCCCCCTGCACCATAATAGCATGTACCCCTCCCCCCTGCACCATAATAGTATGTACCACTCCCCCCTGCACCATAATAGTATGTACCATTCCCCCCTGCACCATAATAGTATGTACCGCTCCACCCTGCCCCATAATAGTATATACCGCTCCACCCTGCACCATAATAGTATGTACCGCTCCACCCTGCACCATAATAGTATGTAGCGCTCCACCCTGCCCCATAATAGTATGTACCGCTCCACCCTGCACCATAATAGTATGTAGCGCTCCACCCTGCACCATAATAGTATGTACCACTCCACCCTGCACCATAATTGTATATACCGCTCCACCCTGCACCATAACAGTATGTACCGGTCCACCCTGCCCCATAATAGTATGTACCCCTCCACCCTGCACCATAATAGTATGTACCGCTCCACCCTGCACCATAATAGTATGTACCGCTCCACCCTGCCCCATAATAGTATGTACCACTCCATCCTGCCCCAGAATAGCATGTACCACTCCCCCCTGCACCATAATAGTATGTACCCCTCCATCCTGCCCCATAATAGTATGTACCGCTTCAACCTGCGCCATAATAGTATGTACCGCTCCATCATGCCCCGTAATAGAATGTACGGCTCCACCCTGCCCCTTAATAGTATGTACCACTCCATCCTTCCCCATAATAGTATGTACCACTCCCCTTGCACCATAATAGTATGTACCACTCCCCCCTGCCCCATAATAGCATGTACCCCTCCACCCTGCCCCATAATAGCATGTACCCCTCCACCCTGCCCCATAATAGTATGTACCGCTTCAACCTGCGCCATAATACTATGTACCGCTCCCTCCTGCCCCGTAATAGTATGTACGGCTCCACCCTGCCCCATAATAGTATGTACCACTCCCCCCTGCACCATAATAGTATGTACCACTCCCCCCTGCACCATAATAGCATGTACCCCTCCACCCTGCCCCATAATAGCATGTACCCCTCCAGCCTGCCCCATATGTACCGCTCCACCCTGCCCATAATATGTACCGCTCCACCCTGCCCCATAATATGTACCGCTCCACCCCTGCCCCATAATATGTACCGCTCCACCCTGCCCCATAATATGTACCCCTCCACCCTGCCCCATAATATGTACCCCTCCACCCTTCCCCATAATAGTATGTACCGCTTCACCCTGCGCCCTAATAGTATGTACCACTCCAACCTGCACCAAAATACTATGTACCACTCCCCCCTGCACCATAATACTATGTACCAGTCCCCACTGCACCATAATAGTATGTACCCCTCCACCCTGCACCATAATAGTATGTACCCCTCCATCCTGCACCATAATAGTATGTACCGCTTCACCCTGCCCCATAATAGTATGTACCGGTCCACCCTGCCCCATAATAGTATGTACAGCTTCACCCTGCCCCATAATAGTATGTACCGGTCCATCCTGATCCATAATAGTATGTACCGCTCCACCCTGCCCCATAATAGTATGTACGGCTCCACCCTGCCCCATAATAGTATGTACGGCTCCACCCTGCCCCATAATAGTATGTACCGCTCCACCCTGCCCCATAATATGCACCGCACCACCCTGCCCCATAATATGTACCGCTCCACCCCTGCCCCATAATATGTACCGCTCCACCCTGCCCCATAATATGTACCGCTCCACCCTGCCCCATAATATGTACCGCTCCACCCTGCCCCATAATATGTACCCCTCCACCCTGCCCCATAATAGTATGTACCACTTCACCCTGCGCCATAATAGTATGTACCGCTTCAACCTGCGCCATAATAGTATGTACCACTCCCCCCTGCACCATAATAGTATGTACCACTCCCCCCTGCACCATAATACTATGTACCACTCCCCCCTGCACCATAATAGTATGTACCCCTCCACCCTGCCCCATAATAATATGTACCGGTCCACCCTGCCCCATAATAGTATGTACCGCTTCACCCTGCCCCATAATAGTATGTACCGGTCCACCCTGCCCCGTAATAGTATGTACCGCTTCACCCTGCCCCATAATAGTATATACGGCTCCACCCTGCCCCATAATAGTATGTACGGCTCCACCCTGCCCCATAATAGTATGTACGGCTCCACCCTGCCCCATAATAGTATGTACGGCTCCACCCTGCCCCATAATAGTATGTACGGCTCCACCCTGCCCCATAATAGTATGTCCCGCTCCACCCTGCCCCATAATAGTATGTACCGCTCCACCCTGCCCCATAATAGTATATACGGCTCCACCCAGCCCCGTAATAGTATGTACCGCTCCACCCTGCCCCATAATAGTATATACGGCTCCACCCTGCCCCATAATAGTATGTACCGCTCCACCCTGCCCCATAATAGTATGTACGGCTCCACCCTGCCCCATAATAGTATGTACGGCTCCACGCTGCCCCATAATAGTATGTACCGCTCCATCCTGCCCCATAATAGTATATACCACTCCCCCTGCACCATAATAGTATGTACCACTGCCCCCTGCACCATAACAGTATGTACCACTGCCCCCTGCACCATAATAGTATGTACTGCTCCACCCTGCCACATAATAGCATGTACCCCTCCACCCTGCCACATAATAGCATGTACAGCTCCACCCTGCCCCATAATAGTATGTACGGCTCCATCCTGCCCCATAATAGTATGTACCGCATTACCCTGCGCCATAATAGTATATACCGCTCCACCCTGCCCCATAATAGTATGTACCGCTCCACCCTGCCCCATAATAGTATGTACGGCTCCACCCTGCGCCATAATAGTATGTACGGCTCCACCCTGCGCCATAATAGTATGTACCACTCCACCCTGCGCCATAATAGTATGTACGGCTCCACCCTGCCCCATACTAGTATGTACCGCTCCACCCTGCGCCATAATAGTATGTACCGCTCCACCCTGCCACATAATAGCATGTAACCCTCCACCCTGCCACATAATAGTATGTACCGCTCCACCCTGCGCCATAATAGTATGTACAACTCCACCCTGCGCCATAATAGTATGTACAGCTCCACCCTGCCACATAATAGCATGTAACCCTCCACCCTGCCACATAATAGTATGTACCGCTCCACCCTGCGCCATAATAGTATATACCGCTCCACCATACACCATAATAGAATGTACAACTCCACCTTGCCCCGTAATAGTATGTCCGGCTCCACCCTGCCCCGTAATAGTATGTACGGCTCCACCCTGCCCGATAATAGTATGTACGGCTCCACCCTGCACCATAATAGTATGTACGGCTCCACCCTGCCCCATAATAGTATGTACGGCTCCATCCTGCCCCATAATAGTATATACCTCTGCCCCCTGCCCCATAATAGCATGTACCACTGCCCCCTGCACCATAATAGTACGTACCACTGCCCCCTGCACCATAACAGTATGTACCACTTATACTGGGGAATAAAAGAAGAATTTCCTGACTAAAAGATATCCAGTGTGCTGGTCCTCCTTTTGAAACTTTCCTGCTTAGTATGTACCACTTCATCCTTCCCCATAATAGTACCATTCCCCCCTGCCCCATAATAGCATGTACCCCTCCACCCTGCCCCATAATAGCATGTACCCCTCCACCCTGCCCCATAATATGTACCGCTCCACCCTGTCACATAATATGTACACCTCCACCCTGCCCCATAATAGTATGTACCACTCCACCCTGCCCCATAATAGTATGTACCACTCCCCCCTGTACCATAATAGTATGTACCACTCCACCCTGCCCCATAATAGTATGTACCACTCCGCCCTGCACCATAATAGTATGTACCACTCCACCCTGTCCCATAATAGTATGTACCGCTCCACCCTGCCCCATAATAGTATGTACCACTCCCCCCTGTACCATAATAGTATGTACCACTCCACCCTGCCCCATAATAGTATGTACCACTCCACCCTGCACCATAATAGTATGTACCACTCCACCCTGCCCCATAATAGTATGTACCACTCCCCCCTGCACCATAATAGTATGTACCCCTCCACCCTGCCCCATAATAGTAAGTACCCACCCCCCTACACTGCCCCATAATAGTATGTACCGCTTCCACCTGCGCCATAATAGTATGTACGGCTCCACCCTGCCCCGTAATAGTATGTACGGCTCCACCCTGCCCCATAATAGTATGTACCACTCCATCCTTCCCCATAATAGTATGTACCACTCCATCCTTCCCCATAATTGTATGTACCACTCCCCCCTGTACCATAATAGTATGTACCACTGCCCCCTGCACTATAATAGCATGTACCCCTCCCCCCTGCCCCATAATAGCATGTACCCCTCCCCCTTGCCCCATAATAGCATGTACCCCTCCCCCCTGCCCCATAATAGCATGTACCCCTCCCCCCTGCCCCATAATAGCATGTACCCCTCCACCCTGCCCCATAATAGTATGTACCCCTCCATCCTGCCCCATAATAGTATGTACCCCCGCACCCTGCCCCATAATAGTATGTACCCCCGCACCCTGCCCCATAATAGTATGTACCGCTTCACCCTGCGCCATAATAGTATGTACCACTCCAACCTGCCCCATAAGAGTATGTACCACTCCCCCCTGCACCATAATAGTATGTACCACTCCCCCCTGCACCATAATAGTATGTACCACTCCCCCCTCCACCATAATAGTATGTACCGCTCCACCCTGCACCATAATAGTATGTACCGCTCCACCCTGCCCCATAATAGTATGTAGCGCTCCACCCTGCCCCATAATAGTATGTACCCCTCCACCCTGCACCATAATAGTATGTACCGCTCCACCTTGCCCCATAATAGTATGTCCCGCTCCACCCTGCCCCATAATAGTATATACCGCTCCACCATACACCATAATAGAATGTACAACTCCACCTTGCCCCGTAATAGTATGTCCGGCTCCACCCTGCCCCGTAATAGTATGTACGGCTCCACCCTGCCCGATAATAGTATGTACGGCTCCACCCTGCACCATAATAGTATGTACGGCTCCACCCTGCCCCATAATAGTATGTACGGCTCCATCCTGCCCCATAATAGTATATACCTCTGCCCCCTGCCCCATAATAGCATGTACCACTGCCCCCTGCACCATAATAGTATGTACCACTGCCCCCTGCACCATAACAGTATGTACCACTGCCCCCTGCACCATAATAGTACCACTGCCCCTGCACCATAACAGTATGTACCACTCCCCCCTGCCCCATAATAGCATGTACCCCTCCACCCTGCCCCATAATAGCATGTACGGCTCCACCCTGCCCCATAATGGCATGCACCCCTCCACCCTGCCCCATAATAGCATGTACCCCTCCACCCTGCCCCATAATAGTATGTACCACTCCATCCTGCCCCAGAATAGTATGTACCACTCCCCCCTGCACCATAATAGTATGTACCCCTCCATCCTGCCCCATAATAGTATGTACCGCTTCAACCTGCGCCATAATACTATGTACCGCTCCATCCTGCCCCGTAATAGAATGTACGGCTCCACCCTGCCCCTTAATAGTATGTACCACTCCATCCTTCCCCATAATAGTATGTACCACTCCCCCTGCCTCATAATAGCATGTACCCCTCCACCCTGCCTCATAATAGTATGTACAGCTTCAACCTGCGCCATAATAGTATGTACCGCTCCATCCTGCCCCGTAATAGTATGTACCGCTCCACCCTGCACCATAATAGTATGTCGCGCTCCACCCTGCCCCATAATAGTATGTCCCGCTCCACCCTGCCCCATAATAGTATATACCTCTGCCCCCTGCCCCATAATAGCATGTACCACTGCCCCCTGCACCATAATAGTATGTACCACTGCCCCCTGCACCATAACAGTATGTACCACTGCCCCCTGCACCATAATAGTACCACTGCCCCTGCACCATAACAGTATGTACCACTCCCCCCTGCCCCATAATAGCATGTACCCCTCCACCCTGCCCCATAATAGCATGTACGGCTCCACCCTGCCCCATATTGGCATGCACCCCTCCACCCTGCCCCATAATAGCATGTACCCCTCCACCCTGCCCCATAATAGCATGTACCCCTCCACCCTGCCCCATAATAGTATGTACCACTCCATCCTGCCCCAGAATAGTATGTACCACTCCCCCCTGCACCATAATAGTATGTACCCCTCCATCCTGCCCCATAATAGTATGTACCGCTTCAACCTGCGCCATAATACTATGTACCGCTCCATCCTGCCCCGTAATAGAATGTACGGCTCCACCCTGCCCCTTAATAGTATGTACCACTCCATCCTTCCCCATAATAGTATGTACCACTCCCCCTGCCTCATAATAGCATGTACCCCTCCACCCTGCCTCATAATAGTATGTACAGCTTCAACCTGCGCCATAATAGTATGTACCGCTCCATCCTGCCCCGTTATAGTATGTACCGCTCCACCCTGCACCATAATAGTATGTCGCGCTCCACCCTGCCCCATAATAGTATGTCCCGCTCCACCCTGCCCCATAATAGTATGTCCCGCTCCACCCTGCCCCATAATAGTATGTCCCGCTCCACCCTGCCCCATAATAGTATGTCCCGCTCCACCCTGCCCCATAATAGTATGTCCCGCTCCACCCGGCCCATAATAGTATGTACCGCTTCAACCTGCGCCATAATAGTATGTACGGATCCATCCTGCCCCGTAATAGTATGTACCACTTCATCCTTCCCCATAATAGTACCATTCCCCCCTGCCCCATAATAGCATGTACCCCTCCACCCTGCCCCATAATAGCATGTACCCCTCCACCCTGCCCCATAATATGTACACCTCCACCCTGCCCCATAATAGTATGTACCACTCCACCCTGCCCCATAATAGTATCTACCACTCCCCCCTGTACCATAATAGTATGTACCACTCCACCCTGCCCCATAATAGTATGTACCACTCCGCCCTACACCATAATAGTATGTACCACTCCACCCTGCCCCATAATAGTATGTACCACTCCCCCCTGCACCATAATAGTATGTACCCCTCCACCCTGCCCCATAATAGTAAGTACCCACCCCCCTACACTGCCCCATAATAGTATGTACCGCTTCAACCTGCGCCATAATAGTATGTACTGCTCCACCCTGCCCCGTAATAGTATGTACGGCTCCACCCTGCCCCATAATAGTATGTACCGCTCCACCCTGCCCCATAATAGTATGTACCGCTCCATCCTTCCCCATAATAGTATGTACCACTCCATCCTTCCCCATAATTGTATATACCACTCCCCCCTGCACCATAATAGTATGTACCACTGCCCCCTGCACTATAATAGCATGTACCCCTCCCCCCTGCCCCATAATAGCATGTACCCCTCCCCCCTGCCCCATAATAGCATGTACCCCTCCCCCCTGCCCCATAATAGCATGTACCCCTCCACCCTGCCCCATAATAGTATGTACCCCTCCACCCTGCCCCATAATAGTATGTACCCCCGCACCCTGCCCCATAATAGTATGTACCCCCGCACCCTGCCCCATAATAGTATGTACCGCTTCACCCTGCGCCATAATAGTATGTACCACTCCAACCTGCCCCATAAGAGTATGTACCACTCCCCCCTGCACCATAATAGTATGTACCACTCCCCCCTGCACCATAATAGTATGTACCACTCCCCCCTGCACCATAATAGTATGTACCACTCCCCCCTCCACCATAATAGTATGTACCGCTCCACCCTGCACCATAATAGTATGTACCGCTCCACCCTGCCCCATAATAGTATGTAGCGCTCCACCCTGCCCCATAATAGTATGTACCCCTCCACCCTGCACCATAATAGTATGTACCGCTCCACCTTGCCCCATAATAGTATGTCCCGCTCCACCCTGCCCCATAATAGTATGTCCCGCTCCACCCGGCCCCATAATAGTATATCCGGCTCCACCCTGCCCCATAATAGTATGTCCCGCTCCACCCTGCCCCATAATAGTATGTACCGCTCCACCCTGCCCCATAATGGTATGTACCGCTCCACCCTGCCCCATAATAGTATGTACCGCTCCACCCTGCCCCATAATAGTATGTACTGCTCCACCCTGCCCTATAATAGTATGTACCCCTCCACCCTGCTCCATAAGACTGTTTACGGCTCCACCCTGCCCCATAATAGTATGCACGGCTCCACCCTGCCCCATAATAGTATGTACGGCTCCAGCCTGCCCCATAATAGTATGTACGGCTCCACCCTGCCCCATACTAGTATGTACGGCTCCACCCTGCCCCATAATAGTATGTACCGCTCCACCCTGCGCCATAATAGTATGTAGTCCTCCACCCTGCCCCATAATAGTATGTATGACTGCACCCTGCCCCATAATACTATGTACCCCTCCACCCTGCCCCATAATAGTATGTACCGCTCCGCCCTGCCCCATAATAGTATGTACTGCTCCACCCTGCCCTATAATAGTATGTACCCCTCCACCCTGCTCCATAAGACTGTTTACGGCTCCACCCTGCCCCATAATAGTATGTACGGCTCCACTCTGCCCCATAATAGTATGTACGGCTCCAGCCTGCCCCATAATAGTATGTACGGCTCCACCCTGCCCCATAATAGTATGTACCGCTCCACCCTGCGCCATAATAGTATGTAGTCCTCCACCCTGCCCCATAATAGTATGTATGACTGCACCCTGCCCCATAATACTATGTACCCCTCCACCCTGCCCCATATTAGTATGTACCCCTTCACCCTGCACCATAATAGTATGTACCGCTTCACCCTGCCCCATAATACTATGTACCCCTCCACCCTGCCCCATATTAGTATTTACGGCTCCACCCTGTCCCATAATAGCATGTACCCCTCCACCCTGCCCCATAATAGTATGTACAGCTCCACCCTGTGCCATAATAGTATGTACCGCTCCACCCTGCGCCATAATAGTATGTACCGCTCCACCCTGCCCCATAATAGTATGTACCGCTCCACCCTGCACCATAATAGTATGTACGGATCCATCCTGCCCCGTAATAGTATGTACCACTTCATCCTTCCCCATAATAGTACCATTCCCCCCTGCCCCATAATAGCATGTACCCCTCCACCCTGCCCCATAATAGCATGTACCCCTCCACCCTGCCCCATAATATGTACTGCTCCACCCTGTCAAATAATATGTACCCCTCCACCCTGCCCCATAATAGCATGTACCACTCCACCCTGCCCCATAATAGTATGTACCACTCCCCCCTGTACCATAATAGTATGTACCACTCCACCCTGCCCCATAATAGTATGTACCACTCCCCCCTGCACCATAATAGTATGTACCACTCCACCCTGCCCCATAATAGTATGTACCACTCCCCCCTGCACCATAATAGTATGTACCCCTCCACCCTGCCCCATAATATTAAGTACCCACCCCCCCACCCTGCCCCGTAATAGTATGTACGGCTCCACCCTGCCCCATAATAGTATGTACCGCTCCATCCTTCCCCATAATAGTATGTACCACTCCATCCTTCCCCATAATTGTATGTACCACTCTCCCCTGCACCATAATAGTATGTACCACTGCCCCCTGCACCATAATAGCATGTACCCCTCCCCCTGCCCCATAATAGCATGTACCCCTCCCCCCTGCCCCATAATAGCATGTAGCCCTCCCCCCTGCCCCAAAATAGCATGTACCCCTCCACCCTGCCCCATAATAGTATGTACCCCCGCACCCTGCCCCATAATAGTATGTACCCTCGCACCCTGCCCCATAATAGTATGTACCGCTTCACCCTGCACCATAATAGTATGTACCACTCCAACCTGCCCCATAAGAGTATGTACCACTCCCCCCTGCACCATAATAGTATGTACCACTCCCCCCTGCACCATAATAGTATGTACCACTCCCCCCTGCACCATAATAGTATGTACCACTCCCCCCTGCACCATAATAGTATGTACTGCTCCACCCTGCACCATAATAGTATGTACCGCTCCACCCTGCACCATAATAGTATGTAGCGCTCCACCCTCTACCATAATAGTATGTACCACTCCACCCTGCACCATAATTGTGTATACCGCTCCACCCTGCCCCATAATAGTATGTACCCCTCTACCCTGCCCCATAATAGTATGTACCCCTCCACCCTGCACCATAATAGTATGTACCGCTCCACCTTGCCCCATAATAGTATGTCCCGCTCCACCCTGCCCCATAATAGTATGTCCCGCTCCACCCGGCCCCATAATAGTATATCCGGCTCCACCCTGCCCCATAATAGTATGTCCCGCTCCACCCTGCCCCATAATAGTATGTACCGCTCCACCCTGCCCCATAATGGTATGTACCGCTCCACCCTGCCCCATAATAGTATGTACCGCTCCACCCTGCCCCATAATAGTATGTACCGCTCCGCCCTGCCCCATAATAGTATGTACTGCTCCACCCTGCCCTATAATAGTATGTACCCCTCCACCCTGCTCCATAAGACTGTTTACGGCTCCACCCTGCCCCATAATAGTATGTACGGCTCCACCCTGCCCCATAATAGTATGTACGGCTCCAGCCTGCCCCATAATAGTATGTACGGCTCCACCCTTCCCCATACTAGTATGTACGGTTCCACCCTGCCCCATAATAGTATGTACCGCTCCACCCTGCGCCATAATAGTATGTACCGCTCCACCCTGCACCATAATAGTATGTACCGCTTCAACCTGCGCCATAATAGTATGTACGGATCCATCCTGCCCCGTAATAGTATGTACCACTTCATCCTTCCCCATAATAGTACCATTCCCCCCTGCCCCATAATAGCATGTACCCCTCCACCCTGCCCCATAATAGCATGTACCCCTCCACCCTGCCCCATAATATGTACCGCTCCACCCTGTCACATAATATGTACCCCTCCACCCTGCCCCATAATAGCATGTACCACTCCACCCTGCCCCATAATAGTATGTACCACTCCCCCCTGTACCATAATAGTATGTACCACTCCACCCTGCCCCATAATAGTATGTACCACTCCCCCCTGCACCATAATAGTATGTACCCCTCCACCCTGCCCCATAATAGTAAGTACCCACCCCCCCACACTGCCCCATAATAGTATGTACCGCTTCAACCTGCGCCATAATAGTATGTACGGCTCCACCCTGCCCCGTAATAGTATGTACGGCTCCACCCTGCCCCATAATAGTATGTACCACTGCATCCTTCCCCATAATTGTATGTACCACTCCCTCTTGCACCATAATAGTATGTACCACTGCCCCCTGCACCATAATAGCATGTACCCCTCCCCCCTGCCCCATAATAGCATGTACCCCTCCCCCCTGCCCCATAATAGCATGTACCCCTTCACCCTGCCCCATAATATGTACCACTCCACCCTTCCCCATAATATGTACCCCTCCACCCTGCCCCATAATATGTACCCCTCCACCCTGCCCCATAATAGTACGTACCCCCGCACCCTGCCCCATAATAGTATGTACCCCCGCACCCTGCCCCATAATAGTATGTACCGCTTCACCCTGCGCCATAATAGTATGTACCACTCCAACCTGCCCCATAAGAGTATGTACCACTCCCCCCTGCACCATAATAGTATGTACCACTCCCCCCTGCACCATAATAGTATGTACCGCTCCCCCCTGCACCATAATAGTATGTACCGCTCCACCCTGCACCATAATAGTATGTACCGCTCCACCCTGCACCATAATAGTATGTAGCGCTCCACCCTCTACCATAATAGTATGTACCCCTCCACCCTGCCCCATAATAGTATGTACCCCTCCACCCTGCACCATAATAGTATGTACCGCTCCACCTTGCCCCATAATAGTATTTTCGGCTCCAGCCTGCCCCATAATAGTATGTACCCCTCCCCCATAATAGTATGTCCTGCTCCACTCTGCCCCATAATAGTATGTCCCGCCCCACCCTGCCCCATAATAGTATGTCCAGCTCCACCCTGCCCCATAATAGTATGTCCCACTCCACCCGGCCCCATAATAGTATATCCGGCTCCACCCTGCCCCATAATAGTATGTCCAGCTCCACCCTGCCCCATAATAGTATGTCCCGCTCCACCCTGCCCCATAATAGTATGTACTGCTCCACCCTGCCCCATAATAGTATGTACCGCTCCACCCTGCCCCATAATAGTATGTACCGCTCCACCCTGCCCCATAATAGTATGTACCGCTCCGCCCTGCCCCATAATAGTATGTACCGCTCCACCCTGCCCTATAATAGTATGTACCCCTCCACTCTGCTCCATAAGACTGTTTACGGCTCCACCCTGCCCCATAATAGTATGTACGGCTCCACCCTGCCCCATAATAGTATGTACGGCTCCAGCCTGTCCCATAATAGTATGTACGGCTCCAGCCTGTCCCATAATAGTATGTACGGCTCCACCCTGCCCCATACTAGTATGTACGGCTCCACCCTGCTCCATACTAGTATGTACGGCTCCACCCTGCCCCATAATAGTATGTACGGCTCCACCCTGCTCCATACTAGTATGTACGGCTCCACCCTGCCCCATAATAGTATGTACCGCTCCACCCTGCCCCATAATAGTATGTATGACTGCACCCTGCCCCATAATACTATGTACCCCTCCACCCTGCCCCATATTAGTATGTACCCCTCAACCCTGCACCATAATAGTATGTACCGCTTCACCCTGCCCCATAATAGTATGTCCCGCTCCACCCTGCCCCATAATAGTATGTCCCGCTCCACCCTGCCCCATAATAGTATGTACCGCTCCACCCTGCCCCATAATAGTATGTACCGCTCCGCCCTGCCCCATAATAGTATGTACCGCTCCGCCCTGTCCCATGATAGTATGTACCGCTCCGCCCTGCCCCATAATAGTATGTACTGCTCCACCCTGTCCTATAATAGTATGAACCCCTCCACCCTGCTCCATAAAACTGTTTACGGCTCCACCCTGCCCCATAATAGTATGTACGGTTCCACTCTGCCCCATAATAGTATGTACGGCTCCAGCCCGCCCCATAATAGTATGTACGGCTCCACCCTGCCCATAATAGTATGTACCGCTCCACCCTGCGCCATAATAGTATGTAGTCCTCCACCCTGCCCCATATTAGTATGTACCCCTCCACCCTGCACCATAATAGTATGTACCGCTTCACCCTGCCCTATAATAGTATGTACCGCTCCACCCTGCCCCATAATAGTATGTACCACTCCACCCTGCACCATAATTGTATATACCGCTCCACCCTGCCCCATAATAGTATGTACGGCTCCACCCTGCCCCATAATAGTATGCACGGCTCCACCCTGCCCCATAATAGTATGTACGGCTCCACCCTGCCCCATAATAGTATGTACGGCTCCACCCTGCCCCATACTAGTATGTACGGCTCCACCCTGCCCCATACTAGTATGTACAGCTCCACCCTGCCCCATACTAGTATGTACGGCTCCACCCTGCCCCATAATAGTATGTACCGCTCCACCCTGCCCCATAATAATATGTACCCCTCCACCCTGCCCCATAATAGTATGTAGCCCTCCACCCTGCCCAATAATAGTATGTAGCCCTCCACCCTGCCCCAAATTAGTATGTACCCCTCCACCCTGCCCCATATTAGTATGTACCCCTCCACCTTGCACCATAATAGTATGTACCGCTTCACCCTGCCCCATAATAGTATGTACCGCTCCACCCTGCCCTATAATAGTATGTTCCGCTCCAGCCTGCCCTATAATAGTATGTACCCCTCCCCCATAATAGTATGTCCCGCTCCACCCTGCCCCATAATAGTATGTCCCACTCCACCCTGCCCCATAATAGTATGTCCCGCTTCACCCTGCCCCATAATAGTATGTACCACTCCACCCTGCCCCATAATAGTATGTTCCGCTCCAGCCTGCCCCATAATAGTATGTACCCCTCCCCCATAATAGTATGTCCCGCTCCCCCCTGCCCCATAATAGTATGTACCACTCCCCCCTGCACCATAATACTATGTACCACTCCCCCCTGCACCATAATACTATGTACCACTCCCCCCTGCACCATAATAGTATGTACCGCTCCACCCTGCACCATAACAGTATGTACCGCTGCACGCTGCCCTATAATAGTATGTACCGCTCCACCCTGTACCATAATAGTATGTACCACTCTACCCTGCACCATAATTGTATATACCGCTCCACCCTGCCCCATAATAGTATGTACCGCTCCGCCCTGTCCCATAATAGTATGTACCGCTCCGCCCTGCCCCATAATAGTATGTACTGCTCCACCCTGTCCTATAATAGTATGAACCCCTCCACCCTGCTCCATAAAACTGTTTACGGCTCCACCCTGCCCCATAATAGTATGTACGGTTCCTCCCTGCCCCATAATAGTATGTACGGCTCCAGCCTGCCCCATAATAGTATGTACGGCTCCACCCTGCACCATAATAGTATGTATCGCTCCACCCTGCACCATAATAGTATGTACTGCTCCACCCTGCCCCATAATATTATGTACCCCTCCACCCTGCGCCATAATAGTATGTAGTCCTCCACCCTGCCCCATAATACTATGTACCCCTCCACCCTGCCCCATATTAGTATGTACCCCTCCACCCTGCACCATAATAGTATGTACCGCTTCACCCTGCCCTATAATAGTATGTACCGCTCCACCCTGCCCCATAATAGTATGTACCACTCCACCCTGCACCATAATTGTATATACCGCTCCACCCTGCCCCATAATAGTATGTACGGCTCCACCCTGCCCCATAATAGTATGTACGGCTCCACCCTGCCCCATAATAGTATGTACGGCTCCACCCTGCCCCATACTAGTATGTACGGCTCCACCCTGCCCCATACTAGTATGTACGGCTCCACCCTGCCCCATACTAGTATGTACGGCTCCACCCTGCCCCATACTAGTATGTACGGCTCCACCCTGCCCCATACTAGTATGTACGGCTCTACCCTGCCCCATAATAGTATGTACGGCTCCACCCTGCGCCATAATAGTATGTACCCCTCCACCCTGCCCCATAATAGTATGTAGCCCTCCACCCTGCCCCATAATAGTATGTAGCCCTCCACCCTGCCCCATAATAGTATGTAACCCTCCACCCTGCCCCATATTAGTATGTACCCCTCCACCCTGCACCATAATAGTATGTACCGCTTCACCCTGCCCAATAATAGTATGTAGCCCTCCACCCTGCCCCATAATAGTATGTTCCGCTCCAGCCTGCCCTATAATAGTATGTACCCCTCCCCCATAATAGTATGTCCCGCTCCACCCTGCCCCATAATAGTATGTCCCACTCCACCCTGCCCCATAATAGTATGTCCCGCTTCACCCTGCCCCATAATAGTATGTCGCGCTCCACCCTGCCCCATAATAGTATGTACCACTCCACCCTGCCCCATAATAGTATGTTCCGCTCCAGCCTGCCCCCATAATAGTATGTACCCCTCCCCCATAATAGTATGTCCCGCTCCCCCCTGCCCCATAATAGTATGTACCACTCCCCCCTGCACCATAATACTATGTACCACTCCCCCCTGCACCATAATAGTATGTACCGCTCCACCCTGCACCATAACAGTATGTACCGCTCCACGCTGCCCTATAATAGTATGTACCGCTCCACCCTGTACCATAATAGTATGTACCACTCTACCCTGCACCATAATTGTATGTTCCGCTCCACCCTGCCCCATAATAGTATGTACGGCTCCACCCTGCCCCATACTAGTATGTACGGCTCCACCCTGCCCCATACTAGTATGTACGGCTCCACCCTGCCCCATAATAGTATGTACGGCTCCACCCTGCCCCATAATAGTATGTACGGCTCCACCCTGCCCCATAATAGTATGTACGGCTCCACCCTGCCCCATACAATATGTACGGCTCCACCCTGCCCCATACTAGTATGTACGGCTCCACCCTGCCCCATAATAGTATGTACCGCTCCACACTGCCGCATAATAGTATATCCCGCTCCACCCTGCCCCATACTAGTATGTACCGCTTCAACCTGCGCCATAATAGTATGTACGGCTCAACCCTGCCCCGTAATAGTATGTACGGCTCCACCCTGCCCCATAATAGTATGTACCACTCCATACTTCCCCATAATAGTATGTACCACTCCATCCTTCCCCATAATAGTATGTACCACTCCCCCCTACACCATAATAGTATGTACCACTGCCCGCTGCACCATAATAGCATGTACCCCTCCCCCCTGCCCCATAATAGCATGTACCCCTCCCCCCTGCCCCATAATAGCATGTACCCCTCCCCCCTGCCCCATAATAGTATGTACCACTCCCCCCTGTACCATAATAGTATGTACCACTCCCCCCTGCACCATAATAGTATGTACGGCTCCACCCTGCACCATAATAGTATGTACGGCTCCACCCTGCCCCATACTAGTATGTACGGCTCCACCCTGCCCCATAATAGTATGTACCGCTCCACCCTGCCCCATAATAGTATGTACCGCTCCACCCTGCACCATAATAGTATGTAGCGCTCCACCCTGTACCATAATAGTATGTACCACTCCACCCTGCACCATAATTGTATATACCGCTCCACCCTGCCCCATAATAGTATGTACCGGTCCACCCTGCCCCATAATAGTATGTACCCCTCCACCCTGCACCATAATAGTATGTACCGCTCCACCTTGCCCCATAATAGTATTTTCCGCTCCAGCCTGCCCCATAATAGTATGTACCCCTCCCCCATAATAGTATGTCCCGCCCCACCCTGCCCCATAATAGTATGTCCAGCTCCACCCTGCCCCATAATAGTATGTCCCGCTCCAACCGGCCCCATAATAGTATATCCGGCTCCACCCTGCCCCATAATAGTATGTCCCGCTCCACCCTGCCCCATAATAGTATGTCCCGCTCCACCCTGCCCCATAATAGTATGTCCCGCTCCACCCTGCCCCATAATAGTATGTCCCGCTCCACCCTGCCCTATAATAGTATGTACCGCTCCACCCTGCCCCATAATAGTATGTACCGCTCCACCCTGCCCCATAATAGTATGTACCGCTCCGCCCTGTCCCATAATAGTATGTACCGCTCCGCCCTGCCCCATAATAGTATGTACTGCTCCACCCTGTCCTATAATAGTATGAACCCCTCCACCCTGCTCCATAAAACTGTTTACGGCTCCACCCTGCCCCATAATAGTATGTACGGTTCCACCCTGCCCCATAATAGTATGTACGGCTCCAGCCTGCCCCATAATAGTATGTACGGCTCCACCCTGCCCCATACTAGTATGTACGGCTCCACCCTGCCCATAATAGTATGTACCGCTCCACCCTGCGCCATAATAGTATGTAGTCCTCCACCCTGCCCCATAATAGTATGTATGACTGCACCCTGCCCCATAATACTATGTACCCCTCCACCCTGCCCCATATTAGTATGTACCCCTCCACCCTGCACCATAATAGTATGTACCGCTTCACCCTGCCCTATAATAGTATGTACCGCTCCACCCTGCCCCATAATAGTATGTACGGCTCCACCCTGCCCCATAATAGTATGTACGGCTCCACCCTGCCCCATAATAGTATGTACGGCTCCACCCTGCCCCATAATAGTATGTACGGCTCCACCCTGCCCCATAATAGTATGTACCGCTCCACCCTGCCCCATACTAGTATGTACGGCTCCACCCTGCCCCATACTAGTATGTACGGCTCCACCCTGCCCCATACTAGTATGTACGGCTCCACCCTGCCCCATAATAGTATGTACCGCTCCACCCTGCCCCATAATAGTATGTACCGCTCCACCCTGCCCCATAATAGTAAGTACCCACCCCCCCACACTGCCCCATAATAGTATGTACCGCTTCAACCTGCGCCATAATAGTATGTACGGCTCCACCCTGCCCCGTAATAGTATGTACGGCTCCACCCTGCCCCATAATAGTATGTACCACTGCATCCTTCCCCATAATTGTATGTACCACTCCCTCTTGCACCATAATAGTATGTACCACTGCCCCCTGCACCATAATAGCATGTACCCCTCCCCCCTGCCCCATAATAGCATGTACCCCTCCCCCCTGCCCCATAATAGCATGTACCCCTTCACCCTGCCCCATAATATGTACCACTCCACCCTTCCCCATAATATGTACCCCTCCACCCTGCCCCATAATATGTACCCCTCCACCCTGCCCCATAATAGTACGTACCCCCGCACCCTGCCCCATAATAGTATGTACCCCCGCACCCTGCCCCATAATAGTATGTACCGCTTCACCCTGCGCCATAATAGTATGTACCACTCCAACCTGCCCCATAAGAGTATGTACCACTCCCCCCTGCACCATAATAGTATGTACCACTCCCCCCTGCACCATAATAGTATGTACCGCTCCCCCCTGCACCATAATAGTATGTACCGCTCCACCCTGCACCATAATAGTATGTACCGCTCCACCCTGCACCATAATAGTATGTAGCGCTCCACCCTCTACCATAATAGTATGTACCCCTCCACCCTGCCCCATAATAGTATGTACCCCTCCACCCTGCACCATAATAGTATGTACCGCTCCACCTTGCCCCATAATAGTATTTTCGGCTCCAGCCTGCCCCATAATAGTATGTACCCCTCCCCCATAATAGTATGTCCTGCTCCACTCTGCCCCATAATAGTATGTCCCGCCCCACCCTGCCCCATAATAGTATGTCCCGCTCCACCCTGCCCCATAATAGTATGTCCCACTCCACCCGGCCCCATAATAGTATATCCGGCTCCACCCTGCCCCATAATAGTATGTCCAGCTCCACCCTGCCCCATAATAGTATGTCCCGCTCCACCATGCCCCATAATAGTATGTCCGGCTCCACCCTGCCCCATAATAGTATATCCCGCTCCACCCTGCCCCATAACAGTATGTACTGCTCCACCCTGCCCCATAATAGTATGTACCGCTCCACCCTGCCCCATAATAGTATGTACCGCTCCACCCTGCCCCATAATAGTATGTACCGCTCCGCCCTGCCCCATAATAGTATGTACCGCTCCACCCTGCCCTATAATAGTATGTACCCCTCCACTCTGCTCCATAAGACTGTTTACGGCTCCACCCTGCCCCATAATAGTATGTACGGCTCCACCCTGCCCCATAATAGTATGTACGGCTCCAGCCTGTCCCATAATAGTATGTACGGCTCCAGCCTGTCCCATAATAGTATGTACGGCTCCACCCTGCCCCATACTAGTATGTACGGCTCCACCCTGCTCCATACTAGTATGTACGGCTCCACCCTGCCCCATAATAGTATGTACGGCTCCACCCTGCTCCATACTAGTATGTACGGCTCCACCCTGCCCCATAATAGTATGTACCGCTCCACCCTGCGCCATAATAGTATTTAGTCCTCCACCCTGCCCCATAATAGTATGTATGACTGCACCCTGCCCCATAATACTATGTACCCCTCCACCCTGCCCCATATTAGTATGTACCCCTCAACCCTGCACCATAATAGTATGTACCGCTTCACCCTGCCCCATAATAGTATGTCCCGCTCCACCCTGCCCCATAATAGTATGTCCCGCTCCACCCTGCCCCATAATAGTATGTACCGCTCCACCCTGCCCCATAATAGTATGTACCGCTCCACCCTGCCCCATAATAGTATGTACCGCTCCGCCCTGCCCCATAATAGTATGTACCGCTCCGCCCTGTCCCATAATAGTATGTACCGCTCCGCCCTGCCCCATAATAGTATGTACTGCTCCACCCTGTCCTATAATAGTATGAACCCCTCCACCCTGCTCCATAAAACTGTTTACGGCTCCACCCTGCCCCATAATAGTATGTACGGTTCCACTCTGCCCCATAATAGTATGTACGGCTCCAGCCCGCCCCATAATGGTATGTACGGCTCCACCCTGCCCCATAATAGTATGTACGGCTCCACCCTGCCCATAATAGTATGTACCGCTCCACCCTGCGCCATAATAGTATGTAGTCCTCCACCCTGCCCCATAATAGTATGTACCCCTCCACCCTGCCCCATATTAGTATGTACCCCTCCACCCTGCACCATAATAGTATGTACCGCTTCACCCTGCCCTATAATAGTATGTACCGCTCCACCCTGCCCCATAATAGTATGTACCACTCCACCCTGCACCATAATTGTATATACCGCTCCACCCTGCCCCATAATAGTATGTACGGCTCCACCCTGCCCCATAATAGTATGTACGGCTCCACCCTGCCCCATAATAGTATGTACGGCTCCACCCTGCCCCATACTAGTATGTACGGCTCCACCCTGCCCCATACTAGTATGTACGGCTCCACCCTGCCCCATACTAGTATGTACAGCTCCACCCTGCCCCATACTAGTATGTACGGCTCCACCCTGCCCCATAATAGTATGTACCGCTCCACCCTGCCCCATAATAATATGTACCCCTCCACCCTGCCCCATAATAGTATGTAGCCCTCCACCCTGCCCCATAATAGTATGTAGCCCTCCACCCTGCCCCAAATTAGTATGTACCCCTCCACCCTGCCCCATATTAGTATGTACCCCTCCACCTTGCACCATAATAGTATGTACCGCTTCACCCTGCCCCATAATAGTATGTACCGCTCCACCCTGCCCTATAATAGTATGTTCCGCTCCAGCCTGCCCTATAATAGTATGTACCCCTCCCCCATAATAGTATGTCCCGCTCCACCCTGCCCCATAATAGTATGTCCCACTCCACCCTGCCCCATAATAGTATGTCCCGCTTCACCCTGCCCCATAATAGTATGTACCACTCCACCCTGCCCCATAATAGTATGTTCCGCTCCAGCCTGCCCCATAATAGTATGTACCCCTCCCCCATAATAGTATGTCCCGCTCCCCCCTGCCCCATAATAGTATGTACCACTCCCCCCTGCACCATAATACTATGTACCACTCCCCCCTGCACCATAATACTATGTACCACTCCCCCCTGCACCATAATAGTATGTACCGCTCCACCCTGCACCATAACAGTATGTACCGCTGCACGCTGCCCTATAATAGTATGTACCGCTCCACCCTGTACCATAATAGTATGTACCACTCTACCCTGCACCATAATTGTATATACCGCTCCACCCTGCCCCATAATAGTATGTACCGCTCCGCCCTGTCCCATAATAGTATGTACCGCTCCGCCCTGCCCCATAATAGTATGTACTGCTCCACCCTGTCCTATAATAGTATGAACCCCTCCACCCTGCTCCATAAAACTGTTTACGGCTCCACCCTGCCTCATAATAGTATGTACGGTTCCTCCCTGCCCCATAATAGTATGTACGGCTCCAGCCTGCCCCATAATAGTATGTACGGCTCCACCCTGCACCATAATAGTATGTATCGCTCCACCCTGCACCATAATAGTATGTACTGCTCCACCCTGCCCCATAATATTATGTACCCCTCCACCCTGCGCCATAATAGTATGTAGTCCTCCACCCTGCCCCATAATACTATGTACCCCTCCACCCTGCCCCATATTAGTATGTACCCCTCCACCCTGCACCATAATAGTATGTACCGCTTCACCCTGCCCTATAATAGTATGTACCGCTCCACCCTGCCCCATAATAGTATGTACCACTCCACCCTGCACCATAATTGTATATACCGCTCCACCCTGCCCCATAATAGTATGTACGGCTCCACCCTGCCCCATAATAGTATGTACGGCTCCACCCTGCCCCATAATAGTATGTACGGCTCCACCCTGCCCCATACTAGTATGTACGGCTCCACCCTGCCCCATACTAGTATGTACGGCTCCACCCTGCCCCATACTAGTATGTACGGCTCCACCCTGCCCCATACTAGTATGTACGGCTCCACCCTGCCCCATAATAGTATGTACGGCTCCACCCTGCGCCATAATAGTATGTACCCCTCCACCCTGCCCCATAATAGTATGTAGCCCTCCACCCTGCCCCATAATAGTATGTAGCCCTCCACCCTGCCCCATAATAGTATGTAACCCTCCACCCTGCCCCATATTAGTATGTACCCCTCCACCCTGCACCATAATAGTATGTACCGCTTCACCCTGCCCAATAATAGTATGTAGCCCTCCACCCTGCCCCATAATAGTATGTTCCGCTCCAGCCTGCCCTATAATAGTATGTACCCCTCCCCCATAATAGTATGTCCCGCTCCACCCTGCCCCATAATAGTATGTCCCACTCCACCCTGCCCCATAATAGTATGTCCCGCTTCACCCTGCCCCATAATAGTATGTCGCGCTCCACCCTGCCCCATAATAGTATGTACCACTCCACCCTGCCCCATAATAGTATGTTCCGCTCCAGCCTGCCCCCATAATAGTATGTACCCCTCCCCCATAATAGTATGTCCCGCTCCCCCCTGCCCCATAATAGTATGTACCACTCCCCCCTGCACCATAATACTATGTACCACTCCCCCCTGCACCATAATAGTATGTACCGCTCCACCCTGCACCATAACAGTATGTACCGCTCCACGCTGCCCTATAATAGTATGTACCGCTCCACCCTGTACCATAATAGTATGTACCACTCTACCCTGCACCATAATTGTATGTTCCGCTCCACCCTGCCCCATAATAGTATGTACGGCTCCACCCTGCCCCATACTAGTATGTACGGCTCCACCCTGCCCCATACTAGTATGTACGGCTCCACCCTGCCCCATAATAGTATGTACGGCTCCACCCTGCCCCATAATAGTATGTACGGCTCCACCCTGCCCCATAATAGTATGTACGGCTCCACCCTGCCCCATACAATATGTACGGCTCCACCCTGCCCCATACTAGTATGTACGGCTCCACCCTGCCCCATAATAGTATGTACCGCTCCACACTGCCGCATAATAGTATATCCCGCTCCACCCTGCCCCATACTAGTATGTACCGCTTCAACCTGCGCCATAATAGTATGTACGGCTCAACCCTGCCCCGTAATAGTATGTACGGCTCCACCCTGCCCCATAATAGTATGTACCACTCCATACTTCCCCATAATAGTAAGTACCACTCCATCCTTCCCCATAATAGTATGTACCACTCCCCCCTACACCATAATAGTATGTACCACTGCCCCCTGCACCATAATAGCATGTACCCCTCCCCCCTGCCCCATAATAGCATGTACCCCTCCCCCCTGCCCCATAATAGCATGTACCCCTCCCCCCTGCCCCATAATAGTATGTACCACTCCCCCCTGCACCATAATAGTATGTACCACTCCCCCCTGCACCATAATAGTATGTACGGCTCCACCCTGCCCCATACTAGTATGTACGGCTCCACCCTGCCCCATAATAGTATGTACCGCTCCACCCTGCCCCATAATAGTATGTACCGCTCCACCCTGCACCATAATAGTATGTAGCGCTCCACCCTGTACCATAATAGTATGTACCACTCCACCCTGCACCATAATTGTATATACCGCTCCACCCTGCCCCATAATAGTATGTACCGGTCCACCCTGCCCCATAATAGTATGTACCCCTCCACCCTGCACCATAATAGTATGTACCGCTCCACCTTGCCCCATAATAGTATTTTCCGCTCCAGCCTGCCCCATAATAGTATGTACCCCTCCCCCATAATAGTATGTCCCGCCCCACCCTGCCCCATAATAGTATGTCCAGCTCCACCCTGCCCCATAATAGTATGTCCCGCTCCAACCGGCCCCATAATAGTATATCCGGCTCCACCCTGCCCCATAATAGTATGTCCCGCTCCACCCTGCCCCATAATAGTATGTCCCGCTCCACCCTGCCCCATAATAGTATGTCCCGCTCCACCCTGCCCCATAATAGTATGTCCCGCTCCACCCTGCCCCATAATAGTATGTCCCGCTCCACCCTGCCCTATAATAGTATGTACCGCTCCACCCTGCCCCATAATAGTATGTACCGCTCCACCCTGCCCCATAATAGTATGTACCGCTCCGCCCTGTCCCATAATAGTATGTACCGCTCCGCCCTGCCCCATAATAGTATGTACTGCTCCACCCTGTCCTATAATAGTATGAACCCCTCCACCCTGCTCCATAAAACTGTTTACGGTTCCACCCTGCCCCATAATAGTATGTACGGCTCCAGCCTGCCCCATAATAGTATGTACGGCTCCACCCTGCCCCATACTAGTATGTACGGCTCCACCCTGCCCATAATAGTATGTACCGCTCCACCCTGCGCCATAATAGTATGTAGTCCTCCACCCTGCCCCATAATAGTATGTATGACTGCACCCTGCCCCATAATACTATGAACCCCTCCACCCTGCCCCATATTAGTATGTACCCCTCCACCCTGCACCATAATAGTATGTACCGCTTCACCCTGCCCTATAATAGTATGTACCGCTCCACCCTGCCCCATAATAGTATGTACGGCTCCACCCTGCCCCATAATAGTATGTACGGCTCCACCCTGCCCCATAATAGTATGTACGGCTCCACCCTGCCCCATAATAGTATGTACGGCTCCACCCTGCCCCATAATAGTATGTACCGCTCCACCCTGCCCCATACTAGTATGTACGGCTCCACCCTGCCCCATACTAGTATGTACGGCTCCACCCTGCCCCATACTAGTATGTACGGCTCCACCCTGCCCCATAATAGTATGTACCGCTCCACCCTGCCCCATAATAGTATGTACCGCTCCACCCTGCCCCATAATAGTATGTACCGCTCCACCCTGCGCCATAATAGTATGTAGCCCTCCACCCTGCCCCATAATAGTATGTAGCCCTCCACCCTGCCCCATAATAGTATGTAGCCCTCCACCCTGCCCCATAATAGTATGTAGCCCTCCACCCTGCCCCATAATAGTATGTACCCCTCCACCCTGCCCCATAATAGTATGTACCCCTCCACCCTGCCCCATAATAGTATGTACCCCTCCACCCTGCCCCATAATAGTATGTACGGTTCCACCCTGCCCCATACTAGTATGTACGGCTCCACCCTGCCCCATAATAGTATGTACGGCTCCACCCTGCCCCATAATAGTATGTACCGCTCCACCCTGCCTCATAATAGTATGTACCGCTCCACCCTGCGCCATAATAGTATGTACCCCTCCACCCTGCCCCATAATAGTATGTAGCCCTCCACCCTGCCCCATAATAGTATGTAGCCCTCCACCCTGCCCCATAATAGTATGTACCCCTCCACCCTGCCCCACAATAGTATGTACCGCTCCACCCTGCCCCATATTAGTATGTACCACTCCACCCTGCCCCATAATAGTATGTACGGCTCCACCCTGCAGCATAATAGTATGTACCGCTTTACCCTGCCCCATAATAGTATGTACCGCTCCACCCTGCCCCATAATAGTATGTTCCGCTCCAGCCTGCCCTATAATAGTATGTACCCCTCCCCCATAATAGTATGTCCCGCTCCACCCTGCCCCATAATAGTATGTCCCACTCCACCCTGCCCCATAATAGTATGTCCCGCTTCACCTTGCCCCATAATAGTATGTCCCGCTCCACCCTGCCCCATAATAGTATGTACCACTCCACCCTGCCCCATAATAGGATGTACCGCTCCCCCATGCACCATAATAGTATGTACCGCTCCACCCTGCCCCATAATAGTATGTACCGCTCCACCCTGCACCATAATAGTATGTACCGCTCCACCCTGCCCCATAATATGTACCGCTCCACCCTGCCCCATAATATGTACCGCTCCACCCTGCCCCATAATATGTACCCCTCCACCCGGCCCCATAATATGTACCCCTCCACCCGGCCCCATAATAGTATGTACCCCCGCACCCTGCGCCATAATAGTATGTACCACTCCACCCTGCCCCATAATAGTATGTAGCACTCCCCCCTGCACCATAATAGTATGTACCACTCCACCCTGCCCCATAATAGTATGTACCACTCCACCCTGCGCCATAATAGTATGTACCACTCCATCCTGCCCCAGAATAGTATGTACCAATCCCCCCTGCACCATAATAGTAAGTACCCCCCCCCCACCCTGCCCCATAACAGTATGTACCGCATCAACCTGCGCCATAATATTATGTACCGCTCCATCCTGCCCCGTAATAGTATGTACGGCTCCACCCTGCTCCATAATAGTATGTCCCGCTTCACCCTGCCCCATAATAGTATGTCCCGCTCCACCCTGCCCCATAATAGTATGACCCGCTCCACCCTGCCCCATAATAGTATAACCCGCTCCACCCTGCCCCATAATAGTATAACCCGCTCCACCCTGCCCCATAATAGTATGACCCGCTCCACCCTGCCCCATAATAGTATGTCCCGCTCCACCCTGCCCCATAATAGTATGTACCGCTCCACCCTGCCCCATAATAGTATGTCCCGCCCCACCCTGCCCCATAATAGTATGCCCCGCTCCACCCTGCCCCATAATAGTATGTCCCGCTCCAACCGGCCCCATAATAGTATATCCGGCTCCACCCTGCCGCATAATAGTATGTCCCGCTCCACCTTGCCCCATAATAGTATGTCCCGCTCCACCCTGCCCCATAATAGTATGTCCCGCTCCACCCTGCCCCATAATAGTATGAACGGCTCAACCCTGCCCCATAATAGTATGTACCGCTCCACCCTGCCTCATAATAGTATCTACCGCTCCACCCTGCCCCACAATAGTATGTACCGCTCCACCCTGCCCCATAATAGTATGTACCGCTCCACCCTGCCCCATAATAGTATGTACCGCTCCACCCTGCCCCATAATAGTATGTACCGCTCCATCCTTCCCCATAACAGTATGTACCCCTCCACCCTGCCCCATAATAGTATGTACCCCTCCACCCTGCCCCATAATAGTATGTACCCCTCCACCCTGCCCCATAATAGTATGTACCGCTCCACCCTGCCCCATAATAGTATGTACCGCTCCACCCTGCTCCATAAAACCGTTTACGGCTCCACCATAATAGTATGCACCACACATTCTTTACACAGCTCTGCTACACCGTACACGTTCTATACACAGCTCTGCTACACCGTACACGTTCTATACACAGCTCTGCTACACCGTACACGTTCTATACACAGCTCTGCTACACCGTACACGTTCTATACACAGCTCTGCTACACCGTACACGTTCTATACACAGCTCTGCTACACCGTACGTTCTATACACAGCTCTGCTACACCGTACACGTTCTTTACACAGCTCTGCTACCCCGTACACGTTCTACACACAGCTCTGCTACACCGTACACGTTCTACACACAGCTCTGCTACACCGTACACGTTCTACACACAGCTCTGCTACACCGTACACGTTCTACACACAGCTCTGCTACACCGTACACGTTCTACACACAGCTCTGCTACACCGTACACGTTCTACACACAGCTCTGCTACACCGTACACGTTCTACACACAGCTCTGCTACACCGTACACGTTCTACACACAGCTCTGCTACACCGTACACGTTCTACACACAGCTCTGCTACACCGTACACGTTCTACACACAGCTCTGCTACACCGTACACGTTCTACACACAGCTCTGCTACACCGTACACGTTCTACACACAGCTCTGCTACACCGTACACGTTCTACACACAGCTCTGCTACACCGTACACGTTCTACACACAGCTCTGCTACACCGTACACGTTCTACACACAGCTCTGCTACACCGTACACGTTCTACACACAGCTCTGCTACACCGTACACGTTCTACACACAGCTCTGCTACACCGTACACGTTCTACACACAGCTCTGCTACACCGTACACGTTCTACACACAGCTCTGCTACACCGTACACGTTCTACACACAGCTCTGCTACACCGTACACGTTCTACACACAGCTCTGCTACACCGTACACGTTCTACACACAGCTCTGCTACACCGTACACGTTCTACACACAGCTCTGCTACACCGTACACATTCTACACACAGCTCTGCTACACCGTACACATTCTACACACAGCTCTGCTACACCGTACACATTCTACACACAGCTCTGCTACACCGTACACATTCTACACACAGCTCTGCTACACCGTACACATTCTATTCACAGCTCTGCTACACCGTACACATTCTATTCACAGCTCTACTACACCGTACACATTATATTCACAGCTCTACTACACCGTACACATTATATACACAGCTCTGCTACACCGTACACATTATATACACAGCTCTACTACACCGTACACATTATATTCACAGCTCTACTACACCGTACACGTTCTATACACAGCTCTGCTACACCATGAACACTGTAGAATCGCTTGCAAAAGTTTAACTACAAGGTGTTTCACGCCGGCAAATTGCTGCATCACAACCTTCTTTCTCGTTCATCTTCATCAACTAAATACATTTGTAGAAATTGAGGTTTTTGTTGGGGTGAAGGCAACAGACTGCTAAGTGGTAGCCTGTTCTTGCACTTTGAAAGCAGGTATAAAACCATTTTCTTCTATTTGCTTGGCTCCAAAAGACGTCATTTCAAAGGGTATTAGTGTATCTTGACGCCACCAGAAAGCTAGGGGTTTGACAGGGGAATGCCCCTCTCACACCCCTAGCTCCCTATTGGCGCATTAGCTAAAGGTCCTGCAACCTGCAGTAATGGCTCTCTATTATTCTTCTGCTGCCGTTTGGTGCCTTTGGCGCAGCGTTATCGGTGCACTGCTCGTGGACGCTGTGCGCGGCGGCCAGGAGTGTGTGTGCCGGCAGCCCTCTGGACTCCCATGGCAAACTTACATCGGCTGGGGGACTGAAGGTCTAGCCACTTTTGGCCCAGCCACGGTGTCTGCTGCAGGAGTGTTCGTCACCCGGTTCTGACATTGTCTCCCGCTGGTCATGTGGGCTGGCTGCAGGGGTACCCATGTAAAAGGCCCGAGAGTCCCGCGGTGGCAGCTTGTCGGCGACCCCGGGGTGTGCTCCTGGACTGTGTGGCCGCCGACTCCACGTGTGTGTGGCGCCTCCCTTGTGGCCTCCCTGCTGTGCCCTGAATGTGACATCAGCTGGGAGAGGCTCTTGTGGGGCAGCGCTTGCGTGTCAGGAGACAGCGCTTCATACTCAAGGGGGTTCCACCTTCTGCCTCCCAAGCAAGGAAGCCCCCTGGGCATGCTGCTGCTGGGGTGGCTGCGGTATGCGCTTTTCTGCTAATTTTAGTGGCCTTCCAGGATCTACAGCACAGCCTGCTCTCCATCCAATCAGCTACAGGGGGCGTCACTCCCTGTCAATCTTGGCTCCACGAAGACTTCCTGGTGGCTTCAAGACACACTAATACCATTTCAAAGCAACAATTCTACTTTGTAATACAGTGTATGTGCTCTGAATGAAGACCCATAACTAAGCCATACATCAGCTCCGGCAATGGCTTCAAAGTTGGAATTTGCACCTTACCACCGCTGAAACACTCACTAGGAGCCTCTTCTTTCCACTTAAATGCATATACTGTAACTCTCTTATGAGTCATAGCTCCCAGAGCAATAGTTTTATCAGATCCATAATAAAAGGCGTGCCCCTGGATATACAGTAGCCCCAGTTTAGAGGGGTGAAGTCCCTCACTCTTCCCCCCCATTGCCTGTCTAGTCAGCTGACACCTGTGGGACTAGGGGGTGAGAGTCACACCGCCCTGCAGATGGAGAGGATTACTAGTGCATAGGAAGCGGACTTTTGCTATACTCTACTGACACCTAGTGGTCCACTGCTGAAACGACATATCTTACATTTTATCTTTGTTGCAGAGCCCTGAGCTTGAAACCGCAAATTGCCATGGTGTGATAGACTGACAATGATACATAACACTCAGCTAAATACAAGATCCCCGAGATGTAGTGAACAATAAAATCCTTTGAGCACTCCCCAGTGATATAACAGCTCCGGCCGAGGGACGCCGTTATTTCTGACTGCGCTTTCTTATATCTTCGGTGAGCCTCCCGCCTACACGGTCCCTACAAAGCAAAGAAAGCTTACTAATGGGGGCAACACTGTGAAACCTAGTGCTATGAAGGATACTCAGCTAGGTGCGCCCATCACACTTCAGGTGTGTCCCCCTGAACCCATCACCTCAAGTCCAACTACTGCGGACGAACCACAGGCCATAACCGTGGCGATCCACACTCACTGGGAAGATTGACACTCCAGTCTGATTTTGGCCTGCTGTGGGCAGATGTTAATCTGCGAAAGCGCACCACTACGGTGGAGACCCAAGTTTCCGACCCGGAGGATATAGTCACATCAATAGGGGCGCAAATACAGGCGCTCGGATCTGCCTCTCCTGCTCAACAACTGAAGATTGTGGATTTGGAGAACCGTTGATGGGACATCAGAAGGGTTGGTCCGCCGGAGGGAGTGGAGAGGAGAGGAGACAACCCTATGAGTATCCCGAGTCATTGCTCAGGGAATTGTATTGCTCGGACTCCTTCTCAACTCTTTTCTCTGTGGAACGCATACACCGTATCCCAATTAGAGCCTCGCCTCTAGGAACGCCTCATCGCACGTTTATAGCTAAGCTCCTAAATTACAGGGACCGAGATAAAGTGCTGGAACTAGAGGATGGATCCTTTAACCCCTTAGTGACAAAGTCAAATTTTGGAAATCTTACACATGTCACTTTAACATAGAATAACTCCATAAAAGTTTTGCATATCCAAGTAATTCTGACTGTTTTTTAGCCACATATTGGCCGCATGCACACGGACAGGTCAGATTCCGCATGCGGTTGCCCGCAGCTGAATCCAACCCTGTGCCCAGTCAGCATCCATGCGTACTTTCTTCTTCTTCACTGTATTGCAGATAGTCCGCATGGCTCGCTGGTTGCAGACGTGCCACGGGTCACCCGGCTTCCATTGACTTCAATGGATGCCATCCCTCCGGAATAGGCAGGAAAATGGAACATGCTGCGATATTTTTCAACTGCGAGCAGAAACCGCAATTGGTTTCCGCTCGTGTGCATGAATAATCACTTTTGCATTGCATGCTATGGGCGGCATTTCTTGTGGAATCCGAAGGCAGTCAACCGCTCCAGATTCTGAAATTCAAATCCAATTGTCTGCATTCACCCTTAGGGCTTATTCAGACGACCGTATATCAGCAATGTATTCACGCCAGCCGATATACGGCGTCCCTCTCTGCAGGGGGAGGAGGCTGGAAGAGCCGGGAGCAGTGCACTGAGCTCCTGCCCCCTCTCTGCCTCCTCTCCACCCCCTCTCCACTATTTGCAATGAGGAGAGGCGGGACAGGGGCAGAGCTACTTCCCGGGACTTAGCCCCGCCCCAATCCCACCTCCTTTCATTGCACATAGTGCAGAGGGGCGGAGAGGAGGCAGAGAGGGGGCGGGAGCTCAGTGCACTGCTCCTGGCTCTTCCAGCTTCCTCCCCCTGCAGATGAGGACACCGTATATCGGCTGGCATGAATACCCGGCTGAAATACGCTCATCTGAATAAGCCCTTAGGGCGACTACCCACTAGCGCTTGCGAATTTGCTGCGGTTTTTTTCCAGGTGTCTATGGGGCTTTCTAATGTTAAAAACGCATTGCGGCAAAATCGCAATTTACCGCAAAATGGTGATTTTGCGCGATGCGATTCTAACATTGACGAGTCCCATAGACCCCTGGAGAAGAAAAAACGCTGCGAATTCCGCTGTGAAAAAGAGCTGTAGTGGGTGGTCACCCTAATGTGGTAAAAATCGACCAATAGAATCGGCATATGTTTATTAAAAGCACCAAAATTCGGAAGATTTAAAAAAATTGCATTTTTGTCTCATTTTCAACTACAATATCTCAAATATGTGCAAGCACAGTACACATTTTCTGATTTGGTATATATTTCCATGTGTTTTACTTTATTCTGGAAGCACATTGGAAAAACTTTAGTTGTTTGTTTTTTTTTAACCATTTAGGAAACGTACAAATGTAACATTAATTGTTAACATTTTGCTTTCCTACACCAAGCTAAGATTACAAAGGCTCACAGATATCAGAATGATAGATGCCCCCACAGATGACCCCATATTAAAAAATACACATCTTAATGTATTCACTGAGGGGTGGCAGCAGTATTTTGATGCCAGTTTTTTTGAAGAGTTTATGCAATTTAGAGGAGAAAATTTGCAAATATGTCATTTAACCCATTAATGACGCAGCGCCATTTTTTTCCTCCCCCCTTTAATAAAATCGTAACTCCTTTATGTATCCACCGCCGTCACTGTATGAGGGCTTGTTTTTGCGGGACGAGTTGTATTTTTCAATGGTGCTATTTAATGTACCATATAATGTACTGAAAAACTTTTAAAAAATTCCAAGTGGAGTAAATTGAAAAAAAAAACGACATTCCGCCATCTTTTCAAAGCGTCTTGCTTCTACGGTGCACAAACTGCAAAAAAACCCCCGACATGATAACTTTATTCTACGGGTCGGTACGATTACTACGATACCAAACTTGTATAGGTTTTCTTAACTGTACTACTGTTTTATTTTTTCAAAGAGTTTTAATTTTTTTCAATTATTTTCTGCGGCCATCTTCTGCGCGCAATAAGTTTTTTATTTTGCCGTCGACATAGTGCAGTGAGGGCTCATTGTTTGCGGGATGTACTGTAGTTTCCGTACGTTTTCCATACCGATTCGGAATACACACCACTTTTTGATTGCTTTTCATTGCGTTTTTTCTGGGAGACAGGGTGACTGAAAAAGTGCATTTCTGGCGTTCTTTATTTTTTTTTTCGGACTACGTTCACCATGCGGGGTAAATAATTTGATAGATCTGACTTTTACGGATGCGGTGATACCAAATATGTATTTTTATTTTATTATTTAGATTTTTAACTATAGATATGGCAAAAGGGGGGCGATTTAAACGTTTATTCCTTTTTTTTTGTAATTAAAAAAACTTTATTGATTTTTTTAAATTTTACCTTTAAGCCCCCTTGGGGGACTACAACATGCGATGCTTTGATCGCTCCTGCAGCATGACGTAATGCTATAGCATTACGTCATACTGCAATCTGATAGGCAGTCTCCTAAGGCAGCCATACCTTTCTACATGAAGGGCCCTCCGTACCCCCAGGACGCATATTAACTTATTCTACAACACTTCTGCTTGATTCACAACCTAATTGGTTGTTTGCGTTGGGTGATTCACAATTCCAGTAACCTGATTGCTTGTTTGAGTTGGCTGATTCACCAAACAACCAATCAGGTTGTGAATCAAGCAGGAGTCTTATGGAATAAGTTAATATGCCCCCACGAGCGGGCTGTAGTGTTCCTACCATGGAACCTCTTCATTAAGACCGCTCTCATACATGCGTTCAGGCATTTTACCGTGATTTTGGCGACGTTTCTGAACACATTGTAAAACGTTTTGGCAGTACTTTTGTAACGCACTGCACCATTGTGATTGATGACGGGGGGGGCGCTAAAAAACAGAAAAGGTCTGAACGGGCACATAAACAGTAGATGCAGCCGTGATTTTGCCATGGCTGCCTCTCGTGCATGCAACTTTCGTCCGTGCTGCAGATCGCAGCGCCCGTGTGAAGGAGCCCTTAAACTGTTATGCGCCATCAACAAGGACTGCTGGAGGAGGAACCCTATCAATAAGGCCTTATGTCCACTTGCATGCAGATACCACTGCTGAGTCCCGCAGCGGAATCCCTGCGTAGCCACGGCCATGGAGAGGAGAAACCGGTTTCTTACCTCTCCGGATCCTGTGTGGCTCTCCTCCGTGCAGGCCGGATCTTCTTTCTTCAGCACGGCGGATGTGTCCGTGCGCGTCACTCGATGTGCTCGGCGCATTCACAGCGCTTTTTTTAAAAAAATCTCCTGCTTTCCCGCAGATCTACGGCACAGCCACAACGACAATGGAAGCCATTCGCGCAGGATATGCAGGAAAATGGACCGTGCCGCAATTTCCTCCCGTGCGTACGATCCGCACACAGAGAAGAAATCACATCCGCATGCTTTAAACCTGCTATGCCGGCTCCCATGTATCCCTATGGGTGGCTTGATTTGCGGTGCCCCGTGCGGGTTCTGCAAATCAAATCTGCCCTTGGACACTGAGCCTAACTGCAGGAAATTATATATAATTTTTAAGCATATTTTGATTGAAAATACGTTTTTGAAGTAACAAATATACGAATATTTAATACACGGTTACAAAACCATAAATATAGATGAATGAAAAATCACAAGAAAACAAACAACATTAAAAAAGGAAAATTTGGACTTAATCAAATTTTGCGTAAGATAAAAAGGATGGGTATTATTGTACTTTGTCACCACCGGATGTTAGGGATGGTGACAAGGTGCCAGCTGTCAAATCAATTAGTAACACCCCAGCTTCTGATTGGCTGCGGGGCATTACTACATTCAGACAGTGCAAGAGGACTGCGCCGAGGCAGGAAGAGGCAGCGCTGGCACATGCAGAGTTAGAGGCAGAGCTGCCGGAGGACACCGGGCACTGCAACGGGAAGAAGACAGCAGTGAGGCAGGGAGTGCCGGAACATACAGAGGCGCCCGAGGACCGCGGCAAGGCTGGGAGCGCCAGCCTTTTCTATACTGCAAGTCGTGTCCTCAGACCGGAGGACGAACGCGGCAAAAGTGCGAGCGGCGGATGAGCTAGAAGTGTCGGCTCACCCACACAGACAGCGGACCTCATCTGTGAGTCACTGGGCTTATTGCCGGCGGGGATGGAGATCTCAGCCCCCATAGCGGCTGCAAACAAATGGCCAGATGGAGCAGTGAGGGAGCGGTGGGACAACTGCAGCCTCAGTACTACTTTTTGCCTGCCGTGGAGGGTTAGGGGTTAATTTTCCTATTAGGATATATTGTACAGCTGTAAAGGCTTTTGCTTTTACAGCTAATATTGAACGTTTTACCGCAGAACTTACACCGAACAGTAATCCCTCCAGGGCGCAGATTATCAATTTCGGCAACACCTCTGCCGTATTCAGCAATTCCAGCAACCAGATTGGTTGTTTGAGTGGGCTGATTCAACCTGATTGGTTATTAGGGCAGAGGAGTTGCAGAAATTGATAATATTGCCTCCAGGGCAGCCAAAATGTAGTACAGAGGCTGCAGCTATAGGACCTTACAGAAGTCACCAATCGGGAGCTAAGGAAGTGACTAGGGTGTTCCTGCATCCAAGCCCTGTCAAAAACCCCTAGCTTACTGGTGGTGACAAGATACAATAATACCAAAAGGATGTCAGTGATGAGTCAGAGATGACAAATACGGCACCAGTAAGAGCTTTGCAGTCGGATGGGACCTTATAAATGGCTTTTCTATTCAAGCCACTTGTGTTCAGACACTGAAACCAGCAATTCTTACTTACTAGTCTAATAGATGTGGAAGGACAGAAGTACTGCTGCAGCCATGAGCCAGGATTGTTCTGGCTGCCATCAGGATGTGAAGCAGGGGGTAGATGAAGAGCGTGGGAATCGGTCAGAGACAATATACAGTACAGCCGTGGCAGGAATAGATGGCAGACGGGATGTGATCAGCAACTGATAGGACTAAACATGAATGGTGGCATGACATACATAGGCAATACAAAGTGCTGCTGCATAAAACAGTCACTAATTCACTGCAGGGGCAGAATATATATATAACACAACCATAAACAGCCGACAATAAATGATCAGATACTATATATATATATATATATATATATATATATATATATATATATATATATATATATACACTGCAGAGTTCATATACTATATATATATACTGTAGAGTTCATCATATACTATATATATATACTGCAGAGTTCATCATATACTATATATATATATACTGCAAAATTCATCATATACTATATATATACTGCAGAGTTCATCAGATACAATATATATACTGCAGAGTTCATCATATACTATATATATACTGCAAAGTTCATCAGATACTATATATATACTGCAGAGCTCATCATATACTATATATATATATACTGCAGAGCTCATCATATACTATATATATACTGCAGCGTTCATCATATACTATATATATACTGCAGAGTTCATCATATACTATATATATATACACTGCAGAGCTCATCATATACTATATATATATACTGAAGAGCTCATCAAATACTATATATACACTGCAGAGTTCATCAGATACTATATATATACTGCAGAGTTCATCAGATACTATATATACTGCAGAGTTCATCAGATACTATATATACTGCAGAGTTCATCAGATACTATATATATATACTGCAGAGATCATCATATACTATATATATACTGCAGAGTTCATCATATACTATATATATACTGCAGAGTTCATCAGATACTATATATACACTGCAGAGTTCATCAGATACTATATATATACACTGCAGAGTTCATCATATACTATATATATACTGCAGAGCTCATCATATACTATATATATACACTGCAGAGTTCATCATATACTATATATACACTGCAGAGCTCATCATATACTATATATATATACTGCAGAGCTCATCATATACTATATATATATATACTGCAGAGTTCATCATATACTATATATATACTGCAGAGCTCATCATATACTATATATATACTGCAGAGTTCATTTAATTAATGCATCCTAAAAGGAGCCAACTGATATGTATGAAAGGGCGGGGCTTCCGCTAATCCTGGTGAACGGAAGTTGTTAAGGTACAATAATAAGAGACGTTCAGCTCTTACCTCGTGGGGTTTTTTGTCTGGGATGTGAAGAGTCTAACGGGCGCTGATAACACGTGGGGAGGAGAAGGAAGGAAGCCCTGCTCATTCAGGGGAGGGAAGTGACGTGCGCGTTCCACCTGCGGCAGTCATGCGTGTCACAGACCGGAAGTGGCCTGTATGGAGTACAGAGAAGACGCTCATGGATGTGAGGAGGGAATTCTAATCAGATTTTGATGGGGAAATGAAGGAATGATCGGGCAGCACCACGAATATAGTATAAATCCATCAGATAGAACCTCTAGTGATATGCAGACAAAGGGTTATGTTTAATCTGTTTATTGAGATTTTTCAAATAAATCACATACATCACAAACCATAATTGGAAGAAGAAAAAAGAAAGGCTCTTGCTTAGAGGTGGGTCGCGCAGGGCCCCGGATTAGGAAAATAGGAAGAGGTGAGCAAATGAAACAGTAATTCAATAAACCGTATCAACATTTGAGGCGCTCTCTTAGGCCGGCGCCCCCCAGAGACCCCAATACTTACCTCCAGATCCGGCGTCTTCCGCCCCGCATGACGCTTCGGCGCGCATGCGCAATAGAGCGCGTGACGCGCCGGCCGCATCATATGACGCGCCCACAGCGTCACATGACACGGCGGCGGTGGGCGAGGAAGCGGTTTCTCGCTATCTTCCGCTGTGCTACAGCGGAATATAGCGTGGCGGACGGCTTCCATTGACTGCAATGGAAGCCGTCCGAGCGTACACCCGCGGCAAATAGAGCATGCCGCGGGTGAGGACGGGAGATTTCACGGTGCGGAATTTCACGGTGCGGAATAGAACCTAATAGCTGCGGGCAACGTGGCAGAAATCCGTCCGTGGGAAGGAGCCCTTAAAGGGGTTCTGACACAAATAATGTTTTTATGCTTTAACAGCCATTGTTCCCTGGTCTGCCTAATGGACCCAGGGAACCCATGGGTTAATGGCTGCTAAAGCATAAAAAGATAACACTTACCTGTTCTTCTGTTGTTGTTGACATCGGGGGGGGGTCATCTCCCGGCAGGCGCTGTTCCTCCTCTTCTTCCTCTACGAGCCGCGACGCTCCGGGATCGCGCGCATGCGCAGTGGAGAGGTGCCCTCTGACAGGAGTCAGGACGGGCTGCGTCTCCACTGCGCATGCGCAGCACTCCGGAGTTCAGCCGGACGGACGGGCCGCCCACAGCAAGCACTGCTTGTGACGTGCTTGCTGTGGCGGTCCGTCCGTTGACCTCGGAAGTGCCTGACGGACGGACCAGAGCAGGAAGTGGTCTTTTTGACCGCTCCTTCTCTGCTTTAAAGGCACAGAAGAAGATGCCGGCTGGAGGGGACATGCCTGGCGATCGGGCCAGGCCAGGCAAGGTGAGTACAATTTTTTTTTTTTGATGTCAGAACCCCTTTAAGGTACCCTGAGGGCTGCTAACTGACCTGAAAACATATCGGCACGTAACAGATGTATCATGACATTGGGTCCTCGTAACGGACTATCTCTTGTGACTGCTTTAGCGTTTCAGCTCTCTACCAGCTGAGCCTTCTGCGTCATGAAATTAAGATCAACAGTAGGATAAACAAAAAGAAATTATGGAATAGTTAAAGAATTAGAAGTAGGAAAAGGATGAAGATAACCTTTCTGGGTGGGAGGAAAGAACATTAGGGTGGCAAGGGGAGGGAACCTTCTCTGGTTGACTCCAGGAGATGCCATATAACTAAGTTTACGACATGTTTCTGACATCCCTTCATCTCACAGCCCCCACCCCATCACCATCCCACCGTCAGTTGAAACTGCGGTGAGTCGCGGTACGCATTCCACACTGCCCAGGCTTGGGCGCTTTGCCTGGGTCCCTCGGCTCCCAGCTCCTCCATGTACATTAGTTAGTTCAATTCCTGGACAAATTCCAGCATAGTAGGAGGTGAGTTACGTCGCCAGTGGCGTGGAATGACCGCTATAGCTGCAGTAAGAAAATGTCGCAGCAACCCCTTTTTGATTGTGGCAAATGGGCCAGGCAAGATTGACAGTAGTGCCATTTGCGGGGAGGCTTCTACCGTGTGGTGCGACGCCTCTTCATAGATTTCGAACACTTTGCTCCAGAAGGGCTTGATAAGTCAGCATTCCCACCAAATGTGTAGCATGGTACCACGTCCAGACGTGCACCTCCAGCATTCCTCTGGGACTGACAGGAAAATGCAATGAATTACATCAGAACATCTGTACCACCTGGAAAGGAGCTTGAAATTTTTCTCTTGTGCGGCGCATGCTAGGGGTAGTTTATGAGTGAACGTGAAGGCCTTCTCCTAATCGGAGCCCTGCAGTTCCATCGACAGTTCCCTGCCCCAGCTTTCAACATAGCTCATAGATCGTTAAAGGGAGGTAGGCCTCCAGGGCTCACTATCTGACAGCATCTTGTGTCCTCTCCTTCTTGCCAGCCTAGAAAACTCCGTCTTTCCCAGCCCGGTGTGAATGCGAGATTGTGAAATATCGGAGTAAGAGCTCCTCTGCGAAGCGCCACGTCTCCTCTGTCCCATATCTCTAAACAGTTCAGTGTCATTGGGGTGTGGGGCAGGGCTGTGGGTCTATCTTCCCTCTTAATCCAGGGTAATTGCCGCAGATGGGGCCAAATCAATTTTGCTTCCAATCCCACCCATTGTTTTGAGGGTGCATGATGATGCTAGTCTACTAGCCTAGTGAGGACCGCCGCTGAATAGTACATTTAAAGGTCTGGGAGACCCACTCCACCCTTGTGTTTTGGGCGGCCATGGTTCTGTAGCTGATGCAACTTATTGGATTTGTTTTAAAGTATTGAGCCGGTAGTTTAATTGGCAAGGTCTGGAAGAGGTAAAGGAATTTTGGGGTCACATCCATTTTTAATACATTTATCCGTCCGAACCTACTCAGCTGCTTGGTGGCGTAACCTTTTAATTCCTTTGTTACCTTTTCCAGAAGGGAAATATAGTTAAGGTGGTATAATAGCGGGACGTCTGTTGCCACCTGTATTCCCAGGTACTGGATGGAGGTCGAATGCCATTTGAAATTAAATTGGTCGGCGAGATGGGTCACTTCATCGGCAGGAAGCGAGATATTCATAGCTTCCGTTTTGTGTAGGTTAACCTTAAAGTTGCTCAGGTGGCCAAAATGAGCAAACTCTTGTAGGATTGCCGGGAATGAGACCCGTGGCTGGGATGCGTATAGGAGGAGGTCGTCAGCATTGAGGGCCAGCTTACAGATCTGACTTCCAGCCTGTACACCTCTTACGTCCGGCTTGTTCCGTAGTGCTACAGCTAGGTGCTCCATGACGATGGCGTACAAGAGAGGGGACAGGGGGCACCCCTGTCTCGTCCCGTTCTTAATTTGTACCGGATCAGACAGGATTTCGTTTACCCGGATCTGCGCCAAAGGATTCCCATACAGCGCTGAGATCCAGTTCCGGAATCGTGGTCCCAGGCCTAGGTGCTCCAGGGAGGCGCCCAGGAACTCCCAACTCACGCGATCAAAGGCTTTGTCAGCATCAGCTGAGAGAAGACAAAATGGTTGTGGCAGCTTGTGGGCTTGGCTCACTAGGAGGAGGGTCTTGTTGGTATTGTCCCTAGCCTCGCGCCCTTTTATGAATCCCACTTAATCGTTATGTATCTGAGATTGGAGTATGGGGGCCAGTCTGCTTGCCAGCACCTTTGAAAATAGCTTAACGTCAAGGTTGAGAAGTGAGATTGGGCGATATCTAGAGCATGCTCCTGAATCTTTACCCAGTTTGGGTAGTACAATAAGGTGAGCCATAAGTGACTGAGGGGGAAAGGGGACCGTTGGCGAGATCTGGTTAAACGTCTCATGCAAGATTGGAGTAAGAATTTCACGGAATTGTTTATAGAACCGGGGGGGTGAACCTGTTCGGGCCCGGAGCCTTTCCGGCTGGTGAGGCCTTAATAGCTTCACTGATTTCTTGTGCTGTAATTTCGGAATCTAAAAATTCCCTGATCTCGCTCGGGACACCTGGGAGGGCCATTTTGTATGTAGGCTTCTATTTTAGCTTTCCGGCCAAAGGGGGTCATATCAGCTAATTGGCACTGTATATTGGAGAGGTCATGATAGTAGGCCCTAAAAGCCTCTGTGATTTCTCTAGGGTCGTGTTTCTTTTTGGCCTAGACTATCCACTATATGGAGAACGTACCCGGTATTATTTTTATTACGGAGGAAGCGCGCCAGAGATCGCCCGCATTATTAGCGTGTTCGTAGGAGTATCGCTTCATGCTGTCCCTGAACCGCAGGTATTTATTGTCTAGGAGGTGTCTCAACTCCTCTCCCGTGTTCAGTAGCTCGTTCTGCGTGGAAGGATTTCTGGATTGACAGAACACTCTTTCCAGGTTCGCAATTTTGTCTAATAGGGAAATTATTTTAGCCGCTTTTTCCTTTTTCAACCGCGCCCCATGTTTGATGATGAACCCCCTCAGGACACATTTAAGTGCTTCCCATTGGACCGGTTTAGAGGTTGTGTCAGCAGTGTGGTCAGCTTTGAAGTTTTTGATAGTGCTATGTATATCCGCACAGCACAAAGAGTCTTTCAGGAGGTTGTCATTCAATCTCCACGACCATGGTTTCTCCATGACACCGGGAACCAACAGGGAGAGGAGAACCGGTGCATGATCTGACCAAAGTGCTGACCCAATAGAGGCCTCTGGGCTCCAGGCTAGCATGTGATGACTTGTGATTATGAGGTCAATGCGACTATGAGATTGATGTGCTGGGGAAAAGTAGGAATAGTCTCGCTCTGTAAGGTGAGTCACACGCCAAGCATCTACTAATTGTAGTTGTCTAAGGGCCTTATGAAACATACGAAGCTGCAATGCTGAGACTGAAGCGTGTCCCGACGAGCAGTCACGTTCATGGTCTAGTGGGAAATTCAAGTCGCCCCCTAGTACTACTACCCCCTCTGCAAAGTCCGCCAGTCTTCCTAGCACGGCTCTTCCTGCTTGTGCAGGGCTCCGATTGGGAAGTTACCACGACGCGAGAATGAAGAGCGTACCCACATGCAGACCTTCAGGAATGCGTATTGCCCCTCTGAGTCTAATTCTGTATCCAGGATCTCCTGTTTTACCGTTCTCTGTATTGCAATTGAGACTCCTCTTGATTTAGAGGCGAGGTTAGTGCTGTGGTACCATGCCACAAAGCGCCTGTCTTTCATAGTCGGGACGTGTCCTGCACGAAAATGCATCTCCTGCAGGAATAAAACATGCATTTTTAGTTTATGCATTTGATATAGAATTTGGCTTCTTTTTTGCGCCACATTGAGACCCCTAATGTTTAGGGAACAGAAGTTCAATTTGGTCATGATTACGGGTGTTGAAGTGGGCCTTGATAAAAGCGAGTCCTGTACCCATATTGTGGAGCGGCTAGGTAAGAGGAGAGGGGCCCAGGTGCGCACTCAGAAGCAAGGTTCGGCCAAAGGCAGTGGGCGGCACCGAAGGAATCCGGGCCCTTAGGTCTCGGTTTGAGATGGAGAAGATAGGGCTGCGGGGAAAGAGAAGATGAAGAGGGGATGAGAAAAATGAAAAAGGAGGAGAATGGGGAGAAACAGTTGGGAGGAAAATAACAGAAATAGGGGAGAAGAGAAGACACTTAACCAGAATTTAAACTCTAGTGATCAGCTCTCTCAGCACTACAATGTCGGCAGCTTCTTCACTGTCGCCGAGACCATCGAGTGGTTGGGGGCGCACCCGTCTCCCCCCTCAAGTGAGGGAGGCGCCTGCGTCCTTAAAGAATCAGAAAATTAGTAAATCAACAATGTAATTTAAAGAAACACAATGGTGAAGATTAAAAATCAATAACTGCCTGTAAGCTGACCTAAGGTCTATCCTGGGCTCCCCAATCTGGAACGCGCTTTCCACTGGTGGAGAGACCACCCCCAGACCGCAGCACAGCAACAATATTCGTTATGCAACGTTGTGAGAAACCAGTATCTAAGATTAAACAGAAATAAATTGCTAGCAGCTTATGAGCTCTGTAAAGTAAGAACAAGATCATGGGCAGAGTCCCTGAGGTCTGGATCAGCCACATGGGGGGTTAGGTGGCGAGCACGCTCTATCTTGTCTTTCTTGGCATCTTCTCCTCCTTCTGGGGCCCCTGTGTGGTTGCTGGAACTTCTCATTTCTAGGTAATGAGGGAAGAGTTGGCCACCCCATGATATCATGGGCCGGGATCTCCTCCGGGTATCTCAACTCTTTCAGAGACCCTCTGTGCCGAACCTGGAGGTGGAAGGGGAATCCCCAGTTGTAAGCAATGTTTCGGCGGCAGAGTTCCTCTAACGGGGAGAAGGACCAGTCGTTTAGCTAATGTGAATCTGGATAAGTCCGGTAATATTTGGAGTCGTGCCCCTTCGAACTGTATGTCTCTACACTTACGGGCCCCTCTCATTATGGCTTCTTTCAGCTGGAATTTGTGGATTCTACACACTATGTCGCGTGGTCTGTCAGGGTCTGCAGATCCTGGGCCTAGGGCGCTGTGACATCTGTCCATCTCCAATGGGGCATCGGGTGGTGCCTCACGTAAGCTGTTGAAATTGCTCCGAACAGTTTTCTCTAAATTAACAGGTTCTACCTCCTCGGGAAGGCCCCTGACACGGATATTGTTCCTGCGGCCTCTATTTTCTATGTCGTCGAGAGAGTCCATGAGAAAATGTAGCTGGTGGGATACTGTAGCAAGAGCATCTTCGTAGATTTCCACTCTGTCAGTGAGGGAGGCCATGACGCCCTCAGTCGTTGACAACCTCTCTCCCAGGTGGTGAACATCTTGGCGGACGGAGCAGATCTCGGCCTTGTATGCTGATTCTAAATGTGAGACGTAGGCCTCCATGTCTTCCCTGGTAGGAATGGATTGGAGTTGGGCACGCAGCTTGCGAAACTCAGTTATCGTATAATCATGACTCCCATGTCGAGGGGGAGACGTGTTTGAGACTTGCGAGTTGTCTGCTGTATTCTTTGCATTCTGTGATGATTCTACATAGTAACATAGTTCGTAAGGCTGAATTAAAACAATGCCCATCTAGTCCAGCCTGTCTATCCTCCTGTGTTGTTGATCCAGAGGATCATTGTGGCTGTATTTAGAGTTGGGCTGCTGGTACGCAGTGTTCGTGCCACGCGTGTGGGGCTGTAGTCCACGCCAGGTGAGAAGGATAGAGTCTGTTTGCCTTCTGTACCCATATTTGCATTGCGGACCAGTGACCCCTCACTGGGGGCTCGGATGAGGTCACTCCTCTCTGTCAGTTGTTGCACGGGCGCGCTGAGTTCCCGCGGCTCCTCCCCCAATCTGCTGCCGGCGCCATCCTTGGGTTTCCCGCCGCTGGGCTCCCTCCGCTGCCCAATGAAGATGAAAGCCTCCAGTCCCCGGCCCGTGGAGGTCCGGGAGTGAGTCGTTGGGCGCCGCTGGGGTCTGCCCTTCTTACTGCTGCCTATCGTGGTCTCTGGTAAGTGATTGTGCCCACGCTACGAGCCGCTGGTGCCTCCGATGTCAGGAGCCTTCAGGACCTGTTTCTGCTCCCCAGGCCACGCCCCGACAAAAGATTATTATAACAAAAACAAAAAAATAAGGCATCTATTGGCCCCGTGGTCTTAAAAATGGAAGATGCCTTCCCTTTTTTATACCCATGGAACAATTAAAGGCTCATTGTAATAACATTTAAAAGTACATGTTAAAAAGGCAATGGAGAATAAATATAAAAGAGCAATGAAAACTAATAAAAATACTGACTGGTGGTAGCGCCATATAATACTATTCCTTGGGAGATTTGGAATCGGTGGAGGAATAATAAGACTGGATGGGATAGTTTGTGGATTTCAGACTTTTTCAAGAATTTCTTTTGGACCCCCACCCCCTGGTTTTAGGTCTTATTCACACAAGCGTATACCAGCCGCCGTTTTCATGGCCAGCCGATATACGCTACCATCTGATGCAGTGGATTCCAATGCATCAGATCACACAGGCGTATTCCCGCGGCGCCTAGCTATCCAGTATAGCGCTGGCCACTTTTACGCCAGGCAAGTAAAATAGTCCTGGTACTATCTTCCCACCCGAAATAAGTCGTCCGCTGCATAGACTCCTATGGGAGCCAATGACAGCAGCTGGAGAAGGGAGTTTAGCAGCGTGACTGCTAAACTCCCTCCCCTTCTCTCCCCCCCCCTCCATCTGTTTGTAATGGGACGGAGTTAAGCTCTACCCACCTCTTCCCATTTCTGGCTGCAGGGAGGAGCGGAAGCTTGGCTTCGCCCCTATCCTACCCCCTCCCATTGCAAACAGCCGTAGTGTTGGAGAGAGTAGTGGGTGGAAGTGACGGGGTGAATGAGCTGGTATATTTTTAATGTTACGGCCTTTTCGAAAAATAATTATTTTTTTTTATCTATCTCATCCACTAGGATGGGATCTCCTTTCAAGGTATTCCAATGTTTATGAAGAATGTTCTTGACAAGTCCTTGATGAGAACTGTATTTTGTCATAAATAGAGTATTGGACTTGGAATCTCTATTTGCTGTTCCTTGTTGACAGGTTTCCTGGGTTTGGTTTAAGACTTTGTTATAGACCAAACATTCGGATACCCTTTATTTTCAAAATGTTTGATCAGGACCTTGAATTGTTGTTTAAAACCTCTTGGATCATGCAGTTTCTGCAGATTTGTCGAAATTATCCATAGAGAATGTTGATCTTCCATTCCTTAGCGTGACCGCATCTGAAATCAAGGTGACTGTTACAGGCTACTGGTTTAAAAAACGTTTTAGTTAGTATAGAACAATTTTTAATGAAGATTTCCAAATCTAGGAAAATAATATTGTCTTTGCGTTGGGTTCAAGTAAATGAAAGCCTCCATGTATTTATATTTAAAAATTGAGTGAAAGGTTCATTTCACTTTCATTCCAGATTATCTGAATGTCATCTATAAATCTCTGGTAGAATACTATATGTGGGTCCTGTATTTAAGATTCAAATACCCCCATCTAGAGCTTGGCTTAACTGGGGAGCAAATTTGGTCCCCATTGTGGTCCTTCTTGTTTGGAGATAGAACTGCTTTTTGAAAATTATAATTTGTGTAAAATAAAATTAATTGATTTTAGAATAAACAGCCTTGGGGGCATCAGGGGATTTTTGCTGTTGCAAAAAAAAAAATAAATTAAAAAAAAAAAAAAAAAAATATATATATATATATATATATATATATATATATATATATATATATATATATATATATATATTTTTTTTTTTTTGCAACAGCACTGAATTAATAACTGTCTATAAGGCAACAACATAGATTCTCTTAATTTGTGTCTTTTATGCAATAACACAAAATTTGATATTGCCTATGTATTTCATGTAACCATTAATTTTTTTTGTCTTATCACACTAAATATTTATCCGTATGCCCAATATCTGTCTATTCACTAATGATCTTAATGTAACTTTATTCATTCATCCATTCGTTTATTCTTTCCTCATTTATTTTATTTTTTTTTTTTTTCAGTATTACTTCGTATTTTCATTCTATGCATGATATATTTCCCATGTTCTGACACCTAAAGACTTGTGCTTGAAAAAGGAGCGTCCTAAGCTCCAAAATGCGTTGCATTTCCCTTCATTGGATATTTGGTTTGTTTGTTAGTTAAATAAATTTGCTTTCAAAGAATAAATAATCTTTATTTGTCTAGCGCCAACTTATTCCGCAGCGCTTTCGAGGCACATGGGGAACACAAACAATACAAAAATTACAGAAATTACAAAAGTTACATATGGCATTCAACTATTTGGAAACAAAGGGGCTGGAGAGGATACAGAAGGTACAGGGGCAGGCGGTGGAACAAGGGGGAACACAGCTATCCAAAGATAACGTGATGTACAGTTTTTTGGGACACAAACGGTGTGGGAAGTATAGGAGGTTTGGGGAGGAAGTGTACAATGTGAAAAGCCATAGGGAGGGGCAAGGGGCATATTGTGGAAATGGGGGGGGGGGGACGAGATTATGAGGTTTGGTAAGCTTCTATGAAGAGGTGCTTTTGATCCCTTGTACAATTCATATGATATTTATTCCAAAATTCATTACATTTTCTAAAATTAATTAAAACTCTCCGTGTCTGTACCCTGAACACAGGAGATTTTTTTTCTCAACCCTAGGTCTGCTCTATGATGACCCACGTTGATCACGTTGCCCTCGCCAAGAATTAAATTTGTATGCTTCAAGAAGGGAATCATTCGGTTGAGGACTACTCTGCAGAATTCCAATGTTGGGCGAATGGAACTCAGTAGAATAATGTGGTTTTGAGAAGCCAGTTCTTTTTCAGTCTGTCCTGCTATAGCTAGTATTTGACACCGTGCATGCTGGAGGATGCTATGGCCTTGGACATTAGACTTGATGGCTGTCTGTGAGATAGAATGTGGGAAACTTTGTTTGAGTCTCACTCCTCATCCCTAGCATTCTCCAAAGTAGTTTCGGATGAGCCTATGGATATAGCGGCAGACCTATCTTTTCCGGCTGCTTAAAGACATTGGCTGGCGTATTTGGCCGCCAATGTCCTATGTTTGCTGGCCGGACATTTTTATGCAGCTAATAAATCGGCCATGTGAGTGGTATGTTACCAGTTTGTAGAACTTAATTGAAAAAGGTCTGAATGTGGGGAATTCAGGTTTTCTTAAATTTTTGGATATATTCATTGGAAAACCCATCTGGGCCAGCGGTTTTGCCCAATTTCAGCAAATTATTGGTACGTTCCACTTCCTCCACTGTTAGAAGTATTAAGCTCTTGAAGTTGAGCTGGGGTGATACTAAGTGGATAGAGGTAGTTTGTGATAAGATGGTCGTTAGGTTGGGGAATGGCGCTATTCTGGGAGAGGTTATACAGACCACAATAGTAGTCTCTAAACTCCTCTGCTATTTCCTGCGGGGACAGGATCTTTCTCTTTGATGTTTGGGATATGAGATTGGGAATTCTTGATTTAATCCTGCTTTAACCCTATTAGACATTAATTTGCTGGTTTTATTCTGGGAGTTGTAGAGCCATGTTTTAAAAAGTATAAAGTGGTCTGCATAATCTCAGGCAGATGTGCCTGTAGTTTTAGTCTGGCTTCTTTTAGGGGGGCTAAATTGGTCGGTAAAGGGTTCTTTTCATGAATACTGGATAGAAACTCAATTTTAGAAGGACCCTGCATGGATTGGTTACGTTGTCGTTTAAAAATTGTTGCAATCTCAGTCCTCTATCTCTCTCTTCTCTTGCCCCATCCTGGCTATCACAGACTACAACACAACTCTCAAACATGCCCTGGATAAAGTGGCACCCCCTGTGACTTAAACCATCTGCAGACTGTGACAACCTTGGCTTACGCGCTTCATCTGGCGGTTCCCTAGATGTACTCAACGGCTGTGGAGAAAGTCACAAATGCCCGCAGACTTTCTCCAATTTAGATTCCTGCTCAGAACCTACAACCTAGCCCTTCATCATGCCAAACAAGTCTACTTCACCTCTCGTCTCCTCAGTATCTCACAAGCCTAAATGACTTTTGGACACTTTTCACTCCTTCCTCAGCCCTAAATTTCCTGGGGCGCGAGCCCTTCTGAGCACTCGCCTGATGTACGATGTCTGGCGCACATGTGCAAAGGTGACATCAGGTCTGGGAAGGACCAGAACGTTGTGGGACATCATGGAGGACGGGGGTGAGTTCTTCGGTAACCGACAGCATGGAGCTGTCATGTCCACAGCCCACGTGGCTTTAATCCCCAAATCGAGCGTGTTTTTACAGTCCTGGGGATTAAGGCCCACTAAGCAGCATGTAAAGAGTCTATGGGGTGGTCACTAAGGGGTTAATATCTGGTGTTTGGAAGCTGATAGTCTTGTAGTCACTTATCCTGCCTGTTATGGAAGTATGATATTACTGCAGTCACACATCCTCTCCCGGGTTCAGTAATATTCATTGGTTTTTCGATCTACTCTTTTTTGATTAAATAATTGTTAGTGATGTACTTCTCCCTGTTTTGTATAACAAACACTACATTACCCCATAACACAATTCAACGCCCCTCCCATTCTCTCTGAAATATATTACTTGTAGTCCATTTGTGCTTTTAACAGAAAAAAGTAGCATAGTGTCCATGCAGGCCTCCGCTTATGTGCAGTCGGGTTCTCCTCCAAAAACAGATTCTTTGAATTGCATATATGTTTTGTTGGAAATGTGGTGACTGTCTCTGCTCCAAACACTCCCCCCCCCCCCCCCCCCCCCCCATCAATAACGATTTCCCACTATAGTGCGCCTTATTCTAATACCATTGAGACAATAATTATTTCATAGAATGCAGTCAGTCTGATGATATGCTATTGACACTTCTGATCCTTTTATATTCTCTCCCCTCTACATCCATAGCTCATTCTCCATGTTGTTTTGCATTCTTGTCCATCAATCCCTTTCCCTTATATTTTGTACAAATATTTTGCGGTTTGCTCTTGCTCTTCCACTGCTAGATGGTGTGCATACCTAATACAGGAAGAAGTGCAGAGACGGTTAAAGAGGATTAAAATCAATAAATCACAATGCCCAGATGGGATACACCCAAGGGTTCTAAGGGAACTAAGCGACGTGATGGCTAGATCGCTATTTCTTATTGTCAGGGAAAATTCTGCTTACAGCACCAATCAGGCCCACCCCAATGCCCCGCTGCCGGCGGTAAAGAAGAGACACCACACACGGAGGTCTGGTATAGTTCCTCACACAGGGACATAACTGCGCACTTTATTACAGATTACATGGGGTCTTATACCCTTTGGTCACGTCACTAGGAATGGGTAATGGTCTCATTGGCTCTAATCCACCGCATAACCATATATGTGAAGTCCGCATTTCCGCCTGAGGCAGTGATAGTTATATACGTAGTTAAACAGTCGTTATCTAGATACGGCGCTTCTGGGAAAACAGCCAAGCACGCGGCCTTCGTATCCGGTTCTGTATCATCTCTGAATTTCTGGACACATCTCTCTCAGCCTTGCAAACCTTTGGAATATCTGGCGATGTTATATTGTAAAAACCACATGATAAATCCAGCACAATCCATGTGTCTTCAGTAGAAAGAATCTTTATTCCCAAAACGACCAGATTACAGCAACGTTTCGACTCGCAAAGGTAGAGTCTTTCTCAAGCTTGAGAAAGACTCTACCTTTGCGAGTCGAAACATTGCTGTAATCTGGTCGTTTTGGGAATAAAGATTCTTTCTACTGAAGACACATGGATTGTGCTGGATTTATCATGTGATTTTTACAATATAACATCGCCTGGTGCTGCTCTCTTATATACTGCATCTCTGGATTTATTGAGGACGTTGGTCCAGTCCTTTGGAGAAGCCTGCGCCTATGTGCTTTTTGCATTGAGTAAAAAAGGAAAAAACCCCTCCTGAGTAGGATCTGTCGGTGAGTGCTGCTGCCTATACATTGCTTGTTTTCCTTTGGAATATCTGATGTAAGGCGACATATTAAGTTTTTCTCATTTTAACTTTGAATAGAACTTGCATACAGGTATAAAAAGCATAAAAAACATATGGTAATATATACATATACCCTCACAAACCCCCCTAAAAACTTAATATGGAGTTCAAGCACCAGGCCTCGCACTCTCCCTCGGTCGCCTCTCCCTTGCGTCAGGGTTTCCCCACTGCCCGTAAGGCCCTACTCCTAGGAGGGGGGATCCCTACCTCACCTCAGAAGGAGGCCATGGATTCCCTGGGCTCATTTCCGGGCATCCATACCCTCTATCTGTACAAGTTAACACCCCGCAGAGTGCGCCCTCGCTGGAACCTAAGGTCTTCTGCACTATCCCTAGGCAAATGGGAAGTCCACTGACAATCCATCTTAGAAGATCGGGGCAGGCGCAGTACTAGTACATTTCTCCATGTCTTTGGTAACGTACGGTGGTTAGCATTATCGGGACTGGCTCTTCATCTTTTTCAAACAAGGGAAATGTCGGTGTTACATTGTCCAGTTCCTTACTCATACTCTTTTTGATCAAAGGGATAATACACGTACAGGAAGTTACATACCCCACCTCTTTCTGCTAAAATCATATCCAGGGCCACTCTATTTTGGAACGTCATGGATGCAGTGGGCCCTAACTGGTCAGCTAACCCTTGCAAAGCATCCCTGGTGTAGTTTAAAAACCTCTGCTGATTGTAATAGATATAATTCATCCAATCTACATTATTATTAACAGTGACAATAGCAAATAAGGACTCAAAACCTGCTTTAACCTGATCTCTAGAATTAAATTCATCTGGCACCCCCCTTGGCACTCCTATTGCATCTATGTATACATGTGGATCAAAGTTACCACCTGGAGCGTCAACTTCTCTCTTAGCCCGATGCGGTGTTAGATTCTCATCTTCAGTGAAGTCTTCATATTGCACATTTGATTGTATTAATTTGTTCTGATCCCTGAAACAGGGGGCTAGTGTGCAGTAATCAAAGGTGTGTGTGGCTATGGGTGTTAGAGGAATTGTACCACAATGTCACTTCCCCTTCATATTCTCCGGACCAGGGGTTCCACTTTCCCTCCTTTCCTGCCCCTGAACGTGTGACAGCTACATCCGCCCAGGTCCACACCCCTGCCCATAGCATGTAAAGGATATGCAGGATCATGAGTTCTGTGTTCCGGGACCCAGGACCTTTTCGCAGTGCGAAGTATGGATCCAAGTGGGCTTTCCTCCGAGCTTGACTGCAGTTGGGGTGGTGAGCAAGACCTGGTTGGGACCTTCTGTGAGGGTATATGTATATATTGCCATATGTTTTTTATGCTTTTATATCTGTATGCAAGTCCTATTCAATGCTAAAATGAGAAAAACTTAATCTGTCGCCTTACATCAGATATTCCAAAGGCCTTGCAAGGCAAAGGCAAAATGTATCTTGAACACCACAAGGAAGAACTGGACACGAAGGCCGCATGCTTGGCTGTTTTCCCAGAAGTGCCGTATCTAGATAACGACTGTTCAACTACGTATATAACTATCAGTGCCTCAGCCAGAAATCCGGACTTCACATATATGGTTATGCGGTGAATTTGAGCCAATGAGACCATCACCCATTCCTAGTGATGTGACCAAAGGGTATAAGACCCTATGTAATCTGTAATAAAGTGCGCAGTTATGTCCCCATGTGAGGAACTATACCAGACCTCCGTGGGTGGTGTCTCTTCTTCACCGCCGGCAGCGGGGCATTGGGGTGGGCCTGAATGGTGCTGTACGCAGAATTTTCCTGACAAATGGCGCCCAAATGTGGGGCGGTAAAACTGGAGCCGTGCAGCACAGTCCACCGGGATCCACGCCACGGGGAAGCCGTCCTGCTGCAAACCGAGCCTGATCAACTCAGAGAACTCCAGTTAAGACCGGCATATATCTATGTTGTGTTTTACGCTGAGAGTCTTGCAGCAGGAGGGACTATCTGTGTTTTGTGACCGGAGGGGTTGGGTTAAGAGTTCTACACGGTAACTCGTGGGCTTCGAGTTTGCCGTCACGGACCACTGACCGTGATAAGCGCACCAATCGCTCACCCAGGAACTAGTCTGTAGTCTATTTGTACTTTGAAGTCCGTAGCGTTTTAGCAATAGTGGAGATTGTTTGTTGTATCTGCAGAATTTTTTTTTCTCTTTCTTTTCATTTAGTCTCATAAGAGAAGGGACCCTCGGTTGTTTTGCCATATATATATACGGGGCTAACGATTTGATTTTAGAGGGATGCATTTTGTGAGACAGGCTTCATAGGAGAAGGGACCCTTGGTTGTTTTGCCTTATATATGGGGCTAACGATTTGATTTCAGAGGGATGCATTCTGTGGGACTGGTTCCATAGGAGAAGAGACCTTTGGTTGTTTTGCCAATATATAAGGGGCTGACAATTTGGTTTAAGAAGGATACATTCTATGGAGCGTGTTATTATTATTGTTGTTGTTGTTGTTGTTTTAATATGCGTAAGACCTTATTAAAGAAGACGGAGCCCCTCAAGGGCCGCCGCCGTGCGGATGAATTGGTGGAGGAGTGGCAAGGGTCCCAATCTGTAAAATGTAAGAAAACTCTTATGAAAATGTGTGACATCGACCCGCACGGTAGATTACAGTATGGTGACTGGGAGGAGGTCTTTAGGACCAAGAAGGGTGCCTTGAAAGACCAAGGTTTGCTAGAAAGTGCTGAAGTGAGAAGCAGAGAGACAGTCAGAGAAAGTTAAGTATGTACACATATTAAGAAAGTGTAAGTAAAATGTTGGAAAGTACAGTGATCAAGAGGGTGTCGGAAGAGTGTCTATTGAAGGTTACATTGGCAGTTAGGTAGGGAGAGAAGTATGGGGAACAAGCAAAGTCGAGAGGAAAGTTACAAAACATGTGATTTGTTGGCAGAGAGAGAGAGGAAAAGGTGTATAATACTAGGTGGATAGATATAGATGTATGTGTGTGTGTATATATGTATATATGTACAAATGGTTAACTGAGCTTGCTTTTAGTGGGAGAAGGATTGTTTACTTGAAGCTGCAGTTTGTGTTTAGCTTTCAAGGGCAAGAGATAACAGAGCGAGAGAATGCGATACTAACCCTGGAAAGTAGCCTTGTTTGCTTGAATGGAATGGAAGCTTGTAATGAATCTAATGAATTATACTGTCTTAGAAGGCAGGAAATATAGCAAATTCTAAGGTATATTCTTACTGGGTTCTGAGGTCACAAATGGACACGTCTTGGTCTCTTTCATACAGGTGTAAGAAAGTTATACCCCACTCACATCCTGTGGGGGCTTTTAAGAATACAGGGGTTGAAAATGAAGAACATGTTGCGCTGTCAGAAGGTCCCAGCATATGTTTTATTTATGAGTTCAAATGCAGGGAATAGTTAAACTAAAACAACTTTGTTCAGTCGGTTTTTCATATTCGCAGAGAGATAACAGTTATTTTGCAAAGGTGGGGGCTTTCAGACTTCACTCAAGCTCAGAGTCACACAGAAGGAAAAGCAGGGGGGCTGAAAGATACCCACAGATTCTAAAATACTTCAGCGTTTAATATAGCATATAATAGCTTCAGTAGATAAGAAAGATAGAATGTCTTTTTCACATAATTTGTCAAAAATAGCGCTCATTCACAATCTCATCTCAATTGAATCATGTACTTTATAACATTATAGCACTCACCTCAATGTTTTTCAACTGATGTATGTATGTTCTTCACACGTTTTGTCTGTGCATCTGTATGTACTGGTACACCTTCAAAGGTGGGGTGACGGGGTAGACTTGACCGCATGGATGGATGAGAGTTAGTGCGCAGTGTTCAGGCTGGGATGAATGTAAAATGTGTGATGCGGATATTGACTGGGGATAAAAGTTCCTATCCCATGCATAAGACTTTACTTGGTTGTGATGTGGACATGCAGACTGTAAAGCTGAAATGAAGGTATGAAGAAAGACGCAAGCGGCCAGTATCGGGGAGGTGGAGCTGGATGATGGAAAAGTACGTAATGGGTCATCCCTCTTGTCCACAAGGGAGGGGGTGAGAATCTTGAGCAGCTAGTAAAAGTTTTTTGTTCTCTCTCAAATTTAATAAGACATTGCAGGCAGGATCAGATTAATAATGAATTTGCTTAAAGGATATCACATTTCAAATATTAATAGATGTTTGTAGATTATTCTGCCCTGATGCAACTCATGTCTCTGTTATTGGTGCTAACATCTTACAGGCCTTATCTGCATCCATGAAATCTTTTTCCAATATTATACTACCTTGAACCCGGCTACTCTTCTTCCAATTGAGCACCCTGGTGCAAAGGGGGGGAGGAGAAGGCATAGATGATCTAGGTATTGCAAATCAGCCATTTTTAAAAAAGTTTGCAACAAGGTTCTGATCTATTTGAAATAGAATATCAGCATGATTGTCTAGCATTGATGCAACAAGAACATTTAAGTTTTAAAAAGTTACTGAAAGCCCTTGTTAACAATGCATATTTTGAGTTGTTTTTTATAGATGGTCCCAGGGTGATTGACGACTCCACACTGGATATGCAGTGGTCACACAACAAGATGTCCTAAAAGCAGAAGCTCTGCCTCCGCATGTCTCAGTACAAGAAGCGGAACTGAATGCCCTCACTGAGGCGTGTAGAGTAGCAGAAGGTAAGACGGCAAACATTTACACTGACTCCCGGTATGCATTTGGCATAGCTCATGATTACGGCCCAATATGGAAGGCCAGACAGTTTTTTACCTCAGCAGGACAACCAATTAAGAATGGTGCAGCGGTGCAGAGTCTCACAGAGGCCCTACTTCTACCTAACAAAGTGGAAAGCTCACACCAATTCCTACACCGGAGAAACAAGAGGCAACGCCATCACATACCAACAGCAAAGGCAGCGGCCCTCAAGCCGTGGAAGAAAAGAAGAATTTAACAAAAACTTTGGACTTTGATAAAAACTTTGGACTTTGATATAAACTTGGACTTTGATATAAACTTGGACTTTGATATAAACTTGGACTTTGATATAAACTTGGACTTTGATATAAACTTGGACTTTGATATACTAAGGACTTTACAAGCCAGCAAGGAAGAAAAGGAAAAATGGACTAAAAAGGGACGGCGTATGACGAACAGTCAACAGAACTTGCCTACCCATGATGGCCCAGCTGACGCACGGAAAGACGCACCTCTCAAAGCAGCAATAAAGTCGACGCTTGAACAAGGACGGGTGCTCCTGGGTTTTCTGTAGCTGCTGCATCATTTGTCCAATTTTGCATGATCTTTGCCGTAAGCAGCAGGGCAGAAGTAAAATTTGCCACATAACACTTGCCTAGACCACTCTACCCATTTCAGGGATTGCAAATTGGCTACACTCAGCTCCCACTTGTTGGGAAGTATGAATATGTGCTTGTTGTTGATTTCTTTTCAGGTTGGAGACCTACTCTGTTACCAAAGTAAATAAGCAGGTAACCACACAGAAGCTCATGAATGAGGTAATCTGCAGATACGGGGTACCGGAAGTGATTGAGTCAAACAAAGGTGCACACTTCACAGGTGAAATAATGCAACACATCATGTCTGTTTTGGGTATATTCCAGGCTTTTCACACACACTACCATTCACAGAGTAGGGGGAAAGTAGATACAAAAGGCAATGAAGAAAATGGGCAAATCTTGAATTGAGTGTCTCCCATTAGTTTTTCTTTTATTCCGGATGGTACATGCCACAGTAGCTGAGTTTGGGGAATGATTTTCTTGTTAATTTTGTCATAGGCCTCTCCAAGGAATTGTCAATAATGCATTCTGCAGTCTCTGCTTTTCTCCCAGGTCCTACAGATGAGTGTCACAATCTGAAACCAGGTGACAGGGTCTATGTGAAAAAGTTTGAGAGAGAAACCCTGTTTGAATGTCCCTACCAGATGTTGCTCACCACCCCAACTGCAGTCAAGCTCGAAGGAAAGCCCACTTGGATCCACACTTTGCACTGAAAAAACTCATGATCCTGCATATCCTTTACATGCTATAATGTGGTACAATTCCTCCAACACACACCTTTTGACTACTGTACACTAGCCCCCTGTTTCAGGGATCAGAACAAATTAATACAATCAAATGTGCAATATGAAGACTACACTGAGGGTGAGAATCCAACACCGCATCGTGCTAAGAGAGAGGTTGACGCTCCAGGTGGTAACTTTGATCCACATGTATACATAGATGCAATAGGAGTGCCAATGGGGGTGCCAGATGAATTTAATTCTAGAGATCAGGTTAAAGCAGGTTTTGAGTCCTTATTTGCTATTGTCACTGTTAATAATAATGTAGATTGGATGAATTATATCTATTACAATCAGCAGAGGTTTGTAAACTACACCAGGGATGCTTTGCATGGGTTAGCTGACCAGTTAGGGCCCACTGCATCCATGGCGTTCCAAAATAGAGTGGCCCTGGATATGATTTTAGCAGAAAGAGGTGGGGTATGTAATTTCCTGTATGTGCATTATCCCTTTGATCAAAAAGAGTATGAGTAAGGGACTGGATAATGTGACACCAAAATTTCCCTTGTTTGAAAAAGATGAAGAGCCGGTTCCGATAATGCCAACCACGTACGTTACCAGAAGAATGGAGAAATGTACTAGTACTGCGCCTGCCCCGATCTCCTAAGATGGATTGTCAGTGGAATTCCCATTTGCCTAGGGATAGTGCAGAAGACCTTAGATTCGAGCGAGGGCGCACCCTGTGGGGTGTTAACTTGTACAGATAGAGGGTATGGATGCCCGGAAATGGGCCCAGGGAATCCATGGCCTCCTTCTGAGGTGAGGTAGGGATCCCCCCTCCTAGGAGTAGGGCCTTACGGGCAGTGGAGAAACCCTGACGCAAGGGAGAGGCGACCGAGGAAGAGTGCAAGGTCTGGTGCTTGAGCTCCATATTAAGTTTTTAGGGGGGTTTGTGAGGGTATATGTATATATTGCCATATGTTTTTTATGCTTTTATACCTATATGCAAGTTCTATTCAATTCCAAATGAGAAAAAACTTAATCTGTCGCCTTACATCAGATATTCCAAAGGCCTTGCAAGGCGAAGACAAAATGTATCTTAAACACCGCAAAGAAGAATCGGACACGAAGGCCGTGTGCTTGGCTGTTTTCCCAGAAGCGCCGTATCTAGATAACGACTGTTCAACTACGTATATAACTTTCACTGTCTCAGGCCGGAAATCCGGACTTCCCATATATGGTTATGCGGTGAATTTGAGCCAATGAGCCCATCACCCATTCCTAGTGATGAGACCAAAGGGTATAAGATCCCATGTAATCTGTAATAAAGTGCGCAGTCATGTCCCCGTGTGAGGAAATATACCAGACCTCCGTGTGTGGTGTCTCTTCTTTACCGCCGGCAGCGGGGCATTGGGGTGGGCCTGATTGGTGCTGTACGCAGAATTTTCCCTGACACATCTATTTACTTTATTCTGGAAGCACACTGGAAAAACTTTAGCTTTTTTTAACCATTTAGGAAACATGCAAAGTTAACATTTTGAAGAACATTTTGCTTTCCTACACCAAGCCAGGATTACAAAGGCTCATAGCTAGCCGTATGATAGATACCCCCACAATTCACCCAATTTTAAAAATGCACATCTTAATGTATTCATTTAAAGGTATCATGAGTATTTTGACAGCAGGTTTTTTGAGGAGTTAATGCAATTTAGAGGAGAAAAATTCATATTTTTTGCAAATAGGTAATTTTACAGTTTTTTTTCTATAGTGCACATAAAAATGAGGATTTGCACCCCAAACTTAATACCACTGATTGTCCTATGTTCAGAATCATATCCATTATGGCCTACTATTATGTCGCAAGAACATATTACAGGAGAGGGTAAGGAAAGCCATCTGTGAATGTGAGCTGAAGACACATTGGGTGATGCATACAAGTAAATCCATATAACAATGATTGAATAATACGTGTTTAACCCCTTAGTGACGAAGCTTGTTTGCACCTTAGTGACGGAGCCAAATTCTGGAAATCTGACACGCGTCGTTCAACGCAGCATAACCCCGTAAAGGCTTTACATATCCAAGTGATTCTGACATTGTTTTTTTCGCCACATGTTGTACTTCATTTTGGTTGTAAAAAGAGACCGATATAATTTGTGTATATTTATTAAAAGTACCAATATTGGAAACATTTTGAAAAAATTGTCATTTTTTCACATTTTCAACTGTAATATCTCAAATATGTCCAAACATACTGTACAAATTTTTAATAAGATATATATTTCCATCTGTTTACTTTATTCTGAATGCACACTTAAAAAAAACAAAAAACAAAAGTTTTTCAACCTTTTATAGGACGTACAAATTTAACATTACTTTTCAGCATTTTGAGGAACACTTTGTTTTCCTGCACCAAGCCAAGTTTGCAAAGGCTCATGAGTGTCGGAATAATAGATACCCCCCCAAATGACCCCATTTTAAAAACTACACCCCTTAATTTATTCACTGAGGGGTGTCATGAGTATTTTGACCCCACCAGTTTTTTTCACGAATTAATTCAATTTAGAGGAGAAAAAATAAAATTTCATATTTTTGCAAATATGTCATTTTAAAGACATATTTTTTTCCTATAGTGCCCATGAAAATGAGGATTTACACCCCAAAATGGATATCCCCGTTTCTCCCGTGTTCAGAAATATACCCATTGTGGCCCTAATGTGCACAAAGGGGCCCAAAACTAAAGGAGTGTCTTTCAGAACATAAATTTTGCTTGAAGGTGTTTTAGGCCCCATAGCACTTTTGTAGAGCTCTTGAGCGGCCAAAACCGAAGAGAACCCCCACAAGTGACCCCATTTTGAAAACTAGACCCCTTAACGAATTTATCTAGGGGTGTACTGCCCATTTTGACCCCACAGTTTTTGAATGAATTCAAGCAAAGCAAAAAGAAAAAAAATGTGATTTTTCGTTTTTTTGGCAATTCTGTCGTTTTAAAAACTGCTTTTTTTTTGTACAGCACTCACATGAATGAAGACTTGCACCCCAAAATGGATACCCCTGTTTGTCCCGTGTTCAGAGACATACCCATTGTGGCCCTAATCTTATGTGTGGATGCACAATGAGGCCCAAAATGAAAGAAGTAGTCGGTGGCTTTCAGAACAGAAATTTAGCATGAAGGTGATTTAGGCCCCATTGCCCACTTGTAGAGCCCTTGAGCGGCCAAAACGACAGAGAACCCCCAAAACTAGACCCCTTAACGAATTCATCTAGGGGTGTACTGCGTATTTTTACCCTACAATTTGTGAATAAATCTAAGCAAAGCAGTAGGAAAAAAAATTACAATTTTCTTTTTTTTTTTTTTGGCAGTTGTATCTATTTAAAAACTTTTTTTTCGATGGGGGCGTGGCTAGCCAGCGGCGGGAGCAGACACAGTACCCAGAGCTCCTGGCTGCGCAAAAGAAACACCGGAATTTGAGCCGCTACAAGGGCTCCTATGGGGCCGAAAACAGCACCGCGGACTCCATCGGAGCTTCAAAACGAGACCCTCCACAGGTCTCTGGCCGGCACTGCGATTTCACGGCCTATAAGAGCAGGTGCATACCCGGGCTAAATTTCCAGGGGTGGACGACCGGAAGTGAAGGCCGGCCGCGAATAACACCAGCAGAACCCTCCCAAAGGATACTGGAGGCAGAGAAGCGGCAGCCGGTAAGAGAGGGCAGACAGGGGACCAGCTCAGAGGGGAAGAAGACCACCAGCAAGCACAGACATAAGTGCAGCACCCCACAACCCCCACTGAAGCCCACAGTAAGCTAGTACAGGAGACTGGAGCAGACCTGCAAGCCAGCAGAACAGAGAAAATACCCCCTGGCTAGCAGTGAGCCGTGCTGAATGAGGGTACACACAGCCAGCAGGGACCCCTTGGAGCTGCTTTAAACACAGGCAAGCAAAGCCAGCAGCAGGCCCCTCAGCCTCAGTCCCACTCACAGAGATATACCAAGAGAGTCCTCAAGGTATCACAAAGCATATAAGAGGATCTCTCAACAACTCCAGCTGCCATTTCACTGTGGGACCCACAACGAAAAATTGCACTAGAAAACCTAGAGCTAATCTCACACGGAACAACATCCGCAGCAACTAACCACAAACAACGTTACACTTACGCTTACAAGCAAGCGCGCCCGTGAAAGTGCACCGAAACACCCGCCGCCGGACACCCCTTCCCCCCACATAAGGTCGGGTTCATACGCAGCCAGGGGAATGGCTACGGCCTGCCCATGAACTGCGCTCCGGCCCCGTCCCAGTAAATAGAACAGAAGTGCCGCTTAACACAGAACTGGACAACAAACAGCAACAAACAATATAATATGTCCAGGAGGACCAGCAGACAGAATAAAGGACAACCAACGGCCTCTCAGTGTACACTACCAGAACTGTTCTCGAGCAACCAATTCACCCCGCTGGCCCAAATGGAGCATTCATCCCCTGCCCCGAGCCCTGAGAAACCGCTTACTGCAAGTCAGAACAACGACTCAGCCAGCGCATCACAAATCCCGGACCTCTCACCCTCAGAAACCGCACTCCTCACCCATATCAAAAAATTATTCCGAGAAGAACTACAGACCGCAGTACACGACATCTCCAAACAAATTAATGATCTAGGACAGCGTACCAATGACCTCAAACAGAAAACTGACAACATCATCGATGCGCTAGATCATGAAAGAGCGAGATGGGACGACTATGCAGAGAGAGTAGAAGCCCTCGAATTAAAATGCGAAGATCTTGAAAACCGAAGCAGAAGAGCTAACATCCACATCCGAGGCCTTCCGGAATCTATCACCAACTTAAAAGAAGCTGCAACAAACCTATTCTCTGCTCTTCTCCCCCAAGTCGCACACGAATCATTTCGCATGGACAGAATACACCGTGCCCTCTCCAAACCGATCAACTCAGATCTACCGAGAGACACAGTACTCAAGCTACACTACCCCGAGACGCGAGATCAACTTCTATCAGCTGCACGCAACCTAGACTCGCTCCCGGGAGTTCCCACATCTGTCCAAATATTCGCGGACATCGCTCCATCCACTTTAGCCAAACGACGGGTTTTGAAATCACCATGGCCTTACAACAGGCAAACATCAGATACCGCTGGAACTTCCCTTTCGCCCTGCTGGTTCGCATCAATCAAAGGTCCTACTCCATTAGATCGCTGGAAGAGGGAAAGCGCATGCTGGAAGAAGAACGCATCGCCTTTCAAGACGATACGACTAGACCACCCAGACCACAAAGACCAACTCGCTCCTGGAACACGGCAGGGAACCCACGTCGAAGGATGACACCAACCGAAAACAGAGACCTGACTGCTTGAAACAGATACGTATCACATGTTTTTTGTTATAAGTGGCTTTAAGTGAGCAGGGGCCCGTCCAGACCTCACATTGAGAGGACGGGGACAGCATATGGCCCACCTGCACCCTGTTTGATTCCCTGGACACTATACACCGCAGGCAGACGCCCCCTAGAACGGGCGAGCGGACTCCTACATATGTGCATACCAACATTTTGAGGATTATTGCCTGCGGGTCATTGCCCTATAAGTTATGACTTGTCACGGGGGAATGTCTGTAGGTCGGTGTCTGACGGGACAGGACGATCCACCACAAACAGACGTTCACCAAAATGTATGGACGGGCCTCTATATATATGCATGCAGACAGGTTATACTTTGTCGCCTATGAACCAAAGTCCTTCAGGTTAAGATGTGTAGAAAAGGTTTGTCTGTTCATCGGTGAACGTCCGGGGGAGACCCAGTGACACCCTAACCACATATACAAGACCTCCATATTAACAAGCAGAGCACACTAAGCATCAAGATGCTGGAGGGGCCGCTTGGGGGGTCGCTCGGACGGGCACTGACCCAGTTAAAATCTAGAACCCTTAGGCTGTTCAGGTTGTACCAGTTCAATGGTCTAAAGTTATAGGTTCACTTACTTCTGTTAACATTATATTGTAATTATGCACTGGGACGGGGCAGAGTTACTTGATGCCCCCTCCCTTCCAAACTATGGATGCGCCCCTCCAAATGTTAGGAGGGATGCCCAGTTTGGGATATCTTGGGTTTTGGAACCCAATACAGGTCATTAACATGACCTTTGTTACACTGTATTTCATGTGTTTCATGTTACCTTTTTTACAGAAATATGATTCCACACTACGCATATCCACCACTTGTCACCATGTAAGTTCTCAAGCGACACAACAAAATTCTAAGATTATTCAGCCTCCCCCTCCCCATCACAATGGCCACCATAATTTCACATAATGCTAAAGGATTTAACTCCCCACTCAAGAGAAAAAAAGCTTTTTTACAATATATTAAAAATAGACCAGACATCATCTGTCTCCAAGAGACTCATTTTTCATCCTCCTCCGCACCCAGATACCTCCACCCCCAATATTCACGCTTCTATTCCTCGGTAGCAGCAAAAAAAACATCAAGGCGTAGCAATCCTCCTACACAATTCCTTTCCCCTAGCAATTGACAAAGTGGAACTGGATTCCTCAGGTAGATACATTATCATACAAGGCGTACTACACAAACAAAAGGTGATCATAGTGAACTCGTATGCCCCGGTCGACAACCCCTACAAACTCTTTATGCATATCTCTAGAAAAATTAAATCATTAGCGCAAGCTTCAGTTTACTGGATGGGGGACTTTAACATGGTCCTCTTGTGAGGGTATATATATATATATATTTCCATATGTGTTTTTTTTATGCTTTTATACCTATATGCAAGTTTTATTCAATTCCAAATGAAAAAAAAACTTATATGTCGCCTTACATCAGATATTTCAAGAGAGATGTTCTTTAAATTCAGAGAAGATACGGAACCAGACACAAGGCCGCATGTACTTGGCCGATTTCCCAGAAGCGCTGGAACAAGATATCAAGATGTTCAAATGTACATAATTTTCACTGTCTTAGGCCGAAATCCGGACTTCTTAGAATTGAGTGGGTGATTCTTTGTACTGGAGTTAATTGAATACGTGATTTTCTGTACATAAGCCAGAGGCGCCAGTATCAAGATAATGACTGTTGTATGACTTTCACTGTCTCAGTCCGCAAATCCGGACTGCCCATATATGGTTATGAGCCCATCACCCCGTGTTGGTGAGGGGACAAAGGGTATAAGATCTCATGTAATCTGTAATAAAGCACGTCGACGTCAGCCGAGAGCCATGTCCCGTGTGAGAAACTATACCAGACCTCTGTGTGGTGTCTATTCTTACGGCCGGCAGCGGGGCAAGTGGTGTGGGCCCGATTGGTGCTGTATTTAGAATTTTAACCCTCATAAATGGCGCCCGAACGTGCGGCGGTAAAACCGGAGCTTACAACGCATTCCACCCGGATCCACGCCACTGACAAACCGTCCTGCTGCAAACCGAGCCTGATCAACTCACTTAGAACTCCAGGTAAGACAAACATATATTTATGTTGTGTTTTACACTGCGAGTCTTGCAGTAGGACTGACTATCTGTGGTTTGTGACCGGACGGGTTGGGTTAAGAGTTCTACACGGTAACTCGTGTGGGCTCCGGGTTTGCCGTCATGGACCACTGACCGTGATATGCGCACCAATGGCTCACCCAGAAACTAGTCTGTAGTCTATTTGTACTTTGAAGTCCGTAGCGTTTTAGCGATAGTGGAGATTGTTTGATTGTTTGTTGTATCTGCAGAATTTTTTTTTTCTCTTACTTTTCATTTGATCTCACAAGAGAAGGGACCCTCGGGTTTAGTTTAGTTAGTTGTTAATGGTTTAGCAGAGAGGGATGCATTTTGTGAGATAAGTCTCATAGAAAAAAGGGACTCTCGGTCGGTTTGCCTTATATATGGGGCTAGCGATTTGATTTCAGAGAGATGCATTTTTATGGGACTGGTTCCATAAGGAGAAGGGACCCTCGGTTGTTCTGCCGGTATATAAGGGGCTGACAATTTGAAAATTAAGAGGGATGCATTCTTTGGAGCGTGTTATTATTTTTATTATTATTGTTGTTGTAATATGCGTAAGATCTTATTAAAGAAGATAGAGCCCCTCAAGGGCTGCCGCCGTGTGGATGAATCTGTAGAATGTAAGAAAACTCTAATGAAAATGTGTGACACCGACCCGCATGGCAGATTACAAAATGGTGTCTGGGAGGGAGGTCTTTAGGACCCAGAGGTGCCTTGAAAGACCAAGGTTTGCTAGAAGCAGAGAGAGAGATAGTCAGAGTAAGTTACGTATATACACATTATTTGTTTAAGAAAGTATCCGTAAGTGAAATGTTGAAAAGTACAGTAAGTGATCAAGAGGGCGTCAGGAGAGTGTCTATTGAAGGTTATATTGGCAGTTAGGTAGGGGAGAGAAAAGTGATGAGTAACAAGCAAGTCGATAAGTAAGTTACAATGCACGTGATTGGTTGGCAAAGAGAGAAAGAAAATGTGTATAATACAAGATAGATAATAGATAATATGTATAATCCATACTAGGTGGATATATATGTGTATATATGTATATACTGTAAGTGCAAATAGTTAACTAAGATTGCTTTTAGGGGAGAAGAGTTTGTTGACATGTAGCTGCAAACTTGTGTTCAGTCTCTGTGTAGCCTTCCAAGGTCAGGAAGATAACAGCGAGAGAGAAAATGCAATAATAACCCTGGATAATATCTCTGCTTGCGTAAATGGAATGGAGGCTTGAAATGAATTTAATTAGTTATACTGTCTTAGTAGGCAGGAAATATAGTAATTTCTAATGTATATTCTTACTTATACAGGGGTTGAAAATGAATGTTGCAAGGTCCCAGCATATGTGTTAATTATGAGTTCAAATGTTTTTTCAATAGTTTAAGCTAAAACTTATTCAGTGTGTTTCATATTCGCGGAGAGATAACAGTCAGGGTCACAAGGGGGGCTGAAAAATACCCAGAGATTCTAAAACACTTCAGCGTTTAATACAGCATATAATAGCTTCAGTAGATAAGAAATATAGAATGTATCAGCAAACTTTTTTTCACATAATTTGTCAAAGATAGCGCTCATTCACAATCTCATCTCAATAGAATCATGTACTTTATAACATTTATAAGCACTCACCTCAATGTTTTTCAGCTGATGTATGTATGTTTGTCAAACTTTTTTTTCTCCGTGCATCTGTATGTACTGGTACACCTTCAAGGGGGGTGACGGAGCAGACTTGAGAGCATGGATGGATGAGAGTTAGTGACCCGTGTTCAAGCTGCGGTGAGTGTGGAATGTGTGATGTGGATAATTGACTGGGGATGGGGGTCCTCCCCATGCATGGGACTTTGCTTGGTTGAGATGTGGACGTGTGGACGGTTAAGCTGAAATGGAACTGAGAAGACGGACGCAATGTGCCAATATCGAAGGGGTGGAGCTAGATGATGTAATAGTACGTAATGTTTCATCCCTCTTCCACAAGGGAGGGGTGAGGAGCTTGAGCAGCTAGTAAAAGTTTTTGTTTTGTTTGGGGTTTTTTTTTTTTTCCCTCCTGTCTCAGATTTGATAAGATATTGCAGGCAGGATCAGACTAACAATGAATTCACTTAAAGGGATCTCACATTTCCAATATTAGTAGATGTTTTGTAGATTCTTCCCCGATGTAACTCATGTCTGTTATTGGTGCTAACATTTTACAGGCCTTATCTGCTTCCATCAAATCTTTTTACAATGTTATAATAACTTAAACCCGGCTACTATTCTTCCAATTGAGTACCCTGGTTTAAAGGGGGGGAGGAGAAGGCATAGGTGATCTAGGTATTGCAAGTCAGCCATTTTAGGTATTGCAAGTCAGCCATTTTTAAATTCAGCCATTTTTAAATTTTTTGCAAGCCATTTTTAAATTTTTTAATTTTTTGCAACAAGATTCTGATCTTTTTGAAATAAAATACCAGCCTGATTGTCTAGCATTGATGCAACAAGAAAATTTAAGTTTTAAAGAGTTACTAAAGCCCTTGTTAATAATGCATATTTTGAGTTGTTTTTTATAGATGGTACCCAGGGTGATTGACGACTCCACACTGGATATACGGTGGTTACACAACAAGATGTCCTAAAAAGCAGAATGTCTCCGCATGTCGCAGCACAAGAAGCGGAACTGAAAGCACTCACGGAGGCGTGTAGAGTGGCCACAGGTAAGACGGCAAACATTTACACTGACTCCCGGTATGCATTTGGCATAGCTCATGATTACGGCCCAACATGGAAGGCCAGACAGTTTTTTACCACAGCAGGACAGCCAATTAAGAATGATGCAATGGTACAGAGTCTCATGGAGGCCCTATTTCTACCTGACAAAGTGGAAAGCTCACACCAATTCCTACACCGGAGAAACAAGAGGCAATGCCATCACAGGCCACACAGCAAAAGCAGCGGCCCTCAAGCCGTGGAAGAAAAGAAGAAAAGAAGAATTTGATAAAGACTTTGGACTTTCGATAAAAACTTGGACATTGATTTAAACTTGGACTTTGATAAGAATCTTGAACTTTGATAAAAATCTTGGACTTTGATTATAACTTTGGACTTTGACTAAAACTACAAATGGACTAAAAAGGGACGGCGTATGGTGAACAGTCAACAGCACTTGCCCACCATAGTCCCTGTGCCCCATGATGGTCCCAGCTGACGCACCGAAAGACGCACCTCTCAAAGCAGTAATGATGTCGACGCTTGAACAAGGACGGGTGGCTCCTTGGTTTTCTGTAGCTGCTGCATCATTTGTCCAATTTTGCATGATCTTTGCCGTAAGCAACAGGGCAGAAGTAAATTTGCCACATCACACTTGCCGAGACCACTCTACCCATTTCAGGGATTGCAAATTGGCTACACTCAGCTCCCACTTGTTGGGAAGCATGAATATGTGCTTGTTGTTGATTTCTTTTCAGGTTGGAGACCTACCCTGTTACCAAAGTAAATAAGCAGGTGATCGCACAGAAGCTCATGAATGAGGTAATCCGCAGATATGGGGTACCGGAAGTGATTGAGTCAAAGGTACACACTTCACAGGTGAAATAATGCAACACATCATGTCTGTTTTGGGTATATTCCAGGCTTTTCACACACACTACCATTCACAGAGTAGGGGGAAAGTAGATACAAAAGGCAATAGAGGAAATGGGTAAATTTTGAATTGAGTGTTTTCCATTAGTTTTTTTTCCTTAGGAGGATACATGCCACAGTAGCAGAGTTTGGGGAATGATTTTCTTGTTAATTTTGTCATGGGTCCCTCCAAGGAATTGTCAATAATGTATTCTGTAGTCTCTGCTTTTATCCCAGGTCCTACAGATGAGTGTCACAATCTGAAACCAGGTGACAGGGTCTATGTGAAAAGGTTTGAGCGAGAAACCCGGTTTGAATATCCTTACCAGATGTTGTTCACCCAACTGCAGTCAAGCTCGAAGGAAAGCCCACTTGGATCCACACTTCGCACTGAAAAAACTCATGATCCTGTATATCCTTTACATGCTATGATGTGCTACAATTCCTCTAACACACACCTTTGACTACTGTACACTAGCTCCCTGTTTCAGAACAAAATTAATACAATTAAATGTGCAATATGAAGACTACACTGAGGGTGAGAATCCAACACCGCATCGTGCTAAGAGAGAAGTTGACGCTCAAGGTGGTAACTTTAATCCACATGTACACATAGATACAATAGGAGTGCCAAGGGGGGTGCGAGATGAATTTAATTCTAGAGATCAGGTTAAAGCAGGTTTTGAGTCCTTATTTGCTATTGTCACTGTTAATAATAATGTAGATTAGATGAATTATATCTATTACAATCAGCAGAGGTTTGTAAACTACACCAGAGATGCTTTGCAAGGGTTAGCTGACCAATTAGGGCCCACTGCATCCATGGCGTTCCAAAATAGAGTGGCCGTGGATATGATTTTAGCAGAAGAAGGTGGGGTATGTAATTTCCTGTTTGTGTATTATCCCTTTGATAAAAAAAGAGTATGAGTAAGGGACTGGATAATGTGACACCAAAATTTCCCTTGTTTGAAAAAAATGAAGAGCCAGTTCCGATAATGCCAACCACGTATGTTACCAGAAGAATGGAGAGATGGACTAGTACTGTGTCTGCCTCAGTCTCATAAGATGGACTGTCAGTGGACTTCCCATTTGCCTAGGGAAAGTGCAGAAGACCTTAGGTTCCGGCGAGGGCACACCCTGTGGGGTGTTAACTTGTACAGATAGAGGGTATGGATGCCCGGAAATAAGCCCAGGGAATCCATGGCCTCCTTCTGAGGTGAGGTAGGGATCCCTCCCTTTTAGGAGTAGGGACTTACGGGCAGTGGAGAAACCCTGACGTAAGGGAGAGACGACCGAGGAAGAGTGCAAAGTCTGATGCTTGATCTCCATATTAAGTTTTTTAGGGGGGTTTGTGAGGGTATATATATATATATTGCCATATGTGTTTTTTTTATGCTTTTATACCTATATGCAAGTTTTATTCAATTCCAAATGAAAAAAAAACTTATATGTCGCCTTACATCAGATATTTCAAGAGAGATGTTCTTTAAATTCAGAGAAGATACGGAACCAGACACAAGGCCGCATGTACTTGGCCGATTTCCCAGAAGCGCTGGAACAAGATATCAAGATGTTCAAATGTACATAATTTTCACTGTCTTAGGCCGAAATCCGGACTTCTTAGAATTGAGTGGGTGATTCTTTGTACTGGAGTTAATTGAATACGTGATTTTCTGTACATAAGCCAGAGGCGCCAGTATCAAGATAATGACTGTTGTATGACTTTCACTGTCTCAGTCCGCAAATCCGGACTGCCCATATATGGTTATGAGCCCATCACCCCGTGTTGGTGAGGGGACAAAGGGTATAAGATCTCATGTAATCTGTAATAAAGCACGTCGACGTCAGCCGAGAGCCATGTCCCGTGTGAGAAACTATACCAGACCTCTGTGTGGTGTCTATTCTTACGGCCGGCAGCGGGGCAAGTGGGGTGGGCCCGATTGGTGCTGTATTTAGAATTTTAACCCTGATACTCTCACCTACCTTGGACCGCTCCTCCCACAGTCTAGACAAAATCAGTCCCTCACAAAGGACCACGATAACCTCTACACTAAAAGACTTAGCATTAGCGGACAGCTGGAGAGAGGCCCATGGAATAAACAGAGGTTACATGTTCTTCTCAGCCCCACACAAATCATATTCATGCATTCACTGGGCTCTGGTGTCAACCCACCTCCTACCCTCCCCCGCACAATCGAGACATATCCCCTGCGCATGGTCAGACCATGACATCGTCTTTACGCATTTTATAAACTCACTTCCCCGACCTCACACCAGAAGATGGAGGCTCAACGAATCTCTATTAAAAGACCCTATAACCTTCGCCCAAATTTTGGAGAAACTGAATGAATTCATGACATTCAACGACACCAAAGCCTCTCAACCAGTTTGGATATGGCTGGCACACAAAGGCTTCATGAGAGGACAGATATCTAAAATCACCGCCACTAAAAAAAGAGAAAAATCACAAGCCCTGCAAGCCTTGGAGAGACGCCTGGCACTACTAGAAGTGGCCAACCAGCAATGCCCCAGTTTAGCCCTGTCCAAAAACATAAGAGATACTAAGCTCCAAATAGACCTCCTATATACATCTCAGGCGGAAAGAGCCCTGCAATGGACTCAACCAACCTACTTTAGACTAGCCAACAAACCAGATAAATTAGTAGCGGCGCGCTTAAGAGCAGGAGAAAAGATTAACTCTGTTCACTCCATCAGAACGGATAAGGGGACATGCACCTCAAATCCAGATAAAATAGCACATACGTTCCTAGAATTCTATAACAAGCTGTACAAATACAAGCCTCAGAAAACCCCTTCTGCCCCCCAGGACTTCCTGAGAGATATACAGCTCCCAAGACTCTCAGAACACCAGAATGAAAGTCTAGGTTGACATATCTCAATGGAAGAAGTAGAAGACACTATCAAACTCTTAAAACCAGGAAAGGCACCAGGCCCAGACGGACTAACGGCTCTGTACTACAAAAAATTTAGCACATCCCTCACACCGCTCCTGACACGCTTTTATAATAACATTCTATTAGGAAAACTGACCCCTGACGAATTCCTAAAAGCTCACATAACTGTCATCCCCAAGCCAAATAAAGACCACACATCACCCAAAAATTATAGACCGATCTCCTTACTGAATATAGACTATAAGATTTTGACCAGCATCCTAGCAAAGCGACTAAACAACTACCTCCCGCTCCTGACGCACAAAGATCAAGTAGGTTTTATCCCCTCCCGACAAGCCCCAGACAATATTAGAAAAGTCCTAAATATCATACACACTGCTAACTCTCACAAAACCCCACTGCTAACCCTGGCCCTAGATATTGAAAAGGCCTTTGATAGCCTCTCGTGGGACTACCTATTCAAAGTACTGGAAAAGGCAGGCATTCCACTAAACTTTATCACAGCCTTGCGCATACTATACTCAACCCCCTCAGCAGAACTAAAGCTCCCAACATCCATAGAAAACAAAATATCAGTGCAAAGAGGGACTCAGCAAGGCTGCCCCCTGTCCCCAGCTCTGTTCGCCCTGGCGATGGAGCCCCTTGCCCAGCTCATCCGAAAAAAACTGAACATATCAGGTCTGTTAGTAAAAAATAAAGAATACAAAGTTAGTTTATTCGCGGATGATATCCTCCTCACTCTAACAAGACCACTAACGTCTTTGCCCAATCTAATAAAAACCCTGGACTCCTTTGCGGGGGTCTCGGGACTGGTAGTCAACATGGAAAAAACGGAAGCCCTCTTTCACAATGTACCTGCTCACTCACAAAAACTGATTGAACTAAATTTCGGATTCAAAGCATGCCCACATTACATCACATATCTGGGCATCAAACTCACCCATAATTTAGACAGTTTATACAAATGGAATTATCCACCATTATTTGCCTCTTTAAAAGCAGACCTTAAAAATTGGACACAACACGCCATCTCATGGATAGGACGCATCAACTCAGTAAAAATGAACATCCTACCCCGTCTACTCTACCCATTCAGATGCCTCCCGATAGAAATCCCCGCAAGGGACCTACAGGAAATGCAAAACTCCATTTCTCACTTTATCTGGAAAAACAAAAAGCCCAGAATTAAACAAAAGGTAATGCATTACCATAAAAGACTTGGAGGCCTATCCGTACCTAACCTTAAAAAATACTACACAGCAGCCCAACTAGCACAAATCCCCCATATGTCCGCAGGGAACAAAAGACCTCTTTGGGTGGAAATAGAAGCCGCCCTCCTGGCCCCGGTAGCGCTGGAGACCATCTTCTGGGACAGAAAGTGGAAAGCTACAAATATTCGTCAGCTGGCCCCATTAACCTACCATCAATTCCTAATATGGAGGAGACATAGATTCAAGTACGCCTTGATCTCAAATATTTCCCCGCTACTACCAGTCATCCCCAATCAAGCCTTTCCTCTAAGCTTATGAGAAGAAAACTACCAGTGGTGGAGAACTAACCACTTCACAACAGTGCACCACTTTATGATCTGTGGCAAACTTCTTTCACCCCAACAACTGACTGAGAAACACAAAATCCCAAATCGTCTATGGCTCAAATTGAAACAAATCTATAGCTTTCTCCGCTCCTTGATAGGCCCCACCGACCCCCCAGTGGTCCCCACGCCACTGCAGGGAACATGCTTATGGGCCCCACTCCAATCAGGCCAAATATCGATGCTCTACGCTAACATGAACAAGCCTATGAAGGAGACTAAACTACCCCATATGCTACGCTGGGAGACAGACCTTGGCATCTCCCTATCACTATCACGCTGGCAAGACTGCTGTACCTTTATCACAAAAGGCAGCCACCAAGTAACCCTCGCGGAATCTTCAATTAAAATCTTACACAGAACATATATAGTCCCTGCAATAAAACACAAATATTCCCCAACGGCCTCCCCGAATTGTTTCAGGGGCTGCAACAACCTGGGCACAATAGCCCACATTTGGTGGACATGCCCACGGGTGGCCAGGCTATGGAGAGAAGTATCCAGACTTATCTCTAGAGTACTGGATAAGGTGTTCCGCCCTGTGTCATCAGTCTGCCTTCTAGCTGACAAGCCTTTAGGCTTTAACAACCAACAACATAAACTCTCTCAACAAATATGTATGGCAACTAGAATCTATATTGCCTCCCAATGGATGAAACCTACCCTCTCTCTAGAGCCAATTACCACTAGGGTATCAAGAATGATGCTATACGAGAAACTGACAGCCATGAGGGAGGATAATATGGAACTCTTTCTAAAGACCTGGAGTCCCTGGGCGGAATACCTGTTGATACCAGGATTGACCAGACCCCTTAGTGCATGAAAGGGCAGAATGCAGGGAGCGAATAACCCCACGATCCATGGTAGAGATGATGAATAAAATACCACAAATACCCACTGTCTCGATGAAAGGATTAGGAAAAGGGACCGACCAGACCCGAGAGCAAAGAAACACACGTAACCGGGGGGGCTAAAGATAAACTACAACATAGGGTCTGGCAGACAAGAAGGAAGATGGAGGAGGGAGAAAAAGGGAGGGGGAAGGAAGGAAAGAAAAAACAGCACACAACTAAATCAAATTTACACACACGGACAACCAATGTGGAATCATAAATGTTTATTCTGTATGTTAATTGTCTTTTTAGAAATGTGTTTCTATTTTTTATAAGAAGCTATACTTATAACTTTGAATTTGTTCTCAAAGATAAGCATATTCTTCCATAGTCATGCTATATGAGACCCCCTGCGTGGGGACATGTCAGATCAAACTTTCATGTCAATCTGAAAACTTAATAAAATACTTTGAGACAAAAACGTTTTTTTTTTGTACAGCACACATAGGAATGAAGACTTTCACCCCAAAATGGATACCCCTGTTTGTCCCGTGTTCAGAACCATACCCCTTGTGGCCCTAATCTACTTAACCCTTTCCAATCCAATTTGTGTCCTGGTTTTCCTAGGGGGCTTACTCTTTTTCTACTGTTATACAACAGCACTATCTGCTGGCTAAAGCCAATACTGCATGAGGTGACACACTGGATAGGCTCCAACAACAGAGAGGCTGGCAATATACAGTAAGAGAACCTCCAACAGATGTCTACCAACATCGGAGCTGTACAGCCTTAAATCATAATGTCTTCACAGGTCAGACAGTGGATTGGAAAGGGTTAAAGGACACATGCCTAGGCCTATAATGGAAGGAGCCCCTGTTGGATTTCAGGGTACAACGGAATAAATTCCAGGCCCCATTGCCCACTTGTAGAGCCATTGAGCGTCCAAAACGATAAAGAACCCCCACAAATGACCCCATTTTAAAAACTAGACCCCTTAACGAAGTCATCTAGGGGTGTATTGTGTATTTTGACCCCACAGTATTTGAATAAATCTAAGCAAAGCAGAAGGAAAAAATTACGATTTTCATTTTTTTGCCGATTTAAAAACTGTTTTTTTGTGCAGTGTACATAGGAATGAAGACCTTCACCCCAAAATGGATACCCTCGTTTGTACCGTGTTCAAAAACATACCCCTTGTGGCCCTAATCTACTTAGAGGACACATGGCAAGACCTGTAATGCAGGGAACACCCGTTGGATCGCAGGGCACAACTGAATAAATCCCAGGCCCCATTGCCCACTTGTACAGAATAAAAATTGACTCCCTAAAAATATTCCCCCCATCCCCCTCCGCGCCCTTTTCGGCGTTCCCCAAATCTTAGATAAAAGTAATAATGTGAACTGTGCGGTATTTCCGAAGACAGGGGTAATTACGGAGGCAGGTTGGGATGGGTACATGGGGCAATAAAACCGTGTATCCCCCCTCCTCTCATGCTTTTTGGGGGTATTTTGTGACCTCAGTGGCAGGGATGGGGTGTAAAAAGTGGCGCTCTGTGAGTCTCCGTAAGCTTGATGAGGTGCGGCGGTCTCGCACAGTAGACGCTCAACAAGCTGCTCCTGGAACTGCAGGAAGGCGAACGTTCCCGGGGCTTCTTGTAAATTGCGTATTACAGGTAGCGGTCTGAATAACGTCGGGCTCACGCAGCCGTAGGTGGAATCCACTTGCGGAGGCACGCTGTGGATCCCAGCTGTGAGCCCGGCTGTGACCCTGCGTACGGCCGCGTAATGTACTGCGCATAACTGCCTACTCACACAGGCGGTCATTCATGCGCAGTATATATTTTTTTTGTTTGCATTTCCCGCACCGTCGCTTAGCGATGACATGGGTACCAGCAGCCCGCATACAAGGTGGCTGCGGGTATATCTGTGATAGACATGATGATTATTTGGTATAAAATGTCTATCGATTTGTATAACGTAAATGTATTTTGCTATTGTAATGACTTTTAGCTCTGAGGAGTTTAAAGGACACACACACAATCTAATCATGGTATTTGCTAGACAATGGATGTATGATGTTAATGTTAGCTAAGTGCATAGGAATTACACAAGTTGCACAACCAGCCTCTAAGAGTTAAAGGGCCATAGTGTTATGCGTATAACTGTGTTAAACACTGAGTGTTTACCTAGCCCCTTCCACTCCTCACACAAGCTAGTTAAACAATGATTTCTCAACTACACAGAATTCCTTAAGGCTGTCTGCATGCTAAAGAAGACAAAGTCCATACTATGGCGGACGTGAGGAAGGGTGGGCAGAGAGGTGGGAGATTCTATATGATCCGACAAATGAGAATCTTATATGTTACTGATGTAATCTGTTGCACGCCCATTGAAGGGCGGTTGTCATGTGTTATAATAAAAGGCTTGAGCCTCTATACATTGTAGAGACTCTCCCAGTTTTAGACCAGCATTTGTGTCTGATCTGGTTCGATGATGTGTGCACACGATATAATTCGGAAGCGGCAAAATACCCCAAAGCCTGCTGGAGAAAATCATAATCCAGAACATATCCACGACCATGGCGCACAATGGGCTCTATGTTGCAGATATCCGCGGTAAAATAGAACTTGCTGAGTTCTGTTTTCTGCTAGTGGATTACATAATTCCGACCCGCTAATGTGAGCGGAATTGTGTAATCCAATGCGATTGATCTGCATATTACCACGGATAAGATGCATGCAGAATCCGTAATTCCTATCCGGTCATGTGAGACCGGCCAAAGGTAGATCGCTACCATTTTTTCACGTGACCGGGGTCCGCTCAACAAGGCCACCCGTCGCTGCTCCAGGCTCTCGGCGACCATTGGTCGCTGGGAGTAAGGAGATTTTAAGTTTCCTGGGCTCCCCGACTCCTGCGCATGTGTCCGGTGTTTTGCCAGCGGTCGCATGTGCAGAATCCGGGAAAGTTCACGGAGGAAGATGGCGTCGGGGTGCAAATACGGAGGCCTCCGGTAAAAAGTTTCATCTCCTCTCACCGGTCGCATCGGTGAGGGGAGATGAACCTTCACCTTTTCTTTACTTTTACGTGTTCGCCATTATCCATTGGATAACGGCGAACACGTGATCAGGAACCGCTCACCGCGGCCCCCCGTGAAATCTCCAGGCTCTCGGCTAAGTTTTGTAGCCAGGAGCAGGGAGATTTTAAATTATCCTGGCAAACCACGGCTTTTGCGCATGCGTCTGCCATTGTGGCGCCGGGCGCGTGCGCAGAAGCTGGGGTTACACTTTTTTTTTTCACTTTTTACACTTTTTTTTACTTTACATGATCACTGTTATCCGTTGGATAACAGTAATCATGTCCCCGGTATAATCTTTCTGCTCCTGGCTACACATGGCAGCCAGGAGCAGAGGGATTTTAAATTTCCCGGGGCCCGAGCCCCTCTGTGCATGTGCCCGATGTCAATCATCAAGTGCGCATGCGTAGATGGCGACTTTTGGTCCCGGGACATCGGGGAGGACTTAGGTGAGTATTTTCACCTTCCTCATGGATCCGATCCATGAGGGGAGGTGAAACTGACACTTTTTTTTAACTTTTTAAACTTTTTCGCGATTGCCGCTATCCAATGGATAGCGGCGATCGCGGGCCCAGGGACCGCTCACAGCGGTCCCCGGTAACACCTCCTGGTTCCCGGCTACCTTCAGGAGGCGGGAGCCAGGAGATTTCAAATTTGCCGGGGGCTCCTGGGCTTCTGCGCATGCGCGTGAAGTCATCATCTGGCGCGCAAGCGCAGAAGGCCGGCGGCGGGTCCGGGAGGACCCCATCTTCGGGGGACACCGCGGACAAGCCGGGTGAGTATTTTCAGCTGCCCTGATGGATCTGATCTATGAGGGCAGCTGAATATCTGACTTTTTACACTGTTTTGTGTACTTTATTGCGATCGGCCCTATCCATTGGATAGCGCCGATCGCAATGCCGGGGGTGACTGCCCACATCCTGGGATGACAGCTCCATGCTGTCGTCTACCTGCGGGCACCCACAGCATGGAGCTGTCACGTCCTCAGGCAAGTGAACCGAAATACTAGAAGCCCGCAGCACTCACTGATTACAAAAAAACTCCCATCAGGGAGGAACCTCCTCAATACAAGGAATGCAATAGCCACAAAAGGTTGTGAACTAGCAACCTAGATGTCATCCAGAATATATATGTGTGGCAGCATATATGAGTGCAATCAGTTATTCAAAAAAAGGAAAAAACTTTATTGATCCATGTAGCCAATTCAGGCAACGTTTCGGCCACACATTGGCCTTTATCAAGCCATCTGACCAGACAAAGAGTCCATGCATGGACTCTTTGCCTGGTCAGATGGATTGATAAAGGCCGATATGTGGCCGAAACGTTGCCTGAATTGGCTACATGGATCAATAAATTTTTTTTCCTTTTTTTGAATAACTGATTGTCCTCAGGCAAGTGGGCATTAATCCTAAGAGGACGCATAAAACTACGTCCTCTAGGATTAAAACCCACTTTCTGAGGATGTAGAATCCCGATGGGGCCGTCGTTAAGGGGTTAAGACTGGCATAGTCAGAGTCTTGACCTTAACCTTCTTGAGAAGTCATAATGAAAGAGCGCTGCTCTGCCCCTTACAGACTGCAGAGGCTTTCAGGGGACACTATCACAGAGATCTGAGAGTCGGGATTAGACCCCACACCTCCTGAATGACACCATCACTCATGTGAGTCAGAGAATAGAACCCCCCCAGAAGTCATTTGTCGTCTTGAATCCCCGAGTCATTACAACCAGAATGGGCGCGTGGGCCCACCAAACAGCTCCTAAGAGACAGAAAGACGAACCCTGTGGAAAAGAGTAAAGAAGAAAAAAGGGAGAACCCCCCACCCCCCTGGCCAGGCTAAGATCAATATGACAGACATAAGCCCATATGAAGAGCCTAAGATTACTTCTTCTGTACCTTGCTTAATGATTCCATAAGAAGAAGGCCCATTCAGCCATGGGAGAATCCTCTTCCCAAGGCAAGGAGTCCTAAATAAGACTATATTGGGTTGTAGGTATAAATTTGAACTTGGGGTGAACCAGTCCAAAAGTCAAGAAAAAGAGGGGGAGAAAAAAATAGACTACGTAGAGCCGTTACATCAGCGCAATAATGAGATATTAACATAACATATAATCAAGCACATATCTTATGCCAGAGAGGATCCATCTCCCCGCCACAGGAGAAAGCAGCAGTAGCATTAATGGCATCAGAAAGCAAAAATAGTCGTTTCAACCGTTTAGTCCCCTTTGAGTATTGTAGGGCATTCGGGATCTATTGGCACTCCAGCCAGGTGATCCGTCTTTTGGCTAATCAAAGAAATGAGCCCGATTATCGCAGATCACCTTAAGGCCCGCATTCCCACGAACGTATATCGGCTCGGTTTTCACGCCGAGCCGATATACGCTGTCCTTGTGTGCAGGGAGGGGGATGGAAGAGCCAGGAGCAGGAACTGAGCTCCCGCCCCCTCTCTGCCTCCTCTCCACCCCTCTGCACTATTTGCAATGAAAGGAGGTGGGGCGGGACTAAGTTCTGAGAATTAACCCCGCCCCCCTCTCCCCATTGCAAATAGTGCAGAGGGGCGGAGAGGAGGCAGAGAGGGGGCGGGAGCTCAGTTCCTGCTCCTGACTCTTCCATCCTCCCCCCCTGCACACGAGGACAACGTATATCGGCTCGGTGTGAAAAACGAGCCGACATACGTTCGTGGGAATGCACCCTAGGCTGTTTTCATACGAACGGGTTGGATTCTGCATGTGGGAGCCCGCAGTGGAATCAGACCCTGTGCCAGGCCGGCGTCCGCGCGTTCCTTGAAATATCTGTATTGCAGATGGTGCAGTTGGATCACAATGTCAGTTGTGGAAGGACCGCGGATCGGACGGCTTCCATTGAATTCAATGGAAACCTTCCGTGCGGAATCCACAAGAAACCCCGTTACCATCAAGAGATGCTCTCTGCTACTTCTAGCTGCAGGGGACATCTCCCCCAACCCAGGCCCGCCCTGTACTGTTCTCTACCAAAATGCCCCCCCTGCCCCATTCAAATGCGCCCTATGGAACTCCCAATCTGCGTGTAACAAACTCCCAACTATCCATGACCTTTTCACCAGTAAACACTTGAACTTGCTCGCCCTCACGGAAACCTGGATACAGCAGTCCGATTCTACCTCCCCCGCTGCATTGTCCTATGATGGCCTGCAGTTCTCCCACACCCCCAGATTGGATGACAGACGCGGTGGAGGAGTAGGCATCATCCTCTCCCCAAACTGTACCTTCCAGGTCATTCCCTCAGCTCCCTCGCTTACTTTTCACTCCTTCGAAGTCCACACCCTGCGACTCTTCCGCCCACTGCCTCTGCGTGTCGCAGTTATTTACCGCCCCCCAGGTCCTACCCGCCTGTTTCTAGACCACTTTGCTGCCTGGCTCCCCCACTTCCTATCCTGTGAAATGCCAACCCTCATCCTTGGTGATTTCAACATTCCTACTAACGACTCTAGCTCCTCATCTGCCTCCCGGCTCTTAACACTTACCTCCTCCCTTGGCCTATCGCTAATCTCTGACTCCCCCACTCATAGAGATGGTAACACTCTCGATTTAGTTTTCCTCCGTCTCTGCTCTGCTTCTCACTTTACTAACTCCCCACTTCCACTCTCGGATCACAACCTTCTCTCTTTCTCCATCAGGCACCCTAGCATCTCTCCTGACCCTCCTATCTATCGCACCTCTAGGAACCTCCAGTCTGTCCGCACTAAACAGTTTGCCGAAGCTATTCAGTCCTCCCTATTGCCCATCTCTCGCCTCCCCTGCCCTAACCTGGCAGCCGAATACTACCACACCACCCTCAGCCGTGCCTTGGATGAAGTGGCACCGCCCGTGACGCAAGCTGTCAAACGCAGACCACGGCAACCCTGGCTCACGTCCCAAACACGCTTCATCCGGCGGTGCTCTAGGTGCGCCGAGCGGCTGTGGAGAAAGTCAAAGCTGCCAGCAGACTTCCTCCACTTCAAATTCATGCTTAAAATGTATAACCTAGCCCTTCACCATGCCAAACAAGTTTATTTCACCTCCCTTGTCTCCTCACTATCCCACAACCCCAAACAACTCTTTGAGACCTTTCACTCCCTCCTCAGCCCCAAGGAACAGGCCCCTGCGACAGACCTGACTGCTGGAGAGCTAGCTGCCTATTTCAAAGAAAAAATTGACCACATTCGAAAAGAAATCTCTGAAAGCTGCGTGGTTAGCCCTGATACCAGCTTCATCAGCACTGCACCCAGCACCTACTCACTATCTACGTTAGAACCAACGACAGAGGAAGAAGTCTCCAGGCTCCTTTCCACTGCCCGCCCTACCACCTGCGCCAGCGACCCTCTCCCCTCTCACCTCCTCCGCTCCCTTTCCCCAGCTCTCATTACTCACCTTACCACAATCTGCAACCTCTCCCTAACCTCTGGCACTTTTCCCTCCTCATTCAAACACTCCATTATATCCCCTCTGCTTAAAAAACCAACCCTGGACCCGACTAATGCTGCTAACTACCGACCCGTCTCAAACCTCCCCTTTATCTCCAAATTACTGGAACGCCTGGTCTACTCCCGGCTTACTCGCTTTCTCTCTGACAACTCACTCCTCGACCCCCTCCAGTCTGGTTTCCGCTCTCTACACTCGACCGAAACTGCCCTTACAAAAGTAACAAATGACCTGATGACTGCAAAGTCGAGAGGATATTACTCTCTACTAATCCTCCTTGACCTGTCTGCTGCATTTGACACGGTCGACCATAATCTCCTTCTCACTATGCTCCACTCTATTGGTCTAAAGGATACTGCTCTCTCCTGGTTCTCCTCCTACCTCTCTGACCGCTCTTTCAGTGTTTCCTTTGCTGGTTCTATCTCTGCTCCACTTCCTCTCGCTGTCGGGGTACCCCAGGGCTCGGTCCTTGGTCCCCTTCTTTTCTCTATCTATACTGCCCCAATTGGACAAACCATCCACAGATTTGGCCTCCAATACCATCTCTATGCTGACGACACCCAACTATACACCTCCTCTCGTGAAATCTCTGGACCATTCCTCCAAAATATCACCGACTGTCTGTCTGCTGTCTCTAACACTATGTCCTCCCTTTTTCTCAAACTAAACCTCTCTAAAACTGACCTCCTTGTCTTTCCACCTTCTAACCGACCTCCCCTCAACATCTCCATTCCAGTGTCTGGCACCATCATAACCCCCCGACGGCATGCCCGATGCCTTGGCGTCACACTGGACTCTGACCTCTCCTTTGCCCCCCATATCCAATCTCTGGCCCAAACATGCCACATGCACCTCAGAAATATTGCTAAAATACGTCCGTTCCTAACCACGGACACGCTAAAGACGCTCGTGGTTGCGCTCATCCACTCCCGGCTTGACTACTGCAACTCGCTACTCATTGGCCTCCCCCGCACTAGACTCGCTCCGCTCCAATCCATACTAAATGCAGCAGCTAGACTCATTTTTCTATCCAGTCGTTATTCAGACGCCTCTGCATTATGCCAGTCGCTGCATTGGCTGCCCATCCACTGCAGAACTAAATTTAAACTCCTCTACCTCACTCACAAAGCTCTGCATGGCGCTGCACCACCATACATCGCCTCCCTACTGTCAGTACACCACCCAGCCCGCTCACTCCGATCGGCTAACACCCTCAGACTAAACACCCCTGTAATACGAACCTCTCATGCTCGCCTACAGGACTTCACTAGAGCAGCACCCATCCTCTGGAATGCTCTACCCCAAGGCATCCGGACAATTCCCGATGCACGAAATTTCAGACGTGCCTTAAAAACGCACCTCTTCAGGGAAGCATACCAAATCTCCTGACCTAGTCCCCTGCCCCTCACCATGGTGCTCCACCCTGTTTGCCTTCTGATAAATGATCTGTACATAATATTTCCTATTGCCTGTGTTCCCCACCCCCTGCACCTCCTGTACCACCCTCAACCCATTTGTGTCTAACCCAATGTACCTTATATTGTAATTGTTGTATTGTTTTGCATTTATCCATGCCTGAAAGCGCTGCGGAATAAGTTGGCGCTATACAAATAAAGATTATTATATATTATTATTATGCTCTGTCGGGGATGACAAATGCCCAGGAGCCAGCCCGGAGCTGTTTTCAGCAAGATAAAATATTTTTCACCGTTCTTTGCTACCTAGGGGGCGTCTTGTAGTCTGAGAAGTCATGTTGCTTGTTACTCATAAGTAAGGCAAAGTTTACAGAATAAAACATGTAAAGATAATTACTATCTAATGAGCACAATCTGTATATATAAAGACGAAAGCCCTCACTGACTCACTCACTCACTCACTCACTGACTCGCCAAAAGTTCTCCAACTTCCCGATGTCGTAGAAACATGAAATTTGGCACAAGCATAGATTATCTCCAAAATAGGAAAAGTAATTGGGTCCCAACTCGATTATTCAATTCTAGCGCAAAAGAATTGGCGTCAAAATTTTACGTACATAATCTAAATCTGTCACTTCCCAATGTCATAGAAACTTAAAACTTGGCACGCGCATTGAGTATGTCATAAATAGGAAAAGTTAATGGGTCCCAACTCGATTATTCAATAAGATGCGCAAAAGAATTTTACGTACGGAATCTAATTCTCTCACTTCCCGGTGTCATAGAAACTCGAAATTTGGCAGGAGCATTGATTATGTCATAAATAGGAAAAGTTCATAGGTCCCAACTCGATTATTCAATTCTAGCGCAAAAGAATTGGCGTCAAAATTTTACGTGCGGAATGTTATTTTTTCACTTACTGGTGTCATAGAAACAGGAAATTTGGCACGAGCATTCATTATGTCAGAAATAGGAAAAGCTAATGGGTCCCAACTCCATTTTTCAATTCTATGCGCAAAAGAATTAGCGTCCAAATTTTACGTACGGAATCTAATTTCCTCACTTTCCGGTGTCATAGAAACGTGAAATTTGGCACGAGCATTGATTATGTCAGAAATAGGAAAAGCTAATGGGTCCCAACTCGATTATTCAATTCTAGCGCAAAAGAATTGACGTCAAAATTTTACGTGCGGAATGTTATTTTTTCACTTTCCGGTGTCATAGAAACGGGAAATTTGGCACGAGCATTGATTATGTCATAAATAGGAGAAGCTAATAGGTCCCAACTCGATTATTCAATTTTATGCGCAAAAGAATTGGCGTCCAAATTTTACGTGCGGAATGTAATTTCTTCACTTTCCGGTGTCATAGAAACAGGAAATTTGGCACAAGCATTGATTATGTCATAAATAGGTAAAGCTAATGGGTCCCAACTCCATTTTTCAATTCTATGCGCAAAAGAATTAGCGTCCAAATTTTACGTACGGAATCTAATTTTCTCACTTTCCGGTGTCATAGAAACGGGAAATTTGGCACGAGCATTGATTATGTCAAAAATAGGAAAAGCTAATGGGTCCCAACTCGATTATTCAATTTTATGCGCAAAAGAATTGGGCGTCAAAATTTTACGTGCGGAATGTTATTTTTTCATTTACCGGTGTCATAGAAACGGGAAATTTGGCACAAGCATTGATTATGTCATAAATAGGAAAAGCTAATGGGTCCCAACTCCATTATTCAATTCTATGCGCAAAAGAATTAGCGTCCAAATTTTACGTACGGAATCTAATTTTCTCACTTTCCGGTGTCATAGAAACGTGAAATTTGGCACGAGCATTGATTATGTCAAAAATAGGAAAACCTAATGGGTCCCAACTCGATTATTCAATTCTAGCGCAAAAGAATTGGCATCAAGATTTTACGTGCGGAATGTAATTTTCTCGCTTTCCGGTCTCAGAGAAACGGGAAATTTGGCACGAGCATTGATTATGTCATAAATAGGAAAAGCTAATGGGTCCCAACTCCATTATTCAATTCTATGCGCAAAAGAATTAGCGTCCAAATTTTACGTGCGGAATGTAATTTTCTCACTTTCCGGTGTTATAGAAACGGGAAATTTGGCACGAGCATTGATTATGTCATAAATAGGAAAAGCTAATGGGTCCCAACTCCATTATTCAGTTCTATGCGCAAAACAATTGGCGTCCAAATTTTACGTACATAATCTAAATGTCTCACTTCCCAATGTCATAGAAACATGAAATTTGGCACAAGCATTGATTGTGTCCTAAGTATGAAAAGTTAATGGGTCCCGACTCGATTATTCAATTCTATGCGCAAAAGAATTAGTGTCCAAATTTTATGTACGTAATCTAATTCTCTCACTTCCTGATGTCATCTATATATATAAAGACGAAAGCTTTCACTGACTCACTGACTGACTCACTCACTCATTGACTGACTCGCCAAAAGTTCTCCAACTTCCCGATGTTGTAGAAACATGAAATTTGGCACAAGCATAGATTATCTCTAAAATAGGAAAAGTAATTGGGTCCCAACTCGATTATTCAATTCTAGCGCAAAAGAATTGGCGTCGAAATTTTACGTACATAATCTAAATCTGTCACTTCCCATTGTCATAGAAACTTAAAACTTGGCACAAGCATTGATTATGTCATAAATAGGAAAAGCTAATGGGTCCCAACTCCATTATTCAATTCTATGCGCAAAAGAATTAGCGTCCAAATTTTACATACGGAATCTAATTTTCTCACTTTCCGGTTTCATAGAAACGTGAAATTTGGCACGAGCATTGATTATGTCAGAAATAGGAAAAGCTAATGGGTCCCAACTCGATTATTCAATTCTAGTGCAAAAGAATTAGCGTCGAAATCTTACGTGTGAAATGTAATTTTCTCACTTTCCGGTGTCATAAAAACAGGAAATTTGGCACAAGCATTGATTATGTCATAAATAGGAAAAGCTAATGGGTCCCAACTCGATTATTTAATTTTATGCGCAAAAGAATTAGCGTCCAAATTTTACGTATGGAATGTAGTTTTCTCACTTTCCGGTGTCATAGAAACGGGAAATTTGGCACGAGCATTGATTATGTCATAAATAGGAAAAGCTAATGGGTCCCAACTCCATTATTCAATTCTATGCGCAAAAGAATTAGCATCTAAATTTTACGTGCGGAATGTAATTTTCTCACTTTCCGGTGTCATAGAAACGGGAAATTTGGCACGAGCATTGATTATGTCATAAATAGGAAAAGCTAATGGGTCCCAACTCCATTATTCAATTCTATGCGCAAAAGAATTAGTGTCCAAATTTTACGTGCGGAATGTAATTTTCTCATTTTCCGGTGTCATAGAAACAGGAAATTTGGCACGAGCATTGATTATGTCATAAATAGGAAAAGCTAATGGGTCCCAACTCCATTATTCAATTCTATGCGCAAAAGAATTAGCGTTCAAATTTTACGTGCGGAATGTAATTTTCTCACTTTCCGGTGTCATAGAAACGTGAAATTTGGCACGAGCATTGATTATGTCATAAATAGGAAAAGCACGTACATAATCTAAATCTCTCACTTCCCAATGTCATAGAAACATGAAATTTGCCATAAGCATTGAATATGTCATAAATAGGAAAAGTTAATGGATCCCACCTCGATTGTTCAATTCTAAGCGCAAAAGAATTAGCGTCCACATTTTACGTACGAAATCTAATTCTCTCACTTCCCGATGTCATAGAAACTGGAAATTTGGCACGAGCATTGACTATGTCATAAATATGAAAAGTTAATGGGCCCCAACTCAATTATTCAATTCTAAGTGCAAAAGAATTAGCGTCCAAATTTTACGTATGGAATCTAATTCTCTCACTTCATGATGTCATTTTATATACAGGAAACGTCGCATGGTTACCTCCCGTGGTGTTTCCTGGGTAACGCAGAGAACTATGCAAAATGGTGAACATATGTTTTTCCGGTATCTCGAAAGTAACCACGACTTCATAAGATTTTCCGTGTGAACACCAGATAAACACCAGTACCAAATTAACTCAGGCAAAGCCGGGTATATCAGCTAGTTATGTATAAACTTTATATTTAGTTGACAAAGACCTCATGCCCACGGGTTGGATTACGCCTGCGAAATATCACAGCGTATTCAGACTTGACCCCCCCCCCCTCCCCCAGAGACCCTATACCCACCTCTTCGGATCCGCCCTGAGTGTCTTGCCCAGCAAGTCGACGCGCATGTGCAATGTGGCGCTGACGCAGAATCCCGTGATATTTCCGTTGTGCTCACAAAAAAAGAAAAGAAATTCTAGGCGGCCATTTGGATAGTTCTAGGGCTATCTTCCAGCTATCTTCTTGGCAACATCTCGTAAGGGGCGAAGAGGGGGAGGGAGTTTAACATACCAGCTCATGCCTCATCTCACCCCCATCCCCTTGTGCCCTTGCCGATAGCCAACAAGGGACGGAGAGGGGAGGCAGTTTAACAGAGCTAAACTCTTTCTACCTGCCCGTATACTCGCCGCACTCAGCCGTCTGAACGGGCACATAAACAGGAGATGTGTTGTGACTTTGTCACAGCTGCCTCTTGTTCGTGCGTTTTTTGACTGCGCTGCAGATTGCAGCGCCCGTGTGAAGGAGTCATCAAACTGTAATGTGCCATCAACAAGGACTGCTGGAGGAGGGAAAAAAATAAACAACGCCAGAAATGCGCTTTTTCAGTCACCCAGTCTCCCACAAAAAATGCAATAAAAAGCGATCAAAAAGTTGTATGTATTCTGAAATGGTACCAACGTAAACTACGGGATTTCTTGCAAAAAACAAGCTGTTGTACAACTACATCAACAAAAAAATTTTTAAAAAATTATTGTGCGCAGAAGATGGCGGCAGAAAATAATTTTAAAAAATTGAATGTCTTTGGAAAAAATATATAAGTACTACAGCAAAAAAAAAAGTTACTTAAGTTCGCTATCGTAGTAATGGCGCTGACCCAGAGAATAAAGTCATGGTGTCAGTTTTTGTTACAGTTTGTGGGCCGTAAAAAACAAGACGCAACAAAAAAGCCGTTTTTTCACTTTACTCCACTTAAAATTTTTTAAAGTTTTTCAGTAAATACAACTCATGCCGCAAAAAACAAGCCCTCATACAGCGATGTCTATGGATAAATTAAGGATTTTTTTTTGTCTTTTTTAAAGTGGGGAGGAAAACACAAAAATGGAAAAAAAAGGGCAGCGTCCTTTAGGGGTTAATATGCGGTTACAAAACAATAAATATAAATAAATGAAAAATGACAAGAAAACAAACAAAACTAAAAAGGGAACATTTGGACTTGATCAAAATTTGCATAAGATAAAAAGGATGTCAGTGATGAGTCAGAGATGACAAATACGGCACCAGTAAGAGCTCTGCAGCCGGCCGGCCGTATAAATGGCTTTTCTATTGAAGCCACTTGTGTTCAGACACTGAAACCAGCAATTCTTACTTACTAGTCTAAGGCCGGCTGCACACGGCCGTTATGGGCTCCGCCGTGGAATTTCGCGGCGGAGCCCATCACGGCGCCCCCCAGGAGACCCCAAACTTACCTGCGGATCCGGCGTCCTCGCTCCCGCATGACGTTTCCCCGCCCACCTCCGCAGCGTCATGTGACACACCCACCGTGTCACATGACGAGGCCGGCCGCGTCATAAGACGCGGCGGCGGTGGGCAGAGAAGCGGTTTCACGCTATCTTCCACTGTGCTACAGCGGAAGATAGCGTGAACGGACGGGTTCCATTGACTGCAATGGAAGCCGTCCGTGCGTACACCCGCGGCAAATAGAGCATGCCGCAGGTGAGGTCGGGTGAATTCACGGGGCGGAATTCCGCACCGTGAGCCCTGAGCTATTAGGTTCAATAGAACCTAATAGCTGCGGGCAACGCAGCGGATTTCCGTCGCGAATTACGTGGCGGAAATCCGTCCGTGTGCAGGGGGCCTAATAGATGTGGAAGGACAGAAGTACTGCTGCAGCGATGAGCCAGGATTGTTCTGGCTGCCATCAGGATGTGATGCAGGGGGTAGATGGAGAGCGTGGGGATCGGTCAGAGACAATATACAGTACGGCCGTGGCAGGAATAGATGGCGGACGGGATGTGTTCAGCAAGTGGTAGGACTAAACATGAATGGTGGCATGACATACATAGGCAATACAAAGTGCTGCTGCATAAAACAGTCACTAATTCACTGCAGGGGCAGAATATATATATATATATATATATATATATATATATATATATATATATAACACAAACATAAACAGCCGACAATAAATGATCAGATACTATATATATACTGCAGAGCTCATATACTATATATATATATATATATATACTGCAAAATTCATTATATACACTATATATATGTACTGCAGAGTTCATCATATACTATATATATATATATATGTACTGCAGAGTTCATCATATACTATATATATATATATATATATACTGCAGAGTTCATCATATACTATATATATATATACACTGCAGAGCTCATCAGATACTATATATATATATACACTGCAGAGTCCATCATATACTATATATATATACTGCAGAGTTCATCAGATTCTATATATATATATACACTGCAGAGTTCACCATATACTATATATATATACTGCAGAGTTCATCAGATACTATATATACTGCAGAGTTCATCAGATACTAGATATATATACTGCAGAGTTCATCAGATACTATATATATACTGCAGAGCTCATCAGATACTATATATATACTGCAGAGCTCATCAGATACTATATTTATACTGCAGAGTTCATCATATACTATATATATATATATATATATTGCAGAGCTCATCAGATACTATATTTATACTGCAGAGTTCATCAAATACTATATATATACTGCAGAGTTCATCAGATACTATATATATACTGCGGAGCTCATCATATACTATATATATATATATATATATATACTGCAGAGCTCATCAGATACTATATTTATACTGCAGAGTTCATCAGATACTATATATATATATACACACTGCAGAGTTCATCATATACTATATATACTGCAGAGTTCATCATATACTATATATATATACTGCAGAGCTCATCATATACTATATATACTGCAGAGTTCATCATATACTATATATATATACTGCAGAGCTCATCAGATACTATTTATATACACTGCAGAGTTCATCACTGCCTCTTCTCCTGTGCCCCAACCTGCCACTCAGATCCAACCCCCCTCTAAGGACACAGGCACGAGCGCCTCCCGGCCTGCACCCGCACCCTCACCTCCACTGTCCTCCACCCCATCAAGCAAAGTCTCTCAACGCAGTGTTCAGCTGTCGCTAGCACAAGCGTTGGAGCGAAAGCGCAAATACGCCACCACGCACCCGCACGCACAAGCTTTAAACGTGCACATTGCCAAATTAATCAGCCTGGAGATGCTGCCATACAGGCTTGTGGAAACGGAGGCTTTCAAAAACACGATGGCGGCGGCGGTCCCGCGCTACTCGGTCCCCAGTCGCCACTGTTTTTCCCGGTGTGCCGTCCCAGCCCTACACCAGCACGTCTCCCGCAACATAAATCGTGCCCTCACCAATGCGGTTACTGGTAAGGTCCACTTAACCACGGACACGTGGACAAGTACTGGCGGGCAGGGCCACTATATCTCCCTGACGGCACATTGGGTGAATTTGGTGGAGGCTGGGACCGAGTCAGAGCCTGGGACCGCTCACGTCCTACCCACACCCAGAATAGCGGGTCCTACCTCGGTGCTGTTATGTGCGGCGGTTTATGCCACCTCCTCTAAACCCTCCTCCTACGCAACCTCTATCTCTCAATTAAGAAGTGTGAGCAGCACGTCGCCAGCAGTCGGTGTCGCGCGGCGCAGCAGCACAGCGGTGGGCAAGCGTCAGGCCGTGCTGATACTACTCAGCTTAGGTGACAAGAGGCACACGGCCCCCGAACTGTTGCAGGGTCTGACAGAGCAGACCGACCTCTGGCTTTTGCCGCTGAGCCTCCAATCGGGCATGGTCGTGTGTGACAACGGCCGTAACCTGGTGGTGGCTCTGCAGCTCGGCAGCCTCACACACGTGCCATGCCTGGCCCACATCTTCAATCTGGTGGTTCAGCGGTTTCTTAAAAACTACCCTCACTTGTCTGACCTGCTCGGCAATGTGCGCCGCGTCTGCGCAAATTTTCGCAAGTCCACCACGGATGCTGACACCCTGAGGACCATGCAATATCGGTTTAATCTGCCAGAGCACCGACTGCTGTGCGACGTGCCCACATGGTGGAATTCTACGCTGCACATGTTGGCCAGGCTCTATGAGCAGCGTAGAGCAATAGTGGAATACCAACTCCAACATGGGCGGCGTAGTGGTAGTCAGCCTCCCCAATTCTTTACCAAGGAGTGGGCCTGGATGGCAGATATCTGCCAGATCCTCGAAAACTTTGAGGAGTCTACCCAGAGGGTGAGCGGCGATGCTGCAATCATTAGCGTTACCATCCCGCTGCTATACCTGCTGAGAGGTTTGCTGCAAAGCATAAAGGCCGACACTTTGCGGTTGGAATAGGAGACGGGGGATGAGAGTATGTCGCTTGATAGCCAGACCACCCTCATGTCTATATCTCAGCGCGTTTTGGAGGAGGAGCAGGAGGAGAAGGAAGGGAAGAGACAGCTGGGCACACTGCAGAGGGTACCCATGCTGCTTACTTCTCATCTGTTCAGCATGTATGGGCTGAAGAGGAGGAGGATCCTGAAAGTCATCTTCCTAGTGAGGACAGCGATGTGTTGCGTACTGGTACCCTTGCACACATGACTGACTTCATGTTAGGCTGCCTTTCCCATGACCCTTGCGTTAGATGCATTCTGGCCAACACAGATTACTGGGTGTACACCCTTCTCGACCCACGGTATGAAGAGAACCTTTCCACTCTCATTTCCGAAGTGGAAAGGGGTTCGAGAGTGATGCAATACCACGAGGCCCTGGTGGAAAAAGTGATGCTAAACTTCCCATCTGACAGCGCTAGTGGCAGAAGGCGCAGTTCCAAGGGCCAAGTAGCAGGGGAGGCATGGAGATCAGGAAGCATGTCCAGCGCAGGCAGGGGAACACTCTCCAAGGCCTTTGCCAGCTTTATGGCTCCCCAGCAAGACTGTGTCACCACTCCCCAGTCAAGGCTGAGTCGGAGGGGGTAAAAAGATTGTGAGTGAGTACGTAGCCGATCGTCCCACTGTCCAACGTGATGCCTCTGCTACATACAACTATTGGGTGTCAAAGCTGGACACGTGGCACGAACTTGCGCTGTACGCCCTGGAGGTGCTGGCTTGCCCTGCTGCTAACGTCTTGTCAAAGAGAGTGTTTAGTTCAGCTGGGGGAATCATCACGGATAAGCGTACCCGCCTCTCAACTGCCAGTGCCGACATGCTGACACTCATAAAGATGAACAAAGCCTGGATTTCCCCAGATTTCTCTTCTCCACCGGCGGAGAGCAGTGGAACCTAAAGATTCTTTTCGCTGCAACTGGAGAAAAAAGCATTCTCTATCACCGGAAAAAAGGGGGAATTAGCTTTGTCAATCTCTCTCGGATATTAGTCCTCCTACTCCTCCTCCTGAAACATCATGTCATCACGCTGAACTGCCAATTTTTCTGCAGCCCAAAAGGCTCTGCTTACAATTTTTTTACAATGTTTCAAAGTTTCAAAAGTATTGATACTTTAACATAAACCAATTTTTTTAACAGGGCTGCCTCCAGGCTCTGCTACAAATTAAAGGGGTTGTCCCGAGGCAGCAAGTGGGTCTATACACTTCTGTATGGCCATAATAATGCACTTTGTAATGTACATTGTGCATTAATTATGAGCCATACAGAAGTTATAAAAAGTTTTATACTTACCTGCTCCGTTGCTGGCGTCCTCGTCTCCATGGTGCCGACTAATTTTCGCCCTCCGATGGCCAAATTAGCCGCGCTTGCGCAGTCCGGGTCTTCTTCTTTTATGAATGGGATCGCTCGTGCAGGATGCCGGCTCCGTGTAGCTCCGCCCCGTCACGTGCCGATTCCAGCCAATCAGGAGGCTGGAATCGGCAATGGACCGCACAGAAGCCCTGCGGTCCATGAAGACAGAGGATCCCGGCGGCCATCTTCAGCAGGTGAGTATGAAGACGCCGGACCGCCGGGATTCAGGTAAGCGCTGTGCGGGTGGTTTTTTTAACCCCTGCATCGGGGTTGTCTCGCGCCGAACGGGGAGGGGGTTTAAAAAAAAAAAAAACCCGTTTCGGCGCGGGACAACCCCTTTAAGCAACAGCGAGCTGTATCCTTAGTAAATATTTATGGGTTTTACCTGCCTCTCGCTTGAGCAATTTTTCAGGGGTACATTTGTACTCTTGGTACACTAATTTTTCTGGCCCTCGCCTATACTGTTATCTAAGTAATTTTTTCGGCCTTCGCCTACACTCATGGTACACCAATATTTCAGGGGTTCGCCTATACTCTTGCTACAGAAATTTTACTGGCGTCTGACTATACTTCTGCTACAGAAATGTTTCAGGGGTCTGTCTATACTGTTACTACAGAAATGTTACTGGGGTCTGTCTGTACGTTTACTATAGAAATGTTACTGGGGTCTGCCTATACGTCTGCTACAGAAATATTACAGGGATCTGTCTATACTTCTGCTACAGAAATGTTACAGGGGTCTGCCTATACCTTTGCTACAGAAATGTTACTGGGGTCTGCCTATACTTCTGCTACAGAAATTTTACAGGGGTCTGCCTATACTTCTGCTACAGAAATATTACTGGGGTCCGCCTATACGTTTGCTACTGAAATGTTACTGGTGTTTGTTTGCCTATACGTCTGCTACAGAATTGTTACTGGGGTCCACCTATACTTTTACTAAAGAAATGTTACTAGGGTCTGTTTATACCTTTGCTACAGGAATGTTACAGGGGTCTGTCTATACTATGGGTGCACTAAGTCTTCCCATCGCAGTGTTTTACCTATCAGTACAAATACACTGACTGACTAGGGTATGAATTGTGGGCCGAGGCCAAGGTCGTTGGCGGGGTGAAACTCTCCCATGGTTGAGCACTCTGATTTCTTCCTGTGTAATACCATCTTTGTGCACTGACAGCATAGGCGAGCCCAAGGAACTCAAAGACTTTCCCTTGCAGTGTTGAGCTATCTGTGTGTGGACACATGGATTCCCCATTGCTATGTAACTCACGGCACCTTGGGTCACACAAGATGGAGGCTGGGACCGAGCCTGACCCTGGGCCCACTCACGTGCTTCCCACACAGAGTATTGCTGCATTGTGGAGATGTGTAGAAGTGCTGGACTGGCACCTGAGTCCCCTTTATGCCCACGTTTGCGGCTCCTGACAATTTTGCGACGGAGGTGCCACGGGATTGGAATGATGATCATACGTCAATTTATCATCGATTCTGAACAGCATTGTGGGCTATCGCCCAACTTCCAAAGAGGGTCGCTACCTGGCCCTGCCAACCCTCTGCAGTGTGTGCCTCCGGTTCCTCCTCATCGCAGACGCACTTATAAATAGGCATGAGGGTGGTGTAGCTATGAAGTGAGTGTGTGGCATGAGGGCAGCTGAAGGCTGCGCAGGGAAACTTTTGTGTGCGCTGTGGATGCAGGGTCGTGCGGGGGGTTGGGCAGCATGTAACCCAGAAGAGGCAGCGGTGTCACCCGCAGGCAGTGATTGTCCTTGGTTGCAGGTAGTGTGGTGCTTAGCTAAGGTGTGCCTTGCTAATGAGGGTTTGTCCGAAGTAAAAATTGTTAGGGGGGGGCAGACTCTTGCCCCCCATTGTGGCTTAATAGTGGGACCTGGGAGCCTGAGATGCAGCCATGCATGCTGCCCCTGCCCTTCTCTATCCGTTTCTGTGGTATTTCCATGACTTTCGGATGTTTTCCAGAGTTTCACAAGTCATGACCGATGCGGAGCATCGGTCATATACAAAAATGCTCGAGTCACCCATTGACTTCAATGGGGTTCGCTACTCGAAATGAGCTCTCGAGCATCGCGGAAAGTTCGACTCGAGCAACAAGCACCCGAGCATTTTGGTGCTCGCTCATGTATTTTTTTTTTTTTTTTTATTGTTCAATGTGTGTTTTATTGAAAAATCAGTAAGGTATACAGTCAGTCATATTTGCATTGGAATTTCTCATTAGTCAATAAACAGAAAAGAGAAGAAGTATTACAAAAAAAATGAAGAAAAACACTATCATCGGCACGATACAGTATTGTCGGATATCCATCAGTATCTGAATTTTCTCCTTTAAGTACAGTATTTATCTAGGTTCTTCCTTGGGTGTACCCAAGTCAAATGTGTGTGCCTTCTTAATTAACATTTAAAATGTAACCATATATAACCTGGATTTTAATGTGCTTAGGTTTCTGGGAGGGGAGGGTGTACTTCCCAACTCCTGCTTTGTGCTTAGAGTCGGCGCTTCCAGCTCCAACGCCAAGTGGGGAAAGGGAAAAGGATAAGGTGAGGGCAACATTGGGTGAGAGAAGGGGGGTACGGGGGGAGGGGGGTTATCGGGGAGGTAGGGGGGGTGTTCACTTGCAGCCCTATATGGGCCAGTGTGAACAGGGGCATGATCAGCCGGCGGCGGCCTTCCAGGTGCGGATATCATCTAACATGTTAGCATTTATTTGAAATGCTTAAGGTTGGAACACACCGTTCGTTTCATCTCTATTTTTGATCTATCTCATCCGCTAGGATGGGATCTCCTTTCAAGGTATTCAAGTGTTTATGAAGAATGTTCTTGACAAGTCCTTGATGAGAACTGTATTTCCCGGGTTTGGTTTTTTGTTTTTTTTAAATCGGGTTTATTGAGTTTTTAGTTTTTAATCACATTACAGATACATGAAATATTCACAAATAATGAGTTATACTAACAGATAACAGAAAACAAAACGTGGATAAGCATCCAATTTGCATATTCTTTTGCAGCAATACAGACTAAGAAATTCTTAGATTATATACTCAGAGCACCTCCTCCTCTCCCGAAGCCGAGTCGCCTACGGAAGCAGAGGAGGGTAACCATGAGAAGGGATGGGGCTCAGCCCAAACTTAGGTCCTTCACTCTCCAGGACAACTTTAACAGATCGGGCGGTAACGTGGTCTGTTTGTTAATTAGAAAGGGGGGGTGGGGAGAGGCAGGAAGGAGCTGGGAAAAGGGGAGGGGGGGGCAGGGTTGCCGGGCAGTAGAGCATTAGCGCTGGGTCACCGCTATGTTATCGCTAGCCGTCACTCCTTCTCTTACCACAGGTTTGAGGAGTCCTCCACGTCAGTGCGACTTCCCTCTTGCGTCCAGTTTCCAGCGTCCGAGGTCCGATATACTCCCCTTGACTCATAAGATATCATATCACTGGGGGATTTTTGGCATGCCACTCCCGGGGCTGTGCCCCCTCTCAGGTCCTTCAACTCGGGAGGGTTTAGGGTTACTGGTTACCTCTTCTCAGCTCCCTCCAGGGGTACCATGTAAGAATGAAGTCTTCTTGTGTGTTCCTAGACCAGCTTGTTAGCTCTTCTAGGTCACATATTAAATCTACCTTGTCTCTCCATTGGTTTAAGGAGGGGGGGGGTTTGTTGTAGCCAGTGGAGCGGGATTAATGCTTTGGCAGCATCAAGTAGGTGGGCTAACAGTTTGTGTTTGTAGGGGTGAAAGTTTGTGGAGGTTCTCCACAGGAAGATCATGTCCGGAGTGATTTTGAAGTTAGGGGAAAGTGTTCTCAAGTCGCTTTCCACTCCTTCCCAGAAAGGTGCTATTTTTGGGCACTCCCACCAGATGTGGAGGTAGGAGCCTACTTCATTGTTGCATCTCCAGCATGTGTTATTGGGCGCTAAGTTGTAATCTTTTAGCCATTGGGGGGTTTTGTACCACCTTGTAAGGAGCTTATAGTGGCTTTCCTGCATTAGGACACAGGGGGATAAGCCGTAAGCTGTTTTCAGAATGAGTTGGGTCTCTTTTGTTGAAAGGGAGATCTTTAGTTCTTTTTCCCAAGAGCTTATGAAGCTGGGTTTAGATAATCGAGGAGGGGCTATGTAGTTCTTGCGGATATAAGAGATTTTTTGTTTTGCACTATTTACTTCTGTTGTTTTTTCAAATACAGTTTTTGGTCTAGAAGACCTGAATTTCACTAGAAACTCGTTTATTACTTTTTTGGTATGTGACACTTGGAGGAAGGAGAGTTTGATATTAGGGGCTAGCATTGTGACGATGTCATCAATGGGTTTATGGGACAGCAGCTATATGTCCTTGATTTTGACTCCCTTAAATTGCTTCCATATGCTTGATGAACCAGGGTCAGGTTCCTTTCCAAGGAGTCTACCCAGACTTCCGATTGGTGCTAATGGAGAAGGGTCTGGAGCTAGTACTCCTTTGAATTTGTCCCATGTTTCGCATGGTCCCCTTATTAGCGGGTCGAAGTTTTTTGCCCTGTATTGGAACTTCCTGGGGAACCATAAGTCTTCTACCAAAGACTCCCCATAGGAGGCAGACGCTATTTCCTGCAGCAACGGATCCCTGGTGGGGTGTGTTAGCTCCAGCTAGTAATTAATCTGTACTGAGTGGAAGTAGTCTTGGAAGTTCGGTAAGTCTATGCCTCCTTCCGTTCTCCTCTTAGTCAGTAAATTATATGCTAGTCTGGGTTTTTTTTGCTTCCAGACAAAACTCGTGCATAGAGAACGCAGAGTTTTGAAGAACGAAATCGGGAGGTGTATTGGGATCATCCGCATTTTGTACAGTGCCACTGGAAGGATGTATGCTTTTAAGATATTCTTTCTCCCGAACCACGAGAGGGAGGGAAGGTCACATGATCTCAGTAAGCTTTTGAGATGGCTAATTAGGGGCTGGAAGTTACGGGAGTAGAGATCTCCTGTTCTCTTGGTCAGTTTGATCCCCAAGTAGTCCACCTCTGATTCAGACCATTTGAAGGGTGAGCTGGATCTCAGCGGGGGGCACTGTGGTTCCGGGATTGAGATGTTTAAAATTATGGATTTGTCAAAGTTTACTTTAAAGTTTGACAAGGAGCCAAAATCACGCAGTAGCGAAGTTAGTCTGGGTATGCTCCTCTCTGGTTTGGTGACTACAAACATCACGTCGTCCGCGAATGCTGCCGCATGTAATGTACTCGAGTTTATACGTAGACCTGCTATAATTGGGTCCTGTCTAACCCACTGCAGGAGGGGCTCCATCGTGAGGATAAAAAGCGTAGGGGATAGCGGGCATCCCTGACATGTCCCATTTCGAATCTCAAATGTGGGAGATAGTGTTTCGTTAATTTTTAGTCTGGCATGGGGTGCAGCGTATAGGGATAGAATGGCCGAAATAAATGTTGGGGGAAATTTGAAACGTATTAGTACTCTTTCCATGAAGATCCAGCTCACCCTATCAAAGGCCTTCTCGGCGTCTGTGCTGACAAATGCCATCGGTATTTTCTGGTTGCGGGCATACTTGGTAGCATGAAGCAGTCTCAGACAATTTTCTTTGCCCTCCCTGTCCTTCACGAAACCAGTTTGTTCTGGGTTTATCAGATTTGGGATAAAGTCTCCTATTCGTCTGGCTAGTAATTTGGCCCAGATCTTGACGTCTAGGTTAATGAGCGATATTGGCCTGAAGCTACTGCATTGTTCGGGGTCTTTACCCTCTTTCTGAATAAGGGTGATATGCGCCTCCTGCGCCTGTCTGGTTAGGGGGGCCCCGTTCAATAGGGCATTGAAGGTCTCTGTTAGCCGGGGTATCAATTGCGGCTTGAAGGTTTTATAATAATTTAAAGAAAGACCATCGGGTCCTGGGCTTTTCCCTTGCGGGATGGAGTCAATAACTTCCTCTACCTCCCTGCTCGTGATCGGGGACAAGAGTGTGATAGCGTCTGTCTCGTTGAGATTTTGCAGTTCCAGGGACTTCAGGAATGTATCTATTCTTTCCGGGGTGCTCTGGCTAGAGGAGAAGGGCTCTGATTCCTCCAGATTATACAACTGGGAGTAGAATTGGGTAAATTCTTTTGCTATGTCATTAGTAGTGGCCACTCTAGTTCCCTTTCTTGTTTTTATTGAGAGGATTGTGTTACGTGTTTTAGTTTTTTTCAGCATTGCTGTTGTTATTTTACTCCCTCGGTTCCCATGGGCGTAGAAGGCCTGCTTAAGGTACATGTGCTTTTTGTTGAATTTTTCAGTGAGGCGTGAGCGGAGCTGGTATCTCAGGGAGGTTAATTCTTCGAGTTTGTTTTTAGACTGGGAGAGTTTTGTGACACTTTCTAACCTTGCGATCTGTGTTAACAGAGAGTCTATTTCTTTTTGTTTTTGTCGCTTAACTCTTGTGCCCAGCGCTATAAGCAGGCCTCTTACATAAGCCTTGTGTGCCTCCCAAACCGTAGGGGCCGCGACGCTACCCTCTAAATTGTTCTTAAAATATTCTTCTAGCAGGTCTCCTAGTTTGGTTTTTTCCTCAATTGGGGTTAGAAGTGAGTCGTTCAATCTCCATCTCCACTCCCCCGGGGTCCCCTGTTGTATATAAATGTCTGTATAAACCGGGGCATGGTCGGAGACCGTGACCGGTCCCATGTGTGCTTTTTTCAGGTGGGGCGCCAGGCCGGCAGAGACAAAGAGATAGTCTAATCTCTGGTAGGAGGCGTATATTGTTGAGAAATGGGAGAAATCTTTGTCTGCGGGATGAAGGTACCTCCAAGTGTCTAGGACTCCCAGATCTTGTAGGGATCGATGCAACTTTTTGAGTTTAGCCTGGGAGGTCTGGGAGCGCCCTGTTGAGGAGTCAAAGAGTGGATTTAAGGTGACATTAAGGTCCCCTCCTAAAATTATATGTCCTTCCGCAAATTGTTTAATGATCTCCAGCTGTTTAATCAGCCAGGGTACTTGATCATTATTAGGTGCGTATAGGTTTGCGATAGTTAGTTTAGTATTTTCTACTGTGCCTTTAATGATTATGACCCTTCCCTCCTCGTCTGTGTATTGGGTATCTAATTTGAAAGGGATTGATTTATGCAAGAGGATGGCTACCCCTTTGGAGGCCGAGCTTGGGTGATTGTTGTGAAAGTGTTGCTGGAGGCCCAGCCCCGGGAGTGGGAAGTGCCTATCTTTTTTGAAGTGTGTCTCCTGGAGTAGGAGAATCTTAGGTTTATTTTGTTTTAACAGGTGTGCTATGTTGTGTCTCTTACCTGGAGAGTTCAGACCCCGGACGTTGAAGGTCGCGAAGCGCACCGACGCCATACTTCCTCAAGCTATTCGCGTGTAAGTTTTGCCTGTTGAAAGAGCGAAAGAACAGAGAGAGTGAGAGCACCGCCAAGTCAGTCCCAGTCTTTGGTTTCCAAATGCAGATGCGTCTGAATTGCGGGTGAAGGGGAAGGTAGGTGGGGGAGGATGTCAGATGGGAGAGATAAAGGGGAAGGTGAATTAGGGTACCTTTTGTGTACCAGGTAAGCCCCTGTGGAATCTCAGGGGTCTCAGAAGTGGAGCCAGGGAAAGATGCAAAAGAATCTTAGGTGACTCTTTGTATCGCTCCGGTATCAGTGGTGTGGGATAGTTATTAGTGAATAACAAACTCAGGTGGGGCTTGCCCGGGTGTAGGGCCGGCCCCATCGCATCAAAGAGGGTTAGCAGAGGGGGTGGAGAGTGCTAGGAAAAGATATTTAACGATAAAATGTCTCCATTGTATGAATCAACTTGTGTCAAACCGTAAGGTAACCGAACTTCAGGTATTCGGGGTGGTAGTCTTCTGCGGGTCAGAGGTCGTTCAAACTTTTCTCCCAGGGGGACGAGGACGTCTTCTTCAAGTGTCTTCTTGGGATGTGCCGTCTTTACTTTTCTTCCTCTTGCCCCTCGGGGACTTGGAGTCTCCCGTGAGGAGGTCCGATCCCGGGGGGGCCAATATGGGGAAGGACGGGAGATCCGGCAGAGGAAGCCAGTTTGGTACTTCAATTGGTTCTATTTCTAGAATCTGCCAGCTTCTCTGCAGGTCGTCCGGCGTGCGGATATTAACTCTGCGTCCTTTGAGGTTAATTCCTAGACCAAATGGAAACAGCCACGAGTATTTTATGTCTCTTGCCCTTAATGCTTCGAGTAAAGGCCTCAGTGCGCGGCGTTTGGCTAAAGTAGTTGGTGCTAGGTCTTGGTAGAGGTGAATTGCTGCCCCCTCATAAATTAGGTCTTTAGTATTTCTTGACGCCTCCAGAATTGCTTGCGCGTCTGGGAAGGTCAAGAGCTTGCAAATTGTGTCTCTGGGCGGGTCCGAACTAGATGGTGGGGGTCTCAGGGACCTATGGATCCTCTCAACTGAAATTCGTGAGGCTCTCTCGCGACCAAGGAGTAGTACAAAGATTTCCATGGCGACCTTTGGAAGCGCTTCTGCGGCCCATGATTCTGGCAGGCCTTTTATTCTTATATTATTGCGCCTGTTTCGATTTTCCAGGTCTCTTGCATAGTAAGGGCCTGATTGAGGTAGTGGTGTTGTTCTATTACTACCTTCGCCAGTTCTGAAGAGTGTGTAGATATGTTTGCTGCAGAAGTCTCCAATACTTCTACCCTTCTGCCCATTGACTTTAAGTCCTCTTTAATGTCTGAGAGATCAGACATGATGGGTCTTACTGCACTTGTGATGAGGTCCCTCATGAAGCTTCGTGAGAGTTGTTCGTTTTCCTCACCTTCTGAAGAGGCCTCTTCTTCTCTCTCAGTGTTGAGGGGTGTTGATGTTGGGAGGTTCAACGCTTTTTTGCTAGTTGGGTGGGGCGATCTTGAAGATCTATCTTTCAAAAATCTTTGCATGTCGGTTTGACTTTTGGTTGGACGAGGAGTTTCTAGTGTGTCGCTGCTCCCGTCTCTGTTGTTCTTCCCCATTCTGCTGTGAGATTAGCTTGTCGGATGTGCTTTTGAGTAATACGATGGAGCCCGCTTCCCCGGTGCGTTCCCACTAGGTGGTCATTATTTGTGCTGGGCTTTCGCCGCTGTTAGGGAAGAAGCTGTTTGCAGTCTGGAGCTTTGTTTGCTTCTGGTGATATAAGGCCCAGACGTCTTGTAGGGAGGGCTTAACAGGGGTAAGGTAGCGCTCTATGGGTAGTTTAGTTTGTCTGGGCTCCAGTAGAGAAAGAGTTGGAAAAGGACATGTTTTTCCTGTGGGAGCTATGCAGGTGATTTGTTCGGTCCTCGGGACGCTCTCTCCAGAGAATCGGAAGGAGCAGTTCTATGATTTTATTGCTCCGGTTTTCTCGACGAGGGGATGTGTTGATCTCGATGGCCCTTAAAGGGAATAGCGATCTATATTGAGCTGTAGAGCTCTGTTCGGAGAGTTCCGCAAAAAAGAAAGGAAATTCAGGCACAGCCTGCAAAGTAGTTATTTTGTTGCGCAAATGCGGGGCCGGCCTTCAGAGTTTAGGAGGAGAGGGGGAGTATCTGGTGCGCCCGGGGTGGACCACTGGCAGTTTATAGTCCTTTGAGTAAGATAATTGCAGTTGATAGATTCGTGTGCGCACTGTCCCTTTAACTTTGCTTTACCAAAACAGATTGAGGAACGTTTTTGCAGGGGTATACAGGAGATCTCTGTAGTGGGTCTGTGTTGGCTTGGTGAGGAGATGATATTTACTCAGCACAGGCAGGTTGTAGCTATTATCACCTCCCTTCAGTTCTATCTCAACGTCTAGGCAGCCAGGGGTTAAATGATAACGTTCATCTTCTGCATGTCTGGCTGGGGGGAGGGGCAGGCGCGCTCTCCTCTGGTATGTGTACAGGAGGATCAGCCCCTGTTGGTAGCGGAGAATGGCGGGAAGACCCCAGCGGCAGGGGTTCGGGGGGGGGCCGCAGGGCCGTGCTGTAATGTTAGGCAGTACTTGCTTTATGTGTGCTTCGGTCCGTCCGGGGCGTAGTGAGCCTAGCAAGTGCTTTGCAGCTGCTGCTCCGTGACGTCAGCTTCTCCCTGCCTGCGCCCGCTTCCCGTTCTCCTCCGTAGCGCTGTTCCGCTTCCCCCGGCAGCCTGCACCTATCCCCTCCTGTCGGTTCAGGGTCAGTGTGCCTCCCTGGGGTGCCTCCTCAGGTGTGCTGCTTACTTGGGTCCGGTCTGGCCCGGTTGCGGTGCGCGCGTCTGGTCCGGTCGTGCAAATCTAGGCCCCGGCTTCAGGCCGAGAGCTAGGCCTCGGTGGGTAACTTCTCCCGGTGGGGGTCCGGAAGGTCTCTTTTTATTCCCCAGCGTTCAGAGTAGCTGTTGCTAGTGTTGAGCAGAGTATCCGTGGGTTAGATGGGCCGGTAAGTCCCTCCAACTGCTACGGATTGCAGGAGCGGCGGCTCCGTGCGTCTGCTCTCTCTGCTCGCTAGGCCACGCCCCTCCCGGGTTTGGTTTAAGACTTTGTTACAGGCCGATTGGATCAAAACATTCGGATATCCTTTATCTTCAAAATGTTTGATGAGAACCTTGAATTGTTCTTCAAAATCCTCTTGGATCATGCAGTTTCTGCGGATTCGTCGAAATTGTCCATAGAGAATGTTGATCTTCAAGTCCTTGGAGTAAGAACACCTTCCAACAGCACTCACAGACAGGCAAAACTCCAGTTTAAGGAGGAACCCTTCAATAACTTCAAAGTATGCAGGAGCCAATGACGAGTTGTGAACTGTCAACTCACAAACATTCAATTTCGTAGAAAGATGGCAGCATGAAGTAGTGCAGCAAAACTTCATAAAGCATATAAACCTTTATTGTTCCATGGGTAAAATTCGGGCAACGTTTCGGCCAATAAATGGTTTTTATCACGCCGCTATCAGATGAAACTGTGCAAGGAATCCATGGTATCTTCAAGTCCTTAGCGTGACAGCATCTGAAATCAAGGTGACTGTTACAGGCTACTGGTTTAAAACATGTTTTAGTTAGTATAGATTAATTTTTAATGAAGATTTCCAAATCTAGGAAAATAATATTGTCTTTGCTTTGGGTTCAAGTAAATTGAAGCCCCCATGTATTTATATTTAAGAATTGAGTGAAAGATAGGAGTTCATTTCACTTCCATCCCAGATTATCCGAATGTCATCTATAAATCTCTGGTAGAATACTATATGTGGGTCCTGTATTTAAGATTCAAATACCCCCATCTAGAGCTTGGCTTCACTGGGGGCAAATTTGGTTCCCATTGTGGTCCTTCTTGTTTGGAGATAGAACTGCTTATTGAAAATTATAATTTGTGTAAAATGAAATGAATTGATTTTAGAATAAACAGCCTTGGGGGCATCCGGGGATAATATATATATATATATATATATATATATATATATATATATATCTTTATATATATGAGAGAGAGACTGAGATTTTTTCTTTTTTTATGCAACAGCACTGAATATCTGTCTATTCCATTCGTTTATTCTTTCCTTATTTATTTTATTTTTCGGTATTACTTCGTATTTTCATTCTATGCATGATATATTTCCCATGTTCTGACACCTAAAGACTTGTGCTTGAAAAAGGAGCGTCCTAAGCTCCGAAATGCGTTGCACAATACTTTCATTTCCCTTCATTGGATATTTGGTTTGTTTCTTAGTTAAATAAATTTGCTTTCAAAGAATAAATAATCTTTATTTGTCTAGCGCCAACTTATTCCGCAGCGCTTTCGAGGCACATGGGGAACACAAACAATACAAAAATTACAGAAATTACAAAAGTTACATATGGTATTCAATTATTTGGAAACAAAGGGGGTGTAGATGATACAGAAGGTACAGGGGCAGGCGGTGGAACAAGGGGGAATACAGCTATCCAAAGATAACATGTGATATACAGTTTTTTGGGACACAAACAGTGCGGGAAGTATAGGAGGTTTGGGCAGGAAGTGTACAAAGTGAAAAGCCATAGGGAGGGGCAAGGGGCAAATTGTGGGAATGGGGGAAACGAGATTATGAGGTTTGGTAAGCTTCTATGAAGAGGTGCTTTTGATTCCTTGTACAAGTCATGTGATATTTACTTGAGTTGAGCAAACGTACTCCGTCGAGTTTGATGCTCGTTCGAGTATTAGCGTACTTGATGGTGCTCATTACTCGAACGAGCATCAAATCGTGTTCAACCTCGCCCAGGCTTTTGGCTCCTTCCCCCTGTGACGTGCCTGTTTTGGCCCCTCACCAATGCGATGCAGCGCGGCGTCATTCAAAAATTTTGGGTCTGGCCGGAAGGGGAAGGGGGAGAGAGAAAAACGAACCAAGAAAAAAAAACAAAAAAAACAGAAAAGCTCGGGACACAGCATCCCACATACAAAAATGCTCGAGTCTCCCATTGTAGTCAATGGCGTTCGTTACTCGAGTAGAGCTCTCGAATTTTACGAATAGCTCAACTCGAATAACGCGGACCCGAGCATTTGGGTGCTCGCTCATCTCTAATATTTATTCCAAAATTCATTACGTTTTCTAAAGTAAATTACTACCTCTCCCTATATGGCATGTCTGTACCCTGAACGCAGGAGATTTTTTTTCTAAACCCTAGGTCTGCTCTATGATGACCCACGTTGATCACGTTGCCCTCGCCAAAAGTAAAATTTGTATGCTTCAAGAAGAGAATTATCAGTTGAGGACTACTGTGTGGAATTCCAATGCTGGGCGAATGGAACTCAGTAGAATAATCTGGTTTTGAGAAGCCAGTTCTTTTTCAGTCTGTCCTGCTATACCTCAGTATGTGACACCGTGCATGCTGGAGGATGCTATGGCCTTGGCCATTAGACTTGATGGCTGTCTGTGAGATAGAATGTGGGAAACGTTGTTTGAGTTTCACTTTTCATCCCCAGCATTCTCCAAAGTAGTTTCGGATGAGCCCATGGATATAGCGGCAGACCTATCTTTTCCGGCTGCTTAAAGACATTGGCCGGCGTATTTGGCCGCCAATGTCCTATGTTTGCTGGCCGGACATTTTTATGCAGCTAATAATCGGCAATGTGAGTGGTATGTTATCAGTTTGTAGAACTTAATTGAAAAAGGTCTGAACGTGGGGAATTCAGGTTTTCTTAAATTTTTAGATAGATTTATTGGAAAACCCATCTGGGCCAGCGGTTTTGCCCAATTTCAGCAAATTATTGGTACGTTTAACATGAAAATGGCTTCTCTCCTGTGTGATCTTTTTGATGTAGGACAAGTCCACTTTTCTCTCTAAAACAGTTTCCACATTCTGAACATAAAAAGGCTTCTCTCCTGTGTGACTTATCTGATGTACGACAAGTTCTTGTTTCCCTCTAAAACATTTCCCACATTCTGAACATGAAAATTGCTTCTCTCCTGTGTGAATTTTCTGATGCACGAGAAGTTGTGATCTCTGTCTAAAATATTTCCCACATTCTGAACATAAAAATGGCTTCTCTCCTGTGTGAACTCTCCAATGTTTGACAAGTTCTTGTTTCGATCTAAAACATTTCCCACATTCTGAACATGAAAATTGCTTCTCACCTGTGTGAATTTTCTGATGTCTGCCAAGTTGTCGTTTGTCTCTATAACATTTCCCACATTGTGAACATAAAAATGGCTTCTCTCCTGTGTGAGTTCTCTGATGTATAACAAGTTCTCGTTTGTCTCTATAACATTTCCCACATTCTGAACATGAAAATGGCTTCTCTCCTGTGTGATTTCTCTGATGTAGGACAAGCAGTGATTTCAGTCTAAAACACTTCGCACATTCTGAACATGAAAATGGCTTCTCTCCTGTGTGAGTTCTCTGATGTAGCACTAGTTCTGATTTCAGACTAAAACATTTTCCACATTCTGAACATGAAAATGGCTTCTCTCCTGTGTGAATTTTCTGATGTCTGACAAGTTTTGCTTTCTCTCCAAAACATTTCCCACATTCTGAACATGAAAATGGCTTCTCTCCTGTGTGAGTTCTCTGATGTAGCACTAGTTCTGATTTCAGTCTAAAGCATTTCCCACATTCTGAACATGAAAATGGCTTCTCTCCTGTGTGGATTCTTTGATGTAGTACAAGTTTTGATTTAATTCCAAAACATTTCCCGCATTCTGAACATGAAAATGGCTTCTCTCCTGTGTGACTTCTCTGATGTACAACAAGTTCTTGTTTCAGTCTAAAGCATTTCCCACATTCTGAACATGAAAATGGCTTCTCTCCTGTGTGAATTTTCTGATGTGTGAAAAGTGCTGATCTTTGTTTAAAACATTTTCTACATTTTGAACATGAAAATGGCTTCTCTCCTGTGTGAATTTTCTGATGTCTGACAAGTATTGCTTTCTCTCCAAAACATTTCCCACATTCTGAACAAGAAAATGGCTTCTCTCCTGTGTGAGTTCTCTGATGTACAACAAGCTCTGGTTTCACTCTAAAGCATTTCCCACATTCTGAACATGAAAATGGCTTCTCTCCTGTGTGAGTTCTCTGATGTACAACAAGGTCTTGTTTCACTCTAAAGCATTTCCCACATTCTGAACATGAAAATGGCTTCTCTCCTGTGTGACTTCTCTGATGTATTACAAGTCTTGATTTAACTCCAAAACATTTCCCGCATTCTGAACATGAAAATGGCTTCTCTCCTGAGTGACATCTCTGATGTACAACAAGTTGGTGTTTCAGTCTAAAGCATTTCCCACATTCTGAACATGAAAATGGCTTCTCTCCTGTGTGAACTCTCTGATGTATGACAAGTGTTCCTTTCTGTCCAAAACATTTCCTACATTTTGAACATGAAAATGGCTTCTCTCCTGTGTGAATTCTTTGATGCATTACAAGTTTTGATTTAACTCCAAAACATTTCCCGCATTCTAAACAAGAAAATTGCTTCTCTCCCGTGTGATTTCTGCAATGTTTGACAAGTTCTCGCTTGTCTCTAAAACATTTCCCACATTCTGAACATGAAAATGTCTTCTGCCCCATGTGGGCTATTTGATGTTTTCCTCTTTTGTGACTTTTCTTCTGATTATCAGTTTGTGATGGATGAAGTGATGGATCAAATGATGCATCTTTGCTGTAACAGGTTAAGGGGATATTTGGGATAACGGCAGGTTCTTCAAGTGTATATTGTGCGATATCACAATCCTGTGCTTCACAATCTACAAATATCAGATGTCCCTTTGAGCTCCCGATACCGTCATCTGCCAAGAATAAAGTTGATTTTACTATTTTTAATTGAAATAACCTTAAAATTGATGTAGATATTAACATTTCTATATAAACATTTCATTGCAAATTACAAGCCACATAACATTTATTAACTAAGACAGTGGTGGAAATACAGATCACAATCTAAGGGGTGAAGTCACACGAACGTCTATCGGCTCGGTTTTCACGCCGAGCCGATATACGTTGTTCTCGTGTGCAGGGGGGGGAGGATGGGAGAGCCTCTCTGCCTCCTCTCCGCCCCTCTGCACTATTTGCAATGAGAGGAGGCGGAACGGGGGCGGGCTAAAGTCCGGGAATTAGCCCCGCCCCCGTTCCGCCTCTCCCCATTGCAAATAGTGCAGAGGGGCGGAGAGGAGGCAGAGAGGGGGCGGGAGCCTCAGTTCTTGGCCCTGGCTCTTCTATCCTCCCCCCCCCTGCACCCGAGGACAACGTATATCGGCTCGGCGTGAAAACCGAGCCGATATACATTCGTGTGAATGCACCCTAAGGGTGCGTTCACACAAGCGTGTTTTTGTGCGTACTTAGGTGCGTACATACGTCCGCACCTAGGTACGAGCAGAAACACGGCGGCTCCATTGAAAACAATGCTCTGCCGGCCCCCTGCATTCTTTTTCAGGGAAGTTTTAACTTTTATTATATTCTGTGTTAAAACACTGGCGTAATCACTGAACTCTATAATGTGACCATAGTCACACACTAATTAAAATAGGGCTTCTAGAGTAATTTCTTGACACTGACTTGTCTAAATAGACGATATACAACAGTGTCTATTACTGAGTCCTAACAGCAACTCAATTGGTTGTCACTCAGTCACTCCATATTAGTAAATGGTCAGCCAGTTATTTTTAGATGGTCAAGATGCTTCAATATATCAGCTCTACAAATTTGGGTCACCAATTACTGAGCCATAGGCAGTCCAGCACTATATTCTACTCAACATTAGGGGTTAATGGCCGCCAGTCTCACATAGCTGTTCAAAATATGCCAATATAGCCACACTAAATTGGCACTTCTTGTCAATCCAGAGATTAGTATGATCATATAGTGAACTACTTTATTTCTCGTGTCACCTTATCCCGTCATATGTTCAATCATAGAGCTAGGAGAATTGGCAGCTCAGTCCATCCACTCCATATATAGGTATTGGGTGGATCTATCATTTACCCCTTTTGTGGTTGTTTATTGCTGTGCTTACTGCATACTCAGTTCAACCATCAACCACTCATGTCTTACACATATCCACATAAATACTGAATAAGGTTATCAGAATGAGTGGAGTGACTTGTGGTTTTTAGTTGCGTATTCTTTTCTGAACTATCTCCTAACATGCAGCCCAGTACATTTGTTACATCTCTGTCCCTGTCTGGCATACAAAGTTCTGATGATTACAACTCAGTTGCCAGGAGAAAAACTATTAGGAGAGACTAGACCCATGGATCCAATCCCCCCATCTCCATCAACGCGTTTCTACAACCCGGTAGAACGGTTGTTTCCTCAGGATGAAGCGCAAAGATAGGTAAGAACCAGCCACATCGGCTGTCATAAAGTAAATGAGCAGAGATGGTAGGTATCTGAGGAAACAACCGTTCTACCAGGTTGTAAAATGTTTCCTTCACCTCCGCTAGTTAAAAGAATTCCCTACTGCTACATCTGCCTCATCTGTGGCAGATGCAGCAGAGGAATTCTTTAATTCTCAACCGCAGCTGTCACACATGACAGCTGCGGTAGAGAATCCTGCTGCCGGCATCCCCGTCAATGGCTTTTCAGAGAAGGGCTTTATAAGCCCTTCCCTGAAAAGCCATTTGAAAAAGTGTATAAAGAAAAAAAATCAATACTCGCCTCCCTTCAGCTGCCGGGGCTCAGCCACGACTTCTGGCGCTGTCCCCGTCTCCGTAGTTCTGAGCTATCAGCAGCCGGGGATTTAAAATCCCCGCCTGCTGGTAGCTCTGATTGTGATTGGCTGAAGTGCTTTAGCCAATCACAATCAGAGCTACCAGCAGGTGAGGATTTTAAATCTCTGCATGCTGCTAGCTGAGAACTATAGAGCCGGGGACAGCGGCAGAAGTCGCCACTGAGCCCCGGCAGCCATCAAGGGCTTATGAAGCCCTTCCCTGAAAAGCCTTTTATGTAGAGTGAAAAAAAAATCTACACTTACCTGCCTTCAGTTGCCGGGGCTCAGCCGCGACTTCTGCCGCTGTCCCCGTCTCTGTAGTACTGAGCTATCAGCAGCTAGGGATTTAAAATCCCCGCCTGCTGGTAGCTCTGATTGTTATTGGCTGAGCAGTTCAGCCAATCACAATCAGAGCTACCAGCAGGCGGGGATTTTAAATCCCCGGCTGCTGATAGCTCAGCAGCTCTGCCGAGCTGGGGACAGCGGCAAAAGTCCCCGCTGAGCCCCGGCAGCTGTCAATGGCTTTTCAGGGAAGGGCTTCATAAGTCCTTCCCTGAAAAGCTAATTAAAAGTAGTTTAAAAAAAATTTACTTACCTGTCCGCCGCTGCTGTGTCCCCCGCGGGGATGAAGAACACATCTGCATGCGGCAGATGTTTCCTTCATCCCCGCTAGTTAAAAGAATTCCCTGTTGCTACATCTGCCACATCTGTGCCAGATGCAGCAAAGGAATTCTTCAATTCTCTACCGCAGCTGTCAGACATTCTGCTGCCGGCATTTTATTTCAGCGAAGAGCTTTGAATATAAGCCCTTCCCTGAAAATCAAGTAAAAGTGGTTTAAAAAACAACAAAAAAAGATACTCACCTCCCTTCAGCTGCCAGGGCACAGCCGCGTCTTCTCCTGCTGTCCCCTGTCATTCATTCGGGGAAAGCTGCCTGTGATTGGCTGAGCACCTCAGACAATCACATTCAGCTCTTTCAGCAGGCGGGGATTTTAAATCCCCGCCTGCTGATAGATCAGCACCACAGTGCAGGGGACAACAGGAGAAGATGTGGCTGAGCCTAAGCAGCTGAAGCAAGGTGAGTATTTTTATTTTTTTTTAACCCACTTTTACTTGATTTTCAGGGAAGGGCTTATATTTAACCCCTTCCCGCTCCAGGACATACCGTTACGTCCCGGGAGCCTGGTACTTCCCACAAAAGGACGTACCGGTACGTCCTGGAGATAGCATGGGATCACATAAGATCCCGCGCTATCCCGCAGCGGGAGCCGGCTGTCAGTCACAGCCGGCGTCCCGCTCCAACAGCGGGGGGACATCGGAGATGCGCCCGCCGCTGTTAACCCCTTCCCTGCTGCGATCTAAGTAGATCGCGGCAGGGAAAGAGTTCACAGAGGGATCGTGATCCCTGTGTGTCTCCGGCCGGACCTCGCGATGTTATCGCGAGAGCCCGGCCTGTCACCATGGCAACAGGACGCCAGACACTGGCGTCCTGTATTGCCTGTGCCTATAATCGCTGTACAAGCGATAAGGCATGGCAGAGCAGTAGCTCTGCCATGCCTTATGACGGCGATCATAGGCACAGTGATGTAAGTCCCTCAGAGGGACTCAAATAGTATAAAAAAAAGAAAAGAAAAGTGTAAAAAAAAGAAAAATGTAAAAAAAAAAATGTAAAAAAACCCCTTTTTTATGTTTTTTTTAATATTAGCATAAAAAAAAGGGAAAAAAAATCTAAAACCCCACATATTGGATATTGACGCGTCCGTAACGACGTGTACAAAAAGTTGAACACGCTTTTTATTTTGTACGACAAAAAGCGTAAAAAAAACCCGCTAAAAAACAGAGGCAAAATGCTAATTTTTAGCATTTTGCCTCACAAAAAATGCAATAAAAGTGATCAAAAAAGCCGTACATTTCCCAATATGGTACCAATAAAAACTACAGCTCGTCTCGCAAAAAATAAGCCCTTAAAGAGCTCCGTACATAGAAAAATAAAAAAGTTACAGGACTTTGAATGCAGCTATAGAGAAAAAAAAAAAGATTTCGAAAAAAAGGGGGTTTTATTGCAAAAAAGTGTAAAAACCTAAAAAAAATATAACAATTTTGGTATCGTTGTTACCGTACTGACCCGCAGAAAAAATTTAGTGTGTCATTTATGCTGCATGATTAACGCTGTAAAAAAAAAAAAAAAATCTATGGCAGAATTGATGCGTTTTCTCTCCCTGTTATCATTAAAAAAAAATAAATAAAATTTTACAATATTGTCTATATACCCAAAAGTGGCATCGATAAAAACTACAGATCGCCACGCAAAAAACAAGCCCTTATACGGCCGCGTCCACGGAAAAATAAAAAAGTTATGGCTTTTGAAAAATGGAGATGGAAAAATACCAAAAAAATCGCTTGGTCCTCAACGCCAAAATAGGCCGTGTCATTAAGGGGTTAAAGCCCTTCCCTGAAATCAAGTGCCTGCAGCAGAATCCTCTACCACAGCTGACATGTGTGACAGCTGCTGTAGAGAATTGAAGAATTCCTCTACTGCATCTGCCACAGATGTAGCAGCAGGGAATTCTTTTAACTAGTGGGGATGAAGGAAACATCTGCCGCATGCAGATGTGTTCTTCATCCCCGCGGGGGACACAGAAGCGGTGGACAGGTTTTTTGTTGTTTTTTTTTACACTAAAATTTTCCTTTTTTAGGGAAGAGCTTATTTGTAAAGCCCTTCCCTGAAAAAAAAAAAAAAAAAAAGCAGGGAGCCGGCGACAGCAGCCGCGGCTCCGTTGAAAACAATGCGCGCATTCCCTATGGTGCACGCAAGTCCTGTCTTTGAAGGCACGCACCTGCAAAGTACGAACATCTGCACACAACATAGGGAATGCATTGTTGCAAATAGAAGCGTGTTTTTGTGCGTACGTATGTATGCACAAAAACACGCTCGTGTGAACGCATCCTAACAGTAGACCTCACAGTGAGGACCAGTAAATCATGATGTTTGGCCACAAGAAAGAATCATAAAGGTTCGTGTTAGTCAGTGCTATTAGGTGGTGTCCATCTCACACATTTCCTGACACCTACATGCCCTATATCATTCAGGGTAGAAGTGAGGAGAAGTAATTTTATTTATTTGAAGTTAATACCAAATAGGGTGATGAAATTAAAAACTTTGGATAACTTATTATAATCTGTGTTTCTGGAGTTGGTCGAAAACATCAGCATTAACATCAGCTCTAAAAACGTAATGTGATAATCTGTCCTTTTAAGTAACTAAAGAACAAACCAAAGAACATGTTACAACTGAGAAGGACATAATAACATAAGAAAAAAATGAGTGGGTGCCGTGTCCCTCAATAAAAGACAAGAAAGGATATTACAGTGAGACAAAAATCTGCATTTCTCAGTTGTTTCATCAGGGGACACAAGACTGTGGAATGCATCGATTAAGAAATGGAGGTCCCAAAGGAATGTAGGAAGCGTGTACAGAGGTACTGTATGCGTATCATCTTGGAGAATGTTTTGACATAGGACTCAGAGACTAAATAAATCTTTATTTATATAGAGCCAACATATTCTGCAGCGCTTACAAGACAGGGGAAATAAAAACCAAAACACGGTTACATGAAGTCATCACTTGATGGAGACATTAAGGTAAGGGTCCTGCTCCAACGAGCTTACATACTACAGATAAAGGGGTGATACAGAAGGTAAAGGGGCTGGAGATGTGCACGGTATGGCGAGATGGAGAGTAAGGGGAGCTATACACATAAACAATAGTCAAATTGGGCTGTATAATGGCTGAATCGGTATAACTGCAGATGCCGGATAATTATGGCTAGCAGGAATTGCAGTCGGTAGGACAGGGAGCATGTTATCAGGTAGAGTACAGAGGAGTTGGTTTAAGGGATGTGGTATGCCTCCCTGAAGAGGTGCGTTTTTAGTGAACGCTGAAGTTTTGTGTGTCGGCAATTGTCGGATAGCTTTTGGTAGCGCATTCCAGAAGACAGGCACTGTTCTGAAGAAGTCTTGGAGGTGGGAATGAGAGGTTTGAATTAAAGTGGCACTTAGTCTGATTTCATTACCAGAGCGGAGATGAGGGAAGCAATGTAGTGCAGCACGGTGCTGTGGAGGGCTTTGTGGATGAGGATGGCGAGTTTAAATTGTATTTTGTATTTGACAGGCAGCTAGTGCAGGGACTGGCACAGGGCAGAGGCGTCCAAATAGTGTCTGGACAGGAAGAGGAGCCTGGCTGCCGCATTCAGGATTGATTGGACAGGGAAAGTCGGGTGCAGAGAAGGCAGATTAGCAGTGAATTGCACTAACCGAACAGAGAGTGGATGAGGGCAACAGTGAGCATTTTTAGCGTGTCCAGGGTGAGAAAAGGGGCGGATTCTTGAAATGTTTTTGAAGTGCAGCTGACATGTTCGGGCAAGAGATTGGATATAGGGGGTCAAGGAGAGATCAGAGTTGAATATAACCCCAAAGCAGCGGCCGTGCTGTCTGGGAGTTCTGGTGGTGCCACCTACTGAAATGGAGATGTCAGAATGAGGTCGGTTAGTAGATGGACGAATCAGGAGAAGGTCAGTTTTTGAGAGGTTCAGTTTTAGATAGAGAGAGGACATAGTGTTAGAGACAGCGGACAGACAGTCAGTGGCATTCTGGAGGAATGTTGCTGTGATGTCACGGGAAGAGGTGTATAACTGCGTGTCATCAGCATTGAAATCCAAATCTCCTAATGGTCTGTCCCATTGGGGCTGTGTAGATGGAGAACCGAAGCCTGGGGGACTCCAACAGCAAGGGGAAAAGAAGGGAAGGTACAGCCAGCAAAGCAGACACTTAAGGAGCGGTCGGATGGGTAGGATGAGAACCAGGAGAGAGCAGTGTTCTTTGGTCCAGTGGAGCAAAATATACTGAGGAGGAGTTTGTGGTTAACCGTGTCAAATGCTGCAGAGAGATCGAGGAGGATCAGTAGGGATTAGTCCCCTTCCCGATTTGGCCATCAGGAGGTCGTTTGACACTTTTGTCAGTGCGGTCTCTGTCAAGTGTAGGGGGCAGAAGCCAGACTGTAGGGGGTCAAGACAGCGTAGAGGGACTTAGAGGGGGGGGAGAGACTGTAGAACAGTTCAATAGAGATGGGCGGTGTACGGGCTTGTCGTGGGTGGGGTTAGGATGGGAGCTAAGCGTCACCACGAAACCTTGCTTTTTCATGTCTCTTGCTGCCATTGGGAGCACGCACACAGAGGGGGAGAGTGCAGGGCATTGTGGGGAGGCAGCACAACAGCGTCATCTTTGAAAGCTGCATTGAACATCAGATATAAAAGTAAGAAACAGACTTCCTAGCTGATATGCCGGACAGTTTGAGCCTCTGTATGTTCTGTGTTACGATGAAAAGTGAAAAGGAAGTATCATTTTTATTTTAAAAAATTACCCTGCGTGGCGGGACAACCCCTTTAAGTTCCGCAAAAACGAATTTGGGTGGAGGACAGAGCCCTGTGGAAGAAGATATTAATAAAGCAGGTGTCATAAGGCACCTGCAAAGAGGTTGACAATGTCTGCATACTAAGAGTGTCAGAGCCAATATGGAACTATGAGAATGATTGGAACTCCTTACACTTTATTCTTCTTGCTGGCAAATCAGGGCGAAGGCATCAAGATGAAAAGAGCATTCTACAGGATTGATTTGTTGCTGACCGGGTAACTTCACTTCCCACAAGACAAACTATATATATATCTATAGAAATCTGCTGGTTTGATAAGGATCTGAAGGGGGACACGGGGTCAAGGTGTTTCAGCTTATTTCTGAAAAAGAAGATGAACTAACAGATAAAATTAGTTGGAGGAAAACTGCCAAAAGACTGCAGTGTTATAAATAAAGCCACAGTATTTCACAGCATGATGCGGCACGGCACACTACGATGGTTCTCTTATACGAACGTATATCACAATTGCAGCCATAGCTGGTGACGGTGATACAGGCTCTACCTCTTAGTGAGCTTTGTGAACCAATGAGAGCAGCTAAATGATCATCATTGGTTTAGTGGGCAGGATCATTCATATGATTATCTTTTTTTTGATCATTCATATGAACACTCCGACCGTCAGCATGTCAGATTAAGCTGGCAGAGCAGCGAGAGGTCTTGTGCCAAGTGACAGATGATAAGCTGTATGTGTCTGATCATGCCACACATGTAGAGCTTGCTAAGAACAGATGAAAAAAATTCCAGCCTGACAGATGATGTTTGGCAGAGTCTTCTATCGGCCATCATGAACAATCATTTGTGTATAATATTTAAAATGATAGCTAAAATGGTCAAATTACTACAGGCGAGTAGTCATAGTGCCCTGATGACTGGGGGCCTGCAGTCTCATACATCTACTTCCACTAACAGGCTTACAGGATGAACCAGCTGGGAGGACGGGGCCCAGACTGCAGGATCTGTCATCCCCAATAATCCCACAGACCACAGAATAACATCTGCAGCCGCTGACTGAGGAGAATCTGTGACTCCTCTCTGCTGTATTTAGTGGTTACTACTCACCTGGGCTGTTACCTGTAGGAATCTCCTCTTCAAACTCCTGTTTGACTGTCACAATTGTTACTGTATCATCAATATTAGTCAGATCTTCATCCTGATTCAAAAGCTGTGAGACAAATATTGTAAAAGTCAGCAGACGGTTGGAGAAGTCGTGTGGAAGGTTTTACATGACCAGAAAAGATCATTAATCATGATGACCAAAAGTGACCTGACAGGCGTAGTTATCTGAGCCACAGAGCTGCCAGTCTAGAAGCTGAACATAGATAATGGATGGCGGCTCAATGATCCCTCAGAAATCTGTCTACCATCCTCATTAAACAGGAGTAAAACATACAATCATTGTTAAAAACCATCCCTACTCTAGAAGTTGTCGAAATTGATTGAAACTTTCTCTGTGTGATTGTAATGTAATAAGTAAGGTAAGTGATTACAATATCAGAGCAAAAGGAGAATTTATTGCAGAAAACTGAACCCTTGAAGGGAGGCTTCTAGTACCCCGTTGGACTGCCTCTAGCTTGGAACCAAGATGTAACACGGAAAGGCATGGAGGCTCTAGTACCCCGTTGGACTGCCTCTAGCTTGGAACCAAGATCTAACACGGGAAGGCATGGAGGCTCTAGTACCCCGTTGGACTGCCTCTAGCTTTGATACAAGATGCAATACGGGCGGGCATGGAGGCATACAGGTTCCATATGGTATCCCCTGACATATCGCTCCACATTTGCTCTAACTGAGCCTGTAGATCATGCAAACTCATAGGCTGTCGAAGTTCGCATTCCAGATGGCCCTATACATCTTCTATTGGCAATAAATCAGGTGACCAGGCAGGCCACAGAAGTGTGGCAATGTTGTGGAGGCATTCCTGTCACATCCTTACTGTGTAAAGCCAAGTACTGCCCATTGGAAAATGCCTCTTGGAAGCTCTGCCATGAGAGGCTGCAGGATGTCCTGAACATATCAATGAGCGGTCATTGTCTTGATCTGGTCTTCCTCTGTCTCTGCTCTGCTTACCCCTTCACTAACTCGCCTCTCCTGCTTTTGGACCATAAACTCCCCTCTTTCTTTGCCAAGCCCCGTAGCATCTTTCCAGACCCACCTACCTACTGTACATATAAGAATCTTCAGGCTGTTCACATCCAAAACATTGCTGAATCTCTACAGACTTCTCTATCCCCTATCTCTCTGCTTTCCTGCCCCAAGCTGGTTGCCGCACATTACACCACTTTCAAAAATGCCCCAGATGAAGCAGCATTCCCCGTGACCCAAGCCATCGGATGCAGACCTCAGCATCGCTGGCTAACACCTCAAACGTGCTTCATCCAGCGGAGCTCTAGCTGTGCTGAACGGCTGTGGAGAAAATCACAAATGTCCACAGACTTTCTCGACTTCAAATTCATGCTCAGAACCTACAACCTCGCCCTCCACCATGCCAAACAAGTCTACTTCAACTCTCTCGTTTCCTCACTATTCCACAACCCCAAATGACTCTTTGACACTTTCCACACCCTCAGCCCTAAACTGCAGCTCCCAGAGACGAATCTCAGTGCTGAAGAGCTGGCTGCTTACTTCAAAAAGAAAATCGACGACATCCAGCAGGAAATAACCTCCCAATCCCAGACTGGCCCCGACCCTACTCTCATCAATACTGCATCTAGCTCCTGTTACCTCTCTGTACTTAGATCAATGACAGAGGAAGTCTCTAGCTCTGCTCGCCCCACCACTTGTGCTAGCAAACCCCTTATCTCACACCTCCTTTGGTCCCTTTCCCCGATGGTTATCTCCCATCTCACCACTATATTTTACCTCTCTCTGACCTTTGGCATCTTTCCCTCCTCATTCAAACATTCTATCATATCCCCACTGCTAAAGAAACCAACTCTTGACTCGACCGATGCTGCCAACTACCCACCCATCTCAAATCTCTTTATCTCCAAACTATTAGAATCCCCCTCCTTAAAGTGTCGACTCCTTTATGTCAATAAGCCACGTCCCAGCCGCATCAACTTGAGAATATCTAACCTTTATTCCTAGTTGTGGTGGATGGTACAAGGGCAACGCGTTTCTGTGCTTTAAGGCACCTTTTTCAGGCCAAGGGGACACTTCAAGGAGGGGGATTTCTGGGTATCATACCCTCCTCCTCTCGAGTAAGTGCCATTCTTTTCCTTGTTTTGTGACATTCATGGTTGCTAAACTGTACAGTTCAAGAGCGCAGACTTCTTTTTACTAATAGTCCTTTCCTATATTTCTCTGCTTGGGGGAGATTCTCTGTTTAGAGAAACCCCCAATTGTTTCTGCAGCCCTCCCTATGTCTGGAGGATAAGAACTGTTCCGCTAAGCAGCCAACTGGCGACCTTAAGGCGCTCTCTGAACGCTGTTTGTACACTAGGCTCCTCAGCATAGGCGCTCATCCCTAGGTCCTTAGACATGAACACAGCTGTCATCAGTACCCAAAGCTGGATTTGTTGCTGAAAACAACCCGATTCCACTTCATTCACAACACCACCACAAACGGAGTTCCTAGAAATGGTTCTGACAGACACAGGGATCTGTAACGATGGAGCAACCTGTCTCTGGATTGTGATCAACAAAATAGTAGAAGCTACTTGTGTTTGCTGAATGATCAGAAAATCCTTTCTATTTATGGTCCGTTGAGGGCGTCCTGAGCCCGGCCGCCTTGTGTGCATTCTTACACATCCACAGTTCCCAACACCTCCTAACATTCTGGTCAGAACGACCCAGCTGGTGGGCAATTTGTTGATACGACCATCCAGCTTATGGCATTCCAATAATGCACCCCCTCTCAAACTCTGTCAACTGGGTGAAATCTCTGATTCCATCGAAGAGGCGTCTAGTGGTCAACAAGCTCTACACAAGGGGAAAAAGAGGTCACTAAACACAAGTAGCCTATGAGAGCCTTATTATAAACCAAAGGTGGAACCACTTTTATGTCCTCAAGTCGCAAGACTGATCATCTAATCATGCCACAACTCTAATCATTTGTATATCTGTCTGAGATGTAACTGCATCCCGAGCTTTGCAGCAAAATTACAACTTCTTCTAGGGGCGGGATTATTATTTTCTTTTACAAATAGTGCATTATAAAGACTGAAGACAAGAGCTTTACAGCCTACAGATCAGAGGGACATCTCCATCTACCTGATGGTCCTGTAGAAGAAGAGGACGGGGACATCTCTCTGGTGGGCTTCTCTTACTGGATGGAACTGGAGGAAACACAGACAGACACTGAAGTCATTCTTTACATACAGATAATAAAGCCCCCCGCGTATTTAGTCCTGTCTATTACCTGGTGATGGGAGCGGCTGGAGGGTCTCCATCATGGCCTCCTTGTACAGATCCTTGTGTTCTTCTAAATACACCCACTTCTCCATAGAGAAATAGACAGCAACATCCTGACACCTTATAGGAACCTGACAACACAATATACAGTCATTACCCAGAAGCCTCCAGTGCTGTTACTGTATAATGTCCCAGCATTCCCTGCAGCGTCACCTCTCCAGTCAGCAGCTCAATCATCCTGTTGGTGAGTTCTAGAATCTTCTGTACATTGATGTCCTCATGTATCAGGGAGTGAGGTGGGGGTCCCGTGATTGGACTCAGGGGTCTCCCCCATCCATCACACACAGGGGTCTGACAGCCACCACTAGAGGTCTTCTTCACTACTGTGTAATCCTGTATATGGGGAGACATTAATAAATATCACTACAGACATTTCCAGAGTCCATCACCTCTCCAGTGACATCACCGGTTGTTACCATAGATAAGAATGATGTAATGTGACATCATCAGAATCCCTCACCTCTCCAGTAAGCTGGAAGATTAATTCTAGGGTAAGATTTAATACACTCTCCGCCATCTTGTTTCTGTCCTTCTCCATCCTTGATCCTTTAGTGAAGGCACCTGAATAGAAATCTGATCCAACAAAAATCCCACATAACAATATACAATTACAGGAGAAGAAACAGTTGGGCAGATAATAAATTGTAGATTTTTCTTTACTTGTCTGGATTGGGGACGAGTAACAGTAGCATACACTGGCTCTTTAAAAAGGTAGTGTGCATGAACCCTGCGGGCAGCAGCCTGGGAGCGAGCAGAGGAGAGTTGTGCAGAGCGTGAATGGCAGCAATGCCTGACTGCAGCCTCAGCAGCAAGTGAGCAGCGGCGGCGGGCAGCGATATGACGTTTCAGTTCCCCCCACACTACCGGTGACATCAGAGGGAGGCCGGCTGATTGGATGCAGGAAATGTCCGGATGTTTATACAATACAATACTTTGGTCATGTCTCCCCAGAAGGGATTCCTAGAGGGAAGCAATGACCGCCATATTTCATAACACGATTTTACCCATTTACATACATCAAACATGGCAGAGGAGAGATCATTCATTCAGATTATATCCGTTTTGGCCGACTCAAAGGCCATGGATGCAATGGAATTGGTATTTTATCACTAATCTAGAGATATTATTCTTTCCATTCTATACCCCACAGATGAACCACAATCTCTCTGCATGCATTTACATGGGACGACTATCGTTCAAAACTGCGCAGGAGCACAGGTATGAACAGCCACCGTGTTTCCCCCCGATAATAAGGCCTGTGGCGATGCTGCTGCAGGTTTTCGCATCTTCCTTCAAGCCGACAGAGCAGTTCTTCCTGACAGCACGTCTTGAATACTCCGCTTCCAGCAAGGTAATGCTCTGATTGGTTAATCAAATGCCACATCAGCCAATGAAAGCCGGCGCTGGATTAACCACTCACAGCTATTCAATGAATGGCTATGATTGGTTAATCAAGCGCTGGTTCTCATTGGCTTACGCAGCACTTGATTAACTAATCAGAGCATTACCTTGCTGGAGGCAGGGTATTCAAGCCCCGCTACCAGGAAGAACTGTTCTGTTGGCATTAAGGAGGACATGGAAGCCTGTAGCAGCAACTGAGACCAGTACGAAGAACCCAAACGCCAGCTGCTAGGTAAGTAGTATTAGACCCCCCCCCCCCCCAAAAAAAAAACGGTCTTATTTTCAGGAAAACGCTGTACTAATGATGATCGTCCAATGTTAAAGGTCCTCTCCAGGGGTAATCTGGAGTCACAAAGTTGGGGTAGTGACAGGGATAGTATGGAAATGCTAACAGCACACTTGCTGAGCAAAGGGGGAATAGTTGAAAAAAAGTCGCATTCTAGAGAAAACCAAGAAACGAATGAATATTAACGAACCCAGGAGAGAATGTGTGACTGCAGTAATATCATACTTCCATAACAGGCACGATAAGTGACTACAAGACTATCAGCTTTCAAACACCAGATATTAATATAAAGTCTATAGATACTGAAAATAACCGACATGAACAGCCGTTTGGGTGGTTTTTGCTCTTGTTATGGTGTTTCTAGCTGCAGCAGAGCCGACCATTGCCAGTGTCAGATATCTACTGCCACTAACAGGCTTACAAGATGAACCAGCTGGGAGGATGAGGCCCGGACTGCAGGATCTGTCATCCCCAATAATCCCACAGACCACAGAATAACATCTGCAGCCGCTGACTGAGGAGAATCTGTGACTCTTCTCTGCTGTATTTAGTGGTTACTACTCACCTGGGCTGTTACCTGTAGGAATCTCCTCTTTACATCGCTGATCGCCCCTCACATTTGTCTCTGTAGTATTAATATCGGTCAGATCTTCATCCTGATTCAAAAGCTGAGAGACAAATATTGTAAAAGTCAGCAGACGGTTGGAGAAGTCGTGTGGAAGGTTTTACATGACCAGAAAAGATCATTAATCATGATGACCAAAAGTGACCTGACAGGAGTAGTTATCTGAGCCACAGAGCTGCAGGTCTAGAAGCTGAACATAGATAATAGATGGCAGCTCAATGACCCCTCAGGAACCTCATACAAATGTATATCCGGCATGGCTACACACGCTGCACATTGTCTCAGTGGAGGAGATCAGCGTCTACCAGACACATCCGCCGTTTGTCTCGGGGGACATAAAGGAGCAGATAGATATAAATCCAACCTGTTGGCCCCTTATTCCCACCAGCAGTCTCCACCGACAGAAAACTGGGAGAAGATGCAGACCACATGTAATGTCTCTGGTCAGCGGTAATCCTGCCATCTCCACCGGCCTCATCACACACGTAGAAGACATCTAATAAGAGTGAAGACAAGAGCTTCACAGCCTTCTACAGATCAGAGGGACATCTCCATCTACCTGATGGTCCTGTGGAAGAAGAGGACGGGGACATCTCTCTGGTGGGCTTCTCTTACTGGATGGAACTGGAAAAAACACAGACAGACACTGAAGTCATTCTTTACATACAGATAATAAAGTCCCCGTGTATTTAGTCCTGTCTATTACCTAGTGATGGGAGCGGCTGGCGGGTCTCCATCATGGCCTCCTTGTACAGATCCTTGTGTCCTTCTAAATACTCCCACTCCTCCATGGAGAAATAGACAGCGACATCCTGACACCTTATAGGAACCTGACAACACAATATACAGTCATCACCCAGAAGCCTCCAGTGCTGTTACTGTATAATGTAAGAAACCTGAGGGATCCTTTTCTGAAGCTCGGACCCTAGCAACAGGAGCTGATTGGTGAGAAAAAGCGGGTGCCGATATAAAGAGCTGCTGACGGGACGGGGGCTTCAGTTTTTTTCTACAGCACCACATGTTTGTAAGCAGTTACAGAATCCAAGTGAGAGTTCCTGGTTCCTGCCACAGCTCCTCTTACAATTCCTGTCACAGCTTCAGACCCTCTATGAAGATGAAGGACCTTCTGCAGCGGCTGATCATTGGCGAGGATGAAGCAGGTGGTGAGGAACAGCTTCACAGATGTCTAGAATCCCCAGCGCTTCAGCTTTAGGACCCGTGAGCAGTGTGCGCCAAGAAGAGCGCCGAACAGGCAGATGAATCATTTGAACACTTGTATCAGAGGAGGATTCGTTGGTAGAAAACCGCCAGCGAAGTGAATGCGGAAGGAGAAAGCTACCTTTTATCTCCATCTGATCGGAGGCGACCGAGACCTGGCAGGTCTCACAGTGCCTACCAGATGCCAACACCAAGTCCTGCACTGCTGCAGGGTACAGGTGAAGCTCTACAAGATGGTGTTACCCCTGATAACTGGCACCGGTGTATAGAAGGATTTATCTGATGTAACATTTAGGGTAGATTTGTCAGGTTTAAATGTGTTAACCCTTGCAAGGCTTTTAAAGAAAGGGCTGGTTCAGGAGTGATGATGGGGAATGTATGTCTTGTTAACGAACGTGTTTTGTTAATGGTGAGTGCAGAACTGGTAACATGGATTGCCGCCCGCCTTCTTCGGGTGGGCATGATAATACAGTAAAGGTGGTGGTTATTAGTAGACTGGAGCATCTAGGGTTAAGTCTACTCACCATATTTCTAATTTGCTAATTTGATCTGAGTGAGAGTAACGTTTCTGAGGTAACTGTAAGCACTGCTTGAGAGAGTGTTGGTAACTGTAAGCACCGCTTGAGAGAGTGTTGGTAACTGTAAGCACCGCTTGACAGAGTGTTGGTAACTGTAAGCACCGCTTGACAGAGTGTTGGTAACTGTAAGCACCGCTTGACAGAGTGTTGGTAACTGTAAGCACCGCTTGACAGAGTGTTGGTAACTGTAAGCACCGCTTGACAGAGTGTTGGTAACTGTAAGCACCGCTTGACAGAGTGTTGGTAACTGTAAGCACCGCTTGACAGAGTGTTGGTAACTGTAAGCACCGCTTGACAGAGTGTTGGTAACTGTAAGCACCGCTTGACAGAGTGTTGGTAACTGTAAGCACCGCTTGACAGAGTGTTGGTAACTGTAAGCACCGCTTGACAGAGTGTTGGTAACTGTAAGCACCGCTTGACAGAGTGTTGATGGTATTTCTGAGGGCACTCTGTTGGTGGTACCTCTGAGTGCTGCATGGAGTCTGTAGCAGCCGGTGGTTTGGAATGCTGCTGGTGTTAATCGGATTTGTTTTATAGCTACTTGTTTTATCACCGTTCTCTTCAGTTAAAGAATCCAATAAAAGGAGTGATGACCACAAGAAGCAAAGATCTTTATTAATTGGTTACAGACTGGGAATTTTTGCTCTTGTGTTGTTGGGACGATCCTCCACTGTTACGTCAGTTTTATTCCACTGTTCTTGCTTTATTCAGAAATAAAATACAAAATTCCTTGCATCCAGAAAATAGAGAATTACGTGCAAAAAAAAAAAAGATGAGGCCAGTAGCCAGTGAGACTTACAACGGTGTTGGAAGTAGGCCTAGTCCATTAAAGAAGGCTTTTTGAATGGCTTCTTTGTGCCCGAGTCCAAGGGCCTCTGTTGTAAGGAGGTTAATAAGTTCAGTTATTTCCTATCTTGATATCAGTTAAAAAGAAAAAAATTCTTAAGCAAATAGACGAGGGCAAAATTGCCGGTCATTCGGATATCGTTTTTAGTCTATTTGAGGTCTCTTAGACTTCTTCTTTGGTATCATCCCTATCTCCTCTCAGTGATTGATCATTTATCTTGCCCAAGGTATTTTTCTATGAAGGTTGAGGTTGCACCGGATTTGCTTGTCAGTTTGTCTTTAATTCTTTCATTTGCAGTTCAAGTATTGACTGTTCTTGGACATGGCTTCACCCATGGGTTTTTTCAGTAATGTAGTTACTTTGAGAGTTTTGCTTCCTTCCTAGAAGTGGATAGTTAGAGGATTTTTTTTTTTAAAGCGAGTAATTCATTTTTTGAATGACTTTGTATTTCTTGGTCCTCCTGATGAAGCCACTTGTAAGGAAGTTAAAAATTTTTGTTCAACAATGAAATTTTTTGGTATCCCTCTGGGTCATGAGAAACCTTTTCCCATGACCACCTGTGGTGGAGAGGAGCATCGACCAGCGTAAAATGTCTATTTGTTGTACAACTATCCGTATTTCACTATAATTTGATTTACAGAGACCCATAACAAACTCTTTCATCATGATTGCCACTGGACAGCAACATGAAGTCAGATGTGTGCTGCATTGGCTGCTGAAGATGGGTTCAGTAGCCCGGATGATGGGGAGCTAGTCTTCGCAGCATCAGACCATCTCTATATTCAGCCAACTTGAATCAAATGACACACACTGACTTCATTTTCCCTGCCCCTCCCCCTTCTCCAGCATCGAGCCAAGGACAAAGGAGAAGTTTGCACATGGCAAGAGGACAAGGACCAACTAGTGTACAGAGACTGGGAGGAGGTTCCATATAGCTCAGCCTATAGCAATGAGTATATACCATGTATGTTCTACCTTATACGCCTATAAAAGCCAGGTATGTGTTTAGATAAAAGGAGTTTCAGGCATAATACACGGCAGAGCTCTCGAGACTTCAGACTGAACTGGACTCAGTGTGAATTCTTTTTGTGTACACATAAATCAGAGTTTTCAATCAGGAGGCTACAAAATACCCCAAACCCTGCTGGAGAAACCTTATTCCAGAATACACCAGTTTGGAATTCTTGGGTATTATCACTGATAGTTGTGCCATCTGCTTGTGTGATCCTGATTGGTAATTTATTATTTTTTTCTTTCTAGAAGATCTTAGCATCACAAGAGGTCTTCACTCTCTCAATGAGCATGTTGACGGTCAATTCAGAAGAATGTTCAGCTCGCATGGATGCAGTTTTGCTAGTTTAATGGTAGTTCCACTTGGCAAGCGGATTCTGTTTTTAACATCCAAATTAAAATTGGGCTTGGGGGGGGTGGGGGGGGGGGGGGCGCTTCTAGGAAGCAAGATTACTGGGTACTCTGGAATGGTCACTGGCCGGCTCAACCATGGTGTAAGCTCGAAATGGATAAGCATTCGCAGGATGGGAATGTGTTTTTCTTTTTGCTTTCTAGGTTTAAAGCAGGTTTGCCGTATACAGTTAGGGCCAGAAATATTTGGACAGTAACACAATTTTCGCGAGTTGGGCTCTGCATGCCACCGCATTGGATTTGAAATGAAGCCTCTACAACAGAATTCAAGTGCAGATTGTAACGTTTAATTTAAAGGGTTGAACAAAAATATCTGATAGAAAATGTAGGAATTGTACACATTTCTTTACAAACACTCCACATTTTAGGAGCTCAAAAGTAATTGGACAAATAAACATAACCTAAACAAAATATTTTTTTTTCAGTATATTGTTGCGAATCCTTTGGAGGCAATCACTGCCTTAAGTCTGGAACCCATGGACATCACCAAACGCTGGGTTTCCTCCTTCTTAATGCTTTGCCAGGCCTTTACAGCCGCAGCCTTCAGGTCTTGCTTGTTTGTGGGTCTTTCCGTCTCAAGTCTGGATTTGAGCAAGTGAAATGCATGCTCAATTGGGTTAAGATCTGGTGATTGCCTTGGCCATTGCAGAATGTTCCACTTTTTTGCACTCATGAACTCCTGGGTAGCTTTGGCTGTATGCTTGGGGTCATTGTCCATCTGTACTGTGAAGCGCCGTCCGATCAACTTTGCAGCATTTGGCTGAATCTGGGCTGAAAGTATATCCCGGTACACTTCAGAATTCATCCGGCTACTCTTGTCTTCTATGTCATCAATAAACACAAGTGACCCAGTGCCATTGAAAGCCATGCATGCCCATGCCATCACGTTGACTCCACCATGTTTTACAGAGGATGTGGTGTGCCTTGGATCATGTGCCGTTCCCTTTCTTCTCCAAACTTTTTTCTTCCCATCATTCTGGTACAGGTTGATCTTTGTCTCATCTGTCCATAGAATACTTTTCCAGAACTGGGCTGGCTTCTTGAGGTGTTTTTCGGCAAATTTAACTCTGGCCTGTCTATTTTTGGAATTGATGAATGGTTTGCATCTAGATGTGAACCCTTTGTATTTACTTTCATGGAGTCTTCTCTTTACTGTTGACTTAGAGACAGATACACCTACTTCCCTGAGAGTGTTCTGGACTTCAGTTGATGTTGTGAACGGGTTCTTCTTCACCAAAGAAAGTATGCGGCGATCATCCACCACCGTTGTCTTCCGTGGACGCCCAGGCCTTTTTGAGTTCCCAAGCTCACCAGTGATTTCCTTTTTTCTCAGAATGTACCCGACTGTTGATTTTGCTACTCCAGGCATGTCTGCTATCTCTCTGATGGATTTTTTCTTTTTTTTTCAGCCTCAGGATGTTCTGCTTCACCTCAATTGAGAGTTCCTTTGACCGCATGTTGTCTGGTCACAGCAACAGCTTCCAAATCCAAAACCACACACCTGGAATCAACCCCAGACCTTTCAACTACTTAATTGATTACAGGTTAACGAGGGAGACGCCTTCTGAGTTAATTGCAGCCCTTAGAGTCCATTGTCCAATTACTTTTGGTCCCTTGAAAAAGAGGAGGCTATGCATTACAGAGCTATGATTTCTAAACCCTTTCTCCGATTTGGATGTGGAAACTCTCATATTGCAGCTGGGAGTGTGCACTTTCAGCCCATATTATATATATAATTGTATTTCTGAACATGTTTTTGTAAACAGCTAAAATAACAAAACTTGTGTCACTGTCCAAATATTTCTGGCCCTAACTGTAAGTCTATGATGAAATGAATGGCGGGATATCATGTTTTCAGAAATGCCTAGGGGTGGTCACCAATTCTTTTCAGCAAATTAGACTAGGGTTACAAGGATACAAAACGGTTGCTTTTTCCAAGGATCAAGGGTCTGCTATAACGTTTGGCTTATTGAACAAGCTGGTGTCAGTGTTTGGTTGGATCTCGGGTTATGAAGGGATGTTGTTTCATTCTGTCTCTTATTAGCGAAGTTTGGAGCATTGAGATGCGGAGAGTTTCTGGCTCCGTTCAGAGCGGTTTGCTCGCCTCTTTTATTCTCGGATGTGTCTGAGCAGGAGAATGGCATAAAATTTTCCTGAGGCGCACTAAAACAGGTAAGTTAAAGAAAGGGGGTAGGATCCAGATTTTCAAAACCCTAATGTTAACCTATGCCCGGTGCGGGAATTGAAGCGCTTCTAGGAAATTGGCCGGAGGCAGTTGTAATCTTTGTTTTGCCATGCGGACGGTTCTTTGGGTCACGTTTTCAATTTACGAGCGTTTTGAAGAAATGCATTGGTAAGATATGCTGCAGCGGAGTAAAAGTTACTCTGCAGTACTTTAAAACTGGGGCAACTGTAGAAGCTGCGTTTAAGCGAATAACGCATTAAGAAAGTGAGGAGATGGGAATGATCGTTTTAAGCTGTGATATTTTTCTGTCTTCACAAAAAACATGTGTGGATCACTGGACACGCTTGTATTCACTGGGCTCAGCAAAGAGCAGTGGATCGCTGTTCCTCGGATGATTTGGGGTTAGATGTATCAGTTTTGAGTCAGAGGGATGAAATGGTTCTTGCTGATGTTAGAAAGGGCAGGGCTTCCTGAGCCAAGCATCCCTGTGATTCATTTGGGAGGGAAGGACAAGAACAAAATTAGAACGTTTGACCTGTTATGCAAAATCAGGCAGGAATTGTGGAGGGTTAAAGCCATTTTCCTGACATAATTTTAGTATCTTCCGGATTTGGACCCGGTTGGTTTGGGTGCTTCCAAAGTTTTATTTTTGAATGAAATATGGAAAAGATTGAATAGAGTGCTTGAGAAATGGTCAGCTTCGCTCAGGGTTTTTCGGTTCAGCACGCTGAGCTAGAAGGGTTTTAGTTGGCCGCACAGAACTGGATCGGGTGCATTCATTCGACATTGCTTTGGATATTTTCAATATGGGATTGCAGGAGATGATTGAAAGGGCTGCTGTTGTGTTGGGGGAGGCATGCCATAGTTATGTCATGGCCTGGTGGGAATGCTGCCCACCTCCTGTGGGTGGGTATAAAGATGGATTAAAGATTGGTTAGAGACTTGAGTAGGTAGGGATAAGTCTATCTGTTATATATGTCGGGGTTTTTTTGAGTTATTAATATTTATAAGGTAACCCTGTTTAAAATAAAGGCCGTGACCCTTCAAATCCATGCTGGCATCTGTGTTTTCATTTCAGGTATATGTTTAGATATTAATATAGAGTATAAGATTCCATGTACGGCCGAAGGCCAATTAGGGTCTGAGGCCTCATGGAATCTGAGCGGAAATGGTGTTAAAAGGTCTTTTCGGCATTAATTATTTGAGCATTGGCTTATTAGGTAGGTATTTAATAGAGTTCACTACAGGGTCAGCTGTGAGCGGCTGGAAGGTTCTAGAGGTTGTTGGGAAACTTTGGAGCCCTGGTGATAGATGGTGATTAGTCTGAAGAGAATGGTGAGATGAAGCCTGAGGGATCCTTCTGTGAAGCTCGGGCCCTAGCAACAAGAGCTGAATGGTGAGAGAAAGCGAGTCCCGACATAAGGAGGTGCTGATAGGACGGAGGGCTTCAGTTTTTTTCTACAGCACCACAAGATTGTGCCCGCCCGCCCTCTTGTTTAGCTTCCAGCTTGTTGTGGCATGTTTAAATGGGGGAATGCCACCTGCCTCCTGGGGGTGGGTATAAAGATGGATTAAAGATTGGTTATTGGTGTAGACTTGAGAATGTAGGACTCAGTCTACATGTCATATATGCTGCTGCCTTTCAAATCTATGCTGGTGTCAGTGTTTTTGGTGTTTTTTTTTTCTAGGTATATGTTAAGATATTAATATAGAACATAACATTCCATGTCCCAGCATTCCCTGCAGTATCACCTCTCCAGTCAGTAGCTCCATCATCTTGTTGATGAGTTCTAGAATCTTCTGTACATTGATGTCTTCATGTATCAGGTGGTGAGGTGGGGGCCCCGTGATTGGGCTCAGCGGTCTGCCCCATCCATCACACACAGGGGCCCAACAGCCATCACTAGAGGTCTTCTTCACTACCGTGTAATCCTGTATATGGGGAGACAATAATAAATATCACTACAGAAATTCACCTCCCCAGTGACATCATCTGTTATTACCATAGATGAGAATGATGTAATGTGACATCATCAGAATCTCTCACCTCTCCAAAGAGCTGGAAGATTATCTCTCTGGTGAGATTTACTACACTCTCCGCCATCTTGCTCGTGTTTTCCTTTTATCCTTGGTGGGTCAATCAAGAAAATTCTGTTGTATAGAAGATATCAAAAGATGTTCAGAAATTAAAGAAACCTGATAAGTCAATACCTCAAGATGAGGTAATAACTTTAAGATTTTAACCACTGTGTGCAATAATATTATGTACTGCTCCCCCCTGCGCGACAATAGTATGTACCGCTCCCCCCCCCCCCCGAGCCACAATAGTATGTACCGCGCCCCCCCCCCTCCCCCTGCGCCACAATAGTATATACAACTCTGCCAAAGTTTGTACCACTCCATCCTATGCCTTAAGGCCTATTTCACACAGGCAACAGGATATCGTTGGAAAAAAAAAAAATCACAGCGCTATCGCACCAGTGGTCCGTGGGATATCGTTGCTTTTGGCCCTAATCCCAGCCATTTATTGAATGGCTGTGATTATTTCATCGAGCTCTGGCTTTGATTAGCTCAGTTACAGCACTCGTGAAGTAATCACTGCCAGTCCTTCCTGTGTAATGGAAACCCAATATATCTATATTTTGGACTGTGGACCTTTGTAGTGGACAGTGTTTGTATTCTGTATAATAAGTGACAGTACTTGTCCATTTTTTGCCTTCTGTTCTGATACAAATATAGATATATGTTCTTACATCTATGCAATATTTCTACTTCCTTTAATGAAACTTCTATTCCCTAAACTTTGCTGACAAGATAATATTTAACATAGACACGCTATATTTTTCCATCTGTTTTGTAACTTTAGAAGAAGTAAAAATCAGACATAGATAACCGCAGTCTGAAAAAAGCTACCACAATAATAACCCAAGCAGTTTTACTGGAAACTTATGCAAATAACACGGGGGGTTTGTGCAATTAATAGTTCAAGCTGTAATATCCAATCATATCGAAGGAACCACACGTGGGTCCAAGACAACCCACTCATCTCGTCCACCACCTGATGGCCAATCATAGATGACCGGAGGATGGAAGAATTGCAAGATGCTTATCCAATAACTAAACAATACATTGTATCTATGTAATCTTTGACCTGCCCAGATGGGCAGATATGTTAAACTCTTTAAAAGAGGCTGCGCGCCCAACAATAAAGCAGAATTGAGGAAGCTTATACATGCTGAACCTGTGTCAGTGTGAAATCTTCTTATGCGCATAATCAATTCATAATTAATCTGGAAGGGTGTAAACATTCCTAATTGAGTAAGTCGTTGGACGCAAAAGGAAATCCACGACACCTGGAGGCGAGGATCATGATCATCCAATCCCCGGGGAGCTTCAAGGGAGAAGATGTGCCGGAGAGGACAGTACCTCTTTACTGTAAGAGCAGTGAGACTGTGGAACTCTCTGCCTGAGGACGTGGTGATAGCAAAATCCATAGAGTTGTTTAAGAGGGGACTAGATGCCTTCCTAAAGTGCTATGATATTACAGGATATAGCCCTTTATAACCAGTGGGGCTGTTGCTCCGGGTCTTGGAGTCAGGGAGGAACTTACAAATGTTGAAAGAGGGATTATTCTGACTGCCATTATGGAGTCAGGAAAGATTTTTTTTTACCCAAATAGACTAAATTGGCTTGTCTTTTTTTTTTTTTTTAAACTTTCCTCTGGATCAACAAATGGGTGTGGAAACAGGCTAAACTAAATGGACATTATCTGCTTTCAGCCTAAGATACTATGTCACTTGATCCTGTATCATCTTCACCATTTTCCTCCTTTCTTAAGACTACTCCTTATTTCTTCCACCCGCTCCTCTATCTGCTTCTCCACTGTTCCAATGGAGGGACTGTGTTCCCTTAGCCCCAAGATAGCAGCCACCCCGACAAAGAGGAAAGGCTCAAAAATTAGAGCGGCCACAATGTTCAGGCACCTGGGAAGTGCCGACACCACTGTGCACAGGGCCTGAGGCAGGCGGCCGCTGGCCATCAGGCCAGATACCTGCTAGAGTTGCTGCCAGCAGTATCAGTCACCTGGCCGCAGAGTGGAGGGAGCAGACAGGAGCCGCACCAAAGCTCCCGGATCAGTCCCTGCTGTGAACCGCTAAGCAGGCAGACTCCAGCCAGGCCCCCTCCGAGTGCCAGCACCTGGTAATGGAGCCTGGGAATGCTCAGGCCTGGTAGGTCTCACTAGACTCCGTCTCCAATGAGTCCTTAAAAGGTCTCAAAATGCTCCCCCGGGATAGGAGAGCATGCTGTGGGGAGAGAGCAGGCAGTCCTGCATCCGATAGTAACAGAATGGCAAGGATTCCAGGGGCTGGTGGACTGAGCTCTCCTGAGGACTTCCTGTCTCCTTACTTGGTAGGCCACGCCCCTTCGCAGTCACCATATTTTTCCGTATTAGCCCGGTGAGTGCAGTGAGAGTATCGTTATGCATCAACTGCAGCAGTCTGTCCTAATTTTCTGTTTTGAATTGCTTTATCATTGCAGTATGAACAGTTAAGGGCTTTTACCCACTAGTGTTTTTTTAACGCTTCGATATCGCAGCGTTTTTTTTCCAATGGGACTTTCTAATGCTAATATCACATCGCACAAAAATCGCAAAAGCACAAACTTGCGATTTTAACATTGGAAAGTCCCATTGAAAAAAAAAACACAGCGATATTTCAGCGTTAAAAGAAAAATGCTAGTGGGTAAAAGCTAAAAATGGGAGAAAAGGAACAATACCTCCTACAGCGCAACCTATTGCATGACAGCATGTTCAAAATATTTATTAAAAGCACTAAAAGGCGGAAGATTTTGAATTGACATTGAAAATTGACATTTTTCATATTTTCAACTACAATATCCCAGGTTTTTGATGAGGTATATAATTCTGTCTGTTTACTTTATTCTGGAAGCACACTGGAAAAACTTTAGTTTTTTTTAAAACCATTTAGGAAACGTACAAATTTAACATTTTCCTACACCAAGCCAGGATTACAAAGGCTCATAGCTATCCGTATGATAGATACCCCCACAATTCACCCAATTTTAATAAAATAGACATCTTAATTAGAGATGAGCGAGTATACTCGCTAAAGCCAATTGCTCGAGCGAGCATTGCCTGTAGCGAGTATCTGCCCGCTTGAGACCATTTAGGAAACGTACAAATTTAACATTTTGAAGAACATTTTGCTTTCCTACACCAAGCCAAGATTACAAAGGCTCATAGCTATCCGTATAATATATATACCCCCACAATTCACCCAATTTTAAAAATACACATCTTAATTAGGGATGAGCGAGCGTACTCGGAAAAGCACTACTCGCTCGAGTAATGTGCTTTATCCGAGTAGCGCAGTGCTCGTCCCTGAAGATTCGGGTGCCGACACGGAGCGGGGAGCTGCAGGGGAGAGCGGGGAGGAACGGAGGTAAGATCTTTCTCTCCCTCTCTCCTGCCCGCTCTCCCCTGCTCCCCGCTGCGACTCACCTGTCAGCCGCAGCGGCACCCGAATCTTCAGGGACGAGCACTGCGATACTCGGATACAGCACTTTACTCGAGCAAGTAGTGCTTTTCTGAGTACGCTCGCTCATCCCTAATCTTAATGTATTCATTTAAAGGTGTCATGAGTATTTTGACACCAGGTTTTTTGAGGAGTTAATGGAATTTAGAGGAGAAAAATTCATAGTTTTGCAAATAGGTAACATTACAGTTTTTTTTCTATAGTGCACATAAAAATGAGGATTTGCACCCCAAAATTAATACCATTGATTGTCCTATGTTCAGAATCATATCCATTATGGCCTACTATTATGTCACAAGAACATCTTACAGGAGAAGGTAAGGAAAGCCATCTGTGAATGCGAGCTGAAGACACGTTGGGTGATGCATACAAGTAAATTCATATAACTAGGATTGAACGCCGCTGCTGCCGGAGGGAGCCGAAGGGAAAAGAACCATCTGCGCAAGCGCGTCTAATCCGGCGATTAGATGCTGAAACTAGACGGCACCATGGCGACAGGGACGCTAGCAACGGAGCAGGTAAGTGAATAACTTCTGTATGGCTCATATTTAATGCACGATGTATATTACAAAGTGCATTAATATGGCCATACAGTAGTGTATACCCCCACTTGCTATCGCGGGACAACCCCTTTAACCTTCTTGAGAGGTCGTAGTGGAGGAGCGCTGCTCTGCCCCTTACAGACTGCAGAGGCTTTCAGGGGACACTATCACAGAGCTCTGAGAGGATTAGTCCCCACACCTCCTGAATGACACCATCACTCATGTGGCTCAGAGGATGGACTCCCCCCCACCAGAAGTCCTTTGTCGTCTTGAATCCATGAGTTATTACAACCGGAATGGGCGCGTGGGCCCACCAAACAGCTCCTAAGAGACAGAAAGACAAACCCTGTGGAAAAGAGTAAAGAAGAAAAAAGGGAGAACCCCCCACCCCCCTGGCCAGGCTAAGATCAATATGACAGACATAAGCCCATATGAAGAGCCTAAGATTACTTCTTCTGTACCTTGCTTAATGATTCCATAAGAAGAAGGCACATTCTGCCATGGGAGAATCCTCTTCCTAAGGCAGGGAGTCCTAAATAAGACTATATTGGGTTGTAGGTGATAAAGCAGTGATAAAGAAGTACGCCTAAATCAGGTAAAATTGAATATAAGAGTCACTAGTGACAGCGACCTTAACCAGAACTCAGACACGATATCCGAATGTAGTCAAAGTCAGTAAGAATGCCTGGTGAGCCAGGCACCCAACTTTTATTGAGTATTAAAAGAAGGTGTGGTTAACATATAGAGAGGGGAGGCATATTCAAATGAGATATAGGTAAAACATATGGGAGTATACATTATTGGCAGGTAAATGACTTTCTCAGGCTCTAAATATCACATTTGACATAGAGACATTGGAATTCACAGATGTTGCAAAATTACACAATAATAGGATAACCCCTCCGCACTCTCATGCTCCACGCATCCTGATTCCACGATAGAAGATAATTTCATAATGCAAAAACATCCTTGTACTAATCACCATGTGTACGTGACATGCTAAATCAGCACACAGTTCATGACTAGGCCAGTGTGTTCTCATCTGAAGGCCTTAAAGGGATTTTCAGAGTGAACCAATGTCATGAACCAAACTATATCTTTTACAATTTCCCTCCTAAAATATCTTTATAGTGGAATGGTAGGATGCACCCTAGGCTAGAAGATGTAAAACAAAGCAGACCTGCTATCTTTGCTACACTCACTAGCCCTTCCTAGAGAGACCCGCCCCGAGGATGTGTGGAGATCTTCCTCCCACTCCTCTACCCCACCCCCACTGGGTCAGGCCTCTTCTTTCCCTGCTAGTCTCCTCAAGGCACACAGTAGAAGGGGTTATCACATCCCATTGCACAACATCCAAAAGCGTTGATTAGGTAAGAGTAAATGAGAATAAATGAGTCCAATGGAAGTCCATATAAGGAAATGTTCATGGTATGATTAAAAGTCCATATAATGCATGAGTCCTTTGAAAGGTCATTGTTCTTTGAAGGTTAGGATCCTTTAGATCACGCTGTCATATCCGCAGTACATGCAATTATCAAATTTTTGCAGAGTAGGTTTTCCACACAAGGTACAAGGTGTCTTATCAGTTGTCAACACTGTCATGAGATGAGTTTCAGTTTTTAGCACACCGGGGGATTTCTTAGCGGATTTTCCTGAAAAACATTTACAATTAGTTCCCAGAATTTTTTTGATGATTACCATTACAAGCTTGATGACAATTACGAGTACTACAACACACAACACTCCTTGTAAGAATAGGCCCACTACTCCAGAAATCATGCCACCCAACCCCTTAAACCAGTTCACAGGGTTTAAGTAAGATAACCATTCGGGCCATTTGGTCTCATCGTCAGAGATAGCCTTACGGTACGACTCTTTTATCCTTCTCGCTTGTTCCAAATCATGAGTGATCCGTAATGTTCCTGCTGGATCTATGTAGTGACAACAAGATGGACCCACCACCTGGCATAACCCTCCTTGTGAGGCGGTGAGATAGTCTAGGACCACTGTGTGTTGGTTAGTGACTAGGATTAATTGTTTAGTATATTCATTTTGAACACCGAGTATGTCAAATAGTGTATCAGTGATGTTATCAAAAGCATCTCCCAAAGCCTCTATCATGTGAGTGTTCCTTAATGAGTTAAATATCATACCTATTGGTCCTCCCAGAACTGCTCCAGCCTTCCAGGCCCAATGTGTATGTGCAAAGTGTACCTTGTGTTCTGGAACGTAACATATGTGATGGAACATGCTGATAGGGAAAGTCATCACTAGTCCAAACCCAGGTGGCCTGCTCCAATTTTGCTAGGGTACATGTACCTCCAGCTCCAAGTGGGATCCACCTGTAAGCTTTACTACCACATACTGCATAAACACCTGGAAGCTTAATCTCTATCCCATGTATGACCGCATCTGCAATATAAACTAATAACACAGTATTAGGAAACAAACACCAAGAATAAGCTTCAACATTAATAAATTCCTAATAGAAAGCTTTAGCGACCAAAGGGGCATGACAGCATACCCAACCTTCTAACAGATTTTGTCACTCTAGATATGAGCTCATGATACATGATTTTGTTAGCGCATTCTTTATCTAATGCATGCTCATTAGACACAATTGAAATCTTGCCAATAATACAGGAAGGGAAGTAAAATATTTTCTTTTGTTCCTTTACAGAAGTAATTAAAGTTGGTAAAGGCCTTCCATCTCCTGGTTGCAGGTTATGAGTATTTTGTAATGATAATAGATCTGGAATAGAACTGAAAACATGTTTATGAATCTGCCGCAATATTTTCTACATAAAATGTCAAAACAGCATCTATTGGTCACTGAAACAGGTATAAGAGAAATATTTTAGAGAAAAATTTAAGTGCAACCTTAACAGTTTTTCCAACGTTCTGGCAGGTGCAAATGGCACAATCCTTGCACAAACCTAGCAATAGCGTGCTGACATCCTGATGTTACCCAGCGCTGTTTACCAGACTCACCATTGCCTCTTCGAACTGATGTGTAGGTCCTTGTGAGATGGCACAGGTAACAGGGTGTCTGAACCCAACCCTTTTATAACTAAAACAGGATTACATAATGGGATCAAGAATGTGATTATAATACATAAAATCACCTTCCAACTAAAAGTTTGAACATACCTTTTTGACATTTTATAACTCTGTTATTAAATGATTGGTAACTTCTAAATGTTTCTCTCAAATGCTGCATGTTTTTCATTACAATGATACATTGCATAAACAATCAGATAATCTAATATCAAATTTATTACACCCTAGAATTTCATTTGCTAGCAACACAAAACCAATCCTGTCAAATCTGGGCTCGAGAAAAAAACAAAAACAAAAGCAAAAATGAAAAATAAATATATAAAAATAAAACAACAAAACAGTCATATATGGAATACAAATGTCTCTTTATCTTGAGGTCTTCCTTCCGTTGTTTTTCATTACATCCCAAATATACAGGGTCTCTAATGCAGGGAAGCAGAGCAATTATTGTGTCCTTACTACTTTCCCTGGTTAGTCTGGTGTCAGTCAATCTCCTCCATTCATCATACCCATGGATGTAAGGTATTCACAGGTGACTATAGAGCCCCTTGTTCCTTGTAGATTCCACTCTTCCACATGCCCTTTGCACACCATTGGTCATCTCAGGTCTCCAAGGAGGAGCTATAATGCTTAGCCCTCCTTTGACTAGTCGCCAACTGGCAGTTAGGCACGGTTTTAAACACTTGTCAGTTCTTCAGGCTCAGTTGAATAGTCACAGCTATGGAGAGATACAGCTGGCACTTAGAGAAGATAAAAATTAAAATCACACTTGCAAAGTTCCAATCTCCTGCCAGATATAACTCAGTTCATGAATTCATTCAGTCCAAAATAACCTTGATCGCAAATAGTTCAGTCCATGATAAATTAAAACAAAAAACAAAATCGCAGTCCTGGGTCTTGTGGTACTCTTCTTCATCCGTCCATAAAAATGGATGAAAGCAGTTTCTATATGTCAGCTTTATCAATCTCTGCCCAGAGTGACCCGATTAGCTTTCTACTGCAGCAAACAAATATTTTTAATAAATATCTATTTCTATGACAGCCTGAACAACTTCTATATACTTTATACATACAACTCATGAATCAGTCTTTTGAACAAACAGTAATAATTCCTTAAAATTATTCAAACATCACAAATTAAGATAATCAAGTTTAAAACACAATCTTAAGATTTATCATTATCATCCGTACATTTATAATTAGCAACTTTCATACTTTGTCAGTCTAGCCTTTTCAGAGTTCTTCCCTCACACCCTCCTTTTCGGGGGAGGGACCCACTGTACACTCCCTCTCTCCACATCATCCAGCTCCACCCCTTTGAGTCCAGCCAGTTGTTTTAGATCGTTAAACCTCAAATGCAAAAATATGGATGATCAGAGCACACCTCAATACCTCATTATACTTGCATTGATAGGACTTCACACATTCGTACTCATTAGATTTACAGGACAGTTCTTAGAAACCAACAGCTGGATACAAGTATCATCAGCAGAACCTCCACTAAATGATTTTTTTTTTTAAAGGTTTTGTATGTTATAGCAAGCAAAATCTATTAACTCCCACTTCTTATTAGATTCAATTAAACTAGAACGTATGTCCTGTTTACATATTATCGATCAGCCGGCTAGGGAGGGAGTACTATAGCCAAACATCGCTCCTATGTCTGGCTTCTACATGGTGGGCAATTGCCCTTCATGCAACCCATCGCTCCACAGCCGTAACGCCCTTCTTTGGCTGTGGACGGGATGTGAATGTATCGCAGCCCTTGTGATTCAGCTCAGTAGGATTTTCACGTATCTTAAATTGCAAATATACATTATATATGTATCTTTTATATTACTTAGTTTTTCCGTTAAATAGAATGCCCCCCTTCACCCCTTCCACAATGTCTGCATTTGCATACTATGGAGGAGCAGAGGTTAATTTTCTGAGTATTCCAAAATGTTAAACCACTGCATACTCACTCACTTAAGTACACATCATATAGTCATGAATTTCTACTTAACATTCCTGTCCAGGTGCAAATTCCCTTAATCTCCATACCTGCTCTCATGTATTTTTGCCTCATATACCACCCATACCAGATCCCATCATGAACTTTCCCTGATCAGTTTTTCCCTGATCCCATCACATCGTGGATATTCTCTGATCGGTCATGGGTCCCATAGCAACTGTCAAAAGTAGCGAACTTTGTCTTCAGTATTTGCTATGTAAAATCTGTTTACCAAAATGACACCTGGCCGCAGGTTGCGATCCTTTGGCACTCTGTCATTACCCCTGGCTAGTGTTCCACACATTACAGTAGCCAGTTTAATCCAGGCAACCAAATACAGACCAACCGATTTTGAAGAGGAACTTGCACTTGTAACCCTTAAACATATACTCACGTAAGTGATTGTGTAGTATTTTTAGCAATACTGTACACCCACTGAAAACACAAGAACATAGTCATGATATAATGCTTGCACGTATGCCAAGCAATTAAAGGAGCTTCAGTTTTCTATTCAATTAAGGTTACAGTGTAGACACATCAGTCCGTAACAAACCGTCCTCATGAAAACTTTAAAATTACATAACCAGTAAAAAAACATTACGTTACTGATTTATATAGACACGAACCACAAAGCATTCACCCAAAACTCACATTGCAAAACTGTACTCACACTTATACAGGCGAAAGTAACATCCAAACATCAATCAGTACACAAGTAAAATTCCTTTTAGAGTAGTAGGAGAATACAAACATACAGTTATGAACATAAAAACTTATACAGTGAATAACCACCATATATTATCAAATTAAAACATTACCAAACATAATAAAGACAGTTAAAGAGGAGATTGCATGATGAAATATTTGCTACGTACTTGGCACAGAGCCAACAGACTATCAGCTATGTACCTACAATCGCAGTACAGACACACAAATAACAAACCATTCACAGCAGAAAACTAAATCCAGTCATATTCCATCATATTTCATACTCCTATACCTAAAGGTAACAGATCCATCAGACAGACTTACATTCTCTTATTGCATAACTTACTTCATTGCACATTATTAAAACATCTAGTTTTACTTTAACTTTCTGTAGTGTAACATAGTAATATTTCACTAGTGTTAACAACAAAACTCTTAGCGGCATGTCACATAGCATTCTCTCCCCCCTCATAAACATCACTACATACATCCATTTAACCGCTCCACCTTACCACTACTCTGTGAGTGGCATGGAGTATGGAATGCCTGCTCTATTCCCAAGGCCTTTGTCACCTCTTGACATACTCCAGAAGTAAAGTGTATACCTCTGTCATTCTCAATCACCTCTGGTATTCCATACTGACACACACTAGGACATATTCATAGGTCCCACTCTTAGGAAACTGGATGAAATTATTCTGCAATCGCTGAAAATTAGCGCCTGGCATTAAGGTCAGGACTGCCAGCTTTTGGCAATTTGGCCTTCCGCCCATCACACCCATAGCAATCCAACAGGGAGAGCCAGTCCCGTCTTCAGATATCTAGCTATGTGCAAAACCTTGTGTCTCGCAACTGTCAGTAAGCGGCTATCCCAGAGCCCAGTTACATATACCTACACTCTATCGGTAGCCAAAAACTGTAGAGTCGTATTGAAACCATGGGTAAAGGAAGCGTACAGAGCGTAAAAACACAACCTCAAGTGAAAATCTATGCGTCAATACCAGAATCTCTCTCTGAAGCGTTAATATTATTTTTACATTCAAGCTCATCTTCTGTAATTGTGCAGAAAAGAATAAAGCAGTCTTCTGGGGAATAAGAGCTGTCTCACAGGGATGTTGCATATCAATAATCATACTGTAATACTGCACAACATTAATATAAAACAATACACGATGTAGCAGAGCTGAATAACGACACAGGAAGGCGAGGAAGCAGTAGGGATAGGAAAAGTTAAAGCATGAATACAAGGCAGGAAATGATATGTAGCAGAGCTATTGCTGTGCTGCTTATAGTAAGACAAAGAAAGACAAACAAACAGAAAGATAATTTTACCTGATAGGGAGCAAGTTCATAAATGCTGAAGCTGTACACCTGGCACTGACACCGCAGCCGACCCCTCTCCCCTAGGAGAAGTCAAGAGAAATCTCTTGCCCCGGGGTACTGCTTCATCCAAGAGAAGTAGGCCGGTGCTCCACGTTCAGTAAGAAGTGTATAGTTTTTAGCAATCTCGCTGGGGCCTCCAACTGATAAAGCAGTGATAAAGAAGTACGCCTAAATCAGGTAAAATTGAATATAAGAGTCACTAGTGACAGCGACCTTAACCAGAACTCAGACACGATATCCGAATGTAGTCAAAGTCAGTAAGAATGCCTGGTGAGCCAGGCACCCAACTTTTATTGAGTATTAAAAGAAGGTGTGGTTAACATATAGAGAGGGGAGGCATATTCAAATGAGATATAGGTAAAACATATGGGAGTATACATTATTGGCAGGTAAATGACTTTCTCAGGCTCTAAATATCACATTTGACATAGAGACATTGGAATTCACAGATGTTGCAAAATTACACAATAATAGGATAACCCCTCCGCACTCTCATGCTCCACGCATCCTGATTCCACGATAGAAGATAATTTCATAATGCAAAAACATCCTTGTACTAATCACCATGTGTACGTGACATGCTAAATCAGCACACAGTTCATGACTAGGCCAGCGTGTTCTCATCTGAAGGCCTTAAAGGGATTTTCAGAGTGAACCAATGTCATGAACCAAACTATATCTTTTACATAGGTATAAATTTGAACTTGGGGTGAACCAGTCCAAAAGTCAAGAAAAAGAGGAGGAGAAAAAAATAGACTACGTAGAGCCGTTACATCAGCGCAATAATGAGATATTAACATAACATATGATCAAGCACATATCTTATGCCAGAGAGGATCCATCTCCCCGCCACAGGAGAAAGCAGCAGTAGCATTAATGGCATCAGAAAGCAAAAATAGTCGTTTCAACCGTTTAGTCCCCTTTGAGTATTGTAGGGCATTCGGGCTCTATTGGCACTCTAGCCAGGTGATCCGTCTTTTTGCTAATCAAAGAAATGAGCCCGGTTATTGCAGATCACCTTAAGGCTGGTTTCACATGAACGCATTGGATTCTGCATGTGGGAGCCCGCAGTGGAATCAGACCCTGTGCCAGGCCGGCGTCCGCGCGTTCCTTGAAATATCTGTATTGCAGATGGTGCAGTTCGATCACAATGTCAGTTGTGGAAGGACCGCGGATCGGACGGCTTCCATTGAATTCAATGGAAGCCTTCGGTGCGGAATCCGCAAGAAACCCCGTTACCATCATGTATACTCGCCGCACTCAGCCGTCTGAACGGGCACATAAACAGGAGATGTTCCGTGACTTTGTCACAGCTGCCTCTCATTCGTGCGTTTTTTGACTGCGCTGCAGATTGCAGCGCCCGTGTGAGGTAGCCATCAATCTGTAATGTGCCATCAACAAGGACTGCTGGAGGAGGAAAAAAAATAAACAACGCCAGAAATGCGCGTTTTTAGTCACCCGGTCTCCCACAAAAAATGCAACAAAAAGCGATCAAAAAGTTGTATGTATTCTGAAACGGTACCAACGTAAACTACAGGATTTCTTGCAAAAAACAAGCTCTTGCACAACTACGGCAATAGAAAAATAAATAAAATATTGTGCGCAGAAGATGGCGGCAGAAAATAATTTAAAAAAAGTAGTACTGCAAAAAAAAGAAAAAAAAAAAAAAACAACATAAGTTCGGTATGGCAGTAATGGCACTGACCCAGAGAATAAAGTCATGGTGTCCTTTCTTGTTGCAGTTTGTGGGCTGTAAAAACAAGACGTAACAAAAGATGGCAGAATTTTTTTTCTCATTTTACTCCACTTAGAATTTTTACAGTTTTTTGTGCTGCAAAAAACAAGCCCTCATACCGCTATGTGGATGGATAAATGAAGGAGTTACAATGTTTTTGGAAAAAAAGGGCAGCGTCCTTAAGGGGTTAATATGCGGTTACAAAACCATAAATATAAATAAATGAAAAATGACAAGAAAGCAAACAAAACTAAAAAGGGAAAATTTGGACTTGATCAAAATTTGCGTAAGATAAAAAGGATGTCAGTGATGAGTCAGAGGCGCCAAATGCGGCACCAGTAAGAGCTCTGCAGCCGGCCGGCCGTATAAATGGCTTTTCTATTGAAGCCACTTGTGTTCAGACACTGAAACCAGCAATTCTTACTTACTAGTCTAATAGATGTGGAAGGACAGAAGTACTGCTGCAGCCATGAGCCAGGATTGTTCTGGCTGCCATCAGGATGTGAAGCAGGGGGTAGATGGAGAGCGTGGGGATCGGTCAGAGCCAATATACAGTACGGCCGTGGCAGGAATAGATGGCGGACGGGATGTGATCAGCAACTGATAGGACTAAACATGAATGGTGGCATGACATACATAGGCAATACAAAGTGCTGCTGCATAAAACACTCACTAATTCACTGCAGGGGCAGAATATATATATAACACAAACATAAACAGCCGACAATAAATGATCAGATACTATATATATATATATATATATATATATATATATATATATATATATATACACACACATACTGCAGAGCTCATATACTATATATATATATATATATATATATATATATATATATATATATACACTGCAGAGTTCATCATATACTATGTATATATATATATTAACTGCAGAGTTCATCATATACTATATATATATACTGCAGAGTTCATCAGATCCTATATATACTGCAAAGCTAATCATATACTATATATATACACTGCAGAGTTCATCATATACTATATATATACTGCAGAGTTCATCATATACCATATATATACTGCAGAGATCATCATATACTATATATATACTGCAGAGATCATCATATACTATATATATATACTGCAGAGCTCATCATATACTATATATATACTGCAGAGCTCATCATATACTATATATATACTGCAGAGCTCATCATATACTATATATATACTGCAGAGCTCATCATATACTATATATATACTAGCTGATATACCCGGCTTCGCCCGAGTTAATTTGGTACTGGTGTTTATCTGGTGTTCACACGGAAAATCTTATGAAGTCGTGGTTACTTAAGAGATACTGAGGAAAAACATATGTTCACCATTTTGCATAGTTCTCTGCGTTACCCAGGAAACACCACGTGGAGGCAACCATGCGACGTTTCCTTCATATAAAATGACATCAGGAAGTGAGAGAATTAGATTACGTACATAAAATTTGGACACTAATTCTTTTGCGCTTAGAATTGAATACTCGAGTTGGGACCTATTAACTTTTCATATTTATGACACAATCAATGCTTGTGCCAAATTTCATGTTTCTATGACACCGGAAAGTGAGAGATTTGGATTCTGTACGTAAAATTTGGACGCCAATTCTTTTGCGCATAGAATTGAATAATGGAGTTGGGACCAATTAGCTTTCCCTATTTATGACATATTCAATGCTCGTGCCAAATTTCCCGTTTCTATGACACCGGAAAGTGAGAAAATTACATTCCGCACGTAAAATTCGGACGCTAATTCTTTTGCGCATAGAATTGAATAATCGAGTTGGGACCTATTAGCTTTTACTATTTATGACATAATCAATGCTCGTGCCAAATTTCCTGTTTCTATGACACCAGAAAGTGAAAAAATTAGATTCCGTACATAAAATTTTGACGCTAATTCTTTTGCGCATAGAATTGAATAATCGAGTTGGGACCCATTAGCTTTTCCTATTTATGACATAATCAATGCTCGTGCCAAATTTCCTGTTTCTAGGACACCGGAAAGTAAGAAAATTACATTCCGCACGTAAAATTTTGACGCCAATTCTTTTGCGCTAGAATTGAAGAATCAAGTTGGGACTAGAGATGAGCGAACGTGCTCGGCCACGCCCCTTTTTCACCCGAATACCGCTATTTTCGAGTACTTCCGTACTCGGGCGAAAAAATTCGGGGGTCGCCGTGGGTTGCAGCGGGGAGTGGGGGGGAGAGGGAGAGAGAGAGAGGGCTCCCCCCTGTTCCCCGCTGCTACCCCCCACGCCGCCACGCCTCTCCCCGCCCCCCGGCGCACCCGAGTACTTTTCACCCGAGTACGGAAGTACTCGAAAATTGCGGTATTCGGGCGAAAAAGGGGCGTGGCCGAGCACGTTCGCTCATCTCTAGTTGGGACCCATTCGCTTTTCCTATTTATGACATAATCAATGCTCGTGCCAAATTTCACGTTTCTATGACAACGGAAAGTGAGAAAATTGCATTCCGCATGTAAAATTTGGACGCTAATTCTTTTGCGCATAGAATTGAATAATGGAGTTGGGACCCATTCGCTTTTCCTATTTATGACATAATCAATGCTCGTGCCAAACTTCCCGTTTCTATGACACCGGGAAGTGAGTGATTTAGATTATGTACGTTAAATTTCGACGCCAATTCTTTTGCACTAGAATTGAATAATCGAGTTGGGATCCAATTACTTTTCCTATTTTGGAGATAATCTATGCTTGCGCCAAATTTCATGTTTCTACGACATCGGGAAGTTGGAGAACTTTTGGCGAGTCAGTCAGTCAGTGAGTGAGAGCTTTCAGCTTTATATATATAGATATACTGCAGAGTACATCAGATACTATATATATATACTGCAGTTCATCAGATACTATATATATACTGCATAGTACATCATATACTATATATACTGCAGAGTTCATCATATACTATATATATATATACACTGCAGAGTTCATCATATACTATATATATATATATATATTGCAGAGTTCATCAAACTGTTGGGGGTCTGTCAATGGAGACCAAATGCGAATGTTGCCTGAGTCCAAATTAAGAGGAAATATTATATTGAGTACTCGTAGATGAGAGCCATAACAAACCACTACACACACACAGTCCAGTGATATCAGTATGAATTCTAGTTTATTTTCGAACATTTGCTAGTTTTTATGCAAGATGGAAAGAAGGCGTTTCCAAATGTTACCTGATACCAAGTTTCAATCTACTTTTGCTGACCAAGTCTACATTCCAACAGATTACAACAGGGGTGTCAAACTCATTTTCACCAAGGGCCACATCAGGCTTATGGTTCAGGCCTTCAAAGAGCCGATTGTAAGACAGTACAGTTAGGGGTTGTTCATACAAGCGTATTTGCGTACATAATATGCAGTGAATAGAAGCCATCATTTACATGATGTATATTTTCACACAGCAGGACCTATTTTGTTGCGTACTGCGCACCCCAATAGGCCATTGAAGTGAATAGGCCGCGCAAATACATGGTGAATGCGCAGGAAACCGATGTATTCACTGCATATTTGCGCACTATCTCTGGGGGCCCATCTGCGTTCTTTTTGGCGTGCCCAAATAGGCAGGCATAAGCGATTTTTGATTGCGCAAATACACAGCGTATTTGTGCTACTGAAATACCCATGTGAACGAGCCCTAATAGTGACCCCTACAGTGGCCCCAGTAGTAACATTATCCCCCAGTAGCGACCATTAACCCCCCCCTCTCAGCAGCCACCATTAACCCCCCCCCTCAGCAGCCACCATTAACCCCCCCCCTCTCAGCAGCCACCATTAACCCCCCCCCTCTCAGCAGCCACCATTAACCCCCCCCTCCTCAGCAGCCACCATTAACCCCCCCCTCCTCAGCAGCCACCATTACCCCCCCCCCTCAGCAGCAACCATTAACCCCCCCCCCTAGCAGCAACCATTAACCCCCCCTAGCAGCAACCATTAACCCCCCCCCCCCTAGCAGCAACCATTAACCCCCCCAAGCAGCAACCATTAACCCCCCCCCCTAGCAGCAACCATTAACCCCCCCCCCAGCAGCAACCATTAACCCCCCCCCAGCAGCAACCATTAACCGCCCCCCCAGCAGCAACCATTAACCGCCCCCCCAGCAGCAACCATTAACCCCCCCCCCAGCAGCAACCATTAACCCCCCCCAGCAGCAACCATTAACCCCCCCCCAGCAGCAACCATTAACCCCCCCCAGCAGCAACCATTAACCCCCCCCAGCAGCAACCATTAACCCCCCCCCCCAGCAGCAACCATTAACCCCCCCCCAGCAGCAACCATTAACCCCCCCCAGCAGCAACCATTAACCCCCCCCCCAGCAGCAACCATTAACCCCCCCCCCAGCAGCAACCATTAACCCCCCCCCCAGCAGCAACCATTAACCCCCCCCAGCAGCAACCATTAACCCCCCCCCCCCAGCAGCAAACATTAACCCCCCCCCCCAGCAGCAACCATTTACCCCCCCCCCCAGCAGCCAACCCAAACAACCATTATATATCATTAA